>OW052057.1:44508874-45888041 GCA_932526445.1 Phragmatobia fuliginosa | reverse complement strand
GTCAATAGTTGAACGTATAAGGTTCAAGTACTTAGGATATCATAAAACATAAAGTGATTGTATTTCATCAATAAGGTTGTTTACGTCGTAGCACGTGGTTCTTGAAGTACCTTTGTACTTTCACCAAGAAAGATAGACTGTATTTTATTTCTTAAAAAGCTAAATAATATATAGTTGTACCTTTTTAGGTATTAGTGATTAGGATATCATGAAACTTAAAGAGTTTGAATTGAATGGACAGTTTTGTTTACATCGCGGTACGATTGTCACATTCACTCACTGCAAGTGTTAATAATATGGCCGTATGAAAATAGTAAGAGATAGCCCATGGCTTTGTCACTCACTTAGTTTCAGTTGGATATCAATAATCGAATTAACGAAGTTTAAATGATTAGAACTTCATCAAACATAAAGAGTTTGAACAAGATTGTCTTTGTACTGCCACGTGTATTGCCCCTCCTCCTTGGACTTGTTGTATTGAAGTATTGAGGTAAACAGATATAATAGAAAAGTACTTATGTTATCACATTTAAAGATATGTATTAAACTATCAAGGAAGTAGTTTTTTTATAGTTTTAAATAAATTGGGATATCGATTCAAGGTCGTAGCTACATAGTAGCTACATCGTAGATTTACTCTACGTAGCAGCTACGAAGTAGCTACGAAATAGAAACAGTTTAACTACCGCACCGTACCGAAGTACTACGAAATAGCAGTCGGTAATAGTAAGTAGGTTACGGATTACGGTCCAGCGTTTGGATTATTTCACTTTGTTTAGGGAGTTAGGTGACAAGCACCCGTACAGAAGAAATATGCAGTAAGGTTATTTTATGTTAAGCCTACCCCAAAATGACTCTTCCACTCACGATGAACCAGGGCTAGAATTCAAGCGTGTACACCACCACACAATAAAATACGGCGAAAATAATAATAATTTTGTGTAAAATAACACATCTTCACCCTATACTATGAATGAACAGCCTAGAATGAAATTTTTACTTCTTATCATTAGGATAGTAAGCCGATATACCACTCAAAGATACAGTAAACAAACTTTTAATTTAATTCAGAACCTACGTAAATCATTATCCTGTATTGTTTACCCTTTCTGAAGAAATCGTCTAACTCTGCCAGAAATTACAAAGCTACATTTTCTGTAATAAAAGTGAACGTAGAAAGTTGATATATATGTAAATATAAAATAGTTCACTATAGAATAGGCTGTGGTACCAGGATATCATAAAGTGAAAAGGTCGAGTTGCGTAACTACGGTCGTGTGGCTCTATGTTTAAACAGAACTGTCTACAGTCTCCTGTTGTGTTATGTTCCCCTGGTATATGTGCGGGTGTTACCAGTTGCGGATAACTGTTGTCGCACAACCGTAATTACGTCGTACGTAAAACAAACAACCATATTTTTTGACTTCGTTAGTAATTGGCTACGGGCAAATTGAATTGACGTTCCAGACTTAATTTACTGAAATTATATTTGCATTCCATATTACCAATTTTTTTATCAAGATAAATTATTTTTCCCTAGTTTTATTCCTGCCCCTCGTTTCTCGAGCCTGAAATATAATTTTCATCTTAGATTTAGGACTACTGCGATTCATTTTATTTATTAATACCTTGATATAAACATAACATATAAACAAAACATTTTATTTATAAATATAATTACATATTATGTTATGCGAAGGGATGAGGAAAATGTGGCAAAGAAAATGTTGGGAATGGAAATAGAAGGTTACATGGCAAAAGGAAGACCAAAGAAAAGGTGGATGGATTGTGTGAAAGAAGATGTGAATAGGAAGGGAGTTAACAGGGAAATGACGAGTATTAGAATGGAAGGATAAAAATTACTGCGCCGACCCCAAATAAAATTGGGATAAGGGCAGGCAGATGATGATATTGACATTAACTTCTGACAGTAAAAATAAATTCTCTCTCCCAAGGCGCACCATCTATTCGGGCGACCCTACGCAAGTCGTCCCGCAAACTGGCCAAAGGGTCTTTTTTTTTTATATTTAAGCCTGCCAAAGTGACTCTACTCTGCCTGATGGAAAGCATGAGTAGAATCCAGGAGTAGGCGTCACCATGCTTATTGTTAGGGTAGACAATGTAGCATGGTGACCCCTACCATGGCAGCCTGGTTTGATTATTCTGCATCATTCTCCCGGCCTTCGAAGGGCGGGAGAATGATGCAGAATGATTGGGCCTCCGGTCTCACACTCACCAACGAAATACGACAGCAAGAATGCTGTCATTATTAGGATGGTCTTCTGTGTGAGGGTAGTACTAGCCGGGTCGATCCGGCCCATTCGTGCTGAAATCGCTATTTCGAAATCGTTATAGCGAATTTCTAGTCTATTGCAAATTTATAAAATGCGCATGCGTATAATCCTAGATAGAACGGCAAATTCAATTATATTTTTACAAGCATCGGTGGTTCAGTGGTAGAATGCTCGCCTGCCACGCGGGCGACCCGGGTTCGATTCCCGGTCGATGCAGTAACAACTTTTTTGCTGACTTAATTTTCAGTTATTTTAAGTTACATATCGATTTTGATCTCTATCTTCATCGTCTCATATTCTCTAAAATACATTAAAAAATATTGTAATTGGTGAATTACTCGTCATGGGTCAGTTCGTCTGTATTTATTGAACAGTGCGCATAATATTACAAACATCTTATATATAAAATTCTCGTGTCACAATGTTCGTTCCCATACTCCTCTGAAACGGCTCGACCGATTCTTATGAATTTTTTTATGCATATTCAGTGAGTCTGAGAATCGGCTACTGTTTATTTTTCAAACCTCTAGGACGCGAGCGGAGCCGCGGGCATCAGCAAGTATTAATATATAATAATCAATCACACAAGACGGTTCGGGATCACTCTTGAAAACAGCTTATCGATGTGGCTTAAAAGGGAAACGGGTCGATAGTTCTTCAGCTAGGTCTTGTCACCTTTTTTGAAGACCAGCACGACTAAACTTCTACTCCTCATCTCCGGAGTTCTTGCTTCAAAGAGGGCAGTGTTTAAGAGCTGTTGGAGCTCCCTTAGTACAGGTTTACCTCCAACTTTTAAGAGCTCAATGTTAGTAAAGTTAAAAAATCTCTGATTTCATAATTTACCTGCCTGCCTTGTTGGTCTAGTGGTTAGCGTATGCGGCTGCTGATTAACAGGGCTCGGGTTCGATTCCCGGGTCAGACCAAATATTTGTGTAATCCACAAATATTTGTTTCTGAGTCTGGGTGTTTTTCTATGTATAATATGTATGTATTTACAAAAAAAAAAAGTATGTTTGTGTATTTATATCAGTTGTTTAGTACCCATAACACAAGCTCTGCTTACTTTGGGACTAGATGATGTTGTGTGTAAGATGTCCGAAATATTTATTTATTATTAATTATATTATATTTACCTCAATATCGCTAAATGGCTCCGTCCTGTTAGAATCCAAGGAATTTATCAAGAGTATATTATACAACTGTTTCTGATTGTTCCCACTATTTCTATTTCTAGCAATCACATATTAAGGTAATACTTGGCATAGGCCAATATTTGAAAAGTTACTCAGATGTGTTTGTAACTTTCATATAATTTAACAATAATCATAATTTAATATTATAGCTATAGCATAGGCGTATTAAATGTATAATTGGAATGTGAGGCGAACCACCATCTTTTGCCATTTTTTAGGGTTCCGAAGTATATCACTCGGAACCCTTATAGATTCGTCATGTCCGTCTGTGCGTCCGTCCGTCCTCGACTTACCGTCCAAACGGTAAATGCTAGTAAGACGAAACTTTGCATGAATATGTGTTGTAATTACGCTGAAAAAGTGCTACAATAAAATTATGAAAAAATATTTTTATTTTGGGTACCTCCCCTTTACGTAAAGTGAAGTTTTTTACGTACGTTTTTTTTCTCGTGGCTACCTCATCGTGTGGGGTATCATTAGATAGGTCTTTTAAAAACAATAAAGGTTTCTAAGATGATTTTTTTCTTTAAGTGTCCGTTCGCGGGATATTCCACTTTAAAGGGCACTTTTTTGTAAAAACAGAGCGCCCCCCCCCCCCCCTCTAAAAGCTAAACGGCTGGCTCAAATGCGCTCACTTGGAAAACGTCATACAAAATTAACGCATTAATACGTAAACATAACAATTATCTATTGGATACGATTTTTTATGCTTATGTAATTCAATGAAATCTTGCATAGATATACTTTTCGATTCTCGAAAAAGAACATAGAACAATCTTCACCGCGATAACCGTCATGTATGCAGTTAGAGCCACGGGCAAAAGCTAATTGATAACATTGATTCAACGAAGCAGTCATCTAAGTTCCTCATTTAACTACAATGTACTTACAATTATTTGACTTCATAGTTGGTCTAGTGGTTTAAGCGGTCGCCACGCCGCTTCTACAACGCCAAGTGTTGTGAGTTCGAACCTCACATGGTACCACACTTTATGTGTACAACATATTGGTAATCTGAGGCTGGGTATTCCTTAAAATCCATTTCATGTATGTTTGTAAAGTCCTCCGCTACACAAGAATGTTCCTGGGGTGGAAGTTGTTTTTAAAAAGACTAAAACTATAATACCCCAATTAAACCAGTGCCGATAATGTTTAAAACAAAATAAATTATAGTAGGATGAAACCCATTGTAAAAGGAGGAGAATATTACAAAATTAAATAAAAATAATTTACGGGCGATCTGAGGTCGGGAAGGGGAAGGGGGGTTAAGGGAAAATATGGCTTATCTCGATTTCCGGCAAAACTACAAGTCCTATGGAAAAAAGTTCAATGGCAAAGAAGATCTACATCTTTTTCATTCACACTTTCTTCACATAACGTCAAATTTTATGTGAAAAATTCAAAAGACCAAGTTTTTGGTTTTTTATTTTTATCTTTTACAAATAAAATTATTTTTACAAGAAATTTGGTGAAAACTTACCATTTTATGTCCTGAATACACTGTAACTTAATTCATTTGAAATATCTATTTTGTCACCTCATTTTGACTTAATACCGAAAAAAACCTTAATTTTCAATCGAAAATTCACCAGTCAAAATATCAACTTATTTCAAAAAAACTGGGTGTTTTCTATTCCATGAAATCTCTACTTTCCGATGGTGTATATTTCCTTAGTTAATCTTCTCAGAAAATTCATAAAGTAAAAAAACTCGAATTTGATTTTTTTAAAACGTTATTCACATATTTATTAAAATTTACACTTTATCATATGTGAATCAATCCCAGGCGGTTTGATCATCAATATATTCTGCTATGGTATAATACCCCTTTGTGGATAACTTAGATTTAATGGTATTCTTAAATTTCCGTAATGGCAAATTTCTAATAGTAATAGGGAGTTTGTTGTAAAAGCGTATACATTGTCCCATGAACGAGTTGCCTACTCTGTGGAGACGAGTGACGTGAAAACAAAGATTATGTTTGTTTCTGGTATTTACCGAATGAACATCACTGAGTTTAGGAAACTTTGCTAAATTTCTTTGAACATAAATTAAATTTTCGTATATATATTGTGAAGATACAGTCAGAATATTTATCTCTTTAAATTTGGAGCGGAGAGAAACTCGAGGGCCTAATTTATAAATGGCTCGTACGGCACGTTTTTGTAAGACAAATATGGCATTAATATCTGTACAGTTACCCCAGAGTAGGATACCATAAGTCATTATGCTATGAAAGTAACTGAAGTAAACTATTCTAGCTGTATCAGCATCAGTTAAATTATGTCGAATCTTTTTTACAGCAAAAGCCGCTGAGCTTAGCCTACCGGATAGTTTTTCTATTTGGGGACCCCATTGTAACTTAGCGTCAATAGTTATACCTAAAAATACAGTAGATTCCACAGGATCCAACTCCAGTCCAATCAATCGAACATTGGTTGTGACATGTCGAACGTTTGGTGTGGAGAATTTAATTAATTTAGTCTTCTTCGCATTAAGGAGAAGGTTATTTGTATTAAACCAATGTACCACTTTCGAGAGTGCACTGTTGACTTCATTAAAACTGTCAAGTTGGCGCCTAACTTTAAAAATTAAGGATGTGTCATCCGCGAACAGTACAATCTCATGATTGTCACTAACATAATATGCTAGATCGTTTATGTATATGAGAAACAGAAATGGACCTAGAATAGAACCCTTTGGGACGCCCATTGTTACCGGGGATTCTCAAGATGTTTTGCCATTAATATCAACTTTTTGAACTCTTTTATTCAAATACGACGTTAGAATATTTAGAGCATATTACTTATTCCGTAGTGTTGTAGCTTCCTGATGAGTGTAGGATGATGGACACAATCGAAAGCCTTTGACAAGTCACAGAAAATACCAAACGCATTCTGTGAATCCTCCCAGGCGCCATATATATGTTTAAGCAATTCCACGCCCGCGTCCGTAGTTGAACGACCTTTAGTAAAACCAAATTGCTTCTGATGAAGCAAGTTGTGCTTATTAAAATGTTGTAACATTTGGTTTAAAAGCAATTTTTCAAAAATGTTAACACAACATTAAAACAACATTCAACGAACTACGTCATCGCTGCACGTGTTCTAACTGACGTAAACAACTCGCAACGATCGACCGCCCCACTACAATGCCTATAAAAAGCCGATGATTCGTTTGTCTGCGCTCGGACAGCAAACACCTAACTTATTGTGAAATATTCGAAGCTGTGTAATCAATACTAATTAAAAGTGAATTCTGGTTGAAGTAAAGTTTATTTTATGTTATTTCTGAAAATGGAATAACTCAAATAATAATTATAGTAATGACGTCACTGTTTTAAAAACATTACCGGGCGCACCGTTTCGTCATATATTTAGACACTTACCAAGAAAACAGTGAACACGGAACGCAAAAAGCTAGCTGTCAAAGTGACATTCTACCAGGGTTCCCAACTTAGGGGCTTTCCTCTAAATTCAGGGGGAAAAAAGTAGGATGGGGTTCTTTTAGGGATGCCTTATTTTTAGGGATACTTTTAGGGATTTTTAAAACTATTTTTTTTCCAAATAAGCAAAATATAGGTGTATAATATAGGCCCTGGAATAATCCAATCTAGCGAATCATATTCATTTTTATACCTACTGCCTTAGTGTCATATATTAAGCGATTGATTGTTACTAAGAGAGAAGAATTAAATAAAACGTGACGGCATGTAATCTAACACATTTATATACTTATTCTTTAGAATTTGTGGTTAACGTTAAACTGCGCTTAAATTACTACAAATACGTTGATTGTTATTGTTATTATTCATTTGATTGTTCAATTCGTACGTTTATTAGCAAGTCATTCGTTAAATTGCCTAAAGAAAAAAAAGTATCGTCAAAAGTACCTATACAAATACCTGGGAAACCATTCGCAAAAATATAATCACAGTAATACATGAATAAAGATTTATTGATTGTTTTAAGTTTATTATTTGTTTATTGATATTTTATTATTTATTAATTTATTACTTTATATATATTGTTTATTTAAAAAAAAATTTAAAATTAATAAAATAGTTTTAGGGGTGTAGCACATCTCTAGTCGTGGATGGACTAGCACAGGGGGGGGACACTGTCGTACTTGATGTAGGTAGGTCTCCACTTTTCTGCTTAGACAGTACCGCCATCTCGTATAAGATCCGTTGAACTTACAAGCAACTAGTGTCTAAAAATATCACAGATGATGCTTAGGTCAATATCAATGAACTTGCAATATAATTTTAATTTCAAAAAGACCTGCTTCATAAATCGTTAAAAAAATTACTCTCTAAATATATGTAACACATTTATTTCAACATTTTTAATTAATTTCGACAATATTTTAAATTTTTAAATTCTTTTATACAATGTTTTTGGGTATGGCAATAATACGGTAAAAAATCAAAATGGTTTCTACTTTCGGCGTATATGCGTATATGTAGTTTTTTTCTATTTTGTGTAATTATCAGTGATTATTGTAGTGTAAAGCTTTTGATAAAGCTTCAGAAAGAAGAAACAGTAATAGAAATCTTTGGCTTACCTACGATGGTGAGGATGAAATGAATATATGTGCTCAAAATTATTATAATAAGCACAAACATAAAACATACAAGTGAATAAATGACTTTAATATTTACATTATAATTTTGTTTGTATTCTAAAATTACAGATTCAGGTTTATTTTTCCACATGAAATTTCATTTTACTTATTTCATTGTCATCAAGAATCAAGCGCTAACTACTGCACAAACAAATACAAAATGTTTGCAAAACTGCTTTTTTTTATTATGCATGTACTAAATTACCTACTTCTTACTACTACATTTAAAGCCTATAGCTATACCCATAATAAATAAATAGGTAGGTATATATACATATAGCTATTGCCGTTAGTTCGGCGGATATGATACCAGGTGGCGACACTTCAAATATAGGTGTCAAAAATTCTCGTGAGTGGGACTGGGCTCTCTATTCCACAGTTCGTTGTCAATTGTCAAGGGATTAAAAATATTACATGTTTGGCTTTTCCAAAGATTTATTTATTTGATAAGTGTTAAATATTGTGTAAATCACTTTAAAGTACTTTTGTGTTGTCTGTGTGTGTACTAGTAAGTAAGTACAATATATTTTGTAATGGGCATCATAAAGCAAGTGGTTCATCCATTTACTCGACAATAGTTTCCTAAATGAAATAACTAACAATAGATCAAGAATTCATTGAGATCTAGATCGGTTAGACATTGCGATTGCAGATCAAACCTCTTCAATTTGTTTAGTGAGACAGTTTTTTTTTATACATAAGCCATCCAAAGTGACTCTACCCTGCCTGATGGAAATCATGAGCAGAATCCAAGAGTGGGTGCTACCACACTTGCTGCGAATCCAGACTATAATGTATGGCGGCCCACACTATGTTACAGACATTTAAGTGTTCTAGTGTTCTAGTAGACTCAAAGACATGGTTTTTGTGTTGTACCTACATATAATTATAAGAATAGTAGTTGTCTTATATTTCGGTACTTTAATCATAGCAAAGCCTGTTGTTTGTTGTAAATAAATGACATGACACAATGATTGTCACCATGCTACATCGTCTACATTCACTATGACTGTTGTGACCTCTACTCATGCATTCTACTTGGCTTTCCATTGGACAATATAGAGGCACCTAGGCAGGCTCATTTGCATACCCAAAATTATTGCAGATTATTTTGTATAACCACATTAATAAAAATACAGCAACAAGTAATGAACCAACTGTAAACTTAAATGTTTAAACTTGCAGCTGTTTCTTCTACAAATGGACAACATAGTCAATGAGAACCATGGCCGCCGCACTGACACTTGTTACTGCAGCTCTATTGCTTTCAAGGACAAGCATCAAATCAGATACAGTTGGTGAGCTTGCTAATCTGTTCTCTATTTATTATTAACACCCTTTCATTAGCTTTAAGTACCTGTATTTTTTTTTTTTTTCTAATTGACTTTAGTAAGAGGCTTATAAGATTGCAGTAAAACCTTGTGCTCCTTATTATGTTAATAGTAACACATTTACAATATAATTTGTATAAGAATTATAACCCATGCTGTCTTAATATACCAATTACACACAAGCTTATTATATAAGACTGATCAGGAATTTGATATCATTTTCAGACTATGCTGGTACACTATGAGGATGCAGCATTGGCTACAGTTACTCTTAGTGACTGCATATTATATATGCCCAGGTTATATCTACACTTGAAGATAGAGAGCATGAGGTATGTTTGCTTCTTGTGATTAGTTGAGAAAGATAAATACAATGATACTGCTAACAATAATGATATAAACAAAGGCCGCTAGGTCAAAATTGTAGGCAGTGTTTCAAGTTAGGGATTTATCTAACCAGTACATTACAATGCTAGGTGCATTGCGAGAACTGGGCAGAATCAATCCAAAGCAAGACCATTACAAGGGAGGTTATGTTTGTATCAAGCATTTATTCTCTTTGCATTGCTGTTGTTTGCTGGCTTAATCAATTAATTATTATGAAACCCATGAATGTATATAAGGGTATACACACATTCCATGTTCTAGATCCACACTAAACTATTCAAAATGTAAATGCAATGTATTATAAAATCCCATATGGCTACTGCATCAAATGTCTAAATATTTTCAGGTTGTTGAAGATTTCTCCTCACAGCTGAAGCTTAGCTGGTTGGTAGTCCAGCTATGCCATGAGCTTACATGAGAATGATGAGTTTTCTCCATCAACTCTCAGCAAGTAAGTACTTACATCTTATTTGTATATAACTATCACATATTTTATACCTTTTTCTTTTCTTACTACTCGACCGATAATACTCGCAAGGTCTTGCCACATTTCTCCTGGACAGCTTTGGGCAGACAGAGGAAGATAAATGCCTTGTGAGAATGATAGGTCTCTATGACGTGGTATCTACCATCTTGGTGCACTCATTTATTTGCTTCCGTAATAGGCTTCACATCTTGAACATAAGATTTCGGAATTTTCTTAATTTTTTGAAAATTCAAGCAATGGGGAATGAAATGGAACCTCCCCTATTGAATCCCTCTCCAAGAAACTCTTCAAGTGTTGCTGTGGAACATTTTTGATGAAATTACCAGTGATCCTTAGGGTTTTTTAGTGGGCAGGTAGCTTAGAAACTTGGATGAACACTAAAACAGTTATAGTGTTAAAATGTGCACACTAAGTGATTTGGTTTGGTGGTAAATTACTTTACAAATTTACAAATTCATGTGAACTTGTTAAGGTGTCTAAAGTCTTTTAAATTTCTAGTATGCATGAAAGATAACAACTAATGCACAATATATAGCAATTGTTGCTGTGGATAACTAATGTTGTAATACATAGTTTCCAAAATGTTATTGCTTCCACTAACACACTCTGTCCATCTCAACTCCTGTTAATGAAAGACACTGCATCCAAGCGATTTAACATGTCACAAATAGTGATGGATCACATGACGGGATCAAGTCACATATTAACATTATATTGCTTATTATCACATTAATCATATCAATGATGTGAGCATGACATATTTAATATGTTTACAAGTTTTTGTTTTTACTTTGATTTGAACTTTATATCTGTTAACTTTTAGTTACCTGAACAGTACGATCTGTGCCCATGGTCCTACCATCAAGATTTCAGCAGTTTCAATAACCAATGTACTTATAATACACACTGTTTGTTGACTCTGTTATTAAAACACGAACTGGTTTTAAGAAATTGTTTGGTTGGGGCATTATGTCCGATTCAGAGTACAAAGTGTGGTACTGGAGAATGATTAGGTGTGATCCCTATGTCCTAATTATTCTGTAGGACGTCTACAGAATAATTAGGACATGTATAATATTCATATCACATTGTTAACCATGATAACTCTAAAATAATCTCGAAACTTATTTTTAATTTTCTTTTTTAAAATTAACATTTAATCATTGTGCTTAAGATGGAATAACTTTATCACGGCTTGTAAACTGGTGTCTTATAGAGAGTTTTCTGATCACGGTGCGCGTTTAATGCATGTTCATTTGCCTACTTATGTGGACCTCTCATGTGAACATCGTGGAAATACGAGTATGGTAAGTAGGGACACAGTAGTAGTCTGCCTATAATATTCCACTACTAGACATACACCTCTCCCTAGAAAGAAAGTTTTGTTCTACTAATCCATTTATTTAAAATAATTCTATTACCTACACATTTGTGGAATATAAATTTGGAAGTGAAATTAATCTCTTTTATTTTAGGAGAGATTAAGGAACTTCCAGCACATGCATATGAAACATTCAACACTGATATAAGGCATTACGCGTGGTATGATGCAACAGAAACATGCTCCTATTGTACCACTCAAACTAGTACTTGTCTTCTGTTCTCAAAGAAGTGGTAGAAATCAGGTTGGTAAGTATTAGTTTTATATCATATTGATTTATTAATCTCACAATTTTATTCTATTTACTGTTTAGCTTGAATTAAGTAAGCCAAGTTGTTCTTATACTAGTCAATGTCGTCCATTATCTTGGCAATAGCAATATAATATTCAAACCGGGCGTGATAAACATCTATACGCCGCCATAGTATGGGGTCACCGTGCTGCACTGCCCACAGTGGCAGTGACTCCTAGGTTTTGTTCATGCTTTCCATCAGGCACGGCAGAATCGTATTGGCAGTTTTTTTTGAGACTGCTTTTGTATACTATTTTTTTTTTCACCTACCTGCGTTTAAAAAGTGCACTTGTGTTTTCACAAATGCTCTGTGTTATTGTAAGTTTAAATTGTTTACTCATAATAGTTGTGGACGAAAACTATTATTTTGTGTATCTTACAAATAAAATAGTGGTAAAATAATTAAAAACATAATGCCTGTTTGCCTCAAATGTGATAAAGATAAAAATCATAAAATTCAATGCCACAGCTGCAAGGGGCAAATATGTGTGAAATGTAGATGATTACTAGCCACAGAGTTGAAAGTGATTATACTTCAGTCTCCGACTATGAAATACTTGTGCCCTGACTGTGAACTCGGAGTGCATCAGTTGCCAGCCTTGAGAAACACAGTCTTGCAATTGAAAATGGAAATTGAAGCCTCAAATGTGATAAAGATAAAAATCATAAAATTCAATGCCACAGCTGCAAGGGGCAAATATGTGTGAAATGTAGATGATTACTAGCCACAGAGTTGAAAGTGATTATACTTCAGTCTCCGACTATGAAATACTTGTGCCCTGACTGTGAACTCGGAGTGCATCAGTTGCCAGCCTTGAGAAACACAGTCTTGCAATTGAAAATGGAAATTGAAGCCTTGAAAGCTAAACAAAGCCAAAATACATCTATGGAGAATATTCTAAGAGAACTGGCGGAGAGGAAAAAAACGAAGTGCCAACATTATACTATTCGGGATTGATGAATGTCGGCTAATAAACAGGTGATGCTGTACGGGACAAAGAGGTACGTATTGATTATGATAAAGTACATGTTTATCCAGCCTTGACGAGCATCCCGGGTACGGAGCCCCCAGGCACAATAATTCGTCTCGGCAAACCTAATCAGTCTTCGCCTCGCCCAATTAAGGTTATATTTTCTAACAAAAAGCCCGCTGTGAATGTGTTAAAAAAACTCACAAAGCTTCAATCAAACGTGTCAGCTAAGAATGATCTTAAACCCTATCAAAGAGAATACTTAAAAAAAACTACGAGAAGAGCTAAAACAAAGACTGGTTAATGGGGAAACAGACTTAACATTAAAATAAATACATGGTGCCCCTAAAATAGTCAGCGGAAAATAGCTGTAAATGCTAATGTGGGTATTTTGGAGATCACATTCTTCTACACAAACCTGGCTTCGATTATGGCTAAACGAGATTTGCTGATAGAAGTTAATAAATTGAAAGCAACTTTTATTATATTATGTCTTTACCTATGAAATTGTCTTTCTTCAGTACTGGTCATTTCAAATAAAAAAAAGTTTGTAATGGCTCTGTATTCTAAATTCAAATTAATTTTGTTTTAAAACCATGACATTCTATTAACAAACTGTCTTTTGTTTTTTGATCAGCGTTGTATTTTCATTACATTTGAACATTTTTCGTCATAATGGATACTTTAAACATTCGTGTAATTATGGAATATTGACATCAACGCGACACAAACGGCACGTAACATCAAAAACGTTTACGGAGAGAACTGTACAAACGCGTTATGGGTTTTCCCGCTTCCGTTCTGAAAATTTTGACTTGAAAAATGGAAGCTCGTGGTCGTCCGGAGACTTTGGTTAATAATAATGAATTAAAGGCGATAGTGGAAGCTGACGAAACTCAATCTACAACTGAGCTAGCAGCAGCTTTTAATGTAAACATCAAAACAATATTGATCCATTTGCGACAAATTGGTAAGGTAAAAAAGCTTGATAGATGGGTGCCCCACGACCTTAACGATCGCCAGCGCAACGTACGCGTCGAGACCTGCCTTGCGCTGCTCAACAGGCAAAGAAATGTAGGAATTTTGAAACGAATTGTTACGTGCGACGAAAGATGGATTCTGTTCGACAATCGAATGCGCTCAGCAAGTTAGTTACACCCTGGTTCAGCACCAAAGCAATGCCCTAAACCAAAAATGACCCCTAAAAAGGTGATGGTCACTGTTTGGAGGTAGAAGCTGTGGTGAATCACACCCGCACTCTAGTGCGGGTGTGATTCACCACAGCTTATTACAGAACGGCATGAGCATTAATGCAGATGTGTACTGTGAAGAACTGGAGAGAATGATGGAGAAGCTTGCACATCTGCAACCAGCTTTGGTCAATCGGTCGTCCCCACTGCTCCTTCACGACAACGCGCGACCCCATACTGCGCAACAGACAGTCTCCAAGCTGCATGAGCTGGGGTTGGAAGCTCCCCCTCATCCGCCATACTCACCAGACCTTGCACCTACGGACTATTACTTTTTCCAAAATTGAGACCACTTTTTTGTGGGTAAAAAATTAAATTCTCGAGAGGCAGTACAAAATGCCTTTGACGAGTTTGTTGCCTCCCGTCCAGCTGATTTTTACAAGAAGGGCATCAATAAACTGCCAATGCGTTGGCAAAGATACGTCGATTGCATGGGTGATTATTACTTCGAATAACAGAAATAAAAAAGTTTGAAAATATAAGTACTTTCACTTATTGCCAGAGATCGGAATTGGGTGTGTGAAAATACCTAAAGTTTGCAGAAGTTTGCAATAATAATATGGAGCTGTTACAACCACTTAAGTTAAACCATTAAGTTAAACCAATATTTATCATTTCTAGGAAAAAACCTAATATTATTGCATGTTCCGAACTCTGAATGTCGAAAATAGTTTACGCATAACTTTCTTGCAATTGAAATAAATGTTTTTAATTTATTTTGTTATGCAGTGCAGGTTTAATAATTTAAAAAAGAAGCCGACTTCAAAACTATGTAAAGACGCGAAAATGTTCGTTTTCCTTGCATCAACCTGTAGCAAAACTTTTTAACTTAAGATACAGATCAAAAAAAGAAATTAAAACCGCATTAGCATTTTGCAGATATATAAAATTCTGTTTTTGACCGCTAAAGAACAATTGGAACTAAAAGACCGAATTTTAACCGGAAAAGTACAAAACAAAAATTTATTTAGAACTGTATTAGCAGCTTGTAAATGTTTATAGTTCGGTGTTTCAAAGGTAAGGAACATGTAAAAAAAAAACAAAACTAAACCGGTAAAATTCAAACCCGGTTTAACTTAAGTGGTTGTAACAGCTCCATATTATGTCCCGCTGCAAACTTTAGGTATTTTCACACACCCAATTCCGATCTCTGCTTATTGCATACAAAACGGCAATTTCATAGGTAAAGACCTATTAATAACGGAAACACATTTAAAAAGTGTCATGGTGAACCTCAAAGGCTACACTTCATTAAGACATGACCGTGCTAAGGAGACAGGGTGGGGAGGAGTAGCAATATATGTGTCACTCAAACTAAACAATACAGTCATACAGGCTGCCCTACATCCTACTTTTAATATCCCATAGGTTGAGGCCCTATTAAACATAAAATGTGGTAATTTTAAAATGTTACTTGCCGGTGTTTACCGACCAACACATTACACCTTTGATGACTCAGACAAGCGGCTATTTGTCATAATTGGGATAGCTTCAGAAAGTAACAGTACCTAACTAATTATGGAAGATTTTAACCTTCCTGATGTAAGGTGGCCATTATGCAACTTTAAGGTGGACGCATATACTCTGCTCCATGCACAGTTCATAGACATGTATGTAAACAGTAACCTTTTTTTTTTTTACGTGTGGAAATCCCCGCGGACCGTCACCCCGTCGGGGGTTACGGCGGGGTGGTGTGTCGGACTCGATCCGACTAAAACCACACGGTGTGACCCTCTCTGCGCCTTTGTATTGGAAGGAGTCCAGGGAGGGGATTTCCTTCTGGACTCCAACCGGCGCCTGCCCGCACTGTTGCGGGCACCACCTCAACTGTGTACTCTCTAATTGGGCAACGTCCGGTCACACGCGGACGCCGCCCCCTCGCGGTTGGCCTCTACTGCGGACGGACGGGAAACTCGTCCCGCCCATCCGCGGCCACTCTCAGGGCGGCATGAGACGCAGGTATGCGCGCCTCCGCCGCCCGGGGCGCCGGTGGCGGATCGGGTCCGATTGGATGGAATCCTCCCGGGCCTTCTCCGCCACCTCCTTCTGCAAGATTACATCCTCACAGAAGGTTGCGACCGCGGTAAAACAACTGTCGCTGCCGGCCATCGATCTTATGACGGCCGGCAGCGAGAGTTCCCCTCCGATGACTGCAGTGAGGACCCGGCGCTGCGCCGCCCAAGCGGGGCAGACCGCCAGCGTGTGCTGGGCCGTGTCTTCACTGCAGTCGCAGTGGTGGCAGGCGGGACTCGGTTCCCTCCTAGCGACCGAGTGCAGGTACTTTCCGAAGCAACCGTGCCCGGAAAGTACCTGCGTCAGCCGGAAGGAAAGGGTACCGTGCTGCCGCCCTGCCCACTCCTCGAGGACCGGCTGAAGAGCCTCCACGGCGGCGCAGCCAGCGCGTGGGGTCTCCAGCCGGAGCGACCATCTCAGCATGGTGGCTCGACGAGCGGCTTCGCGCCACTCGCGCACGTCCTCGGGCGGAATGTAAACAGTAACCTACACCAACTTGTTACAAATATAACTAGAAAGAGAAATAATGAGAAGTCACTACTAGATTTAATACTGTGTAATCATGAACTCTTCTGCACAAAATTGGAACACCATCCCAACATAGGAAACAGTGATAATCAGGTACTTGTAACAACGGCACAAATCAGAACACAAACTACTGGCAAAATTACTACTCAATAATCACATAGAAACTTCTTCAAAGCTAATTATGAGAAAATAGCCCAAACACTTGCTGAAAGAACTTTATAGATACAAATGTACTTGATGTTGAGGATGCCTGGACGGACTTAACAAGAAAAACACACACTGTCATTAACCGTTTGTACCGGGTAATCTCTAGAACGGCTGGACCGATTTCGACGAGACTTTCAGTGTCAGATAGCTGATGATATAAGGGGTAACTTAGGCTACTTTTTTTAGACTAGCGTCGCCCGCGGTTACAAGAACAAACGCGGGTAACATCGCGGGGCGCAGCTTGTATAAAATATATAGGCAAGCAAACAATCACCTGACAAGAAAAGTCAGAAACTTAAGGATGGAGTTTGAGAGGAATGATTTAATGTGGTCCTAATTATTAATATTATAATATTTTATTCTTACAAGCGTGAGCAACTATCTTCAACGGTATGTGTACGACCATCATTGAAGAATGAAAGAGGGCATTTTACTAGTGATCAAAAAATGGTAGCCGACTTGTTCCCTACAGCCCTACATTTTGTTAAGGTCTTATGTTGTGAGCCTACTTCTTCAAATATCCCATGGATACAGATTCCCAGTCATCAGTCTCACAAGTATTGTCTGTCGAACAATGGAAAAGAGAGATTTTGAGTCCATGTTCACAACGAACACGAACAGTCAACTAGGTGCGCTAGCAATCCTTGAAACCATTTCTTGCCAAACCGTGTAGTGCGTATGTGGGGAACTCTTTACCGGAAACCGTGATTAGTGCTCAAAATGTGAACATTTTACAAAAGAGACTTGATGAACTTCTAAAAACATAAGTGTAATAATATACACGCTTTAAGCTGCTTGTGTATTAAATAATAATAATAAAACACTTAATGCTAGGGGACATTGTCTAAAGTATGAAATTGGTGGCTTTATGATGAGTATCCTCAGTAACCGAGGTCTTCTCATGTATTTTACAATAGTTTTTCTACACAAGCACTCTTTTGCATCACCTTAGTGCCTGGAGCGTGGTTTTATAAAGAGAGACCACATTTGTTTATCATCAAATGGCTTATACCAAACATACCTAATAAAAAAAAAATTAGTCAGAAGTACGGAAGTTTGGCAACGTATGTGCCCGTGCTTTCTAGAGCATGTCAAATATGGTTCCGGTTACGATTAATAGCTATGGGAAACGTTATTGGGAAGTCAGTACCTTCAAAAATACTGACCACTAGCTCAATCTTCGAATTCCAGTTTGTTTGCTATCAAGGCCGCAGGGCTCCAATGTGAGTCACTTAGTATAAAATCTGATGTTCATAATTATAGAACCAGTTGAACAAGTAACGGACCGCAAAAAAGTCTTGGATATAATAAGGTCTAGGAAAATGATGAGTACATTAATGTGTAGCTTTTCGTCTTTTACAGAATGCCCATGTGGATTAAGATTATGAAGATTAAATGTAGTTGATAGATGCCAACTAGTGTTAATGACCTATTTCAGCATGCATACTCCGTGTTTAATGAAAAATCTAAGAAAATGTTACAAAGACTTTTTAACATCGCCAATGTCTTTGAAAGAGGAATCATTTACAAATAGGACACAATTTAAATGTAGAAAAGGGATTGCGAAATACTGTATCAATAGAATTGAGCATGAGCTCAGCTGTGACAGTATTGATGGTCCTCTATTGGACCAAGACGCACACACTCCGGAACCAATGAAAACAGGTTTACGAGGGATGTATTGGAAGAAAGAAAAGTTTGAGATTTATGAATTCCTCAAGAGGGAAGATAGGATTGAGAGATTATTTACTATTCTCGAAACTTTAGTAGAACTGCTACAGTTTGATTTGGCTACATGGATTTCAAGGTACATTTTTAAATAATATAGCTTTATTGGTGTAACATAATTCTCTATCTAGAAAATGTTGTAATGAAAATAGTATTTAGATTGTATATATGCATGTATGTATAGATACTAGCTTTTGCTTACTATATTAATATTTTTAAATAATCCTCCCTTGAATCACACAAAACATTCAAATTCCTTGCCAATACACATTCCAAGATTACAAATAAATTGGGATGTTACTTACTGCGCTCACACAAACCCCTAATGCTTTATGTGTTGTGGCAGGAGAATTTGGTGTACACTGGAGTTGTCAATAGTAACTGTAGACAAATATTTAGGATATTTTCACACTTGATTCACCTAAAGTATCCAAAAGCCATGGTGAAGACATTTGTTGTAAGTTAAGTTAAAGCACTTTTTATTACTATCATTTTTTCGTATAATCATAAGTGTGTTATATTTTTTACAGATTTGGGTAAATACTATGGCGCAGACTTTCTATACCTGTGAACAAAATTCAAATACAGACTATCCTATCACTGGGAAATATTGCAAGGATTTTGCAAAAGACTTCTATAATATAATCATCTCAGGTAAGCTACATATACCTACATACATTTCATAGATAGATTGTTGTCTTAATAGGCGCGTCATCAACAACCCATAACGTCCCACTACTGGGGTCAGGTCTTGTCTCAAGAGAGGGTTAAGGCCATACGCCCCCACCCTGGCCGCGTGCGGGTTGGGGGCTGGATCTGTTAAAGCCGCCCGAAGACCTCCCTCAGTACCGAAAACACGCAAAGAGTTCCCTTCGAGCGCGTGTT
Organism: Phragmatobia fuliginosa; assembly: GCA_932526445.1. Lineage (NCBI taxonomy): Eukaryota > Metazoa > Arthropoda > Insecta > Lepidoptera > Erebidae > Phragmatobia > Phragmatobia fuliginosa. The sequence goes on along the minus strand of OW052057.1, from coordinate 45,868,468 downwards.
ATATTTTAAATATTACACTCTTCACTTAATCAAAGTAGCTATTTTAGTATAATTATTAATTTTGCGAAAATTACGGATATTTTGAGTAATTCACATGTATAAACCGTTGATAATATGCTAACGAGAAATTCTTTTAACTTTATCACGTCTTAATTCACGACGACCAATCGAGCGTTTGTGATTATATAAGAATATCAATTTTGATTGCTTATAGATATAAAATTTGTTGAAATTTTTTCACATTGCTTATTTTTATAATTATCTATTTAAGTTTATAAATACTTGTTTGAAAAACTGTTTTTTGTAAATACCCATTAGTAAGTTAGTTGCAACCAAATATGAGCTACAACATATGTACATTATATATTACAGGCCTGCCATTGCAATCAATAATACGAATAATCGAACAAATCAGACCGACATTTATGAGGCATCTCGTGGGTATGTTACATCTTCAGAAAATTCTATCCATAGACAATGATTGCATATTCAGAATTGTGATAAACTTCATTGCCGAACAACGATGGAAGTCATACCCTCCGAATGATTCTGAAGTAATTGTTTATGGAAAAGTTATTCGTCCGCCAAAAAATTTTACGAAAAAAGTTGGTTATCTATTAGCGTTAGTGGAAACATTAGGACCCAAGTCAGATGATAGTGAAGAAAGTAGACAAAGACAATATGCAAGAATGAATTTCGAAAATGAAATAGTACAGGAAGAAACAAGTATAAATCACGTAGTTCATTGTTTATACGTAACATTAGATGCATATTTGGATGCATATAATATTCAATCCCTTCAGGAAATATGGAGCAAACTTAATCATCAGAAGACATCGGATGAAAGCCCGGCAACAGAGGCTGTTCCAATGGAACAAAGTACTTATTCTGTGACAGAGACATTGGTACAAAAATCCAGATATATATATATAAATATTGGTACTAAAATCTGTTAAAGAGTTGAAAGATTTGTATAGTGATTTACAAACCCGAGGAGAACTGCCTGGAATGTTTCATATATTTGAGACGATCAAATCTATATTTGAGTGAACCATGTTTCAGGGGTATTTTGATTTTGTTATATATTTATTTTACCTGCTATTTTTTTTAATGAAATTGATTATTATAGGTTATTAAGTTATTAATTGTTTATTATGTATTATGCATTAAATGAAATAAAGCTTTATTATTTATAATATTCTTAAACATTTCATTCACTGTCGTCTGATCCCAAGCCAGGCAAGGCTCGCGCCATGGTGACCAGACCACTGATAGACACACTTCCAAAAAAATCTACATTATCATATAAGTAAATTAAACCCAGACACAGAACAAATGATCGTGCTCATCCACAAAGATTTGTCCCGGATGGGAATCGGACCCACGACCTCTGGCTCAGTAGTCAGATTCACCAACCCCTAGACCGTCAGGTCCGTCAGTATTATAAACTAAAATTTAAGAAAAGCATACTGTAGTATATCCTTCTATATTGTCGGCTCACAATCGCACGCGCCTACTCGTACTACTCGCACGTACCCTGGAGATGACATAATGCTTCCTTCTCATTCACTCATAGTGAACGAGTGAATGAATAACTAGGTGACACCTCATTTATTCAAAGTGAAGGAATGAATGAATAACTCACTGACACATACAAAATCTAATAAATATACTCAAATTAGTATGAAATAAATTGACGTCCGGGTATTGAGCAATCAGGAAGTTGAGCAATCCAACTGCTTATCTGCTTCTTTCGATTTGTTAAATATCAGTAAAATACAAATATTATATAACCTGTTATAATTAATTGGGGGTTTGGAAATGTTGTGTTCTATTTAAAACTTTACAACGATTTTTAATTTGTCATTTTGAGATAAATTGTACTCATGTAAGAATATCTGGGTGTTTCTCTCCTTTGTGTAGACTCACAACGGATTATTATAATGTCAGTAGAAATAAGGACAACGATGTACATAATGAAGTTTACCTTCTTGTAAATAAAACTAACTGTTTAACTAAGATATACGTCAGGATTGTACGCTTCGCTGTGCGCTCTTCAACTATTATTTTTTAAGATACGTTTAAGCTTTACAAACGCTCGCGACTATTTATTAAACTTGTATAAACTGCTGTTTTGTCTCTTAGCTTTAAAAATGTTAAAATGCTGATGTATAGTAGTATAACTCGTGCGAGCTAAGATGGCATACCTAATAAACTATAATTTAATCGAAAGATTCGGAATACGATTATGGATAGATTCGATTACGGTAATAGTGATGCTAGCGCTACTCGCAAGACGACAGAGGGGTGTCACGCGGGGGAACGGCATCAGGTTTCGTTTTTAGCCAGGTACCATTTTAGCTCGCACGAGTCATGTGTAAACTGTAGGGATTTTTCTAATAACATCTTTGGGGTCTATACTAAGGGAACTACCGTCTCTCGCTTTCTCTTCTCTCTGCAATGCGTAAGAGGGAGAGAGAGAGAGATAGCGGCCGCATCGCGAATGCAATTTGCAACAGCGGCAATTTCTCAGAAACATTGTCTTGAGAGCGCATTTATGATTCATAAGTTATGGACTGTGATATGTGTTATTATATGAACTTATTAATTATTGCATAAATATATACAAAAACATAAATTGAAAATTTTATATGTTATGTATATTAAATATTATATATATATATATATATATATAATAAATATTATAATAGTATTTGTTAAGTTTAATTACATTAAATGAAGCTTTAGAAACTTAACACAGTTTAATTCAACTTTAGTATTATCACTCACAACCTAAAATCAAGCTATGCAAAGTCAATAATGGGACTCATAGGACAGTTGTTGTATTTTTAAAAGTCTAGTCACTCCCATTTTTTTATCAGCCCTTGCGAATTTGTCAACATTTCTGTTCTTTATAGGCTTCAGGCATGATGAGTTCTGCTGATTATTTTTCCGTCAGGATCCAGGAGATTGAACAGTAAAGGCCGCTGCATACGTGACGGAATTTAACACGGACGGAACGGGACGGGAAGTTTTGCAAACATAGTTACATACAAAATGTATAAGGAAATGTCGTCGCCGACGATATTTAGCACGTTAATAGCAATTAAAGCCAATTGTTGAAATGAAAAATAGTACATCTTTCCTTGTTCACAACACTAACACGTTAGATCCGAGTCACAGTCACGGTGTGTATGCATTTAAATCACGTTCCCGTTTATAACGAGGCAACCAGGCCCACGTCTCGTCTGTGTTAAATCCCGTCACGTATGCAGCAGCCTTAACTGAATAACCAGATTTCCACAGGACAGTATGTTCACGTGGTGAGAATGATGTGCTAATTTTCGTTTCGTTGTCATACTAAAACTTTATAACTAGGCTAGACCTACACCACAGATTAATAAGTAGTTACTACGTAACAGATACATCACTCCCATACAAAAGCGAATATACCTACGCTATAATAGTCTACAATATCTTAATAATAATACCTGCCACTCAGAACGAGGAGAATTAATGTACCTTAAGTACGCGAACAAAGAGTCAATACTGTGTCGCCCGCCGGGCGGGACACGCGCCAGCGCTTCCTCGTAAGAATGCACTAGGGCTACCTACCTATGATAAAATTATTGTAATGAAACGAATGTTGCGATTCAACCATAAATAAATAAAATAAAAATAAATAAATATTTTTGGACATCTGACACACAACATCATCTAGTCCCAAGCTAAGCATAGCTTGTGTTATGGGTACTAGACTGAACTGATATAAATACATAAACAAACTTTTTTTTTGTAAATACATAATAAACATAGAAAATACCCAGACTCCGAAACAAATATTTGTGAATCACACAAATAATATTTGGTCCGACCCGGGAATCGAACCCGAGACCTCTTGATCAGCAGCCGCATACGCTAACCACTAGACCAACGAGGCAGTCAAACCATATTTCTTATTAGTCAATCAAATATGTTTAAGTTTTATATAATGATTTATATTTTCTTTTTTCCTTCTCTAAATTCTCTGTTACTAAATTTTATAGTTGAAAATATCCTAAAACGCGTAAATATTTAAAAAAATAATCATATGGAAAACAGGAGCAAAGCGACGGAAAATCAACGGTTTTTAAAAGTTGTAAATGGTGCTACCAGGCCGATTCATTAAACGTTGTCAAAATTATTCAAAATTACTTTTTCTAACTCCTCTATGTAATTTATCTATATAATTTATTAATATATATATTTGACTTTTACACCCATCTACGGCACAATAATTACGTGGTTTCGGCATTACGAAGCGTAAGCGCGGGAAACGAGCTCAGGCGGACGTTTGACGGCCTCTGTCGAGTTGCATCCTCGACGATACGCCGAGCCGTAGGTATATAGCGCGTGGCATTGAGCGAGTGACGGAGGCCTGCCTACACTATGGCTGGCCTGGAGAATAATGCAGAATGGTTAGGCTATCGCTCTCACACTCACCATCGAAATACGACAGCACGAATACTATCATTATTAGGTTGGTCTTCTGTGTGCGGGTAGTACTGCCGGTTTAGCCGGTTCGTTCGTGCTGATCAATGTGGCTCTACTACCTATATACCATACCATATCTAATTAATGCATCAAACATATAATCCTGATGCACATCTTATTCCGAAGACTTTTTTGTTCCTGAACAGGCTTATTTTTTAAGACGGACTAGAGTTAATGAGCTTCTGTAATTCTGAATCTTGTTCTTTTGATTTAGATTGTGCTTTGCAATCTAGGGATTCGGTTATAGCTTTAACACGTGACGTTGCGTCAGCAACGATGTTTTCGGGACCAGATACAAATCTTATGTCTGTAGTGAACTGAGTGATTTAGTCCAAATACTTAAATTGGCCCAGAGCTAGTCTCTGGGCCAATTTGTTATCTCGCGTGTTATCTCGACGTCAAGAGATAGTGAACGTTTCGGGCTTCTACTATATCACAGAAATGGCGAATAGCAGATTAAATTGCCACATGCTCACGGTTGTAGGGACTGTACTACTTTTATGAAGGTTTTAATAATTAGTATCCCATAATTTGACAGACGCTGATACAACCAATTTTTCAGTGGGTGAGTATACAAAAATGCTGGCCAGCCGGGCGAGTTATAAGTAGAGCACAGTTGGAACAATCTGGAGCTGTTTTCACAGTTTGGACACATCAGCAACGACAAATCTCCAAGAAAAGTTTCTAAGCAGGCCCAGGTTCAGTTGCAATTGAACCCAGCCATGTGTATCAATAACAGTATTACTTGCTGCGTTTAGTTGGTATGTTTTATTTCTGATTTTTGTTTTTATAAACCGACTAGTTATTTCAAGGTTCCGTAGTTCATTTTTTTTATTTATTTTTTATATTTAAGCCTGCCAAAGTGACTCTACTCTGCCTGATGGAAAGCATGAGTAGAATCCAGGAGTAGGGGTCACCATGCTTATTGTGAGGGTAGGCAATGTAGCATGGTGACCCCTACCATGGCAGCTTGGTTAGATTATTCTGCATCATTCCCCCGGCCTTCGAAGGGCGGGAGAATGATGCAGAATGATTGGGCCCCCGGTCTCACACTCACCAACGAAATACGACAGCAAGAATGCTGTCATTATTAGGATGGTCTTCTGTGTGAGGGTAGTACTGGCCGGGTCGAGCTGGCCCATTCGTGCTCAAATCAGCGTGGCTCTACTACCTGGGAATAATAATAATTTGGAACCCTTGTAGATTCTTCATGTCCATCTGTTCGTCCTCGACTTACCATCCAAACGATTAGTGCTAGAAAGATGAAACCTTGTATGGTTATGTATTTCTATCACGTCAACCAAGTGCTACAATAAAGTTGAATGAAATGAAATAAAATCACGATAGTAGTCCACATATTGAGCTTTAATGGAAAACTATAACGTCTTCGATAGCTTTGATAGTTCAGGAGTTATAGAGGTCAAATTTTTGTAAGAAGTTTTCTAAGTGTACACTTAAATAAATAAATAATAAGTAAACATAACAATTATATATTGTACACGATTTTAAATTATGGGTGACTACAGAACCTTATTATATGCTGACCTGACACGCAATAGGTCAATTTTTTAATACAACTTGCATTTTATTATTCTTTGTATTCAACTGAAACTGGATATACACCTTATTATCTTTACATCTTATAACAATTTCTAAAACATGGCACTTAAAATTACAAAATTGGCGGTAAGAGACATGCGGGGGACGAGTCGAGCGGGGTGGAAGGGGTCTTTGAATGACAAGCCCCGAGCGGCGCAGATTTTAAATAAACGCTTATTATCGCATTTTTATAATATATCCTACTAATATTATAAACGAAAGTTTGTGAGTTTGTATGTGTGTATGTTTGTGCCTCTTTCACGCAAAAACTACTGAACGTTTTTGGATGAAACTTTACAATAATATATCTTATATATCAGAATAACACATAGGCTACATTTTACTGCAATAATCGAGATACACGGGCGAAAGCTAAGTGATTATAAAAATACATAAATCGTAGATGTCAAAATGTATCACTGTTTATCTCCTGTTCCTGTCAAAACTTCACAGGTTGATACTTAACACACTTGCATAGCAACCATAATGATATACGCGGGTAACACCGCGGGGCGCAGCTAGTTAATATTATAAACGCGAATGTTTGTATGTATGTATGTGTGTATGTATGTTTGTTGCTCTTTCACGCAAAAAGTACTGAATGGATTTGGATGAAACTTTACAGTAATATAGCTTATATATCAGAATAATATATATGCTACTTTTTACTGCAATAATAAAAATACAAAAACAAGGTGATTATAAAAATACATAAATCGTAAATATCAAAATGTATCATTGTATCTCCCGTCAAAACTTCACAGGTTGCTGTGCATAACACACTGACATAGCAACCATAATAATGGTTTGTAAATGGCTAATTTAAAACTAACTTGACTGTTCACACATTATTGACATATTAAAAAAATATTTGTAAAAGATTTACTAATTTATGACATATGTGTTAAATATTTTATATAGTGACATCTAGTAAAGACGAACTTCGTTTCATTCGGGTGTCCATTGACACCTTTCTTTTTATTTCTTTATTTTGGCACGAAGCTTTCCTAGTGAGTGCATTTTACAAGTTAGGCCCTATAACGCAGATTTTGATACTGATTTTGTTTGCGAGAGGTTTAGTGATTTTATAATGTGAAACGAACCTGGCACTATATACGGACACCGATTTTGTTTGGATTTTGAAGGAGTTCGTTTTTATTATTAGGAGTAACATTTTTGACATTTGATTGTCGCTGGCATGAGATTGCGACTTGAATTTGAATGATTTTAGGTACGAGAATTGGCCTACTGGTTTTCGGAAATCCAAATCTTCTCGATTATCTTTATGGTTGATCTATGCAGGTTTGTTATGCATAGCAACCGGTGAAGTTTTGGCAGGAGATAAACAGTGATTAATATCATGAATGGCTCACCGGGCGACGGCTAGCGGCCGACCGCTCCCGAGGGAGCGGCGAAAGTTACCGAATGCCAACAAGCGGTTAGGCGCTTTCTCTCTCTTTTCGCTTTGTTTTTTTTCTAACATTGCGCTACATGAAACAACAAGCTTTTCAACTATGCTCGCGTTGACGATAGACCAACCGGCCCTCTTAATGTAATTCTAATGATTTAAATAATAAAAATGTATCCACAAGTACGAATACACTCAATAAATTCGCATTACTTCACAAGCCTTCGATAGCTCAGTTGGTAGAGCGGTGGACTGTAGTTGGTTACTGCCAGATATCCATAGGTCGCTGGTTCAAATCCGGCTCGAAGGAAAATTGCTCGTCCGACGCTTTTGTTAAATTTTCGATTATACTTACTTTTTTTTAGTAAAATAGAGTATTAATTTTCACATTTTAGAAAGGATAACATAGTACCAACCATTATTTGAAATTGTCGAGTAATATAGAGTATTTCAAGCTTATTTATACAAGTACAAATTTGGTTTGTGACTTTTGCCTTTCGTGTGATTTTGAATCTTCTTTTTTGAGATACCAGTCAAATCCACATTAGATTCCACATGGCTGCCACATTAGATTCATTAACACGTTAGCTACCAGCCGACGATCAAGACGCTTCTAATAACGATACCTCATTTGGTTCCCTAATCTTAGACACGTGTCATCTCGCCAATTTAGAAGATTACATAAAGATGGAAATTTCCTCCGCCTCTGTGGAGAGACTATAGGATGGAGGCACGTGTTTCAACAACAGTCCTTCCCACACACATCTATTTTGGTTATAATACCTTTGTAAGAGTGTCTGTGTTTTTAGAGTTCCGTAGTTTATGACTCAGAACTCCAAAAGGTTAGTGTTAGAAAGATAAAACTTTACACAAATATATGTTAGTGTTTTTATCACATCAATAAAGTGTTAAAATCATAAAAAATATTTTTATTTGGGGTACCTCCCCTACACGTAAAGTAGACATTTTTTTTCTCGTCTCTAGCCCATCGTGTGTAGTATCCATTAGATATGTCTTTTTAAAACATTACGAGGTTGCCAAGACCATTTTTGGATTTAGGTATCCGTTTGCGAGTTATTCAAACTTTAAAGTGCAGTTTTTTGTAAAAACAGGGCGTGTGTTGTCCTCCCCCGCTTTAAAAGCTAAACTTTTAAAGCTGAATCTGAAAACATGTATAATAGTAGTCCCTATATTGAACTTACAAGGAAAACTATAGCGGCTTTTATAAGTTTTTTATTTCAGGAGTAATAGGGTTTAAGGGAAAATGTACATTATTAAAACGAAAAAATAAGTAAACATAACAATTATCTATTGAACATGAATTTAAATCTGACACCGTTATGGGTGACTACGGAACCTTATTCTATGCGTGACCTGACACGCACTTGGCCAATTTTATAGTATCTATGTTATGTGGGTGGTTTCCGCACTTAGTCCTTTAAGTGGACCATTGTACGTGAGGGCGGCCATCACTCCAGCCAGCCCACCTCCCTCCAGAAGCGGATAAGGTCTCCGAGTCTGTCCAGACATTCTTAGATGTATATTATAGTGCTTCTGAAAATTAAATTTCTTCAGCATCCTATCGTTGGGTGATGTCAACATGGGTTGATGCGGATCGCTCGTTCTCTTAAGCGTGTGTGTTTGATTCTGGAGTCATTTCCCAGTGTGCCGGCATTATGGAGTCTAAACGCTGCTAGTGCTGCTTCCTCTTTAACAACTAAGTGCAAGGGTGGCAGCCCCAGGATAGTTTGCGGTGCGGCTGTTGGTGTGGTTCTCATGCTACTAGTGTAAGCTACGCAGGCGGGTTTTTTGGCAAGTAACCGAGTCTGTCCTGGGCCACCAGACTAGGGAGCCATATGTTATAGTTGGTCGAATAACTGTAGTGTATAGCCAGTAAGTGGCCTTGGGACTGATGCCCCAATTTCTGCCAAGCAGTTGCTTGAATTGCCACAGTGATATACTGGCTTTTGTGGTAATATATTCAGTATGTTTAGCCCAATTCAGTTGTTTGTCCAAATAGACGCCCAGGTATTTGGTCTCTAATGTCAGGTTTAGGGTAGATCCGTAAAAGCGTGGCAGTTGCAATTTTGCCAGCTTCCTTTTTTTGGTAAAGAGGACCAGTTCCGATTTTGTGGGGTTGACTGTTAGTTTATGCTCTTTGCACCAGTCCTCTACAATTTTGAAGGCTTGACGCATGAGGTTACACAGTGTGTTTTCGTGAGTGCCATTTATTATGATTCTTATGTCATCGGCATATCCTACGGTAAAGTAGCCTTTGTCGTTTAAACCACTTAGGAGGCTGTTCACGACGAGGTTCCATAATAGGGGCGAGAGGACACCTCCTTGTGGGCATCCCTTCGCCACAATGGCTCTCGTGGTGTCATTCACCGTGACTTGTATGGCCCTTTGCCTGAGCATGTTGGTCATCCAACTCCACAAGGTTGGGGCCACACTATGCCTTTTAAGGGCTATGTCGAACATTGCTGTGGAACAATATAGTTGTTATGAACACAGTAATTCTCATTTTCTCTGTACTTAATATTCAGTGCATTCTGTAACTCCTTTGTGTATCCCTTTGTGAAATTTAAACCCTACATTTCGCTAATGGAATACGGAGTGAGCTATTAATAATCTAGGCCCGCGCCTGCGCAAATGGTTGTCTGCCGAACACAAAGGTGAAGCTCCGGGAAGGGGCTAAATCGATCTGGGCTAAAGCACTGGAACCTATCTTTAATAAAGATAGTACTGACTTGTAGTTGTGTGAGATGACCTAGATTAAAGGTACCTTTTACGTAATAGTATTTTATAGAATTCAGTAATATGTTTTGTCTCTTCCACGACATCTTGAAACTATACTTTCAAAATCAAATAATTGGCAATCAATGACCAATGAAAAAATACTTACACATCATTCAGCCCATCGCAGTCCACTGCTGGACATAACTCTCTCCCATTGAGGTTGCTCTGATCGATAGTACAAACCATTCCTGTTATAACAATGACTAGTGCCTGACTGACAATGAAAAACAAGAATAGTTTATTCCTAAAGTGTAGATACGTTCGGATGAGCATTATACTAAAATAATCTTTATTTGAAATAGAAATGGAAAACATAATATGGATGAACGTACATTACTTAATCGAAACGCAATTAATGAATGAGACTTAAAGATAGAATTTGCCAGGCTGTATACCTACAAAAAAAGTATAGCTGCTCGATATTCCGGTATGACATTTAACAAAATTGTCGCTAACGAAGGGACTGTCTAGACCAGGGATGGCGAACCTTTGGCACGCGTGCCATGAATGGCACGCTACATAATATTTTGGGCACCCACAATATCACAAAATTCACTATGCACCTCAATATCTTTGAATGAGATAGCTCATGCTATTTTGACAATATTTTCATCAAATTTTTGTGTGATCTACAAATATTTGTTTCGAAGTCTGGGTGTTTACTATGTATTTATGTATTTCTACAAAAAAAAGTATATTTATGTATTTATGTCTTAAATAGTTTGGGATTAGATGACGTTGTGTGTAAGATGTCTAAAAATATTTATAAATATTTATTTATTTATTTTATCAACCTATGCCTGTGAATCATTATTTTCAGAAATGAATAAATTTAAAAATTAATAGAGATTCGGTTAGAAATCGTTTCACAGATGACTCCAGTTCATGGTATTATATTCTGCTAAAAGTAGCATCTAACAATACTAACATATGTATTTTATTTGTATTCTAATCTACTACAAGAGAAGTCACACAAATTTTCTAAAGTGATACTTATAATTTTTTTTTTTTTTTGTAGTGAATAATGAGTTTTGAGTTAATAGTATTTATTATTATTAGATGCCCGATAATCAGATACAAAATTATTTGATGGTGCGTTTATGATCTCAATATTGAGTTCTTGAGAAAAATGGGACGTTAGTACGCAAAGGTTCGCCATCCATGGTCTAGACTAATTTAATTATTATTCCTGTCGATCATTCTCAATTCGAACAGGAGTTAATTATGAATGATCCAGACTTGGCGGCCCCCTTTTCATTTCTTATTCGACCTAAATACATTTTGTTTTTTGTGTATTAATTCTCCTCGTGGGTTCTTACGCGGTCCTCACTCCATCCGTTCCCACCCATTCATCACCCTAACGGCCCGTTTACGACCTTACCGCTGTGAGCGGTAGCTAAGAGCGAAACGCAGAGCGGTAATATCAAAAGTATAAAAATGTACGAGGCACGCCACGAGTCGCCGCTCATAGCTATGAGCTTAGCTGTAGTAGCGTAGTGTAGCTACCGCTCACAGCGGTAAGGTCGTAAACGGGCCGTAATGCACCAGCACGATTCAATCAATATTCCCGCGCTGCACATGCCCAGTAAACCCTTGCATGTCCTATATACCTACGTTTTGAGTTATTTGTTTAAATCGGAATGCTAGCTCACTTACTAGACATATGATACTATATTGTTGGTTGCTTATTTAGTTGTCATATAAAGCACAGACATCACAAGACACAATAACAAGAATCGTTATACCTCTGATTATCTGTTGTTCATACCCTAAGTTGCCTTCTGAGACAACTTGACTTATTTATACTTCTGTTTAGGGTTCCGGAGCCAAATGGCAAAAAACGGAACCCTTATAGTTACGTCATGTCTGTCTGTCTGTCTGTCCGTCCGTATGTCACAGCCACTTTTTTCCGAAACCATAAGAGCTATACTTTTGAAACTTGGTAAGTAGATGTGATCTGTGCACCGCATTAATATTTTTACACGAAAATAGAAAAAATACAATAAATTTTGGGGGTCCCCATACTTAGAACTGAAACTCACCACTCACTTACATTACCATGCAAACTTCCACCGAAAATTGGTTTGAACGAGATCTAGTAAGTAGTTTTTTTAGTACGTCATTAATCGTAAACCGCAGTTTCCTTTTCATTCAATCAATACACTATTATTAAAACATCGAACAAACTACGGGCTAATCCTTCATGGGCGAGTCCGACACGCACTTGTCCGCTTTTTATTTATGTGATTTCTATCATTGATATAAAAACTCGCGGCCACTCCTTTCAAATCGCCAATGTTTACATAGTTTTAATGTATAAAAACCTGATATGGGGGTAAGGTGCTGCCACTAATATACTATACACCATGTTAGAGGACTGATGCAAATTATAGTGATTAAAAATTAGAACTTATGCTAATTTAAAAAAAAAAAACAACAGCCTCAGTGGGTACAACATAGTAGGAGCATCTACTTACAATAAAGGTAAAAACTATATGTGCTCAAATATTGGCCAAATTACTGGTAACGAAAGATTAAATATAAAATATTAATTATAAGATCAAAAGAAAGAGAAGAATGGCCTTTATTAGTCACGTAGAATCTTTACTTACAAAAGTAAAATCATGCTCATAAACAATGTGATAATATGTATAATGTGATAAACACTCCTCATAATATGTCTCATAAACTGATATATAAATAACTACATAGGTTTTCTGGCGCGATACGCAAGGATTTTAATGAAATGTTAACAATTTTAATATGTACTTATTGATTATTATTAAACCCAAAGCCATTTCGATCAATCTTGTAAAAAAATATAAGGATTTTTTAAGCTTTTGAATATAAAGATGCAAGTAAAACTAATCTTTGTTTTCTTCTTAGAAGGACTACATTAAACATATTTCTGTATAGTTATGATTCAACCCTTTTACTATGCGGGTGAACTTGGCCCAACTTGGCAATCCTCCAGCACCGGCGTTGATTTACGACTCCGATCTGGGTGAACTTGGCCGGTATTCACCACGGCCAAGGTTTGAACCCGAGTATGCTCCTAAGGACATGACCTTTTATCCTACACGACTAAAAAGCGTAAATATGTTTTTCATTCATCGGAAAAGTTTTGAACTGATACAAAGTACACCAAATCTTAGGACTAAAATTTTTAGATCACACAAAATGTGTTGTATTATGGTCGAACCCACAACAGCGCATTAGGAATCGTAACTGTTTAAACCGCTTCACATTATGTGAAGTCTAAGGAATTAACAAGAAAATCCTTAAACATAAATTTTCATTTCTTCGTAAAGTTATTAAATAATGCACAAATCGAATGTTACGAACGGAGAAGTGTGAAATTAGGCCCAGTTAAAGTGTATAATATGGAGGAAGAGTGCATATTATTATCGAATTTCGTCCACAACCGGCTGGTTTTATAACTTAAACTTAAAGAACTTAAAATGTTCCAACTGTCCTCTATAACTCTTTCCCGAAATATTTGTTCGTCCGCAACTTTGTTATAGATAGTAACGACCCCACTCAAAACAACATTAACATTACATAGTTTTTCCACAATAGCGATCCTTATAGCTCGCGTCCCTTACATAATTATAAAACCTTTTGCATGCGCTCGCCGGTAACGAGTGCTCTCAACAACACCCTTCTCTCAATGTCAATGTCAACTAGTGTTTGTGTTGAGAGACTCACCCTACCCGCACAGTTTCCACCGTCATTCACATGGGGCTTATAAATTCTATAAGTAATATTGAATTGAACGGTATTTCGTGATATTTGTTTTATTACTGTGATTTTTTTAAATCCTGACATAGTCTTCTAGACATAGTCTGGAGATAGACCTGTGACAGAGATAGACAACTTGTACAAAGACATAGACACCTTACTAAAATCCACAAAGGACCATGAAGTGGTCATTGTCATGGTCGACATGAATGCGAAGGTGGGATGGACCATCGTACCTGGAGTTACGGGTGCTTATGGTCTTGGAACCCGTAATGACAGGGGTGATATTCTGGTGGAGTTTTGTCAAGAAAAAGATCTGAGAGTTACGAACACCCTCGTTCAAATTACCACCTCGTCGTCTGTACACGTGGACATCACCAATGCACACGGAAAAGCACATTGTGAGGAACCAAATAGATTACGTGATGATTAACAAGCGGTACAGAAACTGCATTATGAAAGCACGAACGTACCCTGGAGCGGACATTGGATCAGATCAGACCCAGTAGTGGTGAACATAAGATGCAAGCTAAAGAAATTGGCACCGAAAGCAAGACACAGTAGGCCGAACGTACGAAAACTATGCGAACCTGATACACGAGTAAAAGTGTATAACGCCATCAACCAATGGGCCATAAATCATCGCACTAGAACTGATAACTCTAATATATCCGTATTAGAGATCCACATGGACAAGCCTTAAACACAGTGTGAATGATATCTGTAACAAATATCTGTTATCATCAGCACTAAATAAAAAACAGATTTGGATGACAGATTCAATTTTGCAGCTAATGTTAGAACGGAGACTATACAAAAGTACAAATCCAGAGCATTATAAACAGGTCAATGACACCATTCGAAGGGTCATCGCTAGAGCTGAGAACATCTACTACAACGATAAATGCGCACACATGGAAGAACTTCTTCGTAAACATGACAGCTTTAATGCGCATGTGGGGTCGCATTACAATGTGTAATGTGTACCTTTATACGTATGTGTATTGTAGTTAACTCTTGATGTAAGTTATTAATTATTGTATAGTCAGTTGTGGACGCGCAGGCGCATAGATCGGGCGCTGCGCGAATAAATGATCGTGTTCCCTAATATGCGTATCATTTGGTAACCCTTAGTTCACGGCCACACACCCAGCCGTGACATTGGTGACCCCGAACTCGACGGACCGCGAACCTGACCGAACTCGACCGAACCCGACGGACCCCGAACCCGACGAACCTGTGACCCTGAACCGAGACACGCAAAAGTTACAATGCCGATTCAGCCACAACCTCCGCCGTCTACGAGCACAATGCCAGCAGTCAGCGTAAAGTCCGAGGACAGCGAAGTGTCCGTAATATCTGTGAGCTCCCGAATCCCTGAGTTTTGGACAGACCAACCTCGAGTCTGGTTCATACGCGCAGAGTCCGTCATCCTGCCGCAAAAAGTAAACGACGAGACACGATTTAACATCATCGTATCTAAGTTGGGCAAAGAGGTAATTCAGCAAGTGACAGACCTCCTCATCAAACCTCCAGAGTGCAACAAGTACGAGGCGTTGAAGGCCAGACTATTGGCCATCTATGAGGAGTCGGAGAACCGTCAAGTTCAAAAGCTCATCGGAGAAATGGAGCTCGGCGACCAGAAGCCGTCTCAGCTCCTACGCCGAATGCGAGACTTAGCCAGGGAGAAGATATCTGATGACACCCTCAGAATTCTGTGGCAAAGCCATCTACCTCCAGCAGTCCGAGCCGTACTAGCTGTCACCGACTCTAAGGACATGGACAACCTGGCAGCAGTAGCCGACAAGGTGATAGAGACCACGATGCAGCCGCAGCACAGCATAGCTGAGGTGTCCAGCCGTAGCGGAGAAGACAAAATATTAGCGGAAATTGCTAAGTTGAGTGCCAGGATCACCAACATGGAGAGGTCAAGGAGCCAGTCCCGAGGTCAAGTCCCTCGCAATCGTTCGCGCCATCGCTCCAGCTCCAGAGGTAACCAGTTCCAGCCACGTCCACGCCGCACCCCGAAAAGCGAAGATTGGCTGTGCTTTTACCACTTTCGCTTCCGCGAACGTGCGAACAATTGCGCTGAACCCTGTGCCTGGAAGAAGGAAAACTAGGATGTGCTCAGGTAGGCAAGGATGATATCTGTGCAATTTCTCCTACACATCGCCTTCGTATAACAGACTTAACGTCCGGTTATCATTTTCTTGTCGATACGGGTGCAAACGTTTCCGTAATTCCGGTTTCACGTAAACTTTTACACAGTAATAAATGTTCCGATTACAAACTCTATGCAGCAAACGGCACTGAAATTAAGACGTTTGGAACAAGGTCATTAGTACTTGATTTTCGCTTACGCCGACCGTATCGATGGGAATTCATAATAGCCGACGTTAAGCAACCTATTTTAGGCGCCGATTTTTTGAGCCACTACGGGCTACTTGTAGATTTAAAGTCACGAAAATTAATTGATAAGTTAACAAATTTAAATGTATTAGCTTCTATTGTAAATTGTACTGAGTCGACTATAAATACGGTAGACAAAAATCACCCTTATTGGAACGTAATTTGTAAGTATCCGGACATTACAAAACCTATTAATTTTAAAGGTACTCCAAAACACAGTGTATTTCATCACATTGAGACGTCAGGTCCTCCTGTTCACGCACGAGCGAGGTAGTTACCACCAGATAAGTACAAACGTGTCAAAGACGAGTTCAAGGTCATGCAGGAGATGGGGATTTGTAGGCCGTCTAAGAGCCCATGGTCGAGTCCGCTGCACGTAGTCCCGAAAAAAAACGGTGAAATACGTCCATGCGGCGATTATCGACGTTTGAACGCCATTACTAAACCCGATCGCTATCCCGTACCACGAATACACGATTTTACTTATCTGTTGGATGGTAAAACAATTTTTTCCCGAATTGACGTAGTAAGAGCTTACCACTGTATACCTATATTTCCGGATGACATAGAAAAAACCGCGATTACGACACCATTTGGTCTATTTGAGTTTCCCATGATGACTTTCGGTTTGCGTAATGCAAGTCAAACCTATCAACGATTTATGGATCATACGGTACTTCAAGGTCTCGACTTTTTATTTACCTTCGTTGATGACGTCATAATCGCAAGTAACTCACCTAGTCAGCACAAAGAACATCTACAAATTGTTTTTGAACGTTTTAACCAATTCGGAATTTCTATAAATTTGAGTAAATGTTGTTTTGGAGAGTCAAAAATTGAGTATCTAGGTCACGAAGTGTCTAAAGACGGTATTCGACCCTTAGACAGTAAAATTCAAGCTATTAAAGATTTTACGAAACCGAAAACAGTCGAGGAATTACGCCGTTTCTTGGGAATGGTCAACTTTTACCGTTCCCACATTCCCAAGGCGGTCGAGTGTCAAATGGTTTTAAATAACTATTTATGTAACAGTAAAAAGAAAGACAAAACAATCATAGCTTGGACACCTGAGGCCGAGCAAGCTTTTTTGCAGTGTAAGATAAGTTTGCAGAACGCTGCCACATTATCCCACCCGTGCAGTGATGCACCGATAGCGCTTATGGCAGACGCATCAAATTTCAGTGTAGGTGCAGTGTTACAACAATTTGTTGATAATACTTGGAAACCATTAGGCTATTTTTCACAAAAAATGAGTGAGACTCAAACTAAATATTCGACTTACGATCGAGAACTTTTAGCAGTTTATTCAGCAATTCGGTATTTCAAAGATTTGATTGAAGGTCGTACGCTTACCATTTACACTGACCACAAACCCTTAACTTTCGCGTTTAAAAAAACTAAATGCGAAAAAGAGACACCGAGACGTATTAGGCAATTAGCTTTCATTAGCGAGTATACTACAGACATCCGACACCTGACAGGTAGCGATAACGTGGTAGCAGACTCATTATCGCGCATAGAAACTGTAGTATGTCCGACCTCAATTAATTATGACGAGTTAGCAGATGCACAGTGCAACGACGAGTATGTCACTCAGTTTATAAATAATGATAACAAAGGCGTTTATTTAAAAAAAATAGTTATGCCCATTTGTAGCAAACCTATTTTTTGTGAGTTATCTACGAGCAGAGCAAGGCCTTATCTACCGAAAGAGTTTCGTAGAATAGTTTTTGACGCAATACACAAACTGAGTCATCCAGGGATACGCTCATCTAGAAAAATGATAACTGAAAAATTCTTTTGGCCAGGTATGAATCGTGATATTGGGATGTGGGCTAAAACTTGTATCAGTTGCCAACGCTCGAAAGTAGTTCGGCACACTACTTCAGCATTAGAAGCTTTTCCGTCCTGCGATAGGTTTGAGCATATTCATGTTGACATTGTCGGTCCACTCGCAACTAGTTCAGAAGGTTATAGGTATTGTTTAACGATTATTGATAGACGCACACATTGGCCCGAGGCATTTCCGATAAAAGATGTAACTGCGGAAACAGTAGCCAAAATTATTTATGACGGGTGGATAACGCGCTTTGGCTGTCCCTTGAGATTAACTAGTGACCAAGGACGCCAATTTGAGAGCGATCTATTTTCAAAACTAATGAAGTTGCTAGGTATTGATAAAATCCGAACAACTCCGTACCACCCTCAAAGCAACGGTGCAATAGAAAGGTGGCACAGATCTTTAAAAGTAGCAATAACAGCACGTCTCATAGAAAAATCATCTTCTTGGGTAGATGAACTCTCAACAGTTTTGTTAGGTTTAAGAGCCGCTATTCGCACCGATAACAATGTCAGTGCAGCCGAGATGACTTATGCTAAAACCATTCGCTTACCATCAGATTTTTATAGCGAACAATCAATTAGTGCATGTGATGATTTCACTTACGTTCAAAAGTTGCGCGGCATTTTGAACAGTTTTAGGCCAAGCCCAATATCACATTCTAATAAATCATTTTTTGTTCACCCCGATTTAAAAGACTGTAAATTCGTATTTGTTAGGAACGAGGTACATAAACCTTTGAAACCTACGTACGACGGTCCGTACCGCGTACTAAAACGAGGATCTAAGGTTTATGACGTAGAGTTTCCCAATCGAAAAGGTAGGATTTCAATCGATCGCTTAAAACCCGCGTATATGTTACAGCAAACGCCACCCGATATCGCGAGCGACTCAGAATCGCGAACAACAACACGCTCAGGTCGCGTCATCAGGAGACCTGTACGTTTCGCTACATAAGCATTTATTATAAGTAGAACACTATTTTATATTGTTATATTAAATTTTACTTTATGTAAAATCATTTTAGTTTAGTTTATGTAAACATTTTTAAGTAATTGGGTACAGTACATTTTTCTCATTTGTATGCAGATTTATTTTAACGAGATATTGCGTAAATACGATCTGATCCCTACATATAAAGTAGTATTTTTATTAGTAGTTAACAGTCATTCTTACAATTATTCGGAGATAACATCTATCTTTCACTATAGTTAATATATCGGCAATGGGCGCTAGTAACAGTAAAAGTCAACAGGACAACAACGTCGCCGTTGCAGCAGTTGTGTCGCACCAAAACCAGGTGGCCGAGGTGCAGCACAAAATAGATAAATACGGTTACATTGTAATGGCCTTCGCTATTATTATGGCCATCGTGCTGGTCATAATTTTAAGAAACTCATGCCGCGACAGGATCAGATCGTGGTTGCGCAAGGAGGTCATCAAGTCTCAACCTCCTACCGGCGTACCAGTGCCCGCCGCAGTACAAAATTCTGCGAATTATGGAGTGTAAATATAATTTTTTTATTGTGCACGTTTGTTATTTCATTGTGTAGATATTGTGTACTGTGTTATATTGTTAGTGAATTTTATTTTTTAGCTGTGTTTTTAGATTTTTTATTCTTTTAGTAGTAATACATTTTATTTTTTATTGTTTAAATTCAAAAAAGGGGGGAATATTGTGGGGTCGCATTACAATGTGTAATGTGTACCTTTATACGTATGTGTATTGTAGTTAACTCTTGATGTAAGTTATTAATTATTGTATAGTCAGTTGTGGACGCGCAGGCGCATAGATCGGGCGCTGCGCGAAACGCATAAACGTGACACGCATAAACATATAAAAGAAATGGTAGCACAAAGACGAAGATCAGTCAATATTCTTACCGACGAAATTGGGAATTTGATTCTGGATCCCAGTAGTAAAAAGAAACAGTGGCGTGACTATGTCTCGGAAATGTTTGCTGATCTGACAAGAAACATCGAAATTGTCAAAGACGATACTCGCCCTTCTATATTAAAATCTGAAGTATTACTCGCCTTGAAAACAGCTAAATTAGGGTAAACACCGGGACCAGATAAAATGCCCATCGAGATCCTTAAATTATTGGAAGATGACCAACTGGATTTGCTGACTCAATCCTTCAACAACATCTACGAAACCGGCGTCCTTCCAGATGACTGGCTTAGGTCTACCTTTGGCACAATACCCAAAAAGCAAAATGCTAGAAAATGTGGAGAGTACCGTACGATAAGTTTCATGAGCCATGTCTTAAAACTGTTCTTAAACATCATACAGAACAGAATTAGAGTAAAATGTGACGAGCAACTAGGAGACAGCCAGTTCGGATTCCGATCCGGGGTTGGTACTCGAGAAGCTTTATTCGCCCTCAACGTTCGCGTGCAAAAATGCAGAAATATGCAAACCAATGTACTGCTATGCTTTATTGACTACGGAAAAGCATTTGATCGAGTAAAACACCAGCAGCTCATGGGTCTTTTAATGGATATTGGTCTCGATGGTAAAGACGTAAGAGTTATCCGTAATCTTTACGAAAAACAAGTGGCTACGATAAGGGTGGATAATGGAGACACCGATGAAGTACAAATCTGTCGCGGAGTTCGCCAGGGATGCCTCTTGTCTCCGTTGCTTTTTAACATTTACTCAGACTCTGTGTTGTCTGAAGCTCTTGAAGACCTTGAAGCTGGAGTAAAAATCAACGGAACCATAGTTAACAATTTGCGTTACGCAGACGATACCGTCCTCATCGCATCTTCAGAACGCGACTTACAAGAAATTGTAAATAAGGTCAATGAGGGCAGTCAAAAAGCTGGTCTGTCGATAAACATCAGCAAGACAAAACTGTTTGTGGTCTCCAGAAGTGCAGATTTAAATCCTAACATAACTATAGAGGGTAAGCAACTAGAACGAGTACAACAATTTTAATATCTCGGTGCTTGGGTAAATGAAGCATGGGATTCCGACCAAGAAATTAAAACCCGGATAGAACTTGCCCGAGCCTCTTTCAACAAAATGAGAAAAGTTCTATGTCGTCGTCAACTGAACATAAAACTCAGAGTTAGGATGCTTCTGTGCTATATGTATCTGGAGCATTGTCATGTACGGTTGCGAGGCATGGACCTTATAGGACGACACGACGAGACGCCTAGAGGCTTTTGAGATGTGGTGTTACCGTCGCATGCTTCGCATTAGTTGGACGCAAAAGAGATTTGACTGCACGGTTGGCCTAGTGGCTTAAGCGGTCGCCACGCCGCTTCCTACTACGCCAAGTGTCGTGGGTTCAAATCCCACGTAGGACAACACTTTGTGTGATTCACAATTTGTTGTTCTGAGTCTGGGTGTCCTTTGTGTCCGTTTCATGTATGTTTGTAAAGTCCCCCGCGACACAGGAATTTATATTCCTAATGCGGGAGTTGTCTTTTAAAAAAAAAAAAAAAAAAAAAAAAAAAGGTCAGGAACGAGATTGTGCTCCAGCGTGTCCTTAAGCCAACAAAATTGATGCAAACCATCAAAAAGCGGTTTCAGTTCAGTTTAGAAAAAAAATATATTAGAAACCTCAACATCATTTTTGAACACCTATCCATAGATGGGTATGGGTATGTATCCCCACACGTATGGGTTTGATTTTTTTTGAGTTTCAGTTCCAAGTATGGGACCCCTAAAATGTATTGTTTTTTTTTTCAAGTTTATGTGAAAATCTTATTGCGGTTCACAGATTAGTACATCTACTTACCAAGTTTCAAAAAGTTCTTATGGTTTCGGAAAAAAACAACTGACAGACAGACAGACATGACGAATCTATAAGGGTTCCGTTTTTTGCCATTTGGCTACGGAACCCTAAAAATCATCCCCATTTTACGTGTATGTTCATAATTTTATTGTAGCACTTTATCAACGTAATTAAAACACATATTCATTCAGTTTCATTTTTCTAGCTCCAACCGCTAAGTCGAGGATGAGTGGACGGACATGACGAGTTTATAAGGGTTCCGAGTCATGCACCCTGGAACCCTAAAAAAGCTATTCTGTTTTTTAAAGTTGGCAACCTAGATCTCACGTTGTTTTATGATGACTATTGCAACCTGATGGATATAGCAAGCAATGCACTGTAGGTCTGTACACAAATTTAAATAGTCTCTAGTATAATATATATTATTTGCGCAAGACGGCTGGCAGGAGCTGGATGAGGGTAGCCGAAGATCAAACTAAGTGGCGTGCAATTGTAGAGGCCTATGTCCAGCAGTGGACTGCGATAGGCTGATGATGATGGTATATATGATATTGTTTCATAAATTTCTACTATCTATAATAGTCTAGTTCGCCCTCATAGTTACGGCAGTCCTATGACAGTCGCTCCGTGAACTCGTATTTAGTTGAAACTAGTACCCGACACCAAATAATTTTACGAAATAGCTAGAAAGATAATTAGTTTTACGAAATAGCTAGAAAGATAATTAATTTTACGAAATAGCTAGAAAGATAATTAATTTTACGGAATAGCTAGAAAGATAATTAATTTTACAAAATAGCTAGAAAGATAATTAATTTTACGAAAAAGCTAGAAAGATATTTAATTTTACGAAATAGCTAGAAAGACAATTAATTTTACGAAAAAGCTATATAGATAATTAATTTTATGAAATACCTAGAAAGGTAATTTATTTTACGAAATAGCTAGAAACATAATAAATTTTACGAAAAAGCTAGGTAGATAATTAATTTTACGAAATATCTAGAAAGGTAATTAATTTTACGAAATAGCTAGATAGATAATTATTTTTACGAAATAGCTAGAAAGATAATTAATTTTATGAAATAGCTAGAAAGATAATTAATTTTACGAAATAGCTAGAAACATAATTAATTTTACAAAAAAGCTAGATAGATAATTAATTTTACGAAATACCTAGAAAGGTAATTAATTTTACGAAATAGCTAGAAAGATAATTAATTTTAGGAAATAGCTAGAAAGATTATTAATTTTACGAAAATGCTATTTAGATAATTAATTTTACGAAATACCTAGAAAGGTAATTAATTTTACGAAATAGCTAGGAAGATAATTAATTTTACGAAGTAGCTAGGAAGATAATTAATTTTACGAAATAGCTAGGAAGACAATTAATTTTACGACGTAGCTAGGAAGATAATTAATTTTACGAAGTAGCTAGGAAGATAATTCATTTTACGAAATAGCTAGGAGGTTAATTAATTTTACGAAATAGCTAGGAAGATAATTAATTTAACGAAATAGCTAGGAAGATAATTAATTTTACGAAGTAGCTAGGAAGATAATTAATTTAACGAAATAGCTAGGAAGATAATTAATTTTACGAAGTAGCTAGGAAGATAATGATTGTTACGAAATAGCTAGGAAGATAATTAATTTTACGAATTGGCTAGGAAGATAATTAATTTTACGAAATAGCTAGGAAGATAATTAATTTTACGAGTAGCTAGGAAGTTAATTAATTTTACGAAATAGCTAGGAAGATAATTAATTTTACGAAGTAGCTAGGAAGATAATTAATTTTACGAAATAGCTAGGAAGATAATTAATTTTACGAAGTAGCTAGGAAGATAATTAATTTTACGAAATAGCTAGGAAGATAATTAATTTTACGAAATAGCTAGGAAGATAATTAATTTTACGAAATAGCTAGGAAGATAATTAATTTTACGAAATAGCTAGGAAGATAATTAATTTTACGAAATAGCTAGGAAGATAATTAATTTAACGAAATAGCTAGGAAGATAATTAATTTTACGAAGTAGCTAGGAAGATAATTAATTTTCAGAATTATCTACTGTCGTGTCTCGTATCAGGTATGTAATAAACATGTACTTTGTACATTATATTTCTAATCTTTACTAATATTATAAATGCAAAAGTAACTCTGTTTTTTCTGTCCGTCTTTCACGGCGAAACTCCTGAACCGACTTATATGAACTTTCGCACACCAAT
This sequence comes from Phragmatobia fuliginosa, assembly GCA_932526445.1. Taxonomy (NCBI): domain Eukaryota; kingdom Metazoa; phylum Arthropoda; class Insecta; order Lepidoptera; family Erebidae; genus Phragmatobia; species Phragmatobia fuliginosa. Next base: position 45,844,155 of record OW052057.1, on the reverse strand, counting down.
GGTCTAAGGCCCGAGAAAGAACACTTTTTACCGCGATTACCGACATACACGCGGGGCAGAGCCGCAGGCGAAAGTTTGTATGTGTAAATACCATCTTCCCATGACTAAAGATTATTTTTACTAAGAATCACTAAGATGAAAATTATTAGCTATCAGAATTATATTGTACAAAATACAGTAACGTCTATCTGCGCCTCCGTCGGTAACCTAGGCGACTGGGAAGGCTGTGAGTGCTGGGTGGCCACCCACGAACCTCCACCCGACAGTGGGTAGACAGACGGTTGGTATCGAATGATGTAGGAGTTAAGAGAAATATTCTAGATACACGTGTATCCAAATTATCAACATTATTTTGATGTAACATAAAAATGTTTTTAATGTACATTGATTTAATAGCACTTAAGTTTATACTAATTGCAAAGATGCTTTAATAAGGGTATGAAACTTAGGGAGAGATTTCGTAATAACCTTAACTATATTGTCTTAATTTTTCCAATAATGTGATATTTTATTTTGTTATAAATTTCTAACGTATCATCGTCTAACCGCTAGAATGTATGTTTGATGATATAAATAAATATTTCCGGCATCTTACACACATCTAGTCATCTAGTGCCACACTAAGCAGAGCTTGTTTTATGGATACTAAACAACTGATATAAATACATCAACATACTTTTTCTTTTTATAAATAGGTACATACACAGATAAAAGAAACACAGGAGATTAGGTTTGTACACAAATTTATTCGTGTTCAGATGTCTCCGCGTTTCTCCCACTTCCTTCACTAACACAAAACCAAAAATTGTAAGCACGGCACACAAGCTCGTATTTCTCCCGCACACAAAGAAACTTACAGCAACACCAATAAACCCACTAATATAACACATTCAAAAAGAGGGCGGCGCATCTACCTGTAGCTACGGATTCCGAATAAACACACATGTGTGCAAATTATGCAACTAGTAATGTTAAGTAATAATCTTAAAAAAATATCGATTGAACTTCAGTTTATATATATTACCTACTCTTTCTCCTAAAGATTTCATTGACTGTGAAAAGCAAAACTAAACAGGAGTTTAATTCGAACATATTCTATACAAGCGATGTTTTATCATAATTGGAATATTAACTAACTAATTACATAGAAACAGGATATCAACTTCTCGAATCTAGACTAGAACACAGGTAAAAGTGCAAGAATTTTATTGATAAGGGTTTAATTAACCAGTAAAATGTAAATATTTATTTAAAACTTGCCGCTTAGACAGTTTAGGTGTTGCGTTCTTAGTACAGTAGTGTAATCTTACGTTTGCATATTTTTCCATTACGGCTTTTATTAGTATTATTAAATGGTTAATCATTGGCGATTGATCGTATTTGTGAAAATTTATTGGGACCAGCAAATTGTGCCATTTTTTGTTACGAACCAGCTTGAACCCCTTCCTGTCGCATTTATCCACATTTTTTTAAGTTTTTGATCCTTCGGATAGCTAAAATTTTAAAAATAAAAGCAAGGTATAATTATGCTTGAAATAATAATAAATAAAAAATCTAAACTTTTTTATTTACACTTTTTTTACGTTTACTTAATTATAATATTATAATTTATTTATATCTTTAATAATCATGCGTACTTAATAGGATCGTATAAAATATCGACAATCATAAATATCACAACACATCTCTAACACAAGCCGGCCGGCAGCGGCCGCATCCCGAAACTATCATGTGATTGAGAGTATCCATAAAACACTTATCCATTGCGCTATTAGACCAGCCGATTCATTGATCGATTCGCACTAAGTAAGCAATGGTTTTAAAAGTTTTTAGTTCCTAAAGAAAACGATTGATTTGGTATTTCATCATATTTTTAAAATGTTTTAATGAATTCAGTATGAAAAACTATAATATTATAGTACTTATATATGAAATTAGATGCCACCTTTCTTGTAATTTACAATACAGCTGTTATTTTTGCAAACAATCGCTGAACAACTCGGCATTTTGTCAAAAATCATGAGCAGTGAAGACGTCGCAAGTTGGCATTCGACTAATGTCCGAAAATGGCATCAAGCCGCTTTGAGGCCAGATGCGTTCGCAAGCGGCACGCCTCAATTGCATATCTCCTGTGTTTCTTTTATCTGTGGGTACATACATATTACACATAGGAAACCCCCAGACTCCGAAACAAATATTTGTGGATAACACAAATACTTGGTCCGACCCGGAATTCGAACCCGAGACTTCTTGGTCAGCAGCCGCATACGACAACCACTAGACCAACAAGGCAGTCAAACATAGACCGAAGTTCATTAGAACTTCAACTCTTCCAAGTTCTAATGGAAGATGGTTTCTAAACAACATCGGCTTTTAGAGGTATGCAGTCTCCCCTATTTACAGTTAAAAATGCAAGTATTTAACCATCTCTTATTAAAGTTTTATTTTATTAAACAAATATTAAATTTTAAACATTGATTGTTTAACATAATTTCATTAAGCAACATTATTTTTATAATGCTTTATTCATGTATTAGGGCGTTTTTCAAAATTTTGCTCCGTTACGTACAGGATGTCCATTTATTTTCATACTAAATCACGTCACGTCTGGACGTTACGTATAACGCGGACTTGTCATCACATGTTTCTTTGGTATAAAAAAAGTTGATTATAGTAGTTTACTAGTACACATTCATTATCTACAACATATTTACTTATAATATAACACGAGTAGTATATAAAATTTGTGGGTCTTACCTTTCAAAATCAATGTTCGTACCGGACAAACAAACTGACCCGTTACGTACGTCACGGACCGCAAGTGTTGACGATTGAATTTCTTCAGTTTTAATTCAAAGGAAAAGAACGAATTAATGATAAAAACATTGTCGATATGGCATTGATTAAAAATAGTTAGAGCCAAAGACAAGGTTATTGTTATTCTTTTTTAAAATCATGCCGTTACGTACAGGACTGTCCACTGTGGCCAGTTTTTTAAATCCGATAATTTCAGTATTTATATTAGAAAAATATACTACAACCTACAAATTTGCCCCTCCTAATACAGGCATTTTTTGCTTAAAAGGAGGGTCCAACAATAATTATACGTTTTTTGTACATTTGTTAATGCAAATAAACTAATTTGAATTTGAATTTGAACCTTATTATATTTTATTTAAAAACAAATAAAATAAGTTATTTCATTCGAGTAATACTAAAGATATCTAAATATAGCTTATATGTTCTCCAAAATACGTAATCAAAATCCAGGATATTATGAAGGACACATAAAAAAGTAGGATAATATTTGGTATTTTATTAAATATTAAAATATGTTTTCCGCTTAAGTCTTATGTTTATCTTTTTTTTTACAGTAAGTTAAACATTTTACCCTAACATAAAATAATTTGATACTCATTTCCTACATTTTTGCCTTTTAATCAATGGTCAAACTCGTAGGACAGCAAAATAGTCCTGAGCAAAATTTTGAAAAACGCCCATTATCGAAAACTTCGAGTAAGTAACAAATCATTGTCTTCAGATTCTGACTTTTTTAAATCACACATTATTGACATTAAATAATTACAACATTTTTGCGGATTGTTTCCCAGGTCTTTGTATATTTTTGACATAACTTTTTTTTCTTTAACTATAGGCATTTTAACGAATGACTTGCTGATAAACGTACCTACGAATTGAACAAACATTACTAATAACAATAACAATCAACGTATTTGTAGTAAATTAACCACAGTTTAACCTTAACCACGAATTCATAAGAGTATGTTTATATTGATAATTGTGTTCTCTCTGACCCTGCTCTCTTAGTAACAATCAATCGCACTAGATGTCGCTAAGGCGGTGTGTAAAAAAATGAATATGATTAGCGAATCACATCTACATCTACACACAACCTAGCGAGATTGTATTATCTCAGGGCCATACACCTTTATTTTGCTTATTTTGAAGTAAAAAAAATTGACATTATAAAAATCCCCCTGCAAATATGACACCCCTAAAAAAACATCCTACACTTTTCCACCCTAAACTTAGGGGGAAAACCCCTAAGTTGGGCACCCTGAGTTTATTCTTGCTACTACATGACAAAATTAACTACTAAATGGTGTTGCCACCTTACAATAAATAATGCTAAATTGTGCAATAGTATGGTAGAAATAGGAGCCGATGCAATCCAAATCTTTTATAAAATGTAATGCCAACCTATTAAATATGATAAAAGAATTATTTTATAAAATATTTGTCAAATGTGGAATTCGTATTCGGAAATCAATAATTTTGTTGTTTCAACAGTCCAACTGAACTTATTTGTTGCCATTTCTTGCTTGATAGGTTAATGAAACGTCCACCGTGGTGTCTCGAACAGAAAAAGGGACGAAGCAAAGTTTATTCTTGCTACATTATGAGAAAATTCGGTTCCCGGGTCAGACCAAATATTTGTGTGATCCACAAATATTTGTTTCGGAGTGTGGATGTTTTTCTATGTTTATTATGTATGTATTTATATCAGTTGTTTAGTACCCATAATACAAGCTCTGCTTAGTTTGAGACTAGGTGAAGTTTTGTTTAAGTTATTCGAAATATTTATTTATGTTTGAATTAACCTCTAAATGGTGTTGCCACCTTACAAAAAATAATCCTAAATTGTGTAACAATATGGTAGAAATAGGTAGAATTAGGCTTACCTAATTCTACCATATTATTGCACAATTTAATTTTATTTTTTGTTAGGTGTTAACACCATTTAGTAGTTAACTTCTTCAAAATTCTTTTATAAAATGTAATGCCAAACTGTTAACTTTGATAAAAGAAATTTTATAAAAGAAATATTTTATAAAATATGGCCTATTACACTATCAAAGATCTTTGTCAAATAACTTTTATAAAATATTTTACAGTGTAATACGGGCCTAATAGATAACTAATATGTTTACTTATTAAATCTTTATTTCTGTACGAAGTGTTCCTATTGAGTGGAATTTTCAAGTTAGTCCCCTGTCACTCCTGAACTAAAAAAGTTATCCGAACTGCTATAGTTTTCCTTTAAAGTTTAATATATGGACTACCATCATGATTTTTTCAGATTTTTGAGCCAGCTTTAAGAGGAACTCGCAAATGGATACCTAAATCGAAAAAACGTCTTAGCAACCTCTCAATGTTTTTATGACCTATCTAATGATACCCCACACGATGTGGTAAAAGCAAGAAAAAAAAATCCACCCCTCTTTATCTGTAGGGGAGGTACCCCAAATATTAAATATTTTTCTTGATTTTATTCTAGCACTTTATCGGCGAAATAGAAACACATTTTTAGGCAAAGTGTCATCTTTCTAACACCAACCGTTTGGGCGGTAGGTTGAGGACGAAGGGACGGACATGGCGAATCTATAAGAAGTTCTGAAAAATCAGAAGTTTTTACATTAGTAATCAATCATCATCAACAGCCTTCAACAGCTGCTGGACATGCGCCTCTCTTTAAAAAGGAGGTTTTGGCCTACTATACCACGCTGGCCAGACGAGTTGGTATAGGGTTGGTTTCAAGTTTTCCTTTTCTTTGCATTGATTTTGTCTTGCGTAGTACATTAGTAAAGTCTAGCGAAATTAACATGGCATTATTTGCAAATTTCTCCCAATAGATTGTAACGATGTCCCTGACTATCTGTTACATTTTCACGCCTAAACCGCTGAACCGCTACTTTTTACGACATACATGCGTGCGGAGCCGCGGGCGACAGCTAGTCTCTTATAAATAGGTAAGAATGTTATGGTATGCCATTGAATAATAATTATTATAAAAAAAGTATTAGATTATATAGATTTTCCTTAGCGAGTGTAGGTCCAAAATATATTTCGTCGATGCCTGTAGGAACACAGCGCAGATAAACGGGGGAGACGTTAGGATGAGGCAATCGATAAATCACCCACCTGCCACCCTTCTCTCCTCGCGAACATGCGTAGATGAATTTCTCTATTAATAAACGTAGGTACCAGGTTAGAATTTGTTTTAAACTAGCTCTACCCGGGATACTTTGCAACTTTTTTTTCTCTAACAAAGACAACTCCCGCATTAGGAATATAAATCCTGTGTCGCGGTAGACTTTACAAACATACTTAAAACGGACACAAGAATACCCAGAGTCAGGATAACAATTTGTGAATCACACGTTTTCCCACGTAGGATTTGAACCCACGACACTTGGCGAAGTAGAAAGCTGCGTGGCGACCACTTAAACCACTAGGCCAACCGTGCAGTCAAAAACTTGCATGCATTATTGCAGTACTTCACGATACACACATATAAATAATTATCATCATCATCATCATCATCATCAACAGCCTTTAACAGTCCACTGCTGGACGTAGGCCTCTCCTTAGAACATAATAATTATCAGCTAATAAGAATTACTTGTTTTGAATAAGTTCGATATTCCATATTTCATACTAGTTGTTGTTAATCGTAATATGCTGAAAATATAAAAATACTGAATAAACACACAAAACTTTATAAGAATGGATCAAGCCGTTACACATGGGTATGAGATGATACGATAATGATTTTCGTTAGTAGATTTTGATGCTTTACGTTACGTTATTCAATAAAATATCATAAATGACAGATGAATCCTCGGGATAGGACATAGACTACTTTTAACTGCGATAACCGACACACGCAGTTTTAAGCTTTTGCAGCTGCTAACATTACCGTTTTACTTTAGTTTTTATGGTATTTCAGTTACAATTAAATTATTTTTATTTATTTCTTTCTTATTTTCCAAGTTACAGGTGTTTTTTTTTATTTTCTAGGGGCTTTTACTTTTGTAGAACGGCAACACTGTTCGACCGGCGCAAAACTGTTGTCAATAAAAATCAATATTTTGTAAACAAGGCGTTCCCCAGACCCAGACGCTACTGCCTGACGCGGCCGCCTGCCGCAGTCCTCATCTTGAATAGCAATAGCATACACGTCTCAAATACCCGATAAAAATGAGTTCTAGAAAGAAGAAAGCGAAGCTTAGTAACAACTCGGAATCAGTTCCACAGCCGAGTAAAACTAGATCACAACATAGTGAAAGAGCACATTCAAGTTCTCAACATAGTGCAAGAGCACATTCAAGTTCTCAAAATAGTGCAAGAGCACATTCAAGTTCTCAGCATAGTGCAAGACCACATACGAGTTCACAAAACACTGAAAAACCAGATACGACTTCACAAAATAGTGAAAAACCCAAAATCACTTTCCAACAAACTTTAGCAAGAGCTCGAGCACTAGTAGCCCAAGAAAGAAAAAACTTTGACACAGCTTGTAAGCTGGTCTCTTATAGAGACTACTCAGATCATTGTGTGCAATTTATGCTTGTGAATTTGCCTGCTTGTATGAATCTGTTATGTAAACATCATAACGTAAATACGGTAAGTAACACAGCAGTAGTCTGCCTATAATAGTCTACTACAGAATACAGGGTTCTCCTAATGTAGGCTTGCCATCCCCAAATTAAAAGAACTAGGATTTTAAGTTGGAAAAACCAGGACAATTCACTTTAAAAACAGGATGCAACAACAAAATTTGCAATAGTTAAATTAATGTGTAGTGGTGTATACGAATAGGTGAAATGAAATTTAAGTAATTCATCATCTTCATCTTCCTAGCCTTTACTCCCAATATTATTTGGGGTCGGCTACTAGTTCAACCAGTTTTACCTGAATTACAATTTTTCCACGGCACGGCAGTGCAATATCTTGAGACTGCGAGCCGTGAGGTCATAACATAACAATAAAATTTTAAAAGAGGAGTGTAAATTATTTTAACTTTAAAAAACAACAATAAAAATTACAAATTCCACAGACAAGTTCGAAACACAGACATGACGAGAGTTTTTTTTTTCTCATTAAACTTATTACTAATTTAGTACATTTTAAATTATTTATTTAAAAAAAATGATTTTCTTGCAGCAAGTAATTCTACTATTGGGTATGTTTAATTAAAATTATAGTAATAATAAAATTAATAATGATTAATTGAAAATATTTGGGGCAAATTAGTTTTGCTTGTGGGGAACCAACTTCTTAGAGAACCAACCGAAAAGAAAATTTCATTTGCAGTCCAGGTTTCACCTGGTGGACACTAGACCATTTCTAAACTACATCAAATCTGGGTAAAAATTGCAGCATTCCTTTTGTCATAAGTTGCTGTTCTAAGAAGATAGCATTGTTTGTTATATTATGCTAGTTGTGCCCGTGACTCCCCTCGTCTCCTAGGGGTATGAAAAATAGATGTTGTCTGATTCTCAGACCCAATATGCACACAAAATTTCATGAGAATCGGTCAAGCCGTTTTGAAATAGTTTAACTAGAAACATTGCGACACGAATATTTCATATTATATAAGATATTATATGTAATTAGTGAACTTTATATTAAGGAAACAATTGCTTTTGAGGTATTCATCATCTGCCTACCCATATCCAAATTCTGTTTGTGTTCATCTTAGTATGTTATATTCTTTCATTCTACTAGCACTCATTATTTCACTGTTAAGTCCCTTCTTAGTCTAACTTCTTTAACGTGATCCATCCACCTTTTCTTTGGTCTTTGTCTTCTTTTATACCCTTCAACTTCTGTGTCCAACATTTTTCTCATCTCTCAGCATAACAAGATAACCTATTACTTCTTAACTTTTCATCCAGTGGTGCTACTATCAGACTTTCTCGTAATGCATTCATTTCTGACCTTGTCCATCTGAGTCCATGTCTTGATCATCATCATTTTAGCTATGATCAGGAGTCTCATCTGCTTTCATAAGGGGCCAACTTTCCGAACAATACAGGATGGCAGGTCTGATGATAGTTTTGTAGAGAACTGTCCTTTAAGTTTCAACAGGAAAGTACGGTCACAGATTGTCTCCCTTTGTCTCCTCTCACAGATTCATATCCGTTATATTAGGCTCTGGCTAGTGCTACGTTTTTTTTGCTTTCTTCTTTTTATTTTTATATTCTTTCATTTTGGTATCCTTTACTCTCTCTACCCTAAATAAAAAAGTAGAATAGAATATACTTTATTGTACACCATTTACATTATGTGCAGTAAAAAAGTAGCACGATCAGATCTATTCAACTTAATCAACAACTCGATACTTAACTCGCCAATGACGCAAATTAACTCGCTACTGTACTTCTAAAGGTTTGGACTACTAGTGCATTTATTAAGAACTAGCTAGGTCCCGTTTTACCCACGTATATTATTATTAACCGCTAGTAACACCGCGTAGCGAAGCTAGTCTAAAAAAATATCCTAAGTTACTCCTTATACCATCAGCTATCTGCCAGTGAAAGTCCCGTCGAAATCAGTTCAGCCGTTCCATAGATTACCCGGAACAAACAAACAGACAGATTTATTTATTTATTTGGTTAGATAATTTTGACTGCTTGGTTGACTTAGTTTTAGCAGTCCCCATGCTGCTTTCTTATGCACCAAGTGTGGTCAGTTCAAATCCGATATGGGATAACACTGTGTGATCCACAAATTATTGTCCCGAGTTTGGATGTTCATTGTGTCTGTTAAGTCCCCTGCGTCACACGATATTTATTCTTAATGCAGTCGTTATTACAATAAGCCAGTCTGCTGTTTTTTATTGTTATTTGAAATTTGTAATACATATTTTACACATCTAACTTAAATAAGTGAACCGTTCAATGTGATGTATCGCTCTACTAAATAGTAATTTGGTAACACATGGGAAACTTCAAATTGCGGTTGAGAAGATGGATATTGAAAGAGTTTTCAATTAAAGTTTATACTTATGTATAAGTAACTGTAAAACTATTTTTTTTTAAATCTGTTGTGACACATTTCCATGAGCTAATGTTGATCATAAATTTGAAGGTGGTAGATAAATTTGTTTTTTTTTAGGACCAGATTGAAGAAATTTCACCTTATGCATATGAATCAATCATGATTGATGTGAAGCGATATGTGTGGTATGATGCGCTGGCAACATGCTCACTGTGTATCACTGAAACACAGTATCTGTCCGCTGATGTTCTGAAAGAGATAATAGATATCATATTAGTAAGTATTGCTTTTACATCTTATTAATATATAACTATACATATAACAACTTTATTAATGATGGATAAAAATTTTATTTTTATTTTACATCTATTTAGCAATAAGTAAGCCAGAAGTTCATACATTCTCACTTATTTTAAAGTAGTTGTCCCAAGTAGCGTCATGTTATGAAGTGTGAAATTCCTAGCCTTATTCCCAATATTATTTGGGGTCGGCTACTAGTGCTTGATTGGATTGGTTGGTTATATACAAATAATTCGTTTTACTTAAAAAAAAATTTTTCACACTTCACAAAGTATGGAAGTTTGGTGGTGGTTCACGCCCGTGCCTCGGAGAGCACGTTAAGCCGTCGGTCCCGGTTGTCACGAACATCTATGGCAATCGTTATTGGGGAGTCAGTGCCCTCAAATATACTGACAACTAGTTCAATCTTCGAATTTCAGCTCTCCCTTAGGGTTGCAGAGGTCCGATGCCAGTTGCTCTGTTGAAAAACTGAAATTCAGGTAAAACCGGTTGAATTAGTAACCGACCCCAAATAAACTTGGGAACAAGGGCTAGGAAGATGTTCACAATCCTAATGAAGTACTTACTAATAATCCTACTTAGTAATAAACACAATTTTTCACAACAGTTTGTCAAAAATATTGTGTAGATCTAACGACTCTTTTTCATCTCATTTTATAGAATGCCCATGGAGATGAACAATATCAAATAAAACATGTAATTGATAGATGTATACAAGTTTTGAAGAAACAGTTCACATTACACCCTCCATGTTTTCTGCACAATCTAAGGAACTGTTACATCAACTTTCTAATATCTCCAATGTCTCCGAAGGAGAAATCGTATACCAACAGAACGGAGTTTGATTGCTGTAAAGGCATTGTTAAATACTGCATGAACAGGTTGGAACATGAACTCAGTCATGACTGCATAGACGGTCCATTATATGATAAGGATGCATACATTCCAGACCCGAAGAGAAACAATTTAAGAAATTTTATATGGCAGAAGCAGACATTCGAGACTTTAGAGTTTCTCAAGAGGGAAGATAGGATCGATAGATTATTTGCTGTTATAGAAATTGTATTAGAACTGCTACAGAATGATATCGCTATATGGCATTCAAGGTACATTTTTTTCAACACATTTCTTTATTTTTTTGAAATTTTATTGCTGCCTCGTTGGTCTAGTGGTTAGCGTATACGACTGCTAATCGAGAGGTCTCGGGTCGGACCAAAATGTTTGTTTGATTCGCAAACATTTGTTTCGGAGTTTGGGTGTTTTTGGGTATAATATGTATGTATTTACAATAAAAAAATGTTTATGTTTTATATCAGTTGTCTAGTAACCCATAATACAAGCTCTGCCTTATTTGGGGACTAGATGGCGTTGTGTGTAAAATGTCCGAAATATTTATTATTATTGTTTATTTATTTAATCTTCTTTTATTTCACACAAAACATTCAAATTTTGCCAATCCATATTACAGGTACACAAGGAATATGGGATGTCACATATTGCGATTTCAAAAACCATTGATGGCCTATGTCTTGTGGTCAGATAATCTGGAGGAGGTTGGAGAGTTCACTGTCAACTATAGACAAATGTATAGGATATTTGCACATCTGGTACACCTTCAGTATCCAGAACATATGGTGAAAACATTTGTCGTAAGTCAAGTTATAGTACTTTTTAATATTATTATTATTTCCTACTAGCTGAGCCCCCGGGTGGTACCCGCGCTTGTTGTTGTAAGCGCGGGGAACGCCGCGGGTCGAAGCTAATCTAAAAAAAGTGAAAGTTCCGTTGAAATCAATCCAGCTGTTCCAGAGATTGAGAAAAAAAATTTGTAAAAATATAATTTGGTATAGGTATGTACCTACCGTGTATACATACATATGCATTTAGTAAAAAGCGGTTATTTATAATATTACAGACTCTTCAATTTAATTTATTTGTATAGATAATCATAAGTGTTTGTTTTTTACAGATTTGGATAAACACTGTGATACAGACGGTCTACACTTGTCAAGAAGATTCAAACGTAGACTTTCCTGCAACTGACGAAAATTGCATTACTTTTGCAAATGACTTTTATGGTGTCATCTCAAGTAAGTTACTTAATTATACATCACTCAGATAGGTTGTTCTGTCTGAATTCGTTTGTGGAAGTGGGGGGGAAAGGTGGGGGCATAGTTGATAGTAAACTGCGGTCACATCTTTGGCCGATGTGTATTTGTAAGATAGTAGCAACCAAATATAAACTAATGTGTAAATTATATATTACAGGCCTGCCACTGGAGTCAATAATAAAAATTATCGAATTAATTAAACCAACTTATATGAGACACATCATAGGTCTGATACATCTTAATAAAATACTATCGATGGAGGAGGGCAACGTAATGAGAATGTTAATAAACATCATGTCCAAACAACTGTGGAGGGCATACCCTGCGTATAATACTGAATTAATAATCTTTGGAAGAACCATGTATCTACCACAGAATGATACTGACAATATCACTCCAATGGAAATACCATCCTCTTCAGAAACCACACAAAGGCATTATCCAAGAATTGATCGGGGATTTAGAATAACTGATGAACAAGCAAGTTTAAATCACATCGTCCATTGTCTGTACGTTACATTAGATGCATGTCTGAATGCATTTAATGTTAAATCCGTTCTAGAAACGTGGAATAACCTAAATCATCAGACATTAGATGAAAGCCGTGCGACTGAGGTAGACACAGAGACGGTTTTGACGGAAAATAACAATTATTTTGTGACTGATTCATTAATTAGAAAATACAGAAAGATTTTAAAGTCTTTACATGAGTTCAAAGAACTGTATGCTAATTTAAGAGCCAGAGGAAAACTGCCTATAATATTTAATGTTTTTGAAAATATCGAATTCATTGAATGAATTATGTTTCAGGGGTGTTATTATTTTGTTATTTATCTAAATGTTGTGTATTAATGTAAAATTGATGTTGGTAATTAGTTAATGATAAGTGTATGACTCTCTCGATGGCGCAGTGGTAACTGTGGTGGTCTCGGATTCGATTCCCGGGTCGGTCCTAATATTTGTATTATCTCCAAATATTTGTTACGGAGTTTGTGTATTTTCTATGTATAATATGTATTTACAATAATAAGTATGTTTATGTATTTATATCAGTTGTCTAGTACCCATAGTACAAGCTCTGCTTAGTTTGGGACTAGATCGCGTTGTGTGTAATAAATACGAATATAAATCAGTAGATGTGAATGAAACCTAGTGAAGCTGTAAATTGCTTGTGCAACATGAACAGTAATCGTTCATGGCACACACCTGCTATCAAACTATATATGGCTGCAATTATGGGAATTGTTTGATGTTTGTACATCTCAATCCACAGAATATCTTCTAACATAACCACATCCCATTAAATATCCACAACTTATTTAATGGGATAATGATTTATATTAATAAAAGATAACCCAGCAATAAACCAAATCATGAAACAATAATCGCAACTTTGGTTATTATCTGTAACCTGGTACATGATCTGCATTCTGTAGTACCTCATTTCGATGTATCTATCTAGTGTTAGTAGGCATCTAGAAATGTTGTATTCAATTTAAAACTTTACAACAATTTTTCATCTGTCATTTTGATATAAATTGTACTCATGTTAGAATATTTGGGTGTTTCTCTCCTTTGTGTAGACTCAAAACGGATTATAATAATGTCAGTAGAAATAAGGACAACGATGTACATAATTAAGTTTACCTTCTTGTAAATAAAACTAACTGTTTAACTAAGATATACAAGTCAGGATTGTACGCTTCGCTGTGCGCTCTTTAACTATTATTTTTTAAGATACGTTTAAGCTTTACAAACGCTCGCGACTATTTATTTAATTTGTTTAAACTGTTGTTTTTGCCCCTTAGTTTATAAGATGTTTAAATGTCGGTGTATAGTATATGTAAACTGTAGGGATTTATCTAGTATTCATAATATTTATTTACATTCCACAATATTAACAATAGATGGTAAACATATGCTTAAAAACTAGGAACAATCGTAGACCGTGTAGGGCACAACAAATTTCATATTGCATAATTATTATTAAAAATAAGTTAGAAAATTGATTATTACGAAATCTCCTTAAATACTTAGATCGGATAATTAAAGAACAAAAAGAATATGAAACATAGATCAGTAAATTACGACACTTTCAGACCCTAGAAGTTAGAATAACAAATTTCAAATGTGACATTTAATGAAAATACTATGAAAAAAATTTGTACTTGAAATATTCATTAAATGTGTAATAAACTTTTTTGTTGTACTTGGTGCATTTTATTTTTAACCGACTTCAAAAAAGTGGAGGTTCTCAATTCGTTGTTATCTTTTTTTATGTATGTTGAGCGATAATTTTGTCGTTTATGAACCGATTAAAAAAAATTATTTTTGAATTTGAATGGCTTCGCGTATCTTACAGGTGGTCCCATCGTCGCACTATGGGGATTTTATGATGGGATCCCAAGGAAATCGATAGTTAAGTATTTGCGTCTGGTAATCATATTATGATGATGAGCTGATGATGGAAGGTACAAGTCTTTAAATTTTAGGAGTTGGAGGAAAATTATTCGAATATGATATGTATGTATATTAACCCTATATAAATACAACGGTATTTGAACTCATCCAGGTGAGCTGATGATGGAAGGTACAACTCCTTAACGGTTAGGAGTTAGAGAATTTTTTTTTTCAAATTTATACGTAAATTGTATACTTTCAACGTATTGAGATGAGGTGACTGTGAGTTGGTGATTGAACCTTAATTTGTATTCTTTCACATGAGCTGATGATTGAGTTTACCTTCCATCATCAGATTAAGGGTTAAAGGTTAATGACTCTTTATATAGAATATGCACATAGAGTTTCAGTAGTATTATTTTAAGTTGATTTGGTAATTTGACAGCTAAGGTTAGAATCTAAGATACTTCAAGAAGCCGATCTAGTAACTCCAGTTCTGTAGAAAGCAAATATATGCAAGGCTGTGGGGTAGATTAAGAATCTACATTACCTTCATCTATACACCAAGCTAGGTGTATTCAATTATTAAGATTAGACGGTTGATAAGATGCGCATGTCAGGGGTTTAAGTAGGTATTCGGCTTGGCACCGATTTCAAAAAGATTTTAGGTAGGCACACATTACAATTTTACTTTATTTCAATTAATAGATAATTAGCTACTCAGAAGAATTTTCACTTAGTAATTTAAGCTAGTCAAAACAAAGCCAATTTATTTTACACTTTTCAGTGTCCTAGGCAGGGAGTTTACGTTTGATGTGTTTTTTGAAGCCGGTTTTTTTTTTTCAAAAAAGTTTTTATTATAGCTTAAACTCATTTGCTCCGTAGTTCAGGACTCGGAACTCTTATAGATTCGTCATGTCCGTCAGTCCTCGACCTACCGCCCAAACGGTTGGTTCTAAAACGATGAAACTTTACATTAATATGTGTTGTTATTGTGTGTGTTTATTGTATTAGAAGTGAGTGCAATTTACAAGTTATGCCCTAGTTATGCCCCTTTAACTTCTGAAATAAAAAAGTTATCAAAACCGCTAAAGTTCAGTATATGGATGGAAGGATGGACTATCATGAATTTTACAGTTTTTTTTCAACTAGCCGTTGAGCTTTTAGATGGGGGGGGACCAACCACCCACCAAGCATCGTAAGTGTTACTGAAACAGTAGTGGAGATGTCGCAAGCAATAGGTACCTACTAAGAGTAGGCAATATTAAATGCGTAAGAAAAACTTATCATCATCTTCCTAGCCTTATTCTCAATATTATTTGGGGTCGTCTACTAGTTCAACCGGTTTTACCGGAATATCAGTTTTTCCACGGAGCGACTGGCATCGGACCTCCGCAAGCCTAAGGTAGAACTGAAATTCGAAGGTTGAAACTAGTTGTCCGTAAAACTTCCCGGGAAATAACGAATGCCATAGATGTTCATGACAACCGGGGGTTTTCTATTTCTCATTCATTTCAACATTTTCCCTAATTTGGATCGATATTATATACAAGAATTTCTCGCTTAAGATTTAATATCTTTAAGCGATATTTAATATCTTTTTTATAGGTATTCTGTGTATCTAATTAGATAGATGCACAGAATACCTATAACTATGTGATCTGATACTGTTGTGATCTCCCTTAATTGAGGAAGCACAAGCATTAAAACAGTTTCTTATTTCTGTTTGTTAAAAACTAGAATGTAAGGTGTATTCCTTGTCTAAGGTCCATTTTAAATAAATAAATAAACTATTTAAATAAGTTTATTACGTGAATGATTGTATTTTTAACTCCCGACGCAAAAACGACGGGGTGGTATAGGTAAGTTTGAAATGTCCGTGTGAGTGTGTTTGTGAAATTTTAATTAAGTATACTTAGACTGTAGTTAAATTCGTTTTTTTCAATATTTCATTTTCCTAATAATATATAACTTATACCCACGAGTATATTAAGCCTCACCTCATGGTCTTACCTTACAGCAAGATCAGCAACCACTCGTAATGTCACACTGCTGGGCACAGTTCTCTCAAGCCATACGTCTCCATAGTGACCGAGTGCGGTCTGGAGACTGGCAAGACACGTAGTGACTTTTTAAATCTGCCTTACAAAGGCGTCCAAATAAGCTTCACGATTTATGATAACAACCGAAACCGACTGCTTAGCGTAACCTCAAACGCTCATAACATATCAGGCCACAAACGGTCACCCATCTAAATTTAGACCGCATAGTCCTTGCTTACCTTCGCTGACTGTTTCTAATCACATAGGGCAACTTCAGTATGAGCACTGCAGGGAAGATACCTACTTAGTTTGTAAAATTTCAAAGTAGGTAATTCAAACTGCGGCCTGTCACTGTATCTATACTATATAATATAATAATATTATAAAGAAGTAAAGTTTGTGTGTTTGTTAAATTGTAAGGGGTAATCTCGGGATCTACTGAACCGATTTTAAAAATTCTTTCACCAATAGAAAGCCACATTATTGCTGAGTGTCATAGGTTATATAAAAAAACCGAAAAATAAAAAGGCTTTTACGTGGTAGTCCGTTTTGCAAAGTGAATCGGAGAAAAAACGGTCGAATGAAAGCGTTTCTTACGAACGCTGCCTTAACTATGAAAGATGTATTTTTGAGTTCTAGAGAAAAGATGTGGAGCTTGAAAATGCCTACAAAAAAGTCAACGACAGTATATGTCTACTTTTATATTTAAGTTATGCCCAACGGAGTAGGCACGGGTCAGCTAGTTACTTATATTTTCGGCCACTCGTTAAAAATTTATTTTCATTTAGATTTTTTTTAAAAAGTATAAAAAGCAGACACATAAATGATAAAAAAAATAATATAAACGATTAAAACCTCTTATTTATTTAATTTATTTCATATAATCTAGAAGCGCACACGACAATTAATATCTAACATTTAATTTTGATTAACTCAATTTGAAAGTCGACAGGTATACAATTACTATAGTATAATTTCATATTAACCATTCGTGATATAACACTGTTACAAAAACGATTATTATCACCGTATTTAAGTATAAACTATATAATAATTATCTTTATATATTTCGTAGTTTCATTGTAAATTCTCATTGGCCTGATAGTACCTAATTGAAGGTTTTTCCTTCAATCTGCTTCTTTTCAAAATTAATACACCTAGTAACTGAATGCTTGAGTTGGCTTCAAACAGCTCAACAGCGAAGATTCTTCGTTTAAAATAAATTATTTCACCTGCATACTTATAAATAACATCTAATAGTATCAGTTGGTTTGTTCTCCATTATCCATATAATTTGAAATAATTATTAATCGTATTGACATAAATTAACAACATGACAGCTTGCAACCCTACTGTCCAGTGTCAAAAATGACCAGTAAAATATAGGTTTTATTATTCTAAATTGTTTTGTAAGATCAAAAATTATCATTCATTTTCTACTAAATATATTATCTTAAATATGTTCATCACGTTTATGTCAATGCATTAATTTCGTTAACAATAAATAATAATATATATTCTACGAAATAGAGTGATATAATATTAAATGAAATCGTTTTTATTATAAATCTAAGTGCATTACATCTCTAGACATCACATGCCTATGTTTGTGGGAAATTTATTAATATTTTTATTGTATTACAAACACAGTTATTGACTCAGTGACGTTCTCAGTAGTCTAGCGAGGTGAATGTGAGAGGCAATACTGCGACTGGCTCCGAGGTCTTCGGTGGGTTGATGTAGATGCTCCAAGATCGCTTGCCCATATCGAAAATACCTGAAACGGATCAAATTTAGACAAATGTAATAATTCATATACTTAAATAACATACAAATATGTAAATAGGATTCTATCAGAGAAATATTATACCATTGATTATGGTTGAGACTGCAATGCATTCGTGCTAAAATCAGGGTGATTCTTGGCTTCTCCTTAGAGAGGATGTTTTGGTCTATTACACACTACTACATACTTTAACTAAGTTTTACTGCGATCTCCTGTCTCTGATACATATTAGGTTGTATTTAGCATCATACTTTGGTTTGATCTTGGAATTTCAATTCTCCCTCAGAGTTGCGGAGGTCTGATGGAAAAATTGATATTCTAGTAAAACCGGTTGAACTGGTAGCAGACCCCTAATAATCTTGGGAATAAAAGCTAGGAAGAATAAAAAGACTTTGATTTGCGATCTGGGTGATCGTTCCCTCTATTTCTTACCTGCAGCAATGGTCATGATGGGAGCAGTTTCCTCTTGGAACACTTTGTAGTCTTTGCCGCTTTTATCCGACAATATCTCGGCGATATCTTTACGGCTTTGGGGTTTCGAATGCTCCTGGATAGATTTCATCCGCGCCAAGCTGCTCTGTATAATGTCTCCCTTTACCTCTGTAACGTTGGCTCTAAGGTACCTGATAATAAGATATTAATCATCGTTAACAAATTGAAAAAACGAAACACAACAATAGACCAAAATTTTTTTAAACGTTTGTCACCCTTTACATATTTGTTATTTAAATAATCTGGAACTGTAAATTAAGCCCTTTCAGTTTTATTTTTTAAATGTTTTATTAAGGACTTCAGAAACTTAGCTACCTAATGCTTAGTTCTTGAAGTAAAAGTTACTATCATCCGGATAGTGTAGGATGCTACTGGTTAAGCACATAAACTAAACCCCAAACCGCACTCGGCCAGTGTGCGGACGTACGGCCTTAACCCTCTCCTGAGAGGATTCCCAAGCCCAGCAGTGGGACATTATGGGTTTTTGACAAAGATTTTAGACCGTATTGTTCGGTTATCTTCAATATATCGAAAGAGCTGGGTAGTTTGTAATGGAGTCCTCAATCTTAAAGAACAATGGAGATCGGATCACCTAAAAAGTCAGGAGCGCAAATGTGACTTCTAAGACTTAGACGATTATAGGCGACGTCAGCCACTTTCCATCAGGTTAGCCGTTTGTTTTTCTTCTACATATATTAATTAAGAAGGCAATAGACATAATGTTCATACAAATATATCGTTCGCTAAGGTGAGGCTTTCAAAGTCAAGACTCTTTTGATTTACTTAGGTATATGTATTGTGTTCTTGGGACTTACTTTCGAGAGTTTCTCTTGTTCCTCGGCTCATAGTCTCTGAGACTTTTTTAGTCGGCTCGAGTCCGACATACCCACCTAGTAGGTATCTGTGGTAAAAAGGTATATGTATTGAATACTCACATATTACAATGCACGAGAGGCTCCCTGTCGTACCTCTGTACGTTCACGAGAGATTTATCATTCTTGAAGTCTGGTGCTACCTCAACGTTGTAAAGCTGATGCTCGCCCCAAGAGTTTGTCCAGATCATGTTGACAGAGAAACCGTTGCCGATACCCAAGCCTTCGTCCCGCAAAATACGTTCAGCGTCGGTGAAGTTTTTGGCCGCTAACATGGCTCGAGTAATGAATGTTCTCGCTGAAAATTTTCAAAATGTGTATTATATATTATTTACTATTTGACAGATAATTAGTTCCACTTAAATATAGAAAAACAAAAAAAAAACAATTCAATTTGAAATAATATACATTGAAACATACATATGATAAATTGTTTTTAGCACATTTATGAGTTAAATTTTGAATACCTACCATATATGTGTACTTCAAAGATTGTTTTTTATATTTTACTAGTATCATCAATGATTTTACGACGTACAAGAGTGAAGATAGAAAGTTACGGCTAGCTGAATAATAAAACCTAATGTTTATATTGTAGTAATGAAATGGAAGCCGGTTGTTGGGCCTCTATAACTCTTGCACTAACAAAGCTATCTAAGATTTTATAGCTTTCCTTTAAAGTTCATTACATGGACTACCATCAAATGATTCAGATTTTTCGAGCGAACCTTTTGGCTTTTAGAGTGGGGGGAAGAGAGGGAACGCTCTGTTTCAACATCCTACTTTAAAAAAAACTACAGAGCAAAATAGCAAACTTAATACCTGTTTAGCGACATAGACCAACAACGAGCTTTGTCTACAAACCGTATAGGTTTTCTCTAATGCTTATGTAATATTTTAGAGAAATAAATAACTAAATAAAAATGTGCTTTAAAGTTTAATAACTCGAAAAAAAAACTATCGGAAAGATCTATCTATTGACCCTACACTATTGGTTAAATGCGAGAAAAAAACCCTTCCAGATTTACGCGTAGGTCAGGTACCCCAAAAAATGTGATTTTACTTTAGCCCTCTGTCGACCTCTTAGAACACTATTCAAGTTTCATATTTCTAACACTAACCGTTTGGAAGGTATGTAGAAGGTGGACACACATTACGAATCTATAATGGGCAGGAACGAGGCATGAACTACGGAATCCTAAAAAAAATTTGAACTTGCAGAGCTGTGGCTCGGGTCAAATACGAATAGTATTAGCAATTGTATATGCTCAATGTGTTAAACCAGAAGCCTTTGTTTTATACCGCCAGGTATGATCCTTTGATAGTATGAAATACGCGATAGTTTTAATTACTTACGGGTGTTGCCTGCTTTGAGATTCAGTGGACTGAGAGTGTTGATGGAGAATACTAAACCATTCTCATTGTACCCCATGGTGTAACCAGGCATCCAACCAGCATAACACAATGATGAGAACCTCTCTTCAACGGCCTGAAAATGTATAAACATTATAATGTAGCTGATTGGCTAACCAGTGGTCTTCAAGTGGTCGACCATAATTAATTTGAAGTTATATTTATAAATAAAAAAAACGCATTCACATAAATATATGTGCGAAATACACACACAATTTTTGTATAAAGGGGTACAAAGATATTGCTTCACGTATTAATGCATTGATAAGAAACATTCCCTGTAATATCAAATATGAAATTAAAGTTACCCCATGCTCTATATCTTCAGGTGCGGGTACAATGTGGGCAGACATGATGTAGAAATGGTTGAGTGTAGCCGTTGCCGCGTCTTCGGTGTGTCCAAGTATTGTCTGCAAAAAACAACAACTTTTCTATCACTTGTTTATATATAACAAATATACATTTAATTTATTACAAAGAAATGTTTTCATTTTTTGGAAATTCATTAAATTTTTCAGTTGCCGTCATATAATTTGTCATATAAGTAATTTAAAATTCGAATCAAAGCCTTCATCTAGAAACTCAGTTATTTTTTAAGTATATTTAAAAGGAAGTCATATCATTTCTTTTGAATGTCCTGAGGTTAGCTAGCACATTCCCCGGGTTTAAAAGGCGAGTTACGTCACGATTTCGTGAATGAACTATACCACCCACATTACGAGATACTTATGTCATCAGTTTGAACTGCCAGTGAATGACCCATCAAAATCGGTCCAGCCGTTCCAGTGACTATACGACAGACAGTCAGAAAATAATAATACTTGCTTATTTGATGCAAATACCTACCGCATTTATATTCATAGCTTACTGCCACACAGTAAAATAATTTCCATCACTTTTATTATATTATTCACATATGTAGAGAAGTCAAAGCAGGTTGTACCATTAAATTGGGTATGAAAAACTAAACGAAAAAAGCAGAAAAGGAACATGTCTTACAGCTTGTGAGTTCTTGAAAGCAATAGAGCTGCAACCTCCGGTGTCATTGCGAGGGATGTGGTTCTCGTTGATGGTGTCGATCAAGTCATCCATTTGTAGGAGGAACAGCTGAAAGTTTAAGTATTTAGATAGATAGTTTTTATTTGTATAAACATACACCATGTTTATACAAATAAAGACTATCTATCTACTACATTGCATGCAAGATATCAATAAATTAAACAGTTGCATTCTAGTGTTTATCACAATATAGGTGCAGCTTCAAAAAAATATTAGATCAAAATAAAAATAATTGACTGCCTTGTTGGTCTAGTGGACAGCGTATGCAGCTGCTAATCAAGAGGTCTCGGGTTCGATTCCCGGGTCGGACCAAATGTTTGTATCATCTGTAAATATTTTTTTCGGAGTTTGGATGTTTTCTATTTATATTTATTTATTTACAAAAAAATGTATTTATATCTAAAGCCATAGCATTCGCGCTGTTTAGTTTGGGACTAGATGATGTGTTTAAGATGTCCGACATATTTATTATTATTATTATAATTCCAAAGGCGCTTACGCATTACACTGTTATAATAGAGAATGTGTATATGCGTGTGATTTTTTATTTTTAATTGTGTTTTTATTTTTGTTTTAACATGTTCGTATATGTATTGGAAACCCTAGAAAGATTGGCGGTGATTCACGCCCGTGCCTCGAAGAGCACGTATAGCCATCGGTCCCAGTTGTCATAATCATCTACGGAAATCGTTATTGGGAAGTCAATGTCCTATAATTACGGCAGCTTTTTTTTCGTGTGGAAAATCACCACGGACCAGCACCTCGCCTGGGTTTTCTGCGGCAGTGAGGTGTGTCAGACTCGAACTGATTAAAAACCACACGGCGTGCCCCCTTTGCGCTTCTCTTTTAGGAGGAGGAGAAGTCCACGGTGAGATCTCCTTCTGGACTCCTCCCAGCGCCTGCCCGCTCCTGATGCGGGCACCGTCCCTGTACGATTCAGGTAAAACCGGTTGAACTGGTAGCCGACCTCAAATAATATTGGGAACAAGGCTTAGAAAAAGAAGAAGAAGTTCGAGTCCGTAGTGAAATGCCCAAGTTGTCTGTAGTATTAAGTTAAATAACAAAGGGTAAAGGCCAACATTTCAACCCAATAACTTCCAAACAGGGGAAAAAAGTCTCATATGTAAAAAAATGGCTAAGTGCGTGTCCGGCCACTCATAGAATAGGGTTCCGTAGTCACCCATAATGAAAGGTAGGTTTGAAATCGTATTCAATAGGTAATTCTTATTTATTTACTTTTTTTAAATCTTTATTTTTGTACGAAGTTTTCCGAGTGTGTTTTACAAGTTAGGCCCCCATAATTCCTGAAATAAAAAATATCATAACCACACTATAGTTTGCCTTAACTTTTTCTTCAACTTGGATAAGTTCCCTTCACTTAAAACCAGACACCGAAAATATCGTTGTGGACAGTTCGAACTCGGAACCGCTCAGAATTATTACATTACCGTCCGGTAATAAATCATCTATATTGTTGAAATGTAACAAAGGCACTGAATGAAATTATAAAGTACCTGATGGAAAGGTACTTCGGCACCATCGGCAACACCCTGTATCTCCTTCACATAATATGGATATCTCTTCTTCATGTTAGCCAAGGTAGTCTCATATGCATTCCTTCCAGCCTCTGTTTTATATTCTTTCTCGAAGTTCCTTAGCCCATCGTAGGTTGCGAGATAGTCTTTGATGACCGCTGATTGCGTGCGACCCTGAACAAGTTACAATAGAAATTATTTATACCTATGCGTGAGATGCTTTTATGAAAGTATGCATAAGGTTTTTTAGTTCTTTATTTTATGCAAAAAAAATCTAGGAGTCGTTGAACCTAATCTTTTGCCGGAGATCTTGTCTGTACAGGACAATTAATAAGTTAAATAAAAATCACTTCTAAAGCTAAACAAAAATATATAAGAATATGTATTTGAGAAAACGCTTTTCGTCGTTTTAGGTAAGACTTTGCAATCTAAATCGTTCTTCATGCTATCTACCGAGCCACAATAGATAATTGTCAGAGTCACATAAAATTTCAACCCAATAACTTCCAAACAGGGGAAAAAAGTCTCATATGTAAAAAAATGGCTAAGTGCGTGTCCGGCCACTCATAGAATAGGGTTCCGTAGTCACCCATAATGAAAGGTAGGTTTGAAATCGTATTCAATAGGTAATTCTTATTTATTTACTTTTTTTAATTCTTTATTTTTGTACGAAGTTTTCCGAGTGTGTTTTACAAGTTAGGCCCCCTTAATTCCTGAAATAAAAAATATCATAACCACACTATAGTTTGCCTTAACTTTTTCTTCAACTTGGATAAGTTCCCTTCACTTAAAACCAGACACCGAAAATATCGTTGTGAACAGTTCGAACTCGGAACCGCTCAGAATTATTACATTACCGTCCGGTAATAAATCATCTATATTGTTGAAATGTAACAAAGGCACTGAATGAAATTATAATTCACTTGTATTAGTCACTGAATTATAAACGCATTTGCAATTGAAAACAGCAATGTTTAAAGTCTTAAGAAAATTTATTGCATTATGTTTTACAATTTTAAATATATAATCTATAAATGTTAATTTGGTTGATGCGCGTTTTAAAAATTCAACAAATTCTGCACCAATTCAGCTCAAAATGTAATATAAATTACGTTTTATTTTGTTTTAAATAGACAACCCACGCATTATGAGTTACAGTGAAACTTGGTTAAGTGAACCATCAAGGGACCTGCAATGTTGTTTCACATAAAGTGTCTCAGATATATAAATATCTGTCTCAGTTACAGAGGGTTGCTTGACCCATGTTAGCAAACACTGTTCAAGTTCAGTATATTCTGATAAACGTACACGTTTTAGTTTTCCTTGTCCTTCAGAACATCGTGATTTATTCTACAAAGAGTAGATTTTGGCAAATTCAATTCGACACAAACTTCATCGCGTGTCTTCCTACTTTCATAAACGGATATTAACTTCAGTTTTTCGCGTATTATAAAGATTTTAGATTTCTTTTTGTCATTTTTCAAATAAATATCCGAATCAAAATTACAAGTACTTACGTAGTTAAGTGCAGAATTTGCGGGTAGAATAAGAATAAGTAAGTAAAGAGTTACAGAGGTTTATGCATATAATTCACTCGCTGTCTCAGTTATCGAGGTAACTATGATGATAAATCAAAATAAAGAATCCCAGATATAGAGGTTTGCTTCGTCCCACTAAAAGAAGTAATTCAGTGCAAAAGTGTGGGGACCTCAGAATGAGCTCCAGCTATCCAGGTCTCACTTAACCAGGTTTTATTGTACAAGAAACGGAATACAAAGAACAACTAGACTCAAAACATCAATTTCTGGATCATACAGTGTTGCCTCATGTGAGGTTTCGACAAAACTTAGTAGAGAGTGATGCGACTGATTAAATGCATTACAATGTTAGTGCGCTCGAGAATACATTTCAGAGATTGCTGTTATGTATTTATTTCAACAGTTTTGTTCCTCATGAAGAAAACATGACATTTAGTAATCTGGACTGTTCCCTTATTAATAGACATCTGTATAAGTACAACAGATACTTACAACGTCAAATCCGACTTCATAGTGGGTCCCCTGTACGTAGATGACGGGAACCGCCTTACGCCGTCCCATTGACTTCGTGCTAGCAACACCTGGAAAGAAAATAAACGATCATTAAATTACACAACATATTATGATATTCCTATTCTTTGCAGTTCCTACCTAGTTAAAATTGGCGGGTGGACAAGGTCACAAATAATTATTGTTATAAGAAATCTACCACTATCTATGTTTTCACAACAGTTTATTTAATATGGCCCCGTCTCCAGGAACGACAAATCACTACGTATCTACTTGTCTATCTTCTATGTATACGGGCAATGACAATAATATCGCTGCAATTCTTTAATGTCTAACCAATAATTCCACCAATACAAATAAACCAATACCAAATACCACCATTACCAAATAAAACTCTGTGAATTATAGTATCGACATACAATCACAAGATAATTCTATTCTTCTTCTTTTCAGATCTTTAAATTGAGGAAACATCACGTTCAGCATTTCACCAAAGTAAAATGGTGTATCTACATATTATGTTGGAATCAAACACAAATGCTCAGACCTGTTCTACAAACGTAAACGTCATTAGAATACGAATCAAAGGTTTGTGAAATGACATCGTCTCAGATAACGTGAAACAATCAAAATAAGAGAATAGACGCCTCTATTCGCATGTATTATTTAGCGATCGTAGAAATAGATGTGTACTTGCATCTAGGCTAGGGCTTAGCTAGGGAGGCATGCATTCTTTAAAAAGGGGTTCTCGAGAAAGACCCTAATGTTCTATAAAATATCATACCCTGTACCGACCTGTATAGCCCGCGTTATATAGTAACCCAAAAGCTTCTAGAGAGCTTTATGATTACCTTACTAGAGATCTATTAGAAATAATCCAGTGATAAAATTATTTAAAAGGACTTTTCATGAACTATTGGTAAACAAGTGCTGTTATTCGATAACAAGTTTTTTTCACAGACAAGTCACTGTCACAATATAATTTACATCAGCCATAATACGTTCAGTAGTTCAGTACTGCACCCAACAAATAATGTCATTTCTCTGACATGTTATTTGCTGGTACTTTGTTTAATGTTGTTGTAACTTATCTTGACTTGGAAGAAATTATTGTATGCCCATTGGGCGGGACATGATACTTACCTTTTTTTTTACAACTTTTTTTTTTGTAAATACATATTTACAGATAAAAAGCATGTTTTTATATTTATAACAATTGTAGACTACCCATAATATAAGCTCTGCTTAGTTTGGGATTAGATGACTTTGTGTGTAAGATGTATGCAATATTTATTATTATTATTATGCAATACGCAAGCCTAGTAGATATGAATAGGGGCCCCTATTTGTATAATATTATTTATACATAATAAATGATATTTTTTATTCTTAGTCAAGGCCGAACTATGACGAACTGATGTCACGATTCACACAACACAACAATCGTAATACGTTTAGTGTAATTGTTACGGTAAATAAAACTAATTCAACTATACCTTAATAATAATTCAAAAGTAATATTATACCTAGTATGACAGGTGCGATAACTGAATTGGTCTATTCAGTTATCGCTTTAATCATACTATATGTAAGTTGATGTGTAATATAGGTATAATTGTCGTTAATTGCTTACTGTTCTGATTTTATAGGTAAATAATTTTGAGACAGGAATAAAAAACTGCCTCAATAGTTTATTGATCTGTGTATGTGTCGAAAGACCTCGGGTTAGAATTCCAGGCCACTTCAAAGCGGTTCAGTTATCATTTTTTTTTTTAAAACAGTGCCTGAGTATGGAGGTTTTCTCGGCGACCACGTTAAGCCATCGGTCCCGGTAGTCTTGAACACCTATTACTATTGTTATTAGAAAGTCAGAGCCCTCAAATATTGACATCTAGGTCCACTTTCGAATTCAGTTCAAGCTCCAGGGTTGTGGAGGTCAGATGAAATTTGGTTAAAACCGGTTGAACTAGTAGCCGATCATAAATCTTCTCCACTCTACAGGAAAACCAGGCAGATTCTATCATGTATAGCAACTTTCGCGGTCTTTTGTAACTAGAATTAGGTTAGTCCTCGACTAGTAGTTATTTTTTTAGTTTTTTTTTCAAATCATCGAAATAATAGTATTAGTCCATGAAATCTCTCCGGTCCAGCTGTTTGTGTCTCTACGGATAATAATACTAATTTGAATCAATTGCACCCAATAGGCAATAACTACTTTTTAATATCATTTCTGTTGTCATTGATTAGTTGAGATAATATTTGGGATTATTACACGTTTTCAAAGATATTATTTTGCTATTTATAATAAAAAAATTGCTGATTCATTACGGTAGTACGGAGATCTTCTTTACACAATATAAAATAAAGTCGCTTGCAGAGACTATCCGTCAGATTACTCAACGGACTTTAATGCCAACAACAACCCAAAGCGTCCCACTGCTGGGCACGGGTCTTCTCTCAGGAGGTTAAAGATATACACGTCCGGTTAAAGCCGCTATAGTTTTCCTTGAAAGTTCAATATATGGACTACTATTATGTACTTTTTGCCAGCCAGCCGTTTGGTTTTTAGAGGAGGGACGCCCTGTTTTTGCAAAAAATTGCCCTTTCAAGTTAAATAACTCGCAAACGGATACCTAAATCGAAAAATAATTTTGAAAAACTTGCAATGTTTTTAAAAGACCTTTCTAATGATACTCTACTAAGGATAGAAAAAAAAATCATCCCCACTTTACTTGTAGTGTAGGTACCTAAAATAAAAACATTTTTTATAACTTTATTGTAGCTCTTTGTCGACGTATTTACGACACATATTCATGCAAAGTTTCATCTTTCTAGCACTAACCGTTTGGGCGGTAGGTCGAGGACGGACGGACATGACGAATCTTTAAGGGTTCCGAGTCATGAACTACGGAACCCTAAAAAACAACAATGCAGTGTCACACGCTTGTAAAGATATAAAATTTTAAGAAAAAGATATGAATATTTTGTACTTTGACAATATTTTGGTGTTCACGTCATGTAACATTGTCAATAAAACCTTTATACTAAATCTATTGCTCATATTATAAAGCTGTATGTTTGTATGTTGAACGCTCTAATCTTTGATAAGTAAGTGCTACTGGTTTTATTTGATCTTTATTTTTTATAGTTTAATTATCCAAGAAGGTTATAGGCTTATAGTAATGGCACACTTCGACTTTGTAGTAGTAAAATTATATAAAAATGGTTAAAATGTATTCGTTTTTATAGACGCAGACGCAGGTAAAGTTTCGCGAGCCGGTTTGTAAATAACAACGTCCATAACGTCCGATTGCTGTTTTTTAATTGAAATATTAATAATAACAATCATGAAATAAAAACATTATTCTGAGACATAGATTTGAAAGAAAAAATAAAACATTAATTTTGGCGCCAAACAACCGCCATTTTATTTTTATCACTCACTTAAAGACGAGCTTAGCGATATATCATTCATAAAAACCAGTACCATAATTTGAATTCGTTTTCATTGAAAGTGTATTTCAAATCAAATCAAATCAAAACCATTTTATTTCAAGTAAACCATACAACGGAACTTTTGAAACGTCAAGTAGTCAGTCAGTAGTCAGTCGTGAAGCTAATCGTCTGTTCCAATTCGTAGATCCTATGGAGAAGAACAGACAAGAAACTCCATGGACACTCTTTTCCAACATTGTTTTTACAATGTTTGGTTACATTGTTTAAGGCATTTTATTAAATGTGAGTACAATGTAACGATGCTGAATTTTACACAGGTAGTGTCCAAAAATAATTAAACAATAAATAGAATAAATAGAAGTTGTGAGATGACCAGCCCCGACTAGCGGCGCCCGTGTCACGAGCATGACCTATGCACCAGCCATCGTCCAGTTCAACCATATCGTAGGGAGCCGAACGACCCACTACATACGCCACCGCCAGCAGGGCTTTTGAGTGAGCATGACATACTCACAACCGCCAGTCAACAAACAAACTTATGCTACTAGTGACTACAAAGTGCTCACATGTAAAATTCAAAATGTTCGCAGTTATACAATAATAAAACCATTTATAAATGCTACTCTTTGAGAGTGCGATAAATATTTGAAACATGTAAATAAAAAGTAATTTATTATGCTATAATGTTAATACCAAAAAAATAATAATAATAATATATTGTCAAACAACAAGATACAATTAAAATATCAATAATACATGTCAGAAATATGGTTATCCAATGTCAAAAAAAAAGAGAAATATACGAATGACAATCACTGTATTTATATTAACAAATGTCAGAAATACGAACTACTAAATAATTTGAGAATTAATCATGTGGCTGTGGAGCAGGACCAGCATTAAGCCAAGCATTCTTGTCGGAAATGTAATCCTCTAATTTGTAATAAGCTTGCTTACATAGTGTGCGTTTTACAACATTTTTAAAAGGTTTCTCTGTTAAATCTAGTATGTTTTGAGGTATTTTATTATAAAATTTAATACAGTAACCCATAAAAGATGTATGCACTTTTGAGAGCCTAAAACGTGGTTGAATTAATTTATCCTTATACCTAGTATTATACACATGTCTATCGCATCTTTGATTGAAGAGATGTAAAATTTTTCGAACATACATTATGTTTTCATAGATGTACTGACAAGGAACTGTCATGATATTGATCTCCTTAAAAAGGTCCCTAACAGAATCGCGACTGCGGAGGCTATATATAGCTCTAATGGCTCTTTTTTGCAGAATAAAAATTGACTCTATTTCTGCAGCACGTCCCCAAAGCAAGATGCCGTATGACATGATGCTATGAAAGTAACTAAAATAAACTAATCGTGCGGTTTCCACATCCGTTAGTTGCCGAACTTTTCTAACAGCATATGCCGCTGAGCTAAGCCGCCCAGCAAGTGATTTTACATGAGGACCCCATTGTAATTTTGCGTCTAGCGTGATTCCTAAGAAAACAGTTTGGTCTACCAATTCTAGCTTCTCTTTGTTCACTAAAATGTCACAATTACTGCTTTTAACATTTGGCAAAGAAAATCTTATGCATTTGGTTTTCTTTCCATTTAACAATAAGTTATTAGCAGTGAACCAATGATGTACGTTAATAATAGTATTATTTATATCAACAAAATTTTCAGCCCGCCTATCAACTTTAAAGATCAATGAAGTATCATCTGCAAATAAAACAATGTTCGGTTGATCTTGCAATATGTGTGGGAGATCATTAATATACACCAGAAACAAAAATGGACCCAATATTGAACCCTGCGGTACTCCCATTCTGACACTTGAGCCCAGAGAATTAACGCCATTTACCTGTACTTTCTGCTGCCTATCATTGAGATACGACTCAATCAAGCTAAGTGCTCGTTTATCTAGTCCGTAGTGATTAAGCTTTAATAATAATGTTTCATGACTTACGCAATCAAATGCCTTCGAGAGATCACAGAAAACCCCGATAGCATCCTGTGACGCTTCCCATGCATCAAAGATGTGCTTTAACAAGGTGACACCGGCGTCAGTTGTACAACGTCCTTTGGTGAAACCGTACTGTTGATCGTGAAGGATGTTATTTTTGTTAAAGTAGCGAAGCATCTGATTGAGCATGATCTTATTACTAATATTGTAAAGTTATATAGTTTGTTTGTTTGAACGTGTTAATCTCAGGAAGTACAGGTCCGAAATTGATAAATTCTTTCATTGTTATACAGTCTGAACGAGGTTGACGTTTTGCTAGAAAGCGCTGGTTTAAATGAAAGCCGGATGATAAAAAAAAGAAAACGTTAGTAAAAAATAAATAAAATAAGAATGTTTACCACTGTACTAAGATTCTACTCATGTAATAATACATACTTATGTAAAAAGCTAACCATAAATGTTATCTTGAACTAAGTACGTCCGTAAGGTTGTCTGCACCTCAACTGTTTACTAACACCGATATATATTTAGGATATCAACGAATACAGATATAGATAAACACTGCACATTGATAAAATACTGTATTCATATTTTTGAACTAATTATTTCAAGACTTCTGGTATTGTTTAATGATTTAGTATATATATATATCATATTTAGAGTTTGGGTGTTTTCTATCCTACTAATATTATAAACGCAAACGTTTGTGAGTATGTATGCATGTGTGATTGTATGTTTTTTGCTCTTTAAACTTAACTTATAGTAATATAACTTAAATATATATCAGATTAACACAGGCTACTTTTTGACTCTAAATCGTAGATGTCAAAATGTATTACTATTTATTTCCTGTCAAAACTTCACAGGTTGCTATGCATAACACACTTACATAGCAAATATAATGATAGTTTGTGAAAGGCCAATTTAAGTTCTGGATAATCACTTAGGTAGGCTACTTTTATCCCGAAAATACGCAGGTAACACCGCGGGGGGGAGCTAGTGTATAATATGTACGTATTTACCAAAAAAAAAGAGAATGTATATGTATTAAATCAGTCGACTAGTACCCAAAGCACAATCTCTGCTTATTTTGGGACTAGATGATGTTGTGTGTGAGCGCCACGTCACGATAGTATGTTTCCGCCTTTACGAGTAGCTGAGGAGCGAACGAAGTGGTGTGCAATTAGAGAGGCCTATGGCCAGCAGTGGACTGCGTCAGACTAATAATGATGACGACTAGCAGCAACAACAACAAAAGCTAGCACCCATTAGATGACAATGATTTCACTTTATTGCTGCACTTTCGTTTTCAATTAATAATATGATATAAATGGAGCCAGTAAGATACACGGAATACTGTCTGTCTTTGACTGGTATGTGTCACGGTAAAGGTACAACTACAAGCGTGGGTCTTGAGTCATCATCATCAGACCATTGCAGTCAACTGCTGGACATAGGCCTCTCCCATTGCACAACGCTTTGATCGATTTTGAGTCATGCCTCAAGTCGTCGAGTCTAAAATAAAAGTAGCATGAGTTACTCCATAATATATCCGCAATTTGCTAGTAAAAGTCCCGTCAAAATCCGTTCAGCCATTCCAAAGATTAGTGGAAACAAATGAACGAACAAACAACAAAATGTTTTAGTTAGACGGACAGATATAAAAAACTTTTAGTTTTATTTTCTACCGCAGTTAATGAAAAGCTGTTGAATTGAAATTATAGATTGTAGAGTATACTTAACTGGGATTTTATAGTTTCACTAGCTGGGTCACGCTACTTAGTCTGCTTCTCATATAAAGCATGCTCGGCTCCTATTGGCGTAAGCGTGATTTTAACTATCTTACTATACTAGAAAGTATGAAAATCAATATACAGTTATGAGGTTCATCACGATCAACAACGTGATAGTAGACATATACACAATATAGTTTTATTAGCTTTAGAATTAGGTACTTATAAACAAACAAACAACAACAACCCATTACGTCCCACTGCTGGGCACAGATTTCCTCTCAAGTAAGGGTTAAGGTCATTCGAAATTATGTATAAATTTTATATTTTATGAATAAACTAGGTTTCGCCCGCGGCTCCGCCCTATCCTATGTCTTTTCTCAAGTTTAGTTCTATCTTCATACCAAATGTCATCAAAATCGGTTCAGTGGTTTAGGCGTGAAAGCGTAACAGACAGACAGACAGACAAACAGAGTTACTTTCGCATTTATAATATTAGTAGGGATGAAACAACTGATTATTTAAAGGAAACAATGCATGAAAAGGTGTTTGTATTTATAAATTTTGCAAAATAAGATAATATCAAATGCCATCTAGTATAGCT
The DNA here is from genome assembly GCA_932526445.1 of Phragmatobia fuliginosa. NCBI lineage: Eukaryota > Metazoa > Arthropoda > Insecta > Lepidoptera > Erebidae > Phragmatobia > Phragmatobia fuliginosa. The sequence continues at coordinate 45,810,528 of OW052057.1, read as the reverse complement.
TTATACTAAGCAGAATTGTAATACGAAAAATAATAGCATAATTACATAAAAAAAATCATAAATAACAATTATTTCGGACATTTTACACTCATCGCCTAAAAAAAAACTAAGCAGAGCTTGTATTATGGGTAACTAGACAAATGATATAAATACATAAACATATTTTTTTTGTAAATACACACATATTATACATAGAAAACAATCAAACTCCGAAACAAATATTTACGGATAAACATTTTGGTCCGACCCGGGAATTGAATCCAAGTTCTCTTGATCACCAGTCGCATACGCTAACAAGACACAGACAAATTAATACGTTTAATTTCGTACGACATATTTTTACATATTAGAAAAAAAAATACGCGTTGACTTGAGAAGGAACCTCCTCCGTTTTTTCGTCGGTTAATAAATCTACAATGCACTGAGGCATTACTTGTATTCAGAGTTATTAACTTACCGTTGATTCCTTTCATGTTAAAGAAGTACTCACTAGTTTTAACACAGACACTACTTAGAGTGGTTTGTTTGTTGTAATGTGACGCGTGGTGTTTGTTTATTAATATCGTGTATTTGTGGCAGCTGGCACAGAATGAGAGCGCACAACGAAGTGCGTTACACTGCGAGGTTTCATTCTACAAAGTCTCTAATATAGCGTTGTTATCAAGGATACACAAGTTTCAGACGGTTTTTCTCTAGCAGTTTTTTTTAATTAGGGTTCCGTAGCCAAATGGCAAAAATGGAACCCTTATAGATTCGTCATGTCTCTCTGTCTGTCTGTCCGTCCGTATGTCACAGTCACTTTTTTCCGAAACCATTAGAACTATACTGTTGAAACTTGGTAAGTAGATGTAATCTGTGAACCGCATTAAGATTTTCACATAAAAATAGAAAAAAACAACACGTTTTGGGGGTCCCCATACTTGAAACTGAAACTCAAAATTTTTTTTTCATCAAACCGATACGTGTGGATCTATGGATAGTTTGCGCGAGAGACACTTCCAAAGTGGAAAAATGTGTCCCCCCCCCCCTGTAACTTCTAAAATAAGATAGTGATAAAACCAAAAAAAAAATATGTTGTACATTACCATGTAAACTACCACCGAAAATTGGTTTGAACGAGATCTAGTAACTAGTTTTTTTTAATACGTCATAAATCGTAAACCGCAATTTACCTTTCATTCAATCAATAGGTACACTATTAATAAAACATCGATCAAAGTTACAACGAACTACAAACACTTTTATATGATGTTACTTGCTGCTCGGAACCCTTCATGGGCGAGTCCGACTCGCACTTGGCCGCTTTTTTTTTTTAAATTAATGTTAAATGCTACATCACGATATGTAAAAACAAATTTCTAATGAATTTGTGAAAAATCCTTATCGTTTAGTCTCAATCCATTTAATTTGAATTAAACAAATTATGCTGCGTTTAAGGTACCTAATAATGTAAATAAGTTATGGAGACAAACAGGTCAGCTGTTCAAGGTTGTTAGGCGCTAGTCCGACAAGATAAAATTATTATTCAAATTAATTATACAATATAAGCCGTTAAACTTGTTCAGTCTCCTTCGGTGTTAAGATTCCTTAGTAAATAATCTTTGCTAAGGAATCTGATTTGATGAATCGTGGAATTGGTTTTCGCACTCCGCCCGAGGACGTGTGCGAGTGGCGCGAAGCCGCTCGCCGAGCCACCACGCTTAGATGGTCGTTACGGCTGGAGACTCCACGCTCTGGCTTCGTGGAGGTTCTCCAGTCGGTCATCACGGAGTGGGCATGGCGGCAGCACGGGACCCTTTCCTTCCGGCTGACGCAGGTGCTTCCCGGGAACGGTTGCTTCGGAAAGTACCTGCATTCGGTCGCTAGCAGGGAACCGAGTCCCACCTGCCACCACTGCGACTGCAGTGAGGACTCGGCCCAAAAAACGCTGGCAGTCTGCCCCGCATGGGCGACGCAGCGCCGGGCCCATACTGCAGTGATCGGAGAGGATCTCTCGCTACCAGCTGTGATAAGATCGATTGCCTTTAGCGACAGTTATTTTGCTGCGGTCACAACCTTCTGCGAGAACGTAATCTCGCAGAAGGAGGCGGCGGAGAAGGCCCGGGAGGACAACCTCCACACGCATACCTGCGCCTCATGCAGCCCTATGTGTGGCCGCGGATGGACGGGAAGGGTTCCCCGTCCATCCGCTGTAGTGGATAGCCGCGAGGGGGCGACGTCCTCGTGTGACCGAACGCCGCCCAAATGGAGAGTATGAACGGAGTCGGTGCCCGCAACAGTGCGGGCAGGCGCCGGGAGGGGTCCAGAAGGAGATAACACCCTGGCCCCCTTCCTAAACACAGGCGCAGAGAGGTCACACCGTGTGGTTTTTAGTCGGTTCGAGTCCGACATACCACCCCGCCGTAAAACCCCGGCGGTGTGACGGTCCGCGGGGATTCCAAAATGTTAAAAAAAAATGGGGCTGCCGAGGTCTAAAGTTCGATGCCCTGGTCAGGCCGTAAATTTTGTTATCTGTCATCAGACCTGAATTCGAAGGCTAAAGCTGAGTCAGAAGACATTACCGTATCGTTGTTGTTGTATCACCATAAGTAACGCTGTGGGGCAAAACTAGTCTAAAAATTAATAACAAGTAATCGCCGAGGTACTAAGAATTCTAATTGTCACATTTTAACTTTGTTACATAGATAATAACTGAGATGCCATGATTGAAGCGGTGAGTAATAATTGTTTGTAAATGTATACAAATTTATGATAACCTACATTGTTTATTAGAATGATAGCAGAATCATGGTATAAATCAGTAGTCATGAACATTTATGGCAATTGTTAGTGGGAAGTCAGTACCCACAAATGTACTGACAACTAGTTAAACCTTCAAATTTCAGTTCTCCCTCTGTGGAGATCCGATGCCATTCGCTCCGTGGAAAACCTGATATTCAGGTAAAACATGTTGAACTAGTAGTCAACCCCAAATAATCTAGAATAGGAAGAAGAAAAAGGGTGGTCGACACTAGATATGTTATTTTACATCAGTGACAGAAACTATGTGAGTTTGTAAGGCAGTACAATTAAAAAGTAAGACATTAAGCAGTCACAATAATATCGTATAACCTACAGCTATACTACTTTTGCTAAGTATATTGATAAGATTAGCTACACTTAACCTAAATTACACACATGCATAAAAATTTTACCAATTACATACATTATTTGATATCTTTATTAGCTTTCCCTATCCTTGACTTGTCGAGGAAGGGGCCTTGAATAATAAGTTTTTATTTAAATTTAATACATATGACACAATTATCTGTTAGGCCAAGTTTTGTGAATTATCTCAGGGAACTGGACGCCCTTAGCAAGTATTGGTATTATATCGTTATCAGACTTAACGTAGATCGCTTTTAGGGTTCCGTAATTCATGGCTCGGAACCCTTATAGATTCAGTCCGTCCGTCCGTCCTCGACCTACCGCCGAACGGCTAGTGCTAGAAAGATGAAACTTTGCATGTATACATGTTTTTATCATGTTGACAAAGTGCTATATTAAAATTATGAAAATTATTATTTTCAGGGTAGCTCCCCTACAAGTAAAGTGGGGATGATTTTTTTTTCTCACGTCTACCCCATTATGTGGTGCATTATAAGACAGATTTTTCAAAAATATTACGAGGTTGCTAAAACCTATTTTCTTTACGTATTCGTTTGCGAGGTATTTAACTTTAAGTTGTATTGTTTTGGTATAAACAGGGTCAGGTCAACCCCTCAACTCTAACACCTAAACGGCTGGTTCAAAAAATATGAAAAAAAATCATGATTAGTCCATATATTGAACTTTAAATGAACACTATAGCGGTTTAGATAACTTATTTATTTTAGCAGTTATATGGGCTTAACTTGTGAAAAGCACATACTTGGAAGTCTTCAAAAATAAAGAAATAATAAGTGAATAGAATAATTATCTAATTGACACGATTTTAAATCCACCTACCATTATAGGTGACTACGGAACCCTATTCTATGCATGGCACGCACAATTTTTATTTATTTATTTGGAAGACGGTCCCCATTTCATCTCATCCACATTTTTTTATTATTAAATTCATTACGGCGACAACTTGAAGAAGATTGGGCCTTCAGTCTCACAGTCGCCAACGAAAAACGATAGCACAAATGCTGTTATTTTAGGTTGGTCTTCTCTGTGAGGGTCGAACTGCTCCGGTCGAACTGCCCCGGTCGAACTGCCCCGGTCGAACCGGCCCATTCGTACTGAAAGCAGCGTGGCTCTACTACCATCCTTATAGGAGAAAATAACGAGGGGCGGGGTAACTTCCATCTAAGGTCTATTTTGTTACACTTATTCAGACTATGAGGGTAATCTTAGGATCTATGGGCACACCAACTCCTTTACTCCGACTGGATATGTATCCATAGACACTCACATTATCTCATAAAGAAATCAATCATGCAACATCTAGATGTATCTACGTAGGTGGGACATTACTTATTGAAAATACAGTATTATTTCGTATCGAGAAGAAAATTTTGCACGTATTTGTAAACACTGTAATCACTGAACATATTTTATTAATTTTTATCACTAGAAAACTAATTTATCATCGTATCAACACGAACGTCCATTTCGCAACGGCAACACAATATGCGCTTCGTAACAAACAACATTAAATTGACACATATTACTGTAAAAAATTATATTAATTTAATTTGAGTTATTTAATAAAAAATATTAATTATGTAAATTGTATAAATGCAATTAATTATTTTTTGTGGTAGCATTATAGTATTTTTGAGGTATTTTAATTTATAGTTTTGTAACACCGATAAGATCAAAATGTAGAATAATCTATTACTGGGATCGTTTCGATATACATTTAATAAATAACAATTTTAATATTTTAACATCCCTACTAATATTATAAATGCGAAAGTAACTCTGTCTGTCTGTCTGTCTGTTACGCTTTCACGCCTAAACCACTGAACCGATTTTGATGAAATTTGGTATGAAGATGGAACTAAACTTGGGAAAGGACATAGGCTACTTTTTACCGCGATAACCGACATACACGCGGGCGGAGCCGCGGGCGAAAGCTAGTGACCTATAAAACATAAATTAAACTTATTTAACACCTGAACTTGTGTTAGTAATACGTGCACATATTCTATACAAATATATTGGAGTGTCTGTATGTAATATCAAATTGACACTTTTGTCCTAAATATCAACGTTTTTAATTTTTTGTCTGTCTGTCTGTTCCGGTTAATCTCTGGAACGCCTGGACCGATTATGATGGGGCTTTCACTCGTAGAAAGCTGATAACCCAAGGAGTAGCTTGGGCTTCCACCTCACAAACTTTAGCTCTTTAATATAATTCTGCACTCCTCCTCCGTATAAACTATAAGTGTACAATGTTTTACTGCTCATGATTAGTTTGAAGTAAGTTGGTGTTGTGTGTTGAATGTCCGAACTTATATTTTATTTTTATGCAAACGCTACTATTCAAATGATTACTGTTACCTTAAACCTTAATGTGTGTTAATTATACAGTTCTTGGGAGTTGGGTATTAATATTTTTATACCATTCAATATAAACGTGTATGTAAAACGTTCGCCTTAACGCGTCTCGTAGGTCATGGTTCGAACGTGTTTAAATATTTTTTATTGATATCTACATAATAAGTCTACGATAAGAAGAAAGTACTCACTATGTTTTTAAATTTATGAGGAAGTACTTTGATTGGCAGGCGGAGTGAAATGTTCTTGTAGTCTCCGGTTCGATACCCGTGACGGACTGTACGATTATACAAGCGTATATATATATATATACGCTTGTAAGATCTATAAATGTTGGTTCCGAACCTGAATGTTTTTTATTTATTTACAAAGAAAAAGTAAATAAGTATTTTATAAATACATTTAAGTATCGTAGTACAAGTTCTGCTTAGTTTACTGATAGATAACGTTGTGAGTCATGTAGCCGAAATGTTTAAAAAAATATTGAATAGTTCTACAATATTCTCACAATTATTTAACGACGACGGAACTTCGTTTAGAAAAAAATATTTTTTAATGGTAGTCATTTGTTTCTACATTCCGCATTGTGGCTTCATAAATTAATATTCGCTAAGTAGTATAATCATGCCGATTACAGCAGTAGTCAGTCGGCTCGACTGGTAGACTACCCTAACACAGAAGATCAACCTCAAAATGACAACATTCGTTTTCTCCTATTTCGTTGGTGAGTGAGTCCTTAGGCCCAAAGAGGCATACGCATCTCGCCATAGTGTGGGGCAGAATGCTGCATTGTCTGTACTCACAGTGAGGAAGATGAGCCCTGCTCTTGGGCCTTACTCATACCTTCCATCAAGCAGAGTAGAGTCACTGTGGTAGGCTTAAATATTTGTATAAATTTATAATATAGCCGGTTCCAAAAATAACGGGTCAGTCACATAAACCAATAACGGGTCAGTCACATGAACCCGAATATCTCCCGAACTACGTATGCCATCCTAATGAAACGAAGACTGTTCAATTGAGAATTTAATTATACAGATAAAAAATAAAATAAAACTTAGTTACACCCACAATATTAATCTTAAATTAAAAAAAACTAAAGTAGTCATATTTTTCTTAAGATTACATTTTTTTTATGATTGTTTTTTTGCTGTTTTTCATCACTTTCTTCATTTAATACTTTGTATTGCCTCCACGTGATGAAGCCTCCAGTGATGAAAAACAGCAAAAAAACAATCATAAAAAAATGTAATCTTAAGAAAAATATGACTACTTTAGTTTTTTTTTAATTTAAGATTAATATTGTGGGTGTAACTAAGTTTTATTTTATTTTTTATCTGTATAATTAAATTCTCAATTGAACAGTCTTCGTTTCATTAGGATGGCATACGTAGTTCGGGAGATATTCGGGTTTATGTGACTGACCCGTTATTTTTGGAACCGAGTGTATATATAAAAAAACATTGTTTTATATTTATGGTCGCCATGCTGTGAGTTTTGTGCCACCACTCTTGCATTCTAATCTTGCTTTTCACCAGGCCGAATAGGGTTACTTAGGCGAGCTTTAGAATTAAATGGAAAACGCGTATTGAAATTAATTACGTTATATGTTGAAATATTGTTTAAATATTAGTACATAATATTTAACCCAAGGACCTTTTTTGCATAATATAGGCTTTGAGTATACTTTTTATTTAAGTCATAAAATATTTTAATATCATATTTTAATTATATTAATATTGTAGTCCTACATATTGACCTCTAAAAATATTATTTTAGTAACCTTGAGGCCGGTATGTTAGACTCTGTATTTACATATTATTATAGTATATATTGATGTCGTATCAATGCCTTGTTGGTGTAGTGGTTAGAGTATGCGGCTGTTGATCAAGAGGTCTCGGGTTCGATTCCCGGTTCGGACTAAATGTTTGTATGATCTGAAAATCTGTCAAGGTGACTCCAGTCATAGATAATAATTTGCATTATTCTTTTCTAATGTAGATAACTTTCTTTTGAGTAAAATCACATCAGCAGTTTTTGAGTTCATTCCTATAGGAATGAACTCAAAAACTTATAAGCTTATAAGCTTATATTACAAGCCAAGATTCTGTCATAAAAATCTATTTGACCAACAACCGATTATTATTATTCCATTGCGTGCTAAGGCTAAACTTTGATAGTTTTTCAAAAATAATGTAGTTACAATACTTGAAAAGTTCTAAAAAAAGTCCGCAACAGCACGTCTACATTTTCAAGTTGGCTCACTTTAATCTTTGGTAAACAATTGTTTTCGCTGCATAAAATCACGCTACTACCTACAATACACAAAGACAAAGTTGTACGAGTATTCTCAGATCGTTATAACTAAAATATACATACGGACCCCTCTTTTAATTCACCAGATAGTTTTAACAATTAGTCAACTAGGAATGGAGCTAAAAATAAAACGGGAAGTTAAACAGCTGCGTCGAACACAAATAAAATGCAGATAAGGGCTGGCAGAAGATGTTTTATGAGGTGCAATATTAGATGTGTTTTTAACTTTCAACTCCTTAAGCAAAATAAGAACATAAAGAGATGAAAGCTCATAAACTTCTATTATAATATTTTATCATCATCAACAGCCTTCAACAGGGGTTTTGGCCTACTATTTAATACAAATATATAAAATCGAAAATAATTATTTCTTTCTACTGCTAAAGCTGCTCCGATTTTAATGAAATTTGGTATGGAGGTTTTTTCTCCTCCTCGATTCTATAAACCGTGATAACCGACATATTGGTGTCAAAGCCGGTGGTATGAGCTACTAATAGAAATAATGTAATGTACTTATCTCAAGGAGCACTTTGTTCATGAATTTGTCCAGTATATAATAATAAAAAAATACGGAAGTATATATATACAAATAGTTATTATTATAATTTACGGTTGTTTTATCATTACCAACGTCATTTTAGTTAATTTGCAAAATAATATCGTTATTTTATACAATTTTCTTACTTTCCGGGTTTATGAATTGCTGTAAATAATTCCCACTCAGATTGTTACGTCTTGTAAAATATATTTGAGACGGCGCAACGAAATACAAAATACTTAATAATTACACAACCAGAGACACGTGTATTTTATTTATGATATTTCCTTTTGTTAGTTGAAATTTCACAATACTAGAGTTAATTTGTAAAAAAATGTTATAAGTTACTATTTTAATAAACGGAAAAATGATCCCTATGTCGAGGCAGTTGAAAAAAGCGGCCAAGTGCGAGTCGGACTCGCCCATGAAGGGTTCCGTATCAGCAAGTAACATCATATTAAAGTTCTTGTAGTTCCTTGTAATTTTTTTTTTATATTTTTATGTAAAAATCTTAATGCGGTTCACAGAATACATCGACTGACTAAATTTCAACAGTGTATAGTTTCGTAAAAAATTGGCTGTGACATACGGACGGACAGACAGACAGACTTGACGAATCTATAAGGTTTTTTTTTGCCATTTGGCTACGGAACCCTAAAAAGATTGCAATTTCGTCTGTGGTAGTGGCAACCATTTGAATTTGTAATGATACTACTTACACATACAGAATTGTGTTGCATATCACGAAAATTTATGGTGTATATGTAGGTATATTATTATATCCCTGCCTCTACCTCGTTGATCTAGTGGATATAGTATGCTATTTTCGATCCCAGGTTTCAAAGGTCAGACCAAAGCTGTTGTTAGTTTTTCTTCCAAGAATTTCTTAACAAAATGATCATTACTGCAGTCGTCATTTTGAAAGTTATTAAAATATAGTGACATGTGTGTTGTGTGTGTGAGAGTGAATTCAATTTGCCCTCAGGGTTGCAAAGGTCGATACCAGTACCCACTTCCATCGGTGTAGAAATGATTGTGGGAACCAAAATAATTTTTTTTTATTATGTAGATAAATAAATTACTTAGTTGACAACACAGTTAGACGACAGACAATATATGGCAAAAATACTTACTTACATAAAAAATCGTTAAAATTTATATAACTGTCTCGGAATTAGGTTTCTAATGAAGTAGTTTCGAAATATATTAGGTCTACCACATTATATTACAGGGCACTTTATATACCCGTGTTTTATTGTCAATTACTATATCTAACATAAACGGTCAGTAATGTTTTCCTTTATATAAATAAGCTGCCAATATGACTAAGTAGACCGATGTAATGTATGAGTAGAATTCAGGAGTGGTAGTCACGGTTCTCACTGTTAATGCGGGCAAAACATCATGGTGATCCATACTATGGCAACTTAGTGAGATACTTCTTCACGCAGCGTTTGAAAGACCCGGGATATAATATAAGAAGATAAATACATGCGCTAGTAGTGAGTTTCAGGATTTAACTACCCGCTCAGATGCGATTGGGCTGATTTCAGCCCAACCGCTCAGATGCGAAGCCTCAAAACGCAAAATTCCGTAGAGTGCGAGGGGTTTCGGCGGTCGGCGGCGCGCCGCCGCCCCGCGCTGGTATTTAATTTTTTTGTCGGGTAAATAGTGGCAGACAAAGCTTCAAGTGGTATTATTCTTGTAGCTTATTAATGAGGCTATGACGTAGAACTGACAGTTTGTTGAAATTTAGTACCTAATTTCATTTAGAGGACGGTAAACATTCACTATGGTTGAAAAAGTCACTATGTGCACTTTGAGTTCAATTATTATAAAAAGTAAATGATAGCATGCATATTTTAATACTTTTATCGATGGAATGGACCTATCCCCACGTAATAAAATAAAAAAAACACACTCCATAGTACAAAAACATAAAATTACAGGCATAAGACTAACACGAAACATTTTCAAACGGTGAACATTTTTTTTTTCCGCATATCTAGCATTTTTTTATAAATATACGCTTTCACGTAAATAAAAAATATTATCATTATATTATAGCTACGCTCATATACTACGATATTATGTTAAGATTTCCTTGGTAGGTTTGTAAAATACAGAAAAATATGGAATTGAATCAAGCCGCCCAAAATTCTCTAAACGGTCGCAACGCGGACCAAAAACTTTTATAAATAAAAAAAATACTCACTCTGAGGTTCAAACTCAAACACAAAACACAAATATATAACATAATTAGATGTTATAATCACTTATTTGGTTCAAATAAACTAAAACACAACAAATACACGACTTTTCAAAATTCGACACGTTCGCGCAGGTACACATTACGGGTGACTGACGGCCCACAATAAATTTCCGGTTCAGGTAGAACATTTGTAGGCACGTGTTATTTTTTGAGCTTCAATGAACTAATGACGCATTGCGTAGAAAAGAGACAGTCATATGAATTTGTATAGTTTAGAAAAGAATAGACGATTTATGACGCGGTTATTAGGTGGGATGAAAACATCCCAGTCGCACCAACGTTCGAATTTTAGTTGGGCTGAAATCAGCCCAATCGCACTCTACGGAATTTTGCGTTTTGAGACTTCGCATCTGAGCGGATAATCAGCACAGAAGAAGTTCGAAAGCGTATGTACTCTAGACTCTAAGGCGGTGGCTTCCAAAGCCAGCACGTGTTGTCCTGTAGAGGAAGGGAAAGGGGGATGATGGCTGGCTGGACTGGCCATGATTATTAATAGCGTTACCACCAAGATGTATAACTTACGCTAGAAGATTTTCCGTGAAATCTCGATCGATGTATTTAAAAACTACTTTACATTTTTACCAACGATATTTTGGCGTCTAAAATATATTTGGTCAAACATGTTTGAGGGTTTCCACTTAGTAGCTATTTGATTTTATCTATACTTCTGTCAATGCTAAAACTGACTGGAACTTTTAATTTACGTCATTCCAATATAAATGCTAGGTCAGTTAAATAGATTATATCTTGAAAACCTCTTAGTAATCATATGTACGAAGAGATAGCTAAATTTGACAATTTTTGCATCTATTAATAATAAAGGCAGAGTGGCAGAAGGCCCATTTCCCAGAGGGATAGGCAGAGACCATTGATTTCTAATTGTAACCCTAAAATCTTTAGCTTCGTCTGCATTCATTAATCGCTGCATGTATGCTTGTTGGTACCTGGTGCTTCATAAGGCTCTTGCAAAACTACACCAACATGATCAATAAATGTTCGCAGTGGACGACCTTTTTACATACATTCACTATAGAGAGTCTTCTATCATCCATCCGCTTTAAGTGGCCAAACCATGAAAGCCAAATCCCTATTCAATCCTTATCCCCACATTTTCATTAAATCCGTAATGTTCTCTTGTTACTACATTCCAGGCTTTGTCACTAATATTCACACCATACATACTACTTAGAGACTCAACTAGTTAAACCTTCGAATTTCAGTTCTCCCTTAGGTTTGCGGAGGACTAATGTCAGTCGCTTCGTGGAAAAACTGATATTCAGGTAAAACTGACTTTAATTAATATTGGGAATAAGGCTAGGAAGAAGAAGACATACTTCTTAGAGAGCGCCGTAGAGATTACGGCATTAACTCTAAAATTCGCTACTGTACCAATGGGTTTGGGGCCAGAACACCATGGTAAACAGCTATACGTGCCTTTTTGATTCGTTCGCAATTTTGGCCTTCATAGATTTACTCGAATAACTTCAGGTTATAAGTTACGTACATATTATTTAACTAAATGTATGCATCTTCTCGCACCGCAGCAGGAAATACGTATGGGCTCTTACCGTATGGGCTTGGTAGATTCGGAATGAAACGGACACAAAGAACACCTAGAGTTGTATTAGAACAACAATTTGTGAATCAAACAAATTAGTCGCATGTGGGATTTGAACCCAAAACACTAAACGCAGTTGAAAACGACGTGTAAACTACTTATAACAATTCGCCATCTATGAAGTCAAATGAATAAACCACCTACGCTACAATTTTAATCCTTAACTGATAACTATTATAATTTGTGTATAAATTTAATTTAATATCTAAACATGACTGTCGTCAATATTATCCTTCGCATTTTTTTATCTTAACTAGCGATCGGGATCGCGATAGATCACCATCTGTTCATGAGCAACTACAAATTAACATGTTAACAAGGCCCCAAAACCGACTGCATTGCCACAAGGTCCCCGGATTCTCTTATCTTTTATCAGGAATATGCAATCAGTGCTAATGTGACACCAATTATGTGTCAACACTATTCTGTATCATGAGATCCTTTTTGTATTATATAATCAAAAAGTAATTATTATAATAATCAATTCTAAACGTGCAAACTTATTTGTAAGTTTTATGCATTGTGAAGGGTCAAATTTTCTCGTCCTTAATGTTTCAATACATATTATTGGTTTCACCTGTATTTTTATTTAGTTACTTTTATTAGTGTGTGTTTCAAATAGGGATTAAACTGAAAATATCCAACTCATTTTTCATCTTTAAAGATACAGTATTAAATAAGATTATTGTAACCTTGTTTTAAAGGGAAAAATAAAAAATATTATTGAAAATATAAATTTAGGTTTAAATAAAAAGATTATTTGGGTTGGGTGATAGTAATTTTACTTTTTCTAAAATCTTATAATATCTATTTATTTTGGAACCTTTCTCCTCTTTTAAATAATCAAGGGATACATGTAATTTTACTCAATTGGTCGAAAGCAATGTAAGGATTGGTTAACACAGGTATTCTGCTACGAGAATTGTTGCTGAGAATTGCCGGCACTGATGTCATCATCAGAAGGTGATGACGTCAGTGCGGGCACGCGCTGGGAGGGGTCTCCATGTTGTAGTTGTTCCCGGACCCCTCCCATCACAGGCGCATAGAGGTACACCGTGTTTTTTTGGTCGGTACGATTCTTTTTTGGTTGGTCCGATTCACACACACACCACTGCACACACCACCCCGCCGCCAGCCGTGGTGGGGTGTTGTCCACACGTAATCAACAAAATATTCTGTGCAAGTTGTCTTATCACGATCACCTAAAACAGGTATGTGTAATTTATTTCAAAAGCCAGGTAATCGTCACAACAGGTACAGGTACAAGTTAACAGGTATGTTATTTTTGCCGAATGACATCACATATTTTATATAACCTTATAAATAACTTATCAAATTCAATTCGTTAGTTAATGAACCGAACATAAAAAGTTATTTTAGGCAATTACTTACGTTCTATATTCTGTGAACTACCAATACAGAAAGATATACATCTGCATATTTTTATTGACTTCTAAAAAGAACGAGGTTCTCAATACGTCGGATTTTTTTTATGTCCACAGCCTTTAACAGTCCACTATTAGACATTGTGTTCTAAGTAGAAAAGAAACTTTGGCGTATTATATTTGAATCAAGTTTTCCTTCTATTAGCAGTGACGTTGTCCTCTATGCTTCCTCAGTCGCCTTTTACGACACACATGGAATGAAAAGAGGTAGTGACCATTATTGTATTAAAGCCTTTACGCTTAACTCAATAGTGGTGATACTCTGTATTGTTAGTTTGTCATCAAACGCATAGCACATTTAGCATTTACCCTACAATGATAGAATAAACCATAAACAACGAATAATTCATACTGATTAAGGAGACCGATAGACACAAAAAAACCAGTCCTATGAGTGAATTATATCTAAAAAAAATCCGCCAAGTTTGAGTCGGACTTGCGCACGGAGTTGTGTACCATTATTGAGCTTAACATTGAGCAAAAAACGAAAAAATTCACGCTTATTGTATATGAGACTTACTTAATTATTATTTTTATTTCTTGGTATAGTGCAACAGTAATACATTATCTGTGAGTTCATCTAATTTCAACTATCTAGCTTGAACCGTTTATAATACAGCCTCTTGAAAGACGAAAGACAGACCATGTGCCAGTTGTGGTTGTGGGGTACGGTAGGGGGGACACCACAGATCATAGAATATTTCTATAATATGTGGGGGACACTATGCCGCTGATGAGTTCCTGGTGTTCCCCCCGCCTGCCGAGGTAGGCCAATTACCAATAAATATATCTTAATTATCATACGATACTTTTCAACAACCTATGTAATATAACAGGTGTTGTTTTAATTTGCAAATATTTGCCTATATTTTAATTATAATATCTGAGTACTGCGTTGTCACCTGTTGCTATTGCGAAGCAAGAAAATCTAAGTTACTCCTTAGGACATTAGTTTGCCAGTGAAATTCCCGTTAAAATCGGTGCAGTGGTTCCAGAGACTAGCCGGGACAAACATACATACATTGTAAGTATCGTATAATATATATATTCGTACGTTGGTAATTCGATATTACAAACAGACACTTTAATTATTTTTATTTGTATATATGTATAAGTATTGCGTTTGTATTGCGTAATATTTTTATTCATTTACGATTTCCATTGAGATCATTTTATTATCCACAGGTATGTCAATGACTGTCCCCAATCTACATAGATGTTTCAAACTGCTTCAATTTATTTTATGTCTATTCCATTTTTAGAATTCCGTAGTTCATGACTCGGAACCCTTAGAGATTCGTCATGTCCGACCGTCCGTTCTCGACTTACCGCAGTTAACGCCCAAAATTTTGCACAAATATGTGCTGTAATTACGTCGACCAAATGCTACAATAAAATTAGGAAAAATATTTTTATTTGGGGTACCTCTCCTACACGTAAAGTGGGGATCATTTTCTTTTCTCTCGTCTACCTAGATAGGTGTTTTAGGAATATTATAATGATGCTAAAACCCATAAAAATTCAGGTCCAGCGGTCACAGAGATTACCCGGAACAAATAGACGTACAGACAACAAACATACATTTATTTTATTTTTTTGCGTTTATAATGTAGTGACCTTACGTACGAATGTAGTGCTGGGTTAAAGCTTAGGTTCCTAAGAAGTGTTGATATTAATATCTAATGTCTTCTTGTCTTTCTCTCATTATCTACCTTTTCGTCAGGTGTAGACAAGTCCGACATAAAAATAAGGCGTGGACAAGGGTGCGGTACACTTGTTTATCCTTTAAGGATTCTTGTTATTTTTTGAGCGAAACCGCTTTGGTGAGAAGTGGAAGAGGTGACCAAAACCTAGGGCTGTCAAATGCTCAGCTATCTGATAGTATCAAAACTTGCCAATTTATGCGGTTCACCTCTGTTGCAAAACCTGAAAGTATATCGTCCAGCCGTAGAGTACGTCTATACTCCATTGTACTTCGATTCGATCACCAGCATTTGCATAAGTTGCTAACGTTTTTCATTTTCTATTCCATTGGCTAATGTCACTCAGTCACGTGATCAAAATAAAATATTAGCCAATGAGATAAGAGAATAGAGAAATATAAAATGAAAACGTTTGCAACTTGCCTAGGAAGGAGGGCAGAGCCTCGTACGTTGTTCGGCTGGCTGCACTGAGTGCAGGTGAGGTTGGCAGGTAAGATAGCAGGTAGCCCTCCTTACACCTCTTATACTTCTATAATAATATGTGTTAGTGAATAGTGAAATGCTATTCGTTGGAAACAATTAATACTTGAATTTAATTTGTATAGATGTGAGCAAAAGATACTTTTTGAGCAGTTATTAGAAATATGTGTTTTTATGCGTTGTTTCCTTCCATTGAGCAGTAAACGTGGTCTTGTAAACCACAAGACGTGAGAGTAAGCGTCGAGTAGATTACACGTGCTAGGTTAAGTAGATAATAGTGGGGCAACTCAAAAGAGAACAGCGACTCACAAATAAAAGGTGAATAAACTAACAGCCACAAACAAGTTGCAAACGTTTTCCGTTTCGCAATCGCTAACGCCTCTATTCTCTTGTTTCATTGGCTAATGTCACTCAGTCATGTGATCAAAACATAATATTAGCCAATGTGCCAATGACCTGCTATGAAAGTTGAGAGGTTTTTTTAAATATATTTAAGCCTACCAAAGTGACACTGCTCTGCCTTATGGAAAACATGTCAAGTAGAATCCAATGTTCATGCATCATCCTCCCGGATTCCATGGGTCACCATGCTGCATTACTTACCCTCACTAACTGGAGACCCTTACTCTATGACCTTTCACAGGCATCAGAATGATTGAGCCTCCGGTCTCACACTCACCAACGAAATACGACAGCAATAATGCTGTCACTATTAAGATGGTCTTCTGTGTGAGGGTAGTACTGCCCCGGTCGAGCCAGCCCATTCGTACCGAAATCAGTATGGACTCAGATGAACAGAATAGTTTTTTCCTCCATTTGCTTCAGTGGCCAGATAAGTCGTACGTCGCCTAAATAAAGAGTTTGGTCGTTGATGACTTTCGCGTTAGTCTGAGTAGTCGCCGGGATTGGTCTGAATATCCTAATACCAGTAGCCCGTATCTCTTCTGTTCCTCACACACCGCGTGGCTTTAGTTGGTCTGATTCAGGTACACTGCAAACTGCAAGCCTCGGTAGGGTGACAGACCATGGGAATTTGTTAAAAAAGAAGAAACATATTTTCTTTTCCTTGTCTTTGCAAAGCCCCCCCATGGTATGAATAACTAATACGAATAAACAAAACCCAACTGCCTGAACAATTGGCCCAGTGGTTTCAGCGGTCAACACGAAGCTTTTACTGCTCTAAGTGTTGTGGATTCAAATCCTATACGTGACAACACTTTGTGTGATCCACAAATTGTTTTTGTAAAATGTAGGTGTTTTTGTGTCCGTTTCTTGTATGTTCGTGAAGCCCCCCGCGATACAGGACTATATTCATAATGCGGGAGTAGACTTAAAAAAAACTGTGTTACTCGCTGCTCTCTTATACTTTGTACTGTTAGTTAATGAGTGAGTAGTGACTGCTGGTAAACAGCGGCCTTGTCCAATGTCGAGGGCGAGTTGTGAGGTGCGTCATAAATTCTGCATATTGTTGTTTGTAAGTCGACACTGTTTTTATACTTATATAATACAAGTATCTGCTTACAGTTTCTTTTGTGTACATTCAATAATTTTGTTTTCCATCTCTTATAGATGAAAAAAATGATAGTTGTTATTTCTTATTATTTCTGTTTTTTTTTAAAAGACTACTGCAGTATCAGATATTGATCATGTGTTGCGCATGATTTACAAACATACATGAGGTGGACATAAATAACACCCAGATTATGAACAAAAACTTGTGAAGCGCACAAAGTGATGTCCCATGTGGGTTTTAGAACCTACAACACTTGATGTAGCAAAAAGTGGCATGGCAACCGCTTAAATCACTAGGCCGGTTATGCAATTATCGCATCGCTCGTTTTCATAATCCTATGCGACGATGAGTTCTTCGACATGACCGGGGACAGTTCCAGCGAAGGACTTATGGTTTTATGTTCTTTACGAGGCACTTGGCTTAAGACCCAATCTGCCTAAATTTTCGGCTGTTGCTAAGCATTTCTACAATCAAATGCTCAATAGCAGTCTTTAGCCCGCCATAGGAATCGAACCCGACTTCTTGATCAGTAGTTTCATGAACATGAAAAACTTATAGCCTATACTTAATAGCCTTTATTATTTCCAAGATTATTTCGGGTTGGCTAGTAGTTCGACAGGTTATACAAGAATATCAGTTTTTTCCTCGTATCGTATCGTATAGTATGGTGTCGGACCTCCGCAACTCTAAAGTGAACTGAATTCATAAGTATATTTTATGGAACTGACTTTCAAATAAAGATTGCCACATAAGTTTATGACAACCGGGACTGACATCTCTTTGAGGCTGGGCGTAAAACACCATCAAACTACTGTACTCCAGGAAATTTCTTGTGGATCAAGACCACAATACTTTTGGATCAAGACCACGCCGCGATCCGCAGTTGCTTACACAAATCAATAGGCCAATGTGGCAACAAAATAATAAATCTAACCTAAAAATATAAATATACATTTAGAAAGCCTCAGAATATAAGCGTATGTATGAATTGATCACGCAGTATATTTTTGTCGAAATGAACATTTCATCACGATGTTAACAATCAACAACATGAATTTAAATTTGCACGAGATCAATGTACGCCTGTACAGCCGCATTTTTTTAGCCATAATTACAATACACAAAAACTGAACTCTCAATAACATATAGACAAACACAACACAAACAGAACAGAGGTGTATCTGAGAAGGAAGGATAGATGTCTTGGAGTGTGTGTGTGTGTGGATACAAATTATTTGAAACAAAAACTAGCATCCATTACATAATATTGATTTGAATTAATTGCTGTGGCTTCGTTTTTAATTAATAACATAATAAAAAATGGAGCCAGCAAAATTAATAGAATACTGTCTCATCTTTTACTAGCTGAGTCCCGCGGTGTTACCAGTGGCTGTTATAAACGACTGCCTGGATGGTCCAGTGGTCAGCATATGCGGCTGTTGATCAAGAGGTCTCGGGTTCGATTCCCGGGTCGGACCAAATATTAGTGTGATCCACAAATATTTGTTTCAGAGTCAGGGTGTTTTCTATGTATAATATGTATGTATTTACAAAAAAAAGTATGTTATGTAGTTATAACAGTTGTTTAGTACCCATAATACAAGTTGTGCTTAGTTTGGGACTAGATAATGTTGTGTGTAAGAGGTCGAGCAAGGCTGATCTAAAAAGTATTCTAATTCACTCCTGGTATTAACACCTTTCCCTCCGTGAAATACCCGTTATATTGTTCATCCGTTACAGAGATTAGCGGGAACAAACAGACAGATAATAAAAATACAGATATACACGATTAGTTGAAAACATCCTAATGCTATTGATCTTAAAGTCAACCCTTAAACTTTGCAATGTCGACAAACTTTCTTGAAGATGGACCAGGCATTTCATCTGATATCGCTCGTAAGATTTTGTAAGGTCACCATTAATACGGGTTGTCAGAATATTTGTTGATTATGTAGGTACATCGCTAACAGCCCCTATATATACTCATATATGTCAACATTCAATGTAATTCCAAGGTGTTTTATTGTGTTGATAAGGATATATATGTGTATAATGGTATTGCAACAATGTCGTGTTTTTAGAGTTCCGAAGTTTGTGACTCGGAACTCTTATAGATTCGTCATGTCCGTCCGTCCTTCCTCGACTTACCGTCAAGACGGTAAGTGCTAGAAAGATGAAACTTTGCGTGAATATGTGTTGTAATTACGTCAACAAAGTGCTACAATAAAGTTGTGAAAAATATTTTTATTTGAGGTACCTCTCCTACTCGTAAAGTGGGATGATTTTTTTTCTTGCAGCTACCCCATCGTTTAGGATATCATTAGATATTCTTTTAAAAATTAAAGGGTTTCTAAGACGATTTTTAGGGATCCGTAGCCAAATGGCAAAAAACGGAACCCTTATAGATTCGTCAAGTCTGTCTGTCTGTCCGTCAATGTTGCTGATGTTATTCCCTATTCCTTAAGTAAAGCAAGAAAGTGAAACAATTAACAAAATTGGTCCAGTTGCTCACGCATGAACATAGACAGTCGATTTTTTTTTAAATCGATACCAATGCTAATTCAATATTCACAATTTAGCCAAGATTTCTGTTTTGAGCTAATTAAATAAATAACTAGTCTAGTCTAAAGTTAATAACTTCCGGGTATTCTCTGGAACGGCTGGACCGATTTCGGAGGGACTTTTACTAGCAGATAGCTGATGATATAAGGAGTAACTTAGGCTACTTTTTTTAGGCTGGCTTCGCCGCGCGGCGTTGCCCGCAGTTATAACAACAAACGCGAGTAACACCGTAGGGCTCATCTATTAATAAATATGAGGAAAAAGCTAAGAAATATAATGGTCAAAACATAAACTAAACTATTGAAGCTAGAAATTAATTCATAACAATGTTTCAATGGCCGTCAAAATTTTAAAATATACTATGTTTGTCTCATTTACATCCAATCCTCAGAACAGATAAATATACATGTATATAGCCTTTGTTTAATTATTACATAAATCAGTCAATAGGATAACAATGATAATTGATACACATTTAGTTGTCAATTGTAGAATATTCTAATCACGGTTACCGTGAACCACGCATCCAGATAGCTCGTGAGACACGCGATAAGCAATATCAATCCAATCTGAACAAATACATAAAATTGGAGGGTTTGTTTGTAATATTAAAATAATTGACTGCCTCGATGGTCTAGTGGTTAGCGTATGCGGCTGCTGATCAAGAGGTCTCGGGCTCGATTCCCGGGTCGGACCAAATATTATTTGTGTGATTCACAATTATTTGTTTCGGAGTCTGGGTGTTTCCTATGTATATATGTATGTATTTACAAAAAAAAAGTATGTTTATGTATTTATATCAGTTGTCTAGTACCCATAACGCAAGCTCTGCTTAGCTTGGAACTAGATGATGTTGTGTGTCAGATGTCCAAAATATTTAAATATTTAACCGCTTTTTACTAAATGCAATTATGTAGATGCCAAAATATTTCTTTTACAATTTTTGTATTTAACTAATTAATTATCTAATTAATATTACAAACATACACATTTTATAAATTTGTATAATGCATTGTTATTTAGCGACTATGTGATGTAGTAGGTAATAGTTTTAAAAGGCAGCAGTCACAGTGATTTCAGAACGAATGGGCCGACTCAACCGGTCCGGTACTACACTCATACAGGAGATCAACCTGGAATGAAACCTATCGTGCTGTCATATTACGTTGGTGGTGAGACATCTGATGCAGAAACATCTCACTAGGCCGACACAGTGTGGGTCACTATGCTGCATTGTTTGTACTCATGATTCATAATGAGTCGTGAAAATCTATGAGCAGCGGTCACCATCCACATAATGGTGACCACTATCAATGGATTCTACACATGCTTCTATCAGGCAGAGTACAGTCAGTTTGGCAGGCTCATGTCGATTTTACTGAAATACTAGCTGAGTCCCGCAGTGTTACCCGTGGTTATTGTTGTCAATCTCGAGTAACACTGTGAAGTGAAGTTAGTCTAAATAAATTTAGCATAATTTACTCCTTATGTCAAAGTCCCGTAAAAACCGTTCCAGAGATTACCTGGAACAGACAGACAGACAGCAAAAAAAATTAAAAATCAATTTTGAATGTCAGTACAGTAAATACTTTGATATCTATTTAATAAATATCTGGTTATTTGATATTACAAACAGACACTCCAATTTTATTTACTTGTATAGATTAGTCTAATCGACAGAGTTGACATGATTCCCAGACGTGACCAGAGCTAAGCCGTGCCGCGAGCACCTTTAGGCTCAATAATTTATTAAAGCAGGTACCTGCTTGGTGCTTTAGAAGTTTTGAATATTTTACGTATTAATTCATTATTTTTACAGCATCAGCGTTCTTAGCATGGATAGGTAGCTGTCTGCTTGTTTAAATTTATTACTAGCTTTCGTGGGTACCGTACAAGTTGCATACCCGGGCTTACGGTGGGTGACCGTTTCTGACATGTTATGTTATGAGCATTTCCGTGATAAGCAGTCGGTTTTGGTTGTTGAAAAAAGATAGCAGTTGTGAAGCTTAGTTGGAGGAAAACATCCAACGCCAAGATTACGCAGCCACAACAAGTCTTGCCAAACCCCAACCCGTACTCGGCTACCGTGGGGACGTATGGCCTTAACCCTCTCCTGAGAGGACCCGAGCTCAGTAGTGGGATATTATGATTGATTGACTAGATTAGTAGTAGGTTTACATGAACACGGTACTTTAAGGACGTAGGTATGCCGATCATTGTCACGTTCTACATAACGATGGAAGTTATTCACACGAGATCTTCACCAGCTAGCAGGCAATACGAGGCAAATAAACTATGGTACATTAAATCATTTTTAAAAACATACAATTAGAATTTTCCTCGACGCAAAAGCCACAATATATTTTTTTTGCACAATTTAAACAGGTTTTAGTAGAATTATAAAAAGATATACCCATTTAACTTAATACAGGATTTGCGTCGTTTGAAAATAATTATCATACATATCACAATTATAGTGTTTATCACCGATGTGATTATGTTTGTTCATGTAGACAACTTAAATTTATTTCTTTTCGGAGATACAACTGTTATACTGACAAATATGCGAACGGAGGATTTTGAATATTGGCACAGTTAAAGTCTACATTACGGAGGAGGAGTGCAGAAATCTAAACAAATCTACACATCTAATTAAAATTGAAGTTTTTGTATGTAATATTAAAAAAAAACTTTTTACTAAATGCATATCAAAGTAAGTACTATATACGGTACTAACATCAAAAAACAATGTTTAAATTGTTTGGCTGTCTGTCTGTTTGTTCCGGCTAATCTCTGGAACTGAACTGAAAAGTATTTGAGTACTGCTATCGTGAGTTGTGACGTATGTATGTGCGTTGTACAAATGACCTCACAATGACTGGACTTTGATTCTATAAATACGTAAATATAAGAAAAATATCTTCTTTCACTATACTTCATTCAATGTAATTATCTTCGTGCCCTTAAACAGATAAGTTGGTATCTGTGTAACATGTGAACAAATGATGTTTGTATCGTATAATGTTTTTTTTATTTCTAAATTAAATCGGTTATCTACAATGATTTTTTATAATATCATTCATGAGGATAGGAGGAATATGTAGTGTACGTTGTCAACTGACAGCAACATTTATACATTAGTGTATGCGACTGCGGGTTCGATTCCCAGGTGGGACACTACTGTTAGGTTTTTCTTGAAAAGAAATTCTTAATATCAGAATAGAATGTTTGATTTGAACCGGTACTAGACTGGGTCGGTTATTAGCTCAATAGGTAAAACGGTAAAGTAGTAGCCGATCCCAAACAATCATAGGGGTAACTAGCTGAGACCCGCGGTATTACCCGCGGTTGTCAACCGCGAGAAACGCCGCGAAGCAAAACTATTCTAAAAAAAATTGCTTAAGGTTATTTCTAGTATCATGAGATTTCTGCTAGTGAGTCACTTCAAAATTAGTCAGAGATTAGCCGCTACTTTTCTTTTTAATTATCTTTTTGATGTAAGCACCGTATGTACTTTGATATGCATTTAGTACAAAGTTGTTCATTTGATATTACATAAAGACACTACAATTTAATGTATAAGATTGTTCATTTAAATTAGAAGACTCCATACGTCTAATGACTTAATGACACAACACAGCTGTTTATAGTACAGTTTTTTTTTTCATTGAACTCATTGAACTGAATAATAAGCATAGCTTGTTCTCGCTATTTGTCTCGATATCTGTATTATATTGAATAAAAGCTAATAATAGTGGTAATTATTCGAGTAATAAAACCCAATACAATCATTTCAAAAGTAAATGTTTGTCAGTTAGTTTGTTGGCGCTAATCTAAGAAGTAGCCTTATTGATTTGAATATATAAACTTAAATAAATTTCACATAACTTTAAGTGTTTATTTCAGTTCAATTTGTTGGGAAATAAAGAAATACCGCGGTTATGCATAGGTCATCACAGTCATGATTCTTTGAGCGGCTGTCGTGGACGGAGCCGTAGACAAAAGCTAGTACTTAGTATTCTGCAAACTTACTATTCTTCTATACTAAAATAATTTCTAAACACAGGCTTTCATTGGATTGTTGGAAGTTTTTCATGCCACTAACATTATTAAAGTGAAATGTATTAGAGCCACGCTGTTTCCTCACGAGAGAGCTCTCCAAAACTACTCTCGAACAGAAGATCAAACTATAATGACAGCATTTGTGCTGACGTATTTCGTTGCCGTGTGTGAGACCGGTGGCTAAACCGTGCTGTGTCATTTTCCGGACCCTCCGGAGACCATCTTACTAAGCCGTCATGATGTGGGTTACCATGCTGCATTATATGCACTCACATTGACTCCTCCTGGACTTTACTAATGCTTTCCATCAGGCAGAGTAGAGTCACTTTGGTATTCCTAAATACCAACCAACCCGCGGTTCCTCATAACCAAGATCAAACTGAATGAAAGAGTTACAGAATATCAATTTTCCTTTAAGAGCTGTTCCTAACTCCGTAATGACTAGGCTGGATCAAGCATCTGTGTGTGGAGATTCTCGTCTTTTCAGCCCTAATCACTGGTTTCTTGGTCCCTGTACCCGAAGTCGATGGTCTACAATATTTTGTTTTTAAATTTATTTTTTTATATTTTTATTTAAAAATGTTATGTTGATATGTGTAAATGTATATTTTAAAAAAGTTTGTAAATATCGAAATGTATAAATGTAAATATAGAAAACCCTATTCGTGAGTGTTGTAAGCTATAATGTATATTTATCCGAAAGATTACCATCGTTATATCCGATATATAGGCGGGCGAAACCGTGGGGAAAAGCTAGTATTTTCATCTGCGTATTTAGATAAATGCATCGCATTAATAGCATATCTAAGAATGATTAACGAGTAGTAGAAACATTGTGGAAATATACTGGTTGACTAATCAGTGAGTACAGAAGCAACTGCGGTTATGTTAAAGAACAAGAAGTATTAACTTGTGATGTTGACTGACAATTTGTGAATTATCTGACACTCGGTAAAATCGTCTCTCTTAAAATTGGTGTAGCTGTTTTTCAGTTTAACTAAACAAAAAAAAAACATTGAAAATATTTACTTCGTAGTAATATTGTTATTACATGTTTATATTAAGATGCCTATATAATATTCCTTCCTTAAAAAAAAGAAGTATAAGTTTTGGCTGCCTTTTTGGACTAGCGGTTAGCGTATGCTCAAGAGACCTCGGGTGTCGGACCAAATATTTGTACGATCTGCAAATATTTGTTGCGGAGTTTGGGTGTTTTTTATGTATAATATGTATTTACAACAACAAAAAAAGTATGTTTATGTATTTATATCAGTTGTCTAGTACCCATAATTCAAGCTCTGCTTAGTTTGAGACTTGTTGATGATGTGTGTCAGATGTCCGAAAAATGTATTTATTATTTATTTTATTTATATATTATGTCCTTTTTCAAGAATTAAGGTATGCCCATTTCAAATTTTATTAACCCTTCGGGTGCCTGGTGGGTCTGACAGACCCATCACTTCAAAACTTCGACGATATTTTTTTATTTTTTTAATCTAACGCGCTGCGCTTCTCAGTAGCTTCGCGATATGAACTAGCAGCCGTTTTGTATCCTCTCCCGTAATTCGCGACGCACACGCATTCAGATAAGAGGTGTTTTATGTGCGCTCGGGTCTCAGGGACCCGACCAGGCACGCGGCGTAACTTTTATTCCGTAAGTACTTACTTTTGTTTTTTCTTGTTTATTATGTTTTGTGTGGTAAATTGTTTACGAAAATAATATTTTATCAGTTAAAAATGGTTAGTAACGAATTTTGAAATCTGTCAAGCTTTGGAGAGAGATTTAGAAGAATATGAATACGAGGATGTGGTTTTTGATGATAGTGGAGATGAATCAGTCTTCTTGGATGTACCACATGGGTAAGATAGTGCTGAGGATGTAGCAGAAGTCCATGCTGAACACAATAATAGTGAAAGTGATGACAGTGATGTTGAGATGTCTCAGCCATTGAATAATTTGTCTCACTCGTCAATTTTTTTTCTTTTTATAATTTAGCCTACCAAAGTGACTCTACTCTGACTGATGGAAAACATGAGTAGAATCCAGGAGTAATGGCCACCATGCTCATTGTGAGGGTAGGTAAAGTAACATGGAAACTCATACTACCATGGCGCCCTGGTTAGATAATTGGATAATTGTGAATTTTTGTTACGTAAAATATGAGAATTTTAAATTAGGTAATAAACATTTTGTAAAACAACTTTAGTTTTAATTTTTCCAATCATATAATTTAAATGTCAGTGAAAATTAATAAAAACCCTGTATTTAGCTTTTTGACTTGATATGTAGGTGAAAACCAAGCATTTTGTTTACGGGTCTCACAGACCCACCAGGCATGCGAAGTGATTTTTAGGTACCAGGCACCCGAAGGGTTAATAAATGCCAAATACACATTAGTATTCCATTTATTGTTGTTTTATTAAACCTGTGCCTGCGCTTAACTCAAAACCAAGGTCTCCTTTATAACACGTATTACCATCTCGCATATTTATTTAAATCAACTTTCACGGCTAGGGAAATTGACATAAGAATAAATTAACACAAATATGATAACACAAAATATAGCCTTCTGACCCAAATATTCATAAACGAAGTATAGAAACAAATATATTTCAGCAAAGTTTAATATAAAACAAATGAAAATAATCTACCACAATCATATAAAAATAAATGAAAAAAACATGAAAAAATTGTATTAATTGTCAGCGAAACATAATATTCACAGTGACTCTTTCCGATAGAAATTTTTTTGCGAGGGGAAATCACCTGTCATATTGAACGCACACATCATCAATTATAACAAAAACACAAACACAATTTCACTTAAACATAAATACATTCTGTGTCGTAACAGTAGTAATGCATTGGCCCATTAGGACTTATACTTTGACAGAGGAAAACGCCAGCGTGTGTTACTCAATGAGTAAAATTGTAAAAAAAATAAATTATATACGGAGAAATAGGATAATTCTAGTTCTTACTTGAAGTTAAAACCTGAAATACGTGTCACGCCACGCATAGAATATGGTTACGTAGTACCCATGATGGCACGTGCATTTGAAATCGTGTCCAATAGTTATTGTTATGTTTACTTATTATTTCGTTATTTTTGTGCGAAGTTTTCCAAGTAAGCGCATTTTAGAAGTTAGGACTCATAGTTCCTGACAAAGTTAATTAAGCCACTATAGTTTTTCTCTATACATAGCTCATCATGTGGACTACCATCTGCATAGTATGTTGAATGTCGTATTTCGAGTCAGCAGTTTAGATTTTACAAGAGGGGACGCCCTATTTTAACAAAACATCAAGTGAAATAACTCCCAAACAAATACCTAAACAAAAAAAAACAAATTCGCAATGTTTTTAGAAGACCTGTCTAATGATAAGCCACACGATGCGGTAGACACGAGAAAAAAAAAACAATCACTCACTTTACGTGTAGGTAGGTACCCAAAAAAAAAAAACATTTTCATATTTTATGTTAGCACTTTGACGATGTCATTAAACACATTCCCATGCGAAGTTTATCTTCCTGGCACTAACTGTTTGGATAGTAAGTCGAGGATGCCAAATCATGAACTACGGAAAACTAAAAACACGTTTCTAATTATTACTTATTGTGTCGTTATATTAATTAGGCTAATTGCTGTCTAATATGATTATACAAATCAATGTATTGACGTGTCTACATCTGCTGAGAACAGAAGCTATAATAATAATATTCTTAGGTCATTGTCAAGGTATTTGAATACTAGTTTATTCTAATCTATAATCTATAAATTGGCTACATATAAACAAACAGGTAGTGTGTCTAGCGAGGAGATACGTTAAATTGAACTTTAGAAATTATTTATTTGTGTTGTAATTCCAATAATAGGATCATTGACATTTATTTAATTTGTGAGTTAATAAAACACAATACACTCGCACAACAGCAATTTAAGTATCATTTTTATACACTCAACGTTCCCCAAATTTAATTTATTTTACCAACACTATAAATACTAAGTGGTTTAGTACAGAGCGCCCAAACAATGTACCCACTTTCATACATGCACTAGGCAAAAATAAACATCCTTATTTCGCAGTCGGATAAAAAGAAAGATAGGGAAAATACACTTACCAAACACTGCTATCATCATAAGGCACAACTCGAAGTATTTAAATAAAATCATGGCGAGGGCTCGATTGTCAGTTACACATCCGTAATACGTTCGCACAAGTCTAATGAAGCCACCGTTTGAATCGGTTACATAAAAAGTCCGGTTTTATATTCGAGGGAAATCATCTTTGATAATGAGACAAAACATTGTCCGTCCGTACGTTGTGTAAGAATTTTTATTTTATTTTACAAAATTAGTCTGCGGAGAAAAGTGTTTACACTGCGTTAATGGCTCTGGCTCTACATGACGGTCTTCTATATTATGATTTCGTAAGATTTATTAAATAATAATAAAATAGTAAACTAGATGAATATTATTTCTTTGTACGGTTCTGTGGAATTGCTATTAGTATCAAGTGGAATGGACCGCACCAGAGACCAGAGAAAATACCTTCTCTTTTTTTCGTGTTCCTTTCAGTTGCCTTTGTGTAAGTATCCTTTTCATTACGGTAGCATAAGCCTTCTGGGCGTAATATTCATTCATAATGCACCTAAGTTATACTCACAGATAAACTTAGATTTGTACGAAGATTTAACACAATGGCTGTCTGGCAGGCTAGAAAAGTCATATATTATATATATATATTTTTTATTAATGTGTGATTTCTAAGGAACATGTTTTTCTTTGGAAATTCCTAATAGCAACCCGGAGTTTGGAAGTTTGGCGGTGATTTATGCCCGTGCCTCGGAGAGCACGCAAAGCCGTCGGTCCCGGCTGACATGAACATCTATGGCAATCGTTATTTGGAATTCAGTGCCCTCATATTTACTGACAAAATAGTTCAACCATCGAATTTCAGTTCTCCCTTGGGTTTGCGGAGGTCTGATGCCAGTCGTTCTGTGGAAAAACTGATATTTAGGTGAAGCCGGTTGAACTAGTAGCTAACCTTAAATAATATTGGGAATAAGGTTGCATTTATGGTAATAAATTTTATTTCTAAGAGGGTCGTTTCACCAAACTAAGGTTTATAGCAGAATAGTGCAACTTATATTTGTGGTATAGTTAGACCGAGAAAGTATTTTGCAAGTTGCATTGCATTGATTTCAAATGAGAAAATGATAGTGCTAACAAGCTTTCAAAACTTCACAATCAACCTCCCAATCTAAGGAGAGATTTCTAGACAAAGTTGTTTAAGTAATTAGCACGTTCAGATTGAAACGATGAATTGTACATATGTTTTATGGTTTGAATGGGAGTTATAGGTAAGTTGAAAGAACCATCGTAAGTATAAAATACTAGTTTCTTCTTAAATAGCTTAAGTACAGAACTTTCTCATTCTATATCAACTATACATGGGTGTCGTATCCCAACACAAAAGTAGGATCCTCCGACCAGGTGAAATCGTGCCTGGCGGGCTACTGACCAACGGTTCATGTTGGAGAGTTGTGTATATCCTAATCGGCGCGAGAATTTCTATATCGCGATTCAGGATTAATCACTCCATGGTGTTTCTTCAGTAACTGACACTGTTGTGTAATATTCGCTTGTCATAGTTTTTAATAAACAGAGTTTAGATTCACACATCTTGTATTCCGACAGTTTTTTTACAGAATAATATATATATTCAAGCCCACCATAGTGCCTCTACTCTGCCTGATGGAAAGCATAAGTAAAATCCAGGAGTAGGGTAGTTATACATTTAATTATCAGAAACTTTAATCTAATAAATGTAACTTTATGAGGAACTAGTGAAACTAAATGTGGTCAAATAAGAAAGTCTGTATCAGTAGCAGAGTTTCAGAATTTTAATCACCTATTAGTCGATGGCAGAATTAAGACTCATTAACACTAAACTCATAAATATGATGTTAATAATGATGAGGACTTCGGAAAAGATAGTACTTTGGTCCCTTAGCTGCGTAATCTAATATATAAAATTCTCGTGTCACAGCTTTCGTTGCCATACTCCTCCGAAACGGCTTGACCGATCTTTATGAAACTTTATATGTATATTCAGTAGGTCTGAGAATCGGCCAACATCTATTTTTTAAACTCCTAGGGCGCGAGCGGAGCCGCGGGCATCAGCTAGTATCATATATATTTCTAGCTATTATACAATACGAGGAGTGGTTTAATGTTCAACAATTAATTAGAGAAGAAGGCACTAGTTGCTGGTACAAATGGTCACCAGATGTAACATAATATGCGTCTATTGGAAGGGACGATCGTTTCTTTTTGATTGACTTTACGCACACTGCTGTACACTCTCATAAATAAATATTTCTGACATCTTATACACAACGCCATCTAGTCCCAAACTAAGCAGAGCTTGTATTGTGGGCAACCTAAAATATTTATATTTTTTGGAAATATAGTACTTTTATAATACTTAAACAAACTCCGAAAAAATATGTGCGAATCACACAAACATTTGGAACGACCCGGAAATTGAACCCGAGACCTCAAGTGCAGCAGTCACATACGCTCCCACTGCGCCACCGAGGCAGTAATAATTGCAATATACCGATCAGCCCCAGATGAAACAAAGAGAATAGAGAAAAAGATAAAGAAATTGAATAGAAAACGAAAAACGTTTGCAACTTGGCCAGGAGGGCTGGTGTTAACTTCTTAGAGATAAACAATAGCAATGACAATAAACATGGAAGAAAAAGGAAATTCGCCATAAAAATCTTATATGCAAAATATTTCGAATTCCGATATCACGAGCGAAGACACGGCCAAAAGTGAGTATAGTTAGAAAAGGGAAATGTAGCGGATGTGGGTATATGAATAATTAAAGGCCGACAGTTAGAGGTCACTGAACACTAGTGTTAACACTCGGCTTTACTCATTAATAAATTTTAGCTTTCACTCATTTCAAATTACCAGTTCTTGGGCTGTGATCGACCTACCTACTTAACATAACGGACCTACTAAATATTCTTTTTATGTGTGAATATTTATTTACTGTGGCATTCCTGAGCCTCATGCCTTCATATAGAGAGATAAAAGTGACACCAAGGCTAAGAGATACCTATATTTACGTGGACGACTTTCAGCGGAGCCGGTGATAATGTAGCCTTTATGTGTGTCTTACAAGACTCAAGGTCTATTCCTAATAATCTTAAGACAAAGAACCTTTAAAGACCCTTAAGTAGTAGTCAGCATGCTACATTGTCTGCTTTCGTAGTGAGTACAGTGACCTCTACTCATGCCTTCCAGTTGGAATACGCGTTTCAGGTAAGGGCAAGTTGGACAATAGAGACATCACTAGTTCCATGGTTCTATTGATTTAGTGTATACTATATTTTTGAATTAATATTAAACCAATCTATGGCTTAAACTATATTGAAAATTTTAATCACGACCTTTATTGTATTTAATCTCTATTGACAATACCATAAGTACGCATAGTGCATGATCTATGGATGTCGCCCCATCTATGGCTTTAATTAAAACGTTATTGAGTATAAAGTATTGCAGTATTGAAGTAAAATGATCAAGTTGTATCTTTTGTATTTAATAGACGATCGTGTAAGAAATAAAACTTCGATAAGGCAGTAGTTGTGATGCGGGCCAGATGTTCATATGGTCCACATATATTCGTTTCTTATTTTGGGTGTTTTCAAAGTATGTGAATTATTACCAGTATTAAATATTTATGTAAGAAAGACAACTCCCGCATTAAGAATATTGATTCCTAATGCAGGAGTTGTGATGCGGGGGACTTTACAAACATACAAGAAACGGACACTAATAATATCCAATATACATCACATTTAAAAAGTATGAAAATAAATAAATATTTCAGATATCTAAAACATTTTCTAGTCACAAACTAAGCAGAGCTTATGCTATGGGTACTAGACAACTGATATAAATTCATAAACATACTTTAATATTTAATTTAATAAATACATACATATTAATTATTAATAAAATATTCGTGATAATACATATAAATTATTCGTGATGCTGGTCCATTTAATGAACTTTCAAGGAAAACTATAACGGATTAGACGACTTTGTTTAAATAAATAAATATTTATATAGAAAACACCCAAACCCTGAAACAAATATTTGCAGATCATACAAATATTTGGTCCGACCCGGGAATCGAACCCGAGACCTCTTGATCAGCAGTAGCATATGCTTACCACTAGACCCACGAGGCACTAAATATGACACTAAAAGTATATGTAACAGACATAGACAGTGACACGATGGTCGCATTATTACCATTCCTACCTCTTTTAATTTTTAGGGTTTCGAAGTTTATGACTCAAACGGCTGGTTCGAAAAATCTGGAAAAATTCGTGATGCTGGTCCATTTAATGAACTTTCAAGGAAAACTATAACGGATTAGATGACTTTGTGTATTCAGGAGTTATAGAGGATTAATTTATAAAATGCGCTTACTAGGAAAACGTCATACAAAATTAACGGATTAATACGTAAACATAACAATTTTCTATTGGATATGATTTTAAATCCACGTACCATTATGAGTGACTGAGGAACCATTTCCTGTGCGTGGCCCGACCCGCACTTGGCAGATTTTATCTAAGGAAAGGACTATATCCAACAGTGGACTGTCAAAGTTGTTATCATAATTATGTCAAATGTCAAAGTTGATATAAATTAGGTGATATGTAAAATAATATTCCATTAATATAAATAGATTTAGTAAATTTAGTTTAGAGATTTACAGCTACAACATGACAAACATTACTACGTCTTTGTAATATTAATACAGAATTTTTCGACAGTATTGATTTAGAGAAATCTATGAAAAGTTATATTTAATTTTCACAGTTAATGTATCCACATTGGTTGTTAAATATAGCTTTGCCTTTCCACTTTTAGAAAAAGTTTAAATTGTTTAGGAAATTCCTTTTTCTTCTGCTAAACTTGGTTATAGAAAATCTTGTAGTATAGAAGGAAATATTAGGATAATTCACAGCTTAAAACCAGTCTACAAATACTCAAACTAATTTTATAAATGTAACTACCTCATTGGTCTAGTGGATAGCGTATGCGACTGCTATTCAAGAGGTCTCGTGCTCAAATCCCGGGTTAGGCCAAAGTGTTTTTGGGTTTTTCTTAGAAAATTCCTAATACCAGCCCGAAGTTTGGAATTATGGCTAAGATTCACGCCCGTGCCTCGGAAAGTACGTTAAGCTGTCGGTCCCGGTTGTCATGAACATCTATGGCAATCGTTATTGGGAAGTAAGAGCCCTCAAATATACTGACAACTAGTTCAATCTTCGACATTCAGTTTTCCCTTAGGGTTGCGGAGGTCCGATGCCAGTCGCTCCGTGGAAAAACTGAAATTCAGGTAAAACCGGTGGAACCAGTAGCAGACATCAAATAAGCTTGGGAATATAGGCTAGGAGGATGAAGGTGATGAACTATATGATGTCGCCACTCTAAAACTGATAATGTAGCTACACCTTCACTTATTACCCAGCTAAAAACATATTTTAATGACATCTAGTTGATGAAGTCAAAACTGTATTGGTTCCTATTATCTAATCCTGTATCACGCAATGACTGTTCTCTCTTACCAAGCATATGTTTAACTTACAAATTCAACAGCTATAAGTAACTAACTATAAGTAATCTACTAATATAAATACTTTTTATTGTAAATACATTTAAATTATTATGTATAAAACACCAAAACTCCGAAACCATATGTTTGCAGATCATACAAACTTTTGATCCTACCTAGAAATTGAACCCGAAATGTCAAGCACAGTAGTCGCATACGCTACCAGTCCGCCATACATTTTTTGTTCAGTATCTAAATAATTTATCTGTCTAATTGTCATGGGAGCCAGCCTTCAAAAGAGGCCTTCGAGATATATATATAGGTACTAGTATCATGTAGATTTATGGTAATAAAGACCTTTCATGTAGATCTTCGTTGTCATGAGATAACTACGTTCCAATGTCGAAGGTGACATCATTAGCTACACTACATTCAGCGCAAATACATTAAATAACATTACAAACTACCTCCACCTCTTTGGAATTATTTGCAATTTAATTTGTATTCATTCGGTTTGTTATGTTTATTGTTTTACAGCAATTAGAAACTAATCGTAAACATACACTTCACATTTGTTAAAATATATCACAGAATACTTAATAGGATATATCTCCGAAGGAGGTAGAAGAAAATAATAATTATTGTTTTTATTTTATTTTATTTTATACTATCTGTTAATAACTGGTTTGGTATGTATACACTGATGACTGTATGTTACACACACACACAATCATCAGTTCGGAAGTATATTTGTGGTTTAATATAGAAAATGAAAGAAAGATGTGTCATCTGCCCCTCTAGCCAAGTTGCAAACATTTTTAATTTTGTATTCTATTCTCAATTATATTTCTCTATTCTCTTGTTCCATTGGCTAATATTTTATGTTGATAACTAAACTGAGTGACCTTAGCCAATGAAACAAGAGAAAAGAGAAATATATCAGAGAAAAATAGAAAACGAAAAATGACCCGTGAACCAGCCCAGTATTGCAGACGACTCAAGCGTCCGAGATCGCAGATCGATCTCCGTACTCCATAAGCACAAGCCTTGGGGTGACAGATAACGCCATTTGTCCCTCTAGCAGAGGCGGGCCGGGGTGGCAGCGCGACGTTACCGATATTTGACCCTCAGGGTTTGCTTCCAGTAGGGGGTATCTCGACGTACGTCGGGCTGTCAGGATTTTACTTTCTATATAATTGATAACTGGTTCTCCGGCCACCAGTACCTAAAACGGCGTGCGGTTTTAGTCGGTTCAAGTCCGACACAGCAACCAGTAGGCATTATCCAATGGGATTTCGGCACAAACAAAAAAAGGGCTGATATCGACCGGCTTTCCTTGAATATCATTTTGTGACTGGTATCAGACCTCTACGACTCTGACTATGGAATAAATTTGAAGGTTGACTTAGTTTTCAGTCCATTTAAAGACACTGACTTCCCAACAATGGTTAAAATTCATAATTTTTCTGCCATCTGCCACACAACATCATCTTGTCCCAAATTAAACAGAGCTTGTACTATGGGTACAAGACAACTGATATAAATAAATAAATAACTGATAAATAACTGATAACTGATAGATATAAATATATGGAAAACACCAAAATAAATATTTTGATGATCATACAAACATTTGGTCCGACTCGGGAATTGAATCCGAGACCTCTTGTAGCCGCATACGCTAACCACTAGACCAGCAGGGCAGTCAAATCAGTTATTTCGCATTTTGAATTTAACAAATTATATACTAAAACCTTACTCGAGAACCAATCTATCTATTGCTAAAAAAAGTATGAAAATTGATGACGTATAGAGCATTGTATAGAACAATACTTGTACAATGACTTGAAACATTTCGCCTATAAATTAGCAGTTACAATACACTCGACAGCCTCACTCCTTATAGGGAGTGTGCAGACAACAGAAAACAGCGCCTACATTAATGTAGCTAGCGATTATTTGAATAACAATGCGGTCTCACACACACAGACAACAAGTATGGCATACATAATGTAAGACAGATACTAAATTAGTTATATATTCTACTTTAATCGACTTTGAAAAACGGCAGAAAATGCCTACGGTAGTAAGCCGACTCAAGCCCCTAAGTTGCACGACTGCTTCACGTGACCTCAGAATCACGGAAAAGCACATAACTTCAAGCCATACAGTGTCGTCGTTGCTTACCCTCTGAGATTGTTTCCAATCACCAAAGTCCACTCATTCACATCAAGAGCCTTTAACTGTCATAGGCGTCTCCTCGGCAAGGAGATTTCGGCTTAGGTTTTTTAAATATAATACCGCGTTTTTGTCAAACGGTTAGGCAGCGTTTGTTTCAAGGTATCCTTCTCATTGCATTGATGTTGATGGTGCTACTTTGTATACTTAAACCATAAGGATGTTCTTATTAATTTTACGTACCCTTTAAGTACATCTTATTGACAATTATATATTTCAAATGTGCCGCATTACTGCTTGCCATATTTGTTTTAAAAGGAGTAAAAATAATTTTCATCACGTATTAATTTATACTTTTTAAACATTTATACTTTTTAAACGGATGTTATTTCTATAAAGAGTTCAGATATTTTAACTCATTTTAGGATTTTGGTAGGATATTTTATAATGTATTATTTATTTTGATAATGTAACCTTTCACGAAATACGAGTATTTAAACGTCATCAATGAATGTGAAGATCAAGGACAAAATTTAGTTTCAAAATGAGTGTTCGGTATTAGAGAAACTAGCTCCGAAGCTATGTTTACCCGAGGGTTATAATAAATAAATAAATAAATATTTCGTACATTGTACAAACAACGCCATCTATTCCCCAAACTGAGCAGAGCTTGTGTTATGAGTACTAAGCAACTGATTTAAATACATAAACATATTTTTTTTCGTAAATACATATTTGCGGATTACACAACATTTAGTCCGACACGGGAATTGAACCCGACACCTCTTGATCAGCAGTCGCATACGCTAACCACTAGACTAACGATCCAGTCAAATAACAAGTTAATTATATTACTATTGATAACAGATTACAGTCGTGAAGCTCAGTTTGCCTTTGGGTAGCTTTAAAACATCCAACGGCAAGTTTTATGTAGTCACAAAGTATCTTGCCAGTCCTCAGCCTGCACTCGGCCCGCGTGGGATTGGCCTTAACCCTCTGATTGAGAGAGGACCCGAGCCCAACAGTGAGACATTATGGGTTGTTGATGATGATAGCAACTCTGGCTGTCAGTCGATTTCAATATTTCAATAAATTTGGGATTTAGATACTTTAATTCTTGAACATTGGCAGAACATTGGCTTCTTTTGCCACGATAAAATACACGTACCCGCGTCCAAAAAGTAGTGTTATCAACAGTTGTTTTACAAAATGCGCTTCTAACTTTGAAATTAATTCTTTGTTAAAATAATTGTCCGTATCTCAAATAAACTCAATAAAAAAATATCACCAATATTTTTAGTCTCTTTAAAAAGTTAATAGAATTAATTAAGTAATCAACTTTATTAACTTAAACGTGAACTAAGTACTAATTGTAAATAGAATACATTGTGGTAAATTATATGTATATCCGGTATAAAGTATTATTAAGTCTTAATAAACTTAACATTACATAAGACTAAATAGTCAACAGATTTAATATATTGAGGATTTAATATGCACACTACAATATTTGTTCACTGAATTTATAACAAAACATATAACAATAAAAATCGCTAAGCACTGTTTAAAAAAAGTCAATAAATATAGGAACTTACCTTGCGCCATGTTCTGCCAACGTGCCTACTGCGAGCCCTCGACACTGATGCACTGGCTTTATCTCCTGGAAGCCATAGCATGCCACTAATTTCATTATACGAATTACATAAAACCGTA
This sequence comes from Phragmatobia fuliginosa, assembly GCA_932526445.1. Lineage (NCBI taxonomy): Eukaryota > Metazoa > Arthropoda > Insecta > Lepidoptera > Erebidae > Phragmatobia > Phragmatobia fuliginosa. The sequence goes on along the minus strand of OW052057.1, from coordinate 45,772,941 downwards.
TGGTATGGTGTCCTTGAACGTACTATTGTCAACCTTCCGTCTTATGGATAAGATACACACTCGAATAGCATGCTAATAGGTTCATTCAGCACTTTCTTAAATCATGTACCTAGTAGTGTTTTGAAATGTGATCTTAAGGTCATGGAATTAGTTTTATCTTTAAGTTAATCCGTTTATATAAACTTCATGATATATTTTGGGACCTAACCACGCATATTACCTTAAACTAGAATAAAATAAATTTATATGATACTAACTCCCTCGTTGGTCTAGTGGATGGCATATATACGACTGCTAATTAAAATACCTGGTCGATCCAAAAAGTGTTTTGGGGTTTTTCTTAGGAAATTCCTAATAGCAGCCCGGAGATTTGAATTTAGTGACGTCCGTGCCTCGTAGAGCACGTAAAGCCGGCGTCCCGGTTGTCATGAACATCTATGCCAATCTTTATTAGGATGTCAGTGCCCTCAAATTTACTGACAACTAGTTCAATCTTCGAATTTCAGTTCTCCCTTAGGGTTGCGGGGGTCAGATACCAGTCGCTCTGTGTAAAAACTGTTATTCAGGTAAAACCGGTTGAAATAATAGCCGACCCAAAATAATATTGGGAATAAGACTAGGAAGAAGTATTATTATACTAATTACTAGAGAGTTCCACGGTTTAACTCGTGGTTTATGTTGTAAATCGCGAGTAGTGCCGCGGAGCAAAGTTAGTCTAAAAATAATTAGCTTAAGTTTCTCCTTATGTCAACAGCTTTCTTCGGTACTTCCGTTCTAGGGAATACCCTTAGTGTAAGTACAGTTTATACTTTCGTATGCATTTAGTAAAAAAAAAGAGGCCAAGTGCGAGTCGGACTCGCCCATAAAGGGTTCCGTATCAGCAAGTAACATCATATGAAAGTTCTTGTAGTTCCATGTAACTTGGATCGATGTTTTTATAATAGTGTATTGATTGAATGAAAAGTAAATTGCAGTTTACAATTTATGACGTATTAAAAAAATTGGCCAAGTGCGAGTCGGACTCGCCCATGAAGGGTTCCGTAGCATCATATAAAAGTTTTTGTAGTTCATTGTAACTTTTATCAATGTTTTAATAATAGTATTTTGATTGAAAGAAATGTAAATTGCGGTTTATGATTTGTGACGTATTAAAAAAAAACTACTTACTAGATCTCGTTCAAACCAATTTTCGTTGGAAGTTTGCATGGTAATGTACATCATATGTTTTTTTTTTAGTTTTATCACTCTCTTATTTTAGAAGTTACAGGGGGGGGGACCAACATTTTACCACTTTGGAAGTGTCTCTCGCGCAAACTATTCAGTTTAAAAAAAAATGATATTAGAAACCTCAATATATTTTTTAAGACCTATCCATAGATGGTTTTGATGAAAAAAAAATTTTTGAGTTTCAGTTCTAAGTATGGGGACCCCCAAAATTTATTGCTTTTGTTCTATTTTTATGTAAAAATATTAAAGCGGTTCACAGAATACATCTACTGACCAAGTTTCAACAGTATAGCTCTTATAGTTTCGGAGAAAAGTGGCTGTGACATACGGACGGACAGACAGACAGACAGACAGACAGACATGACGAATCTATAAGGGTTCCGTTTTTTGCCATTTGGCAACGGAACCCTAAAAAACTACTAACTTGATCTCGTTCAAACCAATTTTCGTTGGTAGTTTGCATGGTAACGTAGAACATATATTTTTTTTAGTTTTATCACTCTCTTAATTTAGAAGGACACATATTTTTCCTCTTTGGATGTAACTCTCGCGCAAACTATTTAGTTTTGAAAAAAATGATATTAGAAACCTCAACATCATTTTTGAATACCTATCCATAGATCCCCATACGTATGGGTTTGATGAAAAAAAAAATTTTGAGTTTCAGTTCTAAGTAAAATGTATTGTTTTTTTCTATTTTTATGTGAAAATCTATATGCGGTTCACAGATTACATCTACTTACCAAGTTTCAAAAGTATAGCTGTTTTGGATCCGAAAGAAGTGGCTGTGACATACGGACTGACAGACAGACAGACAGACAGACATGACGAATCTATAAGGGTTCCGTTTTTTGCCATTTGGCTGCGGAACCCTAAAAAATGTTAATTTGATATTACATACACCCAATTTAATAAACCGACTTCAAAAAAAAGGAGGAGGTTCTCAATTCGTCGGAAACTTTTTTTTTTAAATGTATGTTCAGCGATAATTTCGTCGTTTATGAACCGATTTCAAAAATTATTTTTGCATTGAAATGGGTTTAGCTTACAGGTGGTCCCATCGTCACCATATCGGGATCTGATGATGGGATCCGAAGGAAATCGAGGGAACTCCTCAAATATCAGGCACAATTTTAGCGATTTTGGTACTCAGGTAGTTTTTCTATGAAGTCAGTTCCTTTTTGTTAAAATTATTATTTTATTTATTTGTGGAGACCTATAGATAAGAAGATAGAAATTTTAGACTGCCTTATTTTTTTGTTAATATACACATAATATACATAGAAAACACCCAGACTCCGAAACAAATATTTGCAAATCACACAAACATTAGAACCGACTCAGAAATCGAACCCGAGACCTCTTGATCAGCAGCCGCATACGCTAACCACTAGACCAACAAGACAGTTATCAACTACTGTTGTTATACTTTGTGTAGTACATGTGAGGAATCGTCGCATTAGCGAAGTGAAGTATTATTGTTATGTGTCGATTACAACTAACGGATCCTTGTAGTGAGATGTAACAAATTCTATGTAATCCTATTTTTTTTGGTGAAGTGTGTAATGATTTCAGATGAGATGCTGATTGGTATGATTCTAACTAACAGTATATTGTTGCCACATTTCATTTTACGGATTTCACCTGCGAGGAGTATGTACTTCTGAATACCTACCTATTTCTTTTTTTTCTTTTTCTGTCCAATGGATTGAAATATCTATTAAATAGGATATTTTTTATTTACTAATGTGAGGGTCATATCTGTTCTATTGTTTGGTGTAGATTTATCTGTAGGTGTATCTAATTATATCTCGTCCCAGTTAAGTTTTACAGAATCGCTGCTTAGAATATTATTAGGCTTATTATTATGTAGGTAGTTAATAATTTCGTAATAGGTTTAGAACTGAATAAGCTATGAGGTAAGGACATCCTAATAATATTATAAATGTGAATGTAAGTTTGTTTGTTACGCTTTTACGCGAAAACTACTCAACCGATCATCATGAAACTTTGTATACATATTCTTGGAGGTATTAGAAGTAACATAGGATACTTTTTATATAAAAAAAGAGTTTTTGGGATTTTTTTAACCGCGATAACTGAAATAGACGCGGGCGAAAGCTAGTTGAAAATAATTCCATAACAAACTTTTCTAACTAGAAAACTGATAGAAATACATAAACATACTTTCTTTTTGTAAATACATACTTATTATACATAGAAAACACCCAGACTCCGAAACAAATATTTGGGGGTCATACAAACATCTGGTCCGACCCGTGAATCGATCAAGCTCAGCAGTCGTACTGCGCCAGGCAGACAACATAATGAATAGCAAATAGACAAAAACATACAGTTCAATTGAGAACCTCCCCCTTATTTTTGAAGTCGGTTGTAAAGTAAAAACCGAATAGTGTTTGAATGTTCCGGGAATAGACAAGATCTCTTATTATTTTCCTTAACTGTTCACGTTAGTGGCAAGACTAAAGGAAAATAATTAAACGACTCAGTCACAAGTAGAGATGTGACTTAATGACGCATCCGTGATTTCATTTTACTTGCACGTATTGCACAGTTTGTCTACTTCCTAAAACTTTTTAGGGTTCCGTAGCTTATGACTCGGAACCCTTATAGATTCGTCATATCTGTCCGTCCGTTCTTGACCTACCGACGAAACGACTTGTGCTAGAAAGATAAAACTTTGCATGATTATGTGTTGTAATTACGTCGATAAATTGCTACAATCAGATTATGAAAAAAAATATATTTGGGGTACCTCATCTACACGTAAAATGGGGGTGTTTTTTATTCTCGCGTTTACCCCATCGTTGAGGATATCATTAGATAGATCTTTTAAAAACATTTTGAGGTTTCGAGTTATTCAATTTTAAAGCGGTTTTTTTTTGTATATACGTAAATACGTTTTGTAAATACGCTTACAGGGCGTCCCCCCCCCCCATCTAAAAGCCAAACGGCTGACTCGAAAAATTAAGTAGTTAAAAAGTATACAATAACTAGCTGTGGACCGCGGCTATGTGTTATTCTGATATATCCTTACTAATATTATAAACGCGAAAGTTTGTAAGTATGTATGTTTATTAGGCATGTTTGTTGCTCTTTCACGCAAAAACTACAGAACGGATTGGGATGAAACCTTACAGTAATATAGCTTATATATCAGAGTTGCACATAAGCTACTTTTTACTGCAATAATCGAGATACATACGGTGGAGCCACGATCGAAAGCTAGTAGGTCCGACCCGGGAATCGCACCCGAGACCTCTTGATCAGCAGCCGCATACGCTAACCACTAGCCTAACAAGGCAGTCATGATATGTTAAGATATCTTATTCTAACAGTAAATAATACTATGATTTATAAAACGGAGATAACGTGCAACAGTTAGTCTAAAATATAAAATTCTCGTGTCGCGGTGTTTATTACCAAACTCGTCCGAAAGTCTGGACCGATTTGTATGAAATTTTGTGTACATATCGGGTAGGTCTGAGAATCGACAAACATCTACTTTTCATACCCCATCAGAAAGTATAGACCTTATAGGGCATCTGATAGTAGTTACATAAAAATAACATTAAATTGCTGACAGTGCCATCGTGTGAAACCCCGCTACAATTCATAGTAAGAGGCAGTGTAAGTGTTGAACTAAGAGTTCAGACTCAAAAATATAGATGGCGGAAGTGGAGAACATTGTTTTCCATAGTAAAATAAATGGATAGTGTAAAATTAATATGCATTACTTTGTTTTTAAAAGCACATGAAAGAGTTAACAGAATTGTTATTTTATAGTAATTTTCAACAACGTAGCAGTTTAATTGGGCCTTTATAGTTAGGTTATCCTTAGCGATAATAATTATAACAACCTTTAGAGTCCATATAAGTTCTTATATTTCTCTCAAAATTTAGGGGCTACCTAGTAATGACATTAGACCTTTTATTCTTTTCGAATAATTTAAATTACTTAATTGGTAGCATTGACAATACAAAAATGGGCAATTGCATATCAAGCCACACATAAAATAGGGTTCCGCGGTCACCCATAATGGCACATGGATTTAAAATCATTTCTACTAGATAATTGTTAAGTTTACTTAGTATTTTGTTAATTTCGAACAAAGCTTTCCAAGTAAGCACATTTTATAAGTTATAACTCTATAACTTTATATAAAAAATATCTAAGCCGTTATTGATTTCCTTGAAAGTACTTCCACCATGAATTTCATCAGATTTTAAAATACCTATCTAGTAATACCCCACACGGTGATGTAGACGCGAGAAAATCTCTACTAGTACGTGTAGGGGTAGGGAGGAGAATTTTGTCTAATTTTCTTGTAGCAGTTTGTTGCCGTGATAAAAGTACATGCAAAGTTTCGCCTTTCTAGCACTAACTGTTTGACGAATGAACGAACGGACGGAATTGACGAAACTATAAATGTTCCGAGTCATAAACTACGGAACACTCAAAGGAATAGGACAAGCAGGCTGGAGGAAAGTGAAAAAATATCTAAACGGTTTTAATTTCAAGTTCATTGAGAAACAAATTATTTTTCATAACATGACTTTTTAACATTGTTAACACTTTTCTATATTATTTATCCCTACTAATCCCTACTAATATTATAAATGCGAAAGTAACTCTGTCTGTCAAAAGGACATAGGATACTTTTTACCGCGATAACCGACATACATGCGGGTGGAGCCGCGGGCGAAAGCTAGTATTATAAATATAAAATGAATTGCTGTTAGTTAGTCTCGCTAAAACTCGAGAACGGCTGGACCGATTTGGCTATATTTGGTCTTGAATTATTTGTGGAAGTCCAGAGAAGGTTTAAAAGGTGAATAAATAAAAATGAATTGCTGTTGACTAAAGTTTAGTTCTTCTATTTATCGATTGAGACAGTACGAAGTCTGCCGGGTCAGCTAGTCTATAATAAAAAAAGAAAATGTTTCGGATTATTTTTTCCAATATTGTAAATATGCTACACTTTGTTTATAATAATTTAATTAATAAATAAATAATTCTGACATCTTACACACAACGCCATCTAGTCCTAAACTAAGTAGAGCTTGTATTATGGGTACTAGACAATTGATATAAACATAAACATACTTTTTTTTTGTAAATTCATACCTACTATACATAGAAAACACCCAAACTCCGAAACAAATATTTTGCGGATAACACAAAATTTGGTCCGACCCGGGAATCGTCCGAGGCCTCTTGATCAGCAGCCGCATACAATAACCACTAGACCAACAAGACAGACTGCTATATATATATTTATTATAAGTTCATCTAATTTTGAGTCAGAACTTCTGATATTTGGACTTTGCTTCCTATTGAACACAGAGTTCTTTTAGATTTCTCTGGTAATTTTCCATGAACTAAACTCTTTAATTCAAATGTCATTAGAAGTTGAAAAAAGTACTTATTGTCAATAGAGACATTTATTAATTTTGACGTCTCTTTAATGTATTTACCTACTTTTTACCGTGGGATATTTTTGTAAAGAGGAGCTAAATATGAAGGTAAACATCATCATCACCCATAACATTCCAGTACTGGGCTCGGGTCTCCTCTCAGGAGAGGGTTAACATCACCACACTGGTCAAGTACGGTTGGGGGGCTTTCTGTAGAACATTTTTGTCCGGACTTTAATTACTTTGGTTCCTTAGTTCATCCTATAATAATATATTATTAATCTTAACTTTACATCAAAGGACATCTTTTGTATTAACTAAATGATGAAGTAAAGTTCTTTTCCCTTTATATTTCATAACACTTATAAAATACAAATTGGTTGACTAAGAGCGAAGGTTAAAAGATCCTGAACCAGTTAAGCGATGCATAATAAATCGTTTGCTAATACTGCGGAGAAAAAATTGTAAAGTCCTTATAAACTGATGACATTATTCTATTTTTTTACTGACCATGAATTATAAAATGATCTGTTTCTTACCAAATCGCGAAGGTCACGGTAAAATGACACGTTTGTAAATTAATTACTAATTGTTAAACTTTTAAAATTGATTGTAATATTGATGCTAAATGACTTTGTAATGAAACAAACGCTGTACTTTAAATGACTATTTAATAGCTATATTTGCATGTAGGCTGCAAAGTTACTCCTGAAACAACGGGACACTCGGACCGACAAGTCTCCGCCAATATCACCTCTGGATAAAACAGCCAGCTCCCCGGAGTTTAGAGAAAAGCCTACGCATCTAAAGAGATTATCTCCAGAATCACAGAAGATCGATGGACAAACTGCTTCTGAATCACGGCTGGTTAGTTAACAGTTGTCTCGTACCCGTCGTACAAGTTCTGCTTAGTTTGAGACTTGATAGCGTTGTCAGATCTCAGAAATAATTATTCTTTTTAACCAATTTTTCATGGCATAAGTATAGGATAAAAGAGTAGACAAGTTATTTAAAGGTAACTAAGTGCCTGTCACTCTTAGACTTAAAAATACTCTCAAATTGCTTAATATTGTTTTTCTTGTGATGTCCTATTATCACTATGGTCGAATCACTACCTTGATTTTACCACGAATGAACCGGCTCGATGGGGTCGGTACTATTCTAAAAAAAATTGGCCAAGTGCCTGTCAGGCCACGCATAGAATAGGGTTCCGTAGTCATCCATCATCATCATCAACAGCCTTTAACAGTCCACTGCTGGACATAGGCCTCTCCTTAGAAAGGAGCTTTTGGCCTACTATACCACGCTGGCCAGACGGGTTGGTATAGGGTTTGTTTCAAGTTTTCCTTCTCTTTGCATTGATGTTGTCTTGCGTAGTTTATCCCTTAGTCGCCTTATACGACACCCGCGGGATGAATAGGGGTGGTGACACTCTGTATTCTTAATCCATCACCACACGGTATAGATAGTCATCCATAATGATAGGTAAATTGAAAATCGTGTCCAACAGATAAATGTGGGGTTACTTATTATTTCTTCATTTTTGTACGAAGATTTCCAAGTACTCATTGTACAAGTATTTATACGAAGTTTTCCAAGTACTCATTTTACAAGCTAGGGCCACAGCACACTAACTACTTTTAGCATCGACGGTCGACGACTAGTAGCTTTTTAGAAGCTAAATACAGCGACCGAACGCTCTACACCGCACACTGAAGAACGCCACATGCGGAGATTGAGTCGCTTTTTAGAAGCGCGAAACAGCAGCTGAACGCTACTCTCCGCACACATTCGGATGCCGGTAGCATAAATTTGGCGTCAGAAAATTATAGATTATACACAACACTACAGCCACCGCGATCCAGGCATCTGAGCAGTCGCTAAAACGCGCGTTTCCGATACCGCGTTCGAACGAACAAAGTCACGAATACTGCAGCATGAACGCGCGATTTTGATACCGCGATCGAACGCAGAAAGTCGCTAAAACGCGATGCAGCATCGATGCAGTCGCAAAATAGCCGATCGTCGATGCTAAAAGTAGCTAGTGTGCTGTGGCCCTTAGGCCCCTTTAGTTCCTAAAATAAAGTTATACCCCACACGATGGGGTAGACTTTTCCCACTTTACATGTAGGGGAGGTACCCCAATTTTTTTTTTTTCATAATTTTATTGTAGCAAAAGTGCTACAATAAATATAGTGGGCAAAGGCCCACGTAATTACAACACATTTTCATGTAAAGTTTCATCTTTCTAGCACCAACCGTTTGGGCGCTTTGGGCGGTAAGTCGAGGACGGACGGACTGACGGACATGGCGAATCTATGAGGGTCCCGAGTCATGAAAACATGGAACCCTCAAAAAGACTAACCTAAATGAAAGTATTCGTGCTTTTGTATTTCATTAGATAGAGACCGAAGGCTTAATAATGCAGATGCATAGTGTGCCACTATATCTGCATTCGCAATAAGTATGGTGACCAAGACTTTATGCCACACATGCTTACCATCACTCAGAGTAGAGTAATTTTGGCAGGTTCATTAATATACATTTGTATTTAAAATAGAATGTACGTAACAATTTTCGCAATCCCAAGAAATATAACACATAGCGAAGCTTACTCATCAAAGTGTGTCCTATTGTTTAAGCAAATTACTGAAATCAGAGATGAGATTACATCTCCAAAGCTGGTAAATACAACTGAAGCTGTAGGGGACCAAGATCCTAGCTCACTTAACCCCAACGCTATGGCCTTCCAAGAAGCACGGAAATGCTTTAAACAGAAAGCAGATTTCGTTGAAGGACAGAAAGGGTGTAGAGAGAAGTACAAATGCTGTTCCAGGCAAGGTCCATCAAAGGTGGGGCATAAAATTTTCCTTTTAAAGCTACAGGCAGAACTATTAACCGTTCAAAAGTATCTTTAACTGCTGAATTAGTCCGAAGTACTTTTGAACACTACATTTATGCTGTTACTAGCTTTCTCAAGTGTGTGTATCGATTATTACAGTAAAAAGTAGCCTAGTGTGTTATTCTGATATATACAGTAATATACCTATTACTGTAAAGTTTCATCCAAATCCGTTCAGTAGTTTTTGCGTGAAAGAGCAACAAACATACATACATACAAACGTTGCGTTTATAATATTAGTATCTAACTCAAATCTATATTGATGTTATAAAGCGAAAGAGTTTGTTTATTTGGTTGAACGCGCTAATCTCGGGAAGTACTAGTCTGATTTGAAAGTTCTTTCAATGCTAGAATTTTAAATTATCGAGGAAGGATATAGGCTATGTATAAATTACGATACAGCTAAAAGCAGCGTAGTAGGTAATAATTTTAATATTAAAGAATAACAAATTTAAACCTGGGAAAATAATTTCTTTCGAGATCTTCCATTGCGTGCACTGTGGTCTGCAATGTTCTCGTTTAAAAGTTCTTAAAAAAAGTCTACTACAACTTACACAATTACACATGTCTATATTTTAAGGTTAGCCCAAAAGAAACTGTTTTATGGTAAACAAATTAATTGCCGCTGCGTAACATCACGCTACGGGCAATAGGAGTCGCTTAATAAGTTTGCGTGGCTAAGCTAGTGATCCGGTAAATGGTGTTTGTCGTCAAAAGTACTATGTCATGAGGTCTGCCTGTAACATAGATATACATTACTGAGATATAAAGTTTTAAATTAAAATATTTTCTTTTCAGAAGAGTGGGACAGGTAAGTACCACAAACTATGATATAGCGACGACTTCCACATTCAGCGTAAGGCGATTCACACACTGCACTGCGCTACGACGCATATCGCGGAGCGGCAGATTTTAATATTGTATGCAAGTACATCGATTAGTATAGAAAACACGCCAGATGTTCGCGTCGCCAGTGTGTGAATCGCCTAAGCGAATAACAAACAACAGCGCCATCTACTGAAGAAACATTCAAATTGGTAATACTTAAAAAATTAAATATATTTTTATTTGTTATTGAAAAAGAATTTCCAGGGGCTTAAACATTTATCTCAGAACCTTTCCGTGACTTCTTGACTTTGGGAAGAGTAGCGGACATCCCAATAATGATTGGAACATGCGCTTTGGAATTCACTTCTGACAATAAGAAATCTACAAAGTTTCTTATCTGAAGAACTAAATATCGAAAAAGATTCAGCAGAAGCTTTGAGATCGCAGATAAATTTTAACAGCTTTATTTAAAGATGATGCTGAACTTGGAACAAGCCAATTATTTACAGACCGTTATTTTACAGTTGACACTTTAAGGATTGTGGAATATTTGATCCAACTTACGAATAAACCTGTGTACTGTTATTGCTTCGATTACATCGGGGTCACCACTGTGGAGGAACGGGAATCGTGTTCTAACACAAAGGGAGGATCCTCCGACCAGGCGAGGTGATCATGCCTGGTGGGCCACTGCCCAACAGTTGATGTTGGGATGTTTTATAATGCTAATCGGCGCGGTTGGGATGTTGTTTAAATGCTAATCGTTGCGAGAATGTCTCTTTCGCGATTCAGGATTAGTAGTTACTCCGTATAGATCTTTACGTGTTTTCTTTGTAGTTCAATGTTTCGGTTGCGCTGAATGTGGAAGTCGCCACAATAATAAAGTTATATTGAATGGTAAAAATAAGTCACACATTTAACATACAGTAGACTGAACATGACTGTACGGTTGGCCTAGTGGCTTAAGTGGTCGCCAGGCCGCTTTCTACTTCTCCAAGTGTCGTGGGTTCAAATCCCACGTGGGAAAACACTATGTGATTTGCAAATCATTGTTCTAAGTCTGGGTGTTCTTTGTGTCGGTTTTATGTATGTTTGTAAAGTCCCCCGCTACACAGAATTTTATATTCCTAATGCAACTCCCGCATTAGGAATATAAAATTCTTTAAAAAAAATAGTTTATTAATAATAATATTATTAGAGCAAGAGCCCAGAGCCGCCAGACCTACGTCATTAGTGCAAAGCTGAAATTTTCAGGATTATTAGTACAATGTCTTGTTAAGATGTATGTGTACCCATTAGCTTGAAAGCGGGGCCGTTTCTGAGATAGCGCGAAGTACAGATAGATAAAAATATTACTTACCTACGTTAAAGGTGCAAAGCTAGTATTTACATATTTTTTCAAGAATATTATTTAAAATTAAAATTCATTACTGCCAGACACTTTCCGTGGGCCATTACTTCTGCCAGACGTCTTGAAAGTTGTGAAAAAATTAGGTAAACTACGTTATAGTAGCAAACCTAAATTTTATACATATTATCTAAGGTACTATTTTAAGACCCTTTGTATGACCAATCCAAAAAGCGTGTAAAAACCATTTAATATTTTACAATTATATTCTTGAAATAATACCAAAGATGATATACCTCAGCTTCCTAATTACTACAAATATATGTCTGGGGGGATGATAGGCCCTTCGGCCGCATACAAAGGGTCTTAAAATAGTACCTTAGATCATTGTATAAAATTTAGGTTTGCTACTATAACGTAGTTTACCTAATTTTTTCACAACTTTCAAGACGTCTGGCAGAAGTAATGGCCCACGGAAAGTGTCTGGCAGTAATGAATTTTAATTTTAAATAATATTCTTGAAAAAATATGTAAATACTAGCTTTGTACCTTTAACGTAGGTAAGTAAGATTTTTATCCATCTGTACTTCGCGCTATCTCAGAAACGGCCCCGCTTTCAAGCTAATGGGTACACATACATCTTAACAAGACATTGTACTAATAATCCTGAAAATTTCAGCTTTGCACTAATGACGTAGGTCTGGCGGCTCTGGGCTCTTGGTCCATATATTTCGTCAATCATTACACTCGGCTGAGTAGTCACCGCGTAACCGGAAGGCCCACCTCCACCTTTCTATTTAAAGTTCTAGGTTCTCCGACAAACCACGATGTTGATGAACTCATGATACGCCAGATTCGAGATATAAACAGCGATGCGAGGAAAAGCACTAGGATCATCAGAGACTCCAGGGCTAGACTGCTTGAAATACAAAAGGTATCAGTCCTATGATGTCTATAACCGATTTATGCTCCGTGCCTACTCCCCTATCCAACGTGACACAACACAAACGTAGACAATACTGACAAAAGTATGGGAAAGTAGTCAGAACAAAATCCTACTTCCTACTATCCTACTTGTATTATAAACGCGAAAGTTTGTGAGTATGTATGTGTGTATGTTTGTTTATTACTTGTTGTGAAGCAAAAAACTTGTAACCCTTTCTAAGAAAATTGTTTGGACGCGGAGGAGTATGAAATTTCACACACTTATAGTTTATTAAGGAAAGTATTTTCTAAAATGTGCATACTAAATACAATCAATAAATATAACGTCACACACTACCCTGTATTTGACACACCCACACACGTATTGTAAAATTAAGTTAATTATACCTAGTCGACCACTTGGCGACCACTAGTATTTATATTATTTTAATTGTAAATACAAGAGGATAGAGGCGTTAGGAATCATAAAGAATCGGATCGGATATGGATCACCATGCTACATTGACCCTCACAATGAGGATGGTGACCCCTACTCCCGGATTATACTCATGCTTTCCATCAGGCCGAGTAGAGTCACTTTGGTAGGCTTAAATATATATAAAAAAACGAATTGATCTAGCGGTTCTCGAACTTTACGAGTACGCTTAGCAACACATTTGGTTATTCAAAGATTTTAAGTTGAAATAAAAGTTTATCTCAACCGTGTATTTAATTCACAGAAAGCTAACATAACAGAGAGCGACATCAGGGAGATCGGAGAACGGAATGAGCTGCTACTCAGAGAGATGGAGCGCTTCGACAGGATGACCAAGAGCATTCAGAAGATAGTTGGTGCCAGTGGAGAAGGTTGCAAGAGGAAAGAGGATTTTAAAAGTTTGGAGTATCTGCCTGGCAGTATTTATGGTAATACTCTTATTAGAAAGAGAGAGAGGCCTCTATGGCAATCTTTATTGGGAAGTCAGTGCCTTCAAATATACTGACAACTAGTTCACACTTCGAATTTCAACTCTCCCATAGGGTTCCGGAGGTCCGATGCCAATTGCTCCGTGGAAAAACTGAAATTTAGGTACAAGCGGTTGAGCTAGTAGCCGACCCTAAATAATCTTGGGAATAAAGGCTAGGTAGATGAAGACTCGTATTATTAACATCTTTCGAGTAGAATATTCTGGGGTGACGTCAGTGCGGTGACGGATCATGATCTAAAGTTTGAATATTCTTATTCATCCCATTAGTGTCCTAAGAGCCGACTAAGGAAACAAACTACGCAGGACGACATACATTGCATATGAAGGAAAACTTGAAACAAATCCTATAATAATCTATACCTCTTTCGAAGTACGCCTAAAGACCTTCTTCGAAGTAGAGTAGTGAAATATTAAAAGCTGTTGATGTGTTGATGAATATAGAAAACAACAAATCACTTAAGTGATCCGATGCTGTGAGTATATTTAAAAAAAAAATGAAAGTTAACTAGTCTATGGTCCATAAAAAGTAATAGTTCTTATAACATTCTTTAAGACACTTCAATGTTTAATAACATATTTTATATTTATTATAAATTGTTGATCAAGCCTTCATTTTTACCCGACTACGGCAAAACCAAATGAGGGTTATGATTTTAACTGGCTATGTATGTATGTTCATCTATTCCCTCATAGCTCCTCAACTGTTCATTAAAACTGGACAAATAATAAATGACATGACGTATTACTGAAGTTAGTGTGACGTCCTCTAGCAGTCACAAGGTACTCTAAAAAAACAAATTTGAGCTAAATATGTTGTGTTGGGTATCGTGGATAGGGCGTTACTTGTACATTTCAAAATATATATTCAGTCCGTATTTATTTATTATTGTAGTAGTTTTAACCGCTTGAGGTACCGTGGGACGCAGGCGTCCCGCCCAAATTTTGCACTAAGGTGACATTGTGTCCTATTGTCCCATAAAAGTTGCCTCGTCATAAATCGTCTATTCCTGTCTAACCCGTACAAGTTGACATGAATGTTAGTATGTTAATTGAAATATACTTTACTAATAAATTAATATTATAACGACACCAAAACATTACTACTACAAAAACGACGCTGAAAAAATCTTGTTTCGTACCTTTTCAGCGTCGTTTTCTGTCGTAGTTGGGGTTCAGTAGTAGACTGCCTTATTGGTCTAGTGGTTAGCGGATACGGTTGCTGTTCAAGAGGTACCGAAACAAATATTTGTGTGTGACCCACAAATATTTGTTTCGGAGTTTAGGTGTTTTTCTATGTATAATATGCTTGTATTTACAAAAAAAAGTATGTATATGTATGTATTTATATCAGTTGTTTAGTACCCATAATACAAGCTCTGCTAAGTTTGGGACTAGATGACGTTTTGTGTAAGATGTCCCAAATTTTTATTAGTTTTTAGTATTTTCATAGAAGATTTTTTGTTCTTTGTTTATTCCAGAACCGACTCTGCATCATGAAATGAGGATGGGCCACCCGACGGTCTTACTGGCTGGGTCCAAGCCAGCACACAGCCACAACTTCGACTTCTGTGAGCCTTCAATGAGAAGTAAATCTGTACGTTCTCGTCAATGTGTGAATTTAATGTAATATAAACGGAAATATAAACATTCTAACGAAACGGGATTTCTTTTAAGGAGATTGACCTGACGCGGAAGCTTAGTGAGAGTTACGACATGCAGGAGAAGCTCGCTGCTGATAATGCCGATTTAGAAGTCAAGAGGTTATTTTTTTTATTTTTAATCTATGCATTTTTTTTAATTCTATAATTATTGAGTAGGTCTTACTACAATCCACTTTTGAACTACAGTAGTTTAAAAAAGTTATCAATATAAAATAAAATCGGTTAGGTACAAGTCGACCTTCCGTACGAACAATGCTAGAAAGATGAAACTTTGCATGAATATGTGTTGGAATTACGTCGACCAAGTGCTTCAATAAAATTATAAAAAAAAAAATTGGGGATAAATACACGTAAAGTGGTGATGTTTTTTTTTCTCGCGGCTACTTCATCGTGTGATATCATAAGGTAGGTCTTTTAAAAACAATAAAGAATTTCTAAGACAGTTTTTTTATTAAGGTATCCGTTTACGAGAAATTACTCTTTAAAGGGCACTTTTTTGTAAAACCATGGCGTAAACCCCGTACCCCTCTAAAAGCAAAAAGCTGGCTCAAAAAAATCTGGGAAAATTCGTGATGCTGGTCCATATAATGAACTTTAGAGGAAAACCGTGACGGATTAAGTGAATGTTAGTTCAGGACTTATAGAAGCTTAGTTTTACAGTGCGCTTACTTGGAAAACGTCATACAAAATTAACGCATTATTTCATCATCATCATCAGCCTATCTCAGTCCACTGGTGGACATAGGCCTCTCCCATTGCACACCACTTTGATCGATTTTGGGCTTTCGCTTTTCTTTCTTTTAACGCATTGATACGTAAACAAAACAATTATCCATTACATACGATTTAAATCCACGTACCATTAGGGGTGACTGAGGAATCCTTTCTTGTGCGCGGCCTGAAACGCACTCTGCCTATTTTTTTTTGTTGTTAACTTTATTTGTATGCCCTCGGGCTAATCTTTTTAAAAAAACGTTTTCTGTAACTAGTTCATTTCAGCTTAAATACTTTTTGAACAGCATACTTTTTATTTTAGACTTTTCAAATGGTAAGCTATTACCATTTGAAAAGTCTCTACTAATGACAGATATCTAAATTCGAATTTAGAAACACAAAATCAGTATGACATCAGAACGTAGATATAACTTATCCAACATATTATTATAACAAACTGCAACAGAAAATTTCAAAAATGGTTGTTCTACATAAATAAAACAAGATGCAAATTCAAGATATCAAATAAATCCAGGTACGTTTTGCAGGTATATTTTGTACAAAGAGTTAATGACTAAAGATCAAAACTTGGAAACCAGTCGAGCTCAGATCAAGAGACTGCAGGGAGAGTTGAAGCTAATGAACAAGGAAAACAGTCTTCTTAACGAAAGACTTAGTAAAAATAATCCTGAGGTGACGATTTAAAACGCTTTTTCTTCTATATTTTCTTCACAACAGTAAGTTGTCATAGAAGTACTTTTCGATCTCATATTTGTTTTCAAGCTAAAACATATTGAGTTGTAAGATTATTATATATTAAGTTGTAAGAATGCACCACCTACTTGGTTTAATTAATAATTATTTTCAATAAATAATTACTCTTTAATTTCTAGATGATATGGCATTGTAATAGTTGACCTATGACAGTTCAAATAATTTTGGGAAGTGCGTGTTAAATTTATTTTTATCAAGTTGCAGTTGTCCGGGAAATTATTTTTACGATTTTAAAAGATCACTAGACACAACAAATAATATATTGGTTTTGAACACACAATACTTGGCGCAGTCGAAAGTGGTATGGCGACCGCTTGAACATCTAGGCCAATCGTGCAGTCTCTTCGCAAGACTGCACTGGCACTGACATCCATATGCACTAACGTTTGTTTTATGCACACAGGGTGATGCGACTTCCTTGAAAATAGAATGTTCTGAATCTGAAGTTGAAGACCAGGTACAAGCTACATAAGTGTATTTATACTATCCTAATTATTACACATCGACATAAATTATTGATTGGTTATTGTCTTTAGGCCAAGGATACTAAGCAAACAGGAGAGTTAATCAATAAACTAGAAGATTACAAAAGTTCTACTATAGACTTGGTTTGTACTTTTCTACATATCATAATTATTATCACTATTACATAGAAACATGCATGCTCATGGGCAAATTGAATTTGATATCACAGGCAAAGCAGTTGGGCAGCTTGGAGCAAGAAGTTAATTTTATCAAAACTGAGATGGACAAGGCGAAGGATGCACCGGGCAGTGCCTGTCGTGGTGGGAGCGGCGGTGGCCCAAACACTTGCTTTCAACAACCCGTATGTATAAAACTTAATTTTCAAATCTAATAATTTTCTAATTTATTTGATTAAAGATAGCTACTGCTTGTAAACCTTACCTTGTCATCCACAAGGTATCTAAGATACTCTTTTTGTTTCAAAAGCCAGTTTGCAGCAATCTTATCTAAGCTAATAAAATGTATGTCTGTATGTAACAGTGTTAGGTTTTAGAAAGTAAATAAGTTACTTACACCAAAAATCGGTAATCTATGGAACGGCTGGACCGATTTTGACGGGGTATGCACTGACAGAAAGCGAATTACCTAACGAGTAATTTAGACTTGTTATAAGACTAGCTTCGCTCCGCGGCGTTACTCGCGATTTTGAATAAAAAAATAACACCTACTCGTACTCGGCTAGTCTATACTAATTCTATAAAGCAGTAAAGTGTGTAAGCTTGTGGGGTTGTAGGGGGTAATCTTTGAATCTGCCAAAACAATTTTGAAAATCAGTTTACCGTTAGAAAGATACATTTGAGTGTCCCTTGGCTATAAAAAAAAACTATCGGTATATCTGACATACATACTTATATGACTGCCTTGTTGGTCTAGTGGTTAGCGTATGCGGCTGCTGATCAAGAGGTCTCGGGTTCGATTCCCGGGTCGGGCTAAATATTTGTTGATCCACAAACATTTGTTTCGGAGTGTTTTCTATGTATAATATTTATATATGTATTTACAGAAAAGAAGTATGTTTATGTATTTTTATCAGTTGTCTAATACCCATAATTCTAGCTCTTACTAGATGGCGTTGTGTGTAAAATGTTGATAAAATATTCGAAAAAAAAGTACACTGATAAAATATGTTAGGGCTAGTATAGTTTATAAATGTATTCTAAAGTGTAACTTTTTCTTTTAGGCTGGTGGACCCCCAGTCCCGCCAATGACCAGAGCTGTAAGTATCTTTATAATTTCTTCACCATTTTCATCAGTGATATTAGCCGCGAGTATAAGCCAGTAAGTTATATATTCGTTCGAAAAATGATTACCGTGATATTCAACACACACACATGCAAGTCGGGGGCAAAAGCTGGGTTGGGTTTCGAAATACGTCACCTGAATCTGAGGGTTTTGGTGGTGTAGGGGGCTTAAGGGAGTTAGTCTTAATCCCCCCCAAGTAATTTTGGCTGCCGGAGTTGCGTCTAAATATTTTAAAAAAAAAATCAAAAATTCTTAAATACAATTGCAATTATGCAAAACGGAACGTATTTTTATGCTTTAGTACAGTTTTTAAAATGTAATTTTTAGTTTTTATATGAAAAACGTGAAACGAAACGCAACATTTTGACACTAATTGACAGCAAATTTCAAATTTATGTGTCATTCCTTTGCTTTCGAGTTTAAGTGAATGTGTTCTTCCGTATCGATTTGTGTTTTTTCTACGACTTGGCTACGTTCTTGGATTCTGTTTGGATTGCTTTACTGTAAATAATTAATCAAGGTAATTATATTGGCACAATCCGACTTCATTGGGTTAGGTTAGATGGGTAAGGCGGGAGCGTAGCGCAGCGAAGCTGCCGCCTTACCCATCGTGGTTATTTTTTTTTAAACCACCCAGAAATAGCTCCGTCGACTATAATGCATAAAGCAATAAAACATGCATATAAAGTGGTATAAATAATGTTTGTACAAATTTCTGTTTTTGATTTTTCCAAAGGGAATCAAGTATTTTCGGCGGGTAAAAATGGTGAGGCAGGGTTCAGAGGGTTCAGACCCCTCCCCCATCCCCCCAAAAACTCACAACCCCTTAAAATGGCGACGTATTTCGAAATTTTTACCATTTCTGTTTTTAATTTTTTCTAAGGGAACCAAGTATTTCCGGCAGGTAAAAATGGTGAGGGGGGGTTCCGACACCTCCCCCCCTCCCCCCCAACCACTCACAACCCCAGAATCAGGTGACGTATTTCGAAACTTTAACCCAAAAGCTAGTTGTCTGTACTTGAAGTTGTTTAGTTTTCAAAAGAACGTCAAATGACTAGGTACGTTTTAGATTAGGTGGAGTAATAATAAGCAATTTAAGATTGAAGTGTATCAGTAACTAGATATCCAATTATTACCCAACTATGGCAAAGCCAGAGGAGGGTTAGGATTATGACATATATTATGTTTATTTGTTCTCTCATAGTTCAACAACATTAGGACTGGACAATGAGGTATCGTTAAAAGCGTCTTGATGGGGATCGTTATAGGCTATATTACGTGACACTGAATCTAATTTAGATAAATACGTTTTTAAATAGCGCGTAAATTAAAAAGTGTTATGGTACGTTTCTATGTAAACGTGTGGCTACAGCTTTTCAAACATTCAAGTTTGAAAAGCAGTTGGGGAATTCTCTATACACTGATAATTTTGTATTAGTAGATTATACTATATTGTTAAAGCGTCGGTTTGTGACGTGGTTGTTTTTTTTTTTTTTTTATTTTAGTGTTTCAGATAATTTTCGAATCAGCATCTCACTAAATTAAAATGAGTTCTATAATTAAATAATTTATTTTCTATATTACAGTGCGGTGTATGTCCCCCTTGCCCTGCGCCCTGCAATCCTAATGCACCTCCAGTAAGTGAAGCTTCCGACTAGATCTCGAATCTCATTTATTTCATTAATATTATCATCATCATCATCAGCAGCCTTTAACAGTCCACTGCTGGACATAGACCTCTCCTTTGAAAGGAGGTTTTGGCCAACCAAAATCAAAAACAATTCAATCATTAATATATAAATCAAAAACATTAGTTTTGAATTTACCTATGCCTTGTCTATTAACAGTACTGGAACAATCATAATACATCAAATAACATCAAACAAAACATTAAAGTGGTTTCATTTATTGAGTAATTATTAATTATTAAACTCAGTTTAATATAAGATTAATTTGACTTTTCTCACAGACTCCAGCTGAAAGGGAAGTTGCAAAACTGACAGTTCAATTACGACAGACTGAAGAAAATTTCAAGACCAAAGTCACAGAAGTAAGGTTGATTTAATATTAACATATTTGTATCTTCAAATTATCAATTTAATTAGTAACAATTACTAATCTCCGTGTGGTCTTTTTATATTCTAGTGTGCCATGCTCCGGATGGAACTACTCAAAAAGAAGGAAGAATTGGAAAAAGAGGTATGTCAGCATCGCGAAGTTCAAAACAAACTTCGAGAATTGGAAATGAAATTTGAAGGCCTAAATACGCATACGAAGATGATGCTAGGATCTAAGGAGCAAGCTATGGAACAAGAAGTGAACGTAAGGGCTTTGAAGCAGTGCTACAGAGAGGCCAGAGAGGAAATTGACGAACTCAGAATCTTAATGAAGGAACAGAATGACCAGCTTCAAGATTATAGAGTCAAGGTGAGTCAAGGGCACATTTTACTTGAAAATCCCATTATCTCGCTTTTTACGTTTGTGTCGTCAACCAACCAATCCGACCGACTTCGGCCTTGACGACCACTTTGACCCCTTATAGGGCTTGGCGCTGATGGACCAAGAGATGACTTATATAGCCGATTTTCGGAGCAAAATCCCTTGCACAAAGTGGGCAAGTGAGCTTACCACTCTCGTAATTATAGTGAATGGCAGCGAGTGGACGGGCTTTAAGCTCATCGCGCTTGGTGTCGAGGTCGGTTTGTGTCGTTTTACAATATTGTAAGCAGCTTTTCACAGTCCATTGCTGGATATGAATATCTCCTTGAGGAGAGGTTGTGGCCTACTATCGCTAGCTAGGTATAGGTTTAGTTTTAGGTTTTCTTTCTTAGACTTGGGACTTAGGACCTGACGGATAAATACGAATTGTATTTGTTTATTTTTTCATTGTACATAAATCAAAAGAACAGTGTCAAATAAAATACAGGTAATTAACAATCGACGGTCTTATCGCTCGCGGCCATCACTTACAGACAACATTTAAAGGCAGTTGAGGCATCAATGAATAGATCTTGGGTAGTTCATTATATTGCTCTAAACGACACTGTTGAAATCTAATAATCTACTTCGCATTTTGAAAGCACACCAATACCATACCACGAATTACTTTAATTACATATCAGTCCGTTGAAATGCAATAAAGCAAGTATTTTGACAAAATCTAAAACAAATGTAAAATCAAAATGGATCAATATGATTAAAAAGCAATAGCCAAGAACGATTACTTAGTCTCAAAACAAGCGTTAAAATGGATTTCTGATTTTTTTTGTTGGATGTGGTGCCTATTTTGGCCAATTTTAGTGTAAAACTAAATGTAAAAATAAGTGCGATGTTTTGTGTGGTTTCACCAGCTCCGAGAAGAATCCTGTAGTCAATTCGTTATATCAAAAAATATTTGCAACTGTGTGCAACACCAAAAAGTTTTCTCATGAAGTTAATATGTAACAAAGTATGAAACATAAGTACTTATTCTGCTTAGGATGTTACAAAGGACGTGAATCAAATTCTTAATTTTAACAACTAAAAAGCGATTCTTATATTTTTTTTTTCTACTAATTTTTGCGCAGTACTTGCAAGCACAGCAGCTAGTGGAGGAGCAACGGCGACAGATGGACATGATGGACATGGACAATACCAGGATCAGCGAACAGATCAATCTTGAAATACAGAAAGTTAAGGTACATACATACACATGTGCTTTACATGTATAATAAGTTTGTAAATCTCAGTAAAGTATCTAATATTCATATTTTGATTTTATAATATATCAATATAGACTAATGTTATCGCCTATTTAGATCAAGTTCCAGGAGAAGCTCCAGGAACTAGCACCAATCCCTGACTTGCTGAAAGCGACTCAAATGCGGTTAAAAGATGCGCAGCAGTCGCAAGCTATTGCTGAACATAACGCCGAACAACTAGCTAGAGAACTCAACTGCGCTCGAGAAAAGGTCATTATATAATGGATCTTTCAAATTTTTGGTACAAATGATACAAATTTTCAGAAGTTCTTCGTTTCCAATTTATATTATAATATATTCAGTATGTATTTTCGATTAATGTATTGAAGCTTTTAATGAACCTATTAGTAATTTAGAAATGTTAATATTTGATTAGGCTTCGATTAGGCAATAAGTTGCACCTAAAGTACGTACAGCAAGACTATAAATATCCTTTTTAGTTTAAATAGCAACTGGCTATTTAAACTGAAAAGGATTTTTATACCATTTCAATCAAATTGACATACTTTTTCATATAAAAAGTATTCAAATATATGCATAGGTTAATAATATCGGTTCATACTTAATACATCTGTAATAAATAAACAAACTTGTAATAATTATACAGGTGCATATGCTCCTACACAACGTGATTAAGCCACCAGAGAAAACATCTGATAAGGATAGTGCAGATAAACAAATGCAGATGCTACAACAAAGAATTTCCCAGCTGACAGAGAGTAATGCTACGCTTAAGAGCGAGATAGATCGACTCAAGTAAGTTTGTAGGATTTAAAGGCAATTTGAATAGTATACAGTACTTGTTTCGACTTACACCGAGCTGCCACTCTGAGGAGACTATTGGGGGAATTAATGTCGCTTGTAGATATTACTGCATTTGGCCTTGATATATAAAAATGGTATATATTGGTTAAAATTTTATAAAGCGATTTAATATGATGTGTACGACACAAACGAGTCGATAGTAAAAACTCTAAATAATGTGAATCAATTTTCAGTCATGGTCACTGAAGTCCTTGGGTTAGATTCGCTTAGATTATTTCGCTTATAGAAAGGCTGCCGATAAACGCTTTTCAACTGCCAATTGAGGAATATTTATATTCGAACTAATTATGTAAATGACCGTGAATTACCAAAATTTCACATTGTTAGAAATTATTTTAGAATCAACTGTCACTTCCTTTTAGACACTTTTTCTTATTTGTGATATTTTATAAAATGTTATTTTGTACTGCAAAGGTCGAATGTGATACGCATGGAAGAAGCTGTTCTTGCGAACGAGAAACGGCTTCAGGAGAAGATGCATGAATGCGCTCAGCTAGGAGGTGAACTAGATCGCATTAGAGACGAAGCAGCCAGAGCTTTGCAACGTGCCAATGAGCGCACAGAGACAATACGCAAGTAAGTACTACATTCTTAGCATATGCTTATTCTTGATTATATTATATCAATGTTTAAGATTCCTTTTGCAAAAAATAGATCGATAGATTGCAGAAAGCTATATTTTATTAAATTATTATATAAGATTACCAAAGTAACTAGTCTGCCTGATGGAAAGCATGAGTAGAATACAGGAGTAAGGGGGTCACCATCCTCATTGTGAGGGTAACCAATGCAACATAGTGACCCATATAGTGGCGGCCTGATCGAATGTTAGTGAAGCATTCTCCCGGCCTCTGAAAACCGACCGGCCTCCGGAATCCTCAGTCACCAACGAAATACGATAGCAAGAATGCTCATTTTTAGGATCGGATGGTCGTCTGTAGGAGGGTAGTACTGCCTCGGTCGAGCCGGCCAATCAGCTGAAATCTGCGTGGTTCTACTACTTATTAAGTATCGTATTTCTATTTATTAATATTTTATTATTACTTCAATTGTTTTCGTTTTCGTTCAACTAGGTGCATGCAAACTACAATAGCGGAGATGGAAAGACAGCTAGCGGCCTGTAGGGCTCAAGTGAAGACTGCAGAGAAAGATCGCGAGGAAGTAAGTTACCTAATTTTCTACAAGTAACAATGTTAAATGATTGTGTATTGATTAATAATGAAAGATAATAGGACACGCTAACGGGGTCATGTGTATACATAACAAGAATTGCAAAATAATGCAGAGAAAATATAAGTACGAAACCGAAAGCTGTCATTCATTCAAGATCTTACGTTCACTGTTTATTAATCAATCAAACGAAATTAAGTTCTTGAACCTTATTAGAAATAAAGGTGTTACATGAAGTATGCGATTATAAACATATAATTTTTACCTAATATTCCTTACAATTTTCACAGCTCCAATGTCGCATGCAGTGCCAGATAAAACGTTTGAATGACAACTTCGCTCAGGCACAATTCCGCATTATGGGCCTGCAGACACAAGTTTCTACTCTCAGAAGAACAGTCTCCAGCACAGGGGAAGGTGATGGTGATAATCAAGAATGCACCTGTGCAGGATTCTTCGAAAACTAGACTACAAATTAGCACACCTGTTGCTAAAGCTTTTATTTCTAAACTACACCCCAAAACAAATGATCAACTATAATTAGTTAAAGCCAAGTTTTAAGAACATAGTAGTTTTTTTTGCAAATCATTTGAGATTGACATTAGTGCTGCAAAGAGACTACTAATGGTTTCACCGATCGTCTGGGGTGGGGTGAGTTAAACACATTATTTTCTAGCTCTCATGGATATCAAAATGATAAATTTTGAAATTGGTTAGATTTGTAAATATCAAGCGAGTTCAAGACTTAAACACTTAATATCGGTAAAACCAGTATTGATCAGTGTTGAAGATAAGCACCATAATATGATTGAAAATAATGCAATTGATTTATGAAATTTTTGCTTGTCCTTAAATGTGCAAAACAGTAGCATGCCTTGACGTATTATGATTTATCAGGCTGGTACAATTAAGTGCTAACCGAAATAAATTACCAATTTTCATAAGTTGATGCCGTAACTTATGCAATTTTCATGTCATATCTGAAGAAACTTTCTAAATTTCGGACAATGTCAACATTTTCAACTTGTACTAGTGGAGTATAGGCAGAGGGTATATATACTGCATTAGTAAGACGTAGTTTTGAAGGTGGGGCATTTTCCGATGCTGCATCTCAGATAGTGCTTTGTGAATCTGAGATGAATAATTATCGTATGAGCAATAAGACAAATTTAAATTAATTGTTCAAGCACAAAGAAGAGCAAGTCTAAAGTCATAAAACTATTTTATAGTGTACATGGTCAGCAGCTCTTATTTAAACTATATTGGATAAATTCCGAGTACTATATTATTAATAAGGGTGTACCTATAATTTAATTTTTTTTTGGCTTAGTTTCGATCTTGGAAATTAATTATTGTGTTCTTTATATGAAGAAAATATTAATTCTGCTTGTTCACTCTTATTGCTCCTATTTCTGATATAATTAATTTATCAATTCGACTTTTGCACTATTTTGAAAGTCATTCATATTTGATATTTCAAATGTTATTTCCAATCCCATTTTATTTCAACATTCTTTCCAATCCTTTTCCTATTCCTCGCCCCCCCATCCCTTAGCCCTATCCTATACTTCGTCCTATTCCTCGGTCCTTCCCTGTTCCTTTGTCCTATCCTTAGGTCCTATTCTTTGATCCTATCCCATTCTTCCATCCTAACCCTCGGACCCATCCTTTGTCCTATTCTCCTTATCCCATTCTCCTTATCCCATGCCCCTTTTCTATTCCTTCTTCCTATCCTTATCGTGATACTCCCTTTATACTATTCCTATCACGATATCCTCCTTGTCCCATTCCCGTCATGATGATATCCCTCTTGTTCCATTCCTGTTATAAAATCTCCTTGAACCTATTCTTGACATACAATATATTCTGATCCCATCCATCATTTCGCTATTCTCCACATACACAACTATTTTTCTACAATTATAAATTTTGTTGTGACTAATTAATATGGTATGGTATTAATATGGTTGTCTCCATCACCAATAATTCCTAGATTAATCTATTTTTCCTTGAACCATAAAATCATAATTTGCATTGGCATGATAACCTCACCGGGTCGAAACAGCCTCCCCCTATTTTCGAGGGACTTAACAGTCGTTCTTTTACATTGTATCTAAAAAGCTGTTGGCTCGTTTTACGTATTTTATGCTCTTTTAAATGTATAATAGGCTCGGGATTATATTTATTTAAATAGAGCATGGAATTGTTTCTCGATGTTACCATTTGTACTATGGGTGTTATTAGTTGAATAATCTAGGACTCTGCTGATATATTTCACAAAATTTTTCTCGTGAAAGTTTTTTGATCAGATTCATGGCTGTTTAATAAACTATATTTACATTTAATATTTGTGCTTTATTTACTCGTCCTAACAGCTATGTTATTAGAAGTATAAATCTTTTGCTTCTAAGTAGAGAAAAATGAAATGATCGGACTTTTACACAAACATTTCAAAATCGAAAACTGGACATAGTCGTAACTGTTGCATTTTTTTTTATTAGGCGGTGAACACTGCTAGTACTACTGCTAATGCTAAACCCACCTTATATTGGGGGCGACAAGTTAAGACTATTTGTGTACCAATAATTAGGAAAGTAGGGTAAACCACCCAATCGTTGGCACTCCTCCAATTATTGGCACTTTAGACTAGTTGAAAAAAACAAGGAAACTATAATCTATTAAAGTTCAGTATGCTTTAAAAAGTAAAATACTTTAATTTATCTGCTAGGAATTGCCAACATTGTTCCAATAACAATAGTATATTGCAGCTATTCGGCTTATTGATACTTTCGAAATAACTTTATATACTTAATTACACATCGTAGCAGTAGATACAAATATCATTTTTTTAATTTTTTTATCACATTTTATTTATTTCATGTGCCAACATTTGGATCAAAGATTTCATCAAAATTCTTTTATTGGCCCACAGTGCCAATAGCAAAAGCTAATTATTGGCAGTAGTGCCCATTATAGAACATGGTGTGCTAATAAACTATGTGTATGTTTTTTATTCATATAGAGTAGAAAGAGATTAAAATAAAGAATTGGTTAAATGTCAGCCATGCGAAGGGTTTTCCTAAACTTAAAGAAGATCTTCTGAAGAGCGTATCAGAAAATTATAAAAAAAGCGGCCGATCTAACCCATTCAAAGACAGAATTCCAGGAGAGAAATGGTTTAAACTCATCTTAAAGCGGCACCCGGATATTGTTGTAAGAACTCCGGAAGCAGTAACTGCGGGAAGTGCTACCGTATCAGAAAATTATATAAAAGGATAGTTTCAGGCAATTGAAAGATATCTTAAAGATCATAGTTTATTAAAATTATACTAGACTCAAAAAGAGTCTTGAATGTGACGAAACTAATTTCGTTCTTTGCGCAAAGACAGGTGTGGTTTTGGCACCAAAAGGAGCAAAAAATGTTCACAAGATCGACCACGCCCTAGCTAAAAGTTCATTAGCAGTGATGTTTACTTTTGCTGCCAATGGCGAAATTATCTCATCTATTGTTATATACCCGTACAAGCGCTTGCCAAGTGAAATTGCTTCAAAGGTACCAGCAGATTGAGTATAGGCCTAAATGACAATGGCTGATGAAAACAGAAATTTTCTCCCGAAAGTGTTACATCCGCAGCTCGTGCGAAATCAAGTACCATTCCCGATCATTTTATTTGTAGATGGATACAAAACTCAACTCACCTACGCCGTCAGTGAGCTTTATTCCTCATTTGATATTGTGCTTATAGCACTTTATCCCAATTGCACTCGATTGCTTCAGCCTGCAGATGTCTCAGGTTTTAGACCTCTAAAAGGTGGTTGGCAGAAGACCGTATTAGAGTGGCGGCGTGACAATCCATCTCGAGCTCTTACAAAAGTCGATTTTATACCGTTATTGCAATAGACTGTTATATATACTATACTTTAACTACGTGCCAATAATTAGACTAGTAAATGCCAATATTAAGACATTCTATGCCAATAATAGGATTTCTGTAGTATTTCGGATTTAAGTGTTAAATATTTATATAATACTATTCAATCACATAAAAATGAATATAGAAACAAATATTAAAGTATTTTCTTTGATTGTGTCCTATGTATGTTTGCAAATGAGATTTTATGGTAATTTAATTTCAGTCTGACACGAAGCATACTCTTAAAGTGCCAATAATTGGGTGGTTTACCCTATTATCATTCACCATTGCTCTCATTGCCTATATTACTCTTCTTCAATACAATTGACATTTAATTTTCTTGGAATAAATAAAAATTGTTGTACATTATATAACTCATGCGACCTAAATGTTAGGTAATACCTAATATCATTTTAAATGAAATTAGGAACTGAAAAATGGTAATAAAATACAATTTTAAATCTTCATGATAAGCCTTTTTTTTAAACATACTCTTTAAATATCATAATATACTAGCTGATCCGGCGAACTTCGTACCGCCCGAATTTGAAATCCCATAGCTTGTTCGCAGCGCCACCTACCGGGTACTATAATTTGAGATTTAAACTATCCTATCTCTCAAGTTAGATCGAACTGCACATGGTGTGCGAATTTTATTATAATCGGTTATGTGGTTTAGAAGTCCATTGAGGACAAACATTGTGACACGAGATTTATATATATTACTAGCTGAATCCCGCGGTGTTACCCGCGATTATTAAAATTGCGACTATAATTTGAGATTTAAACTATCCTATCTCTCAAGTTAGATCGAACTGCACATGGTGTGCGAATTTTATTATAATCGGTTAAGTGGTTTAGAAGTCCATTGAGGACAAACATTGTGACACGAGATTTATATATATTAAGATGATGTATCATATTCTTTATTTTAAACTATTGCGTCTCATAGTCGTCATGTTGGTTTTTAGGGTTCCGTAGCCAAATGGCAAAAAACGGAACCCTTATAGATTCGTCAAGTCTGTCTGTCTGTCTGTCTGTCTGTCCGTCCGTATGTCGCAGCCACTTTTTTCGGAAACCATAAGAGCTATACTGTTGAAATTTGGTCAGTCGATGTATTCTGTGAACCGCATTAAGATTTTTACATAAAAATAGAAAAAAAAACAATACATTTTGGGGGTCCCCATACTTGGAACTGAAACTCAAAAATTTTTTTTTAATCAAACCTATACGTGCGGGGTATGTATGGATAGGTGTTCAAAAATGATGTTGAGGTTTCTAATATCATTTTTTTCTAAACTGAATAGTTTGCGCGAGAGACACTTCCAAGGTGGAAAAATGTGCAAACTACCAACGAAAATTGGTTTGAACGAGATCTAGTTAGTAGTTTTTTTTAATACGTCATTAATCGTAACACGCAATTTACCTTTCATCCAATCAAAACACTATTATTAAAACATCGATGAAAGTTACAACGAACTACAAGAACTGATATATGATGTTACTTGCTGATACGGAACCCTTCATGGGCGAGTCCGACTCGCACTTGGCCGCTTTTTTTATCGTGTGACCTTTCTTAAAACAAGAACTTTCTAGACGAATCTAATGATATATTAATAAAATAAATTCGTTAAGTGATTTATATGACATTAAGTAATACCTAATAAACTAAAATTATTATGGAAAGATTCTTGCAACGGCAATAGTGATGCTAACGCTACTCGCAAGACGACAGAGGGGTATCACGCGGGGGAACGGTATCATGTTTCGTTTTGAGCCAGGTGCCATCTTAGCTCGCACGAGTTATAATAATTTTATTGTAACAAGATACAAATATAACAAACAATTCAAATCATTATAAGGTTCCGATTCTTGATAAAACAGACAACCTCTGCTGCAGAAGGATACATTTATTTCTATTTAAATATATAAATCCTAGATTATCAGAAGATCAGATTTGCACAATAGACCAGGGTCGATAATTTTTGAAAACAAAATAAATTATAGTAGGATGAAACCCATTATAAAAGGAGGAGAATATCATAAAAATGAAAGGAAAAATAATTTACGGGCGATCTGAGGTCGGGAAGGGGAAGGGGGGATGTTTTAACGGTTTATCTTGATTTCCGGCAAAACTAGAACTCCTATGGAAAAAAGTTAAATGGCAAATATAATGGTTGTTAAGGTCTACAACTTTTGCATTTACACTTTTTTCACTTAACCACAAATTTTATGTAAAAATTTAAAAACCCTAGTTTTTGGTTTTTTATTTTTATCTTTTACAAATAAAAATATTTTTTCACGAAATTTAGTAAAACTTACCTAGCCCACTTTTCTATGAAATACCTTTTGATGGTCTAAAATTTTCCGCAAATTACTCAGGTATTAAAGTATCTTAAAATAGTAATAAATAGACATCTACGCATTGTATTTCGATTTGCAATATTCTTGTTTATCGATTTAACATGTAATCTTACGTTTTTCAAGTAATTAAAGTGTCAATTTTAATAAATATCTCAATTACGAAAAAAAAAATCGAATTCGATCGAAGTTTTTGCATTTTCTGAGAAGATTTATTATGGTAATATATATTTTTTTTACACCATCGGATTAGAGATTTCATCAAACATAATTTGAGGTTATGTGATAAATTAACTACAACTTTGCCATGTAACTTTTTTCCATAGTTCTGGTTTTGCTGGAAATCGAGATATATAGTTTTTTGCCCTTAATACCCCCCCCCCCCTCCCCTTCTCGACCTCAGATCGCCCGTAAATTATTTTTCCTTTCATTTTTTTAATATTCTCCTCCTTTTTCAATGGCTTTCATCCTACTATAACTTATTTTCACTTTTTATGATTATAAGAGGCTTCTACCGTGGTCTACAAAGATTTTAGTAGCAAATACTTTAGTCGTTGCGACAATATATTCAAACGTCAATCGTGATGGAACATTTTCAACTCTTTCAGGTTACAAAACCTTTCTACCTATCTCTTATGTTCTAAATTATGCAACTTTAGTTTCAAAATAACAGACCTTAAAACAATCACACCTCACAAAATTCCATATTTTGTATGATTGTAGGTTTAGGTAAGTTAAATGATTATACCTAATTCTATTAACCTCCGTTATTATTATGGGAGAAAACACTTTAGGGATTCTAAGGTCTTGTTTTATTTTTATTCAAAACTTGAAGATTTATTGATTTGGAAAGCTTTTAATTACCTATCGTGATCAAACAATACCTTTCCGAATTTTACTATGGTGTGGCATCAAATTAACACGCAAACCAGTTCCTTTCTTTGTATTGATGATTTTTGACTTCTGCCTCTCTGTCTGTTAGTACTTGATAACTTATTGGGAAATTTCGCTACTTTGGCTATCTTTCTCAATATCTTCTCTCACCACGTGTAGATTACCGTTGGCTGAGAAGCAAGACCTGAGAGCTTCTTGTGCCAAGTGCGTATCACGATGTGGTGGCCGAGCGATTTCATGATACAGATCTATGGCTTCGCACATTACTGCGATTGCTTCTTGTGATTGCTCTTCATCCATAAGTTTAGCTCCTTCCTGTATAATGAAAAAATGAGTATATTAGAGTATTTTCTCTCTAGGGTATACCTGAACCGACTAATAGTCCCTTGAGACGGCGTGTTATTTTTAGTCGGTTCATGTCCAACATAACCACCAGTTGGTAATATCTGAAGGGATTACCGAACAGGAAAAATGGGTCTCTTTTGGTTCAGATGTTTACTAAACAGACCAGGTGTATGTTTGTATTATTCTTCGGAACGCTTCGTAGCCTAAACAGCATGCTAGTTTTGGAGTTTGAAGTTTCATTAAATTATTTGTAATTGAAACGCACTTGTGTCTATTAAGTTACTGTTCATGGAGAAATCCTTCCTCTCATACCATAATAAATGCTGTGTTTGCAAAGCAAGTTTCAGCTAGCTGTTATATACCTGATATTGTTTGACACATCTATTGACAGTCTCCAAGTTGACTTTGACGAGGTCTCGGTCTATGTTTGTTGAGCATTTGGCACATCTACTCGGAAGGTATTGTATGTTCGCCTTGAATTTGCCAGAGCACGTTACGTTTGGACACCTGTAACAATACAAATTTAAAACGGTGCGGGATTGAGTGTGAATTTTAAACGATTATAATTTCATTAAAAACCTGTAATGTTCCACTCTCAGGAGAGGGTTAAGGCCATACCTCGCTACGCTGACCGAGTGCGGATTGAGGACTGACAGGACGATTATAATATTAGGTTTTAATATACTCGTAGGCACATCGCATTTCAACACGGCCCAAATTGATTTAATGAAAGAAATTTACAATGTTCCGTAGAATGCAGATTTATATTAAAAAAACAAAGCACAACTCACGACGCGTTTTACGCCCGCGTTGTACGCGGTTGTTTGCGGCTCCCGCTGCACCGGCGGGCAACCTGTAGAATCGCGCGGGTCGCGGTCGCCCGCACCCTTTGCGGTCTGAACCTCAGCTGAACAATACCACCCATCATGCAACCGCCTGTCTTGCGATCATTGCCCGCAAACGTGGCGGGCGAAGATCGCAACCGCGGCAGCCGTGTGATCGCGCAAATAACCGGTTTCGTGAGTATAGAAATAAAACCGTAGTTCCACCACCGCAGCGGGTACGGGAGAAAAACGCTTTGTGAGTACTTAGACTAAGTCTAAATAAAGTGCGTAGAAAGACGTTTGGACATAGTGACAACGAATCTTGCCAATTCCCAACTACTCAGCCAGCGTGCGGTCGTGTGGTCTTAACCCTCTGGTAAGAAGAGACCGGACCGGACCATCACAGTAGTGGAATGTTGCGGGTTGTTGATTTTAGACATGTTTTAGATTAACCCCAAGACGCAGAAGAAATGACTGCGTTTAGTACATGATTGCCTGGTTTATTAATCAGATAGACTAACCATTAGAAGACTGCATAGTGTTTAATAAACTAGCCTGATATATGGTGGTGTGTCTCCAGACATCATTTTTAACGTTGGCCAATCTTCTTTACACGCGGTACATTCGCACTTGAACCAATATCGGCAGGCCAACGCACGTTGCCTCTCTTTGAGGCCTCGCATCATGAAATGTGGCCCATAGTTCTCGGAGACCACGTCGCCGGGAGACAGCGGGCGTGTAGCTCGTAACACAATGTTTCGGCCTTCGAAGTGTCTAGAAATAGAAATTAGTTAACTATGAAGTTTTAGTTGGTTCGAGTCCGACACACCACCCCGCCGTAAGCCCCAGGCGGGGTGACGGTCCACATGGATTTCAACACGTTAAAAAAAAACTAACCTTTTTTATGAGAAACATATTTACTTCAGCGGTATAACGTCACGCTACGGGCAATAGAAGAAGCAGACAGGGGCTGCGTGGGTCAACTAGTAATAATAAAAAATGTTTGGGGTTATTTATCCAAATGTAACAAACCTTGTCACGGCTGGATAGCACTCGTGATTGAACAATGCCCCGACGGGGTAGATCCCCACAGCTATATAAACTGGCTTGGAGCCACTAAACATGTGGCGCCCTCTCACGGTCTCGTACATCTCGTGTGCGTTGAATTGGAGTAGCTGCATGTTGCGCACTATAAGTTCCGTAATTGACCTCTGAGCTGAAAATATCTGTAGATCAAACTTCTGGAGACTAAGAGGCAGTTTCGCAGCTTGCTGATTCAAAATATTTTTCAAATGACTGCACAGCTGGCTTAGTAGTTTAAGCAGTCGCTTTATCGTTTATTAGACTGCCTTGTAGATCTAGTCCTTAGCGTATGCGGCTGCTGATCAAGAGGTCTCGGGTTCCATTCTCGGGTCAGACCAAATGAGAACCAGATAACTTCCCGAACCTTTTTCAGGAATTCGTGAAACTGACCCTAATTGTCTTAGAAATAATAGGTGCATTTATATTAAAAGGCAAGGTAGTAATTTTGACTTGGCAAGATATGTTTTTAGCCCGTGTGACATTTTTGTTAAAATCACTACATATAATAAAATAAAGTCCTTCGCCGTGTCTGTCTTTCTGTCTGTTTGCCATAAATTCGAAAACCACTGCATCAATTTAAATGAAATTTTGTTCCAAGAAAGTGTAAAGCCTGAGAAAGGACATATAGACGCGGGCGAAGCCACGGGCAAAAGCTGGTAGGGATATAAAGAACATTATCAATGTCTACAGATTTTGCACAAATTAACTTTTGAAAGATTAGGCAGTGCATATACCAACCTTTTTCTAAATTTTCTGAAACACATTTCTTGAAAAATCCTGCTTTCTTCAGACATTCTGTTAGGAATAAAGCCATTATAATTCTTTTAAAATAATCAACACCTTTCCTGAAAGTGGAGTGTGTGCACAGAGTATATATCTGCGTTGCTTTTAATTCTAACTTCTCCTCAAAACTCATTTTTTCTTCTACATTACTGTTTTCTTCTTCTTTGAAGTTCTTCTCTGTGAAACTTTTAATACCCTTTTTAGATCTATTTAATCTTTCTTTTCTGGATTTTAATTTAGATTTTTTTGCTACTCCTTCTATGTCATTGAGGGCAGCACCTTCGACTGTCTTCATCTCATTGCTGATGTATTTTGAATGTATTGATAAACTGACTTCAAGTCCCGCTTGAGTGACCATACGTAAAGCTATGTGGCTCAATACCGACATCCCGGATCCTGAAACATTCCCAAATAGGTACTCCATGTATGTACAACTTTTTAAGAAAATTACGAGGACGGAGGAGTATGAAATTTCCCACACTTATAGTTTCTGTGGAGGTTCTATTATTTGAAAAAAAATGCATAAAATTTACATAAATCAATAAATAAAACGTAACACATACTAGCATGTATTTGACACACACATACGCGTAGATACTCTTTTGTCAAATTAGCATGGTAGCGTAGCCTTGACGAAATCTATGATTATAGAAGTTATAGTTTTTGAAAATAGAACTTTAACAATGTTGCCACATGTAATTCTAATTAATTATGGTCGAATTTGACACGAAACTAGTGGTCTTGGCGACCACTAGTATTGTTTAAGAACCTCAGTAAAGATTCACGGTACACACTAACGATAATAGAAGAGAAAAACATTTGTTGTAAATGAGAACAATAATTTGTAAATAAAAATCGCTTTACTTAGTGGTCTAATTTTTGGTATATAGCTGCGCCCCGCGGGGTTACCCGCTGTGGTTACTGTATCTGTGAAACTAGGCAAAACATATTTACTCTATAAATCACCAGAAATTGGTATAGCTATCCCAGAGATTAGACAGAAGAAACAATTGCGAAAGAAAAAAAAAGTGTTTGTGATGTAAGTAATTTTTGTTATTGTTTGTTTCTCGCTGTGTTTTAATTTCTATGTTTTTGACTGCCTCATTGCTCTACCGGTTAGCGTATGCCGCTGCCGATTAAGAGGTCTCGGTTTCTATTCCTGGGTCCGATCAAATGTTTGTATGTACTGTATTGTATATATGTAAAGTATGTTTATGTATTCATATCAGTTGTCTAGTACTATTAGTACAAGCTCTGCTTAGTTTGGGACTAGATGGCTTAGTGTGTAAGATGTCCGAAATATTTATTTATTATTTATTGTTTGTAATCACCTAAGGCCACTCGTCTATGAGAGCTTCATATAATTTATTATTATTCGTTTGCACAATATAAAATGAGTTACCTGTAAATAAATCAAGAAATGGACATTCGTATACGTGATATGTAGATATTGCGTCGTCTCTGCATCGCACCGAACAAAACGCGACCCCTGAACATCTAGGGCACCAAACAGGAGCTTCATTATCGTTGTCTTCCAACCTTAAACACAATTATTAGAAGAATATTCTTGTAAATACCAAAATTTGAAGGTAGTACATTCTGTACTACCTGCAAATTTTGGTATAAAATGATGATGAAAGCATTTGTGCTGTCGAGTTACGTAGGTGAGTACCAAATTGGAGGCAAAATGATGCAGAATAACTCAATATACTGCCATGGTCACCATGCTACTCTGATTCTAATACTGCTTTCCACAAGGCAGAGTAGAGTCGTTTTGGCAGAGTTATATATAAATAACCCACTTTGTCCGTCCGTGTGTATATCGGTTATCGCTATAAAAAGTAGCCTATGTTCTTTTTCAACTTCCAGACTAACTCTGTACTAAATTTCATTTATCGGTTCAGTTATTTTGACCTCAAAGCGAGACGGATGTACAGACTTACTTTCGCATTTATAATACATATTAATAAGGATAATAATCTCTGTACAATCTCTAAACCGCTTATATCACTAGGCCAACCGTGCAATCAAAAGAAAAAGGTAAAAAGTTACTTCTTAACGAATGCTGCCTTACCTTTTAAAACAATGTAAGCAATGTGTACCGTAAAATTCACCGACGAGACAGGCAGCATACGGACTGTCGATCAGCAGTATATCTCCAGTTCGGATCGGTGCGTTGGCTACTGCAAAGCGACCCTGAAAAATGTAAGAGTGAAAAAGAAGTGTAAAGAATCTTTTGCTTCCAAATAGAGAAAAGAAATGGAAAATCAGCTTGTCTTGTCTAAGTCATAACGTTAATTATCCTGTCTTAGGTACCCAAGCAAAATACAACGCTAAAAAAATTACATGAATATCGGTTGGATAGTTTTGGTGTGCGTGACAAACGTGACACGAAAATTTTATGTATTACTAGCTGATGCCCGCGGCTCCGCTCGCGTTTTAGAGGTATCAAAAATAGATGTTGGCCGATTCTCAGACCTACTGAATATGCATATAAAGTTTCATAAAGACCGGTCAAGCCGTTTCGGAGGAGTATGGCAACGAAAACTGTGACACGAGAATTTTATATATTAGATCTATATCTATACATGAAGCAATATTATTGTACCTCTTCTTAAGAAAATTACGAAAAGTACATACGAAATTCTGTACACGAATGATTTATATAAATAAGTGCAGACTGCTATTTTTTTTTTATTATGCATATGAAAATATCGCACACACTACCATGTATTTGACATGCATAGATGATACTCCTTTCTCAAATTAACATTGTAGCGTAGCCTTGGTGAAATCCGTGATTAAAGAAGTTATAGTCTTTGACAATAGATCCTTAATAATGTTGCCACATTTAATCCAAATTAATTATGGTTGAATTTCGACCACTTGGCGACCACTAGTAATAATATATAGTAATCCAAGCGTATTCTGTTCGAAAATCAATTCAAATTTATTTTTTACTAATGAAATATTTTATTATTCGTGTCGTTTTCAAGCTCAGCTTTGATACCGATTTCAAAAAAGAGCAGTAAATAAATATCAGAATTAGTAATATGTGTAATAATTTTTATTACCCTATTCTCATCTTCTGCTATTTTCAATAACTTGGACATAGATGGCATGTTCAACTTTGCTCCTCCTGTTAACGAGGCACCTGAAATTAAAGTAACATATATATTCATTTGTTATTATTATACACACTAACTCAGTCCTGCGGTATTATCTTCAGTTGTTGCTAAAAATCGCGAGTAATGCCATGAAGCGAAGTTTAAGTTACTCCTTACGCCATGAAAAACCTGCCTGTGAAAGTCCTGTCAATATCGGTTGAGTCGTTCCAGAGCCGTTCCATATTTCAAAGTTTGTAATATATAAATTACACTTAGCGTTCATCTTACCGTTTCATATGCATTCAGTAAAAAACTGTTCATTTAATTTTACAAAGAGACTCTTAAATTTTTTTTTTTTTTTTTTATTGAAGTCAACCATAGTGACTTTACTCTGCCTGATGGAAAGCATGAGTAGAATCCAGCAGTAGGGGTCACCATTCTCATTTTAAGGGTAGGCAATGCAGCATGGTGACCCCCACCAACGCGGCCTGGTCAGATAATTCTGCATCATTCTCCCGATCTCCGGAGGTCGCGAAATTGATGCAGAAACTCCGGTCTCACATTCACCAACGAAATGCGACAGCAAGAATGCTGTCATTATTAGGATAGTTTTATTTATTTGTATGTATTTATATATTTTTATTATTTATATATTTTGAAGGGATAGCTATTATGCAGAAGGAGAGATGGAAAAATCATTTCTTATACAAAATACATTTAAGTACCGAGCCAATGAAGAAATGAATATAAAAAGAAAATCTCAACAAATTTTTGCAGTCTAAGGGATTCAACAACCCACAATGCCCCACTGCTGGACACACAATGCTGGACTCGAGTTGACTCTCAGGAGAGGGTTAAGGTGATACGATTGCCGTATGCGGGCTAGCGACTGGCTAGACATGTTGTGAATACGCAATCTTGCCATTGTATGTTTTAAACCGCCTGAAGGCCAACCAAGATTCACGACTGCTATCTTATGATATCAACCGTGATCGATTGCTTAACGTGACCTCCGAATCACTGGAACATAACATATCATGCAACAAACGGTCAAATATCTAGGTCTGTCGTTACTTACAATCACCTAAGACCACTCAGCTAGGAGCTCTTCTGAGCCTGAGGATCGCAGCGCTAGAAATAATATAGAGGATAGATGTGGACATCTTACCAGGTTTCTCGTCAGTAGCTTTTGGTTGAGCGTTGTAATCTAAAGCCTGTATATCTTGAGCTAGCTGCAATTTAGACGCCTCATCTGTACCCAGAAGTCTGCTCGCTAGTTCGTAGGATACTTTTGCACGCGAGGGCTCTGCAGCACCTGGAATCAGTTAATGATTATATTTTATTACTGTTCGTGATGAACACAGTTATAATTCGTGATCGTCTCAATTATTAATAAATAAATGCGAGTATTTCGGACATCTGACGCACAGCGTTCTCTAGTCCCAAACTTAGCAGAGTTTGTACTATGGGTATTAGACTTTAATTTCTAAATTATATTTTTAAAAGTGCCTACCTAATAAGAAATAGTAGCACGTCCCACCATAATATATTTTCTTATTCCTTCTATGGTATAAGAGAAAGCACTAGACGTCGAATAATTCTTAATACCCCTAATAGAAGTTGAAAATCGATTGCAACCGAACGATCATACAGGATTATCAAAGCTTTCGTAAGTAGGCAACTCGTATCGGGAGGAGCTTTGTATTAGTTTCACAGAGAAACGAACCCCTATAAGCTGTATTAGACCAGTTAATTATTGCGTTCGATCATCACTTTATTATTGAGAGCGAGTGTGGCAAACTGAAATGGTAGAGATAGATTATTATTTAAATAAGTTCTGTATTAGTATGTTGCCTCGTTGGTCTAGTAGATAGCGTATGCGACTGCTAAGCAAGAGGTCTCGGGTCAGGCCAAAAAGTGTTTTCGGGTTTATTAGGAAATTCCTAATAGCAGCCAGATTTTGGAAGTTTGGCGGTGATTCACGCCCGTGCCTCGGAGACCACGTAAAGCCATTGGGAAGTCAGTGCCCTCAAATTTACTGACAACTTGCTCAACGAATTACAGTTCTCCCTCACGGTTGCGGAGGTCCGATGCCAGTCGCTTCGTGGAAAACTGATATTCAAGTAAAACCGGTTGAACTAGTAGCCGATCCCAAATAATATTGGGAATAAGACTAGGAAGAAGAAGAAGTGTATTAAATACATTTACATGTAGTAGAGATTTAGATTTGTATTTCATAACATAATGAATACAGATAAATAATAAAAATTAGGTAACTAAGATTTAAAATCATGTCCAATAGATAATAGCTGTTATGTTTACTTAGTATTTCTTTATTTTTGTACAATGTTTTCCAAATGGGTGCATTTCACCAGTTAGGCCCCTATAACTCCTGAAATAAAAAAGTTATCAAAACCGCTAGTTTTCCTTGAATGTCCTTGAACGTCTGGCTCAAAAATCTGAAAAAAATCATGATAGTGAACTACTATCATGATTTTTTTCAGATTTTTGAGCCAGACGTTTGGCTTTTAGAGGGGCATTGGACGGTATAAGGACGACATGACGAATCTAAAAGGGTTCCGTTTTTTGTCATTTGGAAACGGAACCCTAAAAATGCCCCCCCACTCTAACTTCTAAAATAAGAGAGTGATAAAACTAAAAAATATATGTTGTTCATTACCATGCAAACTACCAACGAAAATTGGTTTGAACGAGATCTAGTGAGTGGTTTTTTTTAATACGTCATAAATTGTAACACGCAATTTACCTTTCATCAAATCAATACACTAGTATAAAAACATCGATGAAAGTTACAACGAACTACAAGAACTTTTATATGATGTTACTTGCTGATACGGAACCCTTCATGGACGAGTCCGACTCGCACTTGGACGCTTTTTTTTATAACAATATTATTTGGTGTTAATGCCAGCGCTGCATCTCAAGTGAATTTGTCATAAATCGAGTACTATTCTTATTTAAATGCATTTACGGGCTTTACATCATAAAAGCAATTAAAACAAAATGTCTGTATGTCTGCCTATTGGTCCAGTTAATCTATGGAACGGCAGGACTGATTTATAGAAAAGCAGTTACTTTGATATAAACAAACAAACACATCAATATTATTCATTTAGTATAGACAGTGTGGATCAGTCCACTTGGGAAGAAGTGCCTGACGCAGACACTGCTATCTAAACATGGGTCTTTTGTACAAGATCTCTCAGTGATTCGATATACATCAGCAATCAGTGACGGTGGCGCTTTTAAACTTTACGATTCTAGGTAACGACCATTCCCGAACATCTTATCGTGTTGGCGCAGTGTCACTGCTGCACATAAACAAAAATGTTGTTTTCTACGAAACCATCACCGACGCTTATATTATTATACAAATTAAGCGTTCTAGCGCTGTTCGTTTTTATACTTTGCTAGACGAGAAAACTAACGTACATCAGCTGCAGGAAAACATCTCACTTTCAGTTAACGATTCCACGGTTACAAAATTTTGATATAGATAAGACTAGCTGCGCCCTGCGGTTTTACCCGCGTATATCATTATGGTTACTATGCAAGTATGTTATGCCTAGCAACCTGTGAAGTTTTGACAGGAGATCAACAGTGATACATTTTGACATCTACGATTTTTAATAATTTTATATTATCCTTAGACTAAGAATGACCAAGACCTGACATGCCAACAAGCGTTACCACGAGAGAGTGAGATAACGATACCATTTTCCAGTGTGTTAGAGAAAAATAGAGATACGTATTTTTTGTCCTTATCGCCGTATAGGTTTGTCACAAAACATTTGTGTCAAACAAATTTCAAAGCGGGAATTTATCAGGAGTGAAAATAAGGCTTTTTGAGTGAATTACTGTGTGATTTTAAGTTTAACTAATTGTTTTCAACCCAAATACTTTAACAAATATGGTACAGTGTTGTGTTTTCGGCTGCAAAAGGCGTAATGAACGCAAATATGAAAATATAACCTTTCACACGTAAGTATAAAAAATCGTGTTTTATTGGCCTAATATTGTTTTTAATATTAACTACGATTAATTACATCACTTTTTGTTTGTTAATGTGCAGAAATAATTGAAAATAAGTGATAAAAACTAGTTTCTAAAGTGTGAAAATTTTGTAATTATCCGACCAAATTGCGTAGGTT
This sequence comes from Phragmatobia fuliginosa, assembly GCA_932526445.1. Classification (NCBI taxonomy): domain Eukaryota; kingdom Metazoa; phylum Arthropoda; class Insecta; order Lepidoptera; family Erebidae; genus Phragmatobia; species Phragmatobia fuliginosa. Next base: position 45,731,153 of record OW052057.1, on the reverse strand, counting down.
GTCACAGCTAAAGTTTGAATGACCATTAATGTGTTATGGTAATTTTGCAAGGTTACCAGCATTTTAGGGATAATGCATCGGCCTCTTGAAATTACCCCATATGGTGAGGAAATTTAATTTGATTTGATTTGATTTGTGTTTTATTGTCCTCCAGATTTCCAAAAGATGAAAATGTGCGTAAAATGTGGTTGAAGGCTACTGAACGACAAGGTTGGGCAATAGCAAAGCTATATGTAAAAATATTTGAACGTAAGGATATATTACAGTACAAAAATATGCTGATAACTAGAGACAAGAAAATAAACTAATTTCTTCAACATACTTATTTTATTTAAGGGCCAATAAATACTATAACCTTCTAAAAAATGTTTTTTTTTTTAATGTTATCAATCTTGATCCCGGTTACATTCTCAGCTTTCGTTTTGAAGGCCTTCTATTCTAATCTAACCATATTTGACAGATTTTTAAAACGTTTGGAACAGTAAACGGAATAACGATTCTCCCTTATTAAAGGGGAATTGTTTTAACCTGGCAACATTAATGTTTAATGTACTTTGTTGCTATCCCTTACGGGTGCACGCATATGACTGGTCTAGGTCATTCTTAGTCTAAGATATTATCCTAGCTTTCACCCATAAATCAATACTTTCTCCCGTTTATCTCGATTATTGCAGTAAAAAGTAGCCTATGTGTTATTCTGTTATATAAGCTATATTACTGTAAAGATTCATCAGTAGTTCAGTAGTTTTTGCGTGAAAGAGCAACAAACATACATACATACTCACAAAATTTCACGTTTATAATATTAGGAGGATGAAAATCGTTTCTTAAAGAGTAAGCTCTATACAGTACAATAAATAAGACTTACTATGATAATTCTACTCAGGAATGCATGAAATGTCTGCCCCCTTAGCCAAGTTTTTGGGCGCTCTGAATCCAAACTTTCTGCCACTGAAAGTGGCAGCTATTTCTCTCTTACGCATACACTCAAAGAAAAGAAGAAAGAGCACGAGAGACAATAATTACCCAACTATCCCCCACTTAGAATCGGCACTCGTGTCGATGTGTGTCAGGATGTTGTCATCCTTAGGGTCTGCGCTTCTATGCATGTCTATGTGTGTGCATTGAATAACGCACGTGGTCAAAACAAAATATTTGCTAATCATAGAAGAGAAAAGAGTTCATAGCGATTGTAGAAACAGAATCGACGCGAAGCACTTGCAACTTGTCTAAGGGAACAGATTTATTTTTTAATGATCTAGCAGTATATAAATCTAGTCGGTGTCGTGTCGGTTGGGTCGAAGTTCACCTGGCTGTCATTCCAAAATACGGGTGAAATCAAATACTTCTTTTCTCAGAGGTTTCAGTCTTTTTTTTTATGAAAAGGTCTTTACATCAGTAGTCAAAGCATTTACTAAACAAATTACTCACAATGGAAGTTAAATCGAATTTCTTTGAAGAAAGATCTAAGTTAATTTGTACCTAATGGATCTGGAAAATTGAAATTCTGGAAATTTCACGTACATACATACGTTCGATGTGAGAATCAAAAACGAAATATTCGAAGAAGTCCTAAAACCGTTTTAAGTGTGGGAGTCATGTACCCTACTAATGTACTGACTATTGTATTGTATTGTATTGAGAGCCTCGGTAGCGCAGTGGTAGCGTATACGATTGCTATTTGAGGTCTCGGGTTCGAGAATCGGAACTAATGTATGTATGAATGTACTGATTTAATACTAGTATTTAGTTTATGGTGATAAACAAAAGAAATTTTTTAAATAAAGGCTATAGTGGCGATACCTCTACGTAACTGCGGCTCAAGGATCTCGGTGGCTTCGAGACTATCCATGATGCGAAGTGCTCACCGCTGCAACCTATCAAGAGCGCCATATTGCCCGGATCCACGTGATCCTGACTCTATTGCTTTGCCTATTCTATATTTATTTATATATCGAATTATGAGTACAGTACATAGTATATCTATCTTTATTCAAACTCACAGTATTAAATTACAGCATGGCAACACAAACAATTTTATAGTTATGAATTAATCTATATTAATATTATAAAGAAGTAAAGTTTGTGTGTTTGTATATTTGTTAAATTGTAAGGGGTAATCTCGGGATCACCTGAACCGATTTTAAAAATTCTTTCTCCAATAGAAAGCCACATTGCTGAGTGTCATAGATTATATAAAAAATAAAAAGTCTTTTACGTGGTAGTCCGTTTTGCAAAGTGAATCGGAGAAAAAACGGTTGAATGAAAGCGTTTCTTACGAATGCTGCCTTAACTATGAAAGATATATTTGAGTTCTAGAGAAAAGAAGTGGAGCTTGAAAATGCCTACAAAAAAGTCAACGACAACATAGTCTAACTTTTATATTTAAGTTACAAAAAATAGATTATTGAATATTAGTATTCCCTTGGGCAGTTATATGTTGGCTTATTTCGGGTTGGAACTCCTGATAGACAATATATTTTGCTACCAAATGATAACTTTACATCCAATATAGTTTACAGAGAAGTTTTGAACAATTAAAATTACCTTAACCAAACTAACTTTTCCCGCGATTTGGTCCTCATGAAATTCGTTTATCGCAAATCTCGCAGAAAATGTTTTTTCTTTCGGACAGTTACTTTCGAATTTTGTATTAGCATGCAAATACAAACTATACCTACGTATAACCCTCCTTTTGGCAGTAAGAAATTAAAACATAACACTCTGTACTAAAAAAGGATTATTAACATTATGCCCAACGAAGTGGGCACGGGTCAGCTAGTTATCTATAACAAATAAAACACCTTATTGCACATGATAGTAGGTACATAAGGAACTTATTCTCTCTAACTCCATATTATGAAATAAAGACCTTCGACGGTTTGTATGTATGTTCACGATAAATTTTAACCCAGATAGTCTAAAGCCTGAGAAAGGACACAGGTTGCTTTTTACCGTGATAATAACAGACATGCAGAAAGTATTAAATAAATTAATTTTACATTATTCAGTGACATGGTCACATTATTCGTAAATATTTAATGTATTAAAACCATGTTGTTACTTATTTAAGCTTTAGACCTCTCATTTTGTCGTGACAGTGAGAAATGGCATACAATGAGCTGTATATTTTACTATGTCGTGGATATCTTAAGAAGCATAGATCTTTTTACATTAAAATTATTTTTTAGTTTTAGTTTAAGCGTGTTTGTTTAGTTTTATAAAACTATTTTTTTTACATTATCAACAGGTCTTACATCAGGCAGATCACTAATTTGTTATACCTATTGACCTAACATAACAATGAGCTAAGAATTGTAATTGTTAGTGAGATATCAATACTTAACTGCTTAACATAACCTGTACGTTTCGTTTCAAATTTCTAAGTCTCATAAAATTATAAAGTAATCTTAATCTAAAGCTGGAGAAGCTGGTGAAACTGTCATACAGGTCCTGCCAATACAGATAACAGTCTCGCACACGGTTTTCACGTAATTGATTATGTAACACCTAGGATAGTTTAGGATAATAGAATTGTGAAATTTCTGTGTTAAAGAGAAAAATAAAGATTGAGTTATTTATTTACTTAGCTCTAAACATGTAATTGTTTAAGAAATAACATTATGCTAATATTTGCTTAAGTCTAGTCAAAAAATTTCATTAAAATAAATATTTTTATTTCATGTAAGTATTGTTGAAGACCTTCTTTTTAAGATGTGATGATGATAAGTAAAACAATTAATTTTTTGTACACCGAAAATGTCAGATGTATAATGTACAAAGGTTGACCTTACTGCACAAGCAACCTCTTCCACTTATTCCAGGTAACCCTTAAGAGTGATGTGTCAAATTATAATTGTCATTCCCTCACCTCTATAGCAGTGGCCCATCCTCCAATAGTACTGTGCCCTCATTTTCGCTGGGAGGTGTTCCTTAAGTGCCAGTTTCAAGTCCTCTAAAGCGGCCCGAGGTTTTCCACGCTGCAACAGGATTTCTGATCTGAGCCACAACGCAAGGGCTAAGGAGATGCCACCATCACAGATTGCATCGTCTCCTCCTAAAATGGTAAATATAACAAATCAGTATAACAATCTAGTTGCTTGTTGGACTAGTGGTTAGCGTATGCGGCTGCTGGTAAAGAGATCTCGGGTTAGATTCCCGGGTCAGACCAAAAGTTTGTATGATCAGCAAATATTTGTTTTGTAATTGGGTGTTTTCTATGTATAATATGTATGTTTTACAAAAAACAGTATGTTTATGTATTTATATCAGTTGTCTAGTACCCATAGCATAAGCTCTGCTTAGTTTGGGACTGGATGATGTGGTGTGTTAGATGTCCTTAAATATATTTATTTATTTATTTATGAATCAATTACTATTGTAATACATTATTATATTGGGTGATGGTACAGTCACATAGCAGACAAATCTAAAAAATATTTCGCTGTTGAGTACGAGACCGAATGCCTAATAATGCTAAAATGTCGTACTAGCCGCTACTTCAGTAGGTAGTAGAGCCATGCTAATTTCAGTACAAATGGGGCGGCTCGACCGGACCAGTACTACCCACACACAGAAGACCATCCTAATAATGACAGCATTCTTGCTGTCGTATTCCGTTGGTGAGTGTGAGACCGGAGGCCCAATCATTCTGCATCATTCTCCCGGCTTCCATAGGCCAGGAGAATGATACAGAAACATCTGACCAGACTGCCATGGTATGGATCACTCTGCTTCATTGTTTACCCTGACAATGAGGATAGAGACCCCCGTTACTCCTGTATTCTACTCATGCTTTCCATTAGGCAGAGTAGAGTTACTTTGGTAGGCTTAAATAGCTTGTATAGCTCACCATGACTGCACTCACAATGAGGATACTGACTGAGGATTTTCATAAGGCAGAGTTAACTTGGACACAAACTTGGACACTTGGACACAATAAAAAAATATCTTGACAAAATGACACATTTGTATATAGTGCAATACACTATATACAAAGGATTTATTTAAACAGTATATATTAAAGCAGGGTTGGCAGCAGGCCAGCGGCCACCTATATGAAAAATAGCTAAAACCAATTGCGTCCATGGCCCTGCACTTACTTGTGATATCCTGAATTGAAACAAATTAGGTGAAGAGTAGAGAGAAGACGATGATAATGACAAATATTTTAAAAATCAACATTATGTTTATGATTTCACATTCATAACCTTATTTATAATACTTATATATTATTTTTATAAAGTATTACTTATTTCCTGTTTGTCAGTAATTATTTGTGGCTTCAAAAGTTTCACGAAAAGTTACGAAATACATAACATTTTGTAAGTTTTCAAACCTTTGTGGAGTTTAGGATTTATATTGGTGAATACTACTGTTTGATGTGCTATTTATTGGTTGCATGACTTTGTTATTAATATTAATACTGACATAATAATTGAATACTGAAGGCATTTCGAGAATCATACATTTAGTTACTCGAAATACGAAACGGCTTACAAATCTCCTGTATGTTGTATGAAATACCTGGACGTGTGTGTCGGTATATTGGTGAGTGATCCAGATAGCTAAATCGTAGATTTAGAGATCGATTCCCACGCAGGTAAACGATAGTATGTTAAGCAGTATCTATCACTTCTACAGTAGTTGAGAGTAACTTTATTACAACTGGTATATATTTGGAGATATTAAATATGGTTCATCAGTAGTCAGTAATCATAACTAAGGTTCTGCCTAGTTTGACCAGATCGTACTGTTGTATGTGAGGTCACAGTTATTATTATTATTACCTGTTGGAGGAGCCCTAAGAACTGCTTGACTAGCCAAGGCCAGTGCTTTATCCAGTTCACCATCATTGAGGGCTTGCTGCGATGCCAACCGTCGCTCTCTGGATACCAAGGCGTCTTTACCTCGATGGAGAGGCTGCACTCTAGACAGGACTTCTGTTAGCGCTTCCATTATCTGGTATACATAAATTTGAGGCTTTAATTATATATCTTAAATTATTAACTGAACCGGCGGTTTAGTGATAAGTGCCTACTGAGTATGAGGGTTTGGTTTAAATACTGTGTGATATCCTCGACTGTTTGTTCTGTGTCTAAACAAAATTTCTCCTTTTTTACCCCACTAAGGCAAAACCACAGGAGGGTTGATTGATTGACATGATGTTGGCAGTCTATGTATGTAATTTGTATGAACGTGTGTTTTTCATAGCTCCTTAACTACTCATTAGAATTGGACATATGAGGTACCGTTAGAAGTGTCTGACATTGATCATTAAACTTGATGAGGACGTGCTGAAACAGGTCGATAAATTTCGCTATCTGGGAACACTATAATAGCTAAGTGTAACCTCGATGCCGAGATCAACTGCAAGATAAGTGCTGCCACTGCAGCATTTGGAAAACTGTTTTCCAAGGTCTTCTGCTCACACGACCTTAAGCTGGCTACTACTAAGATCTCGGTGTACATCGCGATCGTGCAGTCAAATCTTCTCTATTCTTCCGAGACCTGGTGTCTGTATCGGCAACTACGGTGGTGTGGTCACGTATCACTGATGGCGGAAGAGAGACAGGCGAAGTGCATCTTTTACTTTGAGCTAGAGGAGGGCAAGCAAAAGCATGGCGGACAACTCCTCATATATAAAAATGTTCTCTCGCTGGGAGAGTGTGGCAGCACAGCGACCGGACTGGCGCGAGATTGTAAAAAAGCAAATCCGCGAATTTGAGGAACAGCATTTAGCTGAGCTTGACGCCAAACGCAATGAGCTTAAAGCCCGACCACGAGCCGCCATTCACTATAATTATGAGAGCGGTAAGCTCACTTGCCCACTTTGTGCAAGGGAGTTTGCTGTAGGAGAAGGCCTTCAACTAAGCTTCATGACTGTTCTCCTATGAGAACAACTGGGACCACCGCTTAACGTGACCTCTGAATCATGAAAATTCTCATGGTATCATGCGACTAACGGTCACCCATCTAGGTACTGACCGCACCATCACTTGTTACCTTCGGAGATTGTTTTCAATCACTTAGGGCAACTTGGCTATGAACGCTTAGAGATAAATCAGCCTAACAGAAAATAAACAAATTGAATTTACAGAATGCAACATAAGAGTTTACAGAATACAATAACATAACAGAGTTTAAAAGAGTTTTGTTCAAAATTAAGCAGAAGACAAGATAAACTGTGTAAAAAGTAATATATAAAACCCCACTACGACAAATAACGACACTGATAAAGTATGAAACAATATCTATAACTACTGTCTCTCTATAACATTTTGATCTTTCCTAAGATTGTCTGGAAGAAATAGCTTTTGGCAATAAGATATATCTATCTACATGGTCGCCACTCAAGGAACTTATGACCCCATCGGCTATCATGACTGCGAGCAATATGCCCCGCTCACTGCGACTCGAGCTTAGCAGTATTTTGGGCAATATCCATGACCTCGGTTCGTCTGGGGATCTCCTCATTCCTGATTCGATCACGCCGAGGAGCTCTGAGCATTGCCCTCATCGTTAACGCATATACCTAGTAGTGACTTATTCTATTGTACTCGTCATCATCTTTCTAGCCCTTATGCCCAAGTTAATTTGGGGTCGGCTTAGTTCATCAGTTTTTTACTGCTTACTTACGTATACAAACAAAAGAACAGAAAGCCAATCAAGGCTATGATAAAATTTAACATTTTAAAATAACTTGAATAGCCAGACATTGAAACTATTTCTTCTACATATTATGTTTCCTGACTTTAAACATTCCCACTGGTTTAGATCTCCCGTCAGACAACCGTCACAAATTCCTCAGTATAAAATGCACTTTATTGTAAAGGTACAAGGTTCAATTTTCTTAGGTGGTAAGCTAGATAACTAGCTGTGCATGTAGCTATGTAACTAATCGACATAAGTCATTATAAAAGTAAGTTTGAAATGTAGAACATTAATGCACGCCATTAGCGACGAAGTACGACTCTAAGCGAGGCTAAATGCTCTTCAGAATCGCAAGTGAACTATTTGTTCTGTCTTTTGCTATGACATTGTTTTTCATGTATGTTTACATTATTATTAAATTTACTTAAATGTCCTTATTACCTATCTATCCAGACCCCCCAAAGTGTGAGTGGAAGACATACGCTCCAGAACTAAGTGGTTCTGGATCTTCTTTCATGTGCCGAGCAGTTAAAAACTGGAACTCACTGTCAGCTCATGTTTTTCCTTCTCACTATGATCCTTAATAGGGGTGTGAAAAAGTATCTCACTAGGCCACCATAATGTGGGTCACCACACTGCTTGCATTTGGAGTGAGCGACCCCCACTTTTGGATTTTAGTCATGCTTTCCATCTGGCATAGTTAAGTCACCTTGGCATGTGTAAAATAAATAAAAAATGTAGTATGGCAATTCACACCATGGCGGCTCAGTAATCTGTTTTTGAATCATTCTCAAGGACCCCAGTCTCTTCACATTATTACTAAAATTTATTACTAAAAGTTTAAAAAGTACTACCTGCGGCAATTAGAAAGGCCAAATCTCTGCATGCCTCCAGAAAAAAAGTCGCGGACTACTACCTGACAGTGTAGATGTTGCTGGTGTGTGATACGCAATATGCATGTTTGCGATATTTGCGTGTGATGTGTGTATATATGTATGTATATGACGTGTATGTGTATATGTATGTTTGTGTAAGTATTCATATATATTAGAATTGTTACTGTAGATAAATTTAGTATGTTTATTTATTATTAATTATATAGATTATGTCTACCCAAAATCTAATCCCACAATATCCGTCCAAAGGTTGCCTGGAAGAAATCGCCGTGAGTTTTAAGACCGCCTATTGTAATACCACATTGTTAAATTCTACTTATATCTGTGTACAAAATTTGATAATTTATTGGTGTACAATAAAGTTGTAAATAAATAAATATGTAAGTATAACCCTACTACTTAAAACTTTGACAGAATTCATGAATTATGTTACACTGGACATTATTGCGAATTTGTCATCTTATTCATTAAAATCAGTTCAGTATTTTAGGTGACACGGTTGGATATCCAAACATACGTAGATACGTAGACTGCCAAAACTATTATAACATATAATATTCACCAGTTTGTTCTCCAACACTGCAGCGACTTTCTTGCCATCGTCCACTTTCTCGAAAGTATCCAACCAGGAGTTAGTATCTGCGATTTCCACCAGATTTTCAGCAAGGTTCTTGAAGAAACCCTTGGAGTTGGAGCAGAGAGTTACCTCACTGCAGGTGGCTGCATATGCTGGATCAATATCCTCGTATATACGTGACATGATTTATTCTGGAACGATATTATAATATTCGTTAAAGGCTTTAGAAAATTTGTTTGTTGACTACCTCTTTTATCTAGCGGTTAACGTATGATACTCAGTGTAAGTTGTAGTTCAGATCAAGAGGTCTCAGGTTTGGATACCGGGTAGGACTGTTGTAGGGTTTTTCTTACAAAATTTTTAAACAAAAGACTGGAGTATATTTTTTATTTATTAAAGACAACTCCCGCATTAAGAATATAAACATCATGTGTACAGCGCTACTTCACAAAAATAGATAAAAACGTACACAAAGAACACCCTGACTCAGAACAACAATTTGTGTCTCACACAAAGTATCGTCCCTTTCTTATCGTCGTCGTCGTCGTATGGAGAAAGGCGGTGTAACACGCCTTAAAAGTAGCTCAAACTCATGCATGCCTTCCACTAGCAGAGGAGATACACTTTAGCAGCCTTATATTAAATGAAAACCTCATTTTACATTCAACGCATAAGTCAAATAGTGTACTACTAAAACCTGTTGCTGTTTATGATGATGAAAATGACCTGCTTTCTATAAAGAGGCTTATACCCAGGAGTACGTATCCCCGGTCCTTCAAGGAGGGCGTGGAAAAGCATCTTACTAAACCGCCATAGTGTGGGTCACCGTGCTGCATTGTCCGCAGTGACAGTGAGGATGGTGACTGCCACTCCTGAATTCTGTTCATGCTTTCCATCAAACAGGGCAGTCATTTTGGCAGCTAATATAAAAAAAACAATATCATTAAATATTATTGTAGCGGTTACTTTGATCTTATCTGATCTGATCTGATGTAAAATAAATAAACAAGGAACCAGTATAATTTGTGCGAAAAATGTTTAAATGTTTCTGTAATCCGCTTGTTTGTGTCCGCGGTGTTTTCTATACGTAGATGTAGTAAGTATTTTCAAAAATTACGTTTATGTATTGATATCACTTTGTCAAGTTTCAATAATTCAAGCTATGGGACTAGATGTCGTTGTGTAAGATGTCCAAAATATTTATTTATTTATTCAATTTATTCAATTTGCGTTCAACTGCCATTATGCGTTCCCTATATTTCAGCAAAAATATTCAAATAAACAGTTTAAATTGTTACCCGATTTATGGCACAGCTGCAGTATAATGCGAACATTAAGATTTTTAACGTGGTCATTTATCAATCAATTAGACAATTAATGCTAGATATTTCTAGAGTTATTCAGAAAATAACACTGTTTAAAGTAATTGAATGATATTGAAAGTTAAAACATTTCGCTTCTTATGAGCTATGTATATTTGGCTGTTGATTGAACGGCTAAATAAACTAGTTGGCGGCGACATATACATTAAAATAGTATACAAAAAGGAAGACATCCAAACTAATTATTATAAAGTCGAAGGTAACTCTATCTGTCTGTCTGTTATGCTTTCACTGGTTATATGACAATCACATAGGCTAGTTAATGTCGCGTACATTCTCGGTCGTATTTGCAGGCGGAGCCGCAAAAGCTAGTAATATTTAACTGTTAACGTATGTATGAATGACGGTTAAAGTCTGTAAATGTAATGTGATATGAATTTTTTATAAGAATTTTATTATAACATTGATGGTTTTTGTGTTGAATAAGGATCAAAAAAAGCGGCCAAGTGCGAGTCGGACTCGCCCATGAAGGGTTCCGTATCAGCAAGTAACATCATATAAAAGTTCTTGTAGTTCGTTGTAACTTTCATCGATGTTTTTATACTAGTGTATTGATTGGATGAAAGGTAAATTGCGTGTTACGATTTATGACGTATTAAAAAAAAGTACTCACTAGATCTCGTTCAAACCAATTTTCGTTGGTAGTTTACATGGTCATGTACAACATATTTTTAGGGTTCCGTAGCCAAATGGCAAAAAACGGAACCCTTATAGATTCGTCAAGTCTGTCTGTCTGTCTGTCTGTCTGTCTGTCTGTCTGTCTGTCTGTCCGTCCGTATGTCACAGCCTATTATTTCCGAAACTATAAGAGCTATACTGTTGAAATTAGGTCAGTCGATGTATTCTGTGAACCGCATTAAGATTTTTACATAAAAATAGAAAAAAAACAATACATTTTGGGGGTCCCCATACTTGGAACTGAAACTCAATTTTTTTTTTTTCATCTAACCTATACGTGTGGGGTATCTATGGATAGGTCTTCAAAAATGATGTTGAGGTTTCTAATATCATTTTTTTCTAAACTGAATAGTTTGCGCGAGAGACACTTCCAAAGTGGAAAAATGTGTGTCCCCCCCCCTCTAACTTCTAAAATAAGAGAGTAATAAAACTAAAAAAAATATATGTTGTACATTACCATGTAAACTACCAACGAAAATTGGTTTGAACGAGATCTAGTGAGTAGTTTTTTTTTTTAAACGTCAAAAATCGTAACACGCAATATACCTTTCATCCAATCAATACACTAGTATAAAAATATCGATGAAAGTTACAACGAACTACAAGAACTTTTATATGATGTTACTTGCTGGTACGGAACCCTCCATGGGCGAGTCCGACTCGCACTTGGCCGCTTTTTTTTTTTAGTTTTATCACTCTCTTAGTTTAGAAGTTAGAGGGGAGGGGGGACACACATTTTTCCTCTTTGGAAGTGTCTCTCGCGCAAACTATTCAGTTTAGACAAAAATGATATTGGAAACCTCAACATCATTTTTATACACCTATCCATAGATAGTACACGTATAGGTTTGATGAAAAAAAAAATTTTAAGTTTCAGTTCCAAGTATGGGGACCCCCAAAATGTATTGTTTTTTTTCTATTTTTATGTAAAAATCTTAATGCGGTTCACAGAATATATCGACTGACCAAATTTCAACAGTATAGCTCTTATAGTTTCGGAAATAATTGGCTGTGACATACGGACGGACAGATAGACAGACAGACAGACATGACGAATCTATAAGGGTTCCGTTTTTTGCCATTCGGCTACGGAACCCTAAAAAGGTAACTAAGGAAACTAACTATGAAGGACTTCACTGAGCAATGAAGGCAAACTTAAAAAAAAACCTTATATCAACCCGTTTCTAAAACTCATTTTGGAGAAGAGGCTTATGTCTAGCAGTAGTAGCAGTGTTATATACCTTTTCTTCTAGTATAACTTATTTCGGATTATAAAAATCTGTTGATGATAGGCATCAAATCCACGAACTCTAAGATAAAAGCTACCATCGCTAACCACTACACAATATATGATGTAAATATAAGTATAATATGATTGTATTTACGTAGAAGGTTTTTTTTTTTTTGTAAATTGAAGCTACACACTTACTTAAGTATGGGATGTTAATTTGATACCGCCATTTGCGCTGAAAAGGGTCTTGATAGACAGACAGACAATAAAGAGATATGCCGCCTTAATTTTGGCCTATTATTGATGACGTGGATATCACTGACAAGCGGTTTCAACATGACGGTGCCACATGTCACACAGCCAATGAAACGATCAATTTATTGCAAATGAAATTACTCGATCGCATAATTTCACGAAATGCAGTGGTTAATATCTGGCATATTAACCGCTGAATTTCGTGACCAGATCGTGTTATTTCATTTCTGGAATATTTTTTGTGGGGCTATGTTAAGGACAGAGTCTATTATGGAGCCAATCGAATCGACTGCAGCCTTAGAACTTAAAACCCGTGATGTGATTAACGGAATAGACCCGACATTTTGGCAAAAAAATATTAAAAAAAAATTAATGAAAGAATCGACATCTGTCAGCGGGCCCATAGTGGACATTTGTCATAATAATATATCATTTTCATTCATAATTGCCAAACTTTTTCTTCCTAATACAATTAAAATTTAATCATCTTCCTCTGCCTCTTTTGCCTCTTTTAGCTGTAGCATTTATTGTTGTTAGCTGTGCTTAAATATCTGAATGAGCACAGGTCATGTATTTTGTTTTTATATTAATGTATGATGTGTGGATCATTTGTTGCTGATCCGAAATAAATAAATAAATAATTTGATAGCCGCAGAAGTTGTTGAACCTTAAATCTTTAAACATTTTATATTAGCCCTAAAAATGTTCATAAATGTACCAGTTAACCATTGCTTCTTATCGTCGTCGCAATGAACCTACATCGCATTTCTACACTACTAAATGTCCAGGAAGAGAATTGAAAAATACTTACACAAATATATATCGCACAATCGGTCAGCGTCTCTAATATTAGCTGGACAGAGAACTCGGCCTGAATGTCAGACATCAACAATAAAGCACGCTGCAAGCTTATATAACAATCAAATTCATTCAAACCAAAAGGTTAACTTTCTCAAACATTATATTACACTAGCTTTTGCCCGCGTGTGTCTCGACTATTGCAGTAAAAAGTAGCCTATGTGTTATTCTGATATTTAAGCTATATTAATGTAAAGATTCATTCAAATCAGTTTTTGCGTGCCAGAGCAATAAACATACATACATAACATACATGTTAACAAACTTTCGCGTTTATAATATTAGTAAGGATGATTATGTATTCAGTAATGTAATATAGAAGCAATATACACAATAATTATGTCATAACACCTACTTGATAATTATCCGCTGTTACTGCCTTTGTTCTAGAGGCGTATGCGACAGTCGAATGAGATTCTTGGGTTCAATTCCCTGGTCGGGCCTGGTTTCGGAGTTTTCTAGGTATCATTAACAATCCATAATGTCCCACAGTTGGGGTCGGGTCTTCTCTCAGGAGATGGTTAAGACCATGCGTATAATGTGCGTAATATGTATATATACGTATTTCTATGTACATGTGTATATTTACAAAAAAGGGTATGTTTATGTATTATAATAATACAAGCTCTACTTAGTTTGGGACTAGATGATGATGTGTGTCAGATGTACGAAATAAAAAAAAAAACGGGCTACTATTTGGAATTTATTGTAAGAAAAATCCAACAACACTTTTTGGTTCGACCTGGGATTTAAATCCGAGACCTCTAGATTAGCAGTCGCATACGCTAATCACTAGACTAACTAGGCAGTCCAAAATTCGTTCCCTACTCAGCACACAATATCGCTTCAGCCTCAATAAAACCCGTGCTGTGATTAACGAAATAGACCCGCCATTTTGGCAAAAAAATTCTGAAAAAATTTAATGAAAGAATCGACATCTGTCAGCGGGCAGTGGACATTTGTCAGATAACTACACAATAGAATTCGCTAATGCAAAAGCTATTAGCAAAATTTTTCTCATTGCTTTTTATAACAGATAGCAATCGAACTTATCAGCTTTCCTTTTCCTCTAAAACCTTCTTAATAAAGCCATTCATGCCGCACAAAATGGTACCATAAGCACTCTTGATGCGATAGACATTTCAAATATTTACATTGTGCGGTAAGCTTTAGATATATTTCGTCGCGACAGCAAATAGGGCTTAACTTTTTAATAAAATATATTTATGTGAATAAGGTACCCTTGTTTTTAATAATAATAGACTTTCATTATGAGACACACAGTTCATAAGTACTTATACATTTATAATTCATCATATCATTAATAAACCATAACGTTCTGGCACAGATTACTGAATAGTTACTACGTGTTCTGGGCTCGGGTTCACACGTCCCCACGCTGGCCGTCTATGAACTTTAAAAGAAAACTGTAACAGCTTAGATAACTTTGTTAGTTCAGGAATTATGGAGGCCTAACTTGTAACTTACTCTTACTTGGAAATACTCGTACAAAAATAATGAAATAATGAGTAAACATCACAATTATCTATTGGACACGATTTAAAAGCCACGTAACATTGTGGGAGACTACGGAACCCTATTCTGTGCATGGCCTATCACTCAACTATAAAATTCTGTGGTTGTTAGGGGTTCGTACAGAATAGATTCTGAAATAAACTACTAAACCGATTCAACTGAAATTTGATAGTAGTCCAAAGCCTGAGAAAGGACCTAGGTTACTTTTTACCGCGATAATCAACATACACGCGGGCGGAGCCGCTGGCGAAAGCTAGTATAAACATTATATATTTCGGACATCTTACACACAACGCCATCTAGGCTCAAACTAAGCAGAGCGTCTATTATGGGTTACAAAACAACTGATATAAATCTTTAAACATTATTTTTTGTAAATACATACATAATTTTATGACTCCGAAACAAATATTTGCAAATATAACCTCAAAATTGGGTGATAAGAATTTTACATACAATAGTAGTAGAAGAATGGAAGTTCTGGTACTAAAATATTGATATCATTTATCCCATAGGACAAAAAAGACTCAATTTTTCCATCATGGGACCAATCCATGAGACTGTACTAGTAAGTTAGGACCCAGATAGGGTGGTAGAATATTGATAATAAAGCGCCTGAAATAATAAACATTGCGCTCTTTTCTCTCTATAAGTTTCAAATTACACAGTTTTAGAAATTATGATGCAATGATTTAATAACTATAGCCAACACTCAGATATTTGTATTCTTTTAAAAAAAAAACAGGTTAATTTACAAAATTCCATGCTTTCACTAGTTCACACACACTAACCAATTTTCTAATTTCATTTATTATTTATTATTTTGACTATGTAATCTCTAGTATCTCTGATTTAAACACATAATTAAGCTTACAATTTGTCAGGTTTCAAATAAATTTAAATGAAAATATCGGTACCTTGATTGTTTATCAGATAGCGAAGAAAAGCGCGTTCAGCGGTGCAATGCGCGCCGACTTTTGCTAAATATACACACAGTGGTAACATTACCAATAGAATTCTATTTTAAATTTAGTTCGTCAACGCCATCTATTGTGTCTAGTGCTGACTGACTGATAGACTGCCTCGTTGGTCTAGTGGATAGCGTATGCGACTGCTAATAAAGAAGTCTCGGGTTAAAATCCCGGGTCGGCCAAAAGGTTTTTTGGGTTTTTCTTAGGAAATCCCTAATACCAGCTCGGAGTTTGGAAGATTGGCGGTGATTCACACCTATGCCTCGGAGAGCACGTAAAGCCGTCGGTCCCGGTTGTCTATGGCAATCGTTATTGTGAATTCAATGCCCTCAAATTTACTGACAACTAGTTGAACCTTCGAATTTCAGTTCTCCCTTACGGCCCGTTTACGACCGTACCGCTGTGAGCGGTAGCTAAGAGCGAAACGCCGAGCAGTAATATCAAAAGTATAAAAATTTAAGAGGCACGCCACGAGTCGCCGCTCTTAGCTAAGCGCCGCCGCCGAGCAGCGACTCGTGGCGTGCCTCGTACATTTTTAGGGTTCCGTAGCCAAATGGCAAAAACGGAACACTTATAGATTCGTCAAGTCTGACTGTCTGTCTGTCTGTCTGTCTGTCCGTCCGTATGTCACAGCCAATTATTTCCCAAACTATAAGAGCTATACTGTTGAAATTTGTTGTATTCTGTGAACCGCATTAAGATTTTTACATAAAAATAGAAAAAAAACAATACATTTTGGGGGTCCCCATACTTGGAACTGAAACTCAAAAATTTTTTTTTCATCAAACCTATACGTTTTGGGGGGTGTATCTATGGATAGTTGTTCAAAAATGATGTTGAGGTTTCTAATATCATTTTTTTCTAAACTGAATAGTTTGCGCGAGAGACACTTCCAAAGTGGAAAAATGAGTGTCCCCCCCCCCCCCCTCTAACTTCTAAAATAAGAAAGTGATAAAACTAAAAAAAAAATATGTTGTACATTACCATGCAAACTACCAACGAAAATTGGTTTGAACGAGATCTAGTGAGTGGTTTTTTTAAGACGTCACAAATCGTAACACGCAATTTACCTTTCATCCAATCAATACACTAGTATAAAAACATCGATGAAAGTTACAACGAACTACAAGAACTTTTATATGATGTTACTTGCTGATACGGAACCCTTCATGGGCGAGTCCGACTCGCACTAGGCCGCTTTTTTTTTATGTATGTTCAGCGATAATTTCGTCGTTTAAGAACCGATTTCAAAAAATATTTTTGCATTGGAATGGGCGTAGCTTACAGGTAGTCCCATCGTCACCATATCGAGATCTGATGATGGGATCCCAAGGAAATCGAGGGATCTCCTCAAATATCATAGGCACAATTGTCGCGATTTGGGTACTCGGAATAGTTTTCATTGAAGTCGGTTCCTTTTTGTTAAATTTATATTTATACTAGTTGACCCAGCGAACTTTGTACCGCCCAACTTTAAAATTCCAGAACTTGATTGCAGCGCCACCTACCGGGTCCAATTGCGAATCTAAACCATTCCCAGATCCCCTTGAACACACACAAAAAATTTCATCAAAATCGGTGCAGTCGTTTGAGAGAAGTTCAGTGACATACACACTCACAGAAGATTTATATATATAAAAGATATACAAATAATGTGGACTATTTACATTATTATTATAAAGAGGAAATATTAAATAATAATAATAAATATTTTGGACATCTTACACACAACATCATCTAGTTCCAAAGTAAGCAGAGCCTTGTATCATGGGTACTAAACAACTAATATAAATACATACACATACTTTTTTTCGTAAATCCATACATAATAAACATAGACCACACCCATACTCTAAATTAAACATTTGTGAATCACAGAAATATTTGTTTCGATCCAGTACCGATCGACCCGAGACCTCTTGATCAGCAGCCGCAAATGCTAACCACTGACCAACGAGGCAGTAAAAAAATATAGTACTAAACCACGCAGAGACAATTGATATTAATAGACAATTGATATATACTATTTTTTTCAAAAACTTACATATCATAGATAAGAAACACCCACACTTTGAAACACATTGTTGTAAATTATACAAGAATTTGCTCCGACCCGGGAATCTAATCTAAGACCTTATGGATAGCTGTCGCTCACGCTACATCTGCGCCACCGAGGCAGTTAGAAAAAGGAAAGATATTTAGTTGTAGAGTGGTTCAAAATCCTTAGTAATATTATAAACGCAAAAATTTGTGAGTATGTATGTATGTTTGTTGCTCTTTCACTCAAAAACTACTTATCAAATTTGGATGAAACTTTACTGTAGTATAGCTCTTATATCAGAGTAACACATAGGCTACTTTTTACTGCAATAATCTAGTAAAGTGAAAGCTAGTACTTTATAAATACTTCATCAATCAATTGATATTTCATTCATATTTCATAATAAAATATATGTAAAATAATTTTAAGACAGAAACGACTAATAAAGAGGGCTGAACACCTTAATTTTAATCTGTCAACAGAGGATTACGTTGAAGCCTCCCTTAGTCCCTTTTACACTTGAGAGCAACGAGAACGAACTGATAACTTAATGCCTTACAAAACGTTTCTATAAACGTGGTTACGCCTTTGTTGCTCTTCTAATGCTGTCAGGCGCACTGATCTCCGCTTATCTCCTTTAACTATTTACAAATAAATACAATTTAAGTGTTGTGTCTAGTTTACTAAATTTACAGCTATTTACTAAATGAATAAAAAATAAAAAATAAATAAATATTTTGGACATCTTACACACAACGTCATCTAATCCCAAAATAAGCAGAGCTTGTGTTATGGGTACTAAACTACTGATATAAATACACAAACATACTTTTTTTTTTGTAAATCCATACATATTATACATAGAAAAACACCCAGACTCCGAAACAAATATTTGTGGATCACACAAATATTTGGTCGGACCCGGGAATCGAACCCAAGACCTCTTGATCAATAAATAAATATTTTGGACATCTTACACACAACGTCATCTAATCCCAAAATAAGCAGAGCTTGTGTTATGGGTACTAAACAACTGATATAAATACATAAACATACCTTTTTTTTTGTAAATACATACATATTATACATAGGAAAACACCCAGACTCCGAAACAAATATTTGTGGATCACACAAATATTTGGTCTGACCCGGTAATCGAACCCTCGATGCCTCGAGACCTCTTGACCAGCAGCCGCATACGCTAACCACTAGACCGACAAGGCAGTTAAAAAAAAGAAAGATATATGTAGTTGTATAGTGGTTCAAAATCCTTACTAATATTATAAACGAAAAAGTTTGTGAGTATGTATGTATGTTTGTTGCTCTTTCACTCAAAAACTACTGATCAAATTTGGATGAAACTTTACTGTAGTATAGCTCTTATATCAGAGTAACACATAGGCTACTTTTTACTGCAATAATCTAGTAAAGTGAAAGCTAGTACTTTATAAATACTTCATCAATCAATTGATATTTCATTCATATTTCATAATAAAATATATGTAAAATAATTTTAAGACAGAAACGATTAATAAACAGGGCTGATCACTTAAATTTTAATCCGTCAACAGAGGATTACGTTGTAGCCTCCCTTAGTCCCTTTTACACTTGAGAGCAACGAGAACGAACTGTTAACTTAATGCCTTACAAAACGTTTCTATAAACGTGGTTACGCCTTTTTTGCTCTTCTAATGCTGTCAGGCGCACTGATCTCCGCTTATCTCCTTTAACTATTTACAAATAAATACAATTTAAGTGTTGTGTGTAGTTTACTAAATTTACAGCTATTTACTAAATGAATATGAAAAAAACAATTTTTTTTTGGAAATCTTACACACAACGTCATCTAGTCCCATAATAAGCAGAGCTTGTGTTATGGGTACTAAACTAGAAAGAAAGAAAGAAAGAAAATAACTACTGATATAAATACACAAACATACTTTTTTTTTTGTAAATGGATACATATTATACATAGAAAAACACCCAGACTCCGAAACAAATATTTGTGGATCACACAAATATTTGGTCGGACCCGGGAATCGAACCCAAGACCTCTTGATCAATAAATAAATATTTTGGACATCTTACACACAACGTCATCTAATCCCAAAATAAGCAGAGCTTGTGTTATGGGTACTAAACAACTGATATAAATACATAAACATACTTTTTTTTTGTAAATACATACATATTATACATAGGAAAACACCCAGACTCCGAAACAAATATTTGTGGATCACACAAATATTTGGTCTGACCCGGTAATCGAACCCTTGATGCCTCGAGATCTCTTGATCAGCAGCCGCATACGCTAACCCTAGACCGACAAGGCAGTTAAAAAAAAGAAAGATATGTAGTTGTATAGTGGTTCAAAATCCTTACTAATATTATAAACGAAAAAGTTTGTGAGTATGTATGTATGTTTGTTGCTCTTTCACTCAAAAACTACTGATCAAATTTGGATAATGTTTGACTTTGACTGGTAGAAACCTAATATAGTGGCCAGCAGCGAAGAGGCAACGTCCACGTACGCCCTACGTCGCCTAAATAGAGATGGCACCCGCGTCAGTGCGGGCAGACGCTGGTAGGAGTCCAGACGTCGTAGTAACAGCTGTTCCCGTATCTCTCCCACTTCAGCGCAGTGTGACACATCGTGTGGTTTTAGACGGTCTGATTCCGACACACCACCATGTCAGGAATCGGGATTCCTGACATGGTGGTGTGTGGGGGTTTCCACACGAAAACTGGATACTTATTTTGGAATAACAAGTAATACCACGAGCCTACGTTAGTAGTAGTAGATTTTTTAATTGACCTTCGTTCGTAATTTAGTAAGAAATATCATGATAAATCCAAGAATTGAAAATTATTGGTTGCCTCTGTACACTTCAATTTTTCATTATAAAACGTCTTTCACAAGACAAGACGGCAATAAAGACTTGAGCTGTATGGTTTATGAAAGTACTTTTATGAAACTCATAAGAACCAACTAGCTTCCTTTGCCGTGGTCTATGAATAAAGTTCCTTTCAGGTGCATGTTATATGTAAATAAAATTATGTAAACCGCTTCGAAGAATCTCTTACACAACAAAGGAAAGGCGGTTGATGCCCACGGACTCTAAAATTGCGTTACTTTAATTAATTTTTAAACTCAAATGATTATAGGTCGGTATATTTTTATCTTTTAAAATATATAATGATTAAAGATTAAATAATATTTTAATGTGGTTACGAGGAATGCAACTTAAACTTTAAGTTAATAAATTTTAGTTGCATCAACAACACATACAGTCCCTTTTCTAGGCTAGGGTCTCCTCGCAGGAGAGGATTAAGGCCAAACGTACCCACGATGGCCAAGTGTGGATTGGGGACTGGCAAGAAACGTGACGCGCTCATAGCCGAGTGGCCTTAAGTGATTGAAAACAATCACCAAGGGTAAGCAATGACGGCGCGGTCGGACCTAGATGAGTGACCGTTTGTGGCATTATACGTAATGAGCGTTTCCGTGATTCGGAGGTCACGTTAAGCAGTCGGTCCCGGTTGTTGTCATAAGACAGCAGTCGTGAAGCTTAGTTGGAGATCTTCGGGCGGCTTAAAAACATCCAACAGCAAGATTACGTAGCCACAACGTGTCTTGCCTGTCCCCAACCCGCACTCGGCCAGCGTGGGGACGTATGGCCTTAACCCTCTCTTGAGGGTATTATTATGTCGTAGTATCGATAATCGCTAGAATAGGATTGTTCTGGAGTGGAGGCCGCGTCTTAATAATCAGTGTGGCGCTGGGAGGGATTCGGATATATTAACTACAGCGGTTTTAGGTCCGTGCGGTTTTAGTGGTTGCGATTCCGACACACCATTAAGCGTCAAGCCCCGGTAAAGGGGATGTTTCTACTCGAAAAAATCGACCGAGTTCGTGTCAGGCCACGCATAGAATAGGGTTCCATAGCCACCTACAATGGCACGTGAATTTAAAATGGTGTCCAATAGATAATTGTTATGTTTACTCATTATTTCGTTGTTCTTGTACGAAATTTACAAATTATGGTTATTTTACAAGTTAGGTCTCTATAACTCAACTAACAAAGTAATCGCAGCCGTTATAATTTTTCTTTAAAGATCGTTGTTTTGTTGTTTTGTTTAAGTTAAAAAAAATATTATAAAGTATTATAATTGTTTATAACTTTTGCAATTTTTTATGTGCTAATACACGCTTTTAGCACATTTTTTTAGGCGTTACTCCGGATTCAATAAGCTATCGCACATAATTTTAAGAGCAGTATTTCTATTTTGTACCATTTTCAACTTGTCGACTAGACTATTCAAACTAGTCGGCATGCTAAACGGCTATCCCTAAACATCTTATATAATCCATGATCGTAGTACATATGCTGAAGGCAAACTATAACGGCTTAGATAACTTTATTAGTTCAGGAGTTATATACTTTATAGGTCCAACTTGTAAAATGTGCTTACTTTGAAAACGTCATACAAAAGTAACGAAATATTATGTAAAAATAACAGTTTGACATAATTTAAATCCACATGTCATAATGGATGACTACGGAATCTTATTCTATACTCACATTAGACACCCATGGGATGAAAAGGGGTTGTGACACTGTGTCTGAATTATAAAGAATAAGAGTAGAGTACAGATGCAGAGATGCAAACACCACCATAAGCTTCCATGAGAAGCAGTCGGTTCAAAAGATTGGTTTCATATTATTATTTTTTCGTTTTTCACAGAGCTGAACTGGATCTTATTGCTAAGCCGTTGTACGGGCATTCTTTACTATAAATTGCATTCTTAACTGCGGACAAAGCAAGCTTTATAATTGAATTTCATCTTAGGAATGTACGGAAAATTTACATAAGTTGGTATGTAAAACAATCTGTTGTAAGTACAATACTGGAAAATTTATTATTTTGTTTACAACAAAGTTAGTAAAGAGTGTCTCACTTTCATTTGTAATTGAATAACATAAAACTTTTTAGCAAAACATGAACCACGTACGTACTGAAAAGCTGAAAAACTGAAAAGAAAATAAATAAATATTTAAATAAAAAATATTACAGACATCTTACACACAATGTCATCTAGTTACAAACTAAGCAAAGCTTGAACTATGAGAACTAGACAACTGATAATAAATTCATAAACATATTTTTTTTGTAAATAGATACATACTAGACATAGAAAACACCAAAACTCCTAAACAAATATTTGTTGGTTATACAAATATTTGTTCCGATCCGGGAATAAAACCTGATGCAGGCACCACACTTCGTTATGCGCTATTCGTTATGTGTCTGCGCCGTATTCGCCCAAATATTAGTTAAGCGCGCAAACAACAAACATGCCATCCACACTTCGAACTGTTATGTCAAATAAGCATCAAATAAGGCAAATATGTGTGTTGTAGAGATGTGTCATTGTCATTTATATGGTGAACGAAACGAATATACTCTCCACACTTCGCCGTATGCGCGCGAATAGCCCGCATAACGAATAGCGCATAGCGAAGTGTGGTGCCTGCTTTAGACCTCTTGATCAGCAGCCGCATACGCTAACCACTAGACTGACAAGGCAGGTAAGGCATTTAGTTGACCCATAGTGATATTTTCGCTATCTCCAACTTTTAAGGACCACCTAAGCGCTTAGATGTATCTTAATATTTTGTTGCTGCCTACGTTAGGGGCTCCTAGTTAGGAGATGGTACATTTAAGTATAGTTGTTGAAAACGGGCAGTTTATTAAGTCAGTATAAATATATACAAATAAATGAAATTGATTATAAAAATTTACAGTTTTATATTAAATGCATTTAAAAGTCTGTTGGTTCCGAATAAACTCTGGAATAGCTGGACTAATTTTGACGGGACTTTCAGTAGATAAGGAGTAGATATTTAATTTGTGTGTGTTTATATGTGGGGTATCGTTAGATAGGTATGATTAAAACATTGCGAGATTGCTACTTTATTTTGGAGTACCTCTCATACACGTAAAGTGGCGATTTTTTATTTTCTAGCGTCTCCCCCATCGATTGGGATATCGATAGATGGGTCTTTTAAAAAGATTTAGGTATCCGTTTGCGAGTTATTTAACTTTTAAGAACTATTAAGTAAAGATAACAATTATTTATTTCACACGATTTTAAATCCCTCATTATGGGTGACTACGGAACTCTATTCGATGCGTGGTCTGACACGCACTTGGTCGATTTTCTAGTATTTACTGAGTCTTGATTGTGAATATATTAAATATCCTGTGCTAATTTAAGAATATATAGTACCTACCAGCTTTCGCCCGCGGCTCCGCCCGATTATTGCAGTAAAAAGTAGCCTGTGGTATTCTGATATTTAAGCTAGTTTTTGCTTGAAAGCGCAAGAAACTAACAAACAGGCATATTAGTAAGGATTAGCATCCATTGGGTAAATAAAAATATCTGTGCGCAGTTTCCTAGAGTACGCATCACAAGTCTGAAACCAACGATACGAAGTCTATAAGTCTCGTATTGAGGGTATCCAAAATATTTTTTTGCGTTATTAGGACTTAGTTAGACTTAGATCACAACAGACGATATTAAACCTTCTACTCTAACTTAAGCAACTTAGGGGCCATCCATTAATAACGTGATGTTTTTTTAGCCCTTATTTAACCCCTCCCTCACCCCTGGTGATACGTGGTGGACAACCCCACCCCCCTTAATAAAATCACATGTAGTTCTTAGTACCTTCAAAAAAATCTTAAATTTAGCCTGAAATCGGCGAGTCAAGGGGACACTACACACCGAGTTTGGTTCAATCGCGAGCTTCATGAAAAAAAAATACACGTGTCGATCCAATAAAAATAATTCTTAATCATAATATTGTTTATAAAGTCAACACTTAGAAACAACTTCTTTGCTCAACAGACTGTACGTTAGACAAAGTGGTCGTCATGACGAACGCAGTTGTGGGTTCGAATCTCATTTAAGACAATACATACTTTGTGTGATCCACAAATTTTTGTTCCAAGTTTGGCTGTTTTTAGTGTCAATTTCATGTATGTTTATAAAATACCCCGCTACGCTGGATGTGTGTTCCAAATGCGGGAGTTGACTTTTTAAAAAAAAAAATATTCGTGACTGCTGTGCCCCTCCCAGATTTAGGGTTGGGCCAAATCTTCGAAATAAATATTTGTATGTATTGTAAAATAATATTTTAAGAGATAGTACGTTTGCTATTTGTATGTACTTATATATTTACAATAGTACATTGTTCACCGAGGGAGGAAAGGAACCGATTACTAGCGAGGGAGCAGTTTGTGGCAAGAAGGCGCAGCCTAGGGCCACAATACTCCCGAGGTAGGAATGGGACTTTCACCCGAGTGCTACACAGTGCTTTATACTACACCTGTGAGGAACATTTAAAGTATTTTTAAAATAAAAACGTAAGACACCATGTAAGACACAATTTAGCCTAGAATTTGACCAATATTTCGCGCTTCTTTTGTTTTTTTTTTTATTCTTCTCAAAAGGATGTCAGTGGCACGGAGATTCCTTAATTAAATTATATCAAAACTCCTTGGGCAGGCGCGCGCCATAGATAAGATAACACATGAGAAATGAAAATTCATACAACTTTCTCTCCCGCTAAAACACGTTAGAAATGGATTTTCATACATTTTTTCCTCCCGCTTATTCAGGTCAAGGAAAAGACTAACTTTCTCTTTTCATTTTCAGGGAATATTGACTACTGTTCCGATCAGGTGTAGTATAAAAAATATTTTAATATTATATAAATTATAATGTGTTTATATCACTTGTATATAAAAATAATCCAGCGGCTGTCAGCCGTCAGCTCTCTTCTTGTTCCTCGCCAGACAAAACAGTTCTTCTACGATGGTGATACCGGTCCATTTCCTAACGTTTCGGAGTCAGGAGATTTTCCTTCTTCCGACGCGTCTTTTCCCCTCAAACTTTTTTATTTGCGACTGATTGATTACTTGGGACGTTTATAAGTTTAGAAAGAAAAGTTTGATAACTGGCATTAATTAATTAATTATTTGAGATCTTTTCAGCTTAAATGAATTTGGATCCCTCCGTAAGCTCCTTACGTAATAGGAAAAACAATAGAAAGAGATGGATTAGTGAATTTTGATCTCATCTCGTACAAGAAACAGTCGCATATCCGCAACTCGATTGGGCTATCACCAAAAACTCTGAGCCCTCTAACAGTTGGGATGTTTGTCGGTAAATACCATGTAAAATATAAATTCGAACATAATTACACAACATGTTACAGCTAATGTAAATAGAGGTGACGATATTGTAACATAGAATGTAACTGGCGACACACTACCGAAGCCATTAACACCTGTACAATCGCAGCGGCACACAATCTCGGCGCGGCGGCCGCGCAGCGTCATTTTACCGGCGCTGTGACGTCGCTTATCAGTGTGTTATCACCCCGCGAGCCTCGCAGTCGCGCGGCCACGCTCGCACCGAGCGCACGCCACTCCACACCTCGCCGACTCATCCCGCCACACACACATAACCGTAAGTCTTACAAACATAATAACCTACCATACAAACAGACTACCCAATTACCATATTTACAACCCGCAATGTTTACACCACAACTCGCTTTGTAGGTTATGTTAAAAACTTTTTTTTGGTGAAAATCATTTTTTTCATGCTTACGCCTTGTGAACGCCAAGGCCGCATCATCCCAAAGCAAATTTGACGATCTTAGTCTATCAGCATGGATAGCCTTATCGCTTGAATATTCGCAGCACTGGCTCAATACCCACCGTTCGGGTCTAAAGTTATGACAGTACTGCCAACTACAGTGCAACCATTAAATGTTGCTTTCACTGTTTGTTTTGATGACGTAATTACGGTATTGCACATGAAAATTTGCTTGAGGTGTATTCACACCAGACTTTTGTCTATGATTTTATTTACAACATGATTTTTAGATTGTTTGTTTTATGTAATATAAATTTAATTTAAGGCACCGTTCGCAATTGACGTGCTGTTGACAAAGGCACTGTCGGTTTGTCTGAATGCGCCGAGGCCAGGGAACTTAATATGACGACCGCAGTACACATTGTATTGTTGTGTAGTAGTAAACAACAGTAACGCTCTACTGCCCCTCCTCTTCCCCCTTACGGCCCGGTCACTACCATAACTAAACAGCCATAACATCGGTCATTGCAAAAGTAAAAGTAACGACAATAGCAGATATTGATTCTATGAAACGAGTAGTAAACGATTTTAACGGTTGTCAAATGTCAAAGTTGAGGCTAAAAGATCGTATTTGTAAGTGTAAACGGCTTTTAAGTCACACATTTAGTGAGTGGAATATACCTTTAATCCGATTTGAAGAACAAATCGGCTTAGATTCACTACTAAGGTATTTTGATAATGAACTTTATACTACATACACAAGATCTATTGCACTATAACATAGGTGATGACTCATCGTGGTATTGCTATAAAACTCAATACAAATTATGAAATATCAACCAAAGCACTTTTTAATATGCTCTCACAGTCTTTGTAATTGTAAGTAAACATTGTTTCCCGCAGAAAGTAAATAAACAAGAGGGCCTGAGGTCGAGGAGAGTAGGGGGAGGCATTTCTTTAGTTCTTGTTACAAAGTGCTTCCTCGTTCTTTAATTAACAGAAGCCTATAAAGAAATCATTTCAATAACAAGAATTCTTTGACTAGAAAAATAAATCAAAGTTATTTTCTTAAACCTTTGAATATTTCACGCCAATTTTTTTTAAATGTCACTTTGTCTTAATATCAACAATTTTCTAAAATTAGTGATACAAGCTTATGGGCTATACAATTTCATTTATGTCTAAACTATTAATAGTCAAGCCAGGACCTGGTAAAACCAAGCATTTGACTTCATTTGAGTCACTCATTTTTTTCTCTCAGAATCAGTCGTACCAAGTAACGTAGACACAGGACCAAGTTCATAAGACACTTAATCATGTTTACCTAAAATCTGCCGCACAAGTAACGAAGATACCGACGACCAATCATTCGAGCGAAACTCACACAAATATTAGCTCTCAACGTAAGAGAATAAAGTTTAATATCGATCGCTTGCACTCAGTACTTGCAACAAGACGAAAATATCTAAAGGTCGAACGCGCAATCTAATATGCACCTAATGACTGCGCGTGAGAGCACCTTTGCTATTGGAAAAGTAATAAATCTATGGCGGTTTTTAAGTGACGGCAATGGTTTGGAGGTCATTAAACTGCTTAAAGGATCACCGTCGTTCCAAATGCGCGTTTCACTACAGCTAATGAACAGATATTATAATTTATAACACTGCACCAATAAGCATGTTTAAAACCAACTTGACGAATTAAAAAATGATGAAAAATACATTGCGCAGTCTATGATACTAGAATAAGAAGTACATTCAACACCGGTCAATGTAGTAAGTATTAGAACTACCGTAGTGCACAGATTGCATGGCACGTTTTTACTTCGTTGTTGACCTTCTCTAGATTGTACAGTTCGTCAATTACTTATCCGTTTATCTTTTCATTGACACTAGTTATGTTCGTTACTTGAATTATCTTTTGCAGTTCAGGCCGAATGACACACTCAACATATCCCTCTTCACTGCTCCTAAACATTGACAAATTACAGGTACTTTTAAACCGCTGATACGATAATGCTAACAAATTTTAAAACAAAGATATCGATAAACTCTTCAGTAGAAATTATTAAATGAAACATTTGTTAGGCTTTAAGTGTTTATATTGATGATAAAAATAAATAGGTGTTTCATCACCAGCCCTCCTATTTGACAGTTTACAAACGTGGACCGTATTAGAAAACTAAGAAATGTATCTAAATGAGTTCATCTCAGAGCCAAGTCACGTGGTCAAAACAAGATATTAGCCAATAATACAATAGAAGATGCGTTAGCATTGTAGATAATGAATCAACGCGAAACCCTTGCAACTTGGCTGAGGATAATACAACTCGGAATATGTTATCAATTCATATTAAGGCGGGCAAATGCAATATCTGGAGGTTGGGAGTATGATGGAGAAAGATCTCACCATGCTGCACTGCCTGCACTTACAATGAATATGATGATTGGATCTGCACTCACTGGATTCTACTCGTGCTTTGTATCAGGCAGAGTAGAATTACTTTGGCAGCCTTAAATAAAAAACAACTGAATATTTGCAAGCATAATTTTAACAAAAAGAAACCGACTTCAAAGAAAACCTATTCCGAGTACCCAAATCGCGACAATTGTGCGTATGGTATTTGACGAGTTCCCTCAGTTTCCGTAAGATCCCATCATCAGAGCCCGATATGGTGACGGTGGGACCACCTGTAAGCTACGCCCATTCCAATGCAAAAGAATTTTTGAAATCAGTTCATAAATTGAACACACATAAAAAAAAAAGATTCCGCCGAATTGAGAACCTCCTCCTTTTTTTGAGGTCGGTTAAAAATGGAATATTCATGTAACGCAAATATAAATTATTGACCTTAAAGTAGTCGAATAATTTCTAAGTCCTCCGCAAGTCATCGTTGAAGTTTTTCTTCAACTATTCTTAGCGTTTTGATCGACAATCGAATGCTATTGAAAGGTTTCCCTTCCCAATGACTTTGACGACGGATTGTAGGCATTGCATGGCCACAATGTCTCGTTAAAATGCCAATGAAATGTTCAATTAAGGTGATATAAAAATATAAATTAATAATATAATGACGCACTGTAATTTTTCTGTTTGTCAAATCATTATTTTTGCATTATGACTACATAAGACCGGCTGTTTTTTTGCGGAACGTTTTTAGAGTTCCGTATCTCAGAAGAAAAATAAAGAACCTTTTTAAGATCACTTTGTTTTCTGTCTTTTTCTGTCTATCTATCTGTCTAAACCCTTTACGCGTGAAGGCATCGATTACGGTCCCTGGAAGTTGTGAAAAAATATCAAACTTCTGAGTTTACGTAAAAAAAACTAACGGCTGCTTATTCGGCAAAAACCTACATTTGGTCACTCACAAGGGAATTAAAACTTATTGGCTACTTCCTGACGACTTAGAACTATGAAAATTTACAAGAAGCGTCATTATAAACCTTAAACACAGAAAAAATAATTAAAATCTAAAAGTATCGCATATTTATTTTCGTAGGGGGTCAAAATTTCATAGGGAAGTTACCAGTATAAATTCTTATCGCTTTTTCATTAATTTTCCGTTCATACGAAAGGGCTTGATGTATGTATTTCCAAATATATTTCGTTTAAACTTTACGACACATTATTTATATTTACACTGAAAAATATAAAAATGCCGTTCCCTTCCTTGTCTCTGAAGACTGTGAAACGAAAAATCTGAAAAAATACTCGAAAGAAAGTTTTAATCTATACAATAAAAATAAGTTTCTGTCAAATGAACAGTTTTTTATTGAATGCATATCAAAGTATTTACAGTACTATCATTAAAAAGGCAAAATAAAAAAAAAATGACTGTTCGGTTTGTTCCGGCTAATCTCTGGATCGGCTGGACTTATTACTCGCGATTTACAACAACGACGGCGGGTAACACCGCTGGACTCAGTTAGTAGATAAATAAATCCTGAGTACGAAACCCTTGCTGTACGATTCCGACTCGCACTTGTCTGGATTTGTTTCAATTTGAAGTAAGGTATAAGACGGCAGCAAAAATCCAAATCCAAGCATAAATATTAGGTAAATCCCCTGTCGATAATCTCTATCATATTTTAAAAGATTGAAAGGATTTCTTTATCAAACCAAACCCTTTTCTATAAAATGTTAACATAATTATAACAATCAAAACAAATATACCTATTATAATTTTTTAATTAACTAGGTAAATGATAGCCAGTTATTTAATAAAAGTTTCATTAATAGATTTCGTAATATATTTATTTAGGATTAACAACTATGATATAATTTGTGTACTTTTTGTCACTTACTTATTTAAATAGCTTTCCCCGCTCTGCTCGCGTGCATGTCGGTTATCGTAGTAACGGCCTGGCCACGAGTTTTGGTCTTAGCGAAAAGCGGAGCGGCGTCGGTGAGCGGTGCGTTTTGCACGCCACGAACCCTAGTAGCGAATAGTTGCAGCGGCGACGGTGGACGTATTTAGGTAGTCGAAACGTGTTAAAAATCATAGCGTTATAAAAATTATCCCCTGTCTGTTTAGAAACAAATTTTTTTTTTTTAATATGATAGAATGAGTGCACGAACTAAATAAAGATCGGTATTTAGATGGTGGATTTAGTGACCTATACGAAGGTCCTACCTATAAGAAGTAACTGATGTTTCCAAGTGTTTTGCTAAGTAGGTACTTACAGAGAGAAAAAACTTTAAAAACTTGTCAACTACTTACATTGCGTATAAGACATACCTACTAGTAGTTTCGTGTGTAGTTATATCTACAGACAAAACTACTGATATGTAAACTGTTTTGCTAATTAGGTACCTACTGACAGAGAAAAAAATTAACTTTTAAAACTTGTCAACTATCCACCTACATTACGTAAACATACCAGTAGTTTTGTCAACATATCAGTGGCTTCGTTTGGTAGGTACCTAGGTTCTATGTTTTTGTGTTATCAATTTAAATTAAACGTAAGTACCATTATATTCCGGAAAACATTGTTTAATTTCTTCCCACAACCTTTTTATATTTATGTTGGGGATATTTTGACATCCATATAGGCGGTCTGTTTAAATTTCTGTTATAAAAGCCTCGGTATCCATTACCGCCATAAAATCGTCTAAAATTTTTTGTTTTTATTTAACGCCGCTGAGTCCGTCACTCCTGCACCGCTGTCCACGCCGCTCTGTTTCGTGGCGTCGCACATACGAACTTGTGCCTTTGTTCCCGCCGCTCTCCATACCGCTCGCCGCTGTAGCAATTCGCTCGGCAAATACCGCTATGAGCGGCGACTCGTGGCGTGCCTCGTACATTTCTATACTTTTGATATGACCGCTCGGCGTTTCGCTTTTCGCTGCCGCTCACAGCGGAAAGGTCGTGAATGGGCCGTAAAAAGTAGCCTGTGTGTGTCCTTTCTCAGCCTCTAAACTATCTATGTACTAGAAGTATTGGACAGTCATACACAGAGAAATACTTTTGCATCTATAGCCGGTTCCAAAAATAATGGGTCAGTCACATAAACCCGAATATCTCCCGAACTACGTATGCCATCCTAATGAAACGAAGACTGTTCAATTGAGAATTTAATTATACAGATAAAAAATAAAATAAAACTTAGTTACACCCACAATATTAATCTTAAATTAAAAAAAAACTAAAGTAGTCATATTTTTCT
Organism: Phragmatobia fuliginosa; assembly: GCA_932526445.1. Classification (NCBI taxonomy): domain Eukaryota; kingdom Metazoa; phylum Arthropoda; class Insecta; order Lepidoptera; family Erebidae; genus Phragmatobia; species Phragmatobia fuliginosa. The sequence continues at coordinate 45,698,738 of OW052057.1, read as the reverse complement.
TAAGATTACATTTTTTTTATGATTGTTTTTTTTGCTGTTTTTCATCACTGGAGGCTTCATCACGTGGAGGCAATACAAAGTATTAAATGAAGAAAGTGATGAAAAACAGCAAAAAAACAATCATAAAAAAAATGTCATCTTAAGAAAAATATGACTACTTTAGTTTTTTTTTAATTTAAGATTAATATTGTGGGTGTAACTAAGTTTTATTTTATTTTTTATCTGTATAATTAAATTCTCAATTGAACAGTCTTCGTTTCATTAGGATGGCATACGTAGTTCGGGAGATATTCGGGTTTATGTGACTGACCCGTTATTTTTGGAACCGAGTGTATATTATAAAGAATTGAAACTATCTGTGTCTCACAAGTTTCAATTCTGGTGTTATACTTCTGTTCTGTTTTTTTTGTTTAAAATGCGACTGCTGATCAAAAGGTCTCGGGTTCAAATCCGGGGTTGGGTTTTGTTTCCTAAAATCAATAGCAGCCCGGGTGTGAAAAATAGTGGTATTACAGGCCCATGACTCGAAGAGCACTTTAAACAGTCGGTCCCTGTTCTCATGAACATAGCTTTCGTTATTTTGAAGTTAGTGCCCTCAACAGAAAAGTCGTTCAGTCTTCGAATTCAGTTGGCTCTCGGGGTTACGAAGGTCCGATGATAACTGCTCCGTGGTAAAACTGACATTCAGTAAAACCGATTAAACCAGTAATTATAATAAAATACAATCAAGTTGCGGAGGTTCGATGCCAGTAGCTACTGGCATCAGACCTCCGCAACCCTAAGGGAGAACTAAAATTCAATGGTTGAACTTGTTGTCAGTAAATTTGAGGGCACTGACTTCTCAATAACGATTGCCACAGATGTTCATGACAACCGGAACCGACAGATTTACGTGCTCTCCGAGGCACGGGCGTGAATCACCGCCAAACTTTCAAACTCCGAGCTGCTATTAGGAATTTCCTAAAAAAAACACTCTGGATCGACCCGGGATTCGAACCCGTGACCTCCTGAGTAGCAGTCGCATACGCTACCCAATAGACTAACGAGGCAGTTAATAAAGTTATAATAAATAATAAAGTTATATAAGTTGGTTATTAAATAAGACAGATAAATTATTTCTAAAATTACAATTTCATTATGATCAGATTAAATTAATTCATTTTGTTTTGTCGTGGCTTATATGGATCCTCTTCGGGTACATGCCTCCTCTTTGGAGTTCTATCGTTCTTAATGTCTACAAAGTATATCCAACTATCTCCTACCTTTACCAGTTTATCTGTCCGTTTAAATGATTGGGTGCGATTAAACCATTTAATAAAGTAAAATAAAATAAAATAAGCCTTTATTGCTGGTTAACATACTTTAGAATGTATCAAATAAACACTCAACTTAAAACTTAATCTCCATACTATTTACTGACTCCGCCCTCGGTTTCCTTCTCCTTACCAGCTTGTCTTTCGACAAATGCCTCCTCTAAGGCTTTCCACTCGTCTCTGTGCTATGCTATGTACCTAGACCGTAATGCTTAATTCGTTGTAAGAAGAATCCAACATCATTTCACACTTTATAATTAATTTGCATGTTACTAAAAAACCGACAAAAAAAACTATTCCGAGTTCCCAAATCGCGACAGGTATGCCTATTATAATTGAGGAGTTCCCCACATTTCTCCAGGACCCTGTAATAAGATCCTGGTTTGCTTACCTTGGTACCAAATGAGAGGCACCAGCTTTCAAATAAAAAATAATTGAAAAATCGGTCCACTCAATAGAAAGAACTGAGATAAAATAGGTACATAGAAATTACAATCGAATTGAGAACATCTTCCTTTTTTACTTACGGCCCATACCAACATCCGGTAAATATAAAGGCCCACACTATGGGAGAGATAATATTCAGTCATATTTTCGTTTTTACTAATCATTAGGGGATAACTAAGTAGATTTTTGTTACAGTGTAGGGGCTACTTAAATTAAGGGATCACTAGTGAGGAGACGGTTTAACTACAGTTGGTGAAAAATGGACATTATTCTCCTTAGATGGTACTTTACTTAACACATGATTATATTTGGATACCTTTAATTTGACAAAATAAATGTATGAATAATACTTGCGCTTAATAGATAATTAGGCCGGGCCGTCTATTACTTAGGAACATAACTTTAGAAATCAGGAAATATGTCTTTGTAATTTACGCTATGTGGTCATGTAAGCATAACATTTGATAGAAATAAAAAAAGTACACACTATCATCATTAACAGTAGAGCAGTATACGCCCCCTTCACTGGTCATTGTGGCTACGTAATCTTGCCGTTGAATGTTTTTGAGCTCCAACTAAGCTTCTTCTTCAAGACTGCTTGACGTGACCTCCGAATCACGGAAACGCTCAAAACATATCATTCTAAAAACCGCAATGATTGACCACCCAAGTAGGTAGCGTCTGCCCCAATATTGCTTACCCTCAGTGAATGTGTCTTATCATCATCGATACAATACAACTGAAAAAATAATAATTAAAATGGCTAAATACAATTTAACAGCATCTCACAAAGTGTATATGAAAGCATATCTGTAAATATCTACTGTTTGTTTTGGCTAATCCAGCTACTTCCGGAAATTCTAGATTTTATCTTTATACTAGATTCACTCCGCAGTGTTACCTGTCCATTGGTTCCTTTACAACGGGTAACAGCGAATGCTTCAACTAATTTATTGTCAAGATTAGATGAATTGCTCATTACAACTTCGAAAAACAAATCGTATGTCCAAATTTTGATTGTGCAAATTGTTTTTACACGGTTTCGACGAACACAAGTTATTTTGTGAACTAATTTTGTTGATCTATATACCAGGGATTTTGCCCTGAATCAACATTGTGTTTGCATAATTTATAACAACATTAAACAAGGTCGTCCCTGAACAAAACCGCTAAACTTTCTATTTGTATTAAAATAAATATTATAGTAAAGCGATATTTTTGGATTGCGAACTTAATTCCAAAAATGCTTATGTTTTACTTTAGGTTTCAAACAACATTTTCGCTTATTAACATCGCCCCTAACGCCCCACTTGCTGGGCTCGGGTCCTTCTCAGGAGAGGGTCAAGGCAATACGTTCCCATGCTGGCCGGGTGCCAGTTTGGTGACTGGCAAAACAGCTTTATGACTATGTAATCTTGTCGTTGGATGTCTCGAATGCCTCCAACTAAGCTTCACAATTATTATTCTACTAGCTTTCGCCCTCGGCTGCGTCCGCGTGTATCTCGATATATATCAGTCGGTCCCGGTTGTCAAGAACATTTATGGCAATCGCTATTAGGACGTCAGTGGCCTCAAATTTATTGAAAACTAGTTCAATCTTCGAATTTCAGTTCTCCCTTAGGGTTGCGGAGGTCTGATGCCAGTCACTCCGTGGAAAAACTGATATTCAGGTAAAACCGGTTAAACTACTAGACCACACCAAATAATATTGGGAATAAGGCTAGGAAGAAGAAGAGTCAAACATACATCCAATATTGTTCCATTTTTCCTGCATGCTATAGAATTCTTATAAACAAGCAAAGACAAAAAGTTTTTCTACTTTTACCTTTTTCTACTTTGTTTGTCAACCGGGTTTTTTCTTCTGTTCCCTAACTTTAACTTTGAAAATAAAACTTGGATATTATACTTTTCTCTTATCTTCGACGAAGCTATGTATTGGATCAATAATAGAATGAGCTACCTACGGCCGAATGTCGACCTCTGGCCGACTGCTAATTTATATTAATGTGCGGGCAGATAATAATTAACAGGCTTTATTAGTTTCTAATTTGTCCTGAAGGTGTTCGACTAAACGTGAAACTCCAAAAGAGCCTGAACTAAAATGTCAATATTCGTGCTGTAGTTTTTTGTTGATGAGCGCAAGACTTCCAACTAAGCTTCACGACTGTTCTTATAATAACAAGCGAGACCAAGCGGGAACAAGCTTAACGTGACCTCCGAAACACGGAAACGTTCATAACATATCATGCCACAAACGGTCACCCACTTAATACTGTGCTACTAGAGATTGAATACTAGGATACCGGGATCTTGAAAACCGGGATCCGGGACTGATTTTCCTAAAACCTATTTTGGTGGTGGTGGTGTCACTTTGTAATCATAATCTAGCATCACATGAACAGAATGGCAAATTGGCAATGATCCTGAAAATTTGGTGTGTCACCGTAAAATGTCACACGAGATATAATAAACGTGCATTAGTGCATTTTCAACCTACTTTATTGGATAGAAAAAATATCAAGGATTCTAACCACTGCAACAGATCTAAATACCACTTATATTCTAAGGGTACTTCTTTTATTGGGTTATTGAACAACAAATATAAAAAAAAGGAACCTACTTGGATAATTGCCACGCTTTGTGGATAACGTTAAATCTTCGAAGAAATGCAGTGTCGGGAAAATTTTTATTCTGTGAAAGGAGTTGGATTATGTTATTGAAAAGACTAAAGTCATCGAAGTGTGAAGCTGTTTTTCATACACTGTATCACTGAATAGGTCTTTGAAAATTTAGATAAAAATTTTGCTTCAATTGTTAAAATATGAATGTAGGTATATTGTATATTAACATTAGCTGACCCACACATCCCCGTCTGCGTTTTCTATTGCCCATAGCGTGATGTTATACTGCGGCAGCAAATTTGTTTCCCACTAATAATAGAAACGCGAAAGTTTGTGAGTATGTATGTTTGTGCTCTTTTAAGCAAAAACTACCGAACGGATTTAGATGCAACTTTACAGTAATATAGCTTAAACATTAGAATTACACATAAGCTACTTTTGACTGCAATAATCGAGATAAATGGGCGAAAGCTAGTTGATTATAAAAATACATAAATCGTAGATGTCAAAATGTATCACTGTTTATCTCTTGTCAAAACTTCACAGGTTGCTAGACAGTTATGCCTAGTGCCAGTGTTAACACACCTGCATAGCAACCATAATGATAGTTTGTAAATGGCTAAAATATGCGGTTAAAAGGTTATAGTAAGCCAATCTTAAAAGATAGGGCATATGCTGATGCAGACTTTTTTAGAACTTTTAAGTTCACTCAGCGGAAGCTCTCAAGAAGAAACAAACACAATTTTGAAACATTCTTTATTAGTGCTCCGCTCCTACTGGTATTAGTGAAATGAAATATAGCATATACCCTTCCTTGATAAAGAGGCAGATAGCCTCTGACAACACTGAAAGATTAGATGAAATATAGACCGATACAAATTAATAAAATTGAAGTGTCAATTAGTAATTTCAACCAATTTTATTAGCCCGATTATGATGGGCACTGCCAGATAACTGATGGTTTAAGGATCATAAATAAAGTAAGGATAAAAAAATACTTACTTGAGCTATTTTATTTCAGACTAGCTAGCCCTCGCGGTTATTTTTGTAAAGGTTAGCTAAGCTGAAGAGCTAAAAAGTATGTAGTATCATCATCATCACCAGCCTATCTCAGTCCACTGCTGTACGTAGGCCTCTCTCATAACACACCACTTTAATCGATTTTGGGCTACTCGCATCCAGCTCCTGCCAGCCATCAGTATGTAGTATGTGCTAGTAAAATGAAAATAATGGGTAACAGTCGCACACTAAGTTAAAAGTTAACAAATATTTGCCCTCTGAGATAGGTATTTTATAAAAACACACAAACATAGAACTAACGGCCGTACATTTGACAGAGCATTCATACGTGGTGAAAACCTGTCAATAAAGTTCGAATGCCAAATATTTGCACTGGCACTAAGCCTTGCATATAAGGGATAATATTTTAATACCAAATCCATGAATACAGTATGTGCTTATACATTAATTGTTAGTTTATCACAAATGGCACCTGATACAAGTTAATGTTGTCAAAAATCATCGTGTAGTACACAGTAATTTGTATGTTATCATGGATTATCATTGTGATAATAGCTGTAGTATTCGCTTGATAATTCCACCAGGTATTACTAGTTCGCTTCTGTCTTTGATGATAATTCAGTTACGTGAGCATTGATATGTTTTGTAATGGTATCTGTGTATTTATAGAAAACATACGTTTTGGGAAAACAATTGACTGGTAAGTTTTTGTCTTTATAGCTTCTCTAGCTGTGTACCGGTAGGTCACATACTATACCCTCGGAGCACAGCTATCCTATGCACAGTTGTCATCTTAGGTGGATCGATGTACCACCTCTTACTGTAGGTACTACAGAGTGATGAGAAAGGCAAACAACGTCCTGCCCCGGACGTGAGTCCAGTCAACTCGAGATGTACCCTATTTGTAGGGTATGGCAGGAGTAAAAAGAAGGTCACTTATTATATCTGCTAGTGAAAGTCCTCTTATTAAGAACCTTCCTTGTGCTTTATAAAGAACTGAATTGGTTCACGGTCTCCAGAAGATTATTTGTCTTTATTATTGTTGCACTTCCTGTGTTGCGTTATCGTTAATAAAATGTATTAAACTAACTCTTTATTGTTATAGTTAATAAAAATAATTGATAGATATATAATAGATAATTGTTATGTTTACTTATTATTTAGTTATTTTTGGAGGAAGTTATCCAAGTAAACGTATTTCACAAGTTGACCTCTATAACTCCTGAACTAAGAAAGTTATCTTATCAGTTAAAGTTTTCCTTTAAAGTTATTTTTCTTTAACTGAAATATAAAAAAACCTTTCGGAGTTATACTCGTTATGTTAAAATGGTAATATGAAAATAATAATAATACAATTCGCCAAAGCCACACAAGTCCACCTGGTCCCAAACTAAGCAGAGCTTATATTAAGGGTTCAAAATAACTGATATAAATACATAATTCTTTTTTTGTAAACAAGACTTTATCCCTACTTAATATTATAAATGCTAAAGTAACTCTGTCTGTCTGTTACGCTTTCACGCCTAAACCACTAAACCGATTTTGATGAAATTTGGTATGAAGATAGAACTGAACTTGGGAAAGGACATAGGCTACTTTTTAATGCAATAATCGATATACAAAGGCCAAAGGTAGGTAGGTAGATTAAAATAATACATAAATCGTAGAGATGTCCAAAATGTATCACTGTTCATCTCCTGTCAAAACTTCACAGGTTGCTAGGCATAACACACTTGCATGGCAACCATAATGATAGTTTGTAAATGACATATAGGCCAGTAAACCAGGGTAGATAAGATCTGAGGTGTGGAAGGAGTAGGGGGGAGGTTTTCGGGTCCTTTAAGCGGGGCGTGAAAAAGCATCTCACTAAGCCGCCATAGTGTGGGCCGCCATAAATTATTGTCTGCATTCGCAGCAAGTGTGGTAGCCCCGACTCTTGGATTCTGCTCATGCTTTCCATCAGGCAGGGTAGAGTCACTTTGGATGGCTAAATATATAAAACAAAGGGTTAAAAACGGTTTGTCTCGATTGCCGGCAAAACTACAAGTCCTATGAAAAAAGTTTAATGGCAACGTTGTAGGATTTGTAGGTAATTAAAAGATCTACAACTTTTTAGGGTTCCGAAGTTTATGACTTCGAACCCGTATAGATTCGTCATGTCCGTCTGTCCATCCGTTCGTCCGTCCTCGACTTACCGTCCAAACGGTAAGTGTTAGAAAGATGAAACTTTGCATGAATATGTATTGTAATTACGTCGACAAAGTGCTACAATAAAATAATGAAAAATATTTTTATTTAAGGTACCTCCCCTACACGTAAAGTGGGGATGTTTTTTTTTTCTCGCGGCTACCTCATCATGTGGGGTATCATTATATAGGTCTTTTAAAAACATTAAAGGGTTGTTAAGACAATTTTTGGATTTAGGTATCCGTTTGCGAGAAATTCCACTTTAAAGGCCACTTCTTAGGGTTCCGTTGCCAAATGGCAAAAAACGGAACCCTTATAGATTCGTCATGTCTGTCTGTCTGTCCGTCCGTATGTCACAGCCACTTTTTTCCGAAACTATTTAAGCTATACTGTTGAAACTTGGTCAGTAGATGTATTCTGTGAACCGCTTTAATATTTTTACACAAAAATAGAAAAAAAGCAATAAATTTTGGGGGTCCCCATACTTAGAACTGAAACTCAAAAAAAATTTTTTCATCCAAGCCATACGTATCTATGGATAGGTCTTCAAAAATGATGTTGGGTTTCTAATATCATTTTTTTCTAAACTGAATAGTTTGCGCGAGAGACACTTCCAAAGTGGTAAAATGTTGGTTCCCCCCCTGTAACTTCTAAAATAAGAGAGGGATAAAACTAAAAAAAAAATTTTTATGTACATTACCATCCAAACTTGCAACGAAAATTGGTTTGAACGAGATCTAGTGAGTAGTTTTTTTTTAATACGTCATAAATCATAAACCGCAATTTACATTTCTTTCAATCAAAACACTATTATTAAAACATTGATGAAAGTTACAACGAACTACAAAAACTTTTATATGATGCTACGGAACCCTTCATGGGCGAGTCCGACTCGCACTTGGCCGCTTTTTATTGTAAAAACAGGGCGTCCCCCCCTCTAAAAGCTAAACGGCCAGCTTAAAAAAATCTGGGAAAATTCGTGATAGTGGTCCATATATTGAACTTTAAATGAAAACTATAACGAATTAGATTACTTTGTTAGTTCAGGAGTTATAGAGGCTTAACTTCTACAATGTGCTTACTTGGAAAACGTCATACAAAATTAACGCATTACTACGTAAACATAACAAGTATCCATTGGATACAAGTTCTAATCCACGTACCATTATGGGTGACTGAGTAACCCTTTCCTGTGCGTGGCCTGACACGAACTTGGCCGATTTTTTATTTACACTTTTATTCACTTATCCTCAAATTACATGTGAAACATTCAAAAAAGTTTATGGTTTTTTATTTTTATCTTTTACAAATAAAATTATTTTTAAACGAAGTTTAGTGAAAAATTACCTTTTTATGTCCCGAACACACTGTAATTTATTTGATTTGAAATATTTCTTTTTTCACCCTATTTTGACATAATATCGAAAACTCACCCGTCAAAATATCTACTTTTTTCAAAAAATTGGGGTGTTTTCTGTTTGATGAAGTCTCTACTTTCCGATGGTGTAATCCCTACTAATATTTTAAATGCGAAAGTAACTCTGTCTGTCTGTCTGTCTGTTACGCTTTCAAGCCTAAACCACTGAACCGATTTTGATGAAATTTGGTATGAAGATAGAACTGAACTTGGGAAAGGACATAGGATACTTTTTATTGCGAAAATAAAGGTTTGAAATAGAGAACGAAAGTTTGTGTCGAAGTTCCTTATTATCAAACATAAAATCATGTAAGATTGTTTAATCTACCCTTACCGTGTCGAGCGATATAAACGAATTCCACGCGGACGAAGCCGCGGGCGGAAAGCTAGTATTAAATAAACCACTCAAAAGTCGAAACATTTTTTTACAGAGTAATAAACATATACGACGTTGATTAAATTATTGAATGATGTCATTTACATAATTGGTCGCCAAGTAGTTCATAGACCATAATTGATTATTAGGGTTCTAATATATTGTCGAATACTTAGAGCTTCTATGATCATAGAATTCGTTAAGGCTACGCTACAATTTTAATTTGACTAAAGAGTATCTGTACGTGTGTGTATTTATAGATTTAATGAATTTTTATGCACATTTTTTGAATAAGTTTCTGCACTCCTTCTCCACATCCCTATTAATATTATAATTAATGTGAATGTAAGTTTGTTACGTTTTCATGCGAAAACGACTCAATTGATCATTATAAAACTTTGTACACAGATTCTTGTAGGTATTCTAAGTAACATCGGATACTTTTTATGTGAAAAAAATAAATATATTTCTTACGATTTTTTTTTACTGCGATAACTGAAATAGACGCGTTCAGAGCAATAATCGAAATATACGCACGAAAGCTATACTCTGTCCATTCCATTATTATCTTTTTGACAGTTATACAAAGTTCGAAATTAGTGACGCTCTCACTCGTCACCGATTCGATTTGAAATCAAAATCAATCGATATAATATTCTTTATGTCAGTATTGCAAATAAATAAAATGTGCACTATTCTGATATATAATTGGCCTAACAAAGAAAACTTCCTAACACAGTCACTTGAAGGTCGGCTTAGTAAGTATTATGTGATTTTTCAAATGTATTTTCTCATAATTTCCAGAGTTATTAAACGTTAATAACCACGCGTTACAAAGTAAAATTTTATTAACACGTGCATAGTTAAATTTTAAGTCAGTGGTCCAAAAATAAATTAATTAATGCACAGAGTTATTGTTCTTTATTATAAGTTTGAACTTATATTTCAAAATTTTGATTTAATTCCTTGCAAATAATCAATCTTGAAGTTATACTATTTCAATTTCCTTCTTATTTTATTAAATTTACAAGTCAAATTATTTTGATCATAATAATATGATAGATTATTTTAATCGTTTAATCGATGTATCGTATTTCAAGAACTGTTTTATATGTTGTTTTTAGCTATGCACACTGCCCACTTCCCTACCCGTTTATAAAGTACGACATTACTGTAGTACATTATTACGAAAAAAAATACCGGTAATTTATAGGCGTGACCTGTCAAAAAGACAATAAACGAATGAACAAAGTATAGCTGATTATAAAAATACGTAAATCGTAAATGTCAAAACCTATCACTGTTTATCTCCTGTCAAAACTTCACAGGTTGCTAGCCATACATACGCACTTGCATAGCAACCGTAATGATAGTTTGTAAGGTTGGTAAATAGCTAATTTAAAAATGAGTTCTGGATAATCACATATGTAGGCTACTTTTTATCAAGAAAATACGCGGTTAACACTGCGGGGCACATCTAGTATAGATATAAAAAAACTCACTTCAAAAATAGCTTTCTACAACCAAGTTCATAATACCAACAGCTAATAATACCCCGTACATAAAAACATGCACATATCTCTCTTTACTGCCACTCTCTCAAAGCAACATTTCAACGCGAGGGTTGTCGCATGCTGACTCTGGTTAATGAAAAATGTTCCACAAGTAACAAAGATTCCGTCATATGAATAAGGTCATATAATTTTAGTAGAATATTTATGTTTAAAAATTGAGCAGAATTTAGCTAGAATATATTCTACCCATGGAAATTATTTGATAGCTGAACCCTGCGGTTTTACTCGCGCTTATTGTTGTAGCTATACAACAATAAAAAAGCGGCCAAGTGCGAGTCGGACTCGCCCATGAAGGGTTCCGTATCAGCAAATAACATCATTTATAATAGTGTATTGATTGAATGAAAGATAAATAATAAATATTTCGAACATCATACTCACAACGTCAACTAGTCCCAAACTAATTATCGGTACCAGACAACTGATATAAATACATAAACATACTACTTTTTTTGTCAATACATACATATTATACATAGAAAGCACCAATAATAATGAAATATGAAACACCAATATTTATTAATAATGAAGTAGATTAAACAACAGTTACAAAAATGTATGAACCAAATGAAACTCAAAAATAATTTGCTAACTGTAATGGCATATTCATATATCTGCCTCAGCAAAACTTAACCCCTATAAAAATACAATCAATGTTCCGTAATTTGGTTTTAATTTTTTCCCATTTATTAAGCTATGGCATGCCTGAACTCCCCGAGGTCACTTTCGGTCAACGTAATCATGATAAAATCGATCAAGTGCGTATCAGGCCAAGCGTACAATAGGGTTCCGTAGTCAATCATAAAGACACATAAATTAAAAATCGACTTCAATGAACAACAGTAATATTTACTTATTCCAATATTATTCCGATATTTTTGTACGACGTTTTTCAAGTAAACTTATTTTACAACTTAGACTTCTATAACTCCTGAACCAAAAAAGGTAAACGCCGTAAAGGGGGAGAGGGGTACCGACATATTTTTAAACAAAAAGTTCAATAACACGCAAACGGATAACTAAATAAAAAAATGGTCTTAGCAACCTCTCAATATTTTTAAAAGACCTTTTCTAATGACAACCGACAAGATAGGGGAGACGCCAGAAAAAATAATCTCCATTTTACGTGTAGGGGTGCTACCTGTGCTACCTAAAAAATTATCATGACTTTATTTTAGTACTTTGTCGGCCTAATAAAAACACATATACATGCAAAGTTCCATCTTTCTAGCACTAACCGTTTGGCCGTAAGTCGAGGACCATGACGTAACTATAAGGGTTCCGAGTCATGAAATACGGCACTCTAAAAAACGTTCACTCCAAACCACAATACGTTAGTTGTGCTGTTCGTCGTCCCGAGGGAGAAGAACCAATATATATAACCAACCTACATAGACATACATATATTTATACAATGTTTTTTTAATCTGGTAGGATAGTTCTTATATTGTTTAGTGGGTCGTAAAGTACAGTTGCTACTTTGTAAGTAGTGGATGACTCTCGTAAAAGATTTATTGATAGCTCAGTTACTTTTTAACACACTTTTACTATTTTCTACTGCACTACTGTATGCACTAATCTGGAATGTCCAATTTACATAACTTAAGAATGACAGCCTCGTTGGTCTGGTGATTGCCGTATGCGACTGTTGATCTAGAGGTCTCGGGTTCAAATCCCGGATCGGAACAAAGCTGTTTGGATTTCCTTGAGGATATCCTGGTTTCGAATATGTTTTCTTTAAATGACATATGGACACTTGAAACTCAAGCTCTGCAATTGGAGAGGCCTATGTCCAGCCGTTGACTGCGATGGGCTGATGATGTTCATGATGATAATAGACTCATCCTGAATACACAGATATATATTAGAATTTCTCAGATTACCTACTGATACACATAAATGTTCCTCTTCAATTGCACTCTGTCATGGTGAACATGTTACCTACGACTTTATATTAAAGATTTAATTCATTCACAAGTTATATTCCTCGCAAATGCGACTTAAACCCTTATCGGGCACTTAGTATACAGTTCTGAGGACTTTTTGCACTGTTGAAACTATATTTAAGTAAGTTGGGCTTATCAGCTTAGTCTGGGACAAAGAGTCTAGCGCAGAACATTGTGAAGCACTTGACTAAAACCCCATTCAAATTTCATGTTTTATCAAACTCAAATGTTAATCCTCCAAAATGAAAACGTAAAAAATAATAATAAACAGTTAATACTGTTTAACAGCTAATGCTGTTCTGAGATATAATGTACACAGCTTTCGTCACGTAGATTATGAGTTAATGTATTCCTTTGTATAGTTCTATTACTCACACGTATTAAATAAGAATTTAGCATTCGCTTTTAATATTGTTAAACTTTTAAAGTCCCTTACCAATCTTCTGAAACTTTTACTTAGCCAGATTTGTAATAAATAAATATTTACATAAATAAATATTTTCGGACTTCTTACACACAACGTCATCTAGTTTCAAATCTTGTTTTATGGGGACTAGATAACTGATATAAATACCTAAACATACTTTATTTCTAATAACATACATATTATACATAGAAAGCACCCAGACTCCAAAAGAAATACTTTTTGGATCTCACAAATATTTGGTCTGACCGAGACCTCTTGATCAGCAGCCGCATACACTAACCACTAGACAAGGCAGTCAAAAGTATTTGTCGTACGTAGTATACTCGTGTTACTACACGTGTGTGTGACTACTGTCAGTGCCCTAAAATATACTGACAACTAGTTCAATCTTCGAATTTCAGTTCTCAGTCGCTCCGTGGAAAAATTGAAATTAATTTAAAACCGGTTGAATTAGTAGCCGACCCCCGAAGGCTAGGAAGATGATGAGTATTAGAGCAAGAGCCCAGAGCCGCCAGACCTACGTCATTAGTGCAAAGCTGAAATTTTCAGGATTATTAGTACAATGTCTTGTTATGATGTATGTGTACCCATTAGCTTGAAAGCGGGGCCGTTTCTGAGATAGCGCGAAGTACAGATGGAAAAAAACCTTACTTACCTACGTTAAAGGTGCAAAGCTAGTATTTACATATTTTATCAAGAATATTATTTAAAATTAAAATTCATTACTGCCAGACACTTTCCGTGGGCCATTACTTCTGCCAGACGTCTTGAAAGTTGTGAAAAAATTAGGTAAACTACGTTTTAGTAGCAAACCTAAATTTTATACATATTATCTAAGGTAGGTACCATTTTAAGAACCTTTGTATGCGGCCAGACCAATCCGAAGGGCCAATCATCCCCCCAGACACCTTTAAATATTTCTAGTAATTAGGAAGCTGAGATATATCAAATTTGGTATTATTTCAAGAATAGAATTTTAAAATATTAAATGGTTTTTACACGCTTTTTATTAACTTCACCTATATGTTTGTTTGTTTGTAACCAACTCCTTTGGGTGCGATTTTGACCCACTTGGACCCACACAGACAAAACGTGTGGTGCTTTCTGACAATATTTCAATAACGTCGCTTTTTACATTGAAATTATTTTCTTTTGTTAGGTTAAAAGCCTATTTGTTTAGTTTTTAAAACTAATCTTTTAGAAAAATACTAATTTGTTTAAAGATTTTTTTAGTTTTTTTTTCATATTAGTGTATTGTCATCGGTCCCCTATAAATCTACAAAGTTTGAACGAAATCTGGCCGTTTAAAGTGGGTCAAAATCGCACCCAAAGGAGTTGGTTACAAACAAACAAACATACAGGTGAAGCTAATAAAAAGCGTGTAAAAACCATTTAATATTTTGCAATTGTATTCTTGAAAAAATACCAAAGATGATATACCTCAGCTGCCTAATTACTACAAATATTTAAAGGTGTCTGGCGGGATGATTGGCCCTTCGGATTGGTCTGGCCCCATACAAAGGGTCTTAAAATAGTACCTACCTTAGATAATATGTATAAAATTTAGGTTTGCTACTATAACGTAGTTTACCTAATTTTTTCACAACTTTCAAGACGTCTGGCAGAAGTAATGGCCCACGGAAAGTGTCTGGCAGTAATAAATTTTAATTTTAAATAATATTCTTGATAAAATATGTAAATACTAGCTTTGCACCTTTAACGTAGGTAAGTAAGGTTTTTTTCCATCTTTACTTCGCGCTACCTCAGAAACGGCCCCGCTTTCAAGCTAATGGGTACGCATACATCTTAACAAGACATTGTACTAATAATCCTGAAAATTTCAGCTTTGCACTAATGACGTAGGTCTGGCGGCTCTGGGCTCTTGGTCCATATACTCGTAAGTGTTGTGTACGCATATGTTTTATTGAACCTTGTGTGATGTGATGAGGTACTAATTATACGTATTATGAGATTTCTAATGACTTTATTTGACAGTATTTCGGGAATGTAACCTAGTGTTTAATTTACATTTTATTTTTTATACGCTCTGCCCGCGTGCCTGTTTTTTCTCAGGAATCAATTTATCTCCATGCCGAGTTTAATGTCTTCATGGTCGTGAAAGTCCTACAAAAAGAGAGAGTTAGCTTAGTGTTTATAATTTTTCTATGTTTGTTGGGAATAAAGGCTAGGAAGAAGAAGAAGAATTTTTGATTGAATACTAATTCATTACCTTAGAGTTATGTAAAAAATGGGTTTGTTGATGCTTTTTCTTTCATTTTCTTTGATCAATCAACACTCCTCTTTTATGTATTTTCTCATTTATTTTATAGAACTTTCCTTTGATGACTGTCCGTCTGCCTCGGAAATATAATCGTTCTTCTTTCTTTTTTAATTCGTTGGTATGCAAGGATGGTATGAAGGAGGTTGGTATGCTGTTTTTATCTTATCACATTTATTATGACTGTTGCGCTGGTGTATTGGTAGTGAATACGACTGCTGGGCTTGAGGTGTCAGACAGACAGACAGATAAAATTTAAAATAGCTTTCTCCGTGTAAATGTCGTACATTTATACTTTCATATGCACTTAGTGAAAAATTGTTCATTTGATATTATGAGCACTCCAGTTTTATTTATTTGTATAGATGTGGAAAATGTAGCATGGTGACCCATATTATGGCGGCCTAATGAGATGCTATAGACATAATTCTCCCTTCCTGTCAAGTCATTCAAAGGTGTTAGCTAGCTAGCTCTGCTTAAGTGTTAGAAATTCGCACTAGAACTAAACGGTTAAGAACGTACGAACAGTTAAGAATTGGAATTCAATACCAGCTCATGTGATACCTTCCTACTATGGCCTCGGGTCCTTTAAGCGTGGTAAGCCAATGTGGTTTGCCATACTGCCTGCATAAGCAGTGTTTTTAAGGCACAACAGGCAGAGTAAAGTCACCTTGGCACTTTAAAATACAAAGAAAAACATAAAACGGCTGTAGTTAACATTACTGACAGAGAAATAACAAGACTGTAAATTAATACTGTAGAATGACACCACTTGCATTTGATTTCATAAAACCTTTTGATAAACAGTTCTTAATATCAAATCAAATCAACAACCCATAACGTCCCACTGCTGGGCTCGGGTCTCCTGTGAGGAGAGGGTTAAGACCATATGTCCCCACAATTGCCGAGTGCGGTGTGGAGATTAGCAAGATACGTTGTGGCTATATAATCTTGCCGTTGGATGTTAAGCCACCCGAAGGCATCCAAGTAAGCTTCACGACTGCTATCTTGTAATATCAATTGGGACCGACCGCTTAACGTGACGTGTGAATCACGGAAACACTCATACATAACATACGCCACAAACGCTCATCCATTAAGGCCTTAGATGCCTAGTGGCCTTAGGTGATTTTTTCCAATCGTCTTAGGCCACTCGGCTATGAGCGCTTCATGTTCTAAATATATTATTATCTAATAATAAATTTCATAGTCGTCAGCGCCGGTGATCCGTAGAACGTTACGAAATAGCTTGTAAGCCTATTACTGTCAGTGACATTGACGCTAAATAATCAATCGATAGCGCCAATATTGAGTTCAAGTCTGAAAATATATGTTTATCTATAGGTACCTAAAGTGCATGTTAGTAAAATCAATTAACAGTTTTTACTTAATGCATCGTAAATACACATAAATAAAAAAAATTTTTTGTAACTTGAATCACAAGAAAGTATTCTTGTGATTCTTCACATTTAGAAATATTTTTAACTGTGAGTAGGTCGGTTAGAAAGCGATTGATTATTTTTTTAAACTTATTTTAAACTACCGAAGTGAATCTAGTATGCCTGGTGCAAAGCATGAGGAGAATCTAGGAGTAGGGATCACCATCTTCATTGTAGGGTAGGTTTGGCCTGGTCAGTTGTTTCTGCATCATTATCCCAGCCTCCGGAGGCTGAGAGAACTAGAGTAAGCAAGCCAGCTGTCACTTGATTGTAAGAGATAACAGACGCTCATGGGATTCTGCAATTAGAGATAAAATAGATAAAATATGCTCATTTTCTATCCGGCTCTTCTTCATAGGAAGAATATTTTAGAGCCGAGCATCTAGGGTTGAAGTGAAAACTTTTGAATTTTTAATTTAGATAGGTACGATGCCCCCATTTGTGATCCCCTTCACTCGAACTTATAAGGGTGCGTATGCTGTTGTAATATTGCATAACACTGGTTAACTACCAAACCGTATTTGCGGTTGCACTGTGGAACTGTAATACAAATATTATACCGCTGTTATAATACTCTGTAACTGTTATCTTATCTCAAGTGTATCTTATAAAATATAATAGGAAGCAGAGCGTTTTAAGATTATCCGATACGATATAGGTGTCATACGACAATAGGCAACACTATGTGCTGTTTTCACATATTGCCGACAAAATCGTTCCGATTCGGACATTTACGGCCGTGTCGCAACGATTTTCGATACGGCCGAAATGCTATACTCGATAGCTTCATGCAAGCTGGTCATCACGGCAGACTAAAATAGAAAATTTAATTTGCTGTATCCAATAAGACTGCCTTGTTGGATTAGTAGTTAGCGTGTGATCAAGGGTTCGATTCCCGGGTCAGAACAAATATTTGTGTGATCCGCAAATATTTGTTATGGAGTCTGGATGTTTTCTATGTATAATTTGAAGTATATATTTAGAAAAAAAAATACGTTTATGTATTTATATCACTTGTTTAGTACCCGTAATACCAGCTCTGCTTAGTTTGGGACTAAATGACGTTGTAAGATGTCCGAAATATTTTATTGACCTATATATTTATTTATTTTATTTACATATGTGACGCAAAAAAAGATGTAATCTCCCCGTTAATATAACTGTCTTTTATTAAGTTCATAAGTTTTATCCCACAAGCATGGTTTTGATTCTACTCAATAGCGCCGCTTCGGGCTCAGCGTACACAGAGACAATTTAGATACACCTATGGACCTTTAGATAGATAGGAAGACCTGGTGTCCTGAAACACAAGCTTGGAGCTTGTCTTAGGCACCAGTCTACCTCAATATATATATACCGTTATTTTGAATTTGTATATATTTGTATATGTATTTAAACTAATTTGTAAACATCATATTGTAGTAAAAAAATAAACTATTATTATTATTGTATATTTTGTTGGCTCACGGGCATCGTATAATGCCAATTTCGATACACATCGGTGTCGGCTTTGATATCCGATATCGGGCCGGACGATATGAAAGATAGAATACAAATTTCAAACATTTTATATCCTCCGATATCGGATCGTGCCCGAAACCGATATCGAATCGGATAATATAAAACGCTCGTAGGGTTCTTGATGTTCCGTGGTACATGTTTACTGGTTTTAGTAATAATAATAATAATTATTATCCTTGATATGTTTTTATACTTACTTTACTTTATACTTTATAATTATGCTTTATCCCAAGTATCAAGTAGATGTAATCATATACATGCAGACGCAAGCGTACACGCACACAAGCTTACCAACCAACCAACATCTGGTGGGTACACCCACGGGATGATCACAGATTCAGGTAGAAAACTTGACATAAACCTTTGCCAACCTGTATGGCCAGCTTAGTAGACCAAAACATCCTTTGTAAGGAGAGGGCCCTTTTACATCGCAGTCCACTGATGGATAGGGAGCGGCGTGACGACCACTTAAACCAATCGTACAATTACTATTTTTTACTTTTACCTACCTACCTAATACATGCCGTTTAAATACAAGAAGATTTATTATTATAAGATACCTACAGAAAGATTTATTAAGATTATTTCAAGATAGAAAATTCTGAAAACTTTCCTTACAGATGAAGCTGCTCGCAAAGGTAATCCTAAGGAAAATAAAAGCTGCAATTCTTAAACATTTAGACGTGACAAGGTGGACAGTTTAATAGTTTTGCAAAATGTTTAATTTAACTCGGCAACATCGAGTAAATTGTTCTGCAAATAAAACTAAGGTATAAATATTAACGTTGAATAAAGTGCTCGAAACGATTTAAAAAAACTGCTATTTTTAAAGTAATATCTAATCAAACTACACTCCAAACTCTAAACACTAGCGAAAAGAAAATGCGCATTGTAACCACTTTTTAATTTATTAATTTAAAATTAACCTATACTAATAAATAAAATTGTACATCTAAAAGATATTTTTTTTAAATTTCCTCTATTTATCTGTTTGTGCCAGGTAATCTACAGAACGGTTGGTCCGATTATGAGACGAAGTTCTTTGATAGTTGGCTGATGACACAAGGAATAGCTTAGGCTATTTTTGAGGCTAGCTCAGCTCCGCATGACCATATATTTCTAAATTTCATCGTGTTTGTACGACAACTAGATGCGAAAAAAGCATGACGCAGTCCTCTATTCTACAGAATAACATGGGCGTCTATCTAGTTTTTGTTGCCTAAAAGCAATAATAGTAGAAAAAGCGGCCAAGCGCGAGTCGGATTCGCCCATGAAGCTTTGCAGTAACGTCATATAAAAGTTCTTGTAGTTCGTTGTAAATTTGATCGATGTTTTATTAATAGTGTATTGATTAAATGAAAGGTAAATTGCGGTTTACGATTGTTGACGTATTAAAAAAAACTAATTACTAGATCTGGTTCAAACCAATTTTCGTGGAAGATTGCATCGTAATGTACATTATATATTTTTATTAGTTTTATCATTCTCTTATTTTAGAAGTTACAGGGGGGAGGGGACTCACATTTTACCACTTTGTAAGTGTCTCTCGCGCAAATTAAGTTTAGATAAAAAAATTAGGAACCTCAATATCATATTATCTGAAGACCTATCCATAAATAGTTGAGTGACATGTATGAGTTTGATGAAAAAAATATTTTTCTAAGTATGGGGAACCCCCAAAAATGTATTGTTTTTTTTTCTATTTTTGTGCGAAAATATTAATGCGGTTCACAGAATACATATACTTACCAAGTTTCAACACTATAGTTCTTATAGTTTCGAACAAAAAATGGCTATAACATACGAACGGACAAACAGACAGACAGACAGGACTAATCTATTCAGGTTCAGTTTCTTTCCATTTGGCTACGGAACCCTAAATAGAAATCCTTTTGAAATACCCGTTGGAATAATGAATGCAGAACGTTTTAGTTGTGAATATAGGAACAGTAAAGCACTTTTTAATCCGTCTATAGCGAAACCGTGTAGGGGAAGTTTTTGCTAACTATGCCTACACGATATTGTGAAATGAAAAGTATTTGAAAAGGTTTGACTTACTTTTCAACTCCGATATCTGAAAATTTCGTTGTTTAAGAATAGTGTGATTATTATTATCGCGACTTTGAGATAACTAGAGCTCCTGTTCATTTAGGTCGACAGAGAACTTCTGTCTTTTCAGTATACCAGATGTTCAAAAAATCAGACAAGAGCGTGTTAGGCCACGCAAAGAATAGAGTAGGGTACCGTAGTCATATACAAATCCAAGTGGAATTAAAATCGTGTCCAAAAGTTATTTGTTATGTTTACTTATTATTTCGTTATTGGTGTACGAAATTTTCCAAGTAAGCATACGTTACGAGTCAGGCCTCTACAACTCCTAAAATAACAAAGCAATGTAAACCGTGATAAAGTTTATCATTATGGACTACAATCTCATTTTTTTTAGATTTTTCGTTTAGCCATCCGTTTAGCTTTTAGAGGGAGGGGGGGGGGGAGGGAGATGCCCTCTTTTTAAAACTAAATCGCAAAATAGTTCTGCCAAACTCGTATTTTTTTAAAAGACTTATCTAATGATACCCCACAGGGTAGGGTGGAAGCGAGAAAAAAAGAATCATCCCCACTATAAGTGTAGGGGAGGTACCCAAAATAAAAATATTTTTCATAATTTTATTGTAGCAATTTATGGACGTAATTATAACACATATTCATGCAAAGTTTCATCTTTGTAGCACCAACCGTGTGGACAGTAGGTCGAGGACGGAAAGACATGAACTACGGAACTCTAAAAAAGCAGCAGCTACTTACCATAATGTAAATTACCTATTCATTGACCACTATACCTTTAATTATTAGCCTATCGCAATCCAATCATGCCCGCCTAGCCAAGTTTCAAACGTTTATCGTTTTCCATTCTATTCTCTATTCTATTTCTCTGTTGTCTTGTTTCTTAATATCACTCAGCCTCGTAATTAAAACAAAATATCAGCCATTGAAACAAAAGAATACAGAAATATAATAGAAAATGAATAATGATTGCAACTTGGCTGGACATAATTGCACGCCACGCCACTTGGTTCGAGCTTCGGCCACTATTTCCTTCAAAAATAATATTTTCGTGAAATATTCACATCATATTACCAGACTTCACCCGTCCGCAACTAGACATAGACTATGACCTGTAAAGAGGGCTTTAGAAAGGAGGTTACGCCCTACTATATCACTCTGGTCAGAGAGGTTGGTTTTCGGTTAAATGCACGCACTGCTGTATATTCCTCTATGTATTTACGAACATTCTTATGAAATAAAAAATGTCTGAAGTTCGCATGGATAGTGGTTACTACACATTAATTTAATCTATTTGTTGACTGTACGGTATATTTTATTTTTCACAAACAGACTGTGATAAGCCTACCCACATTTGATTACAATGTATTTGCTTCTAATTTTGGGTTTGATACTTCATTTTATAGGGAGTGAGTGGCCTCTAAAACAGGCTATCGGTGCCTGACTTGACGTCGGGATATTGTAAATGCATAAATACCTTCAGAGTTATGAGTGCGAACAGTTCATTTCTATTGTTTTCGTTTGATTTTGGTGTACAAGTGTATGTACAAGTTTTTATTGTGGTGTGTGATATGTTTATCGAGAAATATCAGTAAGTTTGATTAATTATTATTGAAATTGTATAATGCGTGTATGTATGCATACTGTGTGAATCTGTCACGTTTTGATGTTCTTGTACTGATTTTGATTTAAATGTGTCTTAAAATATATTTCAATTCTGGGAAGAAACTAACATCAAAGATACAGGCTCGGCCTAGTTTAGACGTTAGTGACCATAAGTATCTTAATACACACACATTTTATGAGTACAATATTACCTATCATATTAAGTGTAGTAGTTATAGTCAAATGTACCCGTATTACCAATGTGTTTACTGCCTTGTTGGTCTAGTGGTTAGTGTATGTTATATTATGAGGTCTCGGGTTCGATTCACGGGTCAGACCAAATGTTTGTGTGATTTGCAAATATTTGTTTCGGAGTGTTTTCTATGTATATAATGTAGGTATTTACTAAAAAAAGTATGCTTATTGTTTTTATATCACTTGTCTAGTATCCTTTATACAAGCTCTGTATTACCACGGAATACTTAATAGTACCAGTACAGAAGACTCACTCCGAAAAGTAAATTAAAGTTATAGATACCCTCGGTGTCAAAAGATTAAGTTCAATTCAGATCGCACGGCGCGCGAATCACTACGATGATATTTACCTACAATTGCGTCTCTTTCTATCGTGTAACTCTTAACTGTTCTGACGATGTCTGTTCGACCGGCGTGTCTGACCCGGCAGGCAGCCGGCCGACTATACCTAAACTGCGGAGTGACACCCCCCTGGTATTACCTTGTCTCATTGAACCGTGACCAAAACAAAATATTGGCCATTTAAACAAGTGAATAGAACAGAACAAACAACAAAAAATATTTCAAACTTGGCTGGCAGTTCATTTTCTAACTGTACTGTACACTGCGCTGTGTTCAACAAAATGGGTAGTCTACCCATTTTCACTGCAATGATACGACACAGTGCAACTACATCAATATAACCAGTCAGCCGTTACAAGTTGCGATAAACTGACAATTTATTTATCGATCCAACCAAACCTTTGTATTTTATAGTAAGTGAATAAGTTCGAAATAAAACATATTGGCAACTTATAGACCGCCTCGTTGGTTTAGTGGTTCGTGTATGCGACTGCTGATCAAGAGGTTTCGATTTCCGTGTCGTGAGACGAAGTGTTTGTATGATATATATTTACATTTTTTTTAATAATATCAGTTGTCTAGCAATACACTGCTTAGTTTAGAGACTAGATGGCGTTGTGTGTTAGATGTCCGAAATAATTATTTACTACGCCCGCGTGTATCTCGACTATCGCAGTAAAAAGTAGCCTGTGTTATTTTGATATATGTATAAGGTATATTACTATAAAGTTTCATCCAAATCCGTTAACGATAACGTAAAGAAAACGTTAGTTTTTTTTAAACTAGCAGTGTCCGCGGCGTTACTCGCGATTTCCAACAGTTACCGCGTGACTCTGATAGTACAAAATAGAATCGCTTGTTCAAATTTAGTACGTCGTCTTTGTAGTCCTCGGTCATAGTATTCAAGCTTTATTTTATTACGGGTTGTATTAATTTTTAATTATAAATCATGGGCAAAAACGCGTAATGGATGAACTGCGTAAACAGCAACAACATACTGCAATAATACTGCCGGTAGCATTATAACATAATGTACCTTACTTGCTTAGGTACTTAAATAAACTATAGTCGGATTTTTAATTAGACGATATCCACTGACGTTTACTGTGTTGTCAGTTTTTGATGAAATAAAAATAGTGTTGTGGCAAAGTGAATGATTGAAAAAACTCCTGAATGAATAAAATTAATAAAAATTAATAATATTAAAATTAATTAATAGAATTAAAAAACAATCCTAAACACAAGTACACAATTAATTCTGTGCCATTACAACCAGTGGACTCCCAAAGAGACCTCGGAGTTATCATAACACATAACCTGAAGTGGGATGAGCATATTACAATGATAACAAAGAAGGCAAACTCATTATGGTATATAATTAGAAAGGCATTCTATGTTATCAATAAAGAATTATTTCTCAGCATCTATTTAACGTACATTAGACCCTTGTTGGAATTCGCCTTTCAAATATGGAATCCATATTTAAAAGAAGATATTGTAATGTTGGAAAGAGTACAAAAAAGGGTAACTAAAATGGTCTTCTCTTTGAAAAACATGTCCTATGAAGAACGTCTGCTATAACTCAATCTACCAACACTAGAACCTCTGTTCTAAAAACATAAACAATTCTGTTCATAAACAAATTTATAATTATAAGTAAAAAAATATTTTTTGTTGTTTATGAACTCTTTTGGGCCGGAATTTTCCAATGAAAGAAAAAATGTGGTATGGGGAAGGGGCCCACCCTCGTAAGACTTTGGTTAAAACCTCATACCTAAATATTTCTTTTGGAGGAACGGGGGCGAAGCACCATGGAGCCGTCAAAGACCCATGTTGCCACTTTGCCTCAACAGGAATTAACCCAACCTGTTGAGGGATGTCAGTCTGGGCTCCGACCAGCTGACTTAATGCAAGGAGGACAAGAGTGTGCCAACCTTCTTGTTAGTATGTGATAGGCAAATTATGAAGCTGTGCATAGCGCCTCAGTCATCAAATACGTAACAGAATATCCTTGGTATCCGATGACAGTAACTCTACATAAAATATTGGTTTGAGGTAAAGAGAGTTTATTAAAAAATCAACCTCAAAATATGGTGTTATTTGCTGATGACACTTCCTTAATTTTTAAGATAAATAGACGGGCCCAAAATCTAGATGACGTGAATAATGCCCTAGTTCAAGTCCAGAATTGGTTCACAGCAAACAATTTGGTATTAAATGAAAAAAAAACCAAATGCATAAGATTTGCTTTACCGAATGTTAAGAGTAGTGATTGTGATATAATATTGAATAAAGAGAAACTTGAATTCGTAGATAAAACTGTTTTCTTGGGGATTACGCTTGATGCAGGGCTACAATGGGGTTCTCATTTAACATCTCTTGCGGGGCGGCTAAGTTCAGCAGCATATGCTATTAGAAAAATCCGTCAATTTACTGATGCAGATACCGCTAGACTGGTCTATTTCAGCTACTTTCATAGTATAATGTCTTACGGCATCTTGTTATGGGGACGGGCTGCAGATATTGAGTCTATATTTATTCTGCAAAAAAGAGCCATCAGAGCCATATATAATCTTCGTAGGCGCGATTCTCTAAGGGAACTGTTTAAGAATATTGGCATCATGACGGTACATAGTCAATACATCTACGAAAACATAATGTACGTCAGGAAAAATCTTCATCTTTTTGGCAAAAGAGGTGACAAACATAATTACAGTACTAGAAATAGGGACCAACTAGTTCAGCCAGGCTTTAGACTCGCTAAAGTAGACTCTTCTTTTATGGGGTACTGTTTGAGATGCTATAATAAAATTCCACAAAGTATTCTTGAACTGAATGAGACAAAATTTAAAACATGCATTAAACGCACACTATGTAAGCAAGCATATTACAAGTTGAGCGATTATATCGCTGATAAAAATGCTTGGCTCAATGCTGGTCCTGCTTCACAAGGACAGGGGCGCATAAATTGATAGCATTAAATGGTATTGTTGGAGCTGCTGAAGATTGTACAACTTTCTTTGCATTGTATAGATTCAATCTCTTTAGTATTATATAATCGCATGGCCCATATTGTGTGAGTACTATGTACTAGGAAGCTATTCAAGCTATCATTCACTGAAAACCTACGTCTTTTCTTGACTTGAATCTGCCCTGGCGGTTGAGAGTATGTCATGCTCACTCTGATGGTGGCGCGTGTGTCGGATCATTTAATTCCCTTCAAAATGGTTGAGTTGAATGGTGCGGATCCATGCGTCATGTTCGTGAACGGGCGCTGTCAGTTGTGACTGGTCATCTCTTAGTTGCCACGGCTTATTTGAATTAATTATTTTAATTTTCAATTGTATTTTTGTTGTACTATGGACACTTTTAACGTGCACGTCTTGCTACATCGTTCTCACATAATGTACCATCTCAACATGAATGATGTAACCAAGATTTTGTAAAAAACATTTTGATTTAAAAGAGTGTCCATGGAGTTTCTTGCCCGTTCTTCTCCATAGAGATCTACGCTAGGGAATGGGCAACTACAGTACTTTCACAGTTTTTATGTCTTGTGACTGGGACTGTAGCTACATTTTTGTTTCGACAATTCAAAAGTGCCTGTAACTGGCCTACTTGAAATAAATGCTTTGATTTTGATTTTGAGATCATAAGAAATTCGGCGCTTCTAATAGGCATGCTATCCGGATAAGCTGGTGAATCTAGAAATAAATTTTAGAGATATGACCGGGAACACCATGCCAGAAAGTCAGCCGCGAAAAACACATGATAGATCTATTTGACAGGGCACTTGTGTCGTCTGACCCCTACATTTCTGATGTAAGAGTGAAGAACAGGCTACAAAAATTAGACCGTAAGCCACTACCAGTGAGGGCTTTAGAACTGATCCAACCATATCAAATACCAACATCAGATTTAAATGAACCAGATTATGTAAATGATCTCTTTGAAGATTGTGAGGATTTAATTTTTACATCCGACTTTCACAATTGATTCTTTTTAAAAATTTGTATAAATAGGCAAAATTTTCTGTCTGTCTGTCACTCAATTCGATTCGTTTATTTTTAACACAAGTGCAAGAAAGTACAACAAACAAACAAACAAACCAAAACAATAGAGCAAATCTATTGATGTTCAGTAATTTAAACACTAGAGTGAAATTTATTGACATTTATACTGCCAATACCCTTCCTGTTTGCTTTGCCTTTGCCCACAGACGAGTAATATCTCTATTAACAACCCTAAGACCAAAGAAAAAAGTACAAAACTCGAGAAGCTTGTAACTTAAAGATCCTGGATGATTAGGATTTGTTTTTTTTTGTATTACTGGTACTATTGCAGGCTAGTTATTTATCAAGGTTTTGAAACCAACTAAGACAAGATATAGCTGTAAAAAAATAAATCCTGAAATAACATTGTTTGTTTTTCTCTCCCGTATTTTTCATGTTATGGTTTATATTTTTGTGTTATTTGTGTATGTTAAAGCCGCAAAGAAGGACATTTGTATATTTACAGAAACTCATATGGGATCTAAGATTTTAATATTATTATTTTTTTGAATATTTACAAAAAAAAAACATATCTTTTGATCAAAGCACGTTTGAACATCAGAAATTCTTGTCTTTCTTTTTAAATAAATTTATCTATTTAATTCAAATATGATAAGAGGATGGTTGTTTTTTGGGTCAAAAAACATAATGCGCGGCGTTGAGCCGTAAAAAAACTGATTGTTGTTACATACTACTAGTATCTTATATCAGAGCACTTTTATACAATTTCATTCTTAAATAGATATAATATTATTTTATAGTTTGAAATGATTAACTATTCACACTCATTGTTCATTCATCTGACTGAATGAGAACTGAACGCATCACTATTACTTTAAATATGGCAGCATTATTTTACTAAGTGACATTAGCTACTGTCAGGTAGCTTCGTCTAATTAAAAATACGACTATAGTGTTCTCCAGATTGTTGAAATTCGATCATTTTGACAAAAGATTATCTATTCGTGTGTGTGTCAAAATCGTAGTGTGTGTGACGTTTATTTATTGATTTATTGTATTTTTTATTCATATATAATAAAGTACTAGTTTTCTGCACTACACCTACACATAAACTATCATCATCATTATTACCAACAACAACCCATAACGTCCCACTGCTGGGCTCGGGTCTCCTCTCAGGAGAGGGTTAAGGCCATACGTCCCCACGCTTGCCGAGTGCGGGTTGGGGACTAGCGAGATACGTTGTGGCTACAGGCTACATAGTTTTGCCGTTAGATGTTTTTAAACCGCCCCAAGGCCTCTAACTAAGCTTCACGACCTCTATCTTCTGACAAAAACCGGGACCGACTGCTTAACGTGACCTCCGAATCACGTAAATGCTCATATCAACATATCATGTCACACACGGTCACCCATCTAGGTCTGACCGCGACTGCGCCCAATATATAGATTGTAATCATTTAAAAAGTCAAATAGTCAATACAATAGTCATACTGCCTATCATATCATACATGGTTATTTTTTTACACATAAAAAACCTAATATCTGTAAGAGAACGAGAGTATTTTAGCATCAATTTTCACGCGCTAGTATCCGCTAGAGAAGTAAAACGCATCTCAAGATTATCAAATGATACGAATCGTTCGATGCATAATTATTGTCCAAATGTGATAATTTTCGACCTACCTCAACAGGATGGAGTATGCTGTGTGAGCGATCACTATCTACGCCTATTCTTAGCGACGAATACATTTGAATGAACATTTGTGTTTACTTTTGTATAGTTTGTGGTACCACATCCTTATTGGGTATCGCTAAAGGTCGTTGCTCTTTATGAATATTTCATAAAAGCCATGTAAAACATTTAGTACAAAAATAACTCAGGACCGTTTCTTTGGAAAATACGTTTTTTTTTCCTTCTTTCATATCTTTGAAACAGTCTCACAGTGGTAGTGTAAACAATTAGTGTGTTGATTGCGGGTTAGATTCCCGATATGTATGTCACCTGTATATTAATACCAGAAGTAAAAACTCTGTACCCCTTTTTAAGAAAATTTCGCGGTCTATGCATACAAAGAACGAGTGCAGGATGTTAATATATAAAAAATATACAACAAAATAAATTAAATGTACCATGCATTTGACACACGCATAGATACTCTTTTGTCAAATTAGGTACGTCAAATTAACATTGTTGCATGGCCTTGGCGAATTGCGTGATTAAAGATATATAATGAGACCGTTTTAAGGGTTCCGAAGTTTTTGACTCGGAACCCTTATAGATTCGTCATGTCTGTCCTCGACTTGCGTCCAAACTGCGCTTTGAATACGCTTACTTGGAAAACGTCATACAAAATAAAAGCATTATTACGTAAACATAACAATTATCTATTGGATTGGATTTTAAATCCACGTACTATTAAGAGTGACTGAGAAACCCTATCCTGTGTGTGGCCTGACACGCACTTGGACGATTTTTTCGTTTTTTCGGAAGACAGTCCCCATTTCCTCTCATCCACACTTTTTATCATTAATTTTATTACGACGACGACTTGAAGACTAGTAGACTTTACAATTGAAGACGTTAATTACTTGATATTGGCAGAAATAGCTGATATTCTGCTGGTTACCATTTCATCAAAAGAAGAAGAAGTTTATATTATTTTCCATCTGATTATCAGATGGGTAAGTCGATTTTCACCATCTCGTGTCCAAATCAAAATTTGATGCATTTAGGTTAACGATTTTTTATATATATTTAAGTCTACCTAAGTGACTGGCTGCTACTCCTAGTAGGGGTTACCATTATCATTGTGAGGGTAGGCAATGCATGTAATTGAAAATGCATGGTTACTCATACCATGGCAGTCTGGTCAGATGTTACTGCATCACTCTTTTATTGCATTGCCTTGTTGGTCTAGTGGTTAGCGTATGCGGCTGCTGATCAAGAGGTCACGTGTTCGAAACCCGGCTCAGACGAAATATTAGTGTGATCCACAAATATTTGTTTCGGAGTCTGGGTGTTTTTCTATGTATAATATGTATGTATTTATATCAGTTGCTTAGTACCTATAATACAAGCACTGCTTGGTTTGGGACTAGATGACGTTGTGTGTAAGATGTCCGTAATATATATTATTATTCTCCCGGCCTCCGGAGACACAACAACGAAAAACGACAGAAGGAATGTTGTCATTATTAGGATGGTCTTCTGTGTGAGGGTAGTACTGCACTGGCCGAGCATATAGAAATGATATAAATTCTGCTATACACTGGTACGACTTGTTTTGTCGATAACGAGCGTGCACGACTGGCATATCTACCCGCAACAACAGCTGAGCCGAGCATCAGTGTTTATGACCGAAAGATTTATGACCGATTTAGCAGTATGCATAGTTAGGCAAACATTACTACTATTATAGCGAATAGTTCAATGACCTCTCTTTGTTGTAATGTTTTGTGTATATTTAGTAATTTCAAGGTACCAGTATAACCTAATATGACAGCATTTTGGTGGTGAGTGCGAGACCCGAGGCACTGATGCAGAAGTATATCACTAGGTCGCAATGCTGTGGGTTTGTTTGCACTCACAATCAGTATAATGAAGTTATCTTGGATTATGATTTTCATCAGGCAGAGTAGACACACAGGCTCAAAAAAGCCCGTCTATAATGTACCAGTGTATCAAGTTACCGTTTGGACGTAAATATTTGCTTACGACTTGACTCAACATTAATTGACCATTTTGCACTAATATTTTTGTCGTGTTTCCAAAAAAGTTTCTTTTATTTGATACATTATAAAACATGATATATACAAAACAACAACTAAGAAGGTACCTAGAGATATACATGTCTCCGGCATAGGTTGTTATAAGAATCAAACAGATCTAAAATATTTAGATGCCCTTTATGATCTTGTATTGTATATTATGCTTGCCTAACAAATAGAAAATAATACACTAATAAGACAAAATTCCCTTCATAGATATGTACCGCCTACAGGCTACAGGGGACTTAACTAATGTCAGTACTAATATAACCAAAAACAAGAGATACCGTATTTTATTCAAGACACGGGGTATCGACTTGCGAATTCATGGTAGGTATTTTTCAAATATTGCTTTACTTTTCCTATATACATATTACGGGTGACATGATTTTCGTATGTTTTTCAAACCCCAACTTTAGTGGGGGTTTCAAAATGGCTGACTTGAAAGCGTCGACTGCTTCTTCACCGGACTGTAACCTTTGTCCACGAAGACTTTTAATTTTAGGAAATGTAAAGAAATCGTTAGGGCTTAGGGCTATATGGAGGACGGACAAGAATTTTTTTTACCTGCTTCAACTACTCAATCGTTTGATGAGCGCTGGGATATATAGCGCGTGGCATTGAGCGAGTGACGGAGGCCTGGTTCGGCGATGACTTGTCAGAAACAAACTGTGGTATAACACTCCGCGTTAGCCGTTCTACGATCTTCAAGTGCAATAGTTGCAACGTGGCCATTTTTTCCAACAAACGTGTCCACTATCTTCTTTGAAGTGCTTCAAGAACGAACAACTTTAGTCTTCTCTGGCTCGTCTTGAATGACGTAGATTGTAGAGTGTTGTTTGGGATTAGGATCGTTGGCAAAGATCCGATTGGTCACCACTGATGATGTCGTAGACGTGATTTGACTCTCCTCGGTTGAACCTTTGCAGAGTTATCTTACACCATCTGATGCGGGCCGCCTTGTGATTGTCGGAAAGCAGATGCGGTATCCAACGGCAAACTAGCTTTCTCATACAAAGCGCTTCATGCAAGATCTTTTGAATGATTGTCCCTGAAATGCCTAATACAGCATCTATTTCTCGATACGTCACATGACGATCTTCGACAATTAGTTGTCTCACAACAATGATGTTATCTTCGGTAAAGGCGGATTTTGGGCGTCTTTTTTGTCACCAACACTAATATGTCCCCGCTGGAATTCTAAATACCAGTGTTCGAGAGCCCGCAGACATAGGGCTTCATCACTGAACACAGATGTTAGCTTTTTAAAAACACTGAAGCCGTGTCAAGCCTCTTCTAAAGTTGTAGAAAATTATTGCACGAACATTTTCCTTAGAAAGATTCATTTTGTACGTCACCTGACAGATTCCTGTGACAAAAAAATAACATTAATCCTAATACTTTCAAAAGATTAAAAATTTAAACACTGACTGAGTAACATTAGCCAATCAAACAAGAGAAAAGAGGCGTCGGAGATTGTGAATGAAAAACGTTTGCAACTTGGCTACTTGACTGGAATTATCTGTACGGTTATAGTTTTAATCCACTTAAATTGCAGTCTAACAGTTGTTATTAGCAAGACAACAGGCTATTGAGAGCGCAGTGTTGGTTCTAGAAACACATGTCTTAGATTAAATAGATTCCCAACTCAATTAGCGTCTCCGCGGCGTTCTACAATTAGCGCTAATTCTATTTAGCTTTTATTTACGTGGATTTTATGAAACAGCACTCAGGATTCGTTGTATATTGTATACAAATGAATAAAACTCAAGTTTCTCTTCGTATTCTCAATAACAGTTTTTTGCTAAATGTATGTGACAATATAAATGGCAATTTATCAAAAAAATAGTTCCAATTTTTTCATGTTTTTCAGCTTCTTTGTTCTATCTAATGTCTGTAACGACTGGACTGATCTTCTCGGACTTTCTCTGGCAGATAGCTGATGATATAAAAAGTAACATTTGTGTGGTATAAGAACTGCCTCGTTGGTCTAGTTAGTATATGCGACTGCTAATCAAGAGGTCTCGGGTTCAAATCCCGGGTCGGGTCAAAAAGTGTTGTTGGGTTTTTCTTATAGGAAATTCTTATTAACAGACCGGAGTATGCCATTGATATACGCCTGTGCCTCAGAGAACACGTTAAACCGTTGGTCCCAGTTGTCATGATCATCTATGACAATTGTTATTGGAAAGTCAGTGCCCTCAAATATACTGACAATTAGTTCAACCTTCAAATTTCAGTACTCCCTCAGAGTTGCGGAGGTCCGATGCCAGTCGCTCCGTGTAAAAACTGATATTTAAGTAAAACGGGTTGAACTTGTAGCCGACCCCATATAAACTTGGGAATAAAGGCCTGAAAGATGATGAATTGGTAGAAGAGCATGCTGATTTCAGTACAAATTGGCCGGCTCGGGGACAGTACTACCCTCACACAGAAGATCAAAACAAAAAATCGCATACCACAGTTATATATTTTTAGCACCGCATAAGAAATGTATCCTTCAAACTCTTCAAACTCCATTTTAAATATTGTGAATTACATTCCAGCTGATTTTCAACTTTATGCAAATTGTATCAAACTTGATTGTCTATTTAACATACATCTGAAGTATCACAACCTATAGTCGGATTTTTAATTAGACGATATCCACTGACGTTTACTGTGTTGTCAGTTTTTGATGAAATAAAAATAGTGTTGTGACAAAGTGAATGATTGAAAAAACTCCTGAATGAATAAAATTAATAAAAATTATTAAAATTAAAATTAATTAATAAAATTAAAAAAGCAATCCTAAACACAAGTACACAATTAATTCTGTGCCATTACAACCAGTGGACTCCCAAAGAGACCTCGGAGTTATCATAACACATAAACTGAAGTGGGATGAGCATATTACAATGATAACAAAGAAGGCAAACTCATTATTGTATATAATTAGAAAGGCATTCTATGTTATCAATAAATAATTATTTCTCAGCATCTATTTAACGTACATTAGACCCTTGCTGGAATTCGCGTTTCAAATATGGAATCCATATTTAAAAAAGATATTGTAATGTTGGAAAGAGTACAACAAAGGGTAACTAAAATGGTCTTCTCTTTGAAAAACATGTCCTATGAAGAACGTCTGCTATAACTCAGTCTACCAAAACTAGAACCTCTATTTTAAAAACATAAACATTTCTGATCATAAACAACAATAAATACTTTTTTATTTATAATTATTTATTATAAAATAGTATTTTTTGTTGTTTTTGAACTCTTTTGTATTTTCTATCAATACAAACTTAAATGTCATGTTTTCATTGACATACATCAAAGCCGGAATTTTCTTTTGGACATTTCTTTTGGAGGAACGGGGGTGAAGCACCATGGAGCCGTCAAAGACCCATGCTGCCACTTTGCCTCAACAGGAATTAACCCAACCTGTTGAGGGATGTCAGTCTGGGCTCCGACCAGCTGACTTAATGCAAGGAGGACAAGAGGGTGCCAACCTCCTTGTTGGTATGTGAGTGGCAAATTATGAAGCTGTGCATAGCGCCTCAGCCATCAGATACGTAACAGAATATCCTTGGTATCCGATGACAGTAACTCTACATAAAATATTGGTTTGAGGTAAAGAGATCATAAGAAATTCGGCGCTTCCAATAGGCATGCTATCCGGACAGACTGGTGAATCTAGAAATAAATTTTAGAGATATGACCGGGAACACCATGTTAGAAAGTCAGGCCGCGAATAACACATGACAGATCTATTTAACAGGGCAATTGTGTCGTCTGACCCCTACATTTCTGATGTAAGAGTAAAGAGGCTACAAAAATTATACCGTAAGCCACTACCAGTGAGGGCTTTAGAACTGATCCAACCATATCAAATACCAACATCAGATTTAAATGAACCAGATGATGTAAATGATCTCTTTGAACATTGTGAGGATTTAATTTTTACATCCGACTTTCACAATTGATTCTTTTTAAAAAAAATTAAAATAGGCAAAATTTTCTGTCTGTCTGTCACTCAATTCGATTCGTTTATTTTTAACACAAGTGCAAGAAAGTACAACAAACAAACAAACCAAAACAATAGAGCAAATCTATTGATGTTCAGTAATTTAAACACTAGAGTGAAATTTATTGACATGTATACTGCCAATACCCTTCCTGTTTTGCTTTGCCTTTGCCCACAGACGAGTAATATCTCTAATCAACCCTAAAACCAAAGAAAAAAGTACAAAAATCGAGAAGCTTGTAACTTAAAGATCCTGGATGATTAGGATTTTTTTTTTTGTATTACTGGTACTATTGCAGGCTAGTTATTTATCAAGGTTTTGAATCCAACTAAGACAAGATATAGCTGTAAAAAATTATATCCTGAAATAACATTGTTTGTATTTCTCTCCGGTATTTCTCATGTTATGGTTTATATTTTTGTGTTATTTGTGTATGTTAAAGCCGCAAAGAAGGACATTAGTAGATTTACAGAAACTCATATGGGATCTAAGATTTTAATAAAAATTTTTTTTTTAAATATTTAGAATAAAAAAATATTTTGATCAAAGCACATTTGGAAATCAGGAATTCTCGTCTTTCTTTTTAAATTAATTTATCTATTTAATAAAAATATAATAAGAGGATGGTTGTTTTTTGGGTCAAAAAACAAAATGCGCGGCGTTGACCCGTCAAAAAACTGATTGTTGTTACTTACTACTAGTATCTTATATCAGAGCACTTTTATACAATTTCATTCTTAATTAGATATAATATTCTTTTATAGTTTGAAATGATTAACTATTTACACTCATTGTTCATTCATCTGATTGAATGAGAACTGAACGCATCACTATTACTTTAAATATGGCAGCATTATTTTACTAAGTGACATTAGCTACTGTCAGGTAGCTTCGTCTAATTAAAAATCCGACTATAGGTGCTAGAGCAAGACAGATTAATCGTCATTATTAAGACCATAACGTCAGAAATATCCACAATTATTGGGCAATCAGATTTTTATCTTAGCTATTTACATTCAAGGTTTCATTCACATTAAACTGTTTTATAATTTTGCTATGGTGAATGAGTGTTGTGAGGTCATAGTTAGTTCCGTTATCGTGAGTTCGGTACCTTCTCTCTAATGAAATGCAAAACTATTCTGTATTTCACATAAAAAATATGTAAACTGATTGTTGTCATGTACATTAATAGGTAATGATTACGCCCGCAGGCCTATTTAATTTTTCAAGAATCAAAATATCACCGTGGAAAATTTCATTAAAATCGGAGCAACAATAAATTTTGTCGTGATAGCGTAATTATAGGCAGCCAGTGACAGTTATTATTGAATCTATACAAATAAATAAAGTTGGTGTGTCTGTATGTGTAATGACAAGACATCAGTTTTTTATCCAAGTATATACGCTACTAATATCAAAATTTTTTTTTAATAATTTGGTCTGTCTGTTTGTCTGTTTGTTCCGGCTAATCTCTGGAACGGCTTGACCGATTTTGACACTAGGAGTAACTTAGGCAGTTTTTTTTACACTAGCCTCGCTCCGAGCGTTCCTTACAAATTACAACATCAACACCGCAGGACTCATTGAATTTATAATATTACTAGCTTTTGTCCGTTGCTCAGTCCCCGTTTGTGTTGTCGCAACATAAGTAGCCTACGTCCTTCTCCAAGGTCTTAAAGTAGTAAACATATTTACCTCGAATAACTCAAAATACCTGGAAAAATGTAAACATGCGTGCTGTTGATCAGCTTAAGGAAACGAAGATGAATTGTTTCGCAAGAAAACTATCATCACGCAACGATTGTCTAGTACTACTTCACTATTTATAGTACCTAATTGTTTTATACTTGATGTCAAGAGCTATGTATATAGTTTAGTATTGGTTAGAAGGGCTCATAGCCTTAGGTGATTGAAAACAATCAATAAGCAACGACGGCACGGTCAGTACCCAGATGAGCGTTTCCGTGATTCCGAGATCACGTTCAGCAGTCGGTCTTGGTTGTTATCATATTATAACAGTCGCGAAGTTTAGTTCGAGACGTAGATCACGTAGCCACAACGTGTCTTGCAGTCTCATACCTGCACTCGTCCAGCGTGGGACGTATGCTATTAACCCTCTCCCGAGAGGAAACCCAATCCCAGCAGTGGGACGTTATGGGTTGTTAAAGAAGACAAAATACGTGACCGATGTAAGTCGCTCCGTGGAAAAACTGATATTCATGTAAAACCGATTGAACGAGTACCCAAATAAAATTGGGAATAAGGCTAGAAAGATTAAAAAGACTTTATACATTCCGGAGGCTTAGATGATGAAAAAGATTCCTGCGAATTCAGAACCTTCTCCTTTTTTGAAGTCGGATGAAAATAACTCCAACATAAAATTCTTTCACAATAAAGCGACAACAAATCTCTAACATTTCACCGAAGATTCGAAAAGTTCTCTTGAAACGTCAAGATGCACTTCTACGTCGGGCTAAGGTTTAAAAAGTCCACGTCAACCTTTCAACTACAAGCTTTGTTTAGTAAGTGCAATTTTCGCCTCCGGCTTTCTAAAATGCATCAAAACATAAAGCCTTATTAAAGTGAAGCTTATGAAATGTGGGTTGTGCACTTTGTTTTTAGGGTTCCGTAGCCAAATGGCAAAAAACGGAACCCTTATAGATTCGTCTTGTCTGTCTGTCCGTCCGTATGTCACAGCCATTTTTTTCCGAAACTATAAAAGCTATACTGTTGAAACTTGGTCAGCAGATGTATTCTGTAAACCGCATTAAGATTTTTACATAAAAATAGAAAAAAAACAATAAATTTTGGGTGTCCCCATACTTGGAACTGATACTCAAAACATTTTTTTTCATCAAACCCATTCGTGTGGGGAATCTATGGATAGGTCTTTAAAAATGATATTGGGGTTTCGAACATCATTTTTTTCTAAACCGAATAGTTTGCGCGAGAGACACTTCTAAAGTGTAAAAATGTGGGTGTCCCCCTAACTTTTAAGATATGAGAGTGTTAAAACTAAAAAAAATATATGATGTACATTACCAGGCAAACTACCAGCGAAAATTAGTTTGAACGAGATCTAGTAATTAGTTTTTTTTTAAAACGTCATAAATCGTAAACCGCAATTTACATTTCTTTCAATCAAAACACTATTATTAAAACATCGATCAAAGTTACAACGAACTACAAGAACTTTTATATGCTGTTACTTGCTTCTACGGAACCCTTCATGGGCGAGTCCGACTCGCACTTGGCCCCTTTTTTGAATCAGGCTCCT
Source organism: Phragmatobia fuliginosa (assembly GCA_932526445.1). Classification (NCBI taxonomy): domain Eukaryota; kingdom Metazoa; phylum Arthropoda; class Insecta; order Lepidoptera; family Erebidae; genus Phragmatobia; species Phragmatobia fuliginosa. The sequence goes on along the minus strand of OW052057.1, from coordinate 45,660,835 downwards.
GATTCTATTTTAATATGTTGCATATTGTATCGAAACTTACTATTTGTACATAAATGTGATTTGTACCTGGACCGATTTGTTTGAAATTTTGTGAACATATCGGGTAAGACTGAGAATCGGCCAACATTTATTTTTCATACCCCTAGGACGCGAGCGGAGAAGCGGGCATCAGCTAGTATTTATATATAAGGTCTGGTCTGGTGACGGAGGTTTGATTACCAGGTCGGCCTGATGTAGGTATTACCAGTATCTGCAAATATTTGTTTCAGAGTTTAGAAATCTCTTATGGATAATAATAATAAATTAATTTACTCAGAAAAGAGTCAGAGCGCTAAAATATGTGTGTATTTAAAATAGAAAAAAACTAGTACCCATAGCACAAGTTCTGCTTAGTTTGGGGCTAGATGGAGTAGTGTGTTAGATGTGTCCAAAATATTTATTTAATTTGTGGAGAAACAGATATGGTGTCCTTCTAACACAAAGTTAGGATCGTCATACCGGCGAGGTGATTGTGCCTGGCCGGCCACCGCCCAACGGTTGATGTTGGCCAGTTGTGTATACTAATCAGCTCGAGATTTTTTTATGTCGTGATTCGGGATTAGTAGTTACTTCGTATGTGTCCGTTAACAATCTTCATAATAATGTACTTCTAAGTTTCTATCGTGCTTTTAAATGCGATCTGTAATACATATATGAAAATAATAAAATAATTTATGCCGACTTCCACATACAAGTGAAGCGAAAAACATCTAACAGAGCCATCTACTGCAAAAACACTGAGCCACGAAGAAAACACGTAATGAACTATACGAAGTAACTACTAATCCTGAATCGCGATAGAGAAATTCTCGCGCCGATTAGCATACAACATTCCAACATCAACTGTAGGGCCGTGGGCCGCCAGGCATGATCATCTCGCCTGGCCGGAGGATCCTCCTTTTGTGTTGGAGGAACACGATACTCGTTCTTCAACAATGGTTATATTGACCTAACAGTGCATCTGACCACGGTTACTGAACCAAACTACCTTACCGGTTTTCATGTTTTTTTTTAATCTGTGTATTTGGAGTACCAAGTAAAGGATCGTTAACATCACCTACATTAAACAGACGCAGACGAAGTTGAGTAGTTTAGCTTGTATTATTTAATTAAATGGATCTGCAACATTTATATTTTAGAATAATTATTGCGAACCAGTAAGGTTTCATTAAAAATTACTTCAGAACTCGGTACCCTATTTAAATAATGTAGCGAGGGCCTTAGAATATTTTACTTTGTGACGTTAAAGATATTTTGCTTTTTAGTGAATTAGCCGTTGGCTGCTTCACAAAGTCTGTTGAATGTCGTTGGGGGCCATCTTTTCATTGCTATTTTTTATTCATTCATTTCGGTTGCACCGAGTATTTAGTACAGTCACTTACAAAAGCGAAATGCTATATCTATACCAAAAAAAAAACCAAAGTGTCTGTTACTTTGTGATTTCTAATTAATAGCTTTTCGCTTAATGCATATGAAAGTATATACCGCACTTACATCAAATAATAAGTCTATCTGCCTGTCTGTCTGCTAGCTAACCTCTAAAACGGCTAAACCTTTTTTATAGATTTATTGCTGACATATAGTTTACGAAATAAGGAATAATTTGCGCAGCTTTATAGTGGTGTTTGTCGTAAAGGTTGTTGTTGTCTTTAAAGGTGGTAAACTAGTAACAGCTCAGGTAGATTAAAATTTATTTATTAACTTTATAAAACAGTAGATAATTAAAAATATAACAGCCTTGTTAACTATACACTTATTTTTATTCCACTTTTAAGGAAAATTAACACACGCACACACACACAGATCGAGAAATGGTTTTGTAATTTTCAGTAGTTTTGATCACTCATAACTTCATGTTCAGCTCAGTTAACTTTGTTTGAGAGTAGGAATGAAGTTAGAGCTTGCAATTAGTGTACTCTATGAGCAATCACATGGTCACTGACTTGTAAAATTAAGCGTATAATGTATATGAAACATACCTTCACATCTGTACAAATTAATAAAAGTGTCTATGTGTAATATCAAATGTACAGTTTTTTTTACTAAATTTAATTAGTTTAGCAGTAATTTACTAGTAAAGGAACGTATTTTCATTCATTGTATGTCCATCTGTCTGTCGGTTTGTTTGGGCTATTTTTTGTAAGTGTTGTCTTGAATCATTAATCCAGTAGTACAGTTGCAAATAAATGACCTAGACCTGGATTAAATTACGTGGTTTTTTTAAACATAGTAGTAATTATGTTCCACTGACATACTCGTGGCACAGCTTCTTCTTCTCAGCGATTCGATCACAAACGCTACGTGTCAAAAAAAAATCTGTTCAGAACGCGGCCACATTAACAGCATTGCAGGTACCGTTGCACCGCACAAACAGCTGAGATCCTCACCGTCCGAGAATCCCCACCTAAACATGCCGTACTTGCTTCGCCTAACTTAGGTCCGAAGTCTATTTAAGGACCTCCAGATTGGCCACGGTAATGTATGTCCAGACGGTAATTCATGTATATTTATTTCACAGAATACGACTCAAACAGCTGTTCATTCCGCTGATTCACGCTAGGCCATTGCTATCAGTACTTGTCGCAATAACGCTTGTTATTATTATGATACACGATCAGTTATCACGGGTTTGCCAAATTTACAAAACCACGTAAATAACGTCTTACAATAAAAAAAGTTTATTTGTGATTATCACTTATGTTGACCATTATACCAAAAATGGAAATGAAGTTTTATGAATGAAATTTGAAATGAATGTCGTTTGGCCAGGTAGTTTAAGTAGTCGCCACGCCGCTTTCTACTACGCCAAGTGTCGTGGGTTCAATTCCCACGTGGGACAACACTGTGTGATCCAGAAACTGGTTCTCTGAGTCTGGGTATTCTTTGTGTCTGTTTCATGTGTGTTTGTAGTCTCCCGCGACACAAGAATTGCTAATGTCTCCCAGATTTGCATTTTTTTTTAAAAAGAAAAAGGCAGAACGAAATTGTAATAAGGAAAATAAGTATTTTAATGTTTTGTGTTTTAGCGAAAAAATGGTAAGAACTTAGTTTAGTAACTTATTGTGAAAATTTTTAGAGAACAATGTGATAAGTATTCATAATTGCAACATTTACTCCACTGAATGGTTACATTCTAAACCCCTATACATACATCTCGACCTCGACTGCCACCTAGTTATGACTCAGATAATAATAACAGCAATAGTAAAATAAGACATAATATATAGTACTTACTACATATTATGTCTATATCTATACAAATAAATGAAATGGTGCTATAGGTACAAATAATAACTGCAACAAATTTAATCTTCTCTAATATATAAAATTCTCGTGTCACAGTTTTCGTTGCCATACTCCTCCGAAACGGCTTGACCGATCTTCATGAAACTTTATATGCATATTCAGTAGGTCTGAGAATCGGCCAACATCTATTTTTGATACCTCTAAAACGCGAGCGGAGCCGCGGGCATCGGCTAGTTACCTATAAAATAAGTATATAACTAAAAATAAATATATAATAATAATAATAATAATATAATTTATTTATTATTCTTTCACAAAGACAGTATAGTCATCAATCAATCAATAATCACAGATACTTTCGATTCGGGTGACAATACAAAAAAAGAATCCGGGATAATCAGTTATTAAAAAAACTAAAACTAAATACTAAAATAAACGTGCAAAGAGCAAGTGATGGTGTTTAGTTTAAAACTGTTAGTAATTGTTCCCAACGCCTGAGATAACATTTTAAGATAAAAAAAAATAATGTTTTCACTTTGATTGTACTTTGTCTTTCGCAAATGTCAAAATAAATCTGGCCAACTAGAATAAAAAGTCCAAAATCGATCAGGCTGGTGTGCAATAGGAGAGGCCTATGTCCAGCCGTGGACTGCCATGGGCTGATAATGATACTAGTCTGACTACCAATCTGACCAGTGGGAACCCCGAAAAGTTTTTTTCTTCACGCATTATTATATAGGTTATTATCTCCTTATATAAGAAACTAGCTGATGCCCGCGGCTCCGTTCGCGTCCAAGAGGTATGAAAAATAGATAGTAGCCGATTCTCAGACTTACTGAATATTCATAAAAATATTCATAAGAATCGGTCAAGTCGTTTCAGAGGAGTATGGGAACGAACATTGTGATACGAGAATTTTGTATATAAGTTTCTCCTGTCACAATATTAGTTACCATATTCCTCTGAAACGGCTTTACAGATTTGTATGAAATTTTGTGTGCATATCGGGTAGGTCTGAGAATCTGTCAACATCTATTTTTCCTAGGATGCGAGGGGAGCCGCGGGCATCAAATATTATAATATAGATTCAGTTAATAATGTAGCAGGTACATTATTTTTTTAAAGTAAAAATAATTATATACGTAGGTAGAAAATGTTATATAAGTATGATACGAAGTAAACACTTGAGATATTCGAAACCATCCACATTTAACCTCCAAGTGATATTCCTTAACAATAGCTTCGAGCATCCCACACCCGACCGTCTGAGCCCGGACCAGACAGTCCTTGAAGTAACATGGTACCCAGACTGCTTATTAAGTTCTTGTAAATTTCCATCGAATCTCTACAAAGAAATGTTATTGAAGTGGTTGTTTGTGATTTCAAGTTTCTCAAAAGTTTCCATTATATAAGTTTAAAAAGTATATGCGGTATACATAAAGAAGAACACTTTTAAAATTTTTGTCTGCCGTTCTCTTCGTTCTATCAAATCAAATCTAATCTCAATGACGGCTGGAGAGTTCCTAGGGTTTCTATGGTATGAAGAATAGATGAGGCCGATTCTCAGAACTACGTAAACAAAATTTATTATAAATTGGTCGGTACAAATAATATAAATAAAATTGGCGTGTCTGTATGTATCGTATACCCAATTAATATTTTTTATTAAATACAATTAAAATTTTGTACGTTACTTACACCGAAATGCATTTTTTTGTACCCTCCTCTCTATCTCTTTGAACCGGGTAATGTAACTATTCTAAAGCCTTAGTTACTCCTTACCCAGTATCAGCCCCGGATCTCTAAGGGGGGGAGGGGTTACCGGGGCACCTACCCCAGGCGGCAGTTAAATATCGAACAAATGAAGCCTCTTTTCCTACAATCTAACAGGTTTTGATCAAGTAATGGAATTTTAATATAATATGTTTGAAAAATAAACTTTCCTATTTCTATGCGCTCAGTTAGTTTTTGAACACATGTTAAGTGTTTTATGAACACAAAACGTAGTTGTATCACAAAAATGCTACTCATTGGCTGTTTTAACAGTTTTTCTCAAACATTGAAGGGAGAGGGCGCCACTATCAAGGTTTTGCCCCAGTTCGGAAAAATCGTAGATCCGGGGCTGTCAATGAAACCACTGTCAAAATCTTTCCAGCCATTCCGGGAATTATCCGGAACAAACAGACGGACAGATTATTTTTTTTAAATAATTGCAATTTTGATGTAAGTACTGTCTATACTTTCGTATGCATTTAGTAAAGACTGTTTCTTTGATACATACAGACACTCCAATTTTATTTATTTATATAGACTAGCCCAATATTTGCGGAAGTTATTATTCAGAATCACGCGTCAGGAAAGCGCTCATCAAGGCCGGATATTAATCCCTCCGTCGCATTTAATGGTTTTATTTTTCTGGAATTATCTAATTGTAAAATATTTTTAGAGAAACCCATGAGTACTAAAAGCTTTGCAATAATAATGAAACTATGTAAAACCTGCACTGTTGTTACCAAACTTATAAAACATCATGCAAACATTTCTAGTATATTTCTACATATTCCTTTGACAAATGCATTCATATTTCACTCATGTAAGAGTAATATTTTCATTTAAATATTTCTTCTCGAAAACTTTCTTGTAATATATTGTCGAAGGCGAAACTACGGTTGGATAGGTTTTGAACCGTATTGTTCATGATACTTGAGTAGACATCACACAGACAAACGAGTATGTATGTATGTTCAGAACAACGAACGAGGAACGATGTTCTTCAAGCGTGTCGACTATGCAACATGCTCAACGACAGTGTATTTGTATTGAATTTACAGAGATTTATTCTAGAATATAAAACCAGAGAGTGTTCAGATTTTTTATGCAAAAAATCAATTAAGTATCTAGGAATATAAATACACACAACGCCATCTAGTCCCAAACCAAGCAGAGCTCTTATTATGAGTAGATAGCTGATTTAAATACATAAAAATACATTTTTTTGGAAATACTTACTAATATAATACATAGTAGGCGGTAGATGTACAAAGTATATAGACGTATCGTAAATCTTAGAATTTTATTTTAATTATATTTAATATATTACATTTTGCCTTTTTCTACATTTTATTCTTCTTATTCTCATATTATTTTATTATTTATTTACATATTATTTATTATATGTATTATTTTTATTTATGTGTATAAACAGTACATAAAATATGTTTGTATGTTAACAAACATATTTTATGTACTGTTTATACTTATGTATGTTATATTCTTTATATGTATATGTATGTATAAATGTATGTGTATATAAATTCAATTATTTATATACGCATGTTTATGTAGTGTTCTATATATGAAAACACATAGCTCTATTAACCAAATTGCACCTAGATACAGAACATATTAACGCTAGCCATTAGACCATCGTTTAACAATACGTACAATCCGATCTCATGTCATTGCTATATAAGCATAAATCATTGTCTAGTTTTTATTTATATTAATATCAGCTGCCAAAATAACTCTTCTCTGACTGATGGAATGCAGGTGTAGAATTCAGGAGTGGTGGTCAACATTCTAAACGTGGCCCACACTACGGCAGGCAAGTGATAGCAGCATGCTTTCTCGCGCCTTCTTAAGTGATCCGGGATCATAGTAGGCGAAAAAGAGTGCGTAGTTTTTCTTAATTTTTCTTAGTTTTTTTTATAAAACAATATGTGCAACCTAAAGTTATCATAGAATATTTAGAAGATAGGCAAGTTAATCAGAGATTTAATAAGCTAAAAGGTAACAGTTTCACTCTTACATGCATACACACACACAAACACATAGTCGCGCGCGCGCTTGCACACACACACACAAACGCACACCCACACATACACACAACCATAAACATTTACATACATAACCATTTTATTGATGCTTTATTTGTTAGTCTGATTTAAATTTGAATAAGAGTATACAAGAGCAACTGAGAAGTTTCACCTCATTGGATCCGAGAGGCGGGAGCCTGGTGATCTGTAACACAGGTTTTCCTAATATAGACACCAGTCTCTCATAAAGGAACAATGATAATTGTTACATATATATGTTGTGTTTTTACCTATACTGTGAAAGAGTATAGGTAAAAACACCTTTATACCTTTGTGAAAGAGTAATAAATAAATTATATTATTATTTTTAATGATAATTTCATTTAAATTTAAAATCGAATAAAAATGATGCAGGATCGGACCTACGAGGATATTGTTTTTGTAAGATAAATACCTAGAATACGTATTTATTTCAGCGCAACGTTTCAAACAATGGTTGTACATAGAGTACGGTCTCTATTTATTCGTAAGCAAAACTAATTGGCCATTATGAAAACTATACTTGAATGTTTGAAGGCTTCTATGTTGACGTTGGGTGACCTCACATAGCTCCGAACAAAGAAGATACACTCTAGTGTAAATATTTTAGACGACGCATTGTAAAATATGTTTGCGTTCATGTGGATTTTGTGTATACTCCCAAAGTCACTCGGTTCTCGTAAATGTGGTCTCTTTAATACTATTATAATATATTAGTAGCACCCCGAGCTGCCAGTCCTCTTTGGAAGGATAACAGAGCATGTATAGTGGGTATAAATAGTTTTGTTAAACATTCACACCACATCATTTCGTCTGAAACGGAGCGTATCTTGTACTACGAATATTGGGCAACTAATGTAAATACTGTTTGTAATTTATACGTAATTATATAATACACTAGTGTTTCCTTGCGGATCCGCCCGCGTATATGTTGGTTATCATGATAATTCGTAGCATATACAATGTCTTAAGAATCAAAGTATCTCCATTGCAAATTTCATTAAAATCGATGCAGCCGTTTAGTTGTAAAATAGTAAAATTCAATTCAAAATTCAAAATTCTTGATTCACTTAGGATGCAATACATCTCTTGTGACAGGTCAAGATTCTACATGTACATTTATGCCATGTTCGCAAACAATAGGTAGAGCCGGAGAAAAGAACATGGCAATAAAAACTCGCGGCCACTCCTTTCAAATCGCCAATGTTTACATAGTTTTAATGTTTATAAACCTGATATGGGGGTAAGGTGCTGCCACTAATATACTATACACCATGTTAGAGGACTGGTGCAAATTATAGTGCTTAAAAATTAGAACTTATGCTAATTTAAAAAAAAAAAAAAAAAACAACAGCCTCAGTGGGTACAACATAGTAGGAGCATCTACTTACAACAAAGGGTAAAAACTATATGTGCTCAAATATTAACAGTAGTAACATCAATGTTTAACATTGGCAATGCATTGACTACCCCTCCGCCCTAATACTTGAAGTGAGAAATGATTCAAATTTGATAAGAGTTCGATACGTATTCTAAAATGTGCATTGTTAAAAAAATAATTTTTATCCGACTTTTATTTTGAACTATTAATACGAATAATTCTACAGTAATTATCTTTATGTTACTCCAACAGTTTGTAAGCGCACGCAAAGTTAGCCATAAGGGTGATTTTTATCTGATTTACTTGACAGTTACCGTTATATTATGACGAAATTATAAATAATCTCTAAATTTTTTAACTAATTATCTTATTCAGATGTCCAAGCTATATTACTGCAAAGTGTCATGAAAATCCGTTCAGTAGTTATTGCGTGAAATAAACACATTCACACACAACCTTACAAACTTTCGTATTTATAATATTAGTAGGATTACTAGGATAATATTAGTAGGATTACTAGGATAATATTAGTAGGATTACTAGGATAATATTAGTCGGATGTCTACTGTTTCAAGCGCTCATTGCCTTAGGTGATTGAAAACAATCACCTAGGGTATTAACGACGGCACGGTCAGTACCTAGATGGTCCGTTTGTGGCATGATATGCTATGAGCATATCCGTGGTTCAGAGGTCACGTTAAGCTGTCGACCCCGGCGGTTTTCATAAGATAACAGTCGTGAAGCCTCGTTGGCGGTCTTTGGGCGGCTTATAAACATCCGACGGCAAGTCTTGCCAGTCCCCAACTTGCACTAGACCAAGGTGCAGAGCCGAGACCAGCCGTGTGACGTATAAGATTAGTGTATTGCTGTACCAACCAACCGGGCACACATATGTATTTCTAAATACATACATAGCTATTATCATAGATAAATTACACCAAGATACAATTTCATTCCATTCCAACATGAGAATGAAGATGTTTTATTTGTTTTTGAAATGAGGTAATCATCTCTTTAATAACAATGCGTGCCTGGAATACAAGGTGAGTCTTCATATTTTATTAAAGAACATCTTGTTTCTCTTGCGGATATGAACAACGACTCTGGGAGCTTTTTTGTCACAGGAATATAAAAATATTTTACATAAATCGATACATTGCCGTGAATGAATTTTTGTACAATTCTCCATCATTAATTTTGACTTCCAAATCATCTTCCTAGCCTTATCCCCAATATTTTTGGGGGTTGGTTAATAGTTCAACCGGTTGTACCTGAATATCAGTTTTTCCACGGAGCGACTGGCATCGGACCTCCGCAACTCTAAAGGGAGAACTAAAATCCGAAGGTTGAATTAGTTGTCAGTAAATTTGAGGGCATTGGCTTTTCAATAACGATTGCCATAGATGTTAATGACAACCGGGACCGACGGCTTTACGTGCTCTACGAGGCACGGGTGTGAATCACCGACAAACTTCCAAACTCCGGGTTGCTATTAGGAATTTCCGAAGAAAAACTGAAAAACACTTTTTGTCCCGACCCGGGATTTGAACCCGAGACCTCTTGAATAGCATACGCTATCCACTGGACCAACGAGGCAGTCAATTTTGACTTCCACTTTTACTTTTAAATAATATTATTAATACATAAAACAAAGAAAAACAAATAAAGTATTTGAATTTATCTCACGAGATTGTCGAGATGTGGAATATGGATTCGGCGATCATTATTTCTGCAGATAGTCAAGTTAGATGGCTGGATCAAGGGTCTGATGCAGACGGCAGTCCTTTTTAACACGGCAGGTATAGTGAGGAGGTTCCTGTCTTTGGAGCCCTAACCACCGGTTTCTTGGTCCCTGTACCCGAAGTCAGTGGTCTACTATTTTTTATATTTTTAAATGTACTTTTTATATTTATATTTCAAAACGTAATTTATATGTAAATATTACCAAATAAAGAGAATAATAATAATAATAAGTATAAGCGATGACGGCGCAGTCAGTACGTAGAGAGGTGATCGTTTGTGGCATGATACGTTTTAAGCGTTAAGGGATTAGGAAGTCACGTTAAGCTTTTGTTGTCGTAAGATAACAGTAGTGAAGCTTAGTTGGAGGCCTTCGGGGGGTTTGAAAACATCCAACGGAAGCATTACATGGCCACAACGTGTCTTGCCAGTGACCAACCCTCACTCGGCCTAAAAAAAATCAGCCAAGTGCGTGTTAGGCCACGCACAGGAAAGGGTTCATCAGTCACCCATAATGGTACGTGGATTTAAAATCGTATCCAATAGATAATGGTTATGTTTACGTATTAATTCGTTAATTTTGTATGACGTTTTCCATGTAAGCGAAATGTACAAGTTAAGCTTCTATAACTCCTGAACTAACAAAGTCATCTAATCCGTTATAGTTTCCTTTAAAGTTCATTCTATGGACCAGCATCACGATTTTTTCCAGATTTTTTGAGCCAGCCGTTTAGCTTTTAGAGGTGGGGGACGCCCTGCTTTAACAAAAAGTGCCCTTTAAAGTGGAATTTCTCGCAAACGGATAACTAAACCAAAAAATCGTCTAGGAAACACTTTATTGTGCATAAAAGAACTATTTAATGCTACCCCACAAGATACCCCATCTTGCGGGTTAGCATTAGATAGCTCCGTTGGACGCGAGAAAAAAAATCATCCCCACTTTACGTGTAGGGGAGGTACCCGAAATAAAAATATTTTTTATAATTTTTTTGTAGTACTTTGTCGACGTAATTACAATACATATTCATGCAAAGTTTCATCTTTCTAGCACTTACCGTTTGGACGGTAAGTCGAAGACGGACGAACGGACGGACATGACGAATCTATAAGGGTTCCGAGTCATAAACTTCGGAACCCTAATAACCTTGAAAGACGCTATGAAGTAAAATATAATTTTTAACCAGCCTTTCGCTTATTTATGAAGCCTGGTGATAGTGACATCATCCATCATTTTATTAACACCATCGAACTATAAATAGGCGAAGTAAATTGTCACCATTTAACTTTAATTGTCCTTGCATATTATATCAATCATTCATTGTTGTCGACACTGTCGTTTCTAATGAATTGATTATTTCATAAAAAGCAATCGTATGAACATGTCTTCGGTACTATTTATGTATTTAATAGCTAATCGCTTCGATCAATAAAAGTACTATTTGTGATCGAAGGCTAATCGGCTTGACGCGGAAATTTTTGCAATACTCAAATTTCTTTTAGATACGATAATAATCTTTCTCTTGAATGATTCTATCTAAAGCTGAAAACTGCATTAAAGTCTGTTCAGGAGTTAAAACCTTTAAACGAAATGATATCGGAAGCGAGTAATACTATGCAAAGAGGCTCACAATTTTTAACTAACCAAACCAAGTAATGTTGTGAATTGCGAGTACATCCGCGTATCGAAGCTAGTCTAAAAAACTAAATTGAAATCGCTTCTTCCGTTCGCGAGCTACGGAGCCAAAGACAGACAGACAAACAAACAGACAAGTCGTACTTATAACACCCCGCTTTTTGCGTCAGGGGTTAAAATTTACCTTAGCCTTAGTTACTCTTTGTGTCAGCAGCTTTCTGCCAGTGCGAGTCCTGTTGAAAGTGAGGATGGTGGCCTCCACTTCTGGATTCTGTTCATGCTTTCCATCAGGCAGGGCAGAGTAATTTTGGCAGCTAATCTAAAAAAAAATGTTACTTTGAAATTACATACAGAAACTTCAATTTTATTTACTTGCATAGTCATAGGAGAGGAGTTGTCTTTATTTAGAAAATAAATAAATTATAAAGCTATAATATTCTCGGTTTCAAAATCTTTGTAGATAGTACTTACAAAGTGCGCGTTTTGGCATAATATGTACCGTGTATACATGCATTTAGTAAAAAAGCGGTTATTTTAATATTCCAAACAGACACTCCAATTTTATGTATTTTTTTAGATTATGTAAAAACGGCAATATACATGTACATACATGTAATACAATGTATTATAATTTTATTATGTATGTATTATTAAAATAATGTTTTTTTACTAAATGCATATAAAAGTAGAAATGTCCTTTCACCTTTCATTCAATCAATACACAATTATTAAAACATCGATCAAAGTTACAACGAACTATAAGAACTTTTAAATGATGTTACTTGCTGCAACGGAACCCTTCATTGGCGAGTCCGACTCGTACTTGGCTGCTTTTTTTTAAACTGATTTATTAATGATAAAACACATTGTTCTGTTTTATGAAAACGAGATTATAGAAAATTATAGATTATAGAAAACTTATAATAGATTATAGAAAACTGCATTAAAGTCTGTTCAGGAGTTAAAACCTTTAAACGAAATGATATCGGAAGCGAGTAATACTATGCAAAGAGGCTCACAATTTTTAACTAACCAAACCAAGTAATGTTGTGAATTGCGAGTACATCCGCGTATCGAAGCTAGTCTAAAAAACTAAATTGAAATCGCTTCTTCCATTCGCGAGCTACGGAGCCAAAGACAGACAGACAAACAAACAGACAAGTCGTACTTATAACACCCCGCTTTTTGCGTCAGGGGTTAAAATTTACCTTAGCCTTAGTTACTCTTTGTGTCAGCAGCTTTCTGCCAGTGCGAGTCCTGTTGAAAGTGAGGATGGTGGCCTCCACTTCTGGATTCTGTTCATGCTTTCCATCAGGCAGGGCAGAGTAATTTTGGCAGCTAATCTAAAAAAAAATGTTACTTTGAAATTACATACAGAAACTTCAATTTTATTTACTTGCATAGTCATAGGAGAGGAGTTGTCTTTATTTAGAAAATAAATAAATTATAAAGCTATAATATTCTCGGTTTCAAAATCTTTGTAGATAGTACTTACAAAGTGCGCGTTTTGGCATAATATGTACCGTGTATACATGCATTTAGTAAAAAAGCGGTTATTTTAATATTCCAAACAGACACTCCAATTTTATGTATTTTTTTAGATTATGTAAAAACGGCAATATACATGTACATACATGTAATACAATGTATTATAATTTTATTATGTATGTATTATTAAAATAATGTTTTTTTACTAAATGCATATAAAAGTAGAAATGTCCTTTCACCTTTCATTCAATCAATACACAATTATTAAAACATCGATCAAAGTTACAACGAACTATAAGAACTTTTAAATGATGTTACTTGCTGCAACGGAACCCTTCATTGGCGAGTCCGACTCGTACTTGGCTGCTTTTTTTTAAACTGATTTATTAATGATAAAACACATTGTTCTGTTTTATGAAAACGAGGCATCTAACTAATATCTGTGTTTTGTTTATCATTATCATCATCTTCAACAACCCATAGCGTCCCAATGCTGGGCTTGGGTCTCCTCTCAGGAGACGGGTAAGGCAATACGTTCCCACGCTGACAGAGTGCGGGTTTAGAACTGGCAAGACACGTTGTGGCAACGCAAATCTTGTCGTTGGATGTTTTCAAATGGCCTGAAGGCCTGCAACTAAACTTCACGACTATTATCATATGATAACAACCGGTACCAACTGCTTACACTGACCGACCGATGCATATCATATCACAAACAGCCACGCATCTAGGTACTGATCGCGTTATTGTTGTTAACCATTAGTGATTGCTTTCAATCACCTAAGGCCTCTCGGCTTTATTTTAGCTCCGCTATAAGTGTTTTGTTTGCTGTAGCCATAAAAACATCAAACTCAGTTTTACTTGAAATAGATTTCATTATTATTATCGTCTATATTAAATCCAAAATGAGTCTGTACACGAAGTAAAGTAATTGTACTTGTAATTTTTAACAGGGCCCTTTGAAAAGTAGAAAACTTGTTACTCAAATTTATGATTAAAAAAATTAGCTTCTACCATGTTTTTTTCTGTGAGCGTTTTTTTTAATCAGCGAAATATTAAAATATCTTGTATAAGGTCACTGGCTAGTCTTAATTAGAGTATCTACATCAAATAAATTACTTTTAGAGTAGTCTTATCAAAGGAAAATGTGCATGAAATAATCTCTACTTTTGGCAGTTATTTTTTTTATAGTTATTAGAGCATAAAATTGAATTTTTTAGCATTTCATCTATATCTGTACGTGAAGCAATAACTTTGCACTTATTACGAACTGCTCTTTTTACTGCTCTTTTTACGAAAAGCAACAGCACTCTTATGTAGTATGTGCAGGAGAAGGGGAGGAAGCTATTATTATTTTTTATAAATATGCATAAAAAACATTGAATCAATAAATAAAACGTCACACACACTACCATGTACTGTACACACACGCATAGATACTCTCCTGTCAAATTACCATTGTAGCGTAGCTCTGGCGAATACCTTGATTATATATAAGTTACAGTCTTTGACAATAGAACTTTGCCACATATCATCATCAGCCTATTACAGTCCACTGCTTGACATAGGCTTCTCCAATTGCACACCACTGTGACCGATTTTGGGCTTCTCACATCCGGCTCCTACCAGCCATCCTGCGCAAGTCGTCACTCCACCTGGCCTGTGGGCTTCCAAATTATAATACTAATTACTTATTAATTCAAATTGTTTTCTGTGTATAATATGTATGTATTTATAAAAAAAAAGAATGTTTATGTATTTACATCAGTTGTTTAGTACCCCTAATTCAAGCTCTGCTTAGTACGGGACTAGATGACGTTGTGTGTAAGATGTTCTAAATATTTATTTATAAGTACATATTTATCTATAAAATAATTATGGTCAAATTCCCACCACTTGACAACGACTAATTTCTTTAAAAAGACATCTCCCGCATTAGGAATGAATCCTTTGTCGCGGGGGACTTTTCAAAAATACATAAAACGGACACAAAGAACACCCAGACTCATAACAATCTATTGATAGCACAAAGTGTTGTGATATGTGAGATTTGAACCCACAACACTTAATGCAATAGAAAAACCAACAGCCAACCGTACAGACGTACCTGAATATTTTATTTTATTTTTTAAGTATTTCGAGAGATGAATAATTAGAGGTAATGGAACAAGTGTACTTACTGACAAGTTAAAATTTTCATTAAAAACCGGGCTCTCATGCTCTTGTAATGTTTTCACATTTGTACATTTGTTATTATTTAAAATCTTTGAGTGCCGAGCACAATGTAATTTATGTTTCAATGTTCAAGTATATGAAACTTTCATCATCATGATCACCAGTTTTTAACCGTCCACTGCTGGACGGTGTTTCTCTCCTTTTTAAATTTTTATATATACTTGGTTATATCTATCTATACAAGATCTATACAAATAAATAAAATGGGAGTGTCTGTATGTAATATTAAATGAATAGTTTTTGACTCATTGCATTGCATATGAAAGAAAATAAGGTACTGACATCTGAAACATTTTAATTTTTTGTGTGGCTGTCCTTTTGTTCCGGGTAAGCTCTGGAACAGCTGTGCCGATTGAAGTAGTTTTGGGCAATTTTTTTAAGGCTAGATTCGCTACGCGGAGGTGCTCGCATTTTCAAATAAATACTGCAGGAACATTATAGTTATACATATTAACCAAAGTGTTACAATTATAGAAAATGTATTACACGAACCACAGAGTTATTTTTGGAAATATTGTAGTTCATAATTTACTCTGTCTGACTGCCTCGTTGGTCTGCTGGTTAGCGTATGCGATTGCTGATCAAGAGGTCTCGGGTTCGATACAAGGGTTAGACCAAATGTTTGTGTGATCTGCAAGTATTTCTATGTTTTAAATGCAAGTATTTACGAAAAATAAAGTATGTTTATGTATTTATATCAGTTGTTAAGTACCCATAATACTAGCTCTGCTTAGTTTGGGACTAGAAGGCGTTGTGTGTAAGGTGTCCGAACTATTTATTATTTATTTATTCAAATATAATTGTGAATAATGTCTCAAATAATATCTAGAGACTGACTGGCACGGTTGAACTAACTAGTGATTTAAGCGATAGACACGCCGCTTTCTACTGCTCAAAGTGTCGTGGGTTCAAATCCCTCATGGCAAAACACTTTGTATGATTCACAAATTATTGTTCCGAGTCTGGGTATTCTTTGTGTCCGTTTCATGTACATATTTATAAAAAAAAAAATATTCTACTTTTTTTTGTAAATAATAATAAATACATACATAATAATATTAAACATAGAGAACACCAATAAATGACAATACAGTACAACAGTACAGTCCAACTATAAAGTCTCACTTTCCAAGGTATTTCAATTAAACAATTTAATCAAATGTCTAAAAGAAAAGTTAATTAGAAAAGCTAACTTGATTCAATATAGAGAAGTAAACCGCTTGGATAAACTAAACTCAAGGTGCACGAAGACAAAACAGCACGCAAGGTAGGTGAGCTACATAATTCCTGTCGCAAAGAAAATAGAAATTGCATTACATTCGAGGCAAGACCGCAGTTTTCTTAAAGATTTATTGAATAATGAGTCGGTTTTTGCTTTTAAATTGTTTCATTATGATGATCTAGCGTGTTTTGTGGTAATTCCGTTTATTCGCCATTGGCCTAAAAAATAAAAAAATACGTTTTTTTATAAATTGTCCCTTTAAAGTTACAGGTCTTTATTCCTTTTAAAGTAAGTATTTAATAAGTCAATCAAACAATAAATTCATAGGAATTTCGGTGTGAAAATATAATAATTAATAAGCGTAATAAAAGTTCGTTAAAAAAGTAACTAATCAATCCCGTTTTAAATGTTTCCAAACTCACTAATGAACTTCCCCCCTTTCCATCTCACTAATCTTAACACCATGATATTATGTACTGTATTATCTTCATTAATTTAAATTGTACAAGAATCATATATGTATATAATCTGAATGATGGGATTGATTTTATTGAGTATCAAATGATAATAAGTTTTTTTTTAAAACATGTTTTCCTAGACTTTATTGATCTCGTGATTATTTTTAGATCAGCTTCTAGTTCAAAAACATCTATCTGAATATCAGTTTTAGTTTTTCCAGGGAGCTGAATTATTTAGCTAATAGATTGAATAGTTATTGGGAAGTCAGTTCAATTACTGCACGATTGGTCTAGTCGCCACTAACATGCGCTGCTTCTACCAGCTTGAGGATACCCCTTTATATCCTACTAGCTTTTGCCCGCGGCTCCGCCCGCGTGTAGGTCCGTCATGGTGGTAAATAGTAGCCTATATTTTATTCCGATATGTAAGCTGTATTATTGTAAGGTTTCATCAAAATCTATTCAGTAGTTTTTGCGTGAAAGAGTATCAAACATACATACATACTTACTCACAAACTTTCGCGTTTATAATATTAGTAGGATGGGTGTCGTAAAAGCTGATTAAGAGATCAAATATAAGTAACAAGAAAAAAAACACCAACTTTAATGGAAAGAGAATGCAAACTTCAACCATACCAATTTATCTGGCGAGACCGGTTTATTGAACCCTAACCTCCTTTTCAAGAAGAAATCCGTGCCTAGAAAGGACTATTTAAGTATGTGAATAATAACCATCGATAAAGCATTTATTTATTCACGGTGAATACATTCTAGAACTGATCCTTATCTAAGGTATCCTCTTTAATCCATCAGAAATTGAATGCCTAGATGTGTTATATCAAAGCCCACATCATTTATCATCATTATTATTTTAAGCCTTATTCCATATTCTTTTCTACGTATTCGTATTGCCAATCATATGGAAACTTGAAGATTTCTATATCAGCCGTACCAATGTAGTTTGGATTTAGTTTCTCTTTGAAATCCAACGCTTCTATCTTCGTAACTTTGTTGTGTTTTACCTTACAGTTGACTCAACTTGTATTAGCTTTAGTTTTCTTGTTACTGTTCCTCAGTAACTTTCATTCTTTAACAGCGTGCCCGGGTCTTTGACCGACAGTTGTTGGTACGTTTTCTATAATAATAGTAATTAACTGCCATGTGTTATTCTGATATGTGAGTTATTTTATTGCAAAGCTTCATCAAAATTCAATCAGTAATTTTTGCGTGAAAGAGCAACAAACATGCATATACATACTCACAAACTTTCACGTTTGCAATATTAGTAGGATGAAAGGTGGCCCTAACTAGTGAAGGTCCTCTTGACACTTTGCTGGCACAGTGCTTGAAAACACAGCGATGTCAGTACTCTGGCGCGCTGCCAACGATCCCTAGTTACAGTCTTTGTTCACTCGCCTACTTAAATACTCGTGATATGAAAGTCGCTTTTAATAGTCCTGAATTACAAAATGTATAGTGTTATAGATATATAGATAAAATAAAGTTATAATACGGAAGTAAGTATTTGTGAATCTGTGAATCCTACTTATATTATTATTGCAAAAGTTTGTGAGTATGTATTTATGTTTGTTGCTCTTTTACGCAGAAACTACTGAATGGATTTTGATGAAACTTTACAATAACATAGCTATGTAAGATCAGAATAACACAGGCTACTATTTACTGCGAAAACCGACAAAGCGCAGGCGGAACCGTGGGTGAATGCTAGTGTGCTCATTGTTTATGTGGAGGAGGAGTGCAAGAAGCTATATTATTTTAAATAGGCATGCATACAAATAAATTAAACCAATAAATAAAACATGACATGTATTTGACACACACAGCATAGATACTTTTTTGTCAATTTTTCTTTCTAGCGTAGCCTTGGCGAAATCTATGATTATAGAAGTTATAGTCTTTGACAATTACCATAATAATGTTGCCACTTATAAATTCAAATAAATTAGGATCAAATTTTGGCGACCACTAGTTAAAATTATTCCTCAATTACATAACTTGTATACAGCATTTATATCATTTGTCTAGTACTAACAGTACAAGCTTGTTTAGTTTGGGACTCGATTGCGTTGTAAGTAAGTTGTGTGACTATTACTTGTGTGGTACCACGCTTTGCGATAATTTATTAAAATAATACAAATTACTCATGTTACATTTCTGTTTACCATGAACTATTACATAAAACTATTTTAAAGCTTTTAGGTTTTTCCTAATGTGTGTTTTGCTGGCGTGCCTAAGATAGGATAGTTAACATTACACTTAGACTAATATAAGTCTTCATTATTAAAACTAGCAGTAAACGTAATTGCGTGGGTCAATTAGTACTTTAATAATGTTCCATTGTACATTAGAAGTTTAATTTAAATTAAACTTACAAGAGACAAAACTGTAGAACAATCTTTTATAAAAAAATAATCAGTTATACTGACATCAAAATGGCAAAGTTACTATACAATAGATAATTTTTATTTTGATAATCGCCTAACAAGAATCGACTAATTATTCGATTAATCACAAACTATCAAAGTCTGATTGAAGTTTTTTTTTTCAGGGACGATTAATGGAAGAGTCCGAGGTTCTCCGTTTCACTTAATTTCGCTGTAAGTTTACTTTTGTAATATTTTACTTGGTTTATATTTAAATATTGATAATACGTGACTGTTACCACCCAGACTGTTTTCATCGACGTACTGCCTGCATTCGCAATGCGATCACAATCAATGAATGACCGTGAATCAGATTTTTTGTCTTTATTGAGGTGACTGAGTGTAGTCTTATTTTTCATACGTTTTCTGTATACGTTACTTATTCGCGATAAAATTAAAAAGGTTACGATACCTTCTACTTTCCACCGTTTCGAACGGGTTATACCGCTCGTAGTCACGGGTAGACGTCACGAGTCTACCCGTTTTATTTAAGTCTACTAAAGTGACCCCACTCTGTCTGATGGAAAGCTTGAGCTGAATCCAGGAGAAGGTTCCACCATTCTCACTGTGAGCGTAGGCAATGTAGCATGGTGGCCCATATCATGGCGGCCTGGTTAGATAATTCTGCATCATTCTTCCCGCTTCGGAGGTTGGGAGAATAACGCAGAATGATTGGGCCTCCGATCTCACACTCGCCAACGAAATACGGCAACAAGAATGCGGTCGAGCCTGCCAGGCCCATTCGTGCTGAAATCAGCGTGGCTCTACTTCTACTATAAAAAGTCAGTAGTTTAAGTCTAATATAATTGTTTCCGTAATATTTTCTGAATTTTCAAGTTAAAATCGAATATGACGTAATAACGCTATTATTTAATTTCCTAGTTTTTGTTTTGTAGGTTATTTCTAAGAAACTGGAAACGGCAAACGTCGCTACAATTACTTGTGTTAACTTCTATTACAGAGAAATGTTTACCTATTCCGTTTCTTTGAGAATATTAACAAATATCTTTTGAAATAAATATCTAATGGTATTAAGGCTATCTAAACAGCTTCATAAATTTTGCAGAGTAATATTTTATTAAAGTAAGTTTAATTGTATTTTAGAAAGTTCTTTTAATCATTTATTTGAAGATTAAAAATAAACTCATATTGAAAAAATCTTATGTGTTGTCTATGCCATAACTATTATAACTACTTATTTTAGGTACTAAGCAATTAACTAGAATTATAAAGAGATAATCTCGGCATCCACTGTATTGATTTAAAAAATTCTATTACCAAGAGAAAGTTCCATTATTTGTGTCATAGAATAAGTTAAATGAACCCAAATATAAAAGAGGATGGTGCCGAGTGCACAAACTTATTTGTTATTTTTTTTTTGTTATTTTTTTAAAGACAACTCCCGCATTAGGCATATAAATTCATACAACATATCATAAGACTTTATGGACTTTATGGACTTTACAAACATACAAGAAACGGACACAAAGAATACCCTGACTCAGAACAACAAGTTGTGAATCACACAAAGTGTTGACCTACGTGGGATTTGAACCCACGACACTTGGCGTAGTAGGAAGCGGCGTGACGACCGCTTAAGCCACTAGGCCAACCGTGCAGTCATACTATATATACAAACTAGTATTATATAGTTTCTAATTTGTTCAGTGTCAAATTAGTGAATATCAAATTGACAGTACAATTATTGTGATTTAGATGTCAGTAAAATAATAAGGCATTTTTAGAGATATTATATTACAATTTAGTGATATTTACTGATACCTGTCAATTACATATTTAGGACAATCGACATCTAACATTCTTCGTCTTTTGACGCTTCAAATTTATTCTTAATTATTTTACTTCAATGAATATTTATAATGTAAAATAATAAAGAAAAATATTCAAGCGTAAACAGGCGAAGAAGAAATGTTAGATGTCAATTGTCTTAAATATCTAATTGACAGGTATTAGTAAGTATCATTATACAGTAATGTATCTGTTTATTGATTATTACTGTGAAACAAGAAAAAAAATTGAAAAGTAATACCGCATTACATAATATCTATTAACAAAACTTATACAGGGAAGAAATGCCAATACGACATTAAACGAAACCCCTGGCCATTTAGACGTGTTGGTTTACTTCGGAATTCTATAATATAATTTATTTATTTCAAACATTCAATTTGGAAAAATTAAATTTTCAAACTTAGGAACAGAGAATCTTAAGATATTGAAAACCAATAAAGACACCATTTGTAATTTAATTATTTTAAAATTACCGAAACTTTCATATACTGGGAACGAACCCACCTGGGGTTAAATACCCAGCGTGTAGGTAAAATAGGTTTTTAACACACCGAACGACTGACAACGTATCAACAGCTTACGTTATTATTTATTTATTTATAAAATAGGTATGTAAAAATAGCACGTTTATTTCTTTTTCCTAATTTAACACATATTGCATCATTTTATAATATAACTTTTTAATCTTTGGTCATTGTATGTCAATGTTAAAACTGGAGAAGCACCATGTCTATCAAATGAAACGAAACTAAACTAAATGAAATGAAACGAAACGATATGAAATGAGTTATTTCACATTAAATAGAGTACAATCTAAGGTGTTCATGAAGGTGTGCAAAAGTGTTAGGAATCCGAGATCGATTTTTTCGTATTCTCTGGATAGCTGGTTCCTACGAGAATCCGATTATTAGTAGGACAAACACGAGTTTTTCCATAATTACACCACCCAGCGAAAATCCATTACCTACACGTTTTTGGTCTTAAATACATTGCCTAGGTATAGCATAGAATGCCGGATTGTACAGATTGCTGGTAATATAAACATGTTCATTAATCAAATCTAGTCTACATTGCCTAATAGAAATAAACTTTTTCAGTCTCTTCCTGTAAATATATCATTTTATTTATGTTATTTCTCATTCCCTCGTCAACACAAATGTACAGTTAATCACAAATAAACCGAGACTCAATCATCAATATTTGCCCTTCGCAGGTAAATTTAATTTCAAACGGCAATCACCGTATTTGTAAATACAAGAAAATTTCCTGAAGTACTTTTACGGGTACACGGTCGTATTGATAGCTTTATCCTGTGGGAAATTCGTATTTTTTTATATAAGAGAATGTTCGTTGGTACTCACACTGCTTCGTTGCTTTTTCTATTATGAGTAGTTTGTTGCTTTATGAAAATAATATTATTAATATAAGTTTATTTTCGCCTTACAAAAAATGGTTCTTACAATAATATTTAGGGTTCGGTACATTATTGATTCAACTATTTAATAAAGGCATTAACAATCTTTATATATATAAATCTCCCGTTCGTGTGTTTGTAACTGAACTCCTTCTGAACGGCAGGACCGATTTTGATGATTTTTTTTGTGTGTTCAAGTGTGTTCGAAAATAGTTTAGATTCACAATCGGACCCGGTTGGTGGCACTGCAATCAAGTTCTGGAATTTTTATTTTTCGCATATCAGAACATAATCTCAAAATTGGGCGGTACGAATAGGTTCGCCGAGTCAGCTATATGGTAATAGTTTTGCCTGCAATTCCACCCGCGTGAATGTCAGTTATCGCACTTAATAGTATTACATTTAAAGTTAAAATTAATTTGCAATCTATGTACAAAATTATAAACATAATACATAACAAGCATAATCATCTTTCTGGTACAATCTTATACGAACACAAGACATTTCCCCTATCTACTGCTAGTCTGTTGAGCTGCAACAAATACATCATCATCATCATCAGCCTATTGCAGTCTACTGCTGGACATATGCCACTTCCATTACACACCACTCTGATCGATTTCGAGCTTCTCGCATGCAGCAAATACAATTAATTATGAAATAAAAACACGTTTTCATTTTCTCCTTTTAATTGAAAACTATCATCTTTCAATGAACTTCATAAATTGGTCCCTGATCCCATCTGTGAAGCAAAATAGTTCTTCTAACTTTGTTATAGAGTCTATATTAAATTTACTACAAGAGGTTTCAATGAGGAAGCACTCAGGCTACGGAAGATGGCTCTAAATAATTGATTGATGTAATTATATCTGGTTCCAGAACATGTAGGCACTTTGAGCTGACTGTTTTATTATATAGAAATATCTAGTGTGTATTTATTGTCTTAAATTTATAACTTTCTTTAGTTTAAATATTTACAAAATTATTCAGAAAACAATTCTTGGTGTATCACGGTGTGGAGAAGCTTATCCAAAATTATCAAAAGTAATAATTATAAATAAATATGTATGTATACAAATAAAAAGTGTGTTTATGTATTTATATCAGTTGTCTAGTATATACAATACAAATATATGTGTGTTAGATGTCCATCAATAACTATTATTATTATTATTATTTATTATTACCTACCCATGTAGATACTTTTTCCACTACCCATGTAGGTAGGTTCCTTCCAATGAACTGAGAATCTTGAAATTATGTAGGGAGCTACGCTATATATAAAATTTCATGTCACAATGTTCGTTCCCATACTCCTCCGAAACGGCTTGACCGATTCTCATTAAATTTTGTGTGCATATTGGCTAGGTCTGAGAATCGGACATCTATATTTCATTCTCTTTGAACGCGAGCGGAGCCGCGGGCACAGCTAGTATCATATAATAATGTTTTTTAATCGTTATAAACTTACTACTCCTTTCTTCGTGAACGCTTTCTTCATTAAGTTTACCTTAATGTAAATGTTATGGATTTCATTTAGCTACAAAAAACCATAATTTTTACTAATATACCTACAGGTATGTACGGAACCCCTGGTGCGCGAATCCAACTCACACTCCACTTCAAGGAAAATTACGATTTTCAAGATAAAATGGAAGTGACTGTTTTGCCATTTTAATATCAATTATCATTTTTTCATCAAACGCATATACGAAAAAAGTGCACAGTACCCGAAAAGGAAAACCGGCCAAGTGAGTGCAAAGCCTCACACAGTGTAATGTTCCATAATAACCCTTAATGACACGTGAATTTAAAATCATGTTCAATGGATAACTATTGTGTTTTCTTATTATTTCGTTATTATTATACGAAATTTTCTAAGTAAGCGTATTTCACAAGTAATATTTTCTTTACATCTCCTGAACTAACAAAGGTATCTAAGCCGTCATAGTTTTCCTTTAACGTTCGTCATAGCCTTTAGAGAGGGGAACGCTCTGTTTTTGTAAAGTTGATTAACTCGCAAACGGATGCCTAAATAAAAAAAGGCTTAGAAACCTTTCAACATATTTATCAAAAGTTACATTCTTCTAGAACTAACTGTTTGGACGGATTGTCAAAGAGGATCGGACTGGAATCAGAATGAAGTAACTTCCGTTTTTAGGGTTCCGTAGTTCTTGACTCGAACCCTTCACAATTTCGCCATTGCCGTCCGTCCATCCGTGTGTGCATCCGTCCGTCCTCGACTTACCGTGATGAAAAAGTACTACAATAAACATTTTTTTTATTTGGGTCACCTTCTAAAAAAACATGACGGTAGTCCGTGTGAAAAATTGAAAAGAAAGCTATGACGGCAGTTTAGATAGCTTTATTAGTTCATGAGTTAAAGAGGCCTAACTTTTATTAATATAAAGTGGCAAAAGCTGTGGACACATATTATTAATGTATGTACTGGATTCAAAAATTATAAAACTAGATATTAAGATATTTTGTACTATACATTGTTTGTGTTCCTTGAAATAAATAAATAAATAAATAAAACTTGTGAAATATGCTTACATGGAAAACACAGTCCAAAAATATCAGATTAATAGTAAACATAACAATTATATATTGGACACGATTTTAATTCCACTTGCCATTTTATATGACTACGGCACCCTAATCTAATTTTTTTATTTCGGATCACCAACAAATTATACACACATCTTACTACGGAAGGACTAAACTACCGTTACGTGACAGTAGTATAGCCGGTTCCAAAAATAACGGGTCAGTCACATAAACCAATAACGGGTCAGTCACATAAACCCGAATATCTCCCGAACTACGTATGCCATCCTAATGAAACGAAGACTGTTCAATTGAGAATTTAATTATACAGGTAAAAAATAAAATAAAACTTAGTTACACCCACAATATTAATCTTAAATTAAAAAAAAACTAAAGTAGTCATATTTTTCTTAAGATTAAATTTTTTTTATGATTGTTTTTTTGCTGTTTTTCATCACTTTCTTCATTTAATACTTTGTATTGCCTCCACGTGATGAAGCCTCCAGTGATGAAAAACAGCAAAAAAACAATCATAAAAAAATGTAATCTTATGAAAAATATGACTACTTTAGTTTTTTTTTTAATTTAAGATTAATATTGTGGGTGTAACTAAGTTTTATTTTATTTTTTATCTGTTTAATTAAATTCTCAATTGAACAGTCTTCGTTTCATTAGGATGGCATACGTAGTTCGGGAGATATTCGGGTTTATGTGACTGACCCGTTATTTTTGGAACCGAGTGTAGTATAGCAGCAGTAAAATATTCATCCCAGTCATCCCAGTGACCCTTTGTTATAAGTGCCTATTGTTATACGTACATAATATACTACGAACACAACACAGACATTTAATGTAAATAAATAACAATATAAAACTAATTAAAAAGCTTAACTTATTTTGATATTTTTAAAGAAGTCTCACAAATGTTTATAAAAATGTTTACAGCAGTTGAACCATTGTTGGAAGTCAACAGGTGTCGTATTATAAAAGCTTTACGCGTTTTTATTGTTTAAAAATTTTGTTTGTTTATATGAAAACATACCGATACACGTTGTGCTTGTGATCACATTTTTTTTCTTAGTGATTTTCACCTCCTGAACAACCTGCAACTTTATGGTATGTAATGGCAGAGCCACGGGTAAAATCTAGTAAATAAATAACCACTTCGTATATCTTGTACATCGCAATCTAGTTTGAAACTAAGCAGAGCTTGTATTATGGGTTCAAAATAACTGATATAACTAAACAAAAATTTTTTTTTTGGAAATACTCACTTAATATACATAGAAAACACCGAAACTCTAATAAATATTTCTTGATCACACAAACATTTAGTCCGACCGTAATTGAACCTGAAACCTCAAGCTCAGCAGTCGCATTCATTCACTACCACTGCGTCAACAACTCAGTAAAAACAAATAGAAAATTCATATAGCCTACGTCATCCCGACCCTAGTAGTGAATCTTTTGAAATTAAATATTAAATTAGAAATTAAATTCTTTTCGGATACGGTGGACAATTCGTCGTTAGATAGAAGCAAAAACACATTTCTCTGTCTTTCTTTCTTTATCTTTTTGTAGCTTTTGTCCAGTATTGTTTCAATTAGGTATTTAATTCTATATAAGTATTATCATATACTTGAATGTAATGAAATGAAACACACTAAATAAATATTTTTAACACATTACACACAACGCCATCTATGAACATTTAACTGCACGATTGACCTAGCGGTTTAACTGCTATGATCTAGATCGATTTTTTACCCCCGAAAACCCCAACCCGTTACCCGTGTGGTGACGGATTAAGAATACAGTGTCACCACCCCTATTCATCCCGCGGGTGTCGTAAAAGGCGACTAAGGGATAAACTACGCAAGACAACATCAATGCAAAGAGAAGGAAAACTTGAAACCAACTCTATACCAACCCGTCTGGCTGTGGTATAGTAGACCAAAACCTCTTTTCTAAGGAGAGGCCTATGTCCACCAGTGGACTGTTGAAGGCTGTTCGAGCCAAACTACCTAGGAAATAACGTTACTTTAGCAACAATAATGACTCATTTGCGTCAATACAAAAATATATTAAAAATGCGTGTTGAAACTTGTGTTGCCTTAATGAATCGATACAGAATATAATGGTTAGACATTTCGATTAAATAAATATGTTAAATGAAAAAAAAACTAATTTACATTTTACAAATAAGTATGCTCTAAAACAATTTATTATTTCATCAAATCAAAGGTATATTAAAATTTAGCTAATATATTCTGCAATATTGATATAAAATAGTAAGAATAGATTTAACTATTGAGTCTGAAGGACAGCTAAACACTTAAATAAATAGTAGAAATATTAATACTGTTTTAGACATCAGGCACACACAACGCCTCCGACCTCAAACAGTCTTCGATCTAGACTACGTTTCGAAATTTTATCATACTAATTTAGACTTCGAACATTAGTTATTCAGGGTCTAGGCAGTTACGGAGGGTATTTTTTAATGGATTACTAGATGTGCTAGTGCGTAAATCATGAGAAAATCACAAGCCGCAAAGTGTGATTTGAAGGAATAACCCTACTGATCCATCCCTATTTAATATTCTATGAATTTGATGCTACCGACTTTAAAGCCTTTTAGGGTTCAGAGATTCGGAATGGATAATGAGTGATTACATCATAATCGTCACATGGATTGTCTGTTAATCATGCATTTATAACAGAGAGAACGAAAAAGCTTTTTAATTAATCTACAAAATGAGCGTTAATGAGGTCTTTTGTTGGCCACATGCTGTAATCTCTAGCAGAATAGACCCAAATGGGACGGAAACAATGAACAACGTAAAAAAATGATACCATACTGATACCGACTGATTTTAGATGTATGGTTGAAGTGGTGGCCTCACCGCTCTGTTACGTTTTCAAACTCCAAATGTTAAAAACACAAAATATTGTTCTGAGCCTGAATATTCTCTGTTTCTCTTTCATTTACATTTGTTTTAATACGAGTTTCAAACGCATAGTAGAATACGGCTAGTGGTCTATAAAATAAAACACTCGCGCTTTTAATCGCATCGATTCCGGTCACTTTTCGTCTCAATTGAACGTTACAAGATCATTTACAGCCAATTGTCGACTTATACGAAGTATTTATTAACATGAACATAAATATTAAGCAATCGTTCTTTTCCACCGCGCACTAACCATGACTCACAGTGTTCTAGAAAAATCCATGGAATAATCAAGAAAAATCCATTAGCATTAAAAAAATCCATCATAATATGAAATAAATCATGTCCTAATCAACAAAATTTAGATAATAGTAGACACAAATCTGGGAACATCAAAAAGTCTATTAAATATTTTAAAATTCGTATCATAATCTTGGAAAATTCATGTTAGATTTGGTATAAATCTATGTAGTTACCCAGAGAGAGGCGTATCTAGGTCGTGTAACGCCGAAGTGGAATCGTTATTCTAGCGCCCTTTAACAAATGCCTAAAAAAAGTGACGTGGTCAGTGCGGCGCGGTCCTCAACACGCCTAAAAGCAAAGACGCCCCTGAATGAAGAAATATCTCGTTACTATTGAAAAAATTACGTCATTATCGAGAAAAAATAATGTTATAATCAAG
Source organism: Phragmatobia fuliginosa (assembly GCA_932526445.1). Taxonomy (NCBI): domain Eukaryota; kingdom Metazoa; phylum Arthropoda; class Insecta; order Lepidoptera; family Erebidae; genus Phragmatobia; species Phragmatobia fuliginosa. Next base: position 45,631,686 of record OW052057.1, on the reverse strand, counting down.
AAAATCGACTTAATCCGATTTGATGAGCGCGATACCGTCCTGTCATTTTCTTAGCGTTTCGATGACCTAAGTTACGTGTCGGAAAATATATTTTTTTACCCCAGAACACGACCACTTTAATAGCGTTATCGGTGGCAGGGTCCTCCTGCGTGCAAGTTTCTGAGCACGGAGGGCATGATGCAAGATAGGAAATTGATTCAATTGCACCGCACAACCAGCTGAGATCATCACCGTCCGAGAATCCTCACCTAAACAGGTCCTCCTTGCTTCGGTCAACTTGGGTCCGAAGTCTATTTAAGGACCTCCAGATTGGCCACGGTAATTTACGACCAGGCGGAAGGCTCTCAGCCAGCCCCACAAAACTAACTGGCATTCTTTCATTCGTTTTTTTTAAAAAAAAAACTTAAAATATTTTCAATATGTTTGTTGAAAATAGGAGTTTAAAATAGGAACACACCCTTCAAAATTTACAGATGCAACAGCTTGTTAGTCGCACTAACAAACTGACTAACAAGATTTATCATAAAACTTTTAGAAAGTGCAGTGTGAAGGAAAAGCTCTCAAGCGCAGTCAATTAAACTCTGAAGGAACGCTTAGAAGTATTCTTGATATAAGAATATTAGTTTTAATAAGTTTGATCTATAAAATTGCTACAATAAACGTACAAAATTCCTACTTAAAAATTATCAGTTCAATTTACAAAGGAATATTTTTAATATGCAAATGTCAATACGTGAACTATTAACTTTTACTATTTTTTACGAAACTTATAGGTATGCAATAGTATGAAATTTGGCCCACTCAAAGATATAGAAAGGGGTAGTCCTCTTTCTATCTGTGATTTATCAGTGTCTCATGATACCATAAAAATAAGTTGCAAAATATATTAATTACCAACCTTAAAAGTCTGAAGACGTAGGTATTTCAGGGAAAAGTATTATATTATTTTATAGTTATAGAAAATTAGTCTAATACCTTGACTATTTAATCCGCTTTACTACAAAGGTGCTTCAAATTTTAACAAATAATAAATGATAATAGACATGACGCAAGTGGAGCTCAGACAGAAGTTAGAGTGGGTATTGAATATATAGTCTCATGGAAAAACACGTCAATCAATTGCCCGGCTCTAATGGAAAATCTTAGAAGGGCATATGGAAAACTTTCTTGCTTTATGCGTCTGATAAAGAATAATGTAATAAAGGTGTATCTTGAAGGTCATAGGTTATAAATATGTAATGTCACCTCTACTTATCCCGTGGGTGTCGTATATGTCGTTTAAAGGAGACAACTACGCAGAACAACATCTCTGTAAACAGATGGAAAACTTTATCCAATTATACGGACAGTAGGAATATCAATCTGCCTAGTATTTTTTAGCTGGTTTTTTAAGCAAATGAGGATTGTAATCTATGTGTACCGGTAGTCATCTCCCATTAGGTTCAAAATTGTATTTCAACAATCTGGCGCATAACGCCACCTTATCCTGAACTTGCACTGAGCAGAGCTTGCACTGCGTACCTTATAGAAAACGTATATATAATATATATGATGCATAGAAAACACCCAAACTCCGGAACAAATATTTGTATAAGAAATATAATCGTGTGGTTCGATCCGGGAATCATATTCGAAACATCAAGCAATCTCATATGATAGATGTTTGTGAAATTTATGTTAAGTATCTTTTGATTTATTTAGATTTATAAATTTACTAGCTGACGTATCATCGATTTCTCGGCTCCTATTAATCAACTATTCTTCCTAATTCAAGCACACACTTAAAAAACGTGAAAATTGGTTAGATAGTTTCGGAATAAATCGCGAGCAATATTACCATTCATGATATGGTATGAGCGTTTTCGTGCTTCGGAGGTCACGTTCAGCAGACGGTCCCGATCGTTATCATAAGATAAGAGTTGTGAAGCTTAGTTGGAGGTCTTCGGGCGGCTTAAAAACATCCAACGACAATCCTACATCCGATATCATGATCCGATCGGATGTCTATCCGAATTAAAATACTTTTTGATATGAACCAGGATTTGAACCCAAAACCTTATGTACAGCAGTGCTATCACATAAAATGGTATAATATTTGACGCATTTTGGGCCTAAATTACTCATACTATACTTTCAAAACATAAGTAGGAACTTTTATTATTATTACTTCATAACAATTTCATTTGTTCCACTGACTTACACTCATGTATATTTAAAAAAAACCTTACAGGAAATTGTGGTCATTTTAAAGACCCTGAGATCTTCTAGAATCTCCATCTTAACTTGTACATACACTTACGGTTCTGATAAAATACATTTTGTAATAGGATAGATTAAATATGTCACTTATTTTGATTTTAAAAATAAATAAAATATTAATAAAAAAATAACACTACCCGTTCCTTAAATACTTAGTAAATATTAATAGATATCACCACTTGCCCCACGTAAGTGGTGAAATCTTTGTAAAGCTGACATTTAACAAATGGGCGGGGTTCACACTAAGACAATAAAACTTATGTGTGCGTTGTCGGCAGGTGTGCGGCGAACCCGTGCGAGGCGGGCGCTTCGCGCATGCGCCGCGCAACAGTTTGGAGGGGGGTGCTCGGAGCTCCAGCGAGAGAATTCTGTTATCGCGTTTTCGTCGCTGAGTTGAACAGACGTTCCTACCTTGGCGGCTCTTGGCAAACTTCCCTTTTGCCTCTCGCGCGATATTTCGATATTCTTAACTACACTTTGCTTCATCTTCGTGTTTTGGTACGTATGTGTTTTTGATTTATTTTTCATTTTATTTTCGACAGTTTTTTTATTTTGGTTGGCGACGGGTTAGGGTTCTGATCGTGGTTTATTGGATTTATGGTATATTAAGACAACATTCTTTTGGGTTTTTAGTTGAAACTTCATAAGTTTATTTTTTGAATTATATAATTAAAATTATTTTCTTACAATTTTTTTTAATAAATTTTATATGATTTTTTTTAAAAACAATTTTGAACAATGAGAAATAATATAATCTATTGGCATAAAAATATCTCTTTTATACATCATTTACAATTAGAAAAAAAAGAAATACGAAAATTAATATTTTTACAATCGTAAAAAAAAATCTGTTATACCCAAACTTATAACTTTTATTAAAGTCCCCAGAGGAGCTTTACTAAAGTGTCAAAATTGCCAATGAAGAGGGCAGTCAATCATAAAATCAGAGGACCTTTTGTCTCAATTTATCTTTGTTACTTAACGCTTCTTGGCGCGTACAATAGTGTATTTAATTTTTTTCATCTATGTAGGTACTTAGCGATTACGGCGCCAGTAATCGCTTGCGTAATCTTGCAACTCGTCACTTATAACTTATATTCTTACCGTAAATGTTAGAAATTTTAGTAAAATAATAATCATATTTTATACTTATAAAGATCAGTTTCTTATGCCTTGAATTTCTTATGAAGGTCTGGATAAAAAACCTGCTTTAAATAATATAATAAAGACGTAAAATCACCGCGTAAATTGATCTAATGTTGCCTCATTATTCATATCACATTTTATTCAATTGTACGATTCGCGCAAAGATATTCTCAAATCCATTTCATATTCTAGCACTTTATTTTGATAAATCCGTTAAACATAAATTATAAATAATTGTATGATAAAATATATTCTTTTATCTACTTATATAAGTAGGGAAAACATAATATTTATAAATATTATATTTTCCTATTTAGAAATCCATTACAAGATATCAAATCTGACATTCTTTTTTTCATTAAGTAATGTAATTGGTAAAGTTAAAAAGTATTTTTTAATCGTCAATTTGTAAAAAGCCGTCGGCTTTTGCAAAACAAAAGTTGTGTGAGACTTTTTAAGTGTTACAATAGAAAAAGATTCTTAATAATATCTCACACTTAATAAAATACTATTTTGTAAGCTGCGGTTTTGCTGATCTTTATATTGCGTGACACGAAATTTTCCCTGTATGTATATTTTATTTACCGTTACACGGATAGGGATTTGTATACGTGGACTTTTTTATTATACGCGGTCTTCGGGATGAAATGTAGTAGGTATTTTTACGATTTCCTTCCGAACCAATCACGTATAAGTTTTCCGTCGGAAGATTATTTCTGAACATATTATTGTACTTTCATTTAAATACGGGAAGTTATATCTTGAATAGGTTTCTCATGAGATGTGGGATTTGAAAATAAATTATATTTATACTAGCTTTAGGCCGCTGCTCCTCACGCGTGTTTGTTGATTATCAACGTAAAGAGTGGTTAAGGTCCTCACTAGAGAATCGAAGTATTTAGATACGTGTCAACCTTTCGCCGTCCACTGCTGGACGAAGGTCTCCCCCAAGGAACGCCAACCATCCCGGTCTTGGGCAGTCCGCATCCATCCACCGCCAACCACCCTCCTCAAATCGTCGGCCCATCGTACCGCAGGGCGCCCTACACTACGTTTGCCTAATCGCGGTCTCCACTCTAGCACCTTTCGGCTCCAGCGTCCATCAGTCCGTCTGAAGACATGTCCGGCCTACTTCCACTTCAGCGTACTGAATTTCCATGAATTCGCATTCAGATACCAAACATTATAAGTATTACAGCGATTCAGTCGTGAACGCGTGTTAGACAGACAGACAGACCAAGGCAGTTCTGAATAAATGTCTGTTTGAAAATCAAAAAATATATTTGCTTTTCACTAAAGGCTCATGAAATACGGTAATTATGTACATCACAATTCCGTTCCGGCTAATCTCTCCCGATTCGACTGATTTTGACGGTAATTTTAGTTGCAGATAGATGATGATATAAAAATTAACTTGATAGTAACTTAGAAAAGTAGCTCTGGCGTTACCCGTACACAGTGCGCAACAGTGTTACTTTCGGACATAATATTATTATTATGGATTAAACAGATAAAAATGTGATGTGGGGGTAAAAAAGGAATGAAAATATTGTCTTTTTGATTACGTGGATCATAGTCTCATGCACTTACATTATTTAAAGGTGTTCATGAGATAAGTACTCGCCATTGACCACAGTTTCACTCGTATGATTTCTTATTTTAAAATGACGTTCTTTCATATTGTTCGGATTAATATATAACTTACTAGCAGACCCGTGCCCACTTCGTTGGGCATAACTTAAACATAAAAGTTAGACATATGCTGTCGTTGACTTTTTTGTAGGCATTTTGAAGCTCCACATCTTTTCTCTAGAACTCAAAAACATATCTTTCATAGTTATGGCAGCGTTCGTAAGAAACGCTTTCATTCGACCGTTTTTTCTCCGATTCACTTTCAAAACGGACTACCACGTAAAATACTTTTTATTTTTCGATTTTTTATATAACCTATGACACTCAGCAATAATGTGGCTTTCTATTGGTGAAAGAGTTTTTAAAATCGGTTCAGTAGATCCCGAGATTACCCCTTACAATTTAACAAACACACAAACTTTACTTCTTTATAATATTAGTATAGACTATCTTTCGACCACTGCTACCTCCAACGTCTATGTCGGTTACCGCAGTAGAAAATCATCCTTTCTCAGGCTCTAAACTATCTGACTACCAAATTCCATTCAAATTGGTGCAGTAGTTTTGGTGTGAAAACCATAACGACGAGGCCGGGAGAATGATGCAAAAACATCTACTACTCAATGAGGATTACTGTGGTACTTCTAGATTTTACTGATGCTTTTCATCAGGCAGAATAGAGTTATTTTGGTAGGCTTTAATTCCAAAAAAAATTTAGTAATAATAACACTCACAAATAAAGGGGCCTATCTTTTGTAAAAGATTCTTAACGCGTGATACTGAAGAAGAAAAATGAAGAACTTAGGTGATTACTAATGTCCACATAGACGTTTGTGCTAGGTCTAAACCTATTTCTACTTTATTGCCCTGAAATTCTGATATAGCATTCGAGTAATAAATAATTTTCTAGATATTCTGGACCTAATTTCTTCCTGAATTAAGAGTTTTACATTTCATATTGCATTTTTTTACAAAAAGTATAAATATATAACTTTAGCTTTCGCCGACGGCTCCGCCCATGTCTATGTCGGTTGTCGCGGTAAAAAGTAAGCCATATCCTTTCTCAGGCTTTACACTATATGGGTACAAAATTTGATTTAAAGCGGTGCAGTGGTTTTTGTGTTTATCTGGCATAGATAGACAGACGGCGGAGGTTTTATTTTATAATATGTAGTGATGAGATTGTGATATTCATACCTTTATTCTAATTTGAAAAAATATAAACTTTTGATGTACTCGTTTCTGACCGATAGACTATCTGACGTGAAATCTAGTTTCAGAAGGGCTGGATAAGCGGAAATCGGGATAAAGAGACACAATTAGGGTAAAAAATATCAAAAAGTTTGCATCCTCCTGGAGTATATCTGGAGATTTTAATACTTAAAATACTTTATTTATAAAAGAATAAATAACATCTATTAAATTTCGAGGAATTATTAAAATAAAATGTATTAAGATTCGTGCTTAGCAAAGGTCTTATGCAATCCGAGTAATCCGACAGTGGGTAGGTAGATAATCAATACGGCTGATGATAAAAACGATACCAACAACTCATAACGTCCCGGGCTCGGGTATCCTCTCAGGAGAAGGTTTAGGCCATACGCACCCACGCTTGTCAAGTGCGCATCATGGCCTGGCAAGACACGTTGTGGCTATGTAATTTTACCGTCGGATGTTTTTAAATCGCCCAAAGACCTCCAAGACCCGAGACCGACTGTGGAAACGCTCATATCATGCCACAAACGGTCACCTATCTAGGTACTCAAGGCATCATCGTTGCTTACCTTCATACTACGTGATTGTTTCTTATCATCTAGGGTAACTTAAGTTTGAAAGCTTCTTATTTTTTATATACATACAGAGATGTATATATATTATATGTATAAGGATAGAGGGCATATGCCGTATTCACATGACACAGTATTGTACTCTGTAATACACATTAATCGGATTAAAATCTTTTTCGAGTCAACTTTTTTTGGGGGTGTACAATACGAATTTTAGAGATGGAGGCACAAATTAAGGGTATATTTTCTGTTGTGTGATTTTGTAGAAGCTTTTGTTCAGGGACTTTCAGAGGCGTCAATGTGAATAAGTATATAAATAAATAAATACTGCGTACATCTGACACATAACATGATCTAGTCCCAAACTAAGCAGAGCTTGTACTATGAGAACTAGATAACTGATGTAAATACATACATGCTTTTTTTGGAAATATTATACATAGAAAACACCCAAACTTTGAAACAAATATTTACAGACAATACAGAGGTTTGGTGCGAGGTCTCGGGTCCGGGAATCGAACTCGAGCCTCTTGATGAGCAGCCGCATACGCTAATCACTAAGCCAACAAGGCAGTCAACGTGACTTAGAGTTTTATATAGGCATCCGATGTATATTTAAATGCATTAATTATCTTAAATTACGTTAGCTCTCTCTGGAAGGGCTGGACCGAATTTGATGGAACTATCATTGGCAAATAGTTGATGACATTAAGAATAAGTTTTGCTAAAAAATTTAAACTAGCTTCGCTCCTTGGCGTTATTCACGAATTATAACTATAACTAATGGTAATATTTCGCGACTCAGCTATTATATTATATTTCGCTGGACACTTTTTTTCTAACTATCTGACTGGAACTATCTTTTCGATTTTAATTTTTTTTACTATTCTGGGGTGGGCTTACTTAGAAAGAAAGAAAAAAAATATTTATTCATGGTCCAAACACACAGTAAAACAATAGAAACAAATACAGATTAGGTATACTTACATCACTAAGATCTGCATCGAATGTATGGACCAATATGGGTTGCACTCTCAGCTGGTATTTGACCGTGCAACGCTGATTTATAGATGGTGGCACTTCAGGTGGTGTTCATAATAAATAAATAAATATTTCGGACATCTTACACACAACGTCATCTAGGCCCAAATTAAGTAGAGCTTGTGTTATGGGTACTATACAACTGATATAAATACATAAATATACTTTTTTTTGTAAATACATACAAACTATACATAGAAAACATCCAGACTCCAAAACAAATATTTGTGGATCACATATATTATTTGGTCCGACCCGGGAATCGAACCCGAGACCTCTTGATCAGCAGTCGCATATTCAACCACTAGACCAACAAGGCAGTCGAAGCTCAGCAGACGTTCTTCCCCTTGTTGCGTTGTAATACCTCTCAAAGCATTAAATATTGGTTGAATTTTCAAAAAACCACTCAGTTTTTTATAGTAATTTACAGGTAAATACTTAGGTCAATAAGACCCGTAATATGCAAATAATCCAGGCCATAAACCAGCCACAAATTCGCTTTATAAGTCGTCGGCCGCAGCGTTTTGTCTCAGTATAACGAGCGATAAAATTTGATTATTACCTCCGCAGAAGTAAATAGTATTCCAGTTATTTAATATAAAATTGCCGAATATTTCGTTTTTATTACATTTTTTATTATACAATTTCGTTAGTGTAAGTATAAAGATTCTGGTGTCAAAGTATTTAAGCAATTCTACGTTCGCTCGAGCGTCTATTTATGTGGGTCCACACCAATATTCATCATGTGGGTTCAAGATAAGGAAAACTTGACGCAAACACCCACCACGCCACTTTCTACTGCGTGAAGTGGATTGAAATCGCACATGGGATAACACTTTCTGTCTTCCAGGACTTGTTATTAGAGCTATTTTTTGTGTCCGTATATTCCGCACACGTATTTCTTTCCGTATTTCTAATCCAGGAGTAAAATGATAATAATGATTAGTTCTAAAAAATGATTTTAAATACGAAAATAATAATAACATTTACAGAATGATATTAATAATTAGTTCTAAAAAACGATTTAAAATACGAATATTGACTTCACTTCAGTGATGTCGAGATATATTGATTCTTCCATTGTAATATTTACTAGTATTATTAGCAGTTCGAGTGCTGTACAAATCTTAGATCTGCTGAAAGCATTTTCACTTTTTTTTAAAGTTTGGCTTTGGTTTTACGAAGAGTTTTCGAAGAAAAGGATTATTTTGTCTTAAGTACACAATCGGCCTTTTCAATACTCAATGTACTTAAAACAGTCTAAGTATTTGAATTGTAGAAACAAGCTCAATGATAAAAGGTTTCTTATTAATTATTTTAAGTTTTTGTTCGGAGAAATCACATTTATCTACCAAAGAGTTTATGAAGTACGGGTGAGATGATATAACAATTTTGTAATTTCGTGAAGAATTGGAGAGGTTTCAATCACTTCTCAGGTCAAAACATATTTTTACTGGCTGAGTCCTTTTAAAAAAAGAAGCCTAAGTTACGAGTACTCCTAACATTGTTCCATGTTATCAGACACGAGCCAGCTACAACCCCATCTATATCGGTCCATCCGTTCCAAAGTACAATCGGAACAAACAGATACACAGTCCTTTTTAGGGTTCCGTAGCCCAATGGCAAAAAACAGAACCCTTATAGATTCGTCATGTCTGTCTGTCTGTCCGTCCGTACGTCACAGCCACTTTTTTCCGAAATCATAAGAACTATACTTTTGAAACTTGGTGAGTAGATGTAATCTGAGAACCGCATTAAGATTTTCACATAAAAATAGAAAAAAAACAGTACATTTTAGGGGTCCCCATACTTGGAACTGAAACTCAAAACATTTTTTCATCAAACCTATCATCTATGGATAGGTGTTCAAAAATGATGTTGAGGTTTCTAATATCATTTTTTTTCTAAACTGAATAGTTTGCGCAAGAGACACTTCCAAAGTGGAAAAATGTATGTCCCCCCTGTAATTTCTAAAATAAGAGAGTGATAAAACTAAAAAAAAAAAAATGTCGTACATTACCATGCAATTTACCAACGAAAATTGGTTTGAACGAGATCTAGTAAGTAGTTTTTAGGGTTCCGTTGCCAAATGGCAAAAAACGGAACCCTTATAGATTCGTCATGTCTGTCTGTCTGTCTGTCCGTCCGTATGTCACAGCCACTTTTTTCCGAAACTATAAGAGCTACACTGTTGAAACTCGGTCAGTAGATGTATTCTGTGAACCGCATTAATATTTTTACACAAAAATAGAAAAAAAGCAATAAATTTTGGGGGTCCCCATACTTAGAACTGAAACTTAAAAATTTTTTTTTCGTCAAATCCATACGTGAGGGGTATCTATGGATAGGTCTTCAAAAATGATATTGAGGTTTCTGATATCATTTTTTTCTAAACTGAACAGTTTGCGCGAGAGACACTTTCAAAGTGGCAAAATGTTGGTCCCCCCCCCTGTAACTTCTAAAATAAGAGAATGATAAAACTAAAAAAAATATATGATGTACATTACTATGCAAACTTCCAACGAAAATTGGTTTGAACGAGATCTAGTAAGGAGTTTTTTTTAATACGTCATTAATCATATACCGTAAGTTACATTTCATCCAATCAATACACTAGTATAAAAACATCTATGAAATTTACAACGAACTACAAGAACTTTTATATGATATTACTTGCTGATACGGAACCCTTCATGGGCGAGTCCGACTCGCACTTGGCCGCTTTTTTACGTTATCTTCTAATATTATTGACATTTTATGTTCTAAGTACTAAAAAAAATGATGTTGAATTTCTAATTTTTTTTCATAGTAATTTTAGTCCAATTTAAGAAGTACATAGTCGGCACAGATTAGTTACGAACCCAAACAGATACACTCATATATTTCCAAAATATGGATGAACGATTGTTTAGTGGTGTAGACGATTGCCACATTGTTTTCTTGTGCTCTGAGTATTGAGGGCCAAATATGGGACAACACTTAACGTGATTCACTATTTGTTTTTGTGAGGCTCATTGATTTTATGTTCGTTTCAAGTATGTGATCCCTTCTGGATTGATTTCTAATACCGGAGTTGTCTTTTTAACCGACTTCAAAAAAAAGGAGGAGGTTCTCAATTCGTCGGAATCTTTTTTTTTTTTATGTATGTTCAGCGATAATTTCGTCATTTATGAACCGATTTCAAAAATTATTTTTGCATTTTAATGGGCGTAGCTTACAGGTGGTCCCATCCCACCATATCGGGATCTGATAATGGGATCCCAAGGAAATCGAGGGAACTCCTCAAATATCATAGGCACAATGTCGCGATTTGGGTAATCGGAATAGTTTTTTATTAAAGTCGGTTCCTTTTTGTTAAAATTATAATATGTTGCATATTGTATCGAAACTTTCTATTTGTACATAAATGTGATAATATTTTTATATTATATATTATTTTGAAATTATATTATTACTCCTCCTCCAAAACGGCTGGACCGATTTGTATGAAATTTTTCAATAATTTAAAAGAAAATAAATACCTATGTATCATAAACTATTAACTTTATTAATATTTTAAATTCTAAAGGTATATTCATACCGATTTCAATGAAATTAAGGATATAAGCTACTCTTTATCACGTAAACCGACATGCGGGTGTAACCCTGGGCAAAAGCTAGTAAGAAAATAAGTAGAAACACCTCCACTTAGATTATAACTTCAACAACAATGTAAAATCACGCCTGTTGCTTCGAAGGTGTAGATTTGAAACGCCCACTTTTCGCCAGCTTTCTGATCCCACGTAATAGGTAGCGAGCATGTTGTTTATTAAAGTATATTAAACATTCAAGATTCTAATGAACTGGAAATTTGTTGACGGCATTCAAATAGTCACTTCTGATGTAGTGGCTTATGATGGAGTAGAGTGTAATTATATTTACGTCGGATAATAATTTAACGAGCACTAAGCGGATTAGGAACCGTCACATGTCGCGAGAACAACCACTCAATGACAATCCCCGTTAGAGGTGCTTGTTATACAATATCTGATAGCTTGTTACGTGTTCAATATCGAACTTTATGATAGTTTTTTAACAAACGATAGTTTTATTTTTAAATTAAAATTATTAATAATTTATGTATTGTATTAATTTGTCTATAAATATGAAACTACTTATCTTGATTGAATTATCAACGTAAGGCCTAAATCAATGGGGCTACAATCTTGAAATTTTAAAGCATTTTTGTAGTACTTACAAATCAAGAAAGGATTTCTAGAAATTGGGCTTTAGGTGTAAAATTTATATTTTTTAAATAATTTTCAAAATTTGTTAAAAAGGGCCAAAGAAAATTGCCTATAAATGTCGCAAACTCACTACCTCACAAACTCATAACCTGTACCTCTTTATAATATTAGTGTGTATATTTATATGTTTACGAAGATAATAAATAAATATTTCGAACATCTTACACACGACGTCTAGTCCCATACTAAGCAGAGCTTGTATTATGGGTACTAAACAACTGATTTAAATACATCAACATATTTTTTTTTGTAAATACATACATATTATACATAGAAAACACCCAGACTCCGAAAAAAATATTTGTGGAGCACAAAAATATTTCGTCCGACCCGGGAATCGGTCCCGAGACCTCTTGATCAGCAGCCGCATACGCTAACCACTAGACCAAGAAGGCAGTCTGAATTTCAAAATTTAAAGCATTTAAGTTTCGTCTATAAGTTTACAATGGCGGTGATACACAAAAGGCCATTTCACAGATCAATGCACTGTGTCAGGGCCGGTCACACAGGATATTGTCCATGCCGATATGAACATAAATGCCGACATAAATGCCCAAAAATTCATCATTTCTCATTCGTTCTTAAAAACACAACTCTCATAGTAGGAAAAACTAAGAACTAGCCGCTCACTAGTTGATATTCGGCTTCATCAACAACCTATAACGTTACATTTCTGGATTCGGGTCAAACGATACATAAAAATTAAAAAAGATAGCTTTCTTGATTATACAAAACAAGATAAGAAGATACTTCCATTAGATACTAAGTAGCTTTTAGAAGAGTACCAACACCTTATTATTCTTTAAAAAAAATGTGAGTAAAATGTCAAAAGATATGAATGAGAAAATATTGAAATGATGAGAAAGTCAAAGATAGATTCATGTCAAAGGAATAAAACAAAAGAAATATTAGACTCCCGAAAGATACTTTTCATAACATCAAGTCAATAAACAATAGACTAAACTTTAAAAATAAACTGCTTAGTAAACTGCCGAGCTTGGGTTATAATGATGATCCTAATCAATTATATAATGCTTTTTTTAACATGTATTGTTCAGAATTTGAGTCAACTTTTACTCCTAAGAAGTTATCAGTTAGGGGTACTACAACCTTCAGTGAATGGGCCACGGTTGGAATATTTAAAAGTAGAACACGGCTTTATGAGCTTTATGAAGAACGAAATTATAACACTAGTGTAGAATTTCGAGAATATGTTAAACAATATTCCAATTTATTTAAAAAAATATGTCATCTCGCAAAGGTTAATTACTTAAAATCTAAAATTAGTAATAGTTCAAATAAAATTAGAATGACATGGGAAATAATTAATGCCGAAACTGGAAAAGTAAAGAACAAAGGTAATAATTACAGTCTTTTAATTGATAATAAAGAAATAAATTCCGATTTAGACGTTGCCACAGCTTTTGAAAAAAATTTCACAGACATTCCAGTTTCGACCACAGAGTCATTGAATTCGTCCCCCACTATTGCAGAATCATTATTGAAAGAAAATATTAACATTTGTAATACTGAGTTTAGATTTAGTTGTATCACCGATAGAGATATTGTTAAAACGTTCAGTGCTCTTAGTGTAAAGAGAACCTCTGACCTTTGGGGTAATTCTGTACAAATAACCAAATCAATTATTAACGTAGTTGCATCAGATTTGGCCTTAATTTTCAATAAGTGCATTGAGTGTGGTGTATTTCCTGACTTAATGAAACACAGTAAGATCATTCCTTTGTTCAAGACGGGTAGCACGTCCGATCCTACAAATTATAGACCCATTTCGGTGTTACCTACTTTCAGTAAAATTTTTGAAAAAATTATACTGGATCAGTTACAAACTCACTTTAGCGCAAACAAAATTCTACACAAGAAACAGTTTGGCTTCAGAAGAGGACGCTCGACAAGTGACGCTGGTGTTGAACTATTGGAAAATATATTTAGTGCCTGGGAGGATAAACAGGATGCGCTAGGTGTTTTTTGTGACTTATCCAAGGCATTCGATTGCGTTTCTCATGAAACATTGATCAGGAAATTGCATCACTATGGAATAAGGAATACTGCTTTGGATCTTCTTATCTCTTATTTGGGTAATAGGACCCAAAGAGTGGAAGTTAATGGACAGAGGTCCCTCGGGTCTCTGGTCACTATGGGGGTTCCGCAGGGCTCAATTCTCGGCCCATTTTTGTTTCTCGTTTATATAAATGACCTACCTAATCTGATAAAAGATAATCAGGAGATAGTGCTATTTGCGGATGACACCTCACTTTTATTTAGACTAAAACGACAGGAATTAGTTATTGACGATGTGAATAACACTCTCTCCAAGGTCGTGAACTGGTTCAACGTTAATAACTTGCTCTTAAACGAGAAAAAAACTAAATGTATTCGATTTTTTACACCTAATGTTAAGCAGGTAAAAACTAATGTTCTGATAAATGGAAAGGAGTTGGATCTTGTGGACACCACTAAGTTTTTGGGTATAACTCTAGATTCTAAATTGCAGTGGGGCCCACACATTGATGGCTTGTCGAATAGACTCAGTTCTGCAGCATACGCGGTTTATAAAATTCGCCAATTAACTGATGTAGACACCGCAAGACTGGTGTATTTTAGCTATTTTCATAGTGTAATGTCATACGGTATTTTGTTGTGGGGAAATGCTGCTGACATTCAAAGTATCTTTGTGTTGCAAAAGAGAGCTACTCGCGCAATTTATAATCTCAGTTATAGGCAGTCACTGAGGGATAAGTTTAAAGAAATTGGTATTATGACAGTCGCATCTCAATATGTATATGAAAATCTAGTGTATGTTAAGAAAAATATACATTCATTCACAAAGTTTAGCGACATTCATAATATAAACACTAGAAATAAAGATAAACTCGTGTTGCCAACGACTAGACTACAAAAAGTAAGCAAGTCTTTTCGATGTCAGGGTGTGAGATTCTACAATAAGATTCCAAGCAAATTTCATGAATTAAGTATTAACAAATTTAAGTCCTTGGTTAAACAGAAACTGTGTGATAAAGCTTACTACACAGTTACTGATTTTTTAAATGATAAATTTGCTTGGGAGTGATGCTGCTCGCTCCCACAAGTGATGAACATTTAAATTTTGTTCTAATTTGTATTTCATTTATTCTAATTTGTTTAGTTTTTCGTTGAAATTGAATTGTATAGTATTTTTATTTTTTTTTTGTTTTTTTTTTGTGTAAGTTTGTAAATGTGAGTATAGTGTAGGCTTGTAATGTTAGTTTATATTTTAGTAATTTTCTGGTGGTTTTGAGTGTTTCCACGGCCTACTCAAGTGTCCTGCTGGCGGCAGTGTCGTGTTCCGGGTTGTGGATCCTGACTACATCGGTTAGGCTACACGATGGCTGGGGCCCGTGTGCCGTCTGTATGGACAGGTCGACTCAAAACTATGGTTCTTTCTTCAAAAGGCCAACCCAGACCCTATACTGCACTCACATAGTTCTCTTTAATATTGTACACGGACTTAAAAAAAAAAAGAAAAAAAGACACCTCTGTGGTTTGTTTCGGCGTTTCTTCCCAGAGTAAGTCGTAGGAAATGCCGGCGCCTTCTAGCTATAAGTCCGACTTGTAAAAATGTCTGAAAAGATTTACTTACAGAAATAAATATCATTTATCATTTATCATTTATCACTATTTTCATGATCATCAACCCTTTGGTAGTTCTGTGGCTGTGATGAATGAATGTGCATGGACATACAAATGATGTAATAAAAACTGTTCTTATAAAATGTAACCATTATATATACATATATAGGGCTTTATTTTGGGGACACGTGGAAGCACCCAGTGACCCCATAGGTAAATCCAAAAATGCCACATCAACAGACAAAATGAAAGAATTAAAAAAATACAGTTTTGCTAACTTTTTACGAAGAAAATCTAAATTTTTTAAGCACGTAATAATTATTCCCATTCGACATTCGAAGAGACTTCTTCAGACCGCCTCGGACCCCCTGCCTGGAGGGTAAAAAAAAGGCTTGCATGTAGTTATATATTTAATTTATTAGTTTAATCATTACATACCATATATATATGTGTATATATATATTACACCAATAAAGTAAATTAAATGCTTTCAATACTTAGTCCGTTACCGAAGACAATAGATTCCCCGAGGACAGTTCAAGTAAAGTCAATAAGCCGAGAGGACTTCTGATAAAACGTTAAAAGCCTTTAGTAGGCTGGTCAGTATATTAGTATTGGAGGGTTAAGCATTTACATACTTATATTATATCAATTTAAGAAGTTAGAATACCTTTTTTCTTTATCTTAGGCATATTTTTCTTATGGGGTATTTTTACACTTTCACTTATACTATATCCGATGAAATTCATCCAATACTTATACTTCGTTTGTTATACATATGGTCTGCTTATATTCAAATAAGAATAGGCTATTTAAAGGAACAGGAATACCATACGAAAAAATTAGATCATTTTATCACAAGATTTGGATATATTTTAATAACATCGGCATCCATTAGTGTCGTGGTTGCAAGCTAGGGTAGAATTGTCTCTTTTTGTCCCGAGGTACGTCGGAGTTCTAGGGATTTCTGTAGTACACCTGATTTCTCGAATTCTAGAACATAAGACGGCGTGCGGTTTCAGTAGGTTCGAGTCCGACATAGCTATCAATTGGTGGTATCCGGAGGGAGTTCTGTACAGAAAAAAAAGGTAGAATTGTCCCTGTTGTCAGATAGCCGTGAAATATGGCGAGCTTATTCCCAGGAGGATCTAACAACCTTACTAAAAAAGATAAAATACAGAATCACTTAGTTACCCTTTAAGCCTTCTCACATTAATCGAATCGATCGTGAGCACTAGAGGTCTACAAGTAAATACCCTAATGCAATTTAAAATTTCAATACAGATTTTAAATCGTAAAAAAATTGGTATTTGAAAAGGTGTATTGAAGTAATGCTTTATGGAAATTAAAAAAATCTAAATAAAAGGTTTGCTTCAAATTTATAAAGATTCTTTGAAGAGCTCTCGAATCACGGAAACGGAAGCGAATAATTAAATTAATTCAATTACACCAAGGCAAAAGCACTCCGCTGTCACTTATACCCTTTTCTGGGTTCCGTACTCGGAACACTACAGTTTCGTCATGTCTGTCCGTCCTCGACTTATCATCCAAATTTAGTGCTAGAAAGGTGAAACTTTGCATGAACATGTATTTTTATTACGGCGACGCAAAGTGGGAATGAGTTTTTTCTCGCGTTATCATGTGGGGTATCATTAGATAGCTCCTTACTTTCACTTATAGATTGCTGATGACACAAGTAGTAAGTTAGACCACTTTTTTAAACTAACTTTTGCAGCGCGGCGTCACTTACGATTTGCAACAGTAACCGCAGGTAAAACCGCGAGACTCGGCTGGTTTTGAATAATGTATGGATACAGATAATAAAGAGATTTAAATTGATTTCCTCCGATAGGTTGATGGCGTGGGTGCTATTTATTATTAAACATTATCAATTTAAAGCACGGTTCGTTTTGAGATATATTTAAACAAAAGCTTCCTTTATTTTGAGTGTTGTTGAGAAAAGGGCAAATAGAATTATAAATAAAAGTACTTGAACAATTTAAGAGAAGATGAAACACGTGCTATTATGCGTCTTATGTAAATGATTTCTCCGAGCAATACGATTGATAGAAGTTACAATATCATCACGTTTCCTCGTATTACAATTAAAGATTATAATATAATAAATTCATTCAGAGTCATATGTTAAGCGGTGGAATTTGATAGGCTGATGACGATGCTTATAAATTAGTTTTTTCAGATAAAATTATGGGTATTAACCCATAATTGTACGATGATACTCAACCATTTTACTTAACTTTTCAAATCTTATATATAAAATTCTCGTGTCACACTGTTAGTTAAAATACACCTCGAAACGGCTCGACTAATCTGCACGAAATTTTGTGTGCATGTCCCTTCATATTCCAAGGACGCGAGCGGAGCCGCGGCCATAAGCTTTTATATTAGAGAATCGTTCTCGGTATCGCCACGTATGACACCAAAATAATCATAAACATAAAATTTTAATAATAGAAAAAAAAAAAATGAGAATAGACAAACATACGCATTTACGTCTTGACAAAAGCCTTTTCCTCGAAAAGGTTGCCTAAAGGTTGTATTTTAGAAAGTAAATAATTTAAATAAAAAGTCTCTAGGGACGTCGTTACTATTTGCAAGTGAATAAATGTCGTGACGGACGAACGCAACTAAATCATATTTGCTTTTCACCCTTTGCTGTTTGCATATTGAATAGTTACATGGTAATTGGAGAAGGTCTTTATGATGACGTTGTACACTTATAGTTTGAATAAAAATTATGACGTCATAGTTATCATCATCATCAACAACCTAAAAGGTCCCACTGCCGGTCTCCTCTCAGGAGAGGGTTAAAGCCATACGTCCCCACACGGGCCGAGTGCGGGTTGGGGACTGGCTAGACACGTTGTGGATACGTAAACTTGCTGTTACATGTTTTAAAGCCACCCGAAGACCTGTTAAAGAAAATCTCATGATAACAACCTTTACTGACTGCTTAACGTGACCTGCGAATCACGGAAACGCTCATAACATAAGGCTACTTAGCTACGAGTCGTTTTTTTCACGTTTAAAAAAATAATAGTTATTCAATATCACTATTGAGTTCCTTTAAAAACCAGAACTAGTGTGACAACCTTTTTGCGGCGATATTATGAATTCACTATATATCAACGATGTTCCGTAAAGCGCATGAACCAGAAGAAATCTGGGAATATCATTTAAATAGAACTCCGTACCACTCGTTCTACTAGTAACATAAACAGTGTGAGACCGAAAATCAATGCTAGATCATTTATATAACACTATGATAACACACATGAGTGAATATTACATATCTATGTATGTGTGTGTGTATGTATTTATATATATAATAATATTATATTATAATCTATATAATATATTTAAATATATGTGTATTTATGTATGTATTTTACATCAATTGATATGTGAATTCCTCTATATATTCATATGTCAAATATATGTGTCAAATATTCATTTGCACCTTGACTGAGCCAACTCAAGGTTGACTGGTAGACAATGCCATGTGGCATTAAGTCTGCAATTGTAATTCAAGAAGTATAAATAAATTAATAATTATTTATAGCTATTTTAATGAAGTGAATAGTGTTCTGTCAGCACTAGCTATACACTAACCCTCGAATGCCACTATCTTATGTCTCAACCCGGGCGAGCCTTGACACTTTGGCACGTCTCCAATAGAAACCGTTAAAATGGGAGCTCTTTTTGCTGTCTATCGATACTTCCTCATTTTCCTGCGATTTAAGTGAAGTTACGAGTGTTGAAATGTGCCGAGCACTTTATTAAAATGAAATACAACACCTTTATGAACCACTTTGCGGGTAGATAATTTTTTTAATGTCTGATATTGAATAAACCTGAATGCGTTACAATAAACTTTTGATGGTTAAGTTATCGTTGTTACATCTTATTATATATATTTGCAATGTTTCTGAATATATGTAATTTTGCTATTATATTTTGAGGTTAAAGAATACTTTACACTAAGGTATAAGTTTCTTATAGGAAAAAATCTGTAAATAGTTTAGGTATTTTTAGGCCTGTGTATGTGAGTAAAGAGTTAAGGTAGCTATTATTCCTAAATTAATTACTCAGAAGAACTGAAACTTCTTTTTACACGCTTTATATTAGCTTCACCTGTATGTTTGTTTAAAACCGACTCCTTTGTGTGCGATTTTGACCCACATTAAACGCCCAGATTTTGTCCAAGCTTTGTAGATTTATCGAGGACCGATTACGATACACTAATTTAAAAAAAAAGTAAAAAAAAATGTTTAAACAAATTAGTCTCTTTAAGTATATTTTTTTATTACTTTTAACAAACTAAACAAACACGCTTTTAAACTAAAAAGTAGAAAATAATTTTGATGTAACAAAGCGTGGGGTGCTTCCTGAAAATATTACAATAACGTCGCCCCACGATTTGTTACATTATTTAAAATTATTTTTTAGTTTGCTTAGTTTTTAAAAGTAATATTGTTCTGACAGAATTTAAATATTTATCTGCAGTTTGTGACATTTCTACAGATATTAATAAATATCCCTATAAAAGTTTCTATTTGTAATTTTTTGTTCAAAAACCAATGAGTCAAATAAAGAATTCATTCTACCAAAAACAAAAGGAACCAATCCTGAGACCGTCTTATTTGACAATGGTTAGAGCATTGTCAAATAAGACGGACTCAGTATGACTGCGTCAGAAGACATTCGTACTCATAACCTCAATATCATATTAGATCGACCCGCTTTACGCTTACAGCCTTCTGAAGGGTTAAACAGAAATATAAAGCTTTCATCCTGTTCAAATATTTAATCGTGCCAAAAGGTTAAAAGACGTAGGTAAATGACATATGTTTGATATTTGGTGGATTTCTGCTGTTTACATTCTTTGGACTGCAATACAGAAGACAAGCAAAAATTGAAAAGTCGATAACAATTCCTTAATGATACAAATAGCTTGTATAACTACTGCTACTAGCTACTACTTAAGACTTGTATCATTTCATTATGTGCGTAAGCCTCAAGGGAAATTTTCAGCTTTACAACCACCAGGCACTTTCAATTACACTCTCAAATACAATTTAACAGAAAGTCATTACTTTTAATTGGGGCTCCTGTCGGTGAAGCCAATATAAAATACAATTAACATTCATATTGCCACGGTTATTGAAATACGATCGATCTAATAAGATTCGATTAACACTCCCTGGTGGCAGATAAATGTCAAAAGGGAACTTTGAACAACTTTGAAGAGTTTAGTTTAAAAACTGTTGCAGAACACAGCACATATTTTGATCTTTGTACATCGCGATTTACGTATATCGCGGTAAAGGTATTAAGAAGTAGTCTTAAAGCACTTAATGCCGCCTCGAGTGTGAGTGTGGAGACAGGTTTTCCTCTCTATTTGAATCAGTGGCCAGCCGCGAGGAGGCGACGTAACCTAAATACAGAGTTATACGAAACGGTGGTCACTGAGGCGCTGAGTGGCATACCGTATTGTTTGAGTCAGTCCGATTCCAATACATCACCCCACCGCAAACACCGAGGGCGGCCCGTGGGCCACGCTTTAAAAACAAGGATTTATTTCATGATTGCCTTTGCTTTGATCTCACATTCGCCAGAATCACCTAATCTACACTTAATTTAATCTTTACTGCGAAATAATATCCATTTCACAATATATTAAAGAAGCCATAAAATTTTCTATACTTACCAAATGTTTCCAAAAAAATAATTCGTTGTATATTTATTAAAAAAGATTGCTTACAATTACAACACGTTATTAACGGATTCGAATTGTGGTTTTTTTTCACTAAAATTAATTAAAGCTTCGATATTTGTTACATTGGTGTCTCAAATTTAAATTAAAAAGTGAAGTTTACAATTTAATTTAACATTAAACATTTTATTTTTAATGTATTTTATTAATTTATCGGATGATAATTTTGAGGGATACATAAACATTGACATACATATAATTACTAATTAATGTGTTACTAGATAACAGCTGAAAAAAAAAAGAATCTAAGAAGAAGAAAAACAAAAACAAATAATAGTAAATAATATTGTAACAAAATTATTCAACAAAAGAAAAGTAAGAGAAAATACAATGCAACAATGTAGAAGTATTTTATTATATACGTAGTTTCGTTGGATTCAGGCCGGGAGAATGATACCGAAACATCCAACCAGGCCGCCATGGTATGGGTCACCATATTAAATTGCTTACCTTCACAATGCGGATGGAGACCCCTACTCCTGGATGCTACTCATGCTTTCCATTGGCAGATTAGAGTCATTTTGGTAACCTGGCTTCAATATAAAAAACAGATAAATTGGTTGGACTAAAGTTGAATATTGAACAGCTGATATTAATTATAAAATAACACAGCTCTAGAATATACACCATTAATTTGTCGAGCAATTGCTTTGAAATAATTCCAAGGAAAAGTGACTTTTTTTTAAAGGGAAAATTATAGATTCGTTGTTTAACTTTGTTTTTAAATGATAAATTTTAGATTACTTGATTATAAGGGTTTTGTAGACTCAAATTACTGGAAAAATACATATTTTATTTTATGTTTTTCTACAAAGCGATTAGACTTAGTGGCCCGATGGACTTTGTTAGTTTTTAGAATAAATAGATTTGATGTTAGAGAGTCAGCTTCTCTCCATTATTCGCGTCATTGTCATTCATTTACCAAAGTACCTAAAAGATATACATTGAAGAAACTCATATAACGCTTAGTGTGCGTCCATACTACGAGCTTAACAATTAACAGACAATTAAAGAATTAAAAAACATATGAAAAGCGCCTTTGCGTCCATACTGAAGTGACTAAGGCGGGAGCCTACTGCGGCGACACAGCGCGCGTAGTTTTCAAACACTCCTATCCGCGCGTTCTGGCCACAATACGGGCCTAGTCAGCGAGCGACCCAACGAGCAGTTGTCGGGGGTAACAAACCAGTTCGGTCTTATCGCTCGGCGTTTGCGCGTCTGTTAATTGTTTGTCGTAAAATGGCGGTAAATACTGAATCATTTATAAGTGCGATTCAATCTAGAATACCTATATGGCAAACCAAAACATCAAGCATCATAACAAGAAAGTTATGGAGTGAAATAACAAAAACAATTTCAAATAGCACATCCTCATCCATAGTTTGCAACACCTGATTTATGTCGAAACGCTACACGCTTACATTTTCTTTTGTCATTTATTGATAAATACAAGTTAGCAAGATATGATATAAGTTTAAATGTAGGGTAAATATACTATACACGGCTATAAAAAATACAATACTTTTAATTGTACTTTATAATTTATTACGTTACGTTCCGTTCACAATTTGTCACTGCGGAGGGATATTCGTAGCAACGTATACCTGCTACGCGTAGGCGCTCTACGCTTGTAGCGAAATGCGTAGATAGCGTAGATCCATCTAACATGACTAGGCCTTTTGTTTTGAATGTTAAATATCTCACTAGCTTTTGCCCGCGTTGTAGCTCGATTATTGTAGTAAAAAGTAGCCTGTGATATATAAGTTATAAAACTGTAAAGTTTCATTAAAATCCGTTCAGTAGTTTTTAATGTAAAAGAGCAAAAAACATACATACATACATACTCAGAAACTTTCCCGTTTATATAATATTAGTAAGAATTGTTTTCTTTTTTATAAATATCTCTTTATAATCTCTTTATAAATATTCCCTTGATGAAGCAAAATTAAATAAAAATAAGACATTCATGCAAATAAATGTAAAACACTTCTATTTTCTGAAATCATTAAAAACGTTGTTGTCTATCTATTTAAACCTGAATTGTCCCTGATCTATACATCAAAGGACAACTAATAATAATTTTGAGAGTACAGTTTATATTACAAATACTTCACTATCCTTTGGCAAAAAAGACGATGTAGTTCTATAGCAGTATTTTGTTCAAACTGCGATCAAATATCAAACATGTCCACCGCAAAGTCGGCCAGCCACAGGTTGTTAGTCACTGTGATTGTTTTGGAAAATAGATAATAGTTTTCTGAGTGCTCTTTTAAAATGATTCACGTTAGTGGCAGTTTACTGGGGTTATAGTTTGCTTTCTGGATAGAACTACGAATACACTTTTTACACGCTTTTTATTAGCTTCAACTGTATGTTTGTAACCGACTCCTTTGGGTGCAATTTGGATAAACTTTGAACGTTTTCTAGATTTCCTTCAAACTTTGTAGGTTTATCGAGGACAGATGATAATACACTAATTTGAAAAAAAAAATGTTTAAACAAATAACAACAAGCTAATATAAAAATAAAACTACTTTTTTATTTAGAAACTTGTTGTTTAGTTTTTTAAAAGATTTTTTTAGAAAAAAGACTAAAAAAGACTAATTTACTAAACATTTTTTTAGTGTTCGTTTAGTTTTTTAAAATTATTATTTTATCTTAAATTTATTATTTACTTATAAGGTAGCGTTTGCATTAGGAATTCACATCTAGTATTGCAGGGGACCTTACAAATACACATAAAGAACACATAAGGATCATACAAAGTGTTGTCTCGTGCTTGAGGTCTCAGGTTCGATTCCCGGGTTGGACCAAATGTTTGTGGTATTTGCAAATAATATTTGGGTGTTTTCTATGTATAATATGTATGTATGTAATTTCATGTATTTATATCAGTTGTCTAGTACCCAAAGTACAAGTTCTGCTTAGTTTGAGACTAGATGGCGTTGTGTGTTTAATATTAAAACAAATATCTTCAAATAATTTAGAATTACAACATTAGAAATGTCTTCTACGAGTATATCACGGGGTATTTTATAAATATTCATGGAAAGGACACAAAAGGTACTTGGACTCAAAGCTCTAATAACACATTTTCTCATAAACAATTTGTAAAATTCACCACCATCATCATCAGCCTATCGCAGTCCACTGCTCGACATATGCTTTGCCAATTGCACGCCACTTAGCTCGATCCTCGGCTACTCGCATCTAGCTAAAAAATAAGTAAAATTACGCAAAGCTTATCTCTATGAGGGATCGAACCCAGACTACTCAACATAAAACATAGTTCAGCATTCGAGCAATCGATTAACATGATCAATCTTTCTTGGTTGCAACTCTATCGATATACGTGTAGTGCATTCCTAAACAAAGACCTAACTCAATAACTGGTGTGTCGTCATAACTGGAATCGTTCGACACCGGTAACTAGATTACTTATACATATAGCCTTATACAGGAGACCACTAGGCCCGGCAAATTTCGCAGGTTTAACTTTATTAAAAGCTCTTCATAATTGACTTTCGTATGGGATAATGTCCCGGCCGGGACAAACATTTTAGTAAAGTACAGTTTAAGTAGTACAATGTACAGTATACATGCATACTTATATCCGCTAGAGGATTGGTGTGCATTTGGCACACCAATCCCTCAGCTCCACCACCAAAGCTCTCAGGTGCTTTTTACCTTTTTTTTTAACCGAGCAATGCCTTTGCCACCGAACCATTTGTGGGGTAAGCGCAGGGCGTGTGTGGGACTCCCGGGCAACCGGTTTACCCACTAAACTTCGCGGCGGCCTACTTTGGCAGTCGGGAGTTACACCAGGATCGCAACAGCGGCTGCCTTAACCCACAACTGTGGTACATCTCGGGGTAACTGGATTCACCCCGAAGCAGTATGCTGCTGCGCCTCTCACTGCTCTGTACAGTAAGAGGCGAGGAGTTATCGTTTAATTTTACATATCTAAAATAAACGATAACTTGGTACAACAGCATATTCTCATATTTTACATTAATATAGATTGCCTCTGGTAGTAAGGTCACGTTTGACTTCTGTTATGTGAACAATTCAATAAACATCTCTGTCTTTCATTTAACAAAACTTTCTACGTTTCATTCTGGTACACAGTTTTGTAATCATAATTCATAATTCGGTTATTTTTGTCTCGTATATCGACACAATCTGCTTTCCACATCAAACAGCTACACATTTTTCACGGCAGTAATAACATAGTGTTAGATTTATTCCCATCATAGCGTGGGAAGCCAATAGTTATCTCAGAACACATAGCTGAAACATAGTATGTTCAAACAATATTACAGGTCATTATTTACGTAATTGAATTATATTTTTTATGTAATTGAATATTCAAATTAATATATAGATACAAATTTGACGTGTACGTTATTATATTAAGAACTATGGGCCTGTCCACATGTCCACGTCATGACGTCGTCAACGTGGAACGGTGCGTTGCCGCGACGTGCTAATGCACGTTACGGCACCGTCACCGTGGAACGGCGCGTGGTCCATTTGCGCGCTTATTTAATGTTTTAGCGATCAATTGTGAATAAAGATATCGGAGAACATAGTTTGTGATTTATTGATTTCCCTTGTTGAAGAACTTCCAGTGCTTTGGGACACTAAAACATTAAATGAGCGAGCTCATGGGCCACGCGACGTCAACGCACCATTCCCTATGACTTCTATCAATGATTAGATCTATTGAGTGTTAAATACTCGAGGGCAGAATGGGTGCCAACCCTGAGAAATGCGTCTATTCGAATTTTGCTGGTGGTATTCCCTATTCATCCCTTGGGTGCTATAAAAGGCGTTGTCCTGAGAATAAAAACTTGAACTAACTTTATTAGCGGCATCTACAAGATGGCAGCTGCAAGAGGTCCGGCAGTGGTCTTTTAAAGGCTATTGTTTGATTGAGTCACTTGATTCCTTGATTGATGCACACCAGCCGGCACAGGCAACCTGTACTAAAAAAATAAAACATTTCCATAGCAAACATTCATAATAGCGTGACGCAGACAATTGATTTCGGTATCAATCTTCATTCTGAAAGCAATTTCTCGTTAGAATATTTAAATCATCAGAACTGTTGGAAGCTAATAAAGTTAGCCATTTTCTGGGTGAAAAATGTAAATTTCAATCACAGTCTATTTGCAAGCTAAATGAACAATTCGGGCGGAAAACTTTAATTGAGCGGCATTCACCAATTATAGTCATCTGCCTAATTACATGTGATTGAGTGCAAAACAGCATCGGCACACGTTTGTCATTTTCGATGTACAGAAACTAATGTCGACGCATTGCAGCTCTTTGTCATATAATTACTCTGTATTTTCATACCAATTAGAGTTACTCTGTATTTTTATACCAATTAGAGACACTGATATACCAAATAGACACTCGTTAGAGGTAGTTGTATAACAAATAAAATGTATTTTTAATCGTAATATATAAATTACCTACATTTATATTCTTTTATTACTTTGTAAACTAACGAGAAACGTTTTTAAATTATGACCAATTTAAAATAGATATTATGATAAAATAAAATGCGATTACGTAATTTATTTATAATTATAATATTACATTATTGTGAAAATTTGGATTGATATCTGGATGATTAAGGGCCACAGACTGACAGGCCAAGACACAGACACAGACACAGACAACACTACCTATTTTTAGCATTGGCGATCGGCGATTTTGCGACTGCATCGATGCTGCATCGCATTTTAGCGACTTCCTGCGTTCAATCGCGGTATCGTATCGGAAACGCGCGTTTTGAGAGTAGCGTTCAGCAGCTGTGTCGCGCTTCTAAAAAGTGACTAAATCTCCACGTTTGGCGTTTTTAAGTGTGCGGTGTAGAGCGTTCGGTCACTTTAGCTTTTAAAAAGCGACTAGTTGCCGATCGCCGATGCTAAAAGTAGCTAGTGTGCGGTGGCCCTAAATGGTTGTGAATATGATTTAGATGATGTTTTTAAGTGAAATAGATTAGTCTGTAATAATTAAAACGGTGAAAAAGCATCACACCAGGCTGCCACACTGCCTGCGTCCGCAGTAAGTGTGGTGGCCTCCACTTTTGTATTCTACGCATGCTTTCTTCTTCTTCTACCAGTATTATTTGGGGTCGGTTACTAGTTCAACCGATTTTACCTGAACATAAGTTTTTACACAAAGCGAATGGCATTGGACCTCGCAACTCTAAGGGAGAACTGAAATTCGAATTGAACTAGCTGTCAGTATATTTGAAGGAACTGATTTCCCAATAACGATTGCCACAGATGTTCATGACAACCGGGACCGACGGCTTTACGTGCTCTCCGAGGCACGGGCGTGAATCGCATGCTTTCTATCAGGCAGAATAGAGTTACCTTGGCAGGCTATAACAAAAAGAACGTCAAAATCAACGTTTATGCATTTGAAGTTGCGAGCAAATCTAGTTTTTCCTTTTATTCCAAACTTGCCAGTAAAAATTGTTGTCTTTTTCATTTAATACGTTAACGTCCAATTGTGTTACTAAGTTACTTACGTGGACAGTAAACTCTTTGTCCAAGAGCTCTAAATTAGTTTTTAAAGACTAAACCTTTCCAGTTGTTCCACTTTAAAACTCACAACTTTCACATAAGTTCAGGAGCCAGAAAAAAAGGATAATTCCATCGTACGCTTTGTTCCAAGTTTATAACAGTAAAGTAAATAAAGGAAATGGGCAGTGGATTTTAGAGCGTGATATGCTTCAACCGCTGAAATATGAACTGCTAGTACATTAAGTTTGTTATTTTGTTTTATTCGCTAATGGGGTTTTAAAGTACATAATATGGGTTTTGTTTTGAGTATTTACCCGTCATAAAAATGTTTTATTTCTCTAACATAATTTAGCTTGCTTTTTTTGCTTTCTTTAATTCGGTTTTTTGGTGCAAATCATGATATTGAAATTTTTTTTTAATGATAGTAATTTAGCAAACTACAAGACAACAGCGTGGCCGTCTTAGTCATTCAAAGAAAGTAGTGAAAAGCGTGGTTATTTTTTTTATATGTGTGTTGTTGTGTAATGTGTTTTAGAAGATCACTTATTAAAAAACAAATGTTGTACCTATTTGTATCATTATTAGTACAATATAGACGTACTATTAAGTAACCATAATCAGATTGTAATTGATTTTTAGCTTTGTAAAACAAGTTACTTGTGATTGTTGAGGTGAACCAATTCTCTTGTGTCGGTACAAAAGAAAATACAGCCTCATAGTATCGAGATGAAAGTGAAGCCTTGCGGTTATTTGCTAATTTGTGCGAACCTTCGTTTGGTGGAGATGTGTGACAAGGGACGACAGGCCCTGAGGTGTGTACAGTGGAGCAGAGTGGAAGCAAGTAGATAGAATTCGCAACAAACTTTCTGTTCATTTGTGTACATTTTAGAATAGTTTTGAACAATTAAAGTTACATATATATATATACTGTTATACAGTATATAGTTAGTTAATACAAACATAAATTTAACGTACCACACCCTCTCGCCCTTGATTCTAAAATGTCTAACCACAGATAGCATAAGGCTATGAAATGTTTGACTCTCACGTTTATTATAAATCTTCTAAAAATATATATAATTTTAAAAAACCCAATTTAAAGAACACACAAAATAAATTTGACATTTTAATTGAAGTCTGTGTTCTTGAAATAAGACTTGGGTACGTCCTATAAAATAAACCTAGAAGCTTATTTCTAGACAGGAACGTACTGTAACATAATGTTCTATAATAACCATCAGATCAAAAACTCAATCTAACTACGTTTAAAAATCTGACATGCCAGAAATAGCTTTTAAGGATCAAAGGGTAAAATAATATTTTGGTGTTCAACATTATATCGTTCATGCTCGAAACATTTCAATGTTCTAATATAATATTCACGATCTTACCACCAATAATTAATTTCAATTTACCAACAGAATTAATATATTATAATTACGTCCGTTACTTGTTTCCAAGTTTAAATTTTACATTTGTTTTAATAAATTTAATGACTGTAATACAATATTTGCCTTGGGTTTCTGGGTCTTGTGGGTTTCACATTGTACGACCTCAACCTGTTCTTGTGTACGTTCAAATACCTATTTATTATGTATATATATATTACTATTCACTTAGACCTTTGTTTTCTTCAATTTTTCGGTATTCTTCGGCTGTCTATAGATAAGGAGACATTTAAACAATTTCATTTCTATGTAATGTTATTATAGATAGGTTGTATATCCTCCCATGTCGATGATTTTAATACCTTGTTATAAAATTATCACCAGTATACCAGTATTTTTAGATTATTAATTATTAGAACAAATATTTCACTTGAACCTGGTGTGAGGCAATGCTGCAGCAGATTAAAATGCTGACCTTTTTTCAGCAAATAAAATGTAGCCAACTATTACCATTTAGACCTTGCTTTGGTGTATTTTAAATGAGTTTAAATGCGTGAGTAAATACAAAATGTATTATAACAATACCACTGATTTAGTCTTTACCTATAATTCCCTAGATGATTTGGGTTAGACTACTAGTTCAGTTGTTTTTACCTAAATACCAGTTATTCCACGAAGCGGCAGAAATCGAAGGTTGAACTGGTTGTCAATATATTTGATGGCACTGACTTCCCACTAAAGAAACAATGAATCAGACATGTTTGAAAATAATAAATATTTTCGGACACATTACACACAACATCATCTAGTCCCAAACTAAGCAGAGCTTGTATTATGGGTACTAAACAACTTATTTAAATACTTAAACATACTTTTTTTTGTAAATAGATACACGTTATACATAGAAAACACACTGACTTTTCTAAACAATTTTTGTGGATCACACAAATATTTTTGTCCGACTTGGGAATCTAACCCGAGACCTCTTGACCACCACTAGACCAACAAGGCAGTCAAAAAATGGATGTATTAATATGACCAATTATTTTAAAGACAAATACCGCTGCAGAAACGTGCTTAGGAATATATGGGCCAGCTCAACCATAGTGATAAGAAAGAATACCTCATCGAAATTCGGTGCTCAAATAATATTTATTTGTTTTTCACCGAGCTTGCCGAATTAAATGAGTGCTCGAGACTCAAGTTTGCCGAATGCCAAGATTCTGGAGGCCCTTTGTATTCTGTTCTATCCCTGAAATTGCGGGTTCTGTTGTCTATTACTATTTATTTGTCCACTCCTGAATAAAAACACTTTGAGGAGTCATGATCCTCAGTAATGGGCGAACGGTTGTGAAGAAGAAATAAATAAATAAATAATATGAATTTCGCACTTCTTACACATAACGCCATCTAGTCCCAAACTAAACAAGCTTGTATTATGGGTACTAGACAACAGATATAAATACATAAACAAACTTTTTTTGTAAATACATACATATTATACATAGAAAATACCCAAACATCGAACCAAATATTTGTGGATCACACAAACATTTGGTCCGACCCGGGAATCGAACCCGAGACATCTTGATCGGCAGCCGCATACGCCAACCATTAGACCAACGACAGTCAAATAAAAACAAAAAAATCCAAATTATATCTAGAAAAAAATTTAAGCATCATACTAAAATCTTCAAAACAAGCATGAAATTTGTTTGACCCTAACACTGTTCTATCGGTGTTAATTAAAATTCATGTAAATGTTTTAAACTAAGAAAGCGAGACTAGTGCATTATCGCACAATTGGTAAACACCTGTTTTATAACGTTATTTGTGTATACAAAGCTTGCCAACATAATCTCAGTATTGTTATGAGGAGATT
The DNA here is from genome assembly GCA_932526445.1 of Phragmatobia fuliginosa. Taxonomy (NCBI): domain Eukaryota; kingdom Metazoa; phylum Arthropoda; class Insecta; order Lepidoptera; family Erebidae; genus Phragmatobia; species Phragmatobia fuliginosa. The sequence continues at coordinate 45,600,296 of OW052057.1, read as the reverse complement.
AAATATAGGTATGGGTATAATATGATCAATTTACGAGCAACCAAATACTTTAAATTTCACTTTATAAATTCTTAAGAACTAGGTATGTTTGTTATGCTTTTACGGCGAAACCGTTGCACCGATTTCAGCTGCATTTGACATGGAGGTAGTTTGATTCTTGAAGAAAGATATAGGCTACGCTTTACTGAAATATGTGACATATACGCAGATTTAATTAAGTAAAATATTATGAAAAGAAGGCGATATCTATATAAAACCCTTATATCTTTAGACCACTAATTCTTGTATAAATGTATATTTAAATATACATAAAAAAATTACTTACCAACAGTAATTTTTTCACAAGAAACTTTGTAAAATATCACAAAACCAAATTTATAATGATAATAATAATACAGTTCATTTCATTCATAAATATTCGGGAACGAAAAAGTAAACACTGAAGTGAATTGCAAAAGTCTCAAATATCAGATACTATGTTCATGATTTATTAACAGAAGCTTATAGTTTTTGAATAATCAGTTGAGTTTTAATTGAGTATACATGTGCCCATAATGCTAACTGATCCATTCATCTTCATGACACCTAAACACTAATATTTATGCAAACCGTCAAAGGTAACGTGTTCAGTTAAGAATTAGAATAAAAGTTCTCATTTTCCTAGCCTTTATTCCCAAGATTATTTGGGGTCACTACTAATTCGTCCGGTTTTACCCGTATATCAGTTTTTCCACGGAGCGACTGGCATTGGACCTCTACAACCCTGAGGGAAAACTGAAATTCGAAGGTTGATAGTTCGGAGTTCGCTAGTTTAATATGATATTATTAGTATCTTAGACATTTGGAAGACTTAGTAAAATTTGGATATACATATCAATTATCCTTCAAGCTCAGTAATTATTAAGTTACATGCACAAGAAATACGTTTCGTATTGTTCCTATTTATAACATTTGTTATAAATTAAACATGTGTTAATATTTCCGTTATAGTTCAAGTTTCTGATACAGTTACATACAATTTCAACTGTTAATAGCAGTTCATAAATCTTCTAAACCTTATAATGACTCGAGGAATTTTTGGATATATAAATGTATAAATAGACTTAATTTGTACAAGATAAAGTTTTTTAGCGTTCCGTAGCCAAATGGCAAATAACCTAACCCTTCTAGATTCGTCAAGTCTGTCTGTCTGTCCGTCGGTATGTCACAGCCATTTTTTTATGATAGAACAAAACTTATCTATGTTTAAAACTAATGTCGTAAGTAGATAAAAAGTATCAAAATAATAAATGAGAAACTGTGCCTCATTACAATCAGTTAAGATAGTTATTTTTTGTGTCTTGATAAAATATCCGGTAAAGTTCAATCATCTGAAGAAATAATTCACAGCCTATCTTATAAATCAACATAAATGTATAAAAGATGTTGTTTTAAACGTCGATACACTTATTGTAATATCGCAAAAACGTTTCCGATAAGTGTTACGTGTTGAAAGACATACAAAATATTATCTACTGATAAAAATAACAATTGTAATATAGTGTTGAATGGTGTAAAATGTGTCAGATTATACAATGAGTCGGCGTGCGCTGGCGCCGCGCACATGTCAACAAATATGTCTGATGTAACATATACTTGCGATATGTCTTCTGATATCGGCTATTAGTAGATATGCGATCGTTATCCGTTGTCATAAAACACCCAGATATCATAAGTTATCGAAAATATTTCTTTAATTGCAATGTGCACCTTGTCACAGTTGCAAGAGGGTTTGTACTTCGGGAGCAGCTTTTCTACATTCTGATAAATAAAAAATAAAATGTATTGCTTTTTCATCTATTCTATTACTTAATTTAACTATTTATATAACGGGAGAGCATTTGTTACTGCCCACGGTTTCATAAAAATACATGCATTAGACAAATAGTTTTTGTTTTGTTTAAATCCAATTTGATTGAATAACCCACAAGCTATAATTGAACTCGTTAAAATTGTTGTATAGTTTTTGTTTATTTTGATTTTCAATCAGTATTCTAATAAAGTGAATGTATTCACTGTTTATCACATTTGTTCAGTGAATATTCTTCGTTAAATTGGCAAAATCAATAGCTTTAATTGATTTTTAGCACTAGTTTCGAAATTACCTCTTCCTTTGCTGCTTGCTAGGCGAAGGCACTCGATGGTCAGCAAACCACTTTTAATTGAGATTTGAATTATCTGTTTTCTCAGACGATACTCAAGTACTTTCTGGTAAAACGTCAGTTCCTTGACTTATGAACATAACTAAAACTGCCTCAGTGGTGCGTGGTTGTGTATGCGACTGTTGTCCTTGGGGTTTCCGGTTCGATTCCGGTTTTGTTTCGCGATTTAAATGTTGTTTTTGTGTAACATGAATTTACAAAAAGTGTACATGTATTTATATTAGTGGTCTATTATTATACTAAACATAATTTGGGACTAGATGACATACTTTGACAAATGTTACAAATATTTTTTTATTTACAGTAATTAATCTATTAAAAATGTGATTATTAAAAAAATATATCGAAAGATGAATAACAGGTACTCTAGAGTTTAGTGATAAAACACGAATTCTCCGATGAAACAGTAAAAACAAAGAAAAAAAGCGGCCAAGTGCGAGTCGGACTCGCCCATGAAGGGTTCCGTAGCATCATATAAAAGTTTTTGTAGTTCGTTGTAACTTTCATCAATGTTTTAGTATATAATAGTGTTTTGATTGAAAGAAATGTAAATTGCGGTTTATGATTTATGACGTATTAAAAAAAAACTACTTACTAGATCTCGTTCGAACTAATTTTCGTTGGAAGTTTGCATGGTAATGTACATCATAATATATTTTTTATAGTTTTATCACTCTCTTATTTTAGAAGTTACAGGGGGGGGGACCAACATTTTACCACTTTGGAAGTGTCTCTCGCGCAAACTATTCAGTTTAGAAAAAAATGATATTAGAAACCTTAATATCATTTTTGAAGACCTATCCATAGATACACGTATGGCTTGGATGAAAAAAAAATTTTTTAGATTCAGTTCTAAGTATGGGGACCCCCAAAATTTATTGCTTTTTTTCTATTTTTGTGTAAAAATATTAAAGAGGTTCACAGAATACATCTACTGACCAAGTTTCAACAGTATAGCTCTTATAGTTTCGGAAAAAAGTGGCTGTGACATACGGACGGACAGACAGACAGACAGACAGACAGACAGCCATGACGAATCTATAAGGGTTCCGTTTTTTGCCATTTGGCAACGGAACCCTAAAAACACTTACAAGCATAATTCGGGATAGTCAGAGGTACTTCACGAACTGGGGTATTAGGTGATGACAAGGGAATATAGTAAATACGACCATTCATGCTGACATTGGTGAGAGACATTCTGAAGATCATCTCTATTTCCAATATTGACGTGGCATTAGGTGGAAAGGAAGGATGTGGCTTCAGCTGTCAAGATCAGCGGTCGAAATCGATGTACCAAATTAAGGTCTTGAACATAATGTTACAACAATTTAGGGGTGAGTTCGGTCTATTTCGTTAAAATTATCTTCGTTATGTTCCAGATTAGAAGGTCATTGTTATTTTGCCATCTACCCACATTTTAACTTGAAACAATAATCTCGCTGGTATTATTCTTTGTTGCGTATTATATTTCTAACCGCTGACGCTGATAACAAACTTTTTGTTTATTGCTCTAGTTTTGTTATTATTGGTAAATAAACAAACCATACTTTTAGAACGATATTGGCTTTCTAATTCAGGGTACGCAATGGTCAACAAAGCATTTTTGAGACTGGAATTATCGTTTTCTTAGACGATACTCATGTAATTTCTGGTAACGCGTCAGTTCCATAAGTTCCGATGCCATGAAAAAGAACCACTAATACTGTCTCGGTGGAACAGTGGTAGTGTATGCGACTGCTGTCCTTGGGGTTTCCGGTTCGATTCCCAGGTCAGACTTATTTCGCAGATTGAATGTTGTTTTTGTGTACCATGTATTTACAAAAAAGTATACATGTATTTACATCACTTGTCTAGTATACATAGTACAAACTCCGTTTAGTTTGGGACTAGGTGACATATTGTGACAAATGTTGCAAATATATTTTTAGGGTTCCGTAGCCAAATGGCAAAAAACGGAACCCTTATATATTCGTGAAGTCTGTCTATCTGTCTGTCCGTCCGTATGTCACAGCCACTTTTTTCCGAAACTATAAGATATTATTATAATTACGCGAGAGATACTTTCAAAGTGTTAAAATGTGTAACTTCCCCCTGTTACTTCTAAAATAAGAGAGTGATAAAACTAAGAAAAATATATGATGTACATTACCATGCAAACTTCCAACGAAAATTGATTTGAACGAGATCTAGTAAGTAGTTTTTTTTAATACCTTTAATTTCCCTTTCATTCAATCAATACACTATTAATAAAACATCGATCAAAGTTACAACGAGCTGCAAGAACTTTTTTATGACGTTACTTGCTCCCACGGAACGTGTCCAACTCGCACTTAGCCGCTTTTTTTTCTATATAAATACGCTTAAACTTTCAAGTTAAATAAACGAAATAAATAAATATTTCGGCCATTTTACACACAACATACTCTAGTTCCAAATCTGAGCTTGTACGAGTATTATGAGTACTAAACAACTGATATAAATTCATAAACATACTTATTTGTGTAAATACATACATATTATACATAGAAAACACTAAAGTAAAAAAAAAGTTAATTTTAATACATTGAAATGTGTTTAAATCAGAACTTTAGCTGTAGCTGATGTATTTGTCAAATTTTGTTCAGTATCTTTTATACTGAGAAAATAAGGTTCACATCATGTAATATCCGAATAAAGAATGGAGAATCAACCAGCCCAATATAGTGTATTGTCTAATAGAATAGGTTTTTATCATTTATTTCAAAGTAAATAATATATATACATATATATATCTGTCAGCGACCTGACGATAATTATCCAAGTGATAATACGTTTCCTCAAACGATAAAACATTCAGACAAGCGTTCATAGACAAGTTAAATATATCAGACAATACATACAACGTCATCTAGTCCCAAACTAAGCAGAGCTTGTATTAAGGGTACTAAACAACTGATATAAATACATAAACGTACCTTTTTTTGCAAATGCATACATATTGAAGAAAGAAAACACCCAGACTAAGAAATTAATATTTGTGGATGATACAAATATTTGGTCCGACCCAGGAATCGAACCCGAGACCTCTTGATCAGCAGCCGCGTACGCTAAGCACTAGACCAATAAGGAAGACGAGTTACCCTAGTTGTGATATATTTTTTTCGGAATTTAGCTCATGAAGACCCACTATTGAATAGTGTTCGAAAATTTGTTAACGTACCAAATAACTGATAAAATTCTAACCTACTTAGAGATTAGAACTTTTGCCGTGTCCATTTTCTACCATATCATAATTTTCTATAAAACACTTGTACAATACACCTGTTTAACGATATTGTACGAAAATGTTCCTTTGCAAATATTTACTTACACCCTCGCGGGGTGGAGTGAAACAAGAGTATTCCATTACAATATTCCACAAGGTTTTCAGTTCAAATCTCCGCTGTAATAGAGATGGATTCTAGTCACGTGACGGCTGCCTATCAAACAGCCTCCGTTGACGGTTCATTATGGTTTCTTCGTATTTTGTTTGTGATTTGAGTACATAAAGGGTATTATGTCTGTTGTTGAGTTATTATAGGGATGATATCCACTAAGAACGTGTTACAATTAAAGGACACTTTGATGAGTCGATTATATTTGACAATTTGACCATTCAGTACGGAAAAGTAATATGAGGCAGATGTTACTATTGTCTATTAGGTTTTACTAAACGTATTAACAGTTTAAATCTGTATTTAGAATATTATTTTTCTACGCTGTGTAAATGATGGTTTGAGCAGTCACCTAGACGCTTCCTATTGCGCCGAAGTGTTGTGGGTCCCTCATGGGACAGCACTTTGTGAGATCCACAAGTTGAGGTTCTCATACTCAGATGGGTCTTCTTTGCGCCCATTTCTTGTATATTTATACGGAAGGAAAAACCTAGATGTGAAGGAAAGTTAGGAAATACTTATTAGTAAATAAATACAAATATTAGGCCGTGACAGTGTAGGCCGCCATACGTTATTGTCTGAATTCACAGCAAATGTGATGACCCACACTCTTGGATTCTGCTCTAGCTTTCCATCAGGCAGGATATAGTTACTTTGGTATAAATAACATCTGATATAAAAATGCCTACGGTATTAAGTCGGCGTTATACCAATATATTTGGAGGAAGTTCACCACACATTTATACATCACTCTAAAAGGGATTTAACTAGGATTTATATATTGAAGTTTATTTGTTTAGTTTTACCTCCAACTTTATCAATTTTCAATCTTATAACGCTCCAAGTTTGTTATGTACATTGGCTAACAGGGGAATAAAATGAAATATCAACAGAAGCGTATTGTTTGTGTTTACACAATCTATATATAGGCTCCGTATGAGGTACTTGTAGATCATGCTTACGATTTCTATTCAATAAGAGGGCCTTGTGATCTTAGACAATATATAAACCAAACAATAATCCTTATTGATACACTGTTACCCATAAGTCAGCGTATGTTTGCACGGCATAAGGGAGTACAAATTAGTGCATTCTCGGTTGAAAACGAGGTAATATTTGAATCGAAATTTAGCTGTTATTCCATATACTAAACTACTACTGTTCGATAGATCACTGCTAGATATAAGCCTTAGAAATAATGTTTAGGCCTTCTATACCAGATAAGTTAGCATGATCTGTTTTCCAGATCTGGCATGCTCTTGTCCTGGATATGCGTCATCCTCTTTTCACATCCATGGGATTAACAGTGATGGCGACTTTCTCCATTTATTTCCATTATATAGAAAATGGAAAGCCTTAGCTATGATGGTCTAGTGGTTAGCGTATGCGGTTGTTGATCAAGAGGTATTAGCTTCTATTCTCGGGTCGGTTCAAATATTTATGGTAATCACAAATATTTGTTTTGGAGGCTGAGTATTTTTTTTATTAAATTAAATAATGTTTATCATTTATCAGTTGTTTAGTACCCTTAATACATGCTCTTCTTAGTTTGGGACTAGTTGAAATGTCTAAGATGTCTGATAATATTTATTTAATTCATTTATATCCGCTATATTTCTTGAATTTAAATGTGAAAATATAAAAAAATTAAGAATTTAGGCTAATGAGGTGCAATATCGTTCTTTCGTGCGTTTCGTACCATTGACTTTGAAATGCAAACTTAGCTGAACACCAGAGTGTTGTAGCAAAATAAACTTTAGACAACTAACAGAGGATTTAAATCAATCTAGGATTATACAAAATCTATATAAAATAGTTTGTGATGTTGTGCAAATCTGTGAATCTACTGAATCGAAAATGATATTCTTTTATCAATAGAAGTCCACATTATTGGTGAGTATCATCGGCCATTTATTTAAATAAAACGTGGCTGGGGCCGCGAGCAAAAGCTGGTCCTATATAAATGGGTAGTGCGTTATACTTTGTCAATTGTTTTGAAATTTACGAATTTGGATAGCAGCTATTGATGTTTGTTTTTTATTAATTGCTATTAAATACTCTTAATTGTGAAGTTTTGTATGCATTTTAATCCAAAAAATTAATGTTGCCGAATAATTGAAAAGCTATATTTATCTTCTAGCTTCTTAACCTGTGCAAAAACTTTTTTTGTTCACGTTTGAATGGTGTGTCTTATTTAGTTGCTAACAAAGAAGACGAGAAAAATAGATTAAAATTCATTGAGGTGAAACATTGAATCCGGCGTTGCGTTATATTATATCTAATTACTTATTTTTCCTCATGTTGCTGCTTGAATAACTACATAAAAGTTAGAATTCTAACAAAATTTTAACTTTATCCAACTTTGTGTTTTTACAGTTGATTATTGAACATTTTTTTGAAACGTTCTGACTCTCCGAGAGAAATAAGAAACAAATAGTATAGGTACCTACTATATATTATATAGTTATCCCAAGCGTATATATCTACAGGTAATGAATGGACTTAATATTGTGAACTGATTTATGCTATATTTCATAACATAGTTCTAATGCAAGTTTTTACAAGTTATCAAACGATTAAGGCCCCGCCTGCGTTAAAATCGGTTATTTATATAAAGAGTAGCCTACATTTTGTATCGCCTCGAAGAAAGTATAGCCTTGAAGAATTTCACTGATACAGGTGCAGCGGCTTAGCTTCAAAAGATAGAAAGCGTAGCAGACATAGTTATTTTCGAATTCGCAATATTAATGTGAAGTTAATAACGTACATTGTATATATAGTTGCTGATAACTTTTCTATCGTTTGTTACTCACGCTTATTAACTGTGTACCGTGTATGTTGCATCTGCAAGCGTAATTGTCACATCGCACATTTCGCGCGACACAAACGTAGGTATTCATTAATTTGGTACAGGTAAATCAGTTAGCGAAGCGCGCAAGCTAGAAACAGGCGAGTGCCATTATAAATTATTACCTAGTTTGTAGTTGAAATGTATACAATGTTTTTGCTCTTTGTAATTTATGTTTTTGAGTTAAATTGATGAAAATAAGTTTGCGTGTGTGCAGTAGTCACTTCCACCGTGAGATGAGTCGTCTGCTTGTCTGTTCATGCACTTCAAAAAATCTTTATATTCATACTAATGTAATTAATTCGAAAGTAAGTCTGTGTGTATTTTATTTGTTTACGGCTAAACTACTGCGTCTTCAATGACATTTGGCATGGATAGAATTTGGTTCTTGAGAAAGAAAATAGGCTTCAATCGCGGTAACCGTTACCACGCGGGCGGTGCTAGGAACAAAATCTAGTCATTAAATAGGTTCCTTCCTAAGGAACATTTTCTCTTGATACCTGAAAATTGTTACTAGTATGCCTTTATATCACATCTTTATCGCACCGATTACCATAAAAAGTATCGTATATTTTTACTCAAATAATTCCAAGGGTAAAACCTTCCCAGAAATACATTAAAGACGTTCTCTCGTACTTAAAAAGGACAGTAAAGGCTTCCCTACTTTATATTCAAATATTAGCCATGCGAACTTCGCGTGACGTCTCTGAACTTCCCAAGGAGTGTAAGCGAGAGCAAATATGAGAGATGTTAATTCTGTCATGTTACAGGTTACCTAATGAATGATTCTTGTTAAGAGGCTCCGTAGAAATATGAACTCACTGTACAGGAGCTGTTTAGGAAGCTTTTTAAAACACACTTTTTCTGCATTAACATTTTAAAGATGTTTTTAGTGCGAGGTTATTATTAATTTAGTTTTTTAGATGGCTTGTGTGATGTAAAGTATTTTAAGATATGTCCTTTGAGTTTTCACTAAAAATGGATAAAAAACTGCAGTCGAGTAATTTTAAAATTGTAGGAGACGAAATGTAGTGAAATTTCGTCACGATTTTACACTTACACACACAGCTTTAGGAGGCACGGGCATGAAATACCGCCATTTTACAATCTCCGAGCTGCTTTTAAGAATTTCTTATAGAAAAAACCAATAACATTCCGACTCTCTACTAACTGTCGTAGGTGTTTAAAGTTTTTTGTGTATGATACTTTATTTACATGTGCTCTCATTGAATTTTATTATAATTAGTTTACGTATGACCTTAAAACTCCCTTAAGACGAGAACCGAGCTCAGCAGTGGAACATTATGGGTTGTTGATGAATATACCTAATATTTTTAGGGTTCCGTAACCAAATGGCAAAAAACGGAACCTTTATAGATTCTTCATGTCTGTCTGTCCGTCCGTATGTCACAGCCACTTTTTTCGGAAACCATAAGAGCTATACTTTTGTTACTTGATAAATAGATGTAATATGTAAACCGCATTAAGATTTTCACATAAAAATAGAAAAAAAAACAATACATTTTGGGGATCCCCATACTTGGAACTGAAACAAAAAAATTTTTGATGTGAAACATCTATAGGCGCACGTATGTGAAACATGGTATAGACGCACGTAAAATAGATTTTATAATAGACTGCCTCGTTGGTCTAGTGGTTAGCGTATGCGGCTGCTGATCAAGAGGTCTCGGGTTCGATTCCCGGGTCGGAACAAATATTCTTTGTGTGATTCACAAATATTTGTTTCGGAGTCTGGGTGTTTTCTATGTATAATATGTATGTATTTACAAAAAAAAAAGTATGTTTATGTATTTATATCAGTTGTCTAGTACCCATAACACAAGCTCCTGCTTAGCTTGGGACTAGATGATGTTGTGTGTCAGATGTCCAAAATATTTATTTATTATTTATTATTATTATTTCTGGCCTGGCGATTGGCGACGCGTCGCCACGGCACGCTATACGATGGTATGTAATGGTATATTAATATGGTATATAAGACTACTATTTTAATAATTAGTAATATTTTATTTTATCATTATGACATATTTAGTTCCTATTACAATATGTTATTTTCTGCATATTACTTTTACAAAATAATGGCGATGTTTCACATCTGCCAGGCGTCCCGTGACGGCTCACATTTTTTTTTTTTTCATCGAACCCATGCGTGTGGATCTATGGATAGGTATTCAAAACTGATGTTGAGGTGTCTAACATAATTTTTTTCTAAACTAAATAGTTTGCGCGAGAGATACTTCCAAAGTGGAAAAATGTGTGTCACTCTCGTATTTTAGAAGTTACAGGGGGGGGGGCCTGTTTTTTTTTAATACGTCATAAATCGTAAACTGCGATTTACCTTTAATTCAATCAATACACTGTTAAAAAAAATCGATCCAAGTTACAACGAACTACAAGAACTTTTATATGATGTTACTTGTTGATACGGAACCCTTCATGGGCGAGTCCGACTCGCACTTGGCCGCTTTTTATTTAGCAGACAGACAGATTTGATAGAATATGAAGCAAGAGGTTTCATGTCTAAAATATAAAGAGACCTGTCTTATATAGCAATATATTAGATATATATGTTATTTCTATACAAGTGCTTTTCATCTAACTACCATTTTATTTACAACAGAAAGTTAATTTGAAAGTTAATTGGAGTCGGCAAACTTTTTGTTTCTGTTAACAGGCTGTGAAGTAGCTAATTAGATTTCTATTTAGCTTGTGTTCCTGAGAGACCCTTGCCGGAGCAGAGTTGAATACTGTATAACCACTTTCAACTTTATTCAGATAAATAGTGAGCAAGGTTAAAATTGAATTCTACTTTTCTATTTCATTTGAATAGTTTATATGGACTTTAAATATTCACTCTTATATAAATTAATTGAATTGTTTTAACAACTTTAACATTCTCATACTCTTGATGCACAAAGGTAGAAATGTAAATTAAGAAGGTGTAATAGTAAAAAGAGTTTTCTCTAGTTTTATTTTGTGCCCGACCACTGGCCTCACACCTACTCGCCCGCCCAAAATGTAATGGTATTCAGCAGACGGGCCAAGGAAACAATGTACCTACATAAATAGCGGCTGTAAAAATACAAATGGCGAGAAAGGGGAAGTTACTGTAATTCTTTGATAAATATACGAATCTGCAACGATTACGTTACATGATGCCCACTACTATATATATATGTATTATTATTATTATAATTATGGTATAATGGCTAACAGGTGCTGACCAAATAAAAAGCTAATTGATCCTCATGCAGACCCGATCTCCTAAGAACACATAGTGGTGACAAATCTATAATTGTGTGGCCTTATCGTGTGTTCGCAGCCGGCTCATAATCGATAACGTTTTAAATAAAACACCTCGCCTAATGGGACACACACGACCTGCGTACCTGTACTTACGATATGTGCACATACTTACTGTGTACATATTCGAGTATATTTCAATTTGGGGCGTTGTACGATGTTTTCTGCGTCATGTGGATTTTTTATTCAATTGGTGCCCTCCATGACATGTTTTTCATATTATTTTTCGCTGTGATAGGTCTCTGTCAAGTCGTTATTGGGTTTTTTGTTCGTTTTGATAAAGTGAGTTTAATGGTTCGCGGGGAACCCGGCGCGTGCCGACATGTTGTGGATTTATTGAGCTCATCTTTTCAATTTGTAAAGATTTTACCAGCTCAATACCTTATTATTTCTACGTTTACCTACTTTTCAGGCTTTTTGCAACTACATTTCACAGCCCTTATCTGTTATATTTCTGAAATACAAGCATAGAAATTTGCTGGGCTTAATTTAATCGCCTAAATACTTTTAAGAGGAGTTGCTTTTAAACAGAGTAATTATTTATCTGTTTGATTTCTCTATAAACTCTGAAGTTGTAGAATAATTACAGTATTTTGTTTAGGTGTACGATAAATAAATGGTATTGAAATTTTATACCAGTATTTGGAGTTTAAAATTTACAAACAGCCTACGAAACTTTTTTTGTTACTTAACAACAATATTTAACTTACCTCTTGAAAAATTTAAGTTTTGAAATACACTTAAGTCTCACTCCGTGGACAGATAAAAACTAATAATGACTGATTCCGTTAGAGCTTGGCTTTCTTATTTAACCATGTTAAGTAAAAATAAAATAACACTCCTTGCCTTTTCATCAATACCATTCGTGAATTCACATAAACCAGGTTTCCGTATTTAAATTTCTTAATTTGCATAACGAAAACTATACTTATAAACAATGGTTGAAAAAGATTTGTTTGGATCTCGATATACAAGTCACGGAGATACAAAGTTTGCTGAGATTTCATAATGTTCTGTTAACATATAAGGAAGCACATTGCTCTTACGTGTCAAAATTTGAATCTGTTTTATATTAAATATATCTTATAATAATGCATTTAAAAATTCTGTACGAGTTGTGCGTCGGTTCATGGCTTGTTAGTGTCGATGTCTTAACAATTCCTCCAAACAGCAAATAAACATTTGAGTACGAGAAACAAACTTCTTTAGACTACTGTTATCTGAATCATTAAGAAATGGGACTCTAGAGATAAGGACCACAAACTAAGCTTCTGATGCTGATGGAAACATTTTGATTAACCGATTTCATATAATGAGAAAAATTGCCCTACATGCCTTATCACATCTACCTGCAGTATCCACCACCTGCGACTGCATAGCAGTCTTGACTGTGATTAAGAATTTCATATTCTAAAATACATTTGCCCCAACTCGGCAATGAAACCCGTGACTCTAGCGCTAGACCAATGTGCCAGGTAATTAAACAAGACCTAAATATATCAAAATCAACTTTTCGCTCTAAATGATCTCATCAAATTATTACACTATGCATGATATCTTATTTCCTTTAGCAGTATAAATCAAATCAGGGTGACTCTTATTTAATTTTAAGGTTTCATTTATTTTCTTCGAGTATTTATAATATCTCGTTACTTTTTTAAATAACAACTGAAGTCTTAACAATCAATCCTCGTGAATATAATGTAATACGCTGTTCAACATAATAATTGGCAATCAAATATGGACGATTGTAGAGAATGATTGACAACATACTTCAAATATAAATTCGTTTTGCCAAATTTATTATTTTTGCATTTGATTAACTTTATTATTTTTTTCTGAATACATTAGTTGATTAATAGGAAATAAATGGCCCGTGCCTCGGAGAGCACGTAAAACCGATTGTTTCGGTTGTCATGAACATCTATGGCAATCGTTATTGGGAAGTCAGTGCCCTCATGTATACTGACAACTGTATGATATTGATGTAAAACTGGTTGAAACCAAATAATCTAGGGAATAAAGACTTGAAAGATGATAAAGATGAAAATAAAACAATTTTATTGAAAAGTATCCAGACAGGCCAGCTACGCAGTTCAGCTTCTCGCTGTCGTAAAGTTTTTAAGCAAACTCATTAATAAAATGAAGGTAATTAACTAATGGGATAGAAAACAGTGAGCTAGTGTCTAAGGACGTCTTCAGGGACAAAACATTGTTCTCCTTTAAATTAACAAGGTGACAATAAACAGCACGCTGTATCTACCCAACCATACTGAGAGTTGTCAATTTCTTAATGCCTGACGTATCATGTTGATGGCGTAGTGGTAGTGTATGCGACTGTTGTATTTGAGGTCTCCGATTCAAAGCGTGTGTTATGTTAAAAAAAATCGGTTGTCTAATACCCATAGTACATGCTCTGCTTAGTTTGGGAATAGACGACGTCGTGAGTGTGTGTGTGCGCCATTTTCCTAATGTCTCTCTTATTGGAAGTGCTGAGTATGTAATTTAAGACGATTTGATTAACCTATCCTCGTATCTGTATAAAATATAAAAGAAAAATGACTAAGAGATAGCCATCTGTTATATGTTTAAAATTAAGACAACTAATCTGTTGGTCTGTTTGTTCCGGGTAATACCTTGAACGGCTAAACCGATTTCGACGGGACTTTCACTGGCACATAGCTGACGATATAAGGAGTAACTACGGCTTTTTTTAGACTAGCTTCGCCCCGCGTTGCCCGCGGTTACAAAACCAAACGCAGGTAACACCATGGGGCTCAGCTAGTTGTAAATAAATCTTAAGAAATGATTGAACTTGAACAATATAATTAATGTTTAAATTTTCTTTGTTTCAGATTCTCTTCGTGTTGTAAAACCCGTAGTACCCCTTAGGCTTAAAATTAGTCAGTATATTCATTGTTAGTAGGTGTTAGTGTTAGCTGTGTGTTGGTTATAATACTTTTCTTTAACTATATAAAGTGTAAAACTATAATAAGTGAACCATTTCTCGTTTTTGAACACTGAAGTGACAATTTTGTGCGATATAGACACAGTATGAACGGTCATTGTGTTTAAATAAATAACATTATGTCTCAACCAATGAAGAGGTCCTTTAGCTCGGATGGTCGCGAGACCTCCAGGCGTGATTGGAAGATGCGGCTGAGCCTACGCAACCGCAGTGGACGTAGTGTGGTAAGTACTTTTTTTTCTCAGGAACTTTATAAATCAACTGTTTATAATCAAAAATGTTTGTATAGAATGAGGGCAAAAGAACACTGCCTTGTTATTCTACCGGTTAGCGTATTGACATCACTGCCAATTACGAGGTCACGATTTCTATTCCCGGGTCGGGTCAAAAGTGTTGTTGGATTTTTTACTAGTAACTTTCAATAATATTACACGTCGTACCTTGGGAAGCACATTGAACTCAATTAAGTCAGTTCTTGTTGTCATGAACATAGTTTAGTTTAGTAAGAATCCTTTGTTGTTTCACGATTGCAAAATTGGAAAAAAGTGAGCCAAAACGAGAACTTATTTCCTTACATTTAAGAATCATCTTTACACCTATAAAAATACAATGGTAATATTTCAAAGGCTCAACGATAATTACGGATAAATACGAGGGGAGAAATAAAATAGTATAATAAGTGCATTTAATAAAACAAAATCAAACTAGGTTTTTGATGCTTCTTTAATATAATATTTTCATATACAGATACACGTGATTCTCAATCGTTAATGTCTTCCGTTAGTATTCTCAACTGCAGTGGCATCAATATTAGGGAAACATTATCAAGCTAGACCTGCCTTACATTTGTAACCGACTGGTTAAAAGAAGCACACTCACGAAAGCACACTCCCGGTTAAAAGAAATAAATATTTCGGACATGTAACACACAACGCATCTAGCTTCATTCTAGATTGACTAATCGAATACAACTTATACACTTTCTATTTGTAAATTCATACATATTATACATAGAAAACATCCAAACTCCGAAAAAAATATCTGTAGATCTACAAACATTTGGTCTGACCCAGGATTAGAATCCCTCAAGCATAGCAGTCGCATACACTTCCACTGGTGCCTGTAAGGCAATCGAAAGGTTATGCAAACCAGGCTTACAGTAGCACTTATCACTACTAATCTTTTGAGTAAGCAAGCCTTTGAGGTTAGAACATCTTCTCAAAGTCATTAAACAAAACTGATTACATACTACTTACTATAAATAAACTTTTAGATGAGAAGCTAAGTTCACAGTACGTACGAGATAGTTATCTCACACATTTAAAGTTTTCTTATTACTCATTTAAGTTATTGCAACTTTTAACTTTATTAAAAACAGTTAATTTATGAGTCGTAATACTCGTAGTGTAGGACGCCCACAGTGGTGGAGTGACGATTTGCGCAAGATGGCTGGCAGGAGCTGGATGCGAGAAGCCCAAAATCGATCAAAGTGGTGGTATGTCCAACATTAGACTGAGATGGGCTGATGATGATGAACAGTCTCTGTTTGCTGCACGTCAATGAAAAGATTAACATCATAGAAATATGTTGAGATTTTTGTAATAAGTCCCATAAACGAGGAATTAATTTTTCATTACATTTTGTGGAGCCCGAAATGTGTGTTTTGACTCTTATGTGTGCTGTAAAGCGGTCAATAAATGTTATTCAAACCATACGTTGAATAACACTTTGTGTGACCCGCCAAGTGTTATACGTTATAAAGAAAGAAAAGAGGATAGTATTGACATATTGATGTATTTCTTTAGATTAGATTAAAAAACATCGTTATATGTGGTTTATTTTAATTCTTTCATTTTATGAGCGCAGATCCTTTATACGGGAAAAAAGAAATCTGTCATTCATAGTGTGGGCCGCCATACTTTATAGTCTGCATTCGAGCAAGTGTGATGGTACTCACTCTTGGATTCTACTCATTATTTCAATTAGGCGGGGGAGAGTCACTTTGATAGTCTATATATATAGCATAAATAATAGAAAAAACTGTGAGAGTGTTCATGGTATGTACACACATAAAGACCCGCCTTTTCCTAGAAAGTAGACAGATATAATTAATCTCCACTTACCTGCGTGATTCACCTCTTATGCTTCACATTCATCAATCGCAGGACTCATGCTGGTTGATTCTTAGTGATAACACACGATCTTTATTCAGAACATCACTATATAATTCATAATTTTTGAAAATAAATTGCTCTTTCTAATTAAATAATTACTTAAAGTATTACAGAAATAGTAAAAGGATCAAAGGAATAGTTTAGGTATAATTTAGTTGTATTTTTATTAAAATATTAATAGCTTTATTAAATGTTGCCCGGGGCAGATGGAGCCTACGTTCATACGCCTACATTCTTTTAAGAAAACAAATTATCTAGGATCAAAGTTTTTACATTATTTATTTAAAAAAAATATTAATTTTACGTTACATCTTAATTCATTAGCTGTTCTTTGGATTCGCCAGACTTTGCACTGAGCAAATGTTAGTTATGAGATTGGTTAGGATAGAAATAATTTAATTTTATGAACACTTAAAACCTTAATACAAAACTTCTCTTAAGTTTAGTTTTACTAAAGCTAAACTTATTAAAAATCGCGTTCTGTCTAAATACCAATTTTAACAAAAAAACCGACTACAAAGAAAAACTATTCCGAGTACCCAAAGCGCGACAGGTGTGTCTATGATATTTGAGAAGTTCCCTTGATTTATTGTTGTTTCCTTTTCTTTCCTGTTTTCCTTCCTGTTTCTTTTTCTTCTTACCACATGGAAGGCACCAGCTTTTAAATAAAAAACAATAACTGCGAAAGTCGTTTCACCCAATCGAAAGGTCTGAGGTAACAAACTTATGAAAATACAGTCGAATTAAGAACTGCCTCCTTTTTTGAAGCCGATAAACAATAAAACGATGAGCGCTACTCAGTTCTTCAGGTTATCACAAGAAAAATGAATAGAACTATTTGTCCTTTTTATTACTTTGTCTTTGTTTTCAGAAAGCTACAAGATCAATCATTTTTTCATTCTCAAATAAGTATTCTATAATGAAACTATGTATATAACCATGCTTGAGACATAAAAAGTATGTATTTGTTTTCATCTACAGTTAATTTCATAATTAACTTAAATTCACAGCTTAATTAATACTTCACAGCTAAACAAAGGTATCTACTTAGAAATGAGGATTGACGACAGATAATTTCAATTTTTAAAGAAGGAAATTTAAGATTCCTAGGTGCTAATTTGCATCATCAATGATTTATATTTTGCCATTTAGTAAATACAAAAAATAAGGGTTTACTAAATTTTATTATGGGTGTATTTCATATTTCATGCGTTGTCGTAACATTCATCTTGTCAACATAAAATTTTGCATACAAGTTACCTGGGATACAGCAAAGGACAATACAGAGCTTAATATTGAAAAATATTATACCAAAGAAGCATCAAAAAAATATTTTTACAGACCGAAACCCAACTTATTATAATCCCTACAAAAATGATGAATGATACTTTCTATACGAGGCAGTTACGTATAGGTTTGTTCAGTATTGAAATAATCCAGTGATCGCCGTTCTATTGCCAAATATCAAATGAAGCGATGTCTTTGGTAGTTGGATTAATAAAAGATTAGTGTAGGATCGGTAGTAAGTATACAGAATTATTATTAATCATATAATTATAAGCCTTTGTTGACACTTGTGACAACCATTTGTTACGATTGGGCTCTATACTTAGTCAACGATGCGTTGTGATTCTGTACAACGTGTAGTATCTATTATTGCACATGGCTGTAAAATGTTTAAATGGATTACGAGCGTGGGTGGAAGTCGTATTTTGTCCATTGACGTATCAAACGATGAGCTAATTCATCTTATATATTTTATATAATTACTAGTATAATGTACGTACGGCTATTGCCGAGATTTCATAACAAATAATGAATAACTTTAAATTTGCTGACAATTCATTCAGTTATAATTTCAGTTGTTCCTTAGAGTAGTGGAAGTCAAATGCCAGTCGCTTCAAGGAAAAACTGATATTTAGATAAAATCGGTTGATTTAGAAGCCAACTCCAATTAATAATGAGAATAAGGCTAGGAAGAAGAAGATTCAATTAAGTAGTTTGCACAGGCCGAACACAGGGTGTCTGACTCAGTGATGGAGACAGATGCACGAACTAGTTTTCTTTATCCATCCATGCATTTTCATTGTCATTATATTTATTTTTGTTATATACTGCCATATTCATAGTGTATTCTTATCTTTATTCACCTACCCACATAAGAGGAGGAGCAGGAATTTCTTCCGTTTGAAATAGATTCGTTTTGTAAATATTCGCCATATGGCTGATCCACGCAATTTCATTTGCGTTTATTTTCAATTAAAGTGTGATTTTGATGATGATGCACCAACAAAACACAAAAAATATAACTTGATAACGTAGTTCAAAAATTACAGATGTCTAAGTCGAAAACTAAAAGCAAGTTATAAATGTATATATTTCAAACTAAATTACTGATCCCAGATCCCACTTGAAAAAGTTACGGTAGCAAAAACTTGGTCGAATTACACAAACTGGTTTTATCAAGTTTTAGTCTGAAAGCGATTTATTTCACTACGAACCTAGTTTTTGTTACGACTGATGAACATAAACAAATTGAATCCAAGAACAGTTTTTACCAAGTTGATGCATTTTTTTGGTATAAAAGTTACTAAAATTTAGCGGAGCAGAGAAGGGTAATTTTGGTGGGCTCATATTTGAATAATCTAAACACAAGGTCTTACGAATAAAGACACAGAGTATTCTTTATATGAAAAAGCACAGAAAGATCCAAAAGATATAAAGGAATAGTTTAATTTTACTTACAATTTAAATATAAGGTATATCTATCCTATCCTTAAAAAGGTTTGGACAATATTTTAAAAACACAAGAATCGTATAAGTATTTGAAACTGCGTGACATAGATACGTAGTGTTGCTTACTAAAAACCCTTCTTGTTCTGTCTGCAATTTATATTTAAATTTATTAAATACTGTTTCTAATAACAGGCCTCGTTCAGTGTACTGTATAAGGCTTTTTATGATATTCAAATGTATGTGTTTGGTTAATATATATTTTTGATATAAATACAACCTCACAACATAATTATAATACTCTTCATATCGATCTTTAATAAAATCTATAAAATGTCAATCTTACAAAAGAAAACTAAAAAAAATCTTATAATAACGAAATAAAGTATGAAGACTTGTGTTAACAAAATACGACTTACTTTAGACAAAATTGTCAAATCAAGTGGTCAAATACATTTTTCAAAGCTTACATTCCCACTACAAAAGCTTGTCTCTCAAAACCACAATATAGTCAATTCAGACTCGGTGACATAGGTAGCGGTTACGAAACGTCAATTCAATTTCTTTTGTGCTCTTTCACTTTACAGAACAGCCTAAACCAATAGAGCAATTTAAAAGCCTATTTTGACCTTTGAAGAGAAATTTCAAAGGTTAAAAGATATATTTTCAACAGAGTGATATCATCATGTATTTGCCCTAGTTAAGATTGATATCTTTTTGAGAAACTTGAATCTCCAGTAATAATTTGTCTGTGGATCTCATTTATATGATGCATGCTGAATTTAGAGCAACTAAGGGATAGCTTAAAGAGAGGTTACGCTTGGGGATTATTTTTTACCAACCTTGAGGTGACACAAAATTACTAAGATGTTGTTGAAAATTTAGGGATTTCTTAGTACGGAGACTGAGTATAGTCAGTCAAAGCGAAGAGTCTAAATAGTATTTAGTGATTCCATACTGCAGAAGTCGTTCGATGTCCATGCAGAACAAGTAATTATCTGTGGGAATTATAATATTATATAGCATTTAGAGTTCATAATATTATATTTCTTAGTTGTAAATTAAGTTTTAGGATATCAAGTGAGAGTAACTGAAACCGAGCCTTTGAACCTTTTGCCATTAGCTTTTGCAAGTTTTGCAACCACTTGATCGATTACTTTAAGTTAGTTTAACCAATCTTTTAGTGTTTTATTAAAATAATTTAAAATTAACTCAAACTTCAGAAGCACTTATTGTACCCATAGCGTAACATGTTAAACAAATAAGAGTTTTCAGACCAATGATGGTTATTGGTAACTTTAAAGGTAAAACATAAATTCGTTATCTCATTTAATTCACTCAACAATAAATTCGAAATACAGTAATGCAATACTATTTCTAAAGAGAACATTCCCACGATGTTTTGCTAGCAATATTGTTATTTTCAACGTATTCTTAAAAGGGTTTCGCTGTCTAATTTGTAAATACTTCGAAACAGTACAGAAAATCTTATGAAATGAAATGTAGATGAACTGACAAAACGACAAACAAAGAAACTCCTAGCTAATTACTTATTTTTCATATATTATAGTGTGTAACATCACAAACTTTAGATTAAATGATTACAGAAAAGGTTTTTAATTGTCCTGTTTTCGCAAAAGCCACAGAACAATGTGAACTTTACTAATTTTTATTTAAAAACGGATCTCAAATCTACGGTCCTGTTAGGCTTGTCAAAATATTTGTTCGGTATTATGCGTAATTGTTATTTTATCAGACCCATTTTCCATTTACAAAATGAATCGTGGTTTAGCTACAGTATTTATAGCCTACTGGAATACTCCAGAAAAAAATTGCCATTATTTTCTTCTGATGTAAAATTATTAGTTTTTTGCAATTGTATTACAAGTACTGTATTTCAATTGACGTATTTTGCAATGTCAAATCATTGTCTTTATAACGCCATTTTAATGATGAGATGGAAAACTTGCGAATATCAATGAAGTTTTTACATGCCTAATATGAATTTATTGTCAAGTTTGTCTGAGCCCAATTGTTTATGCACCCCTGCAATATTGACTTGTAATGAGTGTTTGTTGGTATATTTTATCTCAGGTCAAGGTTAGGACGTCTTCGTACGACATTCAGGTTACCTCCCATCTCAATAACTTTGTGAAATGTGAAATGTTTTGACGTATGGAGAATATGAAAGGTAATTTAAATAATTAAAACCAGAATATATGGAGACTTTGATCTTAATACATAACTTAATTTTATACAAGAACATGATTTTATGGAGTGATACGGGCATCTATAAAACCTAAATGCTAACCTAAACTATTGCATAATTTTCCAATCGGAAAACTAAGCAATATTCGGCTTTAATTATTTGGAAAAAGTAATGAAGTCTGCCTTCTAGGGCTGTGAAAATAATGATTATGAAGTTGACTTTGATTATAGCAATATCTTATTATATAAGCTACAGAGTCTATTTGTGTTATAACCTACACAAAAGTAGCGAACGTTTTGAATGAGTGAGTGCATGACAGTTTGTGGGTTCCGGTGTGCGGTTTCCAACCGCTGTGTGACATTTCGTTGAATGGACGAGACCGTTCTTAAGTGAAGTTGTATTTATGTGGCTTGTGGCTTCATTAATATTGTGTGAGTTTGATCAGACATAAAACTATTTGATATGGCTTAAATTAATGACATTGGTAATACAGATATGTATAGTGTAAGCGCTCAGTTCTTTGTAAGTGTGTCGTATCTTTTTGAGCTATCACTATAATTTTATTTTGTATTAAGGTTGGCTTGATTAACAGTAATTATGACTATGAAGGGATAACATCATCAATATTTCTTAGTATCGGAAAGAAAATGTGTAATGTTTACTGATATAATCCATCACTTTAAATAAATATAAATAAATATTTTGGACATCTTACACACAACATCATCTAGTCCCAAAGTAAGCAGAGCTTGTGTTATGGGTACTAAACAACTGATATAAATACATAAACATACTTTTTTTTTTTGTAAATACATACATATTATACATAGAAAAACACCCAGACTCCGAAACAAATATTTGTGGATCACACAAATATTTGGTCTGACCCGGGAATCGAACCCGAGACCTCTTGATCAGCAGCCGCATACGCTAACCACTAGACCAACAAGGCAGTCAAAATGTTTGAATCTGTTCTAACCAACAGCTTTTAGTAACAGATCATGACTGTACATAGGTTTCTCTTTAGAAATGAGATTCAGTTCTCCAATGATTTACAGTTTCATTTGGGTATCTGATTATGTATGTAAGGTAGGTATGCATTTGCAATTAATATAGGTCATTAGAATCATACGAATACCTTACATTCTTACACGTTAAATAAAGAAATCATGTTTGTGAAAATGTATCAACTACCGAACTATTTTAAGTTTGGGGAAGTTCCTTGAAGGTATAATCGAAATTAAAAATGCGATTTTTTCAATACCGATTACATGACAATGGGCTATTTAGAAAAATAAATCCTCGATTTTAATAGTCGGTTATTTTGTGTTTTTTGTATACTGTACTCGATTTAAGATCGCCACGAGATCCGAAAGCTACAACTACGCCTCTAATTGAACGATGCAAAAAGATTATAAGTCTTTAAAAGATGCAACAAGATAAATACCTACCTTTTTCCTAAATTTGGTATAAAACATTACATAAATAATAATATTTTGTACATCTGACACACAACGCCATCAAGTCCCAAACTAAGCAGAGCATGTACTTTACGATCTAAACAACCGTTATGAATACAAGTTGTAAATATATACATATTTACAACTTGTATTAACTCCTGGATTCTACTCATGCTTTCCATCAGGCAGAGTAGAGTCACTTTGGCAGGCTTAAATATAAAAAAAAAAATTACAAATAGAAAGTACCCAAACTTCGAAACAAATATTTTTAAACATACAAACACAACCCGACTGTTAGATTATCTTATCTATGAATATATCAGTGTATCAGATTTTCTCTTTACAAAGATTGAAAACTATTTTAATACAGATGTCTAAACGATGAGGAATTAACGGGGTTCCCACGCAGAAGAGTTACTTTCGAGTCGGGATTCCAGGGACTTACTTTCGAGGGTATACCCGGTTCCTCGGCACGTACTCTAGAGTTTTAGTCCGACATGGCTACCAACTGTTAGTCTCCGTATGGATTTCCCCACGAAAAAAAAAACAAAAAAAGAGGTCTCAAGGATTGGCCGGATTCGAGTGTATGTATCAATATAATGTATGGTATAAACTACTATTCCCAATTACTATCTCATGCGGCCATCGACACACGTCGAATGAATATCTTAGCACAAAATTATTAACAATATGCCATTGTATTGTGTCAATTTTGTGTCACCATTTTAATGAGTTGAATGGGTGAAATGAAATTTTAGATCATATTTTCAGGAATCACATTAAAATGCCGATAATGTCAGCCTGTTTCCGCCTAAGGTGATGCCTAAAGAACGTACTGAGGTGTATTTTAGTCGCGTACAAATGTATACACGATGGTGTAAGACTGTAACACGAAATGACATATTTTATTCAATGTTTATGAACATTTTATTGGAACAGATAAATTATTGAGTATGTTTTGTCTATGATTGGAGAAGTATCGCTATTTTATATCTCTACTAATACTATCAATCTCAAAGTTTCATTATCACGCCTAAATATGTAATACAAGTTTTCGCTTGCGGCTCCGCCCGCGTGTATCTCTATTATGTAATTTTTTTTCATAAACATTGTTCTATATTACTTCTTATACCTCCAAAAATATGTGTACAAAGTTTCATGATGATCGGTTGAGTACTTTTCGCATGAAAGTGTAACAAACAAACTTACATTCACATTTATAATATTAGTAGGGATTTCTCCGATTGAACGACCATCGCAATATAACCCAGCTTTATTCCACTATCGTAGATTTACGATCGCAATCACCCATTTTACAGTTACCGCTTTAGTAATTACCGTTTTACCGGCGCGAAAACATGCCAGATCGTGACCGCACCAGTTGTTCCAATCTAATGCCAGGGCAATGTTTACTCAATTGCTTAATGTTGTATTACCAATTCTATTACGTTCTTGTATAATCAAAACTTTTGATAACACAAAACGCCGTCAAACGTAATACTCAGATGTTATATCTATTGTCATGCTTATATGTATTTTAAGAGCATGGTTAGGAACTTTTCGGAGCCCCGTATAACTCACAGTAAATTGATATATCGGAAGCAAAACGATTAAAACCACACTGTATTCTGGCACACCTAGCTATTTATATTGTAAGGGACTTTGGGTATACTCTTGGAAGAAAGGATAGGACCCTGACGCGTCTTGTCCACCGCAGTAAAGATAGAATCGCTTGCCCTTCATTAATTCATAATCATCATCAGACATCGCGGTCCACTGCTGGACATAGGCCTCTCCCATTGCACACCACTCATGTCGATTTTGGGCTTTTCGCATCCAGCTCCGACCACTCATCATCACCCCATCTGACCTGTGGGTATCCTATACAAAGTTTGCCGAGTCGCGGTCTCCACTCCAGAACTTTTCTACCCCAACAGTCATCAGCTCTGCAGCTAATATGGCCAGCCCACTGCCACTTCAGCTTGCTAATCTGGAAGGCTATGTCGATGTCTTTAGTTCTCTGACGGATTACCTCATTAATTAATAAAACTGTTTCCTATGTACTTTAAGTATTAATACACAAAGGCTTTAACGGCTAGTTAAAATGAGTGTAACGGTGGCAAACGAACATTTGCTAGTCCGCCTTATTAGTATAAAAAAGTAATAACGGCGCGTTGCAAATATTGTTATAAAAAGTAGAACAACGAAGCTATTTAAAATGTTCTAGGTTACTCATTTTATTATCAGTTATTTGCCAGTGAAAGTATTAAAAAACGACTTTGTCTAGCAATTCTTAAATTCAGCGCGTAAAAAAACAGTTAGCGCTTCATCATTATATTAATACGTGAAGAGAAAACTAAACCCTTTTAACAAAAATCACGCGGAGGCAGGAGTATGAAGTTTAGTGTAATTAAAGCAGTGCAGAAAGCCAAAAAAGATGAAAAAATGGTGACCACTATTTTCTATAGACATAGTTAAAAATAATCATCATCATCAATATTGAATAGCCCACTGCAGACCAGAGGTCTCTTCTAAAAGAAGAGGTACCCGGTTTCTTTCAAGTTCCTCCTATTTGCATATTTGCAAAAAAAAAACTAGACTCTGTATTTTATTATTCTACATACATACATTTAAATTATTATAATATAAACAAAGCATGATAATAATGAGCATCAGATCGTAATAAATCATATGTCTTGTCATTGTCTCTTTAATTTCAGCTCAATGTGTAATACTGAATTTTAAAAACGGATCTATTATAAAGTTAAATAGTTGTCTTCACAACCGTCTGACTCACACGATGAAAGTTTTTGAATGAGTTACCTACGTTTTATATTACAATATCAATACACTTGATAAATTACAACTTCCATGTAAATGCGAAATCATGTGGAAAACTATTGAATTCTACTATTCTTAGATTATTGCATCTAGACTGACTGTCAAAGGTGTGATAGTGTTAAATTAATTGTATTTAACCAAGCAATGTACGTTGTCTACACTACGTCTATTAAAAGACAACTTTCTCCTAAGAAAAA
This sequence comes from Phragmatobia fuliginosa, assembly GCA_932526445.1. NCBI lineage: Eukaryota > Metazoa > Arthropoda > Insecta > Lepidoptera > Erebidae > Phragmatobia > Phragmatobia fuliginosa. The sequence continues at coordinate 45,573,928 of OW052057.1, read as the reverse complement.
TGTTTTGAACATAGGGAAAATGAATGGAAGAGACGAAGATAAAACTGAAATATAAAACTTGTCTCAGAATTTTCGGCGAATAAACTTATTTCAATAAACGCCTTATTTGTTAGACCCTTTAAATGTATAGAACTACAAGCATACATTGCTCATCAATCCTTTTTCTGCTATCGCGCATACGAGATAGAACATACAATAATCCAATTTGTCGCGTCCACGTACTAACATTTTATGCCCTCTTTCATAGTTACATATAATATTTTATTTTTGAAATAACTGAATCAGCTCTCTGAAATAAATGATTAATATTATAGACAGTGTCTCATAATAATAATAAAACATATTTCGGACATCTGACACAGTCCCAAACTAATTAGAGCTCGTACTATAGGTACATATTTTATATAGAAAACACCCTAACTTCGAAACAAATATTTGCAGATCAAACCAACATTTGGTCCGACTCGGTAATCGAACTGGAGACCTCTTGTTGGTCAACGAGGCAGTCACAACTCTCTTATAGCCTTATAGTAAAATTTGGTGTACGTGTGACGTCCCTTCAATGAAGTTCATTATTTTAAACAAAGCCTTATTTATATAAAGCTCACATATTTCCTCGGTGTTCCCCTACAGAGTCCCTAAATAAATAACCAACTTAATGTTGAGACCTTTCGTAGCGCTCTTTAAGTTTCAATTTGTACTCGTTACAAGGCTTTTATCTCGTCGTTGAGATGTGTAAGGGTTATAGTTTTAGTTCATTTAGTAGGATGTATATATTTATGTATATATATAGTTATGTATATATTCTGCAAAAAAGAAAAAACTATCTTGCATCTGTGTATATGCGTAAGTAAATTCAATGTGACGTATATTGGAATGTTTGTGGATAGATAGATATAATAGTTGAGTAATAAGAAATGAATTATTTTTGCATGACATTATAGGCTGAAACTTTATCAACAAATCAAAATTTATATACGTGTACAAATTTTTAGAAATCTTATTTATCAATAATAATAGTAATAATTTAGACTATCGTTATACTTCTACAAAACAACATCAAACCGCACACAATTTTGCAACACCCAAAGGTTTCACTGAAAGAAATGCTCGAGTCAATAAGTTTTGTGTAATATGTTTGGAAGTATATGTACATAAGTAATAGAAAAAAACTATAACGATAGACACACTCAATTCTATAGGGTGGCCGTCTGCTGCTTAAGAAGCAGAAGACGATGAAGGTGCATTCGGTTCAATTACGATAAACCACTGAACCGTTAAGACTACTGAGGTGAGATACCGTGGAAGTTTCCATGTCATAAAAAAAGGTTCTCATATTCAATAGCACTGGAAAATATGTTATAATATTCTCGATATTAATAATACATTGTCCTTTTGTCTACGGGCAAGTTTTGTGCTAGCAATAGGTAACAGCTGCCAAACATGAAAATCGATATATCTCTTCTAAAAGAGTAACATTAGCACTTAAATCTATCTCGAATCCAAGTAACTTCGTAGAACTTTCCAGAAGATAGATGCAATCTACTAAGTTTTGAGGTGTTATCTAGCTACCAAACTAATAAAAATAAGTGGCTTCTTATATTATCAGCTCGTTAAATCAGTCCAGTCATTCTACAGATTAGTCAGAACATACAGTCGGACAGAAAATAAAATAAAAATCACTTTTTTGATGTACCTATTTTATTAATTTAGTTAGAAACTGTTCATTTTATATAACAAACAGTGCGATCTTAGTTCAATTTGATTCAGAACCGACATGATGTAAATGTTGTAAGTACATAATGAAAACCGTATCTTCGATTATCGAATCAGCATTATATATCACTTTTCATAATCGTGAGATAAGACAATCATTAATTTGTTAACAATATCGGCAGCGATAGCAGGCACAAACTATGAACCATTTCCTTCATTAAAACTAAGAAAATAAAACTTAAATTGAATAAGAAGATGGCTTCAACGACTAGCAAGTTAACGACTTTTTAACTTATAAATAGTAGCTGCAGGAGCAGCTAGTAGTGGCCTTTCAAGTACATATATACATTTTTGAGACGAGACAGTAAGGGCAGGTACCTTAACTATAGTTACAGGAAAACGCTTTTAGAAGACTATCCATAATTTTTTAAGATATTCTGAACTGCATTTACAGATTGTGAAAAAAACAAGTGTACATATGTATTCGTTAAAACGGCGGTCATTTTGAGCAATTTATTTCGCAGATCATCTAAATGTAAGTTATGTTTGTCTGTGTCTAAAATACATATTAAAATGATTTATTTCCGTACAAATGTATGAGGAAAGTTTTTTGCGATTTCTGACATTTGTAGTTCTCAAATCTTAGTCGGTCCAATAGAGACTTGATCCTTATAAGAAATAGGATTGATTTCAAAAAAAAGTTTTTGTTTAAAATGACCATTTTCTTGATTTCATTTCATTAGAATATCTTAAAAAATTATAGATAGTCTTCTAAAAGCGTTTTCCTGTAACTATAACGGTTAAGGTACCTGTCCTTACTGTCCCGTCTCAAAAATTCACTCTGTATATACCTACATACAGTAGCTGGCTCAGTTTGATTTGCATATCCTGTTGCCCGTAGCGTGTTGTTACACAACGTGAAAAGTATGTTTACCATAGAAAAGGTTATAGTGAGCTAGACGTAATAACGTAACGTATACATCTGATTACCGTTGGAGTAGAAAAGTTCTGGAGTGGAGACCGCGTCTCGGTAAACGTAGTATAGGGGACGCCCTCAGGCGAGGTGGAGTGACGACCTGCATAAGATAGCTGGCAGAAGCTGGAAGTGAAAAGCCCAAAATCGATCAGAGTGGTATGCAATGGGAGAGGCCTAGATCCAGCTATGGACTGCGATAGGCTGATGATGATGATGAGCTTAACTTTAAAGATTGTTAAATGCTTTCACGGATTTTTTTAATAATAAAGGGGAAAAATAATTCTTACGAAATCTTGGCGAAACTTTAACCATTTACGCATAGCTTGCGTAACGAAAGAAACTACCAAAAGGAATATTTTTTTGTTACTGTTTTGCTAAACTTTATTTATACAATTCAAGCTTTTGCCCCCGACTCGCTCCACGTGTATATCGATTATCTCGTTAAAGAGAAGTTTAAGTTTTTCTTAAAAAAACAGACTAAAAAAACTTTCAAAATTTCATTGAAATCTTTGCAGCAATTTAGCAGTGTAATCGTAACAGGCAGAGAGACTTTCGAATTTATAATATTCGTAGTAGTATTTTCATTTAAATTATTTTATAAACTTTAAATTTTGCAATAAATTTTTGCTTAAAAATTTATATTTTTAAGCAGTATCTCTAAGTTTATCTCTGTTAACATATCGCCTTGTATTGAAAAAAATATTCAAAACAGAACTGTATCTGAAGTGCATCATTACGGGACCAATAAAGTTACAATAGGACTCAACAATAACATCTTATTGGATCACTTTGTAAAGTGGTGCTGTCTGTGCGAGGATTCTTCAACGACTCGTCTTCTATTGAAAAGATTGGTCCTCAGTGGACTCTTTGAATCTAACAATGCATTCACAAGTACCCTGTATTTTCTCAGTATTGTACCTCTTGAGTACTCTGAAAGAATTGCATCTTACCGTTTTATATTATTATTTTACTACAATTCTTCTTCCTAGCCTTATTCCCAATATTATTGGGAGTCGGCTACTAGTTCAACCAGTTTAACCTGTAAATCAGTTTTTCCACGAAGCGACTGGCATCGGACCCTAAGGGAGAACTGAAATTCGAAGTTGAATTAGTTGTCAGTAAATTTGAGGGCACTGACTTAACAATAACGATTGCAATAGATGTTCATGACAGATTGGCTTTACTTGCTCTCCGAGGCACGGGCACGAGTCACCGCCAAACTTCCAAACTCCGGGCTGTTATTAGGGATGCCCTAAGAAAAACCCAAAAACACTTTCCCCCGACCTGGGATCTGAACCCGAGACCTCTTGATTAGCATTCGCATACGCTATCTGCGCTATCTGCTAGACCAACGAGGCATTTATTTTTTAAAGCCTGCAATAGTGACTCTACTCTGCCTGATCGAGTGTATGATGTATACATGAGTACCAATGAAGAGATACACCATCCTCATGGTGAATGCAGACAACACAGCATTGTGACCCTTACTATAGTGAGATGCTTCTACACCATTAGGTCTTCGTTCTTGCACTCACGAATGTTGTCAATAGAGGTTGGTCTTCTGTGTGAAGAAAGTACCAACCCCGTCGAATGGACCTAAAGCCTAAGTAGTGCCTATCTTGCTTTGAAATATAATTGGTAACTTTAAAAAAAAACAGTTAAGGAATTTGAGTTTTAAACAAAGTCCTGTCAGGTATTTAATAGGTAAAAATCAATTATTAAATTCTGATGTCATACGTTTATTAAATATTATTAATTGTAGATACGTAAAACGAAGTATATATTTCTAGTTTTTGTTTTGTTTTTCAAATAAAAACATTAAACAAAGTTAATAAAGTGAAATCGATATGAAATAGATTAAATATGCACGCAATATCAATAATTACATTTACATAAACATGAATTGCTTTGCTTATATTAACATGTACAGCTATATGTAAATCAGAAGTGGAAAATGAAATGAAATGCATTAAATTCATACGTTGCATAAATTTCCAATACATATTTTAACTGAGCATTAGCATAATATTTTGATTTTGACATTGTCTACCCGTGACCACGAGCGGTATAACCCGTTCGAAACGTCGGAAAGTAGAAGGTATCGTAACCTTTCTAATGTTATCGTGAATAAGTCCCGTATACAGTAAAAATAATGAGTATGTGTAAAAGTCGCTAAAGTCTAAAAGCAGTTTTGATTAATATGTTTGTATTGAATAATCGCCATGAAAACTGGTTATAAGTAAATAAATATATATGCACTCATTATTTAATAATCGATTACATTTAAAGATTTAACCGTTACAAATATGTATGTATTTATAAACACGTGGTAATCAAAATAACGCTACAGACATCTATGCACTATAAATATATATTAGTTTATAAAAGAGAAAGTGAAACGGTGAATACCTATTTAAATTCATATGACAGATAATATCAAAAGAGACTCCCTTCATTCATCATAAGCCAGTATAATTAGCTACGTACAAAGACGGTTCAGCTCGTTGTTCCAGTGGTTAGCGATAAAAGGCCTCGGCCAATTCTCAGTCAGGCCAAGGAGTGTTATTAAGTTTTCTCATTAAATAAATGCTCAATACCGCATAGTTTGGAAGTACGAATCTAAACCCTAGTGGCTCAGAGCGCAACTTGCACAGAATGCCTTGCACCTGACCTCTTCCCGCAGTCGTGTCGGTTAACCATCCTATTGAATTATAAGAACGAGATTACATAGAAAATAAAATAATATTCGAGAATGATTTTAGTGTGTAGAAGATAGACGTTTTACGCACATATTTCACTTACCTGTGTACACTAATGTAGTGCACTCAATAAGCCTTTATTCAACGACTACTTGGCTCGACCATTTCTTATCAACACTCAACGAATCACATTCATTTCCGAAACGCTCCGACCGAAAAAATTACTGCGCTAAGAATTTTAAATACAACTTTACTACATAAATCATAAAATTCACATTCCTTCGATTGAAGTGTCAATACTTAGACTGTACTTACTATGATATTCTTTTCTTGAGGCTTACTTCCAGTTAGATACAACTGAAATTCAAAGTTAACCATCTATAAAGAGATCTTGACGTTCACAAGTAGTACGGCAATAAGGATAAGTGATTTATGATTGTCATATATATGAGTACGTAGGGCATTTTTTGTGGTCTTGTTAAAAGTTGGGAACAGTTTAGTGGTTAAGTTATGGAAGTATTAAGTTAGTAGCAAATTGCGTTATGTATGAGCGGGGTTCCCTTTCGGCCACTCACAGAGATAGTGATTGTAACTCGATTTTTGTGTAGCTATCGTAACGCTGTGGGATATTAAATATTATATGTAGTACTATATAATTATATAATTATAATATTATATAATTATAATTATATAATTATATAATTATATGTGGGTAGTTGAAAGGTCAACACAAGAACTTATAAGCTCTTACTAATTATTTAAAATAAAAATACAATAAATAGTTTTTAACCAAATTTAATGAATATAAAGAGTTGTGAACAGTAAATACCTGCTGGTCTAGTGTTATCCATCCATAAACATAACTAAATAATCTTTAACATATAGCAATCACAGTGTCACCATGAAAAATATTCAAGAAATACAAGACTGCTTTGAGAAGAGGATGGCAGGCTTCGAAGCGGAACTCCTGAAGAGAACCTCCAACGTTAGTCTGACTAGTCTCGCAGAGGAGTTCAATACATTTAAAACTCTTATTCTTGAGACCTTAAAGTCCTTCCAGAGTCAGATGGAGGCAATAGTGAATGAGGTGGATAGTATGGAGACACGCAGCCGCCGTAAAATACTTCTCATTCATGGTGTTGCGGAGAAAAAGGATGAGAGTACATCCCTGGTGGTGGCAGACGTGGTATCAAGTAAGTTGGGTCTTGATTCCTTTACACCTGAGGACATAAGCCGCTGTCACAGGATGGGTCGACAGTCTTCGAGTGAAAAACCAAGGCCTATTCTTGTTGAGTTCGGGACGGTGGTGCTGCGGGACAGGGTTTGGGCATCCAAAACAAAACTTAAAGGCTCCGGTGTGACCCTCTCCGAGTTCCTGACGCGGTCGCGACACACAGCATTTATGGCAGCACGCGAGGAGTTCGGCATTAATAACTGTTGGACCAAAGAAGGAATTGTATTTGTCCTGGGTCCTGATGGTTCACGCTACCGCATTATTAGTGTTGCAGATCTCAAACAAATAAAGCCAGTGGCTGCTGAGAAGCCAACAGTGCCAAAAAACCCAATTACTAAATCGCGAAGAGCAGCTACTGGGTCCAAAAAATAAGTGGATGAGTGCTTGTTTACATATGATTGTCCATAAGTTGATTTAACGATATGCCTAAATATTTTGTGTTGTAACGATGCATTGACTGGATGAACCTTACATGAACAATAGTTCCTATATACTCTTCTTATATACAAATATCATTATTCTACCTTATTTTAGATAAACTTATTTAATATACCAATTACCAATACAAAATTACAAATGACACATTCTGTCAAAATTGCGTTCCGATTTGCCTTCACTAAGTATTTTGTCATTTTGAAACATGGTCTTTCTGCACAAGAGGTTCATCCAAATGCTCGTGCGTTTTATTAACTCTGCATGTTATTCTAATCCTATTTTCGTTCAATTTCTTCCTTTTGTTGTTGTTTTCAGTTTTTTTTTGTTAGTTCCTTTTGCTTTTATTTAGTTATGAATAATTATATAATTGATGAAAATGTCATACACGACTGGCGGGTGGACTGAAATGTCTAATTTTTATTGTTTTACATACGTATTTAGTAATTATTTTTATAGTTTTCTATTTTTTTGTGATTATTTAAATATATATATATATATTTCTTTATACATATCTGTATATTTAGTATATTTATTTATTTATAATTTTGGTAAATTTGTTAACTATTTATTCTTCATTTATCATAATGTCTGACCTGAATTATAGTGATGATAGTTTTTACTCCAGTAACAGCCATAACGCTAGTTTTGTTAGCATACCGTCACTTCAAGAGAATCTTCAGTACCGGTTCTCTGATGCACCGCGGCATTTTAATGTAGTCCATATTAACGCTCAGAGTATTCCTGCTCATTTCCCTGATATGCTGGCTACCTTTAATTCTCAAAACATACATGCCATCTTGGTGTCAGAGACGTGGTTGAAACCATGTCTACCATCCACATTATACACTCTTCCTGATTTTAATCTCATAAGGAATGACCGCGCGATTGGTGGTGGGGGTGGTGTTGGTATATATCTACGACAGCATATTCCTTTCTCCATTGTGAGTATGTCAGCGCAACCACCGCCACCGGACGCCGGTGAACATCTTTTCTTAGAATTAGACCTTAATCACTTAAAAGTTTTATTGGGAGTTTACTATTCGCCCTCATTACGTACCAACTTCTTTTCCTCCTTCGAAAATTTACTTGAAACACTATCTCCCACTTACAGCCACACAATATTAATGGGTGATTTCAACACCTGCTTGATAAAAAACGACTCCCGCGCCTCTTCATTACGCAGTGTAGTGGACTGTAATAACTTATCTCTTCTAACACTTGATGCTACGCATCACTTTCCCAACTGTACCCCCTCTCTTCTTGACCTGATTCTTGTCTCTTCCACTGACCATGTCATCAGCCATGGCCAGTATCCAGCTGATGCATTCTCTTATCATGACTTACTCTTTCTTTCCTATGCTATCCGTCCACCCAAGGCAAAGACGAGAATTATTGTGCAGCGCAACTTTAGCAGTATGAATGTTGTTAAGCTTAAAGAGGATGCACGTAATATCAACTGGTCGGTTTTGTTGAATTCACAGTGCGTAAATGAAAAAGTTCAAATATTCACAGAAAAGTTACTGCAACTTTACAACGTACACGCACACTTGCGGTCGATCAAAATAAAACATCTACCGGCCCCATGGCTCACTGAAGAGATACGACAGATCATGACCAAGAAATGCTTGGCAAAAAATAAATACAGGCGTCGTCCAACGAATGATAATCTGGAAAAGTACGTGTACTTTAGAAATCTCTACAATAAGATGTGTAGAGACGCACAACGCCAACATATCCACTCGTCCGTTGAAAACGGAGATCCAGCAAAAGTCTGGAAATTTCTTAGAACACTGGGAGTCGGGAGGTCTCGTCAAGACTCTATTCCTAAAAACTTAAACATAGATTCACTTAACAAACACTTCTCTACCGCGTCTGACATCAATGTCAATACGAAAAGTAATACTCTTAGATATATTTCTTCTATCCCAACTCCCAACCATTCACCTTTCATCTTTGATCAATTGTTCGCTTGTGATGTTAGGAAGACCATTCTAGCGATTTCATCGAATGCAGTAGGAAGTGACTGTATCAGCCGAAACATGATTCTACCTATCCTTGATGAAACCCTTCCCATCCTATGCAATATCCTGAATCACTCTTTGTCAAGCGGTGTCTTTCCATGTGCATGGAAAGATGCTCAAGTAATCCCTCTACCTAAAAAAGCTAAACCCTCTTCATTTTCTGACTATCGACCCATATCTATTTTACCTTTCCTATCTAAAGTCCTCGAACGCCTCATCCACTCTCAACTAAGTAATTTCCTTTCCAAAAATTCATTACTAAATCCCTTCCAATCCGGCTTTCGTCCTGGTCATAGCACGACCTCTGCATTAGTACATATAACGGATAGTATCAGGCTCGGTATGGATAGTGGAATGATCACAGTACTTACCTTACTTGATTTTAGCAATGCATTTAATACTGTTGATTTTCAGATTCTGCTTGATATACTACGATCTCTTAACATATCTCCAAGGACAATTGATTGGTTTCATAGTTACCTGTCTGGTCGCCGGCAACGTATTTGCATTGAGGACTCGCTGTCCTCTTGGTGCAATATTTCTGCTGGTGTACCTCAGGGTGGCGTTCTATCTCCTTTACTCTTCGCTGTTTTTATAAACTCAATCTCTAACCAATTAAGTTCCTCCTACCATCTTTATGCAGATGATTTACAAATATACACACAAGCTCCAATAAACTTGTTACCGGAGGCTTTTGATATAATCAATGCGGACCTCAAGAATATTAGTGAATGGAGTCACAATCATGGACTCAAAGTTAATCCCGTAAAAACGCAAGTATGCGTAATTGGTAGTCCCGGGATGGTGTCAAGAATAAATTGGACACATCTACCACAAATTCTATTTGATGGCACTGCTCTCGAGATAAGTACAAGCGTCAAAAATCTAGGAATCGTAATAGACAGTACGTTATCCTGGGGTCCACATATACAAGAACTTAGTCGAAAAATACACGCCGCTGCCGGGTCTCTCAGAAGACTACGTAACTTTCTGCCGACTGCAACTAAGACTTCACTTGCACAAGCACTTCTTCTTCCAATTCTCGACTATGCCGATGTCAGCTATCTTAATCTCACTGAAGCACAACTTGATAAGCTTGAGCGACTACAAAATTTCTGTATACGATTTGTATTTGGGCTACGAAAATACGATCATGTCTCCGAATTTCGTCAAATGCTCAAGTGGCTTCCGATTCGCTCTCGCCGGAATACTCATATCCTCACTTTGCTTTACAATATCTTATTTAATCCTAAAGCCCCCTTGTACCTCAAAGAACGCTTCAAGTTCCTTAATGACACACATGACAAATGTCTAAGGTCATCTGAAGATTTGAGACTGAAGATGCCTCTGCATTCCACAAAATTTTATGGCCAGTCTTTTACAGTTGAAGCTGTACGCTTGTGGAATGCACTACCGACGAACATTAGGAAGGCACAAACAATAAATAGCTTTAAAAAAATGATTCAGGAATTTTATACTGCATAACTGGATCAGACACAAATTTGGATATTATGTGAATGTCTTGTTATTATATATGTATGTATTTATATTATATATTATGTATGATATATGTTTAGTATAATGTACATGTATGTATATCGTTGGTATGTATGTATGTTTGTATGTATACGTATGTATCTATTTGTACACGTATGGAGATATATAGTATATGCATTCCTAAGTTATATTCATGAGCGAATTATAATTTTTCAAAACTCATTGCACCGTCAACTACTGTCTTTTCAAAACATTTTATTCCATCCCAAGGTTGCCTGGAAGAGATTGCTCTTAGCAATAAGGCCGCCCTTTGTACATTAAACGTAAGTTCTGTTTTGTTTTGTGAATCTATAACAGTGTGCAAATAAAGAGTTATCTATCTATCTATCTATCTACTGATGAAGTACCTGCATGTCCAAAAGTGTATTGAAATGGTAAAAAAATATAATATTTAGAACAATTTAGAAGTTGCCAATCATCATTTGTGATATAATTTTAAGGTCCTTTTTAATTAAGGCCGAGTACTCGTAAAAGGCCTGATATAATAATAGATAAAATAATTTTTAAGAAAATATTTCAGCTTAAAGTGTGAAAAATTAAGAGATCGTAACTTATTACAAACTACCGAGAATTATTTGGTGATTTTATTAAAACATTTTAAGATAGTTGTATCATTGTAACAAACGACTACATTGTTTTTTTATAAGTTAGGTCTAGTGGTTGGCGTATGCGGCTGCTGATCAAGAGCTCTCGGGTTCGATTCCCGGGTCGGACTAAATATTATTTGTGTGATTACCAAATGACCAAATATATATGTGATTAACAAATATTTGTTTCGGAGTCTGGGTGTTTTATATGTATAATATGTATGTATTTAAAAAAAAAGTATGTTTATGTATTTATATCAGTTGTCTAGTACCCATTATACAAGCCCTGCTTAGCTTGGGACTAGATGATGTTGTGTGTCAGATGTCCGCAATATTTATTTATTATTTATTTATTGTTTTGTCTGCCACGCTAGTGCAGTGGAAATATAATATGAGACTACAGCAGTCACATACATTATCAGGTTCCATTGCCAATTTTTTGTGTGATCTGTGGATATTTGTTTCGGAGTTTCGGTGTTTCCTGTGTATAATAAGTATGTATTCACAAAAAAGTTTAAAAGTATTTAAATAAGTTGTCTAGTACCCATAATTACAAGTTTTGCTTTGTTTGGTACTAGAGGGAATTATGTAAGATATTATATAATAAAACCCTAGAAAAACAGTGATCATTTATAAAAACATGAGGAATCCTATGGAAATATTCCATTTGCGCTTAAGTGTTGAAATTATTTGATGAGTCACCGAAAATTTTCCTAAACTTTAATGTTGTATGGCGAGGTTAATAAGATTGAATTTGGAGTGATTAAAGACCAATTCTCGTGAATTTTATATGTGAAGCCTTAAATGTATTGTCGATTCCTTTTGGGAATCTCTATGAATACTACATTATATGTCAGTACACGATAGAAGGTTCTTTTATTGATTTTTAAGTCGATATAAAATGGAATGAGGCAGAATATACCAATTTATAGACATAATAGCACAAATTATTGTGCTTCTTTCTTTAACTTATGCACGAGAGAATTCCCTGAGAGAAGGGGATTTAACTTCACGGTTGGCCTAGTGATTTAAGCGGTCACCACGCCGCTTTCCTAATGCGCCAAGTGTCGTGGGTCCAAACCTCAAATCCTACGTGGGACAACGCTTTCTGTGATTCTGTTGTTCTGAGTCTGGGTGTTCTTTGTGTCCGTTTCATGTATGTTGTAAAATCCCTCACCATGCAGTATTTATATTCCCAACACGAGTCTTAAAAAAATACAGATCTGTCACTAGTCAATTTATTCCAAAACAGAAAATAATATCCAAAACCGACTTTTGTAGTGAGTCATTTAAATCTAGAGGAAATGAAGTAATTCCAGCTCCTGAGAAGTTTATCTGACATTAGTAATTGTACTTACGCCACAATGTTGTCTCCGTGATATTAAAACAAAGAACTCCCCTGACGCTCGACGACCTACTTTAATAGATAAAGATTGAAAAAATATAATGTTTCTTGATTTATGGGGTAAATATACTGTTTTATTTAATCTAGATAGAAAATTTATTTTACTCCATATTTAAAATCGCATTTTGATCTAGAGGAAATCAAACATAGACAACTTTGAGCAAAATCCTTTTACTTTTCCTTATACCAGTTGACCGGTTAGATAATTGAATAATCATTATGATGCACGCAGAAATTTTAGCGTAAAATGTTTTGTGAACTAAGTATTAAAATGTCACTCTTACACAAATAAATTATTATCGTATTAATGTAAAATATTGACACAAACATATTTGAAACTTTTATGTCGTCAAAACTTTTTTATTTGACATTACGCACTACATGGTATTGATTGATACATATATTACTGATTGATACAGTAAAAAGGACCTGGTTCGACGAGGCATATAGTCGAGAAAGACGCACAATACATCGTCTGGGTCCTCACCATGGCATAAAGCTTGAAACTAGTCAGGCCAGTTTTTCATTCAAGTAACAGAAGAAAATTTTCACCTCGTCAAAAAGATACTCAGATGGATTAATTACGAACATTGAAGGCAGGTAAAAAGATGGGAAGACGACTTTCCAAAGGGATCGAGAAGAAGTGCACAAGTGGAGGGAATTAGAGGAGGCCTATGCAGAAGACATCCTGACCTGGTTACTGATGCTAATTGACGAGATTTTAATTTAATTTATTTTTTTATAGCACTGAATGATTTTGCTATTCTGAAAGGTGAACATATTGGTAACGGCAGGCGCTTACAAAATTAGGAAATCTTGGAAATAGATCTAGAGATCTTATACCAACTTGATGTTATTAGTAAAGTTACAACTCTTTAGATACAGGATTGATTCCATATTGTTATTATAGTTAGTGTTGTTATTATGTGAGAGATTGGTGGCAAAGCTTATCTGCGTTTTGTTATTTTTGAAGTTTATAAATCGATTCTAAAGTTGATTGTTCTTGCTTGAATTTGATTGCGATTAAAACATCAGCCTGCAATTGCAAGATAATTATAATATCCTATTTTTCTTCTGTCTGAATATTTTGCCAACCTCTTTGGATAGATTGATAGGAGAGTTGTGCAAGGCCTTATATATACAACAGTTTGTCATTAAATACATACGTTTTTTGCTATTCTAGTATGTATCGAGTAGATATTGATGGTATCCTGTTCGTTAGTACTAATTCTTTTTCTTGTAATCAGCTTACACGTTATAAAATATTTTTGTACTGTGAACTATCTCATACAATCATGTATGCATACGTTAGTACTAAGAGAATCATCTGAAAATTTACGGTTAATACATTAAATAGTAACCTATGTCTTTAAGAATCAAAGAATTTTTTATTAAGAAATTTTTATTTAAAAATGTCTATCTCGGTCTGTATGTCTGTTACGCTTTCACGGCTAAACCTCCGCACCTATTTCATTTAAATTTAGGATGTAGATTCTTTAATACTTGGGAAAGGATATGGATTACTCTATATAAAACATATTTGAGCTAGTTACAAATATAAATGATACTACATATATCCTACAACCAAATATTTTTTTGTACCAAATCTGATACAAAATAGATTTTTATTAAAGTGAACCTTAAAGGAAGATAGAAATATTCCATTAACTATTCACAGGGTTTCAGAAAATCAAATAGTAGAACCGAAACCCACGATACGAGACGGTGAAAAACAATAGGGCTACAAATGATTTGGCATCTATACAAAATCCTTAACAATTTCAATAAGCTCCTCCAAATCTGTACCATGTATTGTTCAAAGTACAAAAGCTTAAACCATTCTCACGGAGGCACAGAGAAAGGGATCATTTCGTAAATTGGAAAAAGAATTGAAATCTATAGCCATTGTGTACACAAATATATGTGCCTTAGTATCATCAATTTATATAAATAATAGTAATAAATATTTTCGAACATCTGACACACAATATTATATAATCCCAAACTAAGCAGATTGTGCTATGGGTACTAAACAACTGATATAAATACATATATACTCGTACTTTGAAACACAAACATTTGGTCCGACCCGGGAATCGAACCCGAGACCTCTTGATAAGCATACATACATACATACATAAACCACTAGACCAAAAAGGCAGTCACTGAAGATCGTTTCTTTATGGTATAGCGTGTAAACCGGTAGACGAGTCATCTGAGATAAGTGACGGTAGTCGCTAATGAACACCGACATTTCAAGATTCGAAATACATTGAAACTCTCTGAGGGGCCAACACCTACTTGCTTAGAAGTGGCTTAATCCTCTAAAAGATCACCTATCTAGGTACCGACCGCGCCGTCGTTACTTACCTTCGGTGATTGTTTCTAATCACCTAATGCAATTTATCTATGAGCATTTTCACTCGCAATAATATATCTTATCCATCACACTTTTACTGCTTTCGTAACTAGGTACTCGGCCCGGGGTCGACCCCAACTGTGGTTCATAAATTACTGCACTATTACCTGTCATAAGCTGAGCTGCTTTCACTGAACTTTAACTTCACTTCATAACACATTTGTTTGACGTCTGCTGTGTTCAACGTCATTTTTGTCTTGAGCTGGTGAGTGCTCCTCTGTAATGCAACTCGAAAATGAATTTCTTTTCTGCTATAATTTTTTGTTATGAAGAAATGAAAGCCTTATGTCACATTTACGATACGAAAGTTTTATGCCTTAAACACAGTTTTAATACATATACGAAGTCGAAATATTAATTTGGATGGAAAATACCTTTTTATAACATAGATCGTACTCAACTTGTTTGTTTAACGTCCTAAACACGATGAGAGCCAAAAACGCTGAATCGTATTTTGTTAACATTACTGTTTACATTATTGTTACTGAAAAATGAAATTGAGTATTACAGCTGTCAGGGAAAATTACAAATATGAACAAGAATAAATATCAAATTTAAACTAGGACGGGTTGTTAGAAAATTATTATATGTTCTACCCAGAAAATCATGAGAAATAATTCAATTAACATATTTTAATACAGATTAACAAGTACAAAATATAAACATCTTATGAACCCTTTCGATGAAATTAATGTTATACCAATCATTATCCCCTACGCTTCTACAGTTCTGAAGCGATTTTAATGAAATTTAGTACAAAGATAGATTCTAATTTAACTCAATTGCCAACACACACTGCTGGATCTACGTTGACTGTAATTTTATTTATTGTAATTTGTTGCTAATTCGTATTAGCTTCTAGAATAAATTATAAAGAGATCTCTTTGGCACTCACTAAACAGCTAATGGTCAGTTGCATTTCTACTTTTGATGGTGTACATAAGGCATACGTAAGGAATGCCACCACCAATGTACTACGTCGCAGCGTTGTTATCAACAAACTCCAGGGGCTACCAGCTAATCTATATCGGTCGTCTTTGAGCCATGATTTAGGAGACAAACGGCCCAAAATAACGCGTTGTCGGGCTTTTCAGAGCGTCAATAATGTTGGTTTCGGACGAATAATGTCGATTTAGTCAATGTAGAAAAATGTTTGTGAGAAAAATATTTCGATCTTTATTTCACATTAAGTGGAAAAGAATATTATTTTGGAGTTTATGGAAAAAATATCGTTTTACGTACAGTATTTGTTGCTGATGTTTATGTAGTGGACTCATTCATTTATGTAGTAGAATCAAAAAGGGAATCTTGATTTGAAAAAACTGTAAGGTCGTTGGTCTAGTGGATAGCGAATGAGACTGCTAATCAAGAGGTCTCAGGCTCAAATCCTAGGTCGGGCCAAAAGTGTTTTTGGGATTTTCTTAGAAAAATTTGGGATTTCCTAATCATCGTTATTTCCAAGCTTATTTGCGTTCAGTTACTGATTTAAACAGTGCATGAAAACAAACAAACACTATCGAAACAAGAATCAACCACGTGGTTTGATAGGTGTACCTATGTAAATTGTATAATTATTATTATTAAGGCTTCTACAGTTCTGAAGCAATTTTAATGAAATTTAATACAAAGATCGATTCTAATTTAACTCAATTGCCAACACACACTGCTGGATCTACGTTGACTGTAATTTAATTTATTGTAATTTGTTGCTAGGTTCGTATTAGTTTCTAGAATAAATTATAAAGAGATCTCTTTGGCACTCACTAAACAGCTAATGTTCAGTTACATTTCTACTTTTGACGGTGTACATAAGGCATACGTAAGCAACGCCACCACCAATGTACTACGTCGCAGCGTTGTTATGTTCACTCTGGCATCACACAAACTATTTTAAAGCGTTTCAGGAGTAATAACATTTTTCCGCTTAAGATGTCTATGCAAAGCTCAGTACTGCGTGAATATTAAATAAACTACCGGTCACAAAATAAGATTAGAAAATCCAGGGAGAGCTATTAAAATGGTGTATCGTCCATCGATATTTTACATGGAAGCCATTAGCCTTAGTTCGGAGGGTGGCGTCGACACGTAATGCTATTATCACTCGCAATCCCGGCGAGCTCCACTTAACATTGTTAACCATTTTACTATGGAGTGGCATCAATAAAAAAGTTAAAATTCGTTGTCAGTTTTTGGTCAGAATACATCTAAAAGTATAACAAGCAATGTAACACAGTCTACGCTTAACGAAACTTTGGTATATCTGACAACCGAGGCATTTAAATATGTATGTTCACAGTTGGAAACAAATTAGTTAAAGAATATTAACGCATTAGAGATTTTCTTTCCAGTTCATAATTATTTCAAATAATTCCCATATGATTCATCTACCGATCTTGTACACACATATTGTTTACCCAGTGGCTATCGTTGATAATTATCAAATTCCCGGTTATAGGCTTGCAACAGAAGGAACTTGGTGGGCACCTCTGCCAACCCGACTAAATGTCGTTGAATTTTCATAAAGATTTTGTTTTTTTAATTAAACTACCTATGTTATAAGAATTAAAATAAACAAACAAATATCAAACACAGAAATTTCCTACATGGGAAACCAATAAATATGAAAATCGAGGCCCCGATATAGTAATTAAAGAAATAACTCATACTTATGAATAATAGGATTTATTCATTTCATCATCATCATCAACAGCCTTTAACAGTCCACTGTTGGACATAGGCATCTTCTTAGAAAGGAGGTTTTGGCCTACTATACCACGCTGGCCAGACGGGTTGGTATAGGGTTGATTTCAAGTTTTCCTTCTCTTTGCATTGATGTTGTCTTGCGTGGTTTGTCCCTTAGTCGCCTTTTACGACACCCGCGGGACGAATAGGTGTGGTGACACTTTGTATTCTTAATCCGTCACCACGCGGACAATTAATTTATTCACGATTAATTGATCGTAGCGTAATTGATTAAATTGTAATGATCCTTTAAACTTTCTACAATAAATCTATGTAATTTGACAGATGAACATCTGGAATAATCTCCATGATTAGTTATTAGAATCAGTTATCTCGGTTGTCAGAAAAGGGTCTCGAAGTTGAGACAAGTCTGGGCGAGACTCCTTGTTATCCCGGGCATATCTTGTCAGAAATTGGAAACACACCCCACCCCCGTAAGTTACCATAGTAATAGTTTCATGCGTCTTATCTAAGTTTCATTTTAAATGCGCAGGCGAGATTCTATGAATCGTTAGTGTTCTTAGAGAAATCACTGTACTGGAACGATTAAGATACGAGAAAGGGTTGCCAGAATGTGGATCTAGAATTTATATATACCTCGCTGGTTTAGCGGTTTTCATATGTGACTCTATATAAAGAGGTGGCCTGGTCGATTCCCAAAAATGTGGTTTAGTAATTTTACAAAAAATTCTTAATTTTCTTACTGAATTTCCAATAAAATCGTAAAATAACTGAGCCGTCAAATTCAGCTCACCTTCAGGGTTGCAGAAGTGCGAAGGCTATCGCTCCATGGAGAAACTGATATTCTAATCGATCCTAAATAATATTTGATATGGTTTAAGATGTATTTATATATAAATCCATTTGTAGGTACCAGTCTTGTTTCCATATTTCCATGTTCAAGTGTATAATCCGCCTGATAGAAGTACCGTGTATTACTAAAGTTACACGACCATAGGAGTCGTAAACTCGTTGTTAAAGCTGTCTCCCGTTCACTCAACACTCAAGAAACACTAATAATGACTTAGTTCTAGAGTACTAAAAGTGAAAAATTTTTCTCAATAGAGGTATAGTCGAGTATTATATTCAAAAAATAATATGAATGTGTTAATTTAAAATTAAATAGTTATAATGTGTTTTCCAGTTTATTCAGAAAATAGCCATATACTTGTAGTAATTTATTGTAATGTGCTTCTTTATAATATTGAATGCTCTTGATATTACAACTACAATAGGTCTTTCACTATAATTAAATAATTAAAAGCATCATCCTTCTGTATTTTGATTCTAGTCACCACCCGCCCCTCTAGCCAAGTTGCAAACTGTCTTCATTTTCTATTATATTCTCTATTCTATTTCTGTTGTTTCGGTTTCTAAGATTTTGTTTTGATCACATACCTGAGTGACATTAGCTAATAAAACAATATAAAAGAAAAATAAAGTAAAGAATTCAATAGAAAACGATTACCGTTTGCAACTTGGCTACGGTGGCAGAACACTGTCTGATGTTCCAAGGTTTTTTCTCTTTTCCCAACAATACAGATACAATTTATTACTTTTATGAAAGTAAACACATCTTCCTAGACACTAGTATTTTAACTCGTGTTCTATATTATCACTTGTTTTGTACTCGGACAACTCAGCTTTTCTACTTATAAGAGTATAAAACTCGAGTGTGTTTCATGTAATCCTGATAATGGCAACTTAAACATATGAAGAGTTTTTGTATTTTCTTTTATTTGTCACATTTGTTCTGTAATATCTCTTGAGTAGTTCCTTAAGTATGACAAATATACGGAAGGTTATAATTCTATAAAGAGGTACTTTTTCTTTTGTAGATTTTTGATCTTATGCAGGTGCAATCAATTTCTGCCTATCTCTCATCTTTTAGACTAACTTCAGCTTGAGTTTATTGATGAGAACTGAGAAAGCTATTAGAGACTACCGCTGTATCAGCTACTCGGTACACAATATGGGTTTTATTAAAACGACTTTGATGGATGGAGCGATCTGTCAAGGAAATCTGAATTTTGTGTTCAGATACGGCCGACATATGATCGGACTCCAAATTTGTTTATTTACATACTGACTTTTATCTATTAATTATCCCTTTTTTTTAAAACCTTTTTAAAAAAGGGATAAAAATATTCCATGATCTTTCAGTCTCTTATTTCACTACCATTTACTGAAAGGTATTTTAATCGAAGAGGTAGACGGATGTCAAAAACTTCGATGCGTAACCGTTAATCTCGCTTACGTGATAAAAGGCAGTGAAAGATGACCGTCATTCTGATTTGCTGTATGGTTTTATGTGTAAAAATAATTACGTCAATACGTCCGGATAAAAAATCAAAAATCCTCACAAATGTACACACAATAATTTCCAATCATTTACATGTTTATAACTCATTTGATACACATTCATCAAACCCCTCAATACTCTCCTCTTCTATTTCTCCTTCATACCTCATTTCCCTAAACAAATAAAGGTAAAATTACGAAAACATTCTGCTCATGTACCTGCTGTAAGGAAAAATAACTTTAAGGAAAATTACTTAAGAAATATGTTCAACAAATATTCGTGGTGACAGTATTGATTTAATGGGCTGAAACAGACAGTATATCTGTATAAAAGATTCATTAGATGCGGTTCAGCTGGCTCGAAAATTTGCAAAATACTATTATTCATGCTACAGTAGGTTATTGTTTGGTAAATATATTCGTGGATTGCATTTCTGATTGACTGTTCCGGATCGAAAGTTCATTTAAAATTGAATATTCATTTGCTGTCTGTGTGCATTGTGTCACTACAGAGGTATTCTTCAGAGTGCATAGCTCAAACGATTTGTGAAATGGGTTTGGTTGGAAATTGAATCGGGAATAAGGAGGCAGGAATTCTCAAACGTTTTATTGAATATCAATGAGAGTATATTGCTTGAATCGGTGTCGATCCTGCTACTCACTGTGCCAGAGACGTTCCGTTTATGTGAGTACACTTCTGTGAGCTTTATGAACTAGTAACACTACCTTGACTTATGGTTTGTAAAGATAAAATATTCACGTCATGTATGTTTTCGTCATAAAACTAAGTAATTTACTTATAACATTTTTGGTTGAAGGTAAAGTTGATGGACATTATTTTAAATTGAAATGTCAAATTCAGACGTGAAAGCAGCAAAATAAATTTGATGCTGTCAGATAAATTTACACAACGGAAAATTATGAAGTACGGGGAAGAAACTAAGATACTGCGTCATACCAGTATCAAGCATATAACCAGGCTGCCATAGTATGGGTCACCGTGCTACATTGCCTACCCTCACAATAAACATGGTGGCCCCTACTCCTGGATTTTACTCATGCTTTCCATTAGGCAGAGTAGAGTCACTTTAGTTTGCTAAATTATAAAAAAATAAAAAATAAATCTTATTATCTATCTATCCATGTGGTGATGGAATAAGAATACAAAGAGTCACCACCCCTATTCATCCCGCGGATGTCGTAAAAGGCGACTAAGGGATAAACTACGCAAGACAACATCAATGCAAAGGGAAGGAAAACTTGAAACCAACCCTTTTTTTTTTTTTTTTTTTTTTTTTTTTTTATATACCAACCCGTCTGGCCAGCGTGGTATAGTAGGCCAATACCTCCTTTTCAAGGAGAGGCTTATGTCCAGCAGTGGATTGTTAAAGGCTATTGATGATGATGAAAAATTATTAATGTCTTTTAGTAAATCCTTTTTTTGTAAATACGGAATTGAGACCACAACTAATTGTCATATTTATAAAAAGCTGAGTATAAATACCTTCTGAAATTATAAATGCGAAAATAACTCTGTCTGTGTGTCTGTCACGCTTTTACATCAAAACTACTGAACTGATTTTCTACTCTGTAAAAAGTTTAAGTAATCATATATTAAAATCAGTAAGAACACAATCTATCATCCCTTTATTTACTACCCTTAGAGTTGGAATTCTTTTTCCAATGTTACATTGGACCAATTTCGGACCCTTTCAAACAAAAAATATTTATCAAATACGGGATACTCTGTAAAAAGTTATGCGTGGTTATACATATTAATAAAATAATATATGCACAGAATTTATGAACAATTTAAATTTTTTTGCATGATCCGGGAATCGAACCCGAGATCATTTAACATGCATATACTAGGCGTAAGACTAAGTAGTCGTTCAGTCAAATAATAGTATCACTACATTTAAGTTATACACGAAACTTCGTAATTTTGATTAAAAAAGTTTTAAATACAATTTGATAAAAATTTATAACTTTTTCTGTTGAGACAAGGTTATGTAAATAAGTACAACAATAATAGGTTGAAATTTTGTACAACTGTGTTACCAAATCTAAAAAGTTGCAAAATACGACACAAGGGGTAAACGTTATTAAAAAACTTTAATAGAAAATGGAACCCATAATATACAGTAGTTTACTTACATCATATGAAATAGTAGGCCAATACCTCCTTTTCAAGTAGAGGCCTATTTCCACCAGTGGACTGTTAAAGGCTGTTGATGATGATAATGATATGAAATATGAAATTAAAGATTCTGTTTGTAATTTTAATCATCTGCATGTTTATTGTATAAATAAGGAACTATTTCTTTTGTATCTCCATAATGTGTTTATTCTGTAATCATCATATGTAATCTCTGCAATAACTGGACTAACTTTGTCGAGAATTCTACCGTTAGACAGCGTGTGTTAGAAGAAGGGACTTCTTCTTTTTTCACGGTTTTTAATAGCTTCACTTGTTTGTATGTTTGTAACCGACTCCTTTGGCTTTGTAGATTTATCGAGGACCAACGAAAATACACTAACTTGAAAAAATTACAAAAGAAAAAAAAACATTTAAACAAATAAGTCTTTCTAAAAAAATACAAATAAAAATATCTAAAAACTAGAAAATAATTTTAATGTAATAAAGCGTGGGATGCTTTCTGAAAATATTTGAATAACGTCGCCCCACGCTTTTTACATTAAAATTATTTTCTACTTTTTGGTTTATAAGCGTGTTTAGGTTAGTTTTTTAGAAACTATTTTTTTTTACTTCAGATAACAATCAAAGAGAACAAACCCACGGGCTAAAGTTAGTATGAAATATAAATAAGAAATGCTTTAACACAAATTATCTGATACATTGGCTCATAGAACTCGGTTTATTGGGCCCAAACTGAAAGTCATAGCTGAAGTCAACAGCGATAACGCACTTATTACTCTTGAGATACTACTCCGAGCGGTTAGTATCGATTTACCATCAAGTAAATCGTGTATTCCCTCCACTACAATAAAAATACTTTATCTAGTTAGATAATGTTTTAGTTTCTTAAATGACTTTTATATTTTGTACAGGACGCACTGCGTGGCCGCCGATGCGCGTCTCTCCGTTCTGCCGCAACTTCGATTCGCGCGGATGAGTCTGGACGCTGCACGCCCGTTGCCGCGCACCGCTCGTCCCCCTCTCCTGCTGATACTCCAGCTCCCAAGAAGTCTAACTGGGAGGTTATCGAACACTTCTCGTCGACTAAGACCAACAAAAGTCCTACTGCTGTAAGTACATATTTATTTATTAAATACCATTTATTCTTTGTTCAGAGTTTTAGAAACGACTTATTCATTTTCACGTTGATTATAGCTAAGATGTAGTCCAATAACGTAAAGTTTGAGCAGCGGTAATCGTCATCTGTGACTTGATTTGATTTTAGCGTTGTGCAATATACAACGAAACAAGAATATAACTTTCTTGAGACAAAATAGAGCTGGATATATTATGCTTATTCCTTAAGATTTTTCATATTTAGGCCTACCAAAAACCAAAATGGTGATTACAGATAATGTAGCATGGTGACCGTGTGGGTGTGGCCGTGGGTGGTATGAAAGCTTTGAACCTCCGGTCTTATACTAATCTAAGAAATCCAACAAGATGAATGCTGTCATTTTTATGTTGAGTTACTGTGTAGAAGTACCGCCGTGGTCTAGCCGGCCCATTCATGCTGAAATCAGTGTGGCTCGACTACCTCATCTTCCGAGCCTTTAATCCTTTAATAAGTTTATTTGGGGTCGGCTACTAGTTCAACCGGTTTTACCCGAATTTCAGTTTTTCCACGGAGCGACTGGCATCGGACCTCCGCAACCCTAAGGGAGAACTGAAATTCGAAGATTGAACTATTGCCGCATACGCTAACCACTAGACCAACGAGGCAGTGGCTCGACTACCTGTAATAGATAAAGCAAGTAAACTATGATAAGGAATACTATAAACTGAGAAAGGAAAATAAGGTTGAGAACTCTCTCACTAACTTTCATCGCAACACTTTATAGAAATCTTTTTATAAGTACCTACATGTAATTTTATTGGAAACTTTTCCACGAAGTTCAATTTTGTTCTAGTCTTTAGAGCCATTTACAAGATACTCGGAATATTTTATTCCTACGCAAGAATTGCTCGTTTTTGTTCAATTCAAAGTCATTGAGACGTTCGTATCCATCACATTAGTATGTTGAAGTGCTCTCACTAGGGAACTTAAAAAAAATTCTAAGTAGTATTTCAAAAAACTTATACAGCTTATTTACTATATAATTTGAGTATTTGTTATGCAAGAAGCCCAAAATCGATCAAAGTGGTGTGCAATGGGAGAGGCCTATGTCTAGCAGTGGGCTGATGATGATACCTTTTAAAAGCTTACACTCTTTATATATTAAATTTTCAGTTTTAGTTGCCAAACTTATCCGAAATGGCTTCATCGATCCCTATGAAATTATGTTTATTCAGTAGGTTTAAGAATGGATGTAAATTACTTTTATCGCCTTCAGTATTAAAGAAAGAAATGGAGGGGAGCTGACCCGCAGCATCAGCTTGTATAATATAAAGAAAAATTACATGTTTCGAAAGGCAAACCGCACATGCCTGCCATTCGTATACACTCTGTATATGAAAAGCACTTAAAAACATTTTAATCGTATTAAAATGTTTCTCAGTTTATGAGTACCTATGCTATTTATAACAGAAAAACCGCGGTGCGGTACCTGTGACATGGTATTTAATTGGTTGGCTGCATTGAAAGCACTCTGCACCAATTACTTCAATGACTCCGCCCTCTCCTGCTCAACCCTCATTATTAACTTATTAATTATAATAATTAATTTCATATGATTTTATCATTACCAACTACTAATTTTCATAGTAAAGAACAGTTTGGACTTTAAAATAAAACTTAATAACTATTTATGAAGAAATGGAATAATTTCTTAACTACAAAAGAAAAAAAAGCAGCCAAGTGCGAGTCGGACTCGCCCATGAAAGCTTCCGTAGCAGCAAGTAACATCATATAAAAGTTTTTGTAGTTCGTTGTAACTTTTATCGATGTTTCAATAATAGTGTTTTGATTAGAAGAAATGTAAATTGCGGTTTATGATTTATGACGTATTAAAAAAATCTATTTACTAGATTTCGTTCAAACCAATTTTCGTTGAAAGTTTGCATGGTAATGTACATGTACAAGTTACAGGGGGGGGGGGCACATTTTACCACTTTGGAAGTGTCTCTCGCGCAAACTATTCAGTTTAGAAAAAAATGATATTTTAAACCTCAATATTATTTTTGAAGACCTATCCATATATACCCCACATGAATGGGTTTGATGAAAAAAAATTTTGAGTTTCAGTTCTAAGTATGGGGACCCCCAAAATTTATTACTTTTTTTCTTTTTTTGTGTAAAAATATGAATGCGGTAGACAGAATACATCTACTGACCAAGTTTCAACAGTATAGCTCTTATAGTTTTGGAAAAAAAGTGGCTGTGACATACGGACGGACAGACAGATATGACCAATTTATAAGGGTTCCGTTTTTTGCATGTTGATTTATATATATATACCACAAATAAATAACTTAAGTAGGTATAATTTTAGTACTATGAATAAATAAACAAAGTCAAAGCACAAATTAATACAAACGTCGATACGTTTACACAAGTTGTATCATTTATTTATACAAAGAAAATATCGGAAGTGTATTCAGTTGAACAATACGCTCCGTTTCTTTTCTTGAGAAAACAAGTGACATCAAACCGACGGGTACTGCCATTGCGAGTTTGACTTGTCACGATACGATACCGATATTGCCTTAGGGCCACAGCACACTAGCTACTTTTAGCATCGGCGATTTTGCGACTGCATCGATGCTGCATCGCGTTTTAGCGACTTCCTGCGTTCGATCGCGGTATCGGAAACGCGCGTTTTAGCGACTGCTCAGATGTCAAATCAATGCTACCGTCATCCAAATGTGTGCGGAGAGTAGAGTTCAGCTGCTGTGTCGCGCATCTAAAAAGCGACTCAATCTCCGCGTTTGGCGTTTTTAAGTGTGCGGTGCAGAGCGTTCGGTCGCCGTATTTAGCTTCTAAAAAGCGACTAGTTGCCGATCGCCGATGCTAAAAGTAGCTAGTGTGCTGTGGCCCTTATTGGAAACTGAGAATAACGTTATTTGAAAGTTATTTTCTGTTCTCTGTATGATAAATAAATTATTCATTCAAATAAAATTAGTAATCCTACCTTGGGCTAAAATTTTTTTTGTATGTAGAAATTTTAGCTTCAGGATATATTTTTTTCATCTTTATACTTATTTTTGCATCTTCTTCTTAGCCTTATTCCCAATATTATTTGGGGTCGGCTACTAGTTCAACCGGTTTCTGAATATCAGTTTTTCCACGGAGCTACTGGCATCGGACGAGAACTAAAATTCGAAGGTTGAACTAGTTGACAGCAAATTTGAGGGTACTGACTTCCCAATAACGATTGACATAGACGTTCAAAATCAAAATCTTTTTAGCCCGACCCGGGATTTGGAACCGAGACCTCTTGATTAGCAGTCGCATACGCTATCCACTAGATAAACGAGACAGTTATTAGCCCCACCGCACATGCCCACACTCGCACTCGTTCACGACACTGCGCCAATGTCGCATTGACATTGGTGGACACGTGTGTGTCCGCAATTGCTTTCACGAGTCGTACCTACATCAGTCAGTGTCTCTACCATTCATATACAAAAACAAAGCAAGAAAAAAAATATGGAAGAGCTCTTACATGTCCAAAAGGAAACTACATGGAGAATTCAAATTAACTTCTGAGTTTTCAGACGAAAAATTTAAAAATTAGAATCAAAATAGTCCTTAAATTTTGTATTCATCTAATCTGTGTGTTTTACGTCGTATAAACATTTTTCGCTTCGAACAGCTTCAATGAGTTCGTCCATTTTACAAACACTGCCACTCGAAACAATGTCTCGGTCATTTAGCCGACACGCGCGTGCACGCTCATGTACGCGCCTGCGTCGACACGTGAGAGCAAATGCGGAGTTTGGTACTGCGCCACACGCACGCGCCTCGTGACGGCCAATGCGAGTGTGGGCATGTGCGGCGGGGCTTATACTTGTTTTAACATAATGATGCCAATTGCTTTGTAACATATCAATACCGTAAATTTTAAGAAATGTATATAGATATAGATTTCTTTAACTTTTTTTTTCTATTCTAGAATTGTAAATTAGTTATTTTGCTATTTCAAGTTGTCGTTGTAAACTCAATTAATACTAAAATTCTAAATCTGCTTTTTTAAAAGAGAAACTTTTTGTTTTTATATTTTTTTTATTTTACAACTTCATTGTACATCAATATGGTATCAAATTTTGTACACAGACATAAATAGAAATTAATAATTTGGTATTACAGGCGGTCTTACCGCTCACGACGATTTCTTCCAGACAACCTTTGGACGGATATTATAGGATTAGATTTTGGGTAGACCTAATCTATGTTATTAGTAATAAATTAACTTACTACACTGCAGTAACAATATTAATTAATACATATGAATACATACACAAACACATATACACATACACGTTATATACATATGCATACATACATTTACACATATTGTGTTACACATAATATGCTTAATGGGTATTGTGGAGTTTCACCCCGGTTCTTCTCCATAGTTAAGACTCTTTGGATTCTAGTAATTAGTCTGTAATGTAACATGACGAAAGTACCTAAAAAGGTCTACTTGAAATAAAAGGAGGGAGTAGATTCAGCACGAATAGGCCGGCTCGACCGGCACTACCCACACACAGAAGACCATTATAATAATGACAGCATTCTTGCTGTCGTGAGTGTGAGACGGAGGCCCAATCATTCTGCATCATTCTCCGGGCCTCCGAAGGCCGTATCTAACCCGGCCGCCATGGTATGGAACACCATGCTACATTGCCTGCTCTCATAATGCCGAGTCGAGTCACTTTAATAGGCTTAAATATAAAAAAAAGCTTTTTTATTTTGTACAAACGATTGATGCAATCGATATTCATCGTCCACCGTATCTATCCACACACCATTGAGAAACTATCTGCTCGGTATACTTAAAAAAAAAGGAAACGGTATTAATGGTTTGTGGTCGTAAGTTATAAACAAAATCGTATCAAGAACAGTACAATCGAATAAAATGTCCACATATCATTTTCTTGTCAGACGCTGTTTTCATCTCTTTATCATGGAAATGTTGTAATAAATTCTTTCTTACCAATTCTACTCTCTAAATAAAATAGGTTGTTATTGAAAGACAGTTATTTAAAAAAAAAGTAAGGCTACTAAGAAAAACACTCAGCCTGTTCATAGAACTGAGTGTCCTTCTTGGGTTTCTTACTCAATATTTTTCTATTGAATAGGTCTAGACATTGATAAGTGAAAATAACAAATATAGTTTTTATTGTATAGTGAACTTATTACAAATAATATTATTTAAGGTACTACTTTTTAAACAGAGTGTGTGTGTGTAACAGTGACTTAAGGGGTTTCTTGTCTGTTCTTCTCCTGCCTGATTAAGTTGTAAAGCATATTTATTAAGTAACTATATTTACTTACAACTTATAATCGCGTTCATAATATTTCATTAAATTAAACTACAAATCAAATATAAACACCCAATTTAACGTTCGCGCACATCACTACTACATCGTTTATTTCCGCCCTGTCACGTGATTATGTGTTGACGAGGGTATAGGTAGGCAAGTGCTGTGTTCTCGTCTATCCAGATACGTCTTAATGGGTGTGCGGACGCTGGCAAGGTCTTGACGGTTACAGAACCGGAAAGTGATTATCTCTGTACGAAGTTGCGGTGTCCGGCCGCACCATAAGTTAATTACCATTTAATGGCTGTATATCTTTATTTTATCCCTACTTCCCTACTAATATTATAAATGAGAAAGCAACTCTATCTGTCTGTCTGTTACGCTTTCACGCCTAAACCATTGAACCGATTTTGATGAAATTTGGTATGAAGATAGAACTGAACTTGGGAATGGACATAAGATACTTTTTACTGCAATAATTGAGATACAAGGGCCAAAGCTAGGTGATTATAAAAATACATACATCATAGATGTCAAAATGTATCACTGTTTATCTCCTTCAAAACTTCACAGGTTCCTAGGCTTAACACACTTGCATTGCAACCTTATTGATAGTTTGTAAATAACATGTAGACCAGTAGACCAGGGTAGATAATTTTTGAAAACAAATAAAATTATAGTAGGATGAAACCTATTGGAAAAGGAGGAGAATATTATAAAAATGAAAGGAAAAATAATTTACGGGCGATCTGAGGTCGGGAAGGGGTAGGGGGGGAGGTTTTCGGGTCCTATAAGCGGGACGTGAAAAAGCATCTCACTAAGCCGCCATAGTGTGATGTTCATCAAACATGTTCATCAAAATGGTCCTAATTAATTGGTCCCTTCATTCGTGAAATAAATACATTTGCTCGAATTTCCTCAATACAAATAACATT
Source organism: Phragmatobia fuliginosa (assembly GCA_932526445.1). Classification (NCBI taxonomy): domain Eukaryota; kingdom Metazoa; phylum Arthropoda; class Insecta; order Lepidoptera; family Erebidae; genus Phragmatobia; species Phragmatobia fuliginosa. The sequence goes on along the minus strand of OW052057.1, from coordinate 45,544,275 downwards.
ATTATTTTACTAATGAACCGTAAAGTACCTTTAATTGGAAAATGAGTTGTATCAATCTTCATCGAAATTTTATTAAACGCTAGCATTTGTTCGTGCCTCTGCCCGCGTATATAATCTTTCAATTTCTAAACAAAGTCTTTCTCTAGTCATTCGAATAGTAATATCGGTTTTACATAAAACATGGGCAATTGATTTACGAGATATCCACAACATACAAAGCTTTATCCGTATTTGAATCAGTTCGAGGTTCGAAAGAGCTTTAGACTGTGCTACAAACATGTCGCCTTCAATACCTTTAGATAAACCACCCATATTTTTCTTATAATAAAGTCCGCTGATGGATTTCTATTTCTGGTCCTTCGAGCCTCCGATAACGCTGATCTCAATACCTTTTAACGATGAATGGTGAGTATTTTTATGCGCACCGCTGGAAATAAAAAGTTTATTGATTTACGACTTTCAATATTAGAAATGGTACTAAATGTATATTAACGTGTATGTTTTTAAATGATAGAATTCATAAAACAGTAAAATATAGAATAACAAGTATTGTAGTAAAATGGGAATAAATATTGAGAACATTGTTGTCTTATATTAGACCCCTTTCTGTTCAATTGTTTACCTCTACTATGAACAGCTAGGCACTTTATTAAGATTTTTATAAACCAACAACAGCTTCTAGACCTTAATCCTATCCTGTCGTAAAATCCGTTCTAAGCTGAAACGTCGTACCTAAACAGGCGTCAGGTCTATGCTACAATAAACTGCGAACTGTAAAAACTCGCGCAATGGCTCAGTACTCCTTAATCCGCCTCTGTCATTAAATCCGTTCGTAGCAGACCTTTGAGTTTTATTCCTAAGACTGGGATATCTGAAACCTGAATACCGTCATTACTTAACCTCTACTACCTTCCGTAACAGGTTAAACTTACAATATGGCGCTGATATCGTGTGGAGTTAGAAGAGGCTGGTAATTTGTCATAATAATCACCGCTGTAGAGGGGTGGGGTTCAAGTCCTTCAAACTCAAAGAGAGGATTCTCCGACCAAGCGAGGTAATCGCCACGGCCCTAACGGTTGATTTTGGACAGTTGTGTAAATGCTAATCGGCTCGAGAATTTCTATATCGTGATTCAGGGTTAGTAACTATTCTTTATACTTCATTTCTTCTTGGTTCAGTGTTTCTTAGTTCGCGCTGTTGTATGTTTTTGCTTACGTTGTATGTGGGAGTTACTGCTCAGATTTACTCCTCTAGTACAAATACCAGTGTGAGAGACAGACTCTCTCGAAATAAGATGTGTTGAAACCTAATAATATCAGGCCTCTGATAAAAAATACAAATGATTATGACATTTTCAAAATAATGCAAAATTATATAATAGTAATACATTTCCGGTTATCTATTCCTAGAGATGTGTTTTTCTTCAATGTCGTTCTACCGAAGCAGTCAGTTAAAAAAACATTTTACCTAAGTTGATTGCCACTTAAGTAAATTATTTTTAAACATACATACTGATGTTTCAGTGAATGATTTTATGTAGTATATTTCAATAGAGGTTGCGTGTAATTTTCAATAGATCAATGCTAAATTCTGACTAATTCTTCATACTGAATGTTAGCCTTTTAATGAGATTAAAACCGGCCCAGTATACTGCGCAATGTTTTGAATCTACTCGACTTTCAGGTAGATAAAAGCTGAGGAAATTCGTTATTAGAATTACTGACTTTGTTTCTTTAAAAAAAACTTTTTTGGCTAGTTTCAATCTAATGAAAAACGTGTACGTCTTGGGACGCCCGACTGAAGTGATAAATTAAATTAAGCTGGGTCAGTCCGAATTATGGCAGTCACTGTGGTTAGAGTGAAAGAGAATTCTGCTCACTGTATGCGTAAGAGAAAGGTAAGCTAGATATATTGAAGCTGAACGCGTTACGTTATGAAACGGTTTACCTTCCTTTAAGATGTTATCAAAAAGCACCAAAAAATTTATACAGTAATAACAGTGGATGATAAAGAAGTAATTAATATAAAAGTAACTGACACTGACGAGTTAATGTCTTCTTCTTCTTCTTTTGGTGAATGGCAACCAGCCGAATATCAGCTATTTCTGCCAATGTCAAGTAGTTAAAGTCTTCAATTATAAAGCCTTCTAGTCTTTAAGTCTTCGTGAATCTATAAATGATACAAAAAATGTACATACAAAAATTGGTCTAGTTTTCTTCTACTATGAATAGGTACTAATCTCACAAAGCTTTCGCCATCTGAACTTTCAAAGAAAATCATGTACTTCTGTTTCTGTTTCTCCTTTTAAGGAGAGGTCAATGTCCAGCAGTGGACTGTTGAAGACTGTTGATGATGATGATGATGATGATAATGTACTTCTGTTTGATAACTATTCCTAAGTCACTTAGTTTGAAGTAATTGATAGAATTTATACATAGGTAAGCTTGGCCAGCATATTTCAGATGTGAGTATACTATCTATCACGTAGAATTCGGACAATCTTTATCTCGTCGAGATTAAGATGTGATCGTAGGCACTGTAGCGATAGGTTTTTAAAAATAATGTAGCTCTAAGTCGATACCATAAGCGTACTATAATAAGTAATCATAAAGTGATAAACCAGTGCCTAAATAGTAAATATAGCTGTCATCAAATATACCGTGATTGTTATGTGCTACAATCGAAAGTTCGCTATAAACGGTGACCCCGACGACTGAACAAGCATGAAGTTCTAAGTTCGCTTTAACAACTATAGTGAAAGTAATAATTAAATCATTAACAACCCATAACGTCCCACTGCTGGGCTCAGGTCTCCTCTCAAGAGAGGGTTAAGGCCATACGTCCCCACGCTGGCCGAGTGCGGGTTAGGGACTGGCAAGACACGTTGTGGCTTCGTAATCTTGCTGTTGGATGTTTGTAAGATGCCCGAAGGCATACAACTAATATTCTCGATTGCTATCTTATGATAACAACCGAGACTGACTGCTTAACGTGACCCCCGAATCACGGAAACGCTCATTACATAAAATGACACAATTGTGGCAATAATTAAATATATCTCAAAAATCGGGGAACCTATAAATGATTCAATACGACAAATTCATTTTTACAATACTCATTTATTTTATCATATTATTATACCTTATTCCTCCCTAAAAAAGGTTTCTGAATTTCTGATGACCTCTAATTATTTATGAACAATAAAGTGTTTGCTATTAGCCTACTTATTGTCGAACATACAACAATCGCCTCATACACCGAATATAAGTAGACCTAGCGGATTTAGGGGGATTACATGTTTCATGTTAAAGGGAAAAAGCATTATATAATGTATTGGATTAGGTACCTTCTTATATAGAAACTTGAAAAGTATATAATAATACTCGACAAGGATAATTGACATATTAAGTCTTCCATCTTTATTTTCTTTTCACCATCGGTAAATAAAGATTTATACAATATAGGTAGATAAGCGACAGCGCTGGGCTCATCTTTCAATTATGCGATGTCAAACTAAGCATTCAAAATTATGTATCACTCCCTTCGGGTGTTAACTGAAGTTTAGTTGGTAGCTTAGATCCTAAGATTTTAATAATTTCATTGAAGGTTTTGAAGTGTTACGAAAGCAACGTTATGTATTATTACTTTTATAATTTCGCCCCTGTCTAGAGGTGAAGAGATATTAATAGATAATAATGTAGTAGAAACGTGTATAAACTGTACTATGTATAAACACATGATAATAGGATCAGACAATGGCTCTCAAAACCTTCCTCATAATATACTACTTTTATATTTTTGATTTTGCATTTGGTAGAAATTTTGCCGCAGAATATTTGCTAATGGAACTCCGTTTAAATAACTTGTAAATATATTTAAATAACATAACAACAATAATATAAAAGTTTATACGGAACATATACTCTATCTGTTATACGTTGCATATTATTTCATTTAAAATAAAAAAAACCATAGAATTTCCAAATGTGCCATGCAAAAATACTGCGTACATTCGTCCACTATCATAGGACTAATTATAGACTGTACATTGCAGTAGCCGTTAGTCATCTACAATTTTCCTGCACAAATACAATAATCAGCCGTTAGTTCGCTCAGTGTGGTCATGGCCACACAACAAATAGCATTTAACTCAAAAGGTCTTAACCTTTGGAGTTAGACAAAAGCTTGTACATTCCGGTTGTAATGAGAGGTAGACGTCTACCTAGGTAGACAGGTGAAGGTAGAAGGTAGGGCGGTATGCTCCGTCCTTTGTACAAAGGAATGTAATAGTTGGCCATTTTGTACCTGCAGTCCCGGAATTGCGAGCCTCTGTAAGTAGCTAGCAACGGATGGTTTATCTCGGTAATATTATTAATATGATGTTTCACAAGATCTTTGCCAAGAGTATAGGTATTTTGAGTCTCCACTGAACCGATTTTGAAATTTCTTTCTTACTTGATCATAAATAACGTATTATGTTTTGCTTGCAAAAGGTCCCAACTCAGCGACCCGCCTGTAGTCACAGGAATATTACTTAGACCGATGGCCTGGTGAAGTTAGTGGAAATGTTAGCTTCCTACGTCCAGTAGTTTAAACTGTGCGTTGTCTGTCAGTCAGCCAGTAAAGGATCAGTATCATATATACATAGATTTATAAAAGTGTTCTGAAAATAACAGTAGGTTCTTCTTATACCAATAGTATATTACATAAATCACTCGGCAGGACATTTGTAGATAGCACCGCAGAATAATGCTTTGCACGTACTGCGTGTTTTATTCTAGGCTTTAGGGCAAACCGTCTATCACAGACTATAAAAGATTCAGTAGAACGATTTCAGGATGTGGAAGGGAAATGACTTCACTGAGTATTCATTTAACATATATTTTAAATCTATATTTATAAATTCGAAAGTAACTCAATTTATTTTTTGCCTATCATAGCTAAACTACTGCACCGATTTCGAAAACATTTGGCATGAAGGTACTTTGATCTTCGTTGAATGAAACAGGCTACTCTTTACCGCGATATCAATAACTATTTACGCAGGTTAAGCCGCGCCAAAAGTTGGTCCCTACTAATATCGTAAATTCAAAAGTAATTCAGTAACGTCTGTCTGTCGCGCTTTCACGAATTAAATGAATTTTGGTACACAGATAGTCTAGAGCCTGAGAAAGGCTTTATACCGCGGTAGTTGATATACACTCAGGTGTAGCCACGGGAAAAAGCGGTTTATCTTGTAGATACCAGAATAGGAGCAGACATCATGTTATTGAAACAATAAGACAACTTTTTCATGCGATTAGGTTTTTGCCCCCACCGTTAGATGACTGCAGAATAATTGAATTGCACTGGAAACCATTGCTGTGCCTGACACGTAGTCAATTAATGTGTCACATCACGTTACCAAGATATTACTGGCCATTGTTGGATGCATATTGGCTCGAATATTCAATTTTTATTCACTACACTTTAAATGGTTTAATACATAATAATGTTGTGAACTACATATCACTGATTCGATTTTAAGGAATTGGACATAGACATACTTGATTCTTGAGTAAAAAAGTAGCCTAAGAACCTAAGAAAGAGCTTTGAACGCGTTAGAGGCGTAGGCAAAATTTAGTATTTTCATATGTTCCATATAAATTACAGTTTTCAACATATATACAACCACGATCTTTCTGTAAATACTAAATGTTTATTTTAAAAATAAAATATATTTTTTATTTTTCCATTTCACACTGCCATTTTTATACTGTGTCCTTAAATGACAGAAATATTGCGCTCTTTGCCAATTTAAATGTTGGAATACGAACAAATCTGCGTTCATAAAAGCTTGTTTGCATAAGCTGGGGTAATCCTTTGACATCTCTAAAATTTGTCAGAAATTCCTATTGAGACAGTTTCAGTTTCTTCTTATCTGGGTTTCTTCTCGTCTTTTAGACACTAGAAATTAAGTAGATATGTGTACACTTTTGCACACAAAGAAGATGAACAATTGACTGAACAATTGGTCTAGATCGTAACCCTGAATAGTAGGTATTTATGTCAGTTGTCTAGTACCCATAATACGAGCTCTGCTTAGTTCTGGACTAGATAGTCTTGTGTGTCAGATGTCCGAAATATTGGTTATTATTTGAATGGGTAAAACTGTACCTGAGAGGTATACAACATTAACTGGCTAAAGTCAAATTTTACAGGAGAGGCAAAAATGCGCGTAGTGAAATTTTTAATGTAATTTTGAGAAAGTTATAATAAAGGCAGAGTAATTAATACTAATTAACTTAGCTGTATTTTTTACAATAAATAGAGGTAATTATCATGAATTACACATAATAACTATAAATCTATCTATTACTTAACATCATTTGAGATCTAATAATATTTGTATACCTAATCTGTAAATATTAATTGTGCATTGTATATCTATTTTCATAGGCGGCGTAGGACTTAATGCTTTATACCATCATGTAGAACTAGTTTTTTGGGATTTTGATGTTATAATAAACGTAATTTTGACATAATGTGGAGTTACTATTGTAGACCTCTGAGGTACAGTTGTTCTTTGATATGCATTTTTTACTTTCTTTCTAAGACACTTCTATATCCGGAAGCAAATTTGTGTGACATTTAGATATAAAAAAGTAGTATATCAGCTCTCTGATAGATATCAAATTGTGTGCTAAAAATATATCAAGTTATTTTTATTAAAATATATTTTTTAACGTATGCTAGAAATTGATATCACCCAAGGGATTAATGTTACATTTACCCAATTGAATTTACCCAACATAATTAATATAATTATGTTGGGTAAATTATGTTATATAACGTTTATATAATGTTTATATAATCGTTATATAACGAAGAGATGTGGTGCATTGAAGTAGCTGCCTCGATACACGAGTTCAATTAAGAATTGATAAGAAAAAGGAATTCTATTAGGTTTGAGTGTTGTAGAAACTGGGGCTTTATATATGCGTGCTAGTATAGATGATACTCGTCTAATCAAATAGAATTATAGAACTGTAATGGAAACTTGGTTGTCCTTAAATTCATTGAAATAATGATAAATAAATGAATACTTATGCATATAAATAAAACTTTAGCGTCAACGTATTTCCTTTATTTATTGTATTACAAATTGAGCTAAGTCGGATTTAACGTAACATGTCATATTCAACCAGTCAACTTTAATAGGATTGAACTGAAAGATTTATTTGCAGAACTAAACCAAAGTCCGTTTTGAAAACTTATACAAAAGGAAAGTCTTGTGCTATTCCAAACTAGTGGGACCTCATCATTTTAATCAGTTTACGGATCTGACATCTCACCTTTCTAGTTCAAGTAATTTAATGTGACATGATCCATGCATACAAAGTATTCTTTTCACTTAAGATACGTTCTTTTCTGTTACTCTATCGATACCAGTAAACGTGGAGATACAATCTAGTAAAAAGAATGTATCAAAGCTTTCCAATCAATACCATTGTCATAAAAAGTAACATCATTGACTACTTTAATTGTCTAAAACACCATTTTCGTCATTATCATCATCAGCCTATTACAGTGGGCATCCCACAGCACGAACTCTGATCGATTTTGCATCCAGCTCCTTGTCAGCCATTTTGCGCATTTATTTTAAATTAAATTTGATTTGATGCGTATAATAACAAGTAAAGAATTCTCAGAAAGACCTGAAATTTTTTATTTTTATTTTGAGGGTACCTTTTTAGGTTCTATCTAAAATGTTAATAAATCATAACATCTGAAATAACAACGCACTTTTTATCACTTACATTCCAACTTTACTAAAAGCTACAAGCAGAGCTTGGATTATGGGTATTAAACAACTGATATAATTCATAAACATACTTTTTTTTACATTTACATTAAATAAACATACATATTATACATAGAAAACACCCAGACTCCGAAAACAATATTTGTGGATTTCACAAATATTTGGTCCGACCCGGGAATCGAACCCTAGAATAGAGACTAGACCAATGCGACAGTCATATATACATCAATATTTTTATATATCATAAATTTTGCATCTTACATTAATATAAATTTCAATTTGTGTCCTACATTCGTAAACTGGAGATAAACCCGATGATGGCGGTCGGAACACACATAAACGTTTACGGCAGTCCAAATAACCGCTCACCTTTAAATTGAATGGGTATAGTTACAAATCTGTTACAGTTCACGATAAATATTAGTTACAATGTTAATAGTTCAGATGTGAGAACGATAGAAACGACTTCCGTCCCACCGACGACTCTTGTGCAAAGACTTTTTACTCTTTTCTCTACCAGAAATAGACGACAAGGTTGAGAGGGAAAGTAATATCCCTCAAACATTATTCCTGCAGATGTTTGGTATCAAAAAGAAATGAAAATTGTAAATTTATTTCATTTCTTTTTGATACCAAACACAATTATTAATCTGTTTAAAAATAGACTGTTTTGTGAAAGCTCTGTTCTTTTTGTACCTTTAAAAGGGTTTTTATCTCAAACATTTCAAACTTGGACAATTCTATGTCGACATCTTTATCTACATTCATTTGCGCTAGTTTATTCTCAGTAGAAATATTATTGAAAGGAAACGTTTTAGATAAGTATACGATTCTTTGTAATTCTGTAGGCGGATTAAGGCGTTTGATATTAAAGTTTGAAATTATATTTCTAATTCAAACGCTGATATTCTTTCCATGTCATCATCATCATCATCAGCCTATCGCAGTCCACTGCTGGACATAGGCTTCTCCATTTGCACGCCACTTAGTTCGATCCTCGGCTACTCGCATCCAGCTCCTGCCAGCAAGCATCATCACTCCACCTGATCGGTGGATGTTCTACACTACGTTTGCCGAGACTAGTTACTAGTTTACTAGTCTTTATTGAATTAATATTCTTCATTATTGTATCGCTTCATGGAAAAAGTTATTTAAGCCTCGGTGGCGTGTAATTTCCGGGTCGGGCAATGTTGCAATGTCAATGTTTGTATGATTTACAATAATATGTTTTAGAATTTGGGTGTTTTCTATGTATGAAAAAGTATATATCTAATAAATTAAGTTGTTTAATACTCATACTTTGTAATTATATGGCGTTGTGTTAGATTTCCGTTTTTTTATTATTCTTTATTGAAAACCCAATTCAAAAGAGCTTATATTTATATTCATATTTAGTGTTTAATAAAGATTTTAGAAATTTAACTGCTTTTCAGTATCTTGAACAGCAATATCACTTTTCAACACTTTTTTATATAAACATCAAAAGGATTTTTTAACAAGTTGCTCTAAGCTCATCATTCGAATTACATTGGAATCGAAAAAGTTACCAACAAATATTAAAATGCCCCTGCTTTATTTACATCCAGGGGCAGCTTGGTTTTACGTTTACAAAGTATTGTAATCTTTCATTTTATTTACGGTTTTCTGTTTTGCGTTTCTATTTATTCATAATGTTTTAAATAGCACCGATACAAAACAACGCGTGCGTTACCCCAGCAAAAAAGCAAAAAAAATTGGGCCTTAGATAGATGAGAGTATAACAGAAAATTAGTGTGTTCTGAGGTGTAATTTGTTACAAATAGCAAAATTTTTGCATGTAGTAGTTTAAAAGTTATTCGACAAAAACACTTTTTGCTGGAGTAACGTTTCAAACGTTACCCCAGCAAAAAAAAATTTTTTTAAACGGTTCAGTTATACGTAACCTTTTAATTTGGTCGGGTTATAAGAGAATGTTGTTACATTCTTGTTTTACATATAACTTTTATAATATTCGTGATTGATAGCTGAAATTTACAGGCTTGTTTGTTGATGATATACTTAAATTTGTTAGAGTTTGCAACGTTTCCTTCTTTTATAGGAACTGCATATTCGATGACTTAAATATACCATTTAAAATTAATAATATTTACTTATATCTTCATATTGCTTAAAGTTACTAATTCCAAATTTACAGTCATTATTAATGTAAACCATGGCTATGTGTTACAGCTTTTTATTTGATTGTAAGTATACTGGTTTCCTAGCAAAACAGTTTTTTCTGATTTTGAAAACCATTTTATTACATCGGTGTTCCTCAGACAATTTGAAAACGAATGATTAAACAAATTTAAGCAAAAGAAGATCTATCGATGTTATTTTTTTCATACTTCTGCGTTCAGCCATTTTCAAGTTCTAGACAAGACCGAAATATTGCCCTAGCAAAATTGTCAATAACTTAAGAACCACAGCTCACACAAATTTTGCTGTTTGCTAACATTTAATACGGAACAAAAACTATGTATTCATGTATTTAGTTTGGGTCTGAAACGTTTAAAAAAAAAAATTGCTGGGGTAACGTTTGAAACGTTACTTCAGCAAAAAGTGTTTTTGTCGAATAACTTTTAAACTACTACATGCACAAATTTTGCTATTTGTAACAAATTACACCTCAGAACACACTAATTTTCTGTTATACTCTCATCTCTCTAAGGCCCAATTTTTTTTGCTTTTTTGCTGGGGTAACGCACGCCAAAACAACCTGTAATTTTTTGCGGGGGGAAATCTTTAGACACTTATTTATGACTCACATCCAAAAACAATCGCCTATCACAACCTCACGAACTTACACAACAATTAAAATAAAAAATTCACAATTTCACACACACATACAGGAACACATCCTGTGTCAGGAATATCTATCAAAAATGAATATGTTAGTCAATAGATACCTATTCTCTATTAAGTAACATGTTTGATAATTGAGCATAATGTATGTTTTTGAATATGAAATTAGTTTAATATAATCCGATATTAAATTAAGGGTTTAATTTAATCTCGAGAGAAATTTCGATATACGTAATATATTACATGATAGAGTGTACAACTTTGGATATCTATAGATAGTATTAAATTAATCTGCTTTGGTTTTGATCGCTTGTATGCATATATTCAAACGAGGAAGACTACGTTCATAAATTGCTGTTGACTGCCGTTCTCGAGTTTTAGTGAGACTAACGTATAGCAATATCTATATATATATATATATATATATATATATATATATATATATATATATATATATATATATATATATAGAGATAGATGGATTCCTTTTCTTTGTTTTAAGTTTATTTTATACAAAAGTTTTAGGTCTTCTATTTATCGATTGAGGCAGTACGAAGTCTGCCGGGTCAGCTAGTTTATATATACATGTCGGAGCGTCAGTGGAGGCCTCACAGCGGTATTAGTTGAGGCTATACATCGTGGGCGTTGCAAAATAAGTGTACACTTGTGTTGTTCAATGTCGTATTATTTAAACATCTTACATATTAAAACAAAATCATAAACGATTAACACGATTGAAACGAGTTAAGAGCCAACAGGTTAGCACATGTGCACCGTGCGGTAGCCGTCAGTAGAATGACCGACCGCCATTACTAGTGAGACTATTCCCATTCGGATCCGATCATTCGAATCCGCTCTTATCATTCATTACATACATTCAACATCATTCAATATCGATTATAGAATCGACTAATACAAACAAAACTAATACATTGAGCTATGATTACAATAAATCATTATTAACAGTAATGTAATTTATGGTACATAATCACGCGCCGTCATACATATATCTTTTTAAACTTTATTATTCTCAAAATTATTTGTACACAGCTTTTATCTGATTATCCGTTTTTCATCTGTACATCGAACCTTGGCAATCCAGAGGGTGAAATGATTTCAAGGGTAGAACTAGTTGTCAGTATGACTGAGGACAATGATTTTCCAACAGCGATTGTCAGAGATGTTCATGACAATTTTAAATAGGTATATATTATGGATAAGCTTTATACAAATACAGAATAAGGTAACAATTGTGTTTATCACATTAACTATGCATTATATAAAACATATATGAATAATTAGTTACTATTCAGCTTGACAGGTGATATTAGGCCTAAAGCCCTCACAGCTTCAGTTGAATTTAAAGCTGATAGAATATGATTTCACTGAACCCATTAGTCAGCCATATCATGCAATAAAATTATTACAATTATTAGGAAAAATACTATCAAATTTTCCGATAATACATATTTCCTACGATACCTTACCTGACAGTTAATCAGAGCATATATGATAGTTGTAACATAATATACTTACTAAAATCTCTCGAACTAATCACTTATATCTCATCTCGTCAATATAGATTTACATTATAATAATACTATATCTACATAAATCATATTAAGAACTTATTATAATATAATTATATTTTGAACATATTTGCATGTTTAGATTTTGATTGATTCGATATGAGAATTCATTCCAAATTAATCAACATACTATAAACGTACTACTTTTATTTTTAAGTTATTGCAAAACTACTTGACTGTCTTGGTTGCACAGTGGTAGCGTATGCGACTGCTGTTCTTCTGGTCTCAAGTTCAATTCAAGGATCAGATCAAATGGTTGTATGATCTGCAAATATTTGTTTCGGAATTTGAGTATATTCTATCTATGCATTTATATTATGAAATATTATTATAAATGTTTAGGTATCTCTACTTAGTTTGAGTCTAAGATGTGTAAGATGTCCGAAGTATTTATTAATTAATTATAAATAATAAATAAATAATAATAATATCTCTTAGTTACAAAAAGTTAATATTTTTATATACATACCTACTCATAATACTAAATTAATATCATACCAGCGCGCTTATATCTTTAAGAAAATGTCAGTCTTTTAACATTTTTACGAGAGTAAAAATACCAAACATTTTGCATCTAAAGAAATACCTCTAATTTTCCAAAGTACTATCTTTGCATAATTTGTTCTACAAAATTGTTTGTAAGAACGAAGAAATTCCCTAATAGATTGAAATCCCTATATAACTTTAAAATACAAACTTTCGAAATCCAAAACTTCGGTCCAAGTTACAGGTATAATATACCCATGGTTAGTAAAGTTTCTGATAATTATAGACGTCATGCCTTTTGTGGTGAGAAAGTACTGCGAATGACGTCTCACAACTTTCCTAAAACCCTGCCAAACTTTCTCACCTTATACTTAACTTAATATTACGTTAGTATATATACTTCAATTACAAGCACTTATAACTTACAAGTATTTTATTACACACTGCATTATTTAGATGGCTGTTTATTATTAGGCGTTATTACTGTATAAGTAATAACTTGCATCTAAACGTGGAAAAGTGCCTGAGTTCTTAAGTGCAAATTATTCGTGATTTATCGAAGCCCAAAATCGTGCCAAAAGCCTATGTCAAACGGTGGACTGCGGTAGACTGGTGATATTAATTTTAGATAAAATTTATGAAATGAACCAAAATTATTGTAGTTTATTGATTTTTCAAGACAACATCAATGCAAAGAGTCTGGCCAGCGTGGTATAGTAGGCCAAAACCTCCTTTCTAAGGAGAGGCCTATGTCCAGCAGTGGACTGTTGAAGGCTGTTGATGATGATGATGAACCAAAATTTTAAATGGTAAAAAAAACAAGTATTTACAATACTTTCATGTTTTGTAACTTATAACACACATAAGCAGTAAATATACCTTTTGTCCTATAAAACGCAGTACTGATTGCTATCACGCTACAGAAGATTTAGCAAATGATTATCCTAAAACATTTTTATATTTGCATTTATCAGTGTTCTTGATTAAATGCAATCAAGAAAAGCGCATTGAGAAAGCAGATTGTTACGAACTAGATTAAATGTAAACTAAGAAGTCTAAGCAATGAAGTTGAAAATACGTCCAAAATTCGCTTTGTGGTTTCAACATAACGACTACAGACCACAGAATGAACTGAACACACAATTGAATGGTACCGAATACCGGCCGAAGTCACATTTCATGCAGACTACACTAATGGTCGTTTAAGCTTAGTTCAAGTTTAGTTCGATTGGAATGCGTTCAAAGTACGTCGAATTAAGTCCTTTTATATGGACAAAGATTTAGAATTTATCTTGAAGAGTACTAGTGAACACAGTAGGTATATAGTAAGGAACTGTTTTTAGAGTTTGTGCTTTGTTAGTTATAATGCAGACTGCCACGGTGGCGCAATGGCAGTATATGCGACTTAGTTCGACCAAATGTTTTGTATGATTCTGATTTTTTTTTGTAGTTTGGGTGTTTTCTATACAAAATTTATAAGTATTGACAAAAAAGTATTTTTATGTATTAATATCAGTTGTTTAGTACCCATAATACCAACTATGCTTAGTTTGGGAATAGATAGATTTATGTATCAGGTGTCCGAAATTAAAATAAAATAATTGTTTATAGTAGTAAGTAAGTGGCTTTAAATACTGACGTATTAATAATTACTTTTTAAGAATGTCACTGTGATCGCCTTCTCAAATAAAATAAGCGTTTGTCTAACATCTTTGTTTTCACGTTTATACATGGCGTTGTTTTACTTATCAGAGCAAAGCTCGGTCGCCCTGGCACTAATTAACTATTGATGCATTGACTAATGAGTTGTAGTTCGAGAAGTAAAATAAGATATGTATAATTAGAGACTGCATTTATTAGCTATAAAATTTATAAACAACGTGCAACGGTATTATTACGTCGGAATCTAACAAATGAATTGATACCCACTTATTTTCACTACGAAATATTTCTGTTGTAATGAATGTTTTTTTTTCAATATTTTTTTATGACAGATTGTTATTTTTTATGTCCCAGAACGCGAGTGCAGCCATTTTGCATGATAATATATGTACGATATATATATTAGATGTATGTATATATGCACAATAATACTAAGTTCTTTCAGACATGTGTCAGGTAGACTGTAGGTAAATTTGGAACTTGAAATTTTAATACATACATGTCCATTGTAAATGCTTAACTTGTGGCACTTTTCGTTAAATTATTTACGTCGAAACTGACCAACAAATAAACACCTGAAAAAGCTACGACGATAGTGATAAAACGTTGTATTCAAATCTTTGTTTACGATACCATAGCTAATTCACAACAATGTGATATGTAATGAGGGTGTGTCAGAAAACGACGTCACCATCGTGTGTCGTCACATTACCTGTCATCCG
The DNA here is from genome assembly GCA_932526445.1 of Phragmatobia fuliginosa. Taxonomy (NCBI): domain Eukaryota; kingdom Metazoa; phylum Arthropoda; class Insecta; order Lepidoptera; family Erebidae; genus Phragmatobia; species Phragmatobia fuliginosa. The sequence continues at coordinate 45,529,189 of OW052057.1, read as the reverse complement.
CATACACACACACACTTATAAACCACTACGTCAAATTGTATTTATTAACACGTCATAAAGCTGCAGTCTTAGTGATGGCGAGGCGGATTCGTAATGTACTTTGAAGAAAATTTAGGTCATAAATTGTTTTGATTTTTCACGTGTATTGAACTTGGAACACCAAGCTTATGAGGTTCAATCCCTACTAATATTATAAATGCGAAAGTAACTCTGTCTGTCTGTTACGCTTTCACGCCTAAACCACTGAACCGATTTTGATGAAATTATTATTATATATTTAATCTTTTATTCTTGATTTTAGTACGTTTTTTTTTAAAATTTTATGTTTTACCTTGTAAATGACAAACCATCATTATCAGCATATTGCTGTTAACTGCTGAATATAGGGATCTCCTATTATACTTAGTTCGACATATAAGATTCAGCATACCGGTTTTAGCAAGGTCACTTACTCTGCAGTACAACTAGTTCCCTCTAGTATAATTACTTACTATAAAGGCACAAAACAAGACTGAAAGGAAAGCCATTGCGGAACATAGGGATTAAAAATTGCACGCCGCTTTGTTCAATCCCAGGTTTCTCTCATCCAGCTCCTGCAAGCCGTCTTGCAAATACCAAATGACAAAAAGCTTCTGTTTATTACGCTTTTTATAACAATATATCTGAAAATATGTCATAACTTTTAAACACGCGTACTTTGGGTTCATATATGTCCGCTCTCGCTCTCTGTACGCTCGTTAAGAGGCGCGGCCTTACAGTGTGTAGTGAAGTATGCCGACGTAATCATTTTGTCACTATTTCAAGTACCTACATACATTGTGTAGTCACTTAGTCCACTTTAGATGACTACAAGTGTAGTACTTTGTATTTTACATTGAAGGAATAATAATAAAGAAATTGAGGTGAGTTAAGAAGAACATAAAACTGCAATTTTTGTTGATTTGTGTTCTCCTATGTTGATTGCCTGGCAAGAAGGCAGTCAAAATAGTGATGATTCTATAATATAATACATACTATTATGATTTATTGTACTTCATCATTGAAGAAAAAAAAGAAATATTTTTAGCATAACACTTAAGCACAATGGAATGGAATAAAACATATAGGTGTGAAATATTTTAATTTAACAATTCTGTTTCATATCTGCCCTATTTCTTACTTCGTATTTTCATTTTATTAATATTGCTTTTTATTTGCATAATGTAGTACTTAGGATGAGGTGAATTTTATTGTCCCTCAGTTCTTGAACCTTCTGCAGCCATTATCATTCCAGCAATTTTATATCCCTTCACATTTTATATTATACGTCGTTTAGCGATAAGTCTAGACCTGTTAGTTCGCACCTTTGGGTTTAATCAGGGAGAGAAATAAACTGTAAAACTTACGTTGAGAATATAATTGCCAGATAGAGGGCGTCTGTAGCTTCAGACCCGTATCTAAAAAAATAATTATTTTCAACTACCGTCACAAACGTACACTAGTATTTGCCTAACAAATAATTATTCTTATTTCATTAAAAAATCTTCATAGAATTAACCCACCTATAAGCAGAAAATTCAATCCCAATTACACCCTAGATCCAAATTAAACCACGTCAACATCAGTTAAACTAATTCGACTTCTCTTAACCTTTACACATAAGACCAATCAAGACTTTACCCCAAGTGATCGTTTGCAAATACCAGAATAGCTAGAACTATCTCACAATTTAATCTCGAAACGAAACAGAGTTCCACCGTAATTGGGAATGGTCCAAAACCTCTTGAACTCTAACACCTTTGGCAGACAAGGTTTCCTGCAGTTCAACTTACATTGGCCGTTTATCGAACGATCCCTAAATCAGCAAGGTTGTTCCAATACATTTCCAATACAATATCTCACTATCGACCTTACCTAACGGAGCAATTACAGCCTAAACTTAACTGCCGGTAGGTAAACACTGGGTTGAAAATTAACTTTGAGAAACACCTACGCTTTCAGTATTTATTTATAAATGAAAAACTAAGAATTAAAAAATAATTAAATTTGTAAAATGTAACAACGATATTTTGAGGATCTCTATATCAAATCAACAACTTTTAATAGCCCAATATGTTAGCTAGCTTCCATTTCGATGCAAAAGGACTTAATATTTCTTTCTTTATTCTATAATTGGGGTTGCATAGAATCATTCTTTTATTTCTTTTGTATCCTAATACACTGAACTATTAAAGAGGGATAATGACTTGTAATCCACTTTTGATTACAATAAAGATTATCATTTTTCGGATCCGTTAGTATATATTTTTTTTCTAAATTAGTTTCAATTTAAATGAAATGAATTGAAATGAAATGAAAAACAAAGGAATTTAAATAAAAACAACATATTCGAAATTAGATGTTGGTCTTACAGACAGGCTTTCAGCAGCCTTAATACCACGGGTTTCGCAATCTCACCGACCTGTCAATATAACTTTTTGGCATGTTGAATATTTCATGACCTGTTTGTGTCTTCAGTATGCTAATTGAGGCTTTTGATGTGACGGTAGCACCTTCACTGTGTTAATAAGAACCACCTTTCATATATTTAATTTAATTAAATGTTAGACCTGTCAAGTACACACGAGATATTATAGTGTACAATTGTGAAATCCAGGGCACTTTTTGCACGCTCACCCTCACAATCCGATGGGTTGGGTATCCGACACAACCTGGAAGAAAACAGGCACAAGATCGATGACTCTACTATCTCTTCAACATATTGTTAATAAATGTTGCAATTGCACATAATACGACAAGTCGTTATTCGTGGTGATGATTTAAATATTGTTATCTCACAAACTTACACTTTAAATCATCATCATCATCATCATCAGGCTATAGCAGTCCACTGCTGGACATAGGCCTCTTCCATTGCACACCACTATGATCAATTTTGGGCTTCTCGCATCCAGCTCTTTCCAGCCATCCCACGCAAGTCGTCACTCCACCTCGTCTGTGGGCGTCCTACACTACGTTTACCGAGTCGCGGTCTCCACTCCAGAACTCTTATACCCCAACGGTCATCAGTTCTGCGGCTAATATGGCCATCCCACTGCCACTTCAGCTTGCTAATCCGGTGGGCTATGTCGATGACGTTAGTTCTCTGACGGATCACCTCATTCCTGATACACTTTTAAAGATCATTTAAAACCTGGCACTAGTAACGGTATTTTAAATCTTTCATAATGTTTACATAATTTCCGATAACTGTACAATATTGTTATACATTATAATAAACAATATACTATATTTGTACCTTCATCATCAACAACAACCTTCTACGTCCCACTGCTGAGCTTCGGTCTCCTCTCATGGTTATAGTTAATTTTAAAGATTTAACAAACGAGCACAAGATTACAGTGAAATATCCACGTGAACCTGTATTCAGCGTAGTGAGAAAGCTATGATAATTCGGCTCAACAAAATGTACTTTCATTTGGGTCATAAAGTTTTCTCACTATACATGTTCCTTAATGTGGCTGTACGGTATATGATCTCTATTACTTATTCATTCATTAACATTCTACCGTAGTTTAGTTAATTTCTATGGTTAAAATTAATTATTGAAACGTACTGGTGAAATTAGACGCTGATAAATATTTGAAACGGTAGATTTGAAATTATAATTATAATACGAAGTATAACGTTTCATGATTTACGTAGTCTCTGCAGTTTATATAATTTTATTTAGTGATCTTTTATAAGAATAAGATTTTTTTAAATAACATATATCTATATTAACTATTTTACAAATAAATAAACATGCATATTTAATAGTTAAATATTAATCTATGGCCATAACCCTCTCTTGAGCAAAGAACTAAGCCCAGCCGTGGGACATTATGAATGACGTCGTGATCAGTAAATAAATGAATGGCATGGCATGTTATGATTCTGAGTTTACAGTAAGTTATCGATCCCAGTTGTTATGTAAAGAAAACAGTCGTGAAGCTTAGTTGAAGGCCTTGGAGGCATAGTTTGAACGTATGATCTTAACCCTCTCCTGAGAGGAGACCCGAGCACACCAGTGGAATGTTGTAATTTACGATAATTTCTATGTAATAATAAAAAAAACATGTAATTACATATTGTTTAGTTGCATCTGCATTGGGAGAAAATTTATGTGAGAAACCCAAAATCGATCAGAGAGGTATGCAATGGGAGAGGCCTATGTCTAGCAGTGGACTCCAATAGGCTGATGATGATGATGATTCAGTTTAATAATAAAATTGGCGCAATCACAGTTTTATAAATTCATTTCTTGTAGTTATGATATTTTACTGCATTGTGAACACTGCTGGTTTCCATCTATGAATAATAACAACACAATAATTACAGTTGTTTTATTACAGAATAAATCTTTTGACTTCTCGTGTACCTAGTCAGTTTTTAGTATTGCTAGCCGTTAAATAACGTTTGATTTAAAAGCTTTTCAAACTAACTAAGCAAATAAACATACACTTCGAGTAGAGGAAAACTGTTTTTTTTTAGTATATTACACATAAATACTTTTTTTTACAAGTGACTTGGGCCACACATTACGAAATACCTTTGATAGGATTTAGTCCGAAATTTATCATCTTTTTATATAATTTTATTTCACAAACAACAACACAACATTTTTGTTAGTATAATTTGTAATTCAAACATTCAGAAATTTATTTTGCGATACACAAAGTATGACATACATATAAATTAGATATTATATGCTTAAAACATTTTTTTCGGTTTAAATATATTTTTCTAGTTATCCACGACCATTCGTGTTTTTTTTCGAATAACTAAATTCTGAGATTAGAGCGTTAAACTAAACATTCAAACTATTATAAAGTAAAAACCAAATGTCCGCGTCTATGTCAGTTTTTACCGCGAAACTGACATAGACGCGGGCGTAGCCATAGGTGAAAGCTAGTTTCAATACAGTTAAACCCACTTGTACCCATCCCACTATTTAATCACTTTAATCCTGACCGAGAGTATAAATTATATAAAACAAAGGACAATCGAAAAAACCAAGCAAAGTTCCGCCTCAACAGTATAAATTACTAGCTTTTGCCCGCGGCTCCGCCCGTGTGTAAAATAGTAGCCTAAGTGTTATTCCGATATGTAAGCGATATTGTTGTGAAGTTTCATCAAAATGCAATCAGTAGTTTTTGCGTGAAAATGCAACAAAAAATTATACTTACATATATATTAACAAACTTTCGCGTTTATAATATTAGTAAGGATATAAAATAAACGAGTGTAGCCTATTAGGGTCAGTTGACATAATCGGGACACCCACTGTTTAATCAGAGGACACGTGTTGGTGTCCGGTGCCCTCCTGAGTTAGCATATCGCAGCCAATTGAGCGAATGCTTTATTGTGTAACAGGTAATGTGATACATTTCCAGAAACTTTTGGCTAACTACTTTGTGTAGACTAGGCATTTGACATGCGGCTTTGCTTTCATATATAATCCATTTATTAATTATCAAAATTTTATAATAAAGTGTTTTTTAATTACTTACTTTTGCTCGCGACTCCGCTATGGTGTTAATTGGTTTCCGTGACAAAAAAAAACAACGTTCACAAAAATACATATATACTCATATAACGAAATTCATTTAAGCATTCACTTGTTACTTTTGGGTAACTTTTGATGTACAAAAAAATTGTTTATAGAAATAGGTAATAGAGCCACACTGATTTCTTTACGAATGGGCCGGCTCAACCGGGGTAGTACTCCGCCCCACACAGAAGACTAACCTAAAAAAACAGCATTTGTGCTGTCGGGTTTCGCTGGTGAGAGTGAGACCGGAGGCCCAATCATTCTGCATCATTCTCCCGGGAGAAAATCTCACTAAGACGCCATGGTGTGGCTCACTATGCTGCATTGTATTTACTCACAATGAGAATGGTGATTCCTGGATTCTACATGCTTTCCATCAGACAGAGTAGAGTTTAGTAGGCTTAAATATATAAAAAAGCAGTCTCCTGTGTTTATAGTTTTACAGTATTTATAATTTCTTAATAAAAGAAAAGATAAGAAACTTTAACCCAGTTATGACTACGCAAAAATTTTAGGTAAAATTATATACCCGATGTCACCAAGGACCATCGATATACATGTATCTGAATAAGTCGGTGCTAGGTAACATATTCATTGACACCTAATTCATTGAATTCGGTTCAGCAGCTTAAGCGATACGATGGAACTTACAAACATATATAGGCTGCCAGATTGATCCACTCACATGAAGTATTTTGTGCTTATTTACTTTGTCTGAGAATAAGACGGTAATATATTTTTATACTATTAGACAATAAAGGAACAAACGGAGCCCAGGGCTTCAGGTATAATTGTGAAATATTTTATTTTATATTTCTCAAAACTTACGATATATGAATAAAAATTGGTTCTACGCCCAACGAGTCATCCATTTTCCACTGCGCGGTTGGCCTAGTTGTTAAGCGGTCGCCAAGCCGTTTTCTTCTGCACCAAGTGTCGTGGGTTCAAATCCCACATGAGACAATACTTTTTTTGATCCAGAAATGGTTAATTAAGTCTGGATGATCTTTGTGTTATGTATGTTTGTAAGGTCCCCGCGAAACAGGATGTTTATTCCCAACGTGAGGGTTGTGAGGTTCACGACGACACTTTCTTACATTTAGAATTTTTATATTTACTTATAAACATTATCAGTTTATCAGTTTATTAACATTCTATGTCAATCGTTATTGGGAAGTTAGTGCCCTCAAATTTACTGACAACTACTTCAACCTACGAATTTCAGTTCTCCCTTACGGCCTGGCCACGAGTTTGGTCTTAGCGAAAAGCGGAGCGGCGTTCCGGCGGCGTCGGTGAGCGGTGCGATTTGCACGTCACGAACCTTAGTAGCGGTTAGTTGCAGCGGCCACGGTGGACGTATTTAGGTAGTCAAAACGTGTTAAAAATTTACACATTTTAAAACATTTTTAAAAATTAAAAACATTTTTAAAAATAAAGATAGGTACTTAAATGGCGATTTAGTGAACTAGACGACGGTCCTACCTATAAGAAGTAACTGATGTTTCCAAGTGTTTTACTAAGTAGGTACTTACAGATAGAAAAAAACTTTAAAAACTTGTCAACTACTTACATTGCGAATAAGACATACTAGTAGTTTTGTGTGTAGTTATATCTACAGACGAAACTACTGATATGTTTACTGTTTTGCTAATTAGGTATCCACATACTGACAGAGAAAAAAAAGTAACTTTTAAAACTTGTCAACTATCCACCTACATTACGTAAACATACCAGTAGTTTTGTCAACATTTTAGTAGCTTCGTTTGGTAGGTACCTAGGTTCTATGTTTTTGTGTTATCAATTTAAATTAAACGTAAGTACCATTATATTCCGGAAAACATTGTTTAATTTCTTCCCACAACCTTTTTATATTTATGTTGGGGATATTTTGACATCCATATAGGCGGTCTATTAAAATTTCTGTTATAAAAGCCTCGGTATCCATTACCGTCATAAAATCATCTAAAATGTTTTGTTTTTATTAACGCCGCTGAGTCCGTCACGCCTGCACCGCTGTCCACGCCGCTCTGTTTCGTGGCGTCGCACATACTAACTTGTGCCTTTGTTCCTGCCGCTCTCCATACCGCTCGCCGCTGTAGAAATTCGCTCGGCAAAAACCGCTAGCTTTTTCGCTATGAGCGGCGACTCGTGGCGTGCCTCGTACATTTTTATACTTTTGATATTACCGCTCGGCGTTTCGCTCTTAGCTGCCGCTCACAGCGGTAAGGTCGTAAACGGGCCGTTAGGATTTCGGAAATCCGATGCCAGTCGCTCTGTGGAGAAACTAATATTCAGGTAAAACCGGTTGAACTAGTAGCCCATCCCAAATAATATTGGGAATAAGGCTAGGAAGAAGAAGAAGAAGAAGATCAGTTTATGTAATTATTTGAACGGGAATGAATACAAATAGGTATTTTGTAAGTATTATATGCCTTTGAATAGCTCGACCGTCTACCTGTAAACAAGTCTACCAATGATATTCATACTTACAGAAATGTAATAATTATTTATGTTTAAGAAAAAATGAAAAGGAATTTTTATGTAGCATTTAACTTAACGTTCATTTTTAAAAACAGATTCGTCTAAAAAGAAACAATATTACTTTTATAAATCATCTAATTAAATGTATATTATTATATTTATATGTACATAAACGGATAGACTTTCTTGACAGATGACACAGATGACACATAAAAAACCCACCTTGAAGTCCTTATATTATTAAAAGTAATCGTAATCAAACATACAAAACGATTAACTATACATATAAGGAGCCAATCAACACATGTGAATGTAATTCAATATAATGCTTGACTAATACTTCGGAGGATTTTCGTAAACATTATATACGACATTACGAACTCTTTACTATCCGACTGTTTTGAGTATTTTATCACTCAGAGACAGTGTCGTCATCACTCATATCATACGTCAAAACTTAAAATGTGTTTTACAAATCTTGAAAGTAAAAAGACGCGAAGTAGAACTCAATAACCAAAGGTTTTCAAGGACCATTAGTTTAAAGAGCCTACATAGGAAGAGGTTTAGTGTCTTCATTTAGTCGGGTACTAAAAGTGGTTCTGTGACAGAACTGTGATGTTAAATTTTAGAGTGGCTTTATTGTATATAAGTTTTATAGGCTGGATGTTGCTTACAATAAACTTGTTGTATAATACTATGTCAGTGACCGCATGTTTCTGGCTACTGAAGGTGATTACAAGGTCAAATGGATCTCTATGAAGGACAAGGTAAGCGGGTGAACACTAGTGGTTCTCTCATTCTTCTTCTTATTTTGATGAGATGGCAACCAGCTGAATAATATCAGCTATTTCAAGTATATAACGTATTTAATTCTAAAGTCTTCTAGTGTTCAAGTCGTTGTCGTAATGAATTTAATGATAAAAGAAATCTCAATGAGGTAAAATGAGGACCTTCTCTGATTTTTTTTAACCGGTGAAAATACATATAAGGTGCTTACGTCAACCTTTTTATTTAATTCCAATGACCCGGCCCTGTTTCGCTCGGAAACATTTAAATTTTCTGTACATATGCATGTATTTTATTGTATTATATACGCAAACCTTGCTATTGAAGCATTCTATTGCTGTAAACTGCACTAAAATAAAAGTAGATAATGATCTCTCAGCGAATATATAGTGAACGGGACTACATTATAATATATACCATGTAAAGATAATACAAACGATGTCACAGGAAAATTCTTGAAGAATGATATAGTTTAAATTTCCTTTTTTACTCACGTTATTTGACAAATTTGGAGTGATCCGACGATAGCTAGTTAGGTTATAAGAATTTCAGTCGAAATTAATTGAAAATGGAGAGCTTTAATAACCGTGGGAAAGTCATGAGACGGCACAAATGGACCTTCTCTGACTGAAACTGCGGCTCTACTGAAGAGTCAGTGTTAATCCATTATTTCGTGACTTTACATTAAGCGGTTCAAAGTAGTTGACATACGCTCTCGAACTAAATGGTTTGGCTCTTCCTTTCTGTGTCGTGCAGTTAAAATCTGGAACTCTATACAAGTGCACATGTATCCCTCATTCTATGACCCCGGGTCCTTCAAGCAGGGCGTAAAAAAGCATCTTACTATGCCGCCATCGTCGGGGTCACCACGATGCATGTCTGCTGTGGCAGTGTGGACGTTGACTCCTACTCCTAGATTCTGTTTTTAACCGACTTCAAAAAAAAGGAGGAGGTTCTCAATTCGTCGGAATCTTTTTTTTTTTTTTTTTTTTTTTTTTTTTTTTTTATGTATGTTCAGCGATAATTTCGTCATTTATGAACCGATTTCAAAAATTCTTTTTGCATTGGAATGGGCGTAGCTCACAGGTGGTCCCATCGTCACCATGTCGAGATCTGATGATGGGATCCCAAGGAAATCGAGGGAACTCCTCAAATATAGGCACAATTGTTGCGATTTTGGGTACTCGGAATAGTTTTTCATTGAAGTCGGTTCCTTTTTGTTAAAATTATTATATTTTCCATCAGGCAGGGCACAGTCATTTTGTCAAATACTTATTGAAAGTAAGTGATAGTAAAGCAATGCTAATTTCAGCACTAACACGCGGCCTCGACTGGTGCATTATTACCCTCGCACAGAAGACTGTTGTGACTGTTTTGTTTCGTTGACGAGTGTGAGACTGGAGGCCCAGTAATGCAGTAACATTTCTATAGACCGCCATAGTAGGATACACCATACTGCATTAACTGCATTTGCAATGAGTATCATGACCAGGCCATACAGGTAGTGTCATCTCCTTCAGTCCCTTCCCTTGATTTTAGGAGTTAGAGAAGGACTCTGTCTTGAGTTGCATGGTCGATGGTCGGTCGTCATCACTAATGATGGAGTGACTGCTGCCCATGTCAATCCCATTACACCATTAATAGATTAACATACTTAAAATTCAAATAAATATATAATATCTGGAATTTGATTTTAATATATGAAGTAAGAGTATTGTCTAATTGTTGGAGTACTCTGTAATTACTTATTATAATTTGCCAATGCCACTTCTATACTAACGTATAGAAGTGGCATCTAGGGCGCGGAGACAGCCTCTTTCAATTATCACAACTGAAAAAGAAAGATGACGCAAACGAGGTCATCGGCCTTTTTTTAGGATTTAGAAAACTTTACAAGCCATATAAATGAGACAAAATGCTTACGAAAAGTTTATCTTAGCAAAATATTACTAACCAGTTGACCCACGCAAAATCGTCTGCGTCTTCTTATTACTCTTGGCGTGTGTGTGAAAAAAAATGGTTGTAGGGAGCTCATTGCAAAAGAATGAGACATGATATACATTTTCTTTTTGAAATCTGTGAATGAATGTTAAGAAAATATATCACAAAAAACCTTCGCAACTATACAATCGGAGTGTATTTTGGAAATACATACTTGAAACTGAATATAATTCTAGTTAGTCATTATAAATAAATAAATTAATAAATATTTCGGTCATTTTACACACAATGTCGTCTAGTGCCCAAACTAAGCAGAACTTGAATTATGGGTAACTAGACAACTGATGTAAATACATAAACATACTTTTAAATACATACATAATATACATAGAAAACACCCAAACTGAATCAAATATTTGCGGATCACACAAAAGTTTGGTCTGACCCGGGAATCGAACCCGAGACTTCTTGATCAGCAGTCGCATACGCTGACCACTAGACCAACGAGGCAGCAACTATCAATATGGAGTTCCCTTTTACGAAAATAAGGGTCTTCCAGCAACAGTTGTATTTGACTGTTCGCTCCAGTTATTATAAGTTTAATAATTAGACCTTGGATTAAGAAGACTTTGTAGACTTTCTATATTTTCATAAGCAATTATTTGATCTCATGTCAAAGTTAATACCCTTAATGGAATAATAAAATATGATTAGGCATGATTGTGAGGATTACGATTACGTAATTACGATGAGAAAAATTACAGTTGGTAAGATCACCATCTTCATTAATATCTGTATAAGTAACTTTATTAAGACTTCATATGAAGTTTCATAGGTAGTAGAAGTTTAATAGGTAGTAAAGCCACGCTGATTTCAGCTCGAATCGGCCGGCACCAACTGGAAAGTACTACCATCCATACATACCATCATAACAATGACAGCATTCTTGCTGTTCTGTATTATTCTCCCGGCTTCCGGAGGCCGCGAGAATGATGCAGAAACGTCGGACCAGGCCCCCATAGCTATATTGCTATAATGCCTACCCTCACAATGAGGATGGTGACCCCTACTTCTGGATTCTACTCATGCTTTCCATCAGGCAGAGTAGAATCACTTTGGTAGGCTTAAGTATTAAAGAAAAGTTTAAACATCGTTTTATTAGAGACACTAGCTTTTGCCCGCGGCTCCGCCCGCGAGTGTGTCGATTTTCGCTTTAAGAAGTAGCCTATGTCCTTTCCCGAGGTCCCATATATCTCTATACCAAAATTCATCAAAATCGGTTCAGCGGTTTAGGCGTGAAAACGTAATAGACAGACAGAGTTACTTTCGCATTTATAATATTAGTAAGGATAATTAGTAGTAAATTATAACTTTCACTTTTTTAATAAACTAGTTGAAACCGGCATCTTCGTCTGCGTATCAATACAATCAAAAGGTCTAATCGTGATGTCAACTATCCATTCTTAGGCCCACCAGCAAAAGATATTGATACAAAATCGGTATGGTAGTTTCGGAGTTAATCGTGAGCAACGAGACACGAGAGCTATGAGTATATATCTTACTAGCTGATGCCCGCGGCTCCGCTAGCAAGATAGTAGCAAGTATATATATAACAGACTGACTGATGCCCATGGCTCCGCTCGCGCTCATATATTTCTTTATCACACAGAGTGGTATATAAAATAATTTACGTTATAATCTCAGACCCACTGAACTAACAGACGAAGCCGTTTCGGAAGAGTGTGGTAACTAAAACTGTGACACGAGAATTTTATGTATAGGACATTAATTAATTAAATTCATATCTTAAAATAAATAATAAATAAATATTTCGGACATCTTACACACAACGTCATCAGTCCCAAACTAAGCAGAGCTTGTATTGTAGGTACTAAGGAACTAATATAAATACATAATCATAATTTTTATTTGTAAATAGATACATACTTATACATTGAAGATACTCATACTACGAAACAAATATTGAGACCCCTTGATCTTGACCCCTAGTCGCATACGCTAACCACAAGACCAACGAGGCAGTCTTATGATGATATGAAAATGATACTTGAAAGTTTTTTTAAACGTTTTTAGTTAGGTTTGCACTAAAAGCTTAAGACAAAGTATACCTAAAGATGTATCTATAAGGCACAAAATCTAATATACCTTTTAACGGTAAACGTAATTTGAAGAAGTCTATAAATATTTTAACTTTGTTATTCCTTTCTACAGGTGGAAGCGGAAGGCGGCGCGGCGAACTCTTCCCCCGCACTACCGCTATGCCCAGCTGGAAGACCTGACACCGAAGCTCAACCGTTACTCACCGATGGTAAGTGCTCAACTTTATTTAAAAAATATAAAATTTTACTAGGCCGCCATATTGCATTGTACACATTTGCTACTAGAATTGTGACCACCACTCTTGGATTTTGCTAATGCTTAACATCAGGCAGAATAGGCCCTCAACAGCTTATATGGTCTACTACATGATTTTACTTTTGTAAGTAAAGATTCTACGTGACTAATAAAGGCCATTCTTCTCTTTCTTTTGATCTTATAATTAATATTTTATATTTAATCTTTCGTTACCAGTAATTTGGCCAATATTTGAGCACATATAGTTTTTACCTTTGTTGTAAGTAGATGCTCCTACTATGTTGTACCCACTGAGGCTGTTGTTTTTTTTTTTAAAATTAGCATAAGTTCTAATTTTTAATCATTATAATTTGCATCAGTCCTCTAACATGGTGTATAGTATATTAGTGGCAGCACCTTACCCCCATATCAGGTTTATTATATTAAAACATTAAAACTATGTAAACATTGGCGATTTGAAAGGAGTGGCCGCGAGTTTTTATTGCCATGTTCTTTTCTCCGGCTCTACCTATTGTTTGCGAACATGGCATAAATGTACATGTAGAATCTTGACCTGTCACAAGAGATGTATTGCATCCTAAGTGAATAAAGAATTTTGAATTTGAATTTGAATTACTGCTGAACTCAGGCTTCTCCTTATAAACGAGACATAATTTTGATTTTATTTGACCGTGTTACATATTCGTTGAGATATATACTACTCCATGATTTTAAATATATTCTGACTCGATGTTGAGTACTTATAATAGTTATGCGTGTAATAATTATTCTGGATTAAGTTGTCATGAAAATGACAACACTAGTTTACCGGAGAAACAGCATTACTTTCCTCCTAACACTGGAATTACTGTAGGTACATACTGAAAAGGCATCAACTTATATCTGTCTTTATGGGCTATATAGAGAAAGTTAAGCAACCTTTACAGGACACTTAGTACTAAAATGTCTACTATAGCTCAGCCACTACCTACGTAAGGAAATGTAAGTGAAGAGACGTATAGTAATTGAAAAGCACCAGTCTTAAAACAACAGTAAATTATTAAATATTTCTTCTTCAAGTCCGCCACAGTATCTTTGGGCCATGGTCATTTGTCTTCATGATTGACGGTTTAAGAGTAGAACAGGCAAATTTTGATGTTTTGTTGTTATCCCATTATCTTATAGGTTATTAATGGTGTCGCTACCGGGGGATTACTCGTGGCCTAAATATATGAGTTAAAAGACGAAGACAGCTTTTAATGAATTGTTGCATATTGAATACATGATTTATCATTCTGTATATATATAGAGAACTAATATCATCATGCTTGTTCAGTCGTCGAGTAACCAACACTTTATACTCTTTGGGAGCCTTTAGATTACTTAATATAGTATGCATATTTATACCGACACACGGCTACATTATTTATCCTAAAACATATCGCTACAATGCCTAATACGTCTTGATCTCAACGAGATAATGATTGTCCGAATTCTGCGTGCTCGATAATATCTCTGTATAAATTCTATCAATTACTTCGAACAATATATGACGTAGGAATAATATCCTAATATTATAAATTCGTAAGTAACTACTGTCTAATACGCTTTTACAGCGTCACCGTTGCGCTGTTTTCAATGGCTTGGTGTTACTATGATGCTATAGCTTTTATTCGCAACTCTTTCAGCAGCGAAGCAGGCGAAACTGATGGGTAAAGATAGTCCTTAAAAAAGTTCAAAAAATTTATTTATTTATTTATTGCTAATACACAAGGCAACAGTCTAAAAAATCGTATTGTTGCTATTGCTGCAGAACGCGAAAATGATTTTGGAGAAGCTTCATGAAGTACATTGATAACCAACTTCGATCCTGTTTTGTGATAAATGTATGTTCCAACAGCTAGTTGAAGACACGATATGAAGGATTTGGGACGAAGTGCTGAAATAATACTATGGGCAATAGTATCTATTTTTGGGATAAAGGGACATTCATCTGACACGATATTTTCATCATTTAATAATAATTTATGTAAAAAGCAAGTTAGTAGTGGAGGTATTTCTGATACAACGTTATCAAGGAATTTGTCCGGTTGTGGATAACTTTTTGTTTCGTAACGAGTTCTCTTTAGTTCGTCCTCTAAAATTTTTGCACATACAGTGATGATTGTTAACTTAGCCATTTCACTGAGTTCCTCACTCTTACCATACCAATCACTACAACTTTTTGTAAATCCATAATATTTGTAGTACATTGATGTTTCTTTACCTTGCTTACGGAAGAGACAAATATCATTACAATACTTGTTTTTTAAATGTCGAAGCAAAGTACGAGTTTCTTTTTTTTTAGTTTTTCTTTTATCATCTTCACTCATTATTGATTTTAAAGACAAAAGCTGGAATTTGAATTCGCCAATGTTTTCTATATGGTAACATATCTTATTAAATATCTTGACATTTTTCTCGGTATTATTTTTCTTTTCATTTTCATTCTTATTTTTCTTGTAATACGGTGCCGTGTAACTCTTAAAGCAAGCTGTATAAAATTGTGCTTTTAAATCTGTAAGCGATGTAGTCGTTTGCAATCGTGGAATGATTTGTCTAAAATCACGTTTTGCAGCAATAGCAACAATACGATATTTTCGACTGTTGTCTTGTACATTAAAACCAGGTTTATGACGACGATCCCAACTTTTTCCACACAGATAGCATAATTCATCGAATCTAAAATTACTTTCATAGGATGGTGTAGGAAAACCTGGAAATGATATGGAGGAATCAGCTGAACACTCACTTGATTGTATTGCAGGATCACTCGAAGTCGATGGTTCATCAAATGATGATGATAGCACTTGAGATTTTCCCCTGCGTGATGCTGGCTTGGATGATGATAAACCATATCGTTTTCGGCACTTATCATGGAAACGATACTCTTCATGATTTATCCATTGCTTCCATATATTATCATCTTTTACTTGACTTTTTTTAATTAAAATATGCAATCCTCTCATTTTCACAACAATTGTTGCATCTTGCGTTTTCTTCGTACAAATAGAACATAAAAATGAGGGATCCATTATTTCCTTACAATTGAAAACCGTCAATCAAATTTATTTTCTAAAAAAACACTTTTTGACAGTTACAGTCACAAAAATGAAATATCTCTGAAAAGACAGTTTGAAGTATAGTGACAGTAAGTGACAAACGGTTGAGCATTTTCTGCTGCAGTCTTACTCATTGCACTCAGCGAGATAGAAAAATAAGCGCATGCCTGTGTTCTCAATGGGACATTTTCGTTAAGCGCAAGGGTCTCATTTTTGTCTAATTCTCCCTACTTTCTATATTTCTATCTCTTCGAGCGTAAGGGATAAAAATATACGAAGTAGAATTGGAATAATTGTAGTCTCACTGCACGCATTCTCTCTTCATGTGCCGCGCATGCGCATAAAAAAAAAGAATCAGTGGGAGCAAGAGATAAATATATTTCGCACTCTCTCTCTCCGCCAGTGACTGAGGTCTCAGTCTTGTTGGTCTAGTTGGTTAGCGTATGCGGCTGTCGATGAAGAGGTCTCGGGTTCGATTCCAAATGTTTGTGTTATCCGCAAATATTTGTTTCGGAGTCTGGGTGTTTTTTATGTATAATAAGTATGTATTTACAAAACAAAAATGTTTATGAATTAATATCAGTTGTCTAGTATTACAACCTCTGCTTAGTTTAGGACTAGATGGCGTTGTGTGTAAGATATCCGAAATGTAGCGGAGTAAATGTCCCTTGTAATGAAATTTATAATAGCTCAGGTAAATAGAGAAGTAATATAATATACTGCAAATATACGTTTCAAACGCAAATTTGTGATAAATTCGATGGAATAAAAAAAACTAAAATTTAATTAAATATATTAAAATTGAAATATATCTTGAATTTTTATCAAGATTATTAGTTATAACAAAAAAAGGTATAAATAAATAAAAAAATGCCCAAAATATATCACTTAAATCCCAATGAAACATGTAGGATCGCTTTAAAATCAATAAAAGAAGATTAATAATAATTTTTCTTCATTTTCGTACTTTTAAATGCATTTTGTGCAAAAACTATGAGAGAGATACGCGAAAATATGCTTACACTTTTTTGTAGGAAATCAAATTTGCTACAATTTTGTTGAAGGATTTTTTTTTATTTTTCCAGCCAATCGCGAGATATAGACGAAATAGTAGTTTTTGCACCCTTTTGCAATTTATTTGCACAGTTTGCCGATATTGCAGCACCCTGCAATTTTAGTATATTAAGAGGGGGTATAAAGATAAATTGCCGATCTTAGATTTGATTTTTACACTCGAAAGTAAGCCACAAATGATCTGTTTTTTATATATATATATTACATTATATTTGAAAGGGGATGGTCTGAGTGAAAACATAAAATTATAATATTTTATCGATAGAAAATAATCACAAAGTTACGTCTAATTTTCCACTAAAATCAATTTATCATCATAAATATGTATATTACCTAGTCAATATTTTAATACATTGTGTAAAAATATATTACCAAGGGACTGTATTAGTGTTTTAAAAAAATAATGTATAATTTACGAGTAATTACAATAAAATTGATTCGGCGCTTACTACATTCTTATTCCGTGCAGAACGCTCCCTTTCTATCGCACTTGACCCGAGGTAAGGGACATGTTTTGTTTCATCAATCAGTCGCGGTCGCTCTGTTGAGACGAGAAGACTGTGCTTCTGTGCTCCGGTTCAAGAAAATACTTCGTCAGTCATTGCAAATAAAAAATATAAAACAAAACGCTTTAAAAGAGAATTAAAGAAGTTAAAAATTCAACTCATGACTAATTGTCGAAGGTCTATTACTTTACTTTTCTTATATTATTATTTGTGTTTGATTGATGAGTAGTAATGATCTCACATCTACAATGTAGATGCGCTGGATGTCGGCGTGTGGGTAGTATAAGCAAAACAAATCGATGTTTTTGACCACTCGCATGTTGATGCCAGTATATTTATAAACTTATATTTTACCTTACAATTTTATTTGTAACTAGCTTTTACCCGCGGCTCCGCATGCGTTATTGTCGATGTTTTTCTGCACAATTTTCTTATTTTTTCTTTCCATAAGAACCCTCTTCTGATAATAATTTATTATAAACAACAAAAAAAGATTCAGCCAAATTAGTCGAGCTGTTCTCGAGTTTTCGTCTCAACGGAGCGACCGCGACTGATTGATGAAACGAAACATGCCCGTTACCTCGGGTCAAGTGCGATAGAAAGGGAGCGTTCTGCACGGAATAAGAATGTAGTAAGCGCCGAATCAATTTTATTGTAATTACTCGTAAATTATACATTATTTTTTTAAAACACTAATACAGTCCCTTGGTTATATATTTTCACACAATGTATTAAAATATTGACTCAGTAATATACATATTTATGATGATAAATTGATTTTAGTGGAAAATTAGACGTAACTTTGTGATTATTTTCTATCGATAAGATATTATAATTTTATGTTTACACTCAGACCATCCCCTTTCAAATTCGAATATCGAGCCACGGGTGTATAATCGGGCAAAGACGGCAATAAATCTATGATGCTAGTGAACGACATATTATAGATAAAGTGTACTTCTTTGAAAACTTAAAATTATTTCAAATCATGCACCTGCAATTTGGTTGTAACTTTTCCAATCTTAATATCACTGGTGAAACAAAAATAGGTCTGCACTCCAAATTAAAAATTTCTAGTAATATGTGTAAAGCTACATTTGTTATAAATACGTCAGATCCACACCCAACCGCTAACTTGGATATAAATACAGCTGCAGTTTCTGGTATCACATAATATATGCTGGTATCGGTTTGGAAAATTTACAAAGATTGTGTGCGGCAATGAATCTTCCCATAATGTCGCAACAAATTTTTGACAAAAAACATAACCATTTTTGTGAGGAATGGGAAAACACTGCTTACCAAACTATGGCACCTGCTGCTGAACGTGAAAGACGCGCTGCAGTGGAAGAAGGCAGAGTGTAAGATGGCATAGCGGTAATCGATGTTATTGCTGATGCATGCTGGTCTAAACGGTCTTACAAAATGAATTATGCGGCGCTTTCTGGAGCAGCAGCCATAGGCGGAAGAAAGTTCTGAGAAGTTTTATACTTAGGAGTCAAAAACAAATATTGTTGCATTTGCACTCGTGCTCAGAATAAAAATGAATCGCCAAAAATACACGCATGTTTTAAAAACTATACGTGTCTTTCTTCTGGCATGGAGGCTGAAATAATAACTGAGGGGTTCAAAAAATCCATAGAGATGTATAATCTTATATATGGGCGAATTATAGCAGATGGAGACTCAAGCACTTATTCGAAGATCCTAGAAGCAAGACCGTATAAAGGGATAACAGTAGAAAAAATAGAATGTCGAAACCACATTCTCCGAAACATGTGTAATAAGTTAGCTGTTGTCAGCAAAGATACTAAATACTTATCAATTTGAGGAAAATGTTCACTACTCAAAGAATTCTTGCCATCAGAAAAGTTATTTGTTCGGCTATAAAAAAACATAAATTTGATGATGATGAACTAGGAGTACGAATCAATACGTTATATACTGATATTTCTAATTCATATAACCATTCATTTGGTCTTTACGACGAATGTCAAGAGTACTATTGCAGCAGTAAGAAAAAAAGTGAAAATCTTGTTGCAAAAGTAAAAACCTCAACATTCTGAGCTAAAATTCAACATATTGTGGGTATAATCGCTACACATTCACGTAGTCTAATTAATGATTGCGACAGTAATGCTGTAGAGCAATTCAATAGCATAATTGCAAAATTTGTGGGGGGCAAACGAACAAATTTAATACAACGACGAACATATCAATTCAGGTGTGCGACTGCTGTAGTGGCATACAATGCAAAAAGACCGTTGTATAATGTACAAAAATCGCTTTTAGGCCAAAGCCCGAAATCAAAAACAAAATCTTTTGAAGATAAAAGAATTTGCAAAAAACCGTCAATGCCTGTAATCGAAGACTTAAATTATGGAACAGACACCTGCCAAAAGCCTGATATGGCAGAAGATGTGTATGGGATGGCGAAACATAGTTTTCTAAAAAAATTGGAAAAGACTGAGACTGAACGATCACAGATCGAAAGAGCTACTATCTTACAAAGAGATAGTAGCGAATGGTTAGAACTTCGCGGAAATTTATTGTAAATTTTGGAACAAACAAGACAACACAATGGTCATTAACAAAACCGATTCTTGGTCAACTTCATATAACCAATAGAAAAATATTTCTTTTCATAGTGTGGTCGGCTGATAACCAAAAGTTAACTGTAGAAAAAATCTTGCGCGATGATGACTTTTGAAAATATAAAATGGTTGATAAATTAACAAAATTTTACATGGAACATATATTGCCTGAGTTGATTGACCCACGTCAGACCAAAACTATGCCACTGAGACAACCATTAGTTAGCAAAAAACGTCAACACAAACTACTGACTGAAGCTGGACCCCCAAAAAGGTCAAATCTAACTTCCGAATTAGTGGAAATCCGTTCTTCAGATTTAGTTACTGCTTCAGACAAGAACTTTTCTCAAGCTGGAACCTCTGAACAAACTATGTAATCATCCGAATTAGAAAAAATCCAATCTCAGCCTACGTTGTCGGAGGAAAACAGAATCTTTTCACCAGATTTCTCTACCGTTGGTCATTCTAATGCACCACAAAAAATATTATAAGCCACAACGGCGGTAGTTAGCATTTATAAACCATAACGGCGGTAGTTGTCATTTTTTTTGCTCCATCGCTTCACTGCGCTTGGGTATAAAAAGGAGCACTCTGTTGTACCGGCACGCATTTCTAACGAATGCGTCGCGGAGTGTGGATCATTGTCTTTGGACAATTAGTACTACTCTGTTAACAGATGTGGAAAGCTGTCTTTGACAAGTTAGTACTGTCTGAATTGCGGTGGGTGCGAGGAAAGCTGTCTAACAGCTAGTACAGCCCTATGTGACCGCCCTTGCTGTATAACTAACTGTAATTTGTTTAGATTCGTTTAATTAATGGTTGTTTGTGTCTAATTGCATGTCTAAGATTATTTTGTAATTAATTAAATAAATTGTTTAGAATTAGAATAAATTGTTTAGAATTATAATTCTTTTTTTATTATTTTTCACTTCTAATAATATTGTCATTTGCGGAATATTGATGCACTTACGAGTACATAAAAGTCTTTTATGTAATTATTATTTTTCTAAAATATAAACTGTATAAAATTTGTGTCTTTGTATTGCTTTGAGTAAAATTCATAAAAGAAAATCATTACAAAGTACCTATAGATTTAAAATAGTTTTATTATTATTGAATTTAGATTTACAAACGCAAGTAATCCTCATCTTTTTTGGAGAGTGTTTGTTCACAAAATGACCCTCCTGTGTGACATTATATTATGAAAATACATCATTATATTAGGTACCTACATTTTCAATTTATTTACCACCATTTTATCTATCAAAATCTGACTGACTAAACTAACTCGCACTTAGCCAATTTTTATCTGATTTTTTTGGGTGTATTGTGTTCGATCGTACTTGACAAAACAATACGGTAGCTACGGAAACGCGCGGTGACGTACGTAGTAACATACCTACGATACCTATCTTCTTGCCCATACGAGAGCGGGGGGTGTGAAGCGCGCGGGTGAAATCTGATATTTTTTTAGGTTTATGCGCGCTCTTAATCTACGAAGACTTACGGAAATTTTCGCGTTGGTTGCAGGTGTTCAACTAAAATGGCAAAGTTAAGCCTTCATTGACTGGACTATTAGGAAACCCATAGTAAAACATTTTTAAAAGCATAACTCTTCATATTATATTTTCTTAAGCCAGCTCTTATCCATTAAAGTATTTTCTAGTTTAATTTAGTTAACCTTAACATAATTATGGGTCCCAGCAGATTTTACAACAGGTCGCACTTAATATTAACGTACCTTGAAAAACTTTAGAGAGCCTACAATTGTTTGAGCAGCCCCTTCTCCAGAGAATAGACATAAATCACTGCGAAGTTTACATAGACTTTCAATTTTATTTTTATCTATCGCGTCTTCATTTCGTAAATCAACATTTTTAACAGAATAAATTTTTAATCTAAAAGAAAGTAGACTTGACATAACCTTTCTTTTCTTATAAAAGTACAAAGTAAATATTAGTAATTTAAACTAATATAATAAAGCTAAAAAGGTTGTTTGTTTAAAAAAATTGTTCACTGTTAGGTTAGATAGTTAATTTATCGAGGAACGCTACGAATAATAGGAGCGGAGTCTCAACAGAAAATGTTATAGAAACGAGCGAATATATATTTTATATTGAGAACTTCCATTGTGTGCATAACCGTTTCGGAAATGATAATATACAAATTAAATATGTAAATATTCTTCGCCATATAAGCCGCAGAACTGATGACCGTTGGGCAGAAGAGTTCTGGAGTGGAGACCACCAGACGTAGTGTAGGACGCCCACAGGCGAGGTGGAGTGACGACTTGCGTGTGATGGCTGGTAGGACCTGAATGCGAGAAGCCCAAAATCGGTCAGAATGGTCTGCAATGGGAGATGTCTAGGTCCAGCAGTGAACTGCGATAGGCTGATGATGATGATGAAAAGTTTATTTTAAGGTTGGCTCAATATAAGCATTTTTCCACACACGACAAGGGTAATAAGACACCTACGGGGTTGCGTGGGTCAGGTAATCTCTTCTCTTTTCTTTTTAAAGACAACTTCCGTATTTGGAATATTAATTCTGTCGCGGGGATTTTACGAACATACATGAATCGGACACAGAGAACACCTAGACTCAGATCAACAATTTGTGAATCAGTGTTATTGAAGTGAAGCGTTATTTGAAACCACGACACTTTTTCGTAGGTCACTCAGGTATTAAATCATCTTAAAATAATAATAAACAGGCACATCTGCATATAATATAAAGAAGATTCTGCAACTTTCTCAAAATATTGTAGATGTTTTATTAAATATTAACTTTATTATTTATTATTTTGTTAATTATAGTAGTATATTTCGATTTGTAATATTTTTGTTTATCATTGTAACATGCAATCTTACGTTTTTCGAGTGATTAAAGTGTAAATTTTAATAAATATCTCAATAACGATTAAAAAATATCGAAAATGAGTTTTTTCATTTTTTGCATTTTCTGAGAAGATTTACTATGGTAATGTATATAAATTTTTACACCATTGGAAAGTGGACATTTCATCGAATAGAAAACACCCAATTTTTGTCAAAAAATTTGATATTTTGACGGACGAATTTTCGATTGAAAATTAGGGTTTTTTTCGGTATTCAGTCAAAATGAGGTGAAAAAATAGATATTTCAAATCAAATAAATTAGGGCGTATTCAGGACATGAAAAGCTAAGTTTCCACAACATTTCGTTAAAAAATAATTTTATTTGTAAAAGATAAAAATAAAAAACCAAAAACTTGGTTTTTTGAATTTTTCACATAAATTTGAGGTTATGTGAAAAAAGTGTAAATGTAAAAGATATAGATCTTTTTATTACCTACAACTTTGCCATTTAACTTTTTTCCATAGGATTTGTAGTTTTGCCGGAAATCGAGATAAGCCATTTTTTTCCCTTAAAACCCTCTCCCCCTTCCCGACCTCAGATCGCCCGTAATTTATTTTTCCTTTAATTTTTGCAATATTCTCCTCCTTTTACAATGGGTTTCATCCTACTATAATTTATTTTGTTTTCAAACACTAAAAGCACTGGTCTATCAGTTAAATAACAATTATCAGTCTTCCTGGGATCAGAATCAGTATAGCAAATAACAAATTGTTACTGTTTCACATAAACAAACATGACATTTTCCAGTCAATTTGCTCATCATATTACAAAGATCACCATCATTTTCTTGTACATGAAAAACAACTCCTAAATATTTATTCCTCTATCATAAGTTTTTTACTCAATTTTTGATTATGTAACATAATATGCGCAGCAATGTCAAGTCCGTGGGCCATTTTTACGTATAAAGCTAATAAACCAGTCGCAAATTTGTCGCCGTCAATATCCATTATGCCTTTTTAGTATTCTCCGAGGCAACAATGCGAAGTGTATAAATCACTCCGAGGATCAAGTGACAAATGGCTTGTCCAGCGTACTCCCGGCGACTGAAGCCAGGTGTGGAATTTCTGCCACTAGGTAGAGCATAATTTAACGGAACCGGGAACATTGGGGTGTCTTTATGTTAGACTTATCTGTAGGCATTTGCAAACGAGATAATTTTGTGTGTTATAAGGGAAAATGTCGTCAGAATTATGAGCATTTGTTTGAAAATTGATTTGACAGTCTGGAACTACTTTTCTAAATCATATATATAAAATTCTCGTGTCACAATGTTCGTTCCCATACTCCTACGAAACGGCTGGACCGATTTGTATGAAATTTTGTGTGCATATTGGGTAAGTCTGAGAATCGGCCAACATCTATTTTTCAAATACCTAAGACGCGAGCATAGCTGCGGGCATCAGCTTGTTATTTTATAAGATAATGACGTCTATTTAAGCGTAATAACGTAAGTAAAATGATGGAGAATAGGTTGTAATCGTGTCTGGATATTTTCAAGAGTTATATCCAAATTTTCTTAAACACACAAAAAATATTTATTGATTTATAATGAGTTAACATAAGGCGTTTTATTTCAGGGTTATTTGAAAGCATTTCATCAATAGAATACCGTCAAATCGTCAATTCTATTGTAGCAGTATTCCATGAGAAGCGTGAGTGTCGTGTACAACGCAACATACCCACGCATTTTAGGAATCGCACGAATAATAGATTCAGTTCATTTGATTGTTCAATTATCAAAATACTGAAACAATACTTGATACTGAATACTGATAAGGTCAGTTACAACCCACAGCCTACTGAACTCGCATACTGAAGATTCGACCTTTAGTGGTCGCAGTTCAATTTTGTGTAGGTCTCGAAGAAAATGGACATTGAATATTTGAATAATAATATGAAATAATAGTGTTGAGACACTATTATTGTAACACATTTGTGTTACAAAAATCTTAATATTTATTTGGATCACTTTGGGGTCAATTCTTTTAAGGGATGTCCCTTAATAGAATTGACCCCAAACTAAGCAGAGCTTATACTGTAGTGTATTCAGGTCCCTATCATTGTTATCTGTATTGGCATAGAGTCAAGTCACAAAATACAGAATCAGATCTGCAAGTCAAACGGTTGATGACAAGACAATACCTATGTTTAAATAAATATATTTAAATATATATATGTTTGGACCGTCAAGTCTATGAACAAATGTAATAAAAAACAGTGTTAGAGGTATTCCGATATTATGTGCGGTGTTTTAACCGGCTTTGCGATAAAAAGCCAAAGACATATCCGGCTACTGTCCGGTCAACTGTCATTCGAGATCCAAGTCGCGGAAGTATACGTCCTGTAGTCGTGTACGGGAAATTAACATGAAATGCTTCAACACATTTTCTGTCTCGTGTGTATGAATGAAAATGGACTTTGTTAAAGGAAATGAACAGTATTGAATGACGTCACATTTTCATGTTAAAATTTTAAATGGTTTCATACTGACAGAATGTGTACCCTTGCGTGATTATACGGCTCAATGCTTCACATTATTTTATTAATGTATACAATTTAAAGGCAAATTAGTGAAGGGCATTTGTTATACGTTTACTTAAGTCTAGTCTGTGGTTAGCGTAAGCAGCTGCTGATCAAGAAGTCTCGGGTTTGATTCCCGGGTCGGACCAAATATTTGTGTGTTCCACAAATATTTGTTTCAGAGTCTGGGTGTTTTTTATGTATAATATGTATGTATGTATGTAGTTACAAAAGAAAATGTATGTTTATGTATTTATATCAGTTGTTTAGTACCCATGATACAAGCTCTGCTGAGTTTGGGACTTGACCATTTTGTTTGTAAGATATCCGAAATATTTATTATTTATTTCTTATAAAGTGCTAGATAGTTTGTATTTTTTTTAATAAATCTTTTAATACTACGCAGAAAGATGAAATATGTACCTCAGTATTTTTAACGTTTTCCGAGAGGTTTGTGAAAAGTTTCCAAACTCATATAAATCAAGAACAGCACTCGACAACACTTCGTCACGGTGATTGTAGGAAATTTGGAGATTTATTGCGGTTTTTTTTACAAACCTTTTTGAACTTTTAATCGAAATGTTTGCGGAGCAGTCGAGGATATTGCGGGTTCAGAGCGATTTTGATTTCCATCTCATCATATATTGGACATTTGCTATATTAACTCATTATTTCGTTCTTTTTTGCGAAGTTTTCCAAGTAAACCCATGTTATAAGTTAGGCCTCTATAACGCCTGAATCAACAAAGTTATCTAAACCGTTGTAGTTTCAGTTTAAAGTTCATCATATGGACTATGATCATTGTTTTTCAGATTTTCTGAGTCCGTCGTTTAGCTTTATAGGGTGGGGGACGCCCCATTTAAACATAAATGAGCTATAAAGTTGAATAGCTCGCAAACAGATACCTAAATCTTTCAACCTTTCAATATTTTTATAAGTGCTATCTGATAGTTCATACGATAGGGTACACGTAAATACCCAAAAAGAAAACATTTATATTTATAAGGGTTCCGAGACGTGAATTACGGAACCCTAAATAACCGTACCTTAAAATAAATGTAGTGAAAAGTTTCAGCAAAAGTGTACCAACTCAAGCAAAAAATTTCATAAGCATATATAAAATTTTCTAAAAATCAAAAGCTGTGAACTTCAATTTACTTGAGAAACGACAGCGAGGTCTCAAACATATTTGGGGTGTAAAAAATTCACAAACAAAATTTCAAAAGATGCAGTTTGCCGTAAACTTTCCCGCAGACTGTTGCTCGTTATAAAATAAATTGTAGCATACCATCCGCTTTTAGCATCATTTTAAAAGGAAAAACTGCAACATAAAAAGTTCACAATTTTCCCGTAGATATTTATTCATAGTTATACATAGTCAAAGCTCGGCAGAGTTTTACATCTTCACGAGGCATTACGAACCCCGGGGAATTACTTCCAGCCATGGAATTATTGATTGACTTGGTCTGCAGTCGCAAAGCCGATTATGTGCTTCCAGCATGGCAACTTCCTACTTGTAATATACCTTTTTGTTAAGTCATTTGTTTTTTTTTAAACATTATGTGAATAATTTTTATTCATTATTATTAACATCGATTTTTGTAATTTTGAGCAAAGAGTCTGCAAAGCAAATATCATCTTAATACCGGTACAAAAATCAATTTAGATATTTAACTTTCTTAAAAAATCATTTATTTGCAAACGGGCACAATTGTTAGGAGTTAAGAAAATAAACTTTGAATGTTTAAAGGCACTCTGCCGGTTAATATGAAAGTAGAGGGCCGGAGGAGGGAAGAAGCAATATTTACATTGCTAATTGGAGTAACATCCAGAATCGGACAGTTAAAATAAAAATTGGTAATGGGAAAATAATTTTCCGTATTTTTTATTGTCAAGGTGACGGTGAATTGTGTGTGGCTGATTCATATTCTCGATCGCGGACGATACGGTACGTTAAAAGGCATAAGTTGTACGAATGCTTTGTCATATTTTGACGTGGCTAAAAGGACCGTACCTATAAATAAATAAATATTGCGGACATTTTACACACAACGCCATCTAATCCCAAACTAAGCAGAGCTTGTATTATACAAACCCAAACACCGAAACAATTATTTGCGGATCACACCAAACATTTGGTCCGACCCGGGAATCGACCCCTAGACCTCTTGATCAGCAGTCGCATATGCTAGCCACCAGACCAACGAGGCAGTCAAATATAAAATTAAATTAAATTTTCAGCCCTTGATACGAACTCGTGCTTAAAATCTTTTTCTAAATATATTTTACCCCTAAATTGGTATCTAGCCGATATTAAATTATTTGGAGTGACAATAAAGATTGTAAGGTCAATGGTTTTGAGCTAAGAGTCAATTTGTTAGGAGTATCGTCCATGATATAAGTGCTCTTCGTTTAATAGAAATTTTAATTTCGAGTAATTGAAATCCCGAATGCTTATGGCACTTAGATTTGATTTCGAAGCGGATTTTGTAGACGTTCAATGAAGAGCTGGATAAAAAATAATAGGCAAATTATTGATTAGTTTTTATTGTTTATTTGATTAGTTTAATAGACAAGATTTTTTAACCTTATTACCTTTTATAAATTCAGTACTGAGGTACTTTCAGTCTGTCTATCCGGTTTTTACACCAGAACTACTGAATCGATTTGAATGAAATTGGTAGTCTAGAGTCTGAGAAGGGACCTGCGAACAAAAGCTAGTTTAACAAAAAAACCAACGCGCTAGCGATATATTCCATGTCACGGGGGACTTACAAACATAGATAAAACGGATACGAAGTAAAATATTAACTGACCACAACCTATTTTCTTATGCATTTCATTTAAATACTCATCATGGTTTCAAAATTGTATACTTATTATTTGAAATAGGTAACAGTTTTTTTTAAACCATACTTCGGTTTAAACCGTAGCGAAATACACGGATATCCACACTAATGATGGAAAAAAGAACTTCAAGAAAGAAGAACCAGGTTTACCATTGCATAATATCTCAATTTCAAGTGCGTTCAATAGTGACCTTCTCTTTGCGGTCGTTTCTTGTTTGATTTGTGGTTTTTCATTTCTTCAAAGAAATACAATCACTTATCTTATTTGAATATCTAATGATACATGCCTAAATATAAATAACAAAAACTTTGAAATGAAAATTGCGTTAATGGAGTATGAAATTTGGCATGCTAATTATTTGTGTGGAGGATAAGTAGGTACAGAAAGTTATTAATTTCTTTAGAATATGCATAAAAAAATATTCAAAAAAACGTCACACACACTACCATGTATTGGCGAAATCCGTGATTATAGAAGTTATAGTCTTTGACAATAAAAACTTAATGATGTTACCGCGTATAATTCAAAGTAACTGTGGTCTACTACCTAGGTGTTGTAAGACTCTGTATTCTCAATCCGTGAAATTAAGAATTTAATTATGAATATACTTTAATTCATTAAGTTATTTAGGTAGTTGCCTGTTTATTACAATTAAAATATATTGCGTAGTCGTCTGATGATAATTGTCGCCCAATTAAATGAATTGGTTGGCGTTAAATTCACGAATTAATCACAGAGCGTAACAATCACGACGGCTGGCTTTTATTTATGTAACTTTTGACACGAGAACCCTTTCAATTGATTGCAGATTATGTCATTAATTAATGATCTCATTAAGTGCTCAAAGACAGGCACAAATAAAACACAAAATTGCTTGAATTTAACAACAATGTTTATTTTGATGTTTTGGCTCATTTTGTATCTTTTTATATCGCATTCGATTCAATATAAAATCTATTCTTATATTGGTTCCGTAGGTACTCCTTTTAGGATTATGTCCTACTAAAAGAAAAGTTACCTTTGAACAAGTGAATAATCGGTTATAATATCGATTGTTACTCTATCAGAAGAAACAGTCACAATGTCGATCAAATGGGTTACACACGTGTTTCATTGTATCTAATCTAGCCACTCAAACGTGTTGACGTCAAACATGCGAATTTCAATAACTGTGCAAATACTAGATTAGTATTCAAAAAAAATTTATATAACTGTCGTCAACCTCGATTAGGACATCCGTCCTCCTTGATTTTAAAGTCTATTTTAGTCGACAATCTGATATTCTCGATTACCGGTTTTTGTTTACAATCGATCGATAATGAACAGGGCAACCCTATGGCATTGAATTTGTTTAGTCTATAGTACAAATTGTTTTGACAATCGTCGTCGCGCGTCAAGTGGTCTCAAGTACTCAAGTGTCCGCATATGTTTACGTTAACTTTTTATAAACATTTCGTATTGTTTACGTTTTGATGTAGTGTTTATCTTAATAAGTGTTTAGTGTTATAGTGTATAAAATAGTGTATATAGTGATAACAAGGTCGTTATTTTCATTATTTGGAAAAAAAAGTACGCCCGCTAACCGTTCAAGGTCAGTGATTTTAATTCATTATTATAAACAATTTAGCTTTCTTTATCTAATTAAGTGTTTATAATTAGATAAAGAAAGCTAAATCGAATCGAAATGATTATTTCATTTATTATATTTATGCACGGATTTAGAGAAAATCAAATATCAAATAAATTTTTAACCTAAAAATCCCCTCCATTCTGAATGTCATAAATCATTCCACAGGTAGGCGTAATTTGCATTTTTGACAGCCACAGTAGTGCAGAATACTGCATTGTACTAATCTAGTATTTTAACAGTTGAATGGCTAGCAGATAAAATCTCTGTAATCTCTTATTTAGTTTTAATTTAGAATTGAAACTCGTGCAGGCAATTATAGAGACAAAGAAGAGAAAGAACGGAGAAGAGAAGAATGTCTTACTTGTTATAGTTTTAAACTACAAGGCAAAGCAAATGTGTAACTTGGGAATATAACTATTTATGTTATATACTCTCAGTTCCTAAAAATTTAAGCTGTTACCTTAATTCATGCCAAAATTGCGATGAAATGAAAATGTCATAAGTAGTTTCGGAAAAATGCTGCAGATGTGTTTCTACTTTTTTAATTATTATGGCACTGCTGTATGCCGTAAGTATCTCAGAGTAGCTCTTGCCCGAGGCTCTGCCCTACCATGTAAAATATCTCTATACGAAATTTATTTAAAGTGAGTTCAGCGGTTTAGCCGTGAAAGTGTTACAAAGAAACACAGAATTACTTTCGAATTTATAATAATCTGTTTTAAGTTTATTTTTTAGTTGATCGATCAGTACTTATTCGATTTTGATCAAACTTAATCATGCACAACTAAATTTTAAACACATTCATCATCATCATCGGCCTATCGCTGTCAACTGCTGGACATAGGCCTCTCCCATTGCCCACCACTCTGATCGATTTTGGGCTTCTCGCATCCAGCCATCTTACGCAGGTCGTCACTCCACCACGCCTGTGCGCGTCCTACAACTACGTTTACCGAGACGTAGTCTCCACTCCAGAAATCTTATTAGGCAGACGCAAACTACTACCAACTATTAATTATTAAAATTCATACATTATTTGTCCATAACAATTCCTACTTCCCTACTAATATTATAAATGCGAAAGTAACTATGTCTGTCTGTCTGTTACGCTTTCACGCCTAAACCACTGAACCGATTTTGATGAAATTAGGTATGAAGATAGAACTGAACTTGGGAAAGGACATAGGATACTTTTTATCGCGAAATTAAAGGTAGATGGGTTTGAAATAGGGGACGAAACTTATTATCAAACATAAAATCATGTAAGATTGTTTAATCTACCCTTACCTTGTCGCGCGATATAAACGAATTCCACGCGGGCGAAGCCGCGGGCGGTAAGCTAGTTTGATATAAAATTGAGTTAGTACGTCACGACAATTTCTTCACAAAGGACCGAACCCTGAGCCTGTTCTAATTATGTTCCTGTTAATAACGCAAAAGTTTCTGTACACTGTACAATTTCCTTTTCATAATGACATGTTACAACCGGTAAATGGGACTAATTAATACGTTTTATTATTAGTGGCATAATTAACACTGAAGAGCCTCAGATGTTAATTATTACTCTGAGCGACGACGTCAATTGAAAATTAACAATCTTATGATACGATTTCCACTTTTAAATTACTATTAATGAAAAGTAAATGAAATGTCACCATGTTTTAAGTACCAATCGTACGCAAATTGTAAAAAAAGTATATTTTTATAATCCAATCTGTAAATCTGTTGAGCTCCTTGAATTGGTCACTTATACGCTAACAGGTCTTGACTTACTCACTGCTTTAATGTGATAGGCATACGGCTTATCATAGGTTTGGTTCTTCTTTCCTGTGCTAGTCAATCAAAATTTAGAACTCACTGCCAACGTACATGTTTTCTTTCTTTGATTGCTTTAAGCGGAGCCTGAAAAAACATTGTCGCCATACTTTCCTGCACTCGGAGTGAGTTTGGTGGCCCCGTATTTAGATTCTACTCGTGCTTTCTATCACGCAAAGTACAGCCATTTGGCAAATTTTACGCCAAAAAAAAATCATTAAGAAATAGATTATACTCGTGTTATGAAATTGTAGTTTTGTTGCTAATGGACACCGCTAATCCCAAGTACGCTATCCATAAGTATTTAGACCACCAAAAACCTTACTCAAGCGGATAGAGTTACAAAGGCCCATAGCTCAGGTTGGGAATAGTCATTTCTTTTCTCGATACAAAAATCATATAATATAGCCTATCATTTACTGCAGAGAATAATCTACATACACACACACAAATTCACGTGTAAATACAATCGGCCGTCACTACTAACTCATAGATAATAATTTAAAAGAATACAACACAGAAACACAGTCTGTATTAAAATAGTGTAATGCGTATGCCTATTCAGGCTTTCACATGGTAAATTGCCTTTAAACTGTCAGTATCAACATGTTAATTAATACTCAACTTGTAATTCTCAGAACTTGTCAAAGACTAAATAAGTTACCGGCTGTAACATAAATTGAGAAGTTAACCTGTAGTATGTGAGTCTCACTTCAGCTAATAACTCTATCTCCTTCTCACAGTGTCGTTTCAACCACGTCAAGTACAAACTATCCTTGCTTACCGGCTTTGTGGTATTGTCCCGGATTAAGACAATAGTCCCCTTTTTGCTTTGTTTTATCTCAGTGTATAAATGGAATGCTTCATTTTACTGTAAATGTTAGATATCCATTTAGTAAATTTCTTGTCATTTATAATACTTACTTTTCAATACATAGAAACACTCTTAAATTTTTACATTGACCGAGATGTCACTAGCTATAAATAAAGTTAATTAAATCTCCTCCAAGAAATAGTTTGGTCCCAAAACTTGTGAAGTTATATTCAAGCCAAACGGAATCAGGTAATTGAATTCTTGGACTCTCCTTAAAAGTAAACGAAATGACGAAATTTTTTTTTATTTGTATTCTAAGGTTGACAATTTTATCCATTTTGTAATGTCCGAAAAAAATGTTATTATTACCTTTAAATGATACCTTTAAATGATGATATTTCTACCAATTTTTCCTTAATCTTTTTCTTAATCTTAAAGCAGATGTAATCTATAATGGAATAGACTTTTTTAAAACAAACAAAATTATATACGCTATTGATATTCACTTTGCCGTGTGATGAAATAGCTTCGAGATAATCCGTGTACTCAAACAGTAGATAGTTATGCCTGAACACGCTTCTGCGTCGTCAACCCTTTCTTCAATCGACTACACATAGCGTTCTATCTGTAATGCTTAATACAATATTGATTTACCTATACATAAAGCTCTACTTTACATCGTTTAAAGCTATAAGATTACACACCCGTTTCAGAGCATCTATCTTTAGCCCATGTATCGTTAATTTATAGTCGGACACCCTGTTTTTACAAAAAATACCCTTTAAAGTTGAATAACTCTCAAACGTAACCTTTTTAAAAGGCCTATCTAACGATACCCCACAAGATCCTCTTAATGCACCCTTTAGATGATATAGAAATTGCCACAATAAGTGATAATATAATATTTGCCTTTTTTCTTTCTTTTTCTTTCTAGACTTTATTCAAAAGATTATTTGGGGTCAGCTAGTCCAAACGTTTTTACCTGAAGATTGGTTTTCCACGGTATCGGACCTCCGTAACCCTAAGGGAGACTTTTACTCTCGTTGATTGTTCCCAATCACCTAAGGCCACTCGGCTAGAAGCACTTACGCAAACATGATAATAAACAATTGATATATTGTACCAATAACTGTAAATTGCCAACTAAATTAGTGCGTCATTAGCCAACTCTGTTCAACACACGAGAGATAATTACATACCCCGAAGATATTTGTCCCTCGCCTGTATTTGTATTACTAACAACAGCCACGGAGGTAGTTTTAATGAAAGCTAGTATACTGTAATATAATTTTCTCATTTCGCACAATACCTTACGGCACTACACAGTATAATTGTTTTGTTTGCCTTGAGGGCTGTGATTTGTTTCTATGTTTCCAAACGTTGAATAAATAATATCAGTTTATTGGTAAAGCAACTTTTCTTACACACTTGCATGTAAAGAAATTTTAACTTGTTAATCTGTAGTTCAACCCTAAAGAAGATAAATCTGGATCTTTATCAAATCGAATTTGAAAAAGAAAAGATAGTATATTGTCTATGTATAAATGTTTAAGAATATTGTGAAATATTGTTATCCTCATTTACAATATTTGTAACTCTACTGTTGTAATGGCTCTCAACACGGGTTGGGTAACTGTGAGTGTAGTGAGCAATTATTTAAAATAAATAAATACCTATACTTTGTCCATTTGTTTATTGTCTTTTTGACAGGTCACGCCTATGAATTACCGGTATTTTTTTCGCAATAATGTATTACAGTAATGTCGTACTTTATAGACGGGTAGGGAAGTGGCTTGTGCATAGCTAAAAACAACAAACTATAAAACAGTTCTTGAGATACGATAAATCGATTAAACGATTAAAATAATCTATCACATTATTATGATCAAAATAATTTGACCTTATGTTAGTTTTGTTTCTGTTAATTTAACTAAATAATAATTTTAACAAAAAAGGAGCCGACTTCAATGAAAAACTATTCCGAGTACCCAAATCGCGACATTATGCCTATGATATTTTAAGAAGTTCCCTCAATTTCCTTGGGATCCCATCATCAGATCCCGATATGGTGACGATTTTTTTTTTTTTTTGTGCAAAAAGAATTTTTGAAATCGGTTCATAAACGACGAAATTATCGCTGAACATACATAAAAAAAAAGAAAAAAAAGATTCCGACGAATTGAGAACCTCCTCCTTTTTCTTGAAGTCGGTTAAAAAGGAAATTAAAATTGTATGACTTCAAGATTGACTATTTGCAAGGAAATAAGTCGAAATTTTGGAATTTAAGTTCAAACTAAGCTAAAGAACAATAACTCTGTGCATTAATTAATTTAGTTTTGGACCATTGACTTAAAATGTAACTATGCACGCGTTAGTAAAATTTAATTTTGAAACGCGTAGTTAATAACTTTTAAATCCAGAGCTATGAGAAAATACATTTGAAAGATCACTTATTACTTACTAAACCGACCTCTAAGTGACTGTGTTAGGTAGTTTTCTTTGTTCTGGGCCAATTATATATCGTAATAGTGCTTTTTAGGGTTCCGTAGCCAAATGGCAAAAAACGGAACCCTTATAGATTCGTCAAGTCCGTTTGTCTGTCTGTCTATGTCACAGCCTATTATTTCCGAAACCATAAGAGCTATACTGTTAAAATTTGGTCAGTCGATGTATTCTGTGAACCGCATTAAGATTTTTACATAAAAATAGAAAACGAAAAATACATTTTGGGGGTCCCCATACTAGGAACTGAAACTCAATTTTTTTTTTCTCATTGGATAGGTGGATAGGATAGGATCTCATCATCTATGGATAGGTGTTCAAAAATGATTTTGAGGTTTCTTATTTTTTTTTTTTTCTAAACTGAATAGTTTGCGCGAGAGACACTTCCAAAGTGCAAAAATGTGTGTAACCCCCCCCCCCCCCCTCTAACTTCTAAAATAAGAGAGTGATAAAACTAAAAAAAATATATGGTGTACATTACCATGCAAACTACCAACGAAAATTGGTTTGAACGAGATCTAGTCGGTAGTTTTTTTTTAATATGTCATTAACCGTAACACGCAATTTACCTTTCATCCAATCCATACACTATAATAAAAACATCGATGAAAGTTACAATGAACTACAAGAACTTTTTTAAGATGTTACTTGCTGATACGGAACCCTTCATGGGCGAGTCCAACTCGCGCTTGGCCGCTTTTTATTTATTTATAATAGTGACTTCAAGAATATTATATCGATTGATTTTGATTTCAAATCGAATCGGTGACGTGTGAGGGCGTCACTAATTTCGAAATTTGTTGAACTGTCAGAAAGATAATAAAGAACTAACAGATAATAACAGAAGAAAAAGAAGATAATAACAGAAGAACAAGATAACAAAGGAATGGACAGAGTATAATCGACAAATAGCCGTTTTATCCTGTATATTGTTACTAGTTAGCGCCTGCGCCCGCTGTCGTCATGTATTTCGGTCAACGAGAGGTAAATTGTAGGCTATGTCCTTTCCCAGGCTCCTAACTATCTGTATACCAAATATTGTATAAATCGGTTCAGTAGTTTTGTTTTAATCCTTCATTTCTGAAAGTCGGTCAGACAGACAGACAAAGTTACTTTCGTATTTATAATATTATTATGGACTACAATTAGGTACTGAAACTAATTTGAATTTGCCTCTTTTTATTCATTCTCGACTTTTATTGGTCTGACATAAAAATATTTTGATAGTTTCGAAAATTAATATTGATCAAAAACGAGACACGAATATTACTATCAGGTTTCTTTCTTTCATCTCTTAAAATACAAAAGTAAGTTTATATATTCAAGTCGGACGTAGAACACAAAAAATAATAAATAGGTACTCAAGAAATAATGTCAATGTAAAAAAAATAAACGAAATTAAATAGTAAGTTCATGCAATAAGTTACTAATGCCTAGTACACCACTTTTCGTGCAAATCCAAGGACATTCAAAATTAAGACAAGCTGTATTATTCTGAACGAGGCTGTCTAGTCTGCTCGCGTTCTAAATTACAGCTTCATTACGTACTGAATATTAAAGCACATTAACATTCTGCCAGCGCACGAATCCAACTGAAATTGTACCACTATTTAAGTGCAAGAAGTCCTTCTAAATTTAGTGGGCCAAGAAAAAAAATAGTTCCATTAATTTTAACAAAAAGAACCAACTTCAATGTCTATGATATTTGAAGAGTTCCATCGATTTCTACAGGATCCTATTAATGATCGTGGTTTTCTTATCATGGGACTACATGGGACGCACCAGCTTTCAAATAAAAAAAGAATTATCAAAATCGTTTCACCCTATCGAAATATTGAGGTAACAAACATAAATAAAAAAAAATTGTCGAATTGAGAACCTCCCGTTTTGAAGTCGGTTAAAAAGCTTAACAGATGGTAGCCGACTACATTTTCACGGTTAGGGAGACAATCGATTCAATACTCAGATTAATCTTTCACCAATTACGACGTCGAAAACACGTCGAGGGTCTCACTGGGTGTCAATGATAGCCTCGTAACGGTCCCTCAAGGACCGCCGAGATCGGCCCGAGAACCGAGATTCCGGGCTCTAAACTTAATTAAACCTGTGAGCTGCACTTTATTCGGCAATTTGTGTGACTAAAGAGATTACTGAGGTATTCATAGTGTTGGGGCGTGTGAGGTAATAATACTAATATATTTATTGCACAAAATCAGATGCAACTTGTTCAACTTAAGTTACTTGTTAAACTAGGCTAGGTTACAGAGTTAACCTCCTGCCAGTTGAGGTATATTTAGTTGTTGCTTTAAACACTTAAAATTTAGCAAATTTTTACGTGCCTTATATTCAGCTTCACCTGTCTTCAGATTTATCGAGGACCGATGACAATACACTAATTTGAAAACCAAAACTAAAAAATATTTAAACAAATTAGTCTTTTAGTCTAGAAAAAAAAAAACTAAACACACGCTTGTAAACTAAAAAGTAGAAAGTAATTTTAATGTAACAAAGCTTCGGGTGCTTTCTGAAAATATTTCAATAATGTCGCCCCACGCTTTGTTACATTAAAATTATTTTCTACTTTTTAGTTTAAAAGCCTGTTTGTTTGGTTTTTGAAAACTATTTTTTTTTTCTATTGCATTCATATTTTACATCAAATCCCAGGTCTGGTAAGTGTTGTTGGATTTTTATTACAGGAACTTCTTAATAACAATACGGAGTATGGAAGTTTGACTGCGATTCAGGTCCGTGCCTCGGAGACCACATTAAGCCGTTGGTCCCGGTAGTCATGAACATCTATGGCAATAGTTATTGGGCAGTCAGTGCCGTCAAATCTACTGACAACTAGTTCAAACTTCGAATTTTAGTTCGCCCTAAGGGTTACGGAGGTCTGATGCTAGTCGCTCCGTGGAAAAACTGATATTCTGATAAAACAGATTGTACTAGTAGCCGACCCCACACAGTATGAGCTAGAAAAAAATAAGCTTTTGCATGTTTTGCTTTATTTTAGTGAAAGTTAGAGACTTTGCAACGGCACTTACGACTCTTAAGTCGCTTGTAAACGGGCTATAAAAATTACATCTTGTTGGCTATTTTTCTTGACCAATATAGCTCAGAATATTTGCTACTTTAAGCAAGCGGGATAAATCATTTGCAATATGGCCGGCTAGACATTAAATACTTGGAACTATATTGAGCTATACAGCAAAATTGCAGCAATTGTTGCACTGCGTTGAGATATACAATCAGCAACTTGGTGGTTATAATATTGCAGCAAGAAATTGTCAAAAAATAGCCCGTTTACAAGCACCTTTAAGAGTGGTGTGTAATGCCTATGAATGTATGTTAAAGTGCAAGACCAAGTTTGAAATGCATTTCTTAGTTCAACGTCATTTTCAAGAACATATGAATCATTGATAGGCCTGGTTTTTGATGAGACTGCATTCCTAGAAATAATCGGTAAAGAGAAAAAATTTAATAAATAATAACGTTGTTAATGAAACTGTTATACTAAAATTAATATCCCTATCGTTTTTAATACACGAGGATGAAACCGCGGGCTAAAGCTAGTCAATCATATAAAGATTAAGATATTCCATATTTGTTTGAAGGAAAAAATCATAAAAAAAATTGTGCTCTACCAGAAATTTTACTTGTTACAACCATCGTGTCTAAGTGTCTAAAATGAATCAGATGTGTGCGTTACTGCATCGACTATAGTTTATGAATGTTTCAGTGTTAGAAATATTTATATGATTTTATAATTTTTGTCTTATTATAAATCGGGCACTATCCCAATTGTTCCACATAATTTTTCGTATTGCTTCTCCCAAGCTTGAACTGAAGCACTAAGTAATCACTTTTACAAATAATATTACGGAAAACATTAGTATGACATGACAGCCAAATATCCCATATACCGATATTCAGGAACGCACGCAAAGAGCCTCTAGAGAATACGGTCGGACACAAAGCGAATCGAGCTACAATTGCGCTTAAACCGCTCAATTGTTAAACTCAATTGAATGAAATCCCTCTGTGAATACGATACTTCATGAACACTGAATGACGTATAAAACCTCAGTAATAATGAGAGAACCTGACATATTTTGCTGCATCTTAAGTTCCGTAAAAAGAAGTTATAGAAAAACTACTAAAAATAAGAACTACTTTTAAAATGTAACATTCCATCACGTGTATTTTCTTACTATTATTGTGATATATATATGAAGAAAACAAGAAAACGGACACAATGAACACCCAGACTTAGAATAACAAGTTGTGGATCACACAAAGTGTTATCCCGTGTAGGATTTGCACAGTGCAGCAGAAAGCGGCATGTCGACGGCTGAAACCACTAGGGCAAGCTTGCAACAGTAATTTTCCAGATTAGGTTTAGATGACACCATTAAGAAATAATAAAATTCAAAAGCATCCTTTTCCAAAGTCGGTTTTAAAGTTAAAAATATACTCGATTTTACAATCACATGTATATTATAAACATCAAAATATATTGGAACATGAATTGATGGATTCAACAACATGACTTGACGTTCAGATCGAACTCACTCGAACTGTTGATCTTTATATATAGAGCCCTTGAGAATTTTTAGTGTTACAATAAACAGTAGCTTTAAACCTAATTCAAGGTTTATATTAAACCTGTAACCTAAAACCGTTTCCAAATTATTTCTTCAAGAAACTTTATCAAAATAAACGCTTTGTCTACTTTTACATTTTCTATTCACAGTTAATCTGGTAATGGCATATTATTGCTCACAACATGAAATGGTTATTTCTTAAAGCTTTAGACGTGAACGTGTCTCTAAACGTCTAGCCGCTCATGGGTTATGTGCAGCGTGCTCACCCGTGAGCAAATCACAATGGCTCGACTCGCTCCGACAATACATAATTGAAAGAAATAATAGTGTTAGAAACAAGACATGTTTATTTCCATTCACTATATATTTAAAGACCTTTTTATTATTGTGGATACTTATATGTGTATGTTACGTTATGTAACTGGCAGTGTCTACGGTATTGTGATCGTTATTTATGTCTATTACAGTAATAAAATAAAAAGAAGCTCGGTAACATTGTTGGAATAATGTAACGGTTTCAATAGAGCGAGACTAGTTGTACTTGTTTTGTATAGAGCAACAGACGGACCGGACTTGAGTAGCCATAGGGTCTTTCACGATACTAAAGTGTGTCAGTTTCAGGGGAAATCTTCACACTTTAACATATACTAGACTCACATACTCGGTGTTTCTCTGAGGGATCGTATCAGGAATTAGGTGATCTATCTGAGAACTAAGGTCATCGACATAGCCCACCGGATTAGCAAGCTAAAGTGGCAGTGAGCTGGTCATATTAGTCGCAGAACTGATGACCGTTGGGGTAGAAGGGGTGACAAAAGGGAACGCCTACATTTTGCTACTCCATGCCGTGTTTCTGTAAGATGTTTTCAGTTGAAATAACAGCTTTAAGTGACGGCACACCTTTGGATGTTATAAAACGATTTTATTTATAGGATTTTACATTAGCTTACCTTAAAATAAAAGATACATAATAAGTTATAAAAAAATACATACACCAAAAACTAAAGACCAGTAGTAGCTTTTTGGTTCACACAACCCACCAGTCTCGTACTTTGCGTGGATAATTGTTTAACAAACGTCCTAAAACAGCGACTTCAAATTTAAATGTAGTAAATCCAAATCTTTAAAAACTGCAGCACCTTAGTGACAAATCTGCTTGCTTGGAAACACTGTCCCATCCACGCCATTAAGAAAGTAACAAATTAATTTAAAAGACATCTCAAGAAAACTGAGAGAGAAAATCAAAATATAAAACCGAGAGAAGCTTCTCAAAGACTTTTCATACAAGAGTTTAACACAGCTTCAAAAAGCACATTTACTAAGAAACTTTGCTTTTAAATATTAATAGAGTATATTTTAATTAAATTGAGAATTATTAATAATCTTTTAAAGCACCAAAAGTAATATCGTCTTACTAGTTGTTTAGATGGGGTTAGGGAGATTCTTCTCTAAGTAAAATGTAAACATTAAGTGCAATTTAGTTTAATATACTGATAAGATCTAAAGTGTCTAATAAATTAAAGAAGACCGCAGAAATTCTCTTAATCGTCACATGCTAAAAATATACTTGAAACTTGGTTAAAATCCCTTGATTATGGTAGACTGGAAAATCTTTTGAATGCATGACATTCCAAGATTTTTTCGTCAATTCATACAAATTATACACAAGCTTTTGCCCGCAGCTCCACCGGCGTGTATCTCCGTCATTGCAGTAAATAGTAGGCTTTGTTTTATTCCGATATGTAACCTATAATATTTTGAAGTTGTATCAAAATTCATTCAGTAGTTTTTACGTGAAAGACCAACAAACATACATATATACATACTCACAAACTTTCGCGTTTATAAAATTAAGTAGGGACTGAAAACCCCCAAACTGTGAAACAAAGATTCACAGATCACATAAACATTTGGTCATCGAAACCGAGCTAAGGTACAGCAGTCGCATACTCTACCACTGTGTTACCGAGCCAGCCATTTATAATGCAATAAGATTTAAAAAATATGCTTTCGTATGACCTACCTTGGCTCATTCAACAAGTTCTATACAAAATATTTATCATGTAAACCATAAACTTTGGGGAAACCATTTTGTCATGTATAAAGTATCTTCGGCGGTTCCGCGACGACAATCTCAATAATCGCACGCTTTGCGATGTTATCGCAGATTTACGAGGTATCGTTCCGTTACGTGTGGTTTATGTTCTTCGATATCATGTCACACCTTTACATCAATTTGAGGTTAGAATCAGTCAACTGAAGCGAGTGAAAATGACGTTACTAGCGTAATCTATATTTTAGTCATGGGGAAAGAACCCGGGATAGGTCTTCTGTTATTTGAAACTAGATAACGTAAAGTAGATGCACCAATGAGCTGTATGAGTGCCCAATGCATATGTGTGGCAGCTGTATAAATAATAATAAATATTTCGAAGGTCTTACACATAA
Source organism: Phragmatobia fuliginosa (assembly GCA_932526445.1). Lineage (NCBI taxonomy): Eukaryota > Metazoa > Arthropoda > Insecta > Lepidoptera > Erebidae > Phragmatobia > Phragmatobia fuliginosa. The sequence goes on along the minus strand of OW052057.1, from coordinate 45,486,698 downwards.
CGTCATCCAGTTCCAATCTAAGCAGAGTTTGTATTATGGGTACTAGACAACTGATAGAAATACATGAACGCTTGTATGTAGAAAACATCCAAACTCCGAAACAAATATTTGGTCCGACCCAGGAATCGAACCTGAGACCACAGCAGTCACATTTGCTACTATTGTGCCACTGATTCAGTCAAATAATATGTATGCCTAAGGCTCGGGCTCAATGATGATCGGTAAATCTTCTTCTTCAAGGTATGTTTGAAATCCACACAAATAGATGAAATTGAAATGTCTGGTTGTTAATTTAAATTACCAACTTATTACTAAATGATATTACTAAATTTTAAAGGTAGTAGAGCCACGCTGATTTCAGCACGATTGGGACCACAGATTCACACAGATTCACAGATTACATCTACTTAAGTTTCAACAGTATAGTTCTTATGGTTTCGGAAAAAAGTAGCTGTGACATACGGACGGACAGACAGACAGACAGACATGACGAATTTATAAGCGTTCCGTTGCCATTGCCATTTGGCTACGGAACCCTAAAAATATATGATGTACATTACCATGCAAACTTCCACCGAAAATTGGTTTAACGAGATCTAGTAAGTAGTTTTTTTTTAATACGTCATAAATCGTAAGCCGCAATTTACCTTTCATTCAATTCATCCAAACGGACGGACAGACAGACAGACAGACATGACGATTCTATACGGGTTCCGTTTTTTGCCATTTGGCTACGGAACCCTAAAAACACGATTCAATAGACAATACTGGAGGACCCGAATACTATGTATTATGTAAAGTAGATAGCAATTTCGTATTTTGAAATTATTTTTTACAATAGGATTATAGAAAAGCAAAGAAGAAGAATGTAGAATGACGGTGTTGTCAAGGCAGCAGATAACGGCCGGTGGCGGCAGCACGCATGCGCTAATTTGCAAGAGCACGGAGCTGCTACATCCTTGTCGCACTGCATTTACAATCATATTCTCTATAATTTTCTAGGTTGTTGGGTTTTTTCGTTACGGAATCTAGGCTCAAAGGCTGCGATAAAAGCTATACAATAGCTTAAAAATGCATGTGATTGGTTTGATTGGTTTTGTCCATCTGTATGTTTTATTCCTGCTAGTCTCTGGGTTTTATGGTACGACTTTGATCGACTTTCACATTCAGATAGCTGATGGTATAGGGGGTAACTGAAGCTACTGTTCTAGTCTAACCCCGACATTGTTTTTATGATACAAAACAGCAAGTGACCCCTTAGGGCTCAGTTAGTTTTAATATATACTAGCTTTCGCCTACAGCTCTGACCTCGATTGTCTCGATTATTGCAGTATGTGTTATTCTGATATATAAGCTATATTACTGTAAAGTTTCATCCAAATCCTTTCAGTAGTTTTTGCGTGAAAGAGCAAGAAACATAAATACATGCCCACAAACTTTCGCGTTTAAAATATTAGTAAGGATTCTCTTTCCTTTACTGTTTGATTATAAACGTTTATTGCCACTTTTGAACTGTCAAAACAAAAAGTTCTAACAATATTTTAACCCTATACTTGGCACAGTGTATGATTTGATACGTAGTACTTTTAAAAAATCTACTGAGTTGTAGAAATGTATTTTTAATACAATTATGGTATAATATGCTTCGGAATATTTATCCAGATCTTACTAAAAATATTTTTTAATTATTCGCTATACCAAAACAATAGTAGAACGCAAAGTAGTGGACCTGTCCCGTGCGTCTACGCAGCCCAAGATAATATTTTTAGTGTTTTTGTATATTTTGGACTAATCTTGTTGAAAAGTGGTTAGATTCGAATAGGTTACTATATTATCTTCTCAGAATATTCTTTATTGTGCACTAAGATGTACCATAACAACATTTTATAGGCTGGTTTTTTCAATTGTATCAAATATGATACAATGACAGGTATCTAGATGATTCTGAAATTTTAACTATGTATCAAATTAGAGACATTGCTTGATTTGGGCTTTTTATTTTTTTTATCACAGCTGCATATTCAACTTAGTTAGCAGTAAAAAAACTAGAGCCCGTCGAGTTGTGGCCCTTGTTCTTAGACCCGGGGCAAAGTCAGATATGGTTAAAAGTACTTTAATCAAAGATGAGCTTCAGCACTGCGTGAGGCCCAGGCTAGTTACGACGAAGAAAAAAGTAATACCAGCTAAAAGAATAGAGCCTATGTGGCGATGCATTAAATTCACAGGATCTGCAGAGGTAGATGAAGAGAATAGCATGGGTTTAGGATAAAAAGTATCTTTGGCTTTAGCAAAATCTATTGGTCTGCCCAAAGTTTTATGCTATGACATTTTTTTTTACTTCAATAGAGCTACTGCAGTATTAACGTAACGAGTACGAAATTTTCGCACAATCCGATTTTACTGACTGCGAGGAGCGGAATAAAAGCTACCGATCGATAAAAACCTCAAGAAAAAGGGCAGAGTTTCCCATGCCCAAGTTTTTTGCAAACAAAAATAAAGATCGTTGTTGTCAAATGGTACGACAACAAAATAATGTGTTACTTCTGCAAGCACATCTATTGATGCATATCCTGTTCAGAATATAAATCGGTTCATGAAGAAAGAGGGCAGGGAAGTGCCAGTAACTTGCCCAAATTTAATCAAGGAACACAATATGAACCATGCTTGGATTCTGTACTGTCGTGAATGGAAATCCAAAAATGATACGAAGAAACCAAAAGCACTTAAAAGTTTTCACAATGAGATCTTTGAAAGTCTGCTGTAATCTGGAAGGACTGATAGTGGAAGGAGCGATAGGAAAAGTAAAGGAAAGAATAGCGTCAGCAGCTCAGCGAAAACCAACCAGATTCCGGTAACTGAAAGACCTCCAGAGGCTGTTCGTTATGATGATGTTGTTCATTATCCATCTATAGCGCCTATCAGGTTCATGTATTGCATATAAGAGCGGACCAAAATTTTATTTTTTTTAAATGCAAAATCAGATTATGCCTACTGCCGGAGCGTAATTGTTTTCTCTATTACCATACAAAAATGTAGAACAGAAGCTATAAACTTAATTCAATATCTAAACATATTCCACAGTACAAGTACGTAACGGTAACTACGTGACCTCATTATAAGAAGTAGACTGACAAAATGTTGATTATTAGTGTTGTAAGTTAAGTTTTATAATTGTTGTTCATGTTCTTGTTCATGTTATCTCACTTTAGAGCGTGATTTTTTTTTTTTTTAAATACTAATAGATTTTTTTAAGTTTGCCTAAGCCTGGCAATGTCACTAAAGTGATACATACAATTTGTAACGTTTATTACTATAAATCTGGCGGTGTGGCATATATGATACGCTCAATAAAACCTAAATAAACAAATAGACAATTTTTTTATTATTTTTTCCGTCATCAATGAACACTACAGAGCTCAGATAAACTATAATTTATCAACATTTCCGAAAAAAAAAATCTTGCCAAGTATAGGGTTAATATGAAAATATTTAGTATGAATAAAGAACTTTGTAACAAAGCTTACAACATTACGGTTTATTAATCAACTTTCACAAAGAGTAACATGACTAACTTACATTTATCGTTTAACAATTACAAAAACTAAACTTGTCTTTTTATTTGAGCAATTCAAATGAACGTTGTGAACTCGTTATTTTAATTAACTGTTAATACAGTTGAATTAATTTTATTTATATTTCTGAGGTATATAGAAGTTTCCTTTTACCTTTCAAACCAGCTGAGTTCTGCGACATTTAGACAGGTACCGGACTAGAAGCTCATCTAAAAAAAACAGCCTAAGTTACTTCTTATATTATCAGCTGTCTTCTTATGAAAGTCCTGTCAAAATAGGTCCAGCCGCTTCAATAATTAACCGGAACAAAGAGAGACAGACACAAAAATATATTTTATGGTATATAAATACTGTATTTTATTTCATATGCATAAACCTGTTTATTTGCAATTATAGATATACACTTTATATTTATTTATATGGATATGAATGAGTACGCAAAGGATGTTGCAAGCATTCCTAATTAAATATCCTCTGTAAGAAACTTTTCAACTGTAACCTCGGAGGTTACGAGTTTTAGTACGGCTCAGTGCAAAAGTTTGTATGCCTGAATCTCGGCATTGCTTTGAGCGAATCGAGCGAGCATGAAATTTGAACTATGTACAGGTAGACCAAAAGTTAATTTATATTTCAAATGGTGATTTAAAAGAATCAGCTATGTTTGATAAATCTGTATAAGTATTATATATTTATTTTTAAAAACTACATCATACATATGTGCTCCTTGACTATTTTGACACTGTGTTTTGACTGTCGGGACTCCGGGTTTCTGTTGAAAACTTTGCTTTTAAGGTATCCCCAAAGAAAAAAGGTCCATTGGGGATAAGTACGGGCTACGAGGTGACCAGTTAATGGCACCTCTTTTGGATATCACTTTATGTCCATTTTGTTTGTCAATTGGAGCCTGTGAGCGCGATCTTGAGGTTTTAATTCCTAAACCATTTGATTTTTTGTGCGGATGTAAATGTGAATATTTGTGAAGAATACGAATCAAAGATGTTCTGGGCACGCCTAATGCGTTAGACCGGTTCCAAGTAAAGAGTCCTGAATTTTCACGAATAGACGCTCTTACGCGCTCGATGTTTTCGGGATCTCTTGCTGTTCTAGGTCAGCCGGATCGTGGTTGATTCATTATTGTACTCATTTTCTAATCAATTGAATCGATGGTGCTTCATTTTTACGCGGAGTGTTGTATTAAGCGCAAAATTTTCGTCGCACTGTAATAAATTAATCGTTGTTTCTATAGTAGTCTCGTACACAGAACACGTTGTTTATCACTAAACGATGCTATGGTACTGAATTCTCATTGGCCGCTTTTGCGCTTCGTAGCCCCTCTGCTCCACACCGCCGTCGTTGCCCGTCGCAGCTACCGATTAAAATTTAAACAAACTTTTGGTCCACCTTGTATTTAAAGCCTCCTCAAAGAAAAATTACCAACGCTTCGAAACTACAAAACAATTCTGAATAAGGTTACAAACATAGTGTAAATGTTGATCTACTAGGTAGGGAAAGCTGAAATTTGATATTTCAAGTTATTTAATAAATTCGATCGTTACGGAATTTAATAAATTACTTTGGTCAAAATTCGTTAAATAGTCAATTAAAATAGTGTCATAACAACTTGACTGTTTTCATAATATTTAGGGAGATATTACAACACTTAGATAAATATTTACCAATTTCGTAAGATAATAAACAGAACTTAATAAAGTGAAGTTAATTGCCTTAATACGAAGTATCATCATTGTCTAATTAATTAGCTGTTCATTCAATCGAAGTACTTCCAAGTTAAATGTTGTTCTAACGAAGGAGAGGGATCATATTACTATGAATATAATTGTTTTTTCAACACTCAAGAATATTGTGCGAGTAATCTTTGGGTCTAATGAAGCTTTTAAAAAACTCTATAGACAGTCAGATTGTTACTATTAAGTGTGTATATACAGCTATGAAAAAGTACAGCGATATACGAAATGAAACTAATGAACGTTATATTAGCTACCTTTACATCGCCAATTTGCGTCCATCGTAAAATGGTCCTTATACAATATATCGTTACCAAGGGTCACATGACCAACTTTTTACTGTCGCAAGGCAACATTTCGTTTGAGCAATAAATGTGATACTTTTAGCTGTTTTTGTTCACAGCCAGATTTTATTTTTATTTCATTACGAACATTTGAAGGTTAGTCCTTGCAAATAATTAATTATCTGATACGAAAATGCTTGATTCTAGAAATATAAAAGGTAAGGCATATAAAGTAATAGGTATTTATACACATACATATATATATATGCTTACATATATATGTATGGAAAAAACATGGAAGCGAGAAGAAAACTTGGAATAAGATTATAAAGATCGGTAACCCGTAAGTTTCCAAAGAAGTTTTTTAGAAAGCTTTTATTTATTGAGTTTTATTAAGTCAGACCGGCTCTAAGACATTTCGTTAACAACCCTATTATAATCTTCCAAAATATACAAAGTATAGGCAATAAAGTCGATTTACTAGAACAATTACTATTAAATTCTAATATTGATATGCTGGCACTCTCTGAAATATGGAAAAATGAACATTACTGCCATTCTGTCATGCCCGTAGGATATAAAATTGGATCTATCTTTTGTCGAAAGACCCGTGAAGGAGGAGGAGTCTGTATAATTTTAAGAGAAAGTTTAGACTACATTAACAGAATGGACATTGTAAATTTTTCTAAAGAATTTATTATAGAACTATATGCAATAGAAATTCCTAAAACAAACTGTATATTTATAGATATATATAGAGCAGATCTAAATATTGACATATTTTAAAAACAAATGGATACATTATTACACAAATTAGACCTTAAAAATTCTCAAAAATACATAATAGTGGGAGGCGATTTTAATATAAATGTACATAACCAAAGTAAACAGACTATTGACTTTATAAATTTTATGCGAACTCATAATTTGACTCAAATAATCCGCGACCCTACACGAGTAACAATAATTTTAACAAAAAGGAACCGACTTCAATGAAAAACTATTCCGAGTACCCAAATCGCGACAATATTTGAGGAGTTCCCTCGATTTCCTTGGGATCCCATCATCAGATCTCGATATGGTGACTATAGGACCACCTGTAAGCTACGTCCATTCCAATGCAAAAAGAATTTTTGAAATCGGTTCATAAACGACGAAATTATCGCTGAACATACATAAAAAAAAAAAAAAAAAAAAATTCGCTTTAAAAACTCACTGATGTAAAATGGGAAGATGTTATAAAGGAAAATAGAAACTTAAATACAAACTATGAATGTTTTATTAATCTAATAACGCAAAGTTTAAATGAAACCATACAAACTAATAGAGTTAAAATAAAACCTAAAATTACAAAGAGATGGCTTACAACCGGCTTAAAAAATCATGTACTCATAAAAGAGTTCTAAAAACTATATTATATATAACGAATAACGACGTAATAAAAGGTATTATAAACAGTACAGTAGCATCCTAAAATCGACAGTCAAAAAGGCAAAGAAACTGGAATTCACCAGACAAATGAGCAACTCTAACAATAAAGTCAAAACAAAATTACAATTAATACAAAAACAGGGAAAACTAAATTCAAGGGCTAAAAAAATATATCTCTGAAAATTAATGACAAAAAAAATCGATGCCCATTAACCATATCTAACATATTTAACGACTTTTTTGCTACAGTAGGACAAACCCTAAATAATAATAATAAATCTACCACCAGACATCCAGTGGTAGATCCTTTGTTGAGTTCCATGTATTTACGTCCAGTTGATCAAAAAGAAATTAATAAAAAAGAATAAAAAAAATTAAGGATTATCAAAATAATCAAAAACTAACACAGCCGCGGAATAGACGATATACCACCTATTTTATTAAAACAATGTGCTAAAGAGTTTTCCATCCCACTAACCGCGTTAATAAATCAAAGTTTCCAAACAGGCCAATTTCCGGATTTACTAAAAATCTCACTAGTAAAACCAATACACGAAAAAGGCGACACATCATCTCCTTGTAATTACAGACCGATCGCCCTCCTGCCCACCTTTTCAAAAATCTTTGAGAAAGCGATGTGTAACCGTTTGTATACGTTCTTGGAGAGATACAATGTTCTAGATGACAGTCAACATGGATTTAGGAAAAAAAAGTTAACAACACTGGCTGTCTACAAATATGTTCAAACATCCTTACAATACATTAACGACTACTATTACTATTAGATACGATTACTATTAGACATGACTAAAGCTTATGTCAAAGTCCGCTATGATATTCTTCTAACGAAGTTATAGGGCTGTGGTGCACGAGGATCCACCTACGAATGGTTTAAGTTATACTTAACTAACAGAACACAAACAGTACAAATTGAACACTTTAACAATGACAAAAATGAAATAGAATTAGTGCGATTCCAAGTAAGACAGCTAACTGGTTCCATACCGCAAGGAAGCGTACTTGGCTGCATACTATTTCTAATCTACTTATATGACTTGCTTAAATCATTAGATAAAGAAAAACTTTACTCGTATTATGTGCAGACGATGTATCAATACTAATAAAATGTGACGACCCTAATGACTACCCTAACATAGTACACAACACTCTCGAAATGGTAACACATTGGCTTACAGATCATAACTTAGAAATTAACATAAATGAAACTAAAATTATGCAGTTTAGGTCATATAAAAACCTCCCTTAAACATCAATATAACTCACGAAAGTATACCTATAAATAATAAATAATAAATATTTTGGACATCTGACACACAACATCATCTAGTCCCAAGCTAAGCAGAGCTTGTGTTATGGGTACTAGACAACTGATATAAATACATAAACATACTTTTTTTTTGTAAATACATATTATATATAGAAAACACCCAGACTCCGAAACAAATATTTGTGAATCACACAAATAATATTTGGTCCGACCCGGGAATCGAACCCGAGACCTCTTTGATCAGCAGCCGCAAACGCTAACCACTAGACCAACGAGGCAGTCACTATTGAAGAAGTAGACACATTTTACTTACTAGGAATCAACATAGACACACATCTTAATTGGAAAGCACACATAGAACACATCAAATCGAAATAGTATAAATTCACTTACGCTCTCTTCCAAATTAAACACAGCATCGACATGGAGACTGCACTATCCGCTTATTACGCGTCCGCATACTCGCGGATGAGATAAGGTTAACATGCTTTGGGGCAACAGCGTTAATTTAAAGGAAATTTTCCTAATCCAAAAAAAGTGTGTGAGAATTTTATCCCACATAAATAACAAACAAAGTTGTTGACCCTACTTTGTGGAGTACAGTATCTTGACCCTGCCCTCAATATATGTACTCGACCTAAGTACATTCGCTTACAAAAATATAAAAAAATTTAAAACTAAAAAAGATATCCACAACATACCCACCAGAAATAGAAATAAACTATACCTGCCACTGTCTAGAATAAAAATGCTCTATGAAAGTCCATATTATATGGCAATAAAATATTTTAACAAATTACCAAAAACTATAAAAAACTTAGAATCACTGAACATTTTTACGAAACAACTGAAAAAGTTTTTAATCAATAAATGCTATTACACAGTTGAGGAATACCTGACAAACACAACTATTTAGAGATGTTACATATGAGTGATGAGGCGTCTGAAAATTGCTATTGTTGGACTTGCAAATTTTGAACACATATTAATATACCTACTATGACAAGCCCTGATTATTTTGTTAAAATTGCAATGCTTAAAAAAGCACTAAGTTATAATAACTTATGTCATTACTGTAATAAAAAATTGTACACTTATTATGCAATAAATTATTTGAATTTTGCTTTTACGAATAAAATTTCTCCAGTTCCTCTTTACAAAAAAATGTTCCCATGTATTAATTTACCAAAAATATTCATGATAATATCGTCAAAGTTTAGACAGCTGAATACTTGTTATACAATCCCACAGGAACGGTGGAGAAGAAATATTTTAAATTTAAGACAGGATAACCTTTTATCGGGCATAAAATAGGACTTATTTTCATGTTAGAAAAAAATATTAACAAAATTGAAATAATCTAGATCAGAAGTTAGGAATGAAGATTCAATTATTTTATCTTTTCCTTTTTTTTAATGCATTATCATGTACATATTTTATTAATTTGCTCATTTATAAATGCACATATTTAAATAGATACAGAAAATTGGGATAAATGTAAATTTGAAACCTCACTTGACATTCGCTGTCAGGATTAGCCGGTTGCTAATCCTGACAGCGAATGTCAAGTGAGTGATCTCCAGATGATCCACAAAATACGACTCTCATTTTGTAATTCGTCATTCGAGTGGGTTTTGTTTTATTTTATTTGTGGGGGAAGTCGTAGAGGTTTTATTGTCGTCATCACGTCTGTCTCTTTGACGACTGAGAATGCGCTAAAGGGGGTGGAGAGCGATGATAATTCTTTAATTATATACAAGAGATATTATTACTCCTTAAGGTTTATGAAGGGTGTCAAAGTATCCATCTTGAAATGGTCATTTGTATTATATATGGTGTTTTCGTAGTATTAGCGTTTTAAATATGCAATATCAATCCACTACCACTAGCAGAGGTGCAGTGAAATATGGCAATTGAATTCAGAAGTTGAACTAGTTGTCAGTATATTTGTGAGCACTGACTTCCCACTAAACGATTACCATAGGTGTTCATGACAAGCGCTGTCAGATTATTTTATTTAATTCATAAATACAAAAATAAAATTAACTCAGAGCAAAATGAGCCAACTGTTGAAAACATCAATTAGCAATATTCTCTTTTTGTAATTAGTTTTCTAAAAAAGAAAAATCTTTTCCAAATCGTTAAAAAAAAAATTTTTATAATAATTTTATAATAATAATTTTTTTATTTTTTTTTATTTTTTTTACCTATTGCTTTCCAATTACAAAATATATTATTATTTCATAAATTTCATAGAAAATTTACCCTATTATAAGAGAGGGTTCGGTACCTTCCGAACAAGTATTCAAGGGTAAATATTTTCAACCCTTCAAATTACAACGTAGCTAAATATTTGACGTGTATACTTCATATAGACGTGGTTCAATGAATCATCACCCTACCCATAAAATATGCGAAAGGAAAAAAAACATAAAATGCAACAAATTGAAGGTATTAGAATCACGCTGATTTCAGAACGAATGTGAACTTGCGGAACAGTACTATCATTACATAGACACCTCTGTACAAAAAAAAACTTAGTGTTTCAGTACAGCACCCCACAAGCATAGTTGCAAACGTTTTGATGTGAAACATCTATAGCCGCACGTAAAACAGATTTCTGGCGTGGCGACTCATGCCGTGGCGACGCGTCGCCACGCTATACGATGGTATATTATACAGTCTATATGCAGTAGTGTGTACGGTGTGGCGACGCGTCGCCATGCGCATCGTTATCTTGAAAAAAATCGTAATATTTTATTTTATCACTATGACATATTTAGTTTCTATTACAATATGTTCTTTTCTGCATATTACTTTTACAAAATAATGGCGATGTTTCACATCTGCCAGGCGTCCCGTGACGGCTCACATTTTTGATGTGAAACATCTATAGGCGCACGTATGTGAAACATCTATAGGCGCACGTAAAATAGATTTGTGGCCTGGCGACTGGCGACGCCTGGCGACGCGTCGCCACGGCACGCTATACGATGGTATATATATACAGTCTATATGCAGTAGTGTGTACGGTGTGGCGTAAATTATAATTATAATTATACTTATAATATAATTATTTAATTATAATTATTATAATTATAATTATACGCCACACCGTACTATTTTAATAATTAGTAATATTTTATTTTATCATTATGACATATTTAGTTCCTATTACAATATGTTCTTTTCTGCATATTACTTTTACAAAATAATGGCGATGTTTCACATCTGCCAGGCGTCCCGTGACGGCTCACATTTTTTTTTTTTTAATCTATTCTCTTGTCTCATTGGATAACATTTTGTTTTGATCACGTGACTGAGTGACACTAGCCAATGAAACAAAAGAATAGAGAATAGAATAGAAAACGAAAAACATTTGCAACTTGGCTAGGGGGGCAGGACTTATAAAAAACATTACGAGCTCTAATCAACATACAAACCCCAGTTATGGTATGTTATATTTATTGCAGTACTGTGTCGACGTAATTACAACACATATTCCTGCATAGTTTTATCTTTCTAGCCCTTACCGTTTGGCTGGTAATTCGCGGACGGACGGACGGACAGACGGACATGACGACTCTATAAGGTTTCCGAGTCATAAACTTCGGAACCCTAAAAAAAGGAGCCTCATTTATCACTAAGTATATTAAATAAGTTTTGTGTAAGTTTTATAAACATTAACAATTCAGTTTCTAATCTTAGCAACGTTGTAAGAGGAGAAAAAATCTTTCTTGTGTTTTTATAGTTCTATTATTCACAGCTTAGAACATACAAGAACCCCTCATGTATATTACTGAGGCACTTGGATATAATATAATAAAAATAGGGAACGCGACAATTTTCCACCAAGACAACGTTTTTTATTTCATATTACAACTTTTAGGATGAAGATGGGTTAAGTTATATTGTGAGAGGTTTGTTCGTAACAAAATGGCTACTGTGAATAAAAAATCTACTAGAAAATAATGTGATTTTTAGTGAAACATTCTATAAGGAAATTAGATTTTTCTTTGTACATAGGGCGAGGAACAGATGGGGTACGTAATAGAAAGCTTTTACCGCTACAAATGGACTCTTTCGACTAGGAATTAGAAGTCATAAACCGTTCAATGTGTGTAGAGAGCACACTGAATATGGGGAAGGTTCCCAACTTAGGAGAACCCATTCTATAACAGAAAGTTTTCTGATAAACATATTATTATGAATTCGGGTGACCAGACACCTACGCAGGAGATATTTTAGTGCACAAGCCTGTTTTTTATGGGACGGCTATTCCACACGACCGGGGGTGAATTAAAGCACAGGACCAATGGCTTTACGTACTCTCCGACGTATTGGTATTAAAATTCCAACTTACAAACTGGAGGCCACAGTACACTAGCTACTTTTAGCATCGGCGATCGGCAACTAGTTGCCTTTTAGAAGCTAAATACGGCGACCGAACGCTCTACACCGCACACTTAAAAACGCCAAACGCGGAGATTGAGTCTCTTTTTAGAAGCGCGACACAGCAGCTGAACGCTACTCTCCGTACACATTCGGATGTCGGTAGCATCGATTTGGCATCTGAGCAGTCGCTAAAACGCGCGTTTCCGATACCGTGATCGGACGCAGGAAGTCGCTAAAACGCGATGCAGCATCGATGCAGTCGCCAAATCGCCGATCGCCGATGCTAAAAGTAGCTAGTGTGCGGTGGCCCTAAGATATTATTATGCTCAGAAATCAGAAAAGCTGGATAATGTGACATGAATTACTAGCTAAGTCCCACGGTTATTGTTGTAAATCGCAAGTAACGCCGCGGAGCGAAGCTGGTCTATAAAAATATTTGGCCTAAGTTACTCCTTATGTCATCAGCTTCCTGCCAGTGAAAGTCCTGTTAAAATCGGTTTAGGCGTACATACACATACATAAATAAACATGTTTTTAAAAGTTTTAAAAAAATGTTTATTTGACCTAAAATACTGTTCTAATGATATATTAGTATATTACATACAGACTCCCCATTTTATTTATTTCTTTAGATTTTCAAAAAAATAAAATGCTCATCATACAACACTATCAACAGACCGGTCAATTCACATTATATTTTTTTTCCAGACTTTATTTTAAACGGTGTTCATTAGTAAAAAAAAATTAGGCGAGAACAAACACCTGGAAGTATTGAACACTCTTTGTAAAGTTTTAATGAAAGAAAATCTGATAAAGTTTCTATGTAAATGAAAACTTTCGGGTCTAACTGTAATTTCTTTTTTATCAAATGTAAACATATCAACGTCCTATATAAACACTAGAACTGTTTGTTGTAATAAAAGTACCTAAGTGATCTGTACGAGGTAGTTTTACAATCTATTCATAATTTAATTAATTCATTCTCTTGAACTATTACATATCTCACAAAGAGAACTAGCGGCCCATTCAGATGGGATAAGCATATTATACGCGGGGCTTCAAGCGGATATTACGAACGAGTTCGCCGGACTTTTCCTGTTTGACGTTCATTTTTATGTCAGACAGTTTTCATTAAAACTATAGATGTATGTCTGAAGTGATATGCAAATATGAGATGGGTGAGACGATTATATTATACAAAATCAGTAGTCAATATTTTGAATTTTATAAAGTAACAGTAGTTTAGGTCATTGCCACGCCGCTATCTAATTCGCCAAGTGTGCCAAAATCCCACATGGGACAACTCTTTTTATGATTCCCAAATTGTTGTATCGAGTTTGGTTGTTCTTTGTGTCCTTTTCATGTATGTTTGTAAGGTCCCCCGCGACAAAGGATTTATGTTCTTAACGCGGGAGCTGTATTTAAAATAGAGAAAAAATAACAATCTCATAAAGCCTTGAGCGTCACCTTACAAAAATTTTGTTCTTTTAAAGGGTGCAAAAGTAACTCCTTTGCCTGATGGAAAACATGAGTAGAATCCGAGAGTGGAAGCCACCATACTGCTGATAATGATTAGGTCAGTCCGTGCCGCACTAGTAATCAGTTCAAGTTGTTCCATTTAAAAGGTTTGAGCAGGTATAAAGGTCAAGTAACAATCATATTTCTAGAAATCCAAGAGTCACAAAAATATATTTTCATCTTATTGAATAAAAAGCGTGCCTAATGTTCTGCTTTACAAAATGGCCAGGTATTAAGTGTGACAGTAATATAAGACCCAGGATAAGTTAGATAATGCTTCAATAGGTACTTGAGTAACACACCCTCGTTTTTGTTGCTCGATTTTCATTTTTATTGCGTGAGATCAAAGCCCCGGTGCTAGGGACGGTTTACAAGCGTTTTGTTACCCATTACGACGATACGACTTCGTTTTATTCGTACACATTTCCCCTCCTTGTTCTTAAGCCTCCTATCCATACGACGATTTCTACTACCTATAGTCGTCACAAAATAAAAAGCCCGTTTTGACATTCGTCATTTGACATGCCGCGATGAACTTTGTAGTAATAAAATAAAATAAAAAAGCCTTTTATTTCCAGTAAATTTACATCACTTAAAATCTATGTATGTGTTAGTTTTGTTTAGTTTATTTAAATTTACATCACTTAAAATCTATCTATGTATGTGTTAGTTTTGTTTAGTTTATTCTATGTTATTTATTTGTTTTTACTTAATTAACTTTATTTTCTTAATTTTATGATACTTATAGTTACTTTTAAAGTTATCAAGTTTTATCTACCGGAACCCCAGAATGGGTGAAGGCCTCCTCCAATGATGCCCATTTGACTCTGTCTTCAGCTACTTTTCTCCAGTTTGTACCGGCTATTGCTTTAATATCATCTTCCCATCTTGTAATGGGTCTACCTCTTGTCCTTTTGCCTAGTGGGCCCTTCCAGAATGTTACTTTTTTGGTCCATCTATGATCTGTTAGCCGTGCAACGTGTCCTGCCCACTTCCATTTCAATTTTTGTGCGTAACTCAGAAAGTTTGTTGCTTTAGTTATCTTTCTTATTTTAGTGTGTCTTATTTTATCCAGCTTCCTTATATTTAACATACTTCGTTCGAGTCCTCTCTGACAGACGCTTAACTTATGTTTTGTTTCAGCAGTGAATTTCCACGTTTGGCAACCATATGTCAAACATGGCAACAGGCTCGAGTTCATGACTTTTGTTTTTATGGCTTGTGGTAAATTACTTTTAAAAATGTCCTTTAGACCCCAGTATTTGTTCCATGTTAATTTTATTCGTTTCTCTATTTCTATGTTTCTATTTTTCCTGTCAAAGCTTATAGTTTTTCCCAGATATACATAATTTTCTACGTATTCTAATGGTTTGCTATTAGCCATTATAGGTATTTTCAAGCCATTTGTCATGGTCTTAGTCTTTGTAATGTTCATTTCTAGACCCACCTTTACACTAGCTTGGTGTAGGGTTTCTACCATGTTCTGTAGTTGGGAGGATGACTCGGATAGCAGTGCTAGGTCATCCGCGAATCTTAGGTGGCTTAAGTAAGTGCCATTTATGTATAATCCTCGTTCGCTCCAGTCTAGCTTGCCAATGATCGCCTCGAGGACAGCTATAAACAATAGTGGAGACAGCGGATCGCCTTGTCTAACTCCCCTTTCTATTGGGAAGCTCGGGCCTAAGGTTTCAAGCTTAATTTTACCTTTATTGTTTTTATATATGGATTTGATGACATTCACATATTTTTCCTCCACTCCTTGTTCCTTCAGGCTTTCCCAGATACTTGCATGTCTTACCGTATCAAAGGCTTTCTGGTAGTCGATGAACATTATATAAAGTGTTCTTTGGCTTTCCTGATACTTTTCCATTATCATTTCAAGCGTATGGATGTGGTCAACCGTCGAAAAACCTTTTCTGAAGCCTGCTTGCTCCACCGGTTGCTTTTTTTCCAAAGTGTCCGTAATCCTTATAGTTATAATTGTGGAGAATAATTTGTATAGACTCGGTAGCAAGCTAATTGGTCGGTAGTTTCCGATTTCCTTCGGGTCGCCTTTTTTATATATTAATATGATGTTTGATTCCGACCATTGGGACGGTGTTTCAGACTTTTGCAGAATCATGTTAAATAGTTTAGCTAATGGTACAGCCAAAGTTATGTGCCCTGTTTTCAGTGCTTCGTTTGAAATATTATCTGAACCAGGGCTTTTGTCAAGCTTCAGTTTCTTTATTGCTTCAATTATTTCTGTTGCGTCTATTGTTTTAATGTTTCTTTCTTGTGTGTCATATGTTTCTGTGTATAAATTTATGGTTGTTTTGTCTCGGTCACTGTATAGATTTCTATAAAATTCTGTTGCGGTAGCAATGATATCGCCTCTAGTGTATAGTTCTGTATCTTTTTTTCTCAATCTTTCTATCCACGTTGTGTTAGTCCTGAGTTTCTTATAGGCTTTCTTTGTACTGCCGGTGCTTTGTAGATGTTCTTTTATCGTGTCTTGTTTATATTTTGCGTAATCTGATTTTATGTATTTATTGACGACTTTATATAATGCTGTCAGTTCATTTTTTTCACTTCGTGATTTGTTTTTAGTTCTCTGTAATTCTTTTCTTCTCTTTAATAGCCTTATTGTACTTGTCGATATTATTTTGTGTTGTTTATATTCAACTCTCTTTAGACGGGCTTGTTTTAAACTAAAAGTAATAGCCTTTTCTATCCTGTCGTAGCAATATTGTACCGAGGTGTTTTCGTTTATAGTTGGAGCTGTCGATAACTGTGAAATTAGGCTTTTATTGTACTTGCTTATTTCTTCTTCGCTCTTAAGTTGGCTGATTTGGCCATTTGTAAATTTGGCTCTAGATATTTTTCGCTTGGTTAGTGATATTGTTGATCTGACTATTCTATGGTCCGAATGATAGTTCAGGTTCAACGTCTCGATATTTTGGAATATTCCTGGTTGGTTTGACAGAATAAAATCAATTTCATTTTTATATTGTCCGTTGGGGGATCGCCATGTCCATCTTCTACTTTGTTTTTTTTTAAAGCATGTGTTTATTATCATTAGTTTATGTTGAAGCGCAAAATCTACCAGTCTCTGAAAGAGACTTGAAACTTGAAAGAACTTTGTAGTAAGAAATTGAAAAATCAAATTCATATTCCTATTTAATTACTATGTTACCCATACACTATCACAACGCGTAACATAAATAAGCATCAAGTTTAACTTCATTTTGAAAAAATGCACTCAATAACACGAATTAATCGTTGATTAATATTCACGATGACAAATGTCAAAACGGACTTCTGGCCGACAATTGAAATTCAAAGATAGAACTAGTTGTCAGTATATTTGAGGGCACTGACTGTCCAATAATGATTGCCATAGATGTTCATGACAACCGGAACCGACGGCTTAACGTTCTCAGCACGTGCGTGAATCACCGCCAAACTTCCGTACTCCGGGCTGCTATTATTTCTGTAAGAAAAAACAAAAACCTTTTTTAAACCTGAGACCTTTCGATTAGCAGTCGAGCACGCTAACGACTAAGTAAGTGTCATTTATGAGATAACACTTACTTGTAGTTACACTTAAGGTATAGTCTTTCCTCATAGTCGCTTATATTTCGTCTTTGAAATGTGATCAATTACATATTTTAATAAAAACCCAAGCTTTTTGGGTTCATGGCATGTTCAGTATATACCATATTTTTTACATCAATTAGTTCATCAAAAAAATTCACGGTAAAGTGGTTAATCCCACGCCTTCGTCCGTGTGTGTTGCGGTAAAGAGTAGCGTATGTCTTTCTTTAAGAAGCACAATATGTCCATACTATAACATTGTAACAAACAGACAGATTTGCTTTCGAATTAATTATATTATTATAGTTTAAAATGTTAAAAACTATTGCATTTCTCGTAAATATTGCTACAAAATGGCACGCATGTGTGATAGGGCTTTAATACTCTCAAAACAGTTTACGAAAGAAGTTGTTTGCCTTTGAGTGCTCCATACGTTTTATTGTAATTGTAACGTAAATGAAGAAAATTGCTACAAATTTGTCTGCTATAACATTTAGTCGTTGATTGAGTATTAGAATAAGCTTACATTTTATAATTTAGCTCACCAAAGTGCCTCTACTCTGCCTGATAGAAAGCATGGGTAGAATCCAGGGGTAAGGGCCACCATATTCATTGTGAGGGTAGGCAATGGTAAAGGTAGCATGGTGACTCATACCATGGCGACCTGGTTAGATAATTTTGCATCATATTCCCGGCTGCATAGGAAAATGATGCAGAATAATTGAAAATTATGGGCCTCCGGTCTCACACACACCAACGAAACACTTATTAGTTACTAGCTACGTCCCGCGGTGTTACCCGCGTATCATTATAGTTGCTAGGCAACCTGTAAAGTTTTGACAGGAGATAAACAGTGATACATTTTGACATCTACGATTTAATGTATTTTTATAATCACCTAGCTTTCGCCCGCTTATCTCTATTATTGCAGTAAAAAGTAGCCTATGTGTTATTCTGATATATAAGCTATATTACTATAAAGTTTCATCCAAATCTGTTCAGTAGTTTTTGCGTGAAAGGGCAACAAACATACACACCTACACACATACACACATACTCACAAACTTTCACGTTTATAATATTAGTAGGATTAGGAAGATCTTCTGTGTGAGGAACTGCTTCGGTCGAGCCGGCCCATTCGTGCTGAAATCAGCGTGGCTCTACTCTCTCTACCTTACAAAGTATAAGAAAAGTTATATAAAGTTACTAGTTGACCCAGCGAACTTCGTACCGCCCAACTTTAAAATTCCAGAACTTGATCGCAGCGCCACCTACCGAGTCCAATTGCGAATCTAAACCATTCCCAGATCCCCTTGAACACACACAAAAAATTTCATCAAAATCGGTCCAGTCGTTTGAGAGAAGTTCAGTGACATACACACTCACAGAAGAATTATATATATAAAGATAGAAAGTATTTTGATAGTGTACTCGACGTATATCAAATATAGATCATTATAACATAAATTCCCTAATACGCTATTCTGCACTTATCTATAAATATTCTTACTAATTTTATAAACGCGATAGTTAGTGAGAATGTATGTTTGTTGCTCTTTCAAGCAAAAATTTCTGAGCAGATTTGAATGAAACTTTACAATCATATAACTTATATATCAGAATAACCCAATATAGGCTACTTTTGACTACAACAATCAAGATACACGCAGTCGGGCGAATAACTACAGCAGATTACTATCTGAAATTTTGTACTGACAAAACAGACCCCAAGTATCCTATAACATTTTCTGCCATTTTTAAATACTGTGTGCCGCATATATTACTTATTGTACTTAACAACTGTTCGGAATCTGTCAAGAATTATCACTACATAGTCCTCTGCTGCAATACAAAACTAAATGCTTGTAAATTCTAAGCTCTTCATACATTTTTATTACCTATGAGACCTTATTTTTATTATTTTGCTAGCCCTCCTAGCCGTAGTAGTAGTGTGGTAAACGTTTTTCGTTTTCTATTCTACTCTCTATTATCTTGTATCATTGGCTAATGTCACTCAGTCACGTGTACTAAACAAAATATTAAGTAATGAAACAAGAGAATTGATAAATACAATAGAGAATAGAATAGAAAAACGAAATACGTTTGCAACTTAGCCAGGGCGTCTGTAGATCATACGCGCGTAACTTGAGAACATAAATAAACACACAAACAGGGAAATATGTGAAAGAAATCCGATCAGTTTTGATTTAATAATCAGGAAGCAAGCGATCACTCCTGCTACCTTCAAAGCTTTTGTTATGGCAATAGGAATTTGTTCGACGCTCGAGTGAATGAGCTTGTCGTTTTCGAAGTTCGTTCGTTCAACGAACAATGAGCGTACATTTGAATGTTGAATAGAACATGGTATTGAAAGCTCGTTTGTAAATTTGCGCTTTACTTATTCAGCATAAAGAATGTCGTTTCATTGTCTCCGTTAAATTTCACTTTACAGAATTTTTTTTTCTGTAAAGATTGAAAATCTAGTGTATTATCAATGGTAGGATTTGCTGGTCTATCTGAATATGTAGTAAATTTATATAATTGTTATATAATATTTATAGAAACGGCATACGTAGACGGATTTATCGAAGACACCGGGGCCCAAGACTTATTATAATACTAACCCTACATTCCCCCAAACTGCAGAAGATAAGTATTTTTTTGGTGCAGCGTATCATAACTGCTTGTCAATCTTATACACTATTACATTCATAATTTTAATGACCACGTGATGTCCTGTGAACCTATATATATAAATGAATTTCTAATTACTAACTACTATTAATAATAAAACAACTATTTTCTTTTATTTTATTTTAATTATAATATAACTATTACTAAATATAATTTTATTTTAATATAATTATTTTAATTTTATAAATTTCCTATTCTAACATAAATTATCTCGATTGTTAACAGCGGAACAAGCAGAAGGTGGACCTGGAGGGGGGCCCGAAGAAGATGAAGATGAAGTGGAGGAGGAGTGCTTGGAGAACTGCGCCAACTCCTGCCCTCCACCTATCAAGAATTTGTGTACCTCTAACAGATTCGACAACTTACACGTGAGTACATAGCACTTAAATTAATCATCATCATCATCAATAGATTTTAATAGGCGATTATAGGCCTTTAATTAAAAAGTAGATCAACAACTCCTTCAGTTAATCTTTAAAGAATTTTACTAAATGTTATTCATAATAAAGGTAAATTAAATTAGGTAAAAAAAGACAATATCAAATAATTCAGACAGTGCACTTCTAGTTCATGTGTGACATTAGTTGTATACCTACCATCAGGGGAATACTCCCATTCAAGGAGCCAACGTAAAAAAAAAACATTATAATATTCTATTTATATCATAATGGTCATAATAATACAAGAATGCCGTCAATGCCCACTATAAATATTTGCTACCCAATCACTCATCCACCATTTTGTTTGCCCTCAAGAAAGTTCAACAAGTTCCAAGTCACGTCCTACATTTTACTCCTGCTATTACAGAATCATTAAACAGTACTTGTACCAATTTAATAAAACCATCCCAACGCAATGTCACCCCTTTTAGATATCAATTAGGGGCGATAGGGGGCGGTTATGTTCCACAAGTTATATCTGATTCAAACGCTGTCAGAACTTAGACTCACACGAGAAATTATACCTTCAAGTTTGAAGATTTTCTATAATATACCGTGAGTGTTTAATATATTTTATATAATTATACAAAGCTTTTCCTTGTATCTGCCAATTATGTCATTTAGCGGTATAAAACACTACTATTACTGTCATAAGTTAAACATCTATCTATATGGTCGAAATTATTAATTTGAATTATAAGTAGCAACATTTTATATAAACATATATAAGCCTACCAAAGTGACTCTACTCTGCATGATGGAAAGCATGAGTGGAGTGCTCATTGTGAGGGTAGGCAATATAGCACGGTGACCCATACCATAGCGGGTTCGATAATTCTGCATCATTCTCCCGGCCTTCGGACGCTGGGAGACTGAGGCTAAGTACACACGAAGCGTTTTTCTCCCGTGCCCGCTGCGGTTGCGGGCCCACAGCTTCCGTAGAATGCAGAATTATATTTAAAAAAACAAAGCACAACTCACGACGCGTTTAACGGCCGCGGTGTGCGCGGTTGTTTGCGGCTCCCGCTGCACCGGCGGGCAACCTGTAGAATCGCGTGGGTCGCGGTCGCCCGCACCCTCGGTGGTCTGAACTTCAGCTGAACATTACCGCCCATCTTGCAACCGACTGTCTTGCTATCATTGCCCGCAAACGTGGCGGGAAAAGATCGCGACCGCGACGGCCGCGTAACCGTGTAATTAACCGGTTTCGTGAGTATAGAAATAAAACCGTAGTTCCATCACCGCAGCGGGCACGGGAGAAAAACGCTTCGTGAGTACTTAGCCTAACGCAGAATGGTTGGTTCTCCGGTCTCACACTCACCAATGAAATACGACAGCAAGAGTGCTGTCATTATTAGGATCGTATTCTGTGTCTTATTAAGGTTTAGTATGGAATTTCGCACACTAATAGTTTAGATATAGAAGTAGTGCAAAATGTTAACATGTTTTTTTAAATACGCATAGAAAACAGATTGGTCAATAACAAAATATTACACACTAGCATGTATTTGTCACACCCACGCATATTAAAATATTCATATTGAGAGTGATGATCCTATAGTACTTACTTTAATAAAAATAATTACAAGAGCGAATTTTCCCCCAAGAGTCGGGCGTCTGATTACGAGAATGTTGACCGTCGCATCAATCTTTTCTTTCCTCACATTTGATTGAAAGGGCCCACAGGACGATAATTACATTAATAGTACGGCACTCTCCATAAACATTGGAGCGAAATAGTCTTGTACAGTATATTTAAATGAATTAGTAGAAACTAGGCTTATATATATTACATAGCCACAACGTGTCTTGCCAGTTCCCAATCAGCACTCGGCCAGCGTAGGAACGTATGGAATTAACCCTCTCCTGAGATGAGAGCCAAACCAAGAAGTGGAACATTATGGGTAGTTGATAATTATCATGCTATTTGACCGTAAATTGTATTGCTGACCTAATCTTTAAATTATATAAGAAAATTATTACATGTACACAATATTAATTATTTTTAACAGTCCCTGCACATTGAGCCACTAGTGGCAACCACATTACAACGACTAGTGGCGGCCACAATTTGCGGACGCGTTTCTCCATACATTTTGTTTAGCATCGGCGCACACCAAGCGGTTGAGTGGCGCGTCCGAGACACAAGCTGCGGGAGTCGACCGCGCTTGCTACTTGTGGCCGCGTTTTGTCGTTCGACTCACGCACACACACGGCTACACTGTGTGTCGAGTACACTTGAACAACTGCCGCAAGTGGCAGCCACTGAAGTCCGCATCCAGCCACTGGTGGCGGCGTGTAGTGGTCTGACTAAACCACTGGTGGTCGCGTTTAGTAGGCGGCGGCTAGTGGCCCTAATGTGCGGGGGCTCTAAAATTCATGGTATTTTAACCGAATGATGTCCACTAGTGGATGTAGGCTTCGCCCGAGGTCAACCACACTGAACAGTCCGTTATTATTTTGTTACTACTAAAAGAAATTTCTTTCATCTTCTACATAGTATCCGAAAACATAGATATGGCTCACATATATGGCTCGGTTGTTGTTGTAAATCGAGTAACGCTGCGGAGCGAAGCTAGTCTATAAAAAAATAGACTAAGTTACTCCATAGGTCATCAATTTCTGCCAGAGAAAGTCTCGTTAAAATCGTTTCAGCCGTTCCCGGTGTTAGCCGGAACAAACAGAGATACTTTTTTGAAAAATTGCATGTTTGATGTTAGTACCGTTTTTAGGGTTCCGTATATTTTTATTGTTGTAATGGAATAGGCGTTTTTCTTCCATCTCACCTGATGGAAAGTGTAGATGAAGACGAAGATGGTACACGCCCATCCAAAAGAAACCTGTTCACTCTACTCTTAAAGGCTCCAGAGTTCAACTCATCAGGAAAAATAGACCCAGTCAGGTCGTTCCAAATTTTGGCGACTCTCACCAAAAACCGTTTATTTCGACTTTTGGGTATGTCAACAACATATGGATGAAACTTTGCCCTGCTCCTAGTAGTCCGATAAAGGAATGGAGGTGGTTCGATCAGTTCGAAAAGATATAGTATATTTAGATATAAAAGATATAGTAGCGTATATAGTTTAATGTGCATTTATTAAACTGGTCATTTGATATTACATACAGACACTCCAATTTTACTTATTTGTAGGTATAGATTTTCCTTCACGTTCTGTGACGTGTCTAGGAACGGTTGAAATACAGAATTTTTTAAAAGTAATTAATAAAATACCCTTAACTCGCGTCTGGCACTCCAAAGAATAATAAAGAGTGAACTATCTATTCATCATACAAGCCGTGACCGGTAAATAAACTGGTAGTCATAGCTTTTGCGCATCGCAGCTAACATTTCAATTAACTAAATAGGTAATAGCTACCATCCCTATTTTACACTCATTAATTTCCTACGTTTCTATTCTGCTGTACTAGAATTATGTGTTCAGAACGGTGTACGATGCATGTCGAAAGGAGGTGATTTTTCACTCAAACTACGTACATTATTTGAATAAATCTCCTTATAAATAGCAAAAAACTGGCTATCTTTCAATAAGTTTAAGGATGTATATGTAATTAAGAGGATTTCTACATTATTTGTTCATTTCATCCGTCCATTTTGCAACTTCACCCTTAGGTAACTCGTACGAAAATAGGTTTCCACAATGCTTCGCCGCCAAGCGTGACTGACGTCAGGACACGCTTAAGTGACACGCGTGCCATGACGTGTTTGGAATATAACATGTCACGACACTAGGTATTTTATCTACTATGTCACGTGTGAGTGTAGTAAACAAGTATGTACTGGAAAATACTCAAAATGTGCATCTTTAATCAAACGATAAACAACATTTGTACTGTATTTCTACAGTCGTGGATGATTTATACCTCGGTAGATTAGGGCTTAACTTTAATGAAATATAAAAATATGAGTAAATATATTTATTAAGCTGATGTGCGCGGCTCCACTCGCGTCCTAGGAGTATGAAAAATAGATGTTAATTGATTCTCAGACCTACGTGATAAGTTGTCAAATTCCATCCGTTTACGATGAATTTGGTAACAAACACCGCCACACTAGAATTGTATATGTTAGATTTTCAGTTTCTGAGAATAAGAAATACAGCTATGGTTTATGTCGAGAGGCCAAAATGAGGCCAGATTTTTTTAGTTAACTAACTTACGAAACTTAGTTAACTAACTTACGAAAATCCAAATAAACTTTAGGGCTAAAAGTGTACTGTACTGCACACCTGTAATGGCACATATTTCTTTATCACATCTAATAAAGAATCAATCAAATGTATAAAAAAAGAAAATTCCAATCACAAATTTGAAAGCAGCTTACGATCTTATTACTACTTACATCTAAGAATATATGTAAAACAGAAAATCAGCTCGCAGAAAATCGCGTCAAGTTTAATTTCCACCAGCTTTGCTCACTGATACAAACCGGTGGCGAATTAGATCATACAGCGAATCAATGAGTTAACGCGGGGTGAATGAAACGACAAGGCATTGAAGAAACTATTTGCCTTCAATTTCCTCTCAAACTCAACGGGAAAAGCTAGATGATATTAAAAGAATTCGATTACAGAAACGACGGGTAAAAGATAAGCAGCTGAGATGTGAATGTAGGCATGTGCTGACAGTTGTAAGCGGTAAGACTTGCGGATCAAAACAATTGGTAAGAAAAGTAAGAATAGGGCATTTTTACGATGTAAATAGATTGTTGGTTCTATACCTAGCAGTTAAGTAGTTTAAGGCAAAGATGGTGACCTCTTTTCAATTCCAATTTGGTGTAAGGATTCCTTCCGTCTCATATTCAACAGTAATCTGTCGTGTCGCAATAAAACGATGAATTAAGTCGGGCCTTTAATCAACTGGGAATATATTCTAGTATATTTCTAATAACATCTTGCGTGTTGGCAGCAAATCTCAAAGAGCAGAAATATAAAGCTGAGGCATATGTATTAACTATTAATCAAGTTAGAGCCAAACCCGTCAGGAACAGAAAAGTACTTTTTTCTTATCCTATTAAACTTTTATATGAGCGAAGGAGATAAGTTCCAAGGAACTTCAGCTGTAGTTTACTCGGCCGTCGTCGAGGTGTATAAGAGTAGGTTAGTTGTTTTTCATAAAACTTTATACAGTAAATTAAGTTTTTGTCGTCATACCTCTAAAGTTTTTGGTGGACATTTTCTTCTTCGTCCTAGCCTTATTCCCAATATTATTTGGGGTTGGTTACTAGTTCAACCGGTTTTACCTCAATATCAGTTTTGCCAAGGAGCGACTGGGATGGGACCTCCGCAACCCTAAGGGAGAACTGAAATACGAAGAACTAGTTGTCAGTAAATTTTCCGGGCCCAGTTGAAGTATCTGGGCCTGACCCTTGCCGGTAGGTGGCTCTTCGACGAGCACTTCCGACAGCTTGCTCCGAAGCTGATCGCCACCACCGCCACCCTTGGGCGTCTTTTGTCTAATTTAGGCGGACCCAGATGTGCTGGCGTGAATCACCACCAAACTTCCAAACTCTGGGCTACTATTAGAAATTTCTTAAGAAAAACCCAAAAACACTTTTTGGGATTTTAACCCGAGACCTCTTTAGCAGTAGCATACGCTATCCACGAGACCAACGAGGCTGTTATTTCTTTTAAATTATGTTACAAACGAGAACAGCAACATAAGAAGTGATTTAAATGTAGAAAAGCCAACAAAAATCCACATTTCAGAAGTAATTGGAAATATATATGCCTTTATGAATAAATAATATAAGAAACATTTTCAAAGGAATTTTTATCTAACATTTTTATTACTTTCATTCGGATTGACATACTTAGAATTTCTTTATCTGAAGACACTAAATTTGTTATTTTTTTTCATTGTGAAGCAAATGAGACGCTCATAGTCTATTTGCCTAGCTGATTGAAAAAATCACCGAGGGTAAGCAACTACGGCTCTGTCAATACCTAGGTTATTGACCGTTTGTGGCATCATATTTTGCGTGATTATCGTCATCATTAACATAATAACAATCGTGAAGCATAATTCGGCCGGCTTAGAAACATCCAACTGCTAGAATACTTAGCCACAACGTTTTCACGCCAGTCCCCAACCCGCACTCGGTCAGCGTTTGGTAGCCATAATCCTTGTGAGAGAAGACACGAGCCCGTGAGTGGGACATTATGGCTTATTGATGATAATATTACGGACACCTTAATATTATGATATATAATATTAAAATGAAGCAAGATATCTCTATGCATTGTATATTGTTAGTCTTTTCTTAAATCTAAACGGCCAAATGAAAAGAACAATGAAAGTACAGATTTTAGGATACGGAGATACAATTGCCTATTTCAATTTGCGCTAATGGTGTGGTAACGTTTGCAAAGCGAACTGGTGGTGTATGTAACATCAATGAAACACAGAGGCTGATGGCTGACTAACTGCTTTATTGACAACGTCAAATCACATACATTCATAGAGGTCAATAGGCAAAGGTGTCTATAGTTATAAATCCTAACATCTTCCCCTCTCAAATGATATGCTCACTTAAAACACCCATACATAATAGATGGTACTCAAAGTACCTATAGAAATTACATACTAAAGAATTAATAATCAAATACATAAGAACATAAACATATAAGTTATAAATTGGTAATTAACTAAGTATTATTTATTTGCTCGTTGAGCCCTATTGAGAGCGCGCAACGCTCGGGCCGACATGTCTGGGGGCAACAGTTGATGCGGCGGCGGTGACGTCACCGAACTGCACACTTGTTTACTGTTGCTGTCAGAGACCGGGCTATTATGATCTGCCGCCGCCGTGTCACTTTCACCCTCTGACGCATCCTCAAATGTAACATCAGCGTCCTTATCGACTTCTACTGAGTCATTGGCAATTGTATTAGCATTCGCCCGCGTTAATGAATACCGGTTTCTATTTACTGGGATCAGCTGATCCGAATGTCTCCGCCATTGTACATCTCGACCTACGTCAACTTTGTACGAAACCGGTCCGGTTTGTTCGACTAGCTTTCCTTCCGTCCATTTCCCCCCCCTCGCGGAGTAGTCCCGCGCCAGCACGGCATCCCCTGGCTGCAGCGCGCAGCGCGGGGAGCCCGGCGCGTGCTGCTGCTGGCGCCGCTGCGCGCGCCTCACCACGGCCGCCATGTCGGGGCGCAGCGCGTCCAGCCGCGAGCGCAGGCGCCGCCCCATCAGCGCGACCGCCGGGGCCACACCCGTCGTCGCATGGGGACAGTTACGGTATTGTAAAAGAAATTTTGATAAAGCGGTAGCAACGTCCTTCCCCTCATGTACCGCCCGTTTTAAACATTTTTTTACTGTTTTTACAGCATTTTCTGCCGCCCCGTTACCTTGCGGCCTATAAGGAGCTGACGTTACATGTTGAATGCAATTCTTTTCACAAAATTCCTTAAACTCTAAGCTAAAGAAGGGAGGGCCATTGTCGGTCACCAACTGCGAAGGTAAACCAAATGATGAAAAAACCGATCTGAACACAGCTATTGTCGATCTCGAGTCTGTACTACGCATCATAATGGCTTCAATCCATTTAGAGTTTGCATCTACTATTATTAAGTACTTTTTACCCCCAAATTCCCCGAAATCTGCATGAACCCTTTGCCACGGGTTGAGCGGGAACTCCCAGGGGTGCAGCGGCGCGCGCGGCGGCGCGTCGCGGACCACGCGGCACGCGCTGCACATCCTACACATCTCTTCTATATCACGATCTAAAGTAGACCAATAAACATAATTTCGTGACAAATTTTTCATTTTATTTATACCCAAGTGGCCCTCGTGAATTTCTTCTAAAATCTTTTTATGTAATGTGCCCGGTATCACTATTCTGTACTTATAAATTAGACAACCTAAGTCAATTGTTAGCTCCTGTTTACGCGCACAATATGGTTTTTCTTCATCGCAATTAGTGTTCGACGGCCAACCAAACAAAACATAACCATATATTTTACTTAGCAAAACATCTTTCTTTGTCTCTTTAGCAATGTCATTAAAATTTATAGGCATTGACTCTTCAATCAAGTTAATATAGTTAACAACGTCCTTTACACGACCTTGCTGAGGTAACGGTAAACGCGATAGTGCATCGGCCGGGCCATTGTCCACCGATCTAACAAATTCGACCGTAAAATCGTACGCAGCTAAACGAGCTGCCCACCTCTGAAGGCGACTAGCCGCAGTCTGCGGAATGCCCCCTTTAGGCCCAAAAATATAACTTAACGGCTGATGGTCCGTTCGTAAAATGAATCGACGCCCAAACAGATACTGATGGTGTTTGGTAATTCCGTAAAATATAGCTAGCGCTTCCTTGTCAAGCTGACTATAGTTACGTTCCGCCGGGCTGAGCGTGCGCGAAACACAGCTGACGGGGCGCCCCGAGCCGTCCTCGTAGCGGTGCGCCAGCACGCCGCCCAGCCCGTACGCACTGCTGTCCACCGACAGCACCACCGCGCGACCCTCCTCGTAGTGCGCTAGTACACGTTCACTCGGCAAAGCCTGTTTCGCTTCTAAAAAAGCCTTATCGCATGCTGAGTCCCATTTCCAGTTCGCTTCCTTTCTTAACAAGTTATGTAACGGATGAAGTAAGCTACTCAGGTTAGGAATGAATTTACCATAGTAATTTAACATTCCTAAAAAACCTTTTAATTGTGATACATCTTCAGGTCGCGGCGCACTGGAAATAGCCTCTAATTTAGTAGGATCGGGCCTCAAGCCATTCCTATCTATTATAAAGCCCAAGTATTTCACCTCATTTTGCATAAATACACATTTACTTAGTTTAATTGTGAGTCCCATGTTACGTAACCGTTCGAGTACAGCTCAGAGATTACTCATATGCTCCTTCTGATTAGCACCCGTACAACAAATATCATCTAAAAATACTACAGTACCCGGCACCCCTCGTAATGTCTCTTCCATTAACTTCCGGAATACACGATAACCCGTAAGGGGTACGGCGGTAAGCGAATGTACCCATATGCGTCGTGATAGCTGTATACGGTTGTGAGTCTTCTGTTAATATACACTGTTCGTAAGCATGTTTTAAATCGATTTTAGAAAATTTTTCACCTCCACTCAAACTGGCAAATAATTCCTCAATGCGAGGTAACGGATAAAACTCCCTCTTCAATTTAGGGTTAATTGTTATCTTATAATCACCGCATATGCGTATCTCACCGTTCTCCTTGACGACCGGTACGATGGGGGTGCCGTAGTCTGAGTGGCTGACGCGGTACACGGAGCCGTCGGCCTCCAGACGCTGCAGCTCGGCCTCCACTCGCGCCCGCAGCGCCAGCGGCACGGGCCGCGCGCGCACGTACACTCCCTCCGCGTCACTCAGCTGTAATCGAATGGTTTGCTTACATGTACCCAACTTATCTGTAAACACCTCCGGAAATTCTGCCCGTAACTGGTTTACTAATGAGGTCTCGGATATTTCATTGAAGTTTATCTGGTTAACTTTCAGTGCCCGCATCCAATCCCTACCCTAGTAAGGGACGGCTTCCATTTCTAATAACGTATAGTGATAAGCCCTTGGCCTTTTCAACACATAAAGTAACGTCTACGCTAATATAACCGAGTGACTCAATTGGTGAACCAGAATAGCAACGTAACATTACATTATCCGATTGTAACGGGTAGCAATAAAATACTCGTTTATAAAAATCTTCACTGATTGCTGATATTCTGCTGCCCGTATCAATTTCACATTCTATCTCGCAACTGTTTATCAGTACTTTAATAAAATAAGGTTTCTTACCCTGTGCTGTGACTGTGATATTAAACATGTCCTCGTCCGACTCCTCATTCACGAAATGATGCCGCCCGCCCCATTTATTATCACTGTTATTTATTTTTTTACACATAGCTTTTTGGTGACCCCTTTGATTACACTGATCACAATTATAATGTACAAACTTGCATCGATCCGGCCGATGTGGCTTCCCACACCGCCAGCACTGCATTGCGGCCGGGACCCTGGGCCCTGGGCCGTCGCCGCCGGGGGCGCGGGCCTGCCAGCGCGGCCGGGAGCCCCCGCCGCCGCCGGCACCGCGCCGCGCGCTTGCCTGGTGCAGACCCTCGCCTGCCTCGCCGCCGCCGCCTGAGGTCGTCGCAGCCGACACGCTGCCGCTCACCTCCGCATGCTTCTCTGCAGCCTCCAGCGCCAGAGCCAGTTCCACCGCCTCTTTATACTTAATTGTTGTTTCCGCGAAAATCCTAGACCTCATTGCCTCACTACCAAGGCCTGACACAAACTGGTCTCTCAAGTTTTCCTCTAGGTTGCTCTTGAAGTTGCAGGTGGAAGCTAGGTGCTTGAGGCTTTGTAGGTAGTCCATGAGTGGCTCGCCCGTAGTCTGAACACGTGGCGCTCAGCTATTTCTGACCGCTTCGGCTCCAGGTGCTCAGAGACTAGGCTCACCAGCTCGTCGAAAGTCTTCTTTTCCGGGTCCACCGGCGAACAGAGGTCACACATCAGCGAGTACGTGGCCTCGCCGACGATCGTAATTAACATCGGCACTTTTAGCTCGTCCTTAATTTCATTAAGCAAAATAAACTGTTTTACCCGTCGAATGTACGCTAACCACTGTTTCGACCCTAGGTCAAAGGCTTCTATTTTCCCGATTGGCATTTTATCTAGCGATTTAAGATCATCCACACGCCGAAAACAAAATGTCCGCTTCCGCTCGTCGCCAATGTAACATCAATGAAACACAGAGGCTGATGGCTGACTAACTGCTTTATTGACAACGTCAAATCACATACATTCATAGAGGTCAATAGGCAAAGGTGTCTATAGTTATAAATCCTAACAGTGTAGACTAGTTTCTCCAGCCATAAAAAAGTACAGACCAAATTTCTCGGTTGTCTGCATTCCTCGGGAGCTCACAATAGGCATTCAATTTCAATTCGAGAAACCATTAAATGTTTGGTAAGCTCTCTTGTGTTGTATATCAAGATGAACAATTTGAAATAACGCGAGCTCTTTAGCCATTAAACATATGTAATGAAAATCTTCACCCGTGTTCTTTATTAAGATACAAATCAATACACCTTGAATGTGTAATCACTCGTGAAATGAGTGTAGGTGTGGAACCGAATGAGTTGGCGCCGATATACTTTATCAGGTGTCGGGGCTTAATGAAAGTGACGCACCCCTGCCGCAAGTCTTAGGAGACAAATCTCCATTTCACACGCGATTGTGGCCGTGCCGTAGATTGTTGTCGTTTTATGTTGGTAGTGGTAGTTTTTAGTTTGGAACCTTCTTTTTAATTATATTATAATATATTAATATAACAACAGTGATAAAACCGCCTGAAGTATCGGTTAGTTAGGTAAGTGTGAGTTCAAACTTATGTTACGTATTATAATAATCCATAAGTCGTTTTAAAACCTATACCATGGCGGTCTAGTCATATGTTTTTGCATCACTCACCAATGAAATACGACAGCAAGAGTGCTGTTATTATTAGAATAGACTTCTGTGTGAGTGTCTTCTTGATGCGATCCCATCTTCTTCCGCCAGCTTGCGACCCCGTCAAAAGCTAATTTTGCTGCCGACGTTCTCCCCTTTCCATTCAACCGACTGTTCTCGACCATCGTAGTCTTTTATTTTTTTAAATTGGATTTAGTCTCCATTAATTGAAAAGTGACAAATATGTACTCCACTTTGTAAGGCCACCTACGTACCGAAGTCTTACCACGATAAATTGAAAATGTTAAAAGAATTCACTGCTAATATAATGTGTCTTAAGCATCTTGTTCCAAATAACAAGCTCTTCATGGAAGGAAACTTTTGTTTCTTTTTTTTATTCAAGCCTCACAGTGTAATATCAAAATTGGGTTTTATTCAATTTATATAAGAAATTTTACCTTGTGAGAAAAATAATACGTAATTTAAAAGAAACATCGCTAAGGGCTAACTGGAAGCAGGTTGGAGAATATTATTATTGATTCGTAAATAAGTCTGAGAGTTAAGTTAATAAGTTAGCTGGTAGATTGTTTTATTCTTATTCTTTACCGTATACAAGTATAAACGATCAGAAGAATCGCATGATGGTAAGTGTCTATCAGGCTGGCAGGAGCTGGATGCGAGTAGCCTAGCCGAGGATCGAAACAAGTGGCGTGCAATTGGAGAGGCCTATGTTACAGCAGTGGACTGCGATAGGGTGATGAGGATGAAGTGTCTATCGTGGACACTTACACTTTAATTATTTTCTTCCATTTCACTTACATTTTCTTTATAGTACTAACTTTTCCCCACGGGTACACTTTCTTTTATATTTGTTATCGCGATAAAGAGCAGTCTGTGCCTTTCCTCAAATATCAAAGAATTTCTAATCTGTATTAATATATGATTATATACATTTGAACATGTCATCTCGGCAACGGCGAGAACGATTTTGCTGATATTTAATACTTGGGGTGAAAAATCAAGCATGAGTAGAATCCAGAGCTAGAGGTCACTATATCCATTGTAAGAGCAGGCAATTCCGCATGTGAGATTTAGTCAGATATTTCTGCATCAAGAGAATGATGCAACTGATCAGGCTTCCGATCTCACACTTACCAACCAAATACGGCACGAATACTGAAATAAGCGTGGTTCTACTACTTTGTGATGTGTTATGTAAACTTTGCAAGAGTTTCAATAAAAAACTTAAAAAACAATGGTGCTGTTACGAAAACATTAATCATAAACTTTTATATACAAACTATGAACAACAAATAATTTGTAAAACTTTGTGCAAAATAAACGAATATATTGCGAAACATTCTATTTTCCACCTATTGCAGTACATTATATATATATATTATATTCGAAACCCTACAAAAATAGGTTGTCTTTTCTTAAACAATTTGTGAATTACAAAACCGAAATATGAATGTAACATGACTACATCGCTTCGTTTGCTTTATTGCTCGCTCCTCTTAGTTGCAATTGTTTCGCGTCGATTCTCTTTCTATAATCGTTAACGCCTCTATTGTCTTATATTTTGTTCTTACCACGTGTCTATTGAGAGACGTCATTTCCATACCTTTTGTAAGTTTTCTTTTTACGTTTACGTTTATATAGTGTTACATTGGCTTGCTAGCTAATATTCGTAAGCAGCTATCGATGCAATTGACATGTGTACTGTAGTATAACCACGATATTTTATTTAATATGAAATGTTTCACGAGCTCTGAGAAACTAGACCGCAGTGTCGCCCTACTTACTGTATGAAAAGATTTTCCTCAAGGAAAATACATTTTTAAAAAGAAAACACTTAAAAAATGTAATAAAATGATTTGACAGTGCAAGACCGTTTAAATAATATCGAGGTCACTTTCTTGAGGGGTGGTTTGGTTTATATTCTTGAACACAGGCTGTCGTTTAATACTCGCCGTAAATATGGTTTACATTATATTATACCTTAACTTAATAAGAACTGGTGACCAACCTTCAACTTTCTTCTACACGGTGATTTTATAGACGTTTTGAAAACGAAACATTTTAATTTGTAATCATCTATAGTACCAATAAAAATGGATAAATCAATTGTAATGTTGACTATAAAAAAATTTCAGTTTTAATATTCATTTTTACTCGATCGACTTGGAAAGTAGTAATGCACTGCAAAGTAGTATGAATTAAACACGCCGCGCGCCGGTGACGCTAACAGCTGATTTACAAGTTTACCTATGCGCGAGCTAGCGAGTAGGTACTTCGTAGTTTGACTCCAGTTTGTTCTTCATACTTAATACGGGCTTAGGACTGTCGTATTGTCGGATATACTTATTTATTTAAACTTCTTTTCGATTATTAACCACGAATCACATCAAATCAATTTATCAACGGATTTTAGGACTGCGGCGTTAATACCTATTTTTTTAAAACTTCTTTTCGATTTATTAACCACGTCAGGCGTGTTAAAAAAATCGGAGCTATCTACAGAATAATTAGCTTACATACCTATTTACAGTTTATTTAACACTTCTCTGTATCGAAGCTACTGGTCAAAATAGAATCCGCGTTCAACACACAAGCGTCCACGTTTGATACAATTGTATTTTAATTTTCTTAATGTGTCTCTATCACTTTTCACTTTATCAACTTCATCACTTAACAATTAAAAGATCTCTAAGTACGAGTTGCCGGTTAGATGACCTTTGGTCCGTGGATATGACCGTGACCGACTGACGCCAAGGACGCGTGACGACTACAGGTGAGTCCCGCGGCGGCCGGGGGGCACAGTCAATGCAATGCCGTAATTGGTTGAAAGACGAAATCGTTGATTTTATTGGCGATTAACGATTTACGATATAAAACGCATAGTATTTCTGTTTGTAGTATGTACCTACGTGTGATTGAATAGTGCTACTACTGGTTCTCACTTTTTATCTGTAAACGATTTGAATATCGACTTTGATGAATTATTTTTTATATATTTTATTAAATTAACGTTATATATAGCTTCTGTTATTGATTACTAATTCAAAATTTTCGGTTTCAAAACGCTTTCAAAATCACCGTGTATAAATCTCCTCAATTTCAAGTTCAAGATAACTCAAGATCATTGAGACTCAATGATGCAGGAGATGCACTTTTGTCTCAAGAGCTGCAAGTGCATATGGCTGGTGGTATTCACTTAACTGTGTTATCATTCATATACTATATCATAATCTAAAACTTCTCAAATATGCCTCTCAAGTCAATTCTATTATACTTGAATATCACAAAAACTTTACAAATCCAGACTAGGTAATTTTTTTTGATCCATTAAAATTCTAGTCACTAGTTTAAGCACTACATTAGAACATACAAATATATAGGACCAAAATACCCTTTTCGGTTTACCCGACAATGCAAAGCTAAATGAAAGGGTAATAAATGGGCGAACGTACATACATTGAAGAATACTTCAAACACATAGGTACTAAAATGTTTACTGTAATTTGTAAAGCTAAAATCGCATTAGAGTACGCTTCGCTGAAAAAACCTTCTGTAAATAGAAGGAAAAATGACGAGGCAAATTGTAATACCAGAGTAACGCAGTCATCAGTGCGAAGCATCAAACAGACTTAGTCAGCATTTCGTGGAAACGATGCCCATAACCACACACCACACTAATGAAATATATATTTAACATGAAAAAAAACATAAAGCACAAAATTTTGTCCTAGAATACAAAAACTGTGTAAACTTACGAGCATTTCTCATCTGTATCCAACCGCAATGAGACTGCCATTTGTGATGTATCTCAATATATTAAAGGCCTGATACTAATTTGCTAAGTAATATTACTAAGTCTTAATAATCCTTTGCTAGTTGTTCATGATTGAAGAGATAGTATTAGGGAGGTTTCTATATTACTTCTTGGTGTGTATTCTCGTTTGTGAAGTGATTCGAAACCGCAAACTTGGTCGCTGTTCAAACTGTGTTATTGCCACTTCGTTAGTTCATTTTGGCCAATTGACTCGACGTATAATGTCTTAACGAGTGCTATGTAGACCTAGATAGTGTTGAGGGTCTAATGGGTCGTCATAATTTAATAAAATGTTTCAACCACATAGTACTATTAGACTGTAATTAAACTTTCATGTCCAATATAGTGCAGTGACCACCGTAAATTTGGTTGTAATTTGAGCTCGCGTACTACATTTTCCCTCTGAACAAATTAGTTTGTGGTTCGTATGCATAATTTATGTAATTATTTTATTTTATACAAAGGTGGACTTAATGCCGTGGGTATTCTAACAGTTAAATTTAAGCTGATGCAGAACTAAATATGGTAGATGCACAGGAATAATAAATATAAATACATTACATATATATAGTTGATAATATATGAAAATTAGAACGTTTGTCGAGATTGTGCCAATCTGAAATGCGATCCTGCATAAATATTTATTGTCTTACGTAACCGATTTCTTGATGTAATTTTTGCCTGCTATATTTTCTAACCTAAAAGGTCAATTTAACTGTTGATGTTCATAGCCCACTTACTGTCAAGTGATTTGTATTTTAAAGGATTGAACGTAAACGTGCTAGGGAATGAGAAAAATATCAATTTGAGTGTATTTGTTCTCGTTTTATAAAATCAACAGTTTAAGCAACGCTTAGCTTATTTCATCTAAGCCGGTAAGCTAAATATTATAGGATTAAGATGCTGTTTGGAAGGAAACATGCCTGACAGTGGTCATACGTTATTATGTAAATACACGAGTTGATATCGCACTCTTTCTAAAGTTGGTTGATGAACTCGAAGCAAGCGTGAACGGTGAAAATTAATAAATTTATGTTCTTGACGTGATTGCCTGTTTTTTTTATTAAGTCTACCAAAGTGTCTCTACTCCACCTTATTGGCAACGCAGTGTGGTGACCCATATGGTGATCATCAATAGCTATGACTTCCCATAGGTGCATGTACTATATTGTTGCATGTACTATTACTTGTATATTTAAAATTTTCAATTTAAGTATTTTGTGATCCGAAAGAATTGCGCCGGTTTCTGAATATCTCTAGTGAGTAGGTACACATGACAATCATTACATTCCGAGGCAGCTATTTATCAATTTGTACACCTATTGTTATTAATCAATGCATTGTTCTGGTATGAATGGTACCAGCTACTTGTCAATTAAAACGCTTCATGCTAAGCCTAATTAGATTAAATCTCGATTTAATCAAATTCGGAACATTTAGATCATTTTAGTCGAAGAATATCAAATCAGCACATCACCAATATTTGATCCGAAAATAGATTAATATCATTCGAAGAATCTAAGTTAAATTAAAAGTAAAGCAGCCTAGTTGCTTTACTCAGAAATCTTCGACATCTTCGCCAAGTAAAGCTCGGAAATTAACTAATCTCATTCGTCCAATATATAAGTGACGTATGTACGAATATTATTTTCAATTATAAGCGGTCTATATTCAATTATTGGTGAGAAATTCTCTCTAAATCACGTAATATCCGTTCAGAGAGTGCTAAGTCTTCACTGTATAATTTACCATATTGAAATTTCGATAATATACATAATATCATTCAGATAACTGACTCGCGCACCTTCTCTTTTCGCTCATATACAACAAGAGAATGGAGAATAGAATAGAAAACGAAAAACGTTTGTAACTTGACTAAGGCGGATGGTATGTACTCGAAAAATGTATTTTTTACAAAATATATATTTCTTCCGAAATTAATTACAATTGTGAAGTCATGTTGCCAGGATTAATTTTTATTGAGTCCGTGTAATTTGAAAAAGATTTTGTCCAACAAAAATTAACAAATAAATAAGTTACGTTAAGTGGAATATTGCTAGTTACAAAAAAGACCTCATTAGAGGGTCGACAGAGACATTAAGATGAATATACATAAAAATATTTTATGACAAATTTTACTTATTAATTTTTAAACAACATGTTTACTGTACTCCGAATGTTTGTTATTAAACAATTAAATTGGTATTTAACGTACGTTTAAACATTGAGAGTCTTTTACAAAATAATATTAAGATGCCATCTTAGAACCAAATTTTTGGAATTGCGGAAATAATAAATATGCCTATATCAATCTTTGTTGTACAAAGAGACAACAAGGATTGACATATGTCTAGCAGTGGAGGGTTCGATCCGGTATTTTGATGGATTTTTGTGTCTGTTATTACGTTAATAGAATAATTAGCAAATTATATGTTTTAACGAGGTCTTATATCTATATTCTCTGACTACGTTTACTTGTTCAAGAAGATAATATACTTTGGTATGTAGATATTTAACCTCCATAATCAACGCGCTTTCTAACATAGGTAAACAGAACTTAAAGTAATAGCTTTGACTATTAGATAATATTTTCCCCATGTATCTTTTTAGTTACAATCACTACTAATGTAAGTTTATGAGTATGTATATATGATTGCTACTCTTTCTCGCAAAAATTACTAAACGGATTCGGATGAAACTTTACAGTAATATATCTGATATATCAGAATAACACATAGGCTACTGCAATAATCTTCAATAATTTTTACTGTAATAATCGAGACACACGTGGGGGTAGTTGAGAACGAAAGATAGTAAACTATATTTTATTTCCTAAATATTTCTCACTTCAAATTTGAGTGCAATTAATTTTTTCAACGAGAAGTATGCTTTTACAAATCAATCTTAAATCTGTTTTCAAACTGACAATCTGCGACATAAAACTTAAAAACTCTATTGAATACAGAATATTCTCCTTGCATTAAAATCGGTTGAAAATCATCGGCAACAATTTAACAATATCGTTAACGTAATAACTTAGCGCTGTAAAGCCACCACATTCATTTGTTCTAAGCGTGAAATTCAGTAGGAGTTATTTGTTGGTAGTTTAATAACATGCCTTTGACTGTACATATTATATAACATGCCGTAATAGGAGATGTTTCTTAATCATAATGACATACTATACTGATATAATATAGAGATATCATTTGTGAGTTTGTTGGGGGTAATCACTAGATGTACTGAACCTATTTTGAAAATTCTTTAATCAATAAATTTATACAAATAGTTAATGTCATAAGCTATTTATTAAAACGAAAAATGAATGTCGTGAAAAGCTAGTAATTTTATGTTTCTACAAAACTACATAGTTTTATTGAACTACGTAATTTATTTTTTTATGTGGTTTGGTTTAACTTTTTGTTTTATCTGTGCGGAAATCCCCTCGGATGCCACCTGTTGGTGGTTATGTCGGACTCGAACCGACTAAAACCGCACGCCGTCTCGGGTACTATGAGTCGGTGAACCATGTATACCCTCGAAAGGAAGTCCCTGGAAACCCGACGTACCTCGGACCATCGACGGCTTGTAGCTGGCCCTACCCTACTAGGGAACGCCCGTGTTCCCTTACTGTCCACGACAGAGGCGCTCGCGCGTCGTAGTACTCGCACCGCCACCCTGGCCTGTAGGAAACAACAGTACACAACCTCTCGAAGAAAGTAAAATTAAATCTGACATGTAATTCAATAATTAAGAAGTTCTACTAATTCGATTCATATAGTTGTTTCTATTTGTAATGTATATTTTATTTTATAAACTCTTATTCAAAAATATCATATGCTATCACATTAAATAATACATAAAAACACATACAGTCTTGCACAAATTGAAGCTTAGTCTAAAGGCACCGATAGTTTAATTTACACTATTCGTAATTTAAAACACGTTATTTTCTAGACGATTTCGCTATTATATAAGTTTTGTGAAATGAATGTAGCCAACAGAACGAAAACAACAGAACCACTGAACTGACATCATTAACTTAAAAATAGTAAATATCGCTTCAAAGCATCTAATTCAGTCGAAGGAACTGTAATAAGCTGTTTCTTCATCGCTTCTTCAATTTATTCAAACTTTTTCTTAGAACCAATTTGAGTAATTTTTGAATTTGAATAAATAAATATTATTTTTTATACATAAATGTTTTGCCAAAGATAAGAAAAGGAAACAGTGAATCTTTTAGAAGTTTCTTAAGAAAACATACAAAGCTGCTCATATTAACGATTTCATTTACTTACATATGCATATCCAAATCAAAAGATAAACGTGTTGGACTCAGGCACTACTGTTTCGATTAGGAAAATGCTTGAAATGTTAGAAGGTATCAAGGTATCAATAAAACTGATAGTTAGATTTAAAATCGTGTCCAATAGACAATTGTTATTTTATTATATAATTTCTATATTTGCATGTGAAGTATTCCAAGTAAGTGCATTTCACAAGTTAGGTTCCTGTAACTCTAAAAAAAATTATATATATAGTTTTCCTTGAAAGTTCAATATATGATTTTTTCAGATTTTTGAGTCAGCTGTTCAGCTTTTAGAGTGGGGGGCGGGGCATTCAAGTTGAATAACTCATTAATGGATACCTAACTTAATAATTTTAACAAAAAGAAACCGGCTTCAAAGAAAATCTATTCCGAGTACCCAAATCGCGACAATTGTGCCTATGATATTTGAGGAGTTCCCTCGATTTCCTTGGGATCCCATCATCAGATCCCGATATGGTGACGATGGGACCACCTGTAAGCTGCGCCCATTCAATGCAAAAATGTTTGTTAAAATCGGTTCATAAACGACGAAATTATCACTGAATATACATAAAAAAAACCGACGAATTGAGAACCTTCTCCTTTTTTTTGAAGTCGGTTAAAAATGGTTTTAGAAACTTGTTTTTAAAAGATCTATTAATGTTTGGGCGGTAGTTCGAGGACGCACGGACGGACGGACGGACGTACGTTCTGGCGGACAGACGGATGGACATGGCGAATCTATAAGGGTTCCGAGTCATGAACTATGGAAGCAATTTAAAGCTACACTGTATAAACGGTTAAAGAATTATTCATCATCATCATCATCATCCTATCGCAGTCCACTGCTGGCAGGTAAAGAATTATTCTAGATTGCAAAATAATATGTAGAACAGAGTAGATGTTAATTGATGTTTTTGAGCCACTAAATGTTGGCACGTAATACATAGATCAAACTAAATGAGATGCCAACCGCCATTCTGACATATTAGGTCGTTCGCGGAGCTTCTGCGAGCCTCACAATTAATGATCGCCCCTTTTGAACTTGTTGTTATATAGCAATTAAGCGCTGACTCCTTAAAAGGCTTCCCTCTTAATGAGTTCATAATATTGTTACACAAAAGGGTTTAAGCACAGAACATACTTCAATATACTTCGTAAAAGTAAGTCCGACTCGAATTGATATAGCTATTGATTTTATTTTATTTATTTTAACTTTAAGACCTCACTTGTCTGCCTACGGTTCCAGGTTAATCTTTAACAGATATTTTTACACGTCCGACTTTATAGCTAGAAGGCACCGGTATTTTCTGAGACTCACTCTTGGAATAAATGGCAAAACAAGCCATAAAATTATATTTTTTAAGACTGTAATGTAATGACATGCTGTTGTATAAACCTAATCTTACATAATATTATAAATTTGAAAGTAACTCTAGTGAGGGCATTTGAGCATTCTTATTTTCATTTAGTAACGCCTTCATGGGTTTTGTCTATGTGATACTTTAGATTAGATTTTGTGGTAGGTATACTAAATGAAAATATACTACTTACGAGGTACAAAAATACTAAAATTTACAATAATATTAATGTACAAAATTAACACAGTGGAGCCGCGGACGAAAGCTAGAACTATAACGACAGTTTAAACCGACACGGTAAATTAACCGTTAACCGCTTAAGGGTAGAGGAAATACGCACTAGAACAAAAAGGTTCTGCTTTTCCTTCTTATGCCGAGCAGTCAAAAGTTGGAACTCATTACCAGCTCCCGTGTTTCCTTTCCACTATGATCCCGGGTTCATTAAGCGGGGCGTGAAAAAGCATCTCACTAAGCCGCCATAGCGTGGGCCGTCATACTTTACTGTCCGCATTCGAAGCAATGATGTTTGGTTTCCCCCACACTTAGATTCTGCTCATGCTTTCCATCAGGCGGGGTAGAGTCACTTTGGTAGGCTAAATGTTAAAAAAAACGGCCAAGTGCGAGTCGGGCTCGCCCATGAAAGGTTCCGTATCAGCAAGTAACATCATTTACAAGTTCTTGTTGTTCGTTGTAACTTTCATCGATGTTTTTATACTAGTTTATACGACTGCCCTGTTGGTCTAGTGGTTAGCGTATGCGGCTGCTGATCAAGAGGTCTCGGGTTCGATTCCCGGGTCGGACCAAATATTTGTGTGATCCACAAATATTCGTTTCGGAGTCTGGGTGTTTTTCTATGTATAATATGTATGTATTTACAAAAAAAAAGTGTGTTTATGTATTTATATCAGTTGTTTAGTACCCATAACACAAGCTCTGCTTACTTTGGGATTAGATGATGTTGTGTGTAAGATGTCCAAAATATTTATTATTCTCTTTATTTGATAATATTTACATATAAATTACATTTTTAAATATAAATATAAAAAATACATTTAAAAATATAAAAAATAGTAGACCACCGACTTCGGGTACAGGGACCAAGAAACCGGTGGTTAGGACTCCAAAGACAGGAACCTCCTCACTATACGTGCCGTGTCAAGGAGGACCGCCTTCTGCATCAGACCCTTGATCCAGCCGTCCAACGTGAGCCTCTTAAGGTGTTGGTCGAGGCTCTTGGCTATCAAACCATGAACAGAAACAACTATCGGAACAATGATCGCCGAGTCGACATTC
The DNA here is from genome assembly GCA_932526445.1 of Phragmatobia fuliginosa. NCBI lineage: Eukaryota > Metazoa > Arthropoda > Insecta > Lepidoptera > Erebidae > Phragmatobia > Phragmatobia fuliginosa. Next base: position 45,443,505 of record OW052057.1, on the reverse strand, counting down.
CACATATCGACAATCTCGTGAGATAAATCCAAATATTTTATTTGTTTTTCTTTTTCAACCTTCACGAGATTCTCGTCATGAGGAACAGCGATATCGACAATCATTGCGCGGCGCTGCGATCGATCTATCATCACAATATCAGGCTTATTGGCGACAATAGTCCTGTCTGTGATAATAGATCGATCCCAATATAATGTAGCACGACCATTCTCGAGAACTGGGTCGGGCACATACCTGTAGTATGGCACCTCCAAATTTACAAGTTGGTATTTAAGGGCAAGTTGCTGATGTACAATCCTGGCTACTTGGTTGTGTCTGTGCAAATATTCACCGTTAGCAAGACGAGAACAACCAGAAATTATATGCCTGATAGATTCCCCGGGTCGGTGACATGCCCGACATATGTCAACCGTACCGTCCTTCAGTATATATTTCCGATAGTTATTCGTCATGATAACTTCGTCCATAATTGCACAAACAAAACCTTCGGTTTCTCCAAAGAGATCACCATACCGTAGCCAGGAAGTCGATGCTTTAAAGTCTGTATCGGGCCCATTCAAAGCCCGATAAAACCGACCATGAAGCTCTTTGCCCTTCCATACCTCCTTGCGATCATCAGTACTAAGTACTACAGGTTTGCGCCAATTCTCTTTAGCCAGAGCGAGTGGAGTGAGTCCGTTATCCACTGCAACTACATTGCGATGCACCCCCATGTCGGTATTAAGAAAATATTCTCTGAGATTGTATATCTCGCGATTATGTAGGGTCTTGATATTTAAAAATCCACGACCCCCAAACTTTCGCGGGATGTACAATCTCATAACCGATGAACGTGGGTGGTGCATTCGGAATGCAGTCAGTAAGGTACGAACTCTCCTGTCAAGGGCATCTAATTCGGTCTGAGTCCATCTAAGTATACCAAAGGAATACATCAGAACCGGCATGACCCAACCATTGTAGGCTCGCACCTTGTTACCCCCTGACAAAAGACTTTTAAGGACTTTTTTCAGGCGGCCGAAGAAGCGTTCCCGCAACGTTTGCTTCACATCAGATTCTGGTATTCCCAAGGATTGTGAAAAGCCTAGATATTTGTAGGTTTCGGTGGCAGAGAGAGACCTAAGTTTTGTTGAATCTGAAAGTTCTAATCCTTCAGATTCCACAATAACACCTTTCTTTACATACATGACTGCACACTTGTCCAAACCAAATTCCATTTTGATAGAATTACTAAAGTTTTCAGTAACCTTTAGTAACTCCATCAATTGTAATTTAGTGGGAGCCAGTAGTTTCAAATCATCCATGTAAAGCAGGTGTGATATAACCCGGTTACCTCTCTGCAACCTATAGCCTAACCCTGAACCCTCTAAGAGAGTGCTAAGAGGGTTCAAGGCCAGACAAAACCACAAGGGACTCAGACTGTCACCTTGAAAGATACCCCTCTCGATCTTTACAAATACTTCGCTTACCGCAGTTCGGCGGCATCCAGGATAGCAGAGGACTGTCCTCCATTGCCCCATACATGACTTCAAGAAGTTGCACAGAGTTGTATCAATTTTATACAACTCCAGCACCCTCAAAAGCCATGAATGGGGAACCGAGTCGTAAGCCTTCTTATAATCTATCCAACATGTCGCCAAACCCTTACGATTACGACGTACTTGTTGGCTAATGGTCATATCAACGATAAGGAGCTCTTTAGTGCCACGGGTCCCACTTCTACATCCATTCTGAGAAACGGAAAGTATCGAATTATTATTTACATGTGTAGTAATTTTGAGTCTCAGAATAGATGTAAGAAGTTTGTATAAAGTTGGTAAACATGTAATGGGCCTAAAGTTTTTGGGATCCATGGCACTACCAGATTTATGGAGTAAATGGGTTATACCAGTTGTTAAAAATTGTGGTAATGAACCAGAATCCAGTGCTGCCTGGAATTGAGATGCCAAACACCCATGCGAGCTTCGGAACCACTTAAGCCAAAAGTTGTGCAGACCGTCCGGACCAGGTGATTTCCAATTTGGCAATGAACGGACTGCACAACTTACATCATCTTTGTCAATGATGATTGGTTCCATAGTTGTTATAGACTCACATGAGTGTCTGACATCTCGCATCCAGTCACCATCTGTATGGGTGACAGGCACCGACCAGATGCCACGCCAAAATTCATTTGTGGCATTTTCATCTGGCAAGTACCCATCGCGCTCACATGGATCTGGTTCTTCCCATTTCCGGTACACCCACTTCTCATTTCTTTGGAACATGCGATTCTGATAATACCGATTTCCGCGTTTTTTGTACCGTCTTATCCTATTTGCCCATGCATACACTTTTTGCTTCAAGAAGTCTATGCGCTCTGTGACACTAGACAAGTACTGTTGAGGACTGATGGTAGTCCCCAAGAATGCCTGTTTCACAAAGCGCATGACTCTCGGCCGCGTATTACCTGCCTGGAAAGCAGTTAGTTTACCGATGAGTGTCCTAGTCTCAGTAATACGACGTTCTATTCTATACTGCCAAGCTGGCAAAGTATTTTTGGGTCGAGTAGCAATTCTGTCTTCAGCAAATTTAACACCAGCTACTCGACAAACTGCAATAGCCGCACAGTAAAGAATAGAATGTGTATCACTAAGATCTTCGCTATTATCAAAATAATCTGATAATAACGAATTCAGGGCACTCACCAGTGCTAAATTTCGTTTATGAATGGGCAAACGGGGTAACCGGGGTCTGTTATGATAATCAACATACCGGTATTTCTGAACCGCATCCTCCAAAGCGCTCCTTATTCTATCATTATATTGGGTACTCACGGATATAACTTCACTCTCCTCTTCATCAACATTATTATTATGTGGTAGAATTGGTGTACTATTCGCTCCCAAATACAGAGCATGTGACGAAGAAGGGATAGCCAAGGTATTCCGTACGTCCGAGCGTATCCTCTCAAGTACGGCTTCATCTAGCAGATGGCATCGCTGTATAGCCCGCACTTGATCCGACAATCGTTGCGCTGATACGTTGACGGCTGGCTCAAGCTCCTGAAACAGAGAGACTAGTCGAACACGGTACGCAGTAAGGTTTGTTCCCAGCTCTGTAGCCCGAAAATATGCCCGCATGACGTTCTCATTTATTGTATGTGACCATTTCATGCGGTGCACACCACCACCGGTAGCGGGGACCCTTTTCGAGGTCAGTGGTCCTCGGGATCCCAAGCTGTCTGGTGGCCGGGTTCTCTCCTGCCGACGTACAGGTGTTGGCGACGTCGGCGGAGAGAAAAACTCGTCGCTTGAAGTAGAGCTCGACGCCTGTGCACTATTCGGAACTTCTATGATTTCTTCCATTGACGGCACGGCGGAGCGGAGCGACGAGTCCGGGGATGTTCGTTGTGCTCTGCTTCTAGCTCTGGTTAACATCTTTGAGAATTTCTCATTTTATTGATATTTATAATGCTTTTGACATGACGTATTAAACGTCATGTCTTTACAAACAGATCTTTCTATGTTTATTTCATTGCGATTCATTTTATTTCTTGTAATTCATTACTTTTATAACATTGAGTTATTTAAAATATATATATTTCGTTTTTAATATGGTTCTTAATGGAAAAAATAATTTATTTTAAAAATATGTGGAAGAAATTCTGATGTCTTTGAGTGTTGCTATATTATTATTATATTTATTATTATTATTATAGTGTATTGATTAAATGAAAGGTAAATTGCGTTTTACGATTTATGACGTATTATAAAAAACTACTTACTAGATCTCGTTCAAACCAATTTTCGATGGTAGTTTTCAGGATAATGTACTACACATTTTTTTTTAGTTTTATCACTCTCTTATTTTAGAAGTTACAGGGGGGGCACATTTTTTCACTTTGGAAGTGTCTCTCGCGCAAACTATTCAGTTTAGAAAAAAATGATATTAAAAACCTTACCGTCATTTTTGAAGACCTATCATAGATACCCTATACGTATAGGTTTCATGAAAAAAAATTTTTTGATTTTCACTTCCAAGTATGGGGACCCCCAAAATGTATTGGTTTTTTTATATTTTTATGTAAAAATCTTAATGCGGTTCACAGAATACATCGACGGACCAAATTTCAACAGTATAGCTCTTATAGTTTTGGAAAAAATTGGCTGTGACGTACGGACGGACAGACAGGCAGACAGATTTGACGAATCTATAAGGGTTCCGTTTTTTGCCATTTGGATACGGAACCCTAAAAATGCCAATAGATTTCTGGCTGAAGCTAACAGCGTAATAGTTTTGAATAGGATCTCATTATAACCGTTCAAGAAATTATATCATTTTCATGAATGCTCAGAGTATTATTTTCAAAGCATTTACCGTGAGCGTTTGATGTGTCAAACGTCAGCTGTCGAACCGTACCGTGTAATTTTACAACATGGTACTAACGAGGTCGCCCTACTGTTTCCTTCTAAAGATAAATGTCGAGTACTTTATTTGATTCATATGCTCTCTGACTATTCCAAGCCCTCCCCCCTGGCCAAGTTGCTAACGTTTTTCGGTTTCTAATGTCACTTAGTCATGTGATTAAAACAAAATATTAGCCAATTCTTATCCAAGGCTTGAGGGTCAGGGTAACTGCTAGACCGCTAGTAGTTAGACCCAGCCAAGTCGGGCAGATTTTACTGTCCCAATTAGCTTTGGCACTGATACTAAGTTCCTCCAGGTTACAGGTTGTATCTCTATCTCTATTCTCTCTTACTAGTAACACAGTATTAAACGGCATCAAATTATTACCCTTGATTTAGTCATGTGAACTAGCAATTGCTATTATATATTGTATGTATGTACGGTTTTAACTAAACCAGACCGGGTTGTCCCCAACGGACCTCTCAACCCTGCATATTAAAGTGAGGGATAGAGGCCCTCGGGAGACCATTACACTTAAAAAAATTCGTTAGTAATGTAATACAATCAGTCCTTTACAAATGTTGAACTATAAACTCTATATCAGCCATTACTTTTGATTAATAAATCAAACATTTTGATGACTAAGACAGATTATATAATCAAGCATACTTTTAGTTATAGACAGCACTAATCGTCACAATACAGTTCAATTTGCTCTATCGCAGTCTAAGTTTTCACACTTGATTAATGATTTTTCCTCTCAAACACGAAGGGAACGTAAACTCTTAACAAAGGGTGAAAAATCTTGATGAAACAAAATGATCAAGTGTCAATTTTTTCTACATTTAATCCTACCAAATTGTCTGATGGACAGCATGAGTGGAAATAATGTCTCAACATTGACATCATTGAGAAAATGAAATTATTAAATTGACTGCCTCGTTGGTCTAGTGGTTACCGAATGCGACTGCTGATCAAGAGGTCTCGGGTTCGATTCCCGGGTCGGACCAAATGTTTGTGCGATCCGCAAATATTTGTTTCAGAGTTTGGGTGTTGTCTATGTATAATATGTATGTATTTACAAACAATGTTTATATCAGTTGTTTAGTTACCCATAATAAAAGCTCTGCTTATTTTGGGGGCTAGATGGTGTTGTGTGTAAAATGTACGAAATATTTATTTTATTTAAAAACACTGAAAAACAAACTAAGTTACTAGACGTTGACCAGCTTATATATATATATTATACATATATATTATAGATAGGACCTCGCTTAGGCTACTTAAGGCCAAGTCTTGATATCATGAAACGGTGTTGGTAATCTTTGCTTTTCTAGTCTTCGACTGTCTAGTGGAAAATCTGTTCACAATTATTACAAACTAACTCAACCCCTGAAATTCATACCGCCTAACAAATTTTTATTTTTATTTTTTCCTTGAAACCATTCTCGTACTTCAAGGAATATTATAAAAAAGAATTAGCGAAATCGGTCCAGCCGTTCACGCGTGATGGCTTGACCAAGGGAAATAGGGATTTATTTATATATATACATACATATATATATATATATATATATATAGATGATTTTAATTAGTGTATAAATATTATTATGTAAATCTAAACATCAAAAATGTTTTTGGAGTTTAAAAGGAATATCATATTTCACAAGTTTAGTAATTATAGCCTCAAAATATAATTTATATTTACTAGTAATTATATATTATAATTGTTTAGATAATTGAACTTTCGTGAAGACGCCGGTTTTCGTCGCTCATTATGATTAAATCTGAAGCCGAGTACCAACTTTTAATGACGCTTCGATCACCTCACTCCCTCTGTGATACCTGACAATTTATCTGTACAAGTATCATAATATCGCTATATAATTTTAACAAAAAGGAACCGACTTCAATGAAAAACTATTCCGAGTACCCAAATCGCGACAATTGTGCCTATGATATTTGAGGAGTTCCCTTGATTTCCTTGGGATCCCATCATCAAATCCCGATATGGTGACGAAATTATCTTAGAACATACATAAAAAAATTATTGCGCTATATAATTTTAACAAAAAGGAACCGACTTCAATGAAAAACTATTCCGAGTACCCAAATCGCGACAATTGTGCCTATGATATTTGAGGAGTTCCCTCGATTTCCTTGGGATCCCATCATCAAATCCCGATATGGTGACGAAATTATCGTTGAACATACATAAAAAAAAAAGATTCCGACGAATTGAGAACCTCCTCCTTTTTTAGAAGTCGGTTAAAAATACTTTAAAAATAATAAAAAATACCTCTTATTGAAAGTCAAGAAACTCTAGATCTAAAAACATATACATGTACAAATGCGACAAATATCGTAGTATCTGAAATCCAGAAGTGTACAGATGTGTGATATTTTTTTTATCATAAAGTCATATATATTACCTAAAATATTTTTAAATTAAAATTACTGACATAATTACGACTTCGGTTTATTCTCTTTGATAAATTTTACAGCTACATTCAATGCAAAACGTCTTCCCACTCGGCCCAGAGTTTGCAATCCTTAGCTACTAAAGTAAGATACTCGACTTTTTAAGGTTCCGAAGTTTATGACTTCGAACCCTCATAGATTCGTCATGTCCGTCTGTCCGTCCGTCCGTCCTCGACTTACCGTCTAAACGATAAGTGCTAAAAAGTTGAAACTTTGCAGAAATATGTGTTGTAATTACGTCGACAAAGTGCTACAATAAAATTATGAAAAATATTTTTATTTGGGGTACCTCCCCTACACCTAAAGTGGGGATGTTTTTTTTTTTCTCTTGGCCACCCCATCGTGTGGGGTATCATTAGGCAGGTCTTTTAAAAACAATATAGGGTTTCTAAGACGATTTTTTTGATTTAGGTATCTGTTTGCGAGATATTCCACTTTAAAGGGCACTTTTTTGTAAAAATAGGGCGTCCCCCCCCCTCTAAAAGCTAAACGGCTGGCTCAAAAAATCTGGAAAATATCCAGATAGTGGTGGGGGTCTATATAATGAACTTTGAAGGAAAACTATAACGGATTAGATGACTTTGTTAGTTCAGGAGTTATAGAGGCTTAACTTGTAAAGTGCGTTCACTTGGAAAACGCCGGAAAACGCCATAAAAAATTAACGCATTAATACGTAAATATAACAATTATCTATTGGATACGACTGTAAATCCACGTACCATTAAGGGTGATTGAGGAACCCTTTCCTTTGCGTGGCCTGACACGCACTTGGCCGATTTTGTATTATACATTACAAAATCGCCCGCTCCGTACGGAATAAGTACAACAAAAAATAAACATTATCTGTAGCTTTGAAGTATATAAAAATTAAAAATTATATTTGCGTTTAATTATTAAGTCTCAAGCAAGGTGATTTTTTTATTTCATTTTCCAATGGACAGTGGCCCCATAAGTAAGTCCACTGGTTGGAAAAAAAGGTTACTAGGAATGTTCTAACTCTCCGTTTTACTAGCTTTGACAATGACGAGTTGTAGAGATGACACTGTGAATTCACAGTGGTGACAATTATGATAAGATGTATTATTTTGAAAGCATTCCTTCGTCGAGGTAACCCTCGTGTAACCTAGATTACCACATTGTTTGTAACTGTCAGACATGTCCATTGTCTGCGTACGTGTAGGTGTTGATTGTGCAGAATGGAGTCCGCCTCTACAACCCTCAGGGGTAATAGAGGTCGGGGTGACGAGCGGCTACCGCACTACTTGGACGTTGTCTCGAATTACAAATTGTGTAACCTAGAAAGCCAAATCGTGTAGGACTTTAGTACTCGTAAATACATAAATATTTTAGGTCTGTGTGACTTTTCAATTTAGTATGAAAATGGAATATATTTTACGAGTAATTAAAATATCTAAGCAAACGACTGATGTTTTTTTAAATAAGTCAAAATATCAGTACCAATCAAAAGTAATTTAAAAGGGCAAAAACAAGTAGATATGGTAAACATCTAACTGCCTATAAATAAAATTTGCTGCTGTTGTTCGAATTCATCTTCCTCTATAACTTCATCTACAATTTCATGCTCTCATCGAGCATGAAATTGTAATGAAAATAATGAAAGAATTACTTAAAATCAGCTTTCTTTGAGATGTGGGCTAACATGTAAAAACCCTTTACACACACACACAGTAACCACATAAAGAGAAGTATACCATTGTCAATTAAGCTAAGATTTAGTGAGAAATAGATAGAAATAAATGTTGATACATAATATATATTTCGTATTATCCGGTCCCACGCAACTATCAACAATCGAATAAATCCTACGATTGAAAGATGGCGACGAACAATCTCCATTACTTGTTATCACCAATACATTTTGACCTAGAGTTCCTTTTAAGGTAAAAAGGTCGTTTACGATCCATTAGACGCTAAAACCGCTACAATTAAAAGTAAACATTCGGTGAGGTGTTACTCATATATATCGATGAGTGTTTTCAACGTCGCACTTTCATTACGCCGTGACCGAAATGTGGTTTTTGCTAATTGTATGTTTATAATGAGATTCTATTGTCGAAGTATATATATTTATAGGTTTAGTTTATTTACCGGTGTAATTTTCATTGTATAACCAAGAACACGTTAAAAAATCAAAGTCTGGATCCAATTTTTGTAGATTACTGCTTCGAAGATAGTCTTAGTTCCTTGTTCAAGCAGACGAAGATTGTTGTTAAGATTACATTTAAGTGGATATAAAAGTAAATTATGTGTCAATGTTAAATAGGATTTACTCTTCTTCTTCCTAGCCTTATTCCCAATATTATTTGGGGTCGGCAACAGTTTTACCTGAATATCAGTTTTTCCACGGAGTGACTGAAGAACGGAAATTTGAAGGTTGAACTGGTTATCAGTAAATTTAAGGGCACTGACTTCCCAACGACGATTGCCATAGATGTTTATGACAATCGGGACTGACGGCTTTACGTGCTATCCGTGATATTATGTGAATCACCGCCAAACTTCCAGACTCCGGGCTATAGGTATTTCCTAAGAAAAACCCAAAAACACTTTTTTGGCCCGACCCGGGATTTCAACTCGAGACCTTAAATAAATAGTATTTACTAAGTATACAAAAACTCGTTGCAGTACGGCTTCTATTAACAGAAAGATCAAAGACAAGGTGTTCAACTTTCTATAAATTTCCTGTCGCTACTTTAAATTTGTCATTCCGTTTTTCTTCTGTGAGATATTATAATATTTTCTTGTTTTTTTCCTCACAGGGCCAGTAGATTTTTTTTTCTCATTTCGAGAGTGGAAATTATCTTAATTTTAACTTGAGACTGAAAAACGTTGTCTCATAAAATTTATCAAAGCGTAGACTCTCTTAAGAAAAGATTAATTTTGATTTAATTTAAATTTATATTTTAGTAGTTTAAATAGTAATTTGATCATCATTTATTAAATTGTACTTATTATATTCTTCTGAAAGTAGGTAATAATTTCTAATAAGATTAAAAGATCAGAACAAGATAATAAAATATAAAAAAATTAATTTCTTACACTTTTATATATCAGATGTTCAGCAAAATATACCTTAATAATTTTTGGTAAATTTAAATTCGCGTTTATAATATTAGTAAGGATTAGTAAGGATTTACTATTTAATTAAGTCTTCTTCAAGGAACGTCGGGATTACCAATGTTCTGGAATCCACCGACTCGCCTCGTCTAGTATTTAAGGGCACAGCATACTCTAGATACAAATTCATGTTCAAAGTATATCTGTAGCTCAGAGATATACAATAGTAACTCCACATTTTGTCGAAATAACGTCTATTATACCATTGAAATCCCAAGAACCAGTTCTACATAATGGTATGAAGCATAAAGTCCTACGTTTCCTATAAAAAGAGATATACAATGCACAAATATTTGCAGAAGAGATATACAAATATTAACAGGGTATAGGATCTCAAATGATGTATAATAGATAGATTTAGCGTAATTTTCACTACGCGCATGCATTTTTGCTTCTCCTGTAAAATTTGAATTTAGCCACTTATTGTTGTATACCTCTAAGGTACATATATTTTCAAGTCTATTATAAACCTCGGAACCTTATTGTACTTTAGCAAGCATTTACAACCTCGTTACAGACCTTATATAGAATTAAACCATAATAAGAATTATTAAGCTTCCTACCTTCACCTTAAGAAGTCCATTTCTGAATGTAGGCCCTTTCTTTTAATTTAGGTTACATTGCCATTTATTACTGTTTTAGGGTTTCCTTTTTACAGGATGTTTATGTCCTGTGTAGCAACATTTTATACAGACAGCAATGTCTCACTTTTGCTAGAATGAACACTGGCCACCAAGATATAGGCAATTTTTTTTCCGTGCGGAAATCTGCCCGGATGCCACATAATTCGGACTCAAACCGACCAAAACCGCACGCCTTCTTGGGCATTAGAAGTCGGGGAACCAGGTGCACCCTCGGAAGGTAAAACCGTGGGACCCCGACAGTAAACTCTGTACTTAACTTTAATAAATCAATGAGAGAAAATAAGATGTGAACTATTATAATTTATCATACGTAGTTTAGGCTCAGTCTGCCAACTTACGTGTTTCCTTCCCACTATGATCCCGGATCTATGAAGCACTCATAGCCATGCCCTAGGTAATTAGAAACAATCACCGAGGGTAAGCAACGACGGCGCGGTCAGTACCTAGTCGGGTGGTCATTCAAGGCATGATATGCTATGAGCATTTCCGTAAATCAGAGGCCACGTTAAGCAGTCGGTTCCGGTTGTTATGAAAAGATAACAGTCGTGAAGCTTATTTGGAAGCCTTCGGGCGAAGATTACGAAGCCACCACATGCGATTTTAATCATTATCATCATCAAATTTTATTGCTGGTCTGAGGCCTCACCCATAGCTATCCCCAATAAGCTCTCTAAGATCTAAGGTAACAAAAAATCATTGCTAATTCCGAGGCATGCTTAAAATAAGTGCCGCAAATGGCAAATTAGTATCTGTCCATCTTGTCCTGCCTTACTAATATTCTGGCGCACTATTTTTGGAATCTAACAGTTGTAATTATTGTGGTTAGTGGAACCTATTTCGGGGATATCGCGCCATCCATTGCGGTTTCCTTGAAGTAACTGGTAAGTTTTCTTTATTATTTATTCAGTGAATTCCAAATGGCAGCGACTGATTACTGAAACGCGGTTACCGGTTCATCATTATAATATTATCTTACTGACTTTTTGTAAGACCATATATACATAGAATTGATAACGTGATTCACAAATTGGCTATAAGAATTGTTTAGTTCTGACGTTTTCAAAAACATATAGATATTGAACAGATGACCGAAGGAATCAAAACCGTAAAAATTCATAGATAAGTTCTTAAAGCAGGCATAGGCAATGCCTTTAATTTTAAGGGGGTAAAACGCTAAAGCGCTGAAGTGCATTTTTAGTTCTAAAGTTGACACTTACCCACTTACTTGTCCTAGACAACTGCATCTGTAAACTAATTTCTGCTGATAATGTACCGTCGTGAAGCTTATTAAAAGAATTAAGTCTTCGTGTTTAAACTTATGCGTGAATAAGAAAGCAGAGCTTGCTAAGAAAACATAGTCGCAACAAGCTATGAAAACGTGGAAAATTATGAACGGTTTTCTCACCCTTTTTGTTTGATTGCTGAAGAATGGCATTCTCTGCCTTTCATATAATGAAGTCGGAAACAATTTCAAAACTCATTTTACGTTAAAGCCAGCGGTAATTATAAGTAAACAGGAGGGCGGTAATGAAATGTCGTCTCTCGCTGTTCGGCACGTTGCGACAACATTCCTGTAGGTGCAATTCAATTTGTACAAATATTTTAATTTCTCTCTTGTAACAACTACGCAAGTAGCATTTTTTTTTTGCCAATTTAATATTTAACTAACAGTCATAATATACGACTTACAGGTTAAGCAGATGTACTGTTTGTAATATACAAATAATTCTGAACGACGACAATAATATGAATATTTTTTATATTTTTATATTCACGCCATTTTTAATTTTATCATTATTTATTTTTATCATTAATTTCTTATCTGGGTGTAATATATATTTAATTTGTATGAACGTCATCATCATCAACAGCCTTTAACAGTCCACTTCTGGACATAGGCCTCACCTTTGAAAGAAGGTTTTGGCTTACTATACCACGCTGGCCAGACGGGTTGGTATAAAGGGTTTGTTTCAATTTTTCCTTCTCTTGAAAGTGATGTTAGTTGCTTATTTTGTTCCTTTAGTCGCCTCTTACGACACCCGCGGGATGAATAAGGGTGGTGACACTTGCGTTTTTAATCCGTTACCACACAGATAATTGATTGTATGAACATATTTAGAAATAAAACTACAGGAACAGACCTGGGTGGAGTCGGATGGTCCACCAAAATGGTAACAACTTTAAAGATCAAAGAAGATGTGATCTCGATATCAAACGAGACGAATCTTAAAAATAAACCAACCCCCAACATATAGTACAATTACCTGGATGGTGTGCTTACTTGTCCCCACTGTGCACGGTCATTTAGTGGCAAAATTAGGGTACGTAAGCCATACGAGAGCACACCGCACGAAACTTAGATGCTCACACTTGAACAGTCACCATAGCCGAAATCGGAATGTTAGTAATCATCATATATTACATCATATATTATCATCATGTATTACCTAGTTTAGGATTACATAGCTGGCCTTGAGGTAGATTTGAAAGATTATTTGCGTCTGTGTCTGTATATATTTCGGCATTTGTAATATGTGTAGCGACACAAAATGCATATTACGAATGTGGAAGTTTACAAACATACATGAAACGGACACAAATAACTCGGATTCAAGACAAGAATTTGTGGATTACAATCGCAAAGTGTTGTCCTATGTAGGAATTGAACCCACAAAACTTGGCGCTGTAAAAAATGCGCAAGGCCAAGCGCGCAGTCCTAAAAAAATATGAAATTACCTTACTAACATAGAAATGATTTTGTCCCCAGGTGGAGATGTTGTACCAGCGCTACTTTCTGCGCATGAATCAAACCAACATGACTCATCTGCTCGGCCTGCTGCTGGGGGTGTCAGTGGGGCTGATGTTCATTCAGCTCCGCTCTATGATATTCTCGCCGCACTTCTTCAACAATTTCTTCTCGCCTGACGACGGTTCACTGGACGAATTTAACCCACTGATAGGGTATGTTGATCACTAATGGCATAATATGCTTATTGTGTAATTTTTATTCCTCATCATATTATCAATCATTGGTTGAAAGTCATTTTATGTAACCACTTTATTATGCGTGTGTATTAATAGCTATTACTTAATCTAGTCAATATAAATTAAAGAAATACTATGTACCAAATGTAAACAACATTATGTATTTCACGATCTATTTATGACTGCCTCGTTAGCGCAGTGGTAGCGTATGGGGCTGCTGTGCTTGAGGTCTCGGGTTCGATTCCTGGGTCGAACCCAATGTTTGTGTGATCCACAAGTATTTGTTTCGGAGTATGGGTGTTTTCTATGTTTAATATGTATTTAATTACAAAAAATAATTACGTTCGTATATTTAAATCAGTTGCCTAGTATCCATAACAAAAGCTCTGCTCGGTTTGGGACTAGATGTCGTTTTGTATAAGATAGCCGAAATATTTATTATTTATTAATAATGCAACTACTCACTGTTACCCATACAGACCCTGCGAGGTTGGTGGTTCAGTTTTTCAGTTTTTTATATGTAAACTTAAGTGCATTGAAAAAAAATTAAAAAAATACATATAAATAAATGTCTATCTAATGTTGAACTTTAAAATAACTGTGACTGTGTTTCGTTACATGAATAAATAAATTGATAAACAGGCACAGATAAACAGTTATCTTCCTTCTTTTATTTATGCACCCTTACAAATTGTATTTTTCATCGAAGTCCTAGTTTTTTTTTTAAATAAGTTCAGAAGCAAAAATAGAAGCAATTAAGTTCTTCCTCTAAAAAAATTTTTTGGTATATTTTAAACCCAAGAGGGAATAGGAGCGATAAACTATTGTATGAAACTTTATTACTTTTTTAGTTGTGTTGCCGTTGTACATCAAGTTACATCTCCTAAGACGCTAAGATTTAACATTACATACATATTTTCATTATTGAGATCTTGGAAACTATCTTCTCACAATATACCTAGTATTACTTTGACTGCCTTGTTGGTCTAGTGGTTAGCGTATGCGGCTGCTGATCAAGAGGTCTCTTGGGTTCGATTGGATCCGCAAATATTTGTTTCGGAATTTGGGTGTTTTTATGTATACTATAGAATGTATTTACAAATAAAATCATGTTTATATATACATATATATCAGTTGTCTACTACCCGTGATTCAAGCTCTGCTTAGTTTGGAATTAGATGCCATTGTGAGTAAGATGTCCTAAATATTTATTTATTTATTATTTATAACTGATTTCTCTGTCCCACGCAGCAACGGTACCAACGAACCATTCATGGACTTCTTAAACAAGACGTATTCATCGTCCAACGACATCAACGATGTGAATACTGCTATGTTACGCCGCAACGAATACCGCGAGAAGGAACGCATTGCGCAGATCATCAACGCCGTCATACTCGGAATAACTGCCTTTGTCTACGGCTGTGAGTACCATGATATTTTTTAATTATTTTTTATAATATTACAACCTTCCAAAGTGACTCGACTCTGCCTGATGAAAAGCATGAGTAGAATTCAGGAGTAGGGCTCACCATTCTTATTGTGAGTGACCCAAACAATGGCGACCTGGTCAGATGTTTCTGGATCATTCTCCTGATCTCCGAAAAATGATGCAGAATGATGTCAATATAGATTTGACACATTATAATAAGATACCTTCTACCGCTGGCTACCAATCTGTAAAACAAACTCTTTTGTAGGTTCAAATACTACACGGGAAAACACTTTGTAAGATCCACAAAATGTTATTCTGTGTCTGAGTGTTCTTAGTGTATAT
Organism: Phragmatobia fuliginosa; assembly: GCA_932526445.1. Classification (NCBI taxonomy): domain Eukaryota; kingdom Metazoa; phylum Arthropoda; class Insecta; order Lepidoptera; family Erebidae; genus Phragmatobia; species Phragmatobia fuliginosa. Next base: position 45,428,094 of record OW052057.1, on the reverse strand, counting down.
TTTTTGTATTTTTGTAAAGTCCCCTGCGACACAGGAATATATCCCTAATGCGGATGTTGGATTTAAAGAAAAATGATTCAATGCGATGAAATTCTACTCAGTTTAACTCAACTTGATTTGATTCTACAGAATTTGATTCAATTATCTCATTTTAGGTTGGTCTTCTGTGTTGGTATTACTGCCCTGGTCGAGTCGGGTCATTTGTGCTGAAGTCAGCGTGGCACTACTACCTATACTTTTGTTATGTGACCGTAAAATATTTGATTAAAAACTGACCACTTTAAAATGTATATCGTTAACAAGTTACTCATTCAGTTTTTCTTTTGTCACAGGTCTCCTGGCGTGCCTGACCCGTCCGGCTATGAACGAAATATATCTGCTGACCATCTCGTATATTGTGCTTGCTACATTTCTTTTGATAGAGCTAGCATTGGCCGGTACCGCTGTTTTGCAGTACGTATCATTATTTATTCACTTTAACTTAAACTACGTTGTTTTTATTTTTTGTATATTGTTGATTTGATTCAGAATCAGACTTTTAAATTTAATAGACATTAGAAACATTAAAAAGTTACATAGTAATTAACGTTATCATGTAAGAAGATAAGGTCCTGAAATTTTAAGATGACTCCAAGAAGGCTACAGTTTGTGTTCTTAAAATCTGTCCAATCAAGATCTAAGGTGTACTCAGCTCAGTGACAATCAACCAATTGAATTGTGTTTAAATTCTAGCAATCTAGTAAGTTGTATTAAATAATCGTCTCAATAGCAGTAGGCAGGCCCTCGCACAACTTGAGGTAATTTAAAATTAAAACTTTCTGCTTGAACCACAACGCGACACAAAGTAAACCGCAAAGTAAAGGTTCATTTGTTTACAACACATCTCAAATATTGTTACGACCAGGAAATTTATGAATTTGTTACAAACGGAGATTGTTGCCCTTAGAAGTTTTGCACGAAGTTTGCGAAGATGAAAGTGGATCGTCATTTTTGCCGCTTGACCAATTCTATGTGTAGTTTTATAGGATAGTGTATAAGTGGTCAATATTCGTTCAAAGTAGCAGAAAATGTTATTGTTTCATTTATAACGGTCGAGTCGACGGGAAAGGTCCGTCGGGGAGGGGATGAGCGACGAGTGCCGGAAAGTGCTCGTTCAAGGTAATCTTCTCGGCTGAGAGCCGGAAGGTGTTTGGTTCTGTTCATTCTACCGTCAATGGACATACAATATTATTGTTAGAGCTTTATACTTTCTTGAAAGTAAAATAAATGTCTGACAGAGAACTAAGGGCATTGACATGCCCCGCCGATTAGCAAGCTCATATGGTAGTGGGCTGGCTATACTAGCCGCAGAATAGATTGATAAACGTTGGGGTAGGAGCTTTCCGGTGCCCGCATCAGGAGCGGGCAGGCGCTGGAGAAGTTCAGAAGGAGATCCCACCCTGGACTTCTCCTACTCCTAAACGGAGAAGCGCGGAAAGGGCACACTGTGTGGTTTTTAGTCGGTTCAAGTCCGACACACCACCCCGCCGTAACCTCCGGTGGGGTGACGGTCCATGATGATTTTCCACACATAAAAAAAAAGGAGCTTTCCGAAGGGAAGATCATGTCTCGGCAAACGTAGTGTAGAGGACGCCTACAGGCAAGCCCTAACGATCGATTATGGGCTTTTAACATCCTGCGAGAGTCGCAGGATGTTAAAAGCCCATAATCGATCAGATTGGCAGTAATATGTTAGGCCTATGTCTAGCAGTGGACTGCGATATGCTGGTGATGATAATGATGAAATAAATATCATCGAATTGATATTCAATTTCAGATATTAAGTGTGATGAAATTGCAAGTGAGGTAATAAGGTATTTGTTGTTGGTACAGATCTGTGAACGTGAGCGCTGGAGCCTGTGTTCTGTTCACCTATGCTACCTACGCAACTCTGCCGCTGCGCCTACACGAGGCTACTATCGGAGGGCTGGTGTTGGCCGCTGTCAACATCGGAGCACATATCATTTTGGAAGTTACCTCTGACATGGAAGTGAGTCGGCATTTTTGTTGGTTTTTACTTTCTTACTGATCAACCAATCATATTGATTTTGCACTACGTTAATAGAATTAAAAGAGTATCCAAGTATTAAAAATACAAAATTCGAACAATCTAAAAATATGATATTTTTTTTCAACTGCCTCGTGGGTCTAGTGGATATCGTATGCGTCTGCTAATCAAGAGGTCTCGGGTTCAAATCTCGGGTCGGGCCAAAAATTGATTGTTTTTTTCTTAGGAAATTCCTAATAGCAGCCAGGAGTTTGGAAGTTTGGCGGATGATACACGCCCGTGTCTAGGAGAGCACGTAAAGCCGTCGGTCCCGGTTGTCATGAACGTCTATGGCAATCATTATGGGAAGTCAGTGCCCTCAAATTTATGATACTAATGATATTAAATAAGTACATTGTTGTTCAGATCCTTTGCACCATTGGAATACTGATCGCTTGCAACGTCGCTGGTATCATGACCCACCACCCTCGTGAGCTTGCCCAGCGCCGAGCCTTCCTAGAGACCCGTGACTGCGTTGAGGCACGACTCGTCACCCAACGTGAGAACCAACAACAGGTCAGTTACTTAGTCACACACTTACTTTCTCATTAATCTTATAGCCTTGATCAAAAAATTATGTTTCATAATGAAGCTCAATGATAAAGTCACCTCAAAGACGGTTACAAAAACGATGCAAAAATGCCATCTTAAAAATATAACCCGGTAATAAAACATCCATTATACCGTTACCATCCATAAAAATATATTCACACAGCCTGTTGCACTCTCAGCCATTAACTTTTTATGATCTGTTATACATTTTCGGTATTCGAATTGAACCTTATTTACATTTAGAAACGAATAAATAACAAGTCCTGTCTCCTATTGTATTAAAATTTTATTCCAATAAATGAAACCCATCACAACAACAAAAAATTCACTTTGTTTACATTTCAAACTTTGTGATTATGCTTAAAACAAGTTATCGATTTTAACGTCTCCAAAAAAATTGTAAACGTGATAAAACTAGCCGTACTGGCACAAAACCTTGCACGCTTATCCATATTGTAAACATCTCGCAGAAATAAAATATAAATATTGAGCACAAAGGGTTAAGTACATTATGATGTCCTGGCACAATTACCAGCAAAAATAGATTTAAAAAACAATTCCATTCTAACTCTACTAAGAACCAACCAACCTTTAGAGATTCTTGCAATATTTTTGTATAAGGAATTAAAAACTCCCAGACTGTTCATGATTCATTCTTAGCTGTCCCTCACTGAATCCAAATTCTAAATACATTTTCAATGCTGAAAAAAAAAACTTAGCAAAAAGTTAATAATTTTGTAAGTCCAAAATGGCATTTGTGTGCCTTTTAGCAGATTACTTTCATGACTTGAAATTTGTTTTTCTAATCTGACTACTTTTAAACGATGTTAACTTTAAGGATGAGGAAAATGTGGCAAAGAAAATGTTGGGTATGGAAATTGAAGGTTACATGGCAAGAGGAAGACCAAAGAAAATGTGGATGGATTGTGTAAAAGAAGATACATATAATTAGGAAGGGAGTCAACAGTGAAATGACGAGTGATAGAGTAGAATGGAAGGATAAAACATACTGCGCCGACCCCAAATAAAATTGGGATGAGGAAAGGTAGATGATGATGAATCTGACTACTTTTACCAAAGAGACAGTTGGAGAAATCATATTTATCAAATAATATCAATATCATAATCTTATAATTAAGGGAAATAGAAATGGTTAAATCGTGTAAGAGTACATTGCTCTTTTGATTTCAAATAATATATAAACCGAGATATGAATTACTCATAGTATAATTATTTTAAAACCCTAAATCGTCACACAATTAATGAACTCGTGTAATACATCTGTTTTTGTGAACAAATTAATAGAGGGTCATAAATTTTATCCAACTCTTGGGACTCTCGGCCACCGTGAAAATAATTTATAATGTTTAGCCATTAAAATGTAAAACCCAATTACGTAAAATATGGAATAAATACTCCTTACAGTTTTACTTAGATTATATTTTGTAAAAATGTAAACCAAGTGATGAAATTCCAAAAATATAAAGACCTCCATTAAACCTACAGTTCTATGGCACGTTTCACGTCTCTTAAAATATAACAAAATACACAAAATCTTAGAACAGATAGGACATAAATAGGTAACAAAGAAAAAAGAAAATTTAATCAAAGCCTTGAACATGTTATCCGCAACAACAAAGGATGGCAAGTCAACGCTAATTATATTCTACAATATCTCAGCCAATTTCACAGGAGAAAAATAAAAATAACGAAACATTTTCATAAAGGCTAACTCACACCGAACGGAAATGAAATCTTTGAAGTAATTCTCAAAAGGGATGATCTTATAGTTTTGATTACGTGCGAGTCCAAAATAAAACTCATACTTTTCATGTTTGAACGCGATTTAAAAAATTAATGATAAATAATAATTTGATACCAAAAACAAATGAGAGCTAAGATTCTAAGAGCTAAGAGCTATAATAAACCCGGGTTAGTTAGGATTCCATCAACTGATGTACAATTTGTTTATTACCGTTCGTAGTGAGTAAGCTGAACCAGCACAGCAAAGACGAGTAAAAAGGAAAGCTTTCGTTTTTACTTTTTACACGATAATAGGCGAAATTGCTTTTCGAAGGGGAGGGCTATATCCATCAATGAAACAAGAAAGGCTGTCAGATTTATATACATTATAATATATATATATATATATATATATATATATATATATATATATATATATATTATATATTGAAGCCATAACTAATGACTCTACTCTGCCTGATGGAAAACATGAGTAGAATCCAGAAGTAGATAGCACCATCCTCATTGTGAGGGTAGGCAATGCAGCATGGTGACCCCTACCAGGCGGCCTGGTCAGATAATTCTGCATCATTGTCCCAACCTCAGGGGGCCGCGAGAATGATTCAGAATCTCAAACTCACCAACGAAATTCGACTGCAAGAATGCTGTCATTATTAGGAAGGTCTTCTGTGTGAGGTTAATACTGCCCCGGTCGAGTCGGCCAATTCGGGCTGATATCAGCGTGGCTCTACTACCGTAATTCCGTTCAAAGTTTTAAACATATATCTAGGTTATTGTTTTGACTTAAGATTTAACTAACTAGTCAATATTCTCGCAGGAGCGTCTTCTGCTATCTGTACTGCCGCGCCATGTTGCCATGGAGATGAAGGCTGATATCGCATCCCAGCCCCGCCAAGAACAATTCCACAAGATTTACATCCAACGCTACGAAAACGTCAGGTAAGGAAACGATGTTTTTTTTAACGTGTGTCGATTTTTGCTGCAGTTACTATGATTGATATCAGAAGTTAAAATATGTGTACATGATATATCTACCTGGACTTTCAATTACACTAATACGATCTGCACACAATTAAAATACGTCAGTAATTATTTTTCTATAGAATTTAACGTTCGTCATTCTTAACAACTTCATATGTACATTCATTGGATGCCGTTAAGCATAATTGAGTTATAATAACAAACAAAATGTAGATCTTTTCAATTACATTTCCAATAACTTAATATTGATATGGCTAGACTGTGACCAAATACTACGATTACAAGAATCCAAACTTCCTCAAAAAGCCATTTAGAAATGTTCTCCAACTTTTGTCGCGTACCTACTCAAATACTTTCACAAAGTTTTTCTTTCTGTAATTTTACTGTGAAACCTTAAGGCTGTTTTATCAAATTTCTTTGTGTATATTGCCGCTTGAAAAGGTAGGATTGGTCTTCTTGAAACTATTTTTAAGGTTTTTTCTCACTTCAGTGATCATTTTTTTTACACACAACTTCATCTAGTCCCAAACAAAGCAAAGCTTGTATTATGGGTACCAAACAACCTATATAAATACATTTTTTTTTGTAAATACATACATATTATACATAGAAAAACACTCAGACTCCGAAACAAATATATGTATATTTATGGATCACACAAATATTTGGTCTGACCCGGGCATCGAACCCGAGACCTCTTGATCAGCAGCCGCATACGCTAAGCACTAGACCAACAAGGCAGTCTAATGTTTTCTTAATTCACGAAATACAGAATGTGCATTCGTTTTTTCTCATTATCTGTATAAATATTACCATAACACTTTTATTCGTTATTATAATAGGTTGAATAGAAGCTGAATCTCTTGTTGTTTTATATTTCAGTTTCCTTATTTTTTCACAAAGAAAATGTTTCTATTTTAATACTAAGAGTTCCTACCGTATCATATCTTACAAAAATAATTAGGAATTCTAAGTGTGCGTCCATAATGAATGCGCGGTGACTGGAGCCTAGGCGGGCGCGGCGAGCGGGTGCTTACAGTGGCCACACTGACGCGTGAGCTCTTGTAGCGGTTCGACCTATATCAGGTGTTGCAAACCATGGATGAGGATTTGCTATTTTTACTAAGCAGTCCGATCCTGTTGAACACTAGAAATTGATCTTGTTATTTTACTCCATAACTTTCTTGTTATGATGCTTGATGTTTTGGTTTGCCATATAAGTATTCTAGATTGAATCGCACTTATAAATAATTCAGTATTTTAAGGTTAGAATTATTTATTTCTCAAAGATTACAAATCACTTCACAAAAGAAATAAACATAATTGCAAAATGTAGGTACATTAAAAAAGAGTTTAGAGCTCGTTGAAACTAATAAAATACATTGTAGGTAGGTAACAAAATTGTGGCACAAAGTTTGTTAGGGACTATTCACACTGTGTTTCACCAATTATTCCTATTCCAAAGCTTTAGTCTTTCAAGAAGTGGCATTTTAATTGTTTTTTAAATAAATTTAGAGTTTTTGTATCTTTAATCGTTTTAGGTAACGAATTATAAATTTGCGCTCCTTCGTATTTAATATCTTTTTTTCCGTAATTTGTTCTCGGCTTTGTTAGAACAAGGTGATGTGCTCGTCTTGTAGTACGATTTTGGGTGTGTGTGTACGTCACCAGTTAAAATTTTACGAATTAAAATACATGTCCTAAATTGATAAATTTGTTTAATGTTAAATAATTTTGTATCCTGGTATATTTTCTGAGTCGGTGTTAAATAATTGAAATGAAAAAGAACTTTGACAATTTTATTTTGGGCAACTTGTAGTTTATTGAGATGCGTTTTTGCTGCAGATCCCCACACTTCTATGAGATACTCTAGGTGGGGTTTTACAAGCGAATTGTAAATTGTATGACGTACTTTTAAAGGCAGACATCTAATTATTCCTCGCAGGGCTCCTGTAAGACACGAAATTTTTGTACAAATTTTTTTAATATGCGCCTCCCAGGTCAGTCGGCTATCCAATATCAGTCCGAGATATTTTTCATTATTTACTTGTCTTAAGACATCGCCATAGACAGTCAGAGGCCTATGGTTATGTATCTTTTTATTTTTAGCACAGAATATTATATAGTTGGTCTTAGAAGTATTGATGGTAAGAAGATTACTGTTGAAATATTTTTCCAGAATCGCTAGGTCTTCTTGTGCTTCTTGAATTATTGTTTCCATGGTATGTCCAAAATAAAAAAGGCAAGTGTCATCAGCATACAAGGTCAAATGCCCCTTCAGTCCCAATTCATGAATATTGTTGATATATATCAGGAACAATAATGGACCACAAATTGAACCTTGGGGCACCCCATAACTAATTATATTGGGTGTGCTTATGGTATCTCCAATTTTTGTAACCTGATATCTGTTTTTAAGGTATGATTGGAACATTTTGTGTGCACTGCCTTCAACGCCGATAGCTGACAATTGTTCCAACAGTATACTATGACTGACGGTGTCGAATGCTTTTTTTAGGTCTATAAAAATTCCTAGGACAATATGTTTTTTATCAATAGGTGTCTTTATTTTAGTTATCAAATCTGTACATGCTGTAAGTGTATTTGATTTTGTTCTGAACCCGTATTGTCCCTTAAACAGGAAATCCATAGTATCAAGGTATTCGTTGAGCCTGGAGTGTAATATTTTTTCATAAACCTTAGACAAAACAGGCAACACGGAAATTGGCCTATAATTTCCTGGATCTTGTTTGTCGCCCGACTTATAGATCGGAGTAACTTTAGCATGTTTTAATGTGTTTGGAAAGTGCCCGTCACTTAAATTTTTATTAATGCATTTGGTTAACGTTGGCAGTATTATATTTTTAATGCATTTTAGAATTTTAGCACTGGTGCCATCCGTCCCCGTGCTAGTGTTTGTTTTTAAATTAAGAATTACTTTATCTACTTCAGCCTCTGTAGCCGGAGACAGCTGTGTCAAAGATCCCTGGTTGGATGCGTTTTTTAAAGTAAATGTGTTGACGTTGGTGTTGTGATTTTGTTGAATTATTTTATTAGCCAAAACAGAACCTATACCAGAAAAATAATCATTAAAATACTCGCAAATATCTTTTTCATTAGTGAAAACACCTTTCGGAGTGTTTAATTTAGAAGGAGCACAAGTTTTTGGTAATTTATTGTTTGATAGGTTATTAATTAATTGCCAGATCTTTAAAGGCTTACCTTCGCAGTCCTTAAAAGATTTCTGGTAGTAATCTGCTTTTGTGGATTGAATCAGTTCGAAAACTCTGTTTCTTTCTTTCTTAAATGCTTGTTGTAGACCTGTGTCCTCTGGATGATTCTTATACTGTTTATATAACTCATTTCTTTTATGTATATGGTTTATTACATTTTTATTTATCCAGTCAGATCTCGGTAGATTCAGTATCTTAGTTTTAGTTTCTTTTTTTTATCGACTGCTGACGTTATTGCTTCTTCCAATTTTATATAATCTTCACCAATGTTAGTGTAATTGACCTCTTCCATACTCTTGTAAAGCTGAGTATATGACATAGCTTGATACCTGACTTTCCTTGGTGGTTCAGGCTTGTGTTGCTTAAGCGTGAGGAGTATCTGGTTATGATCTGACATGGCCGATTCTATAATAGTTAAATTGTATTTATAATCCTTTAGGTTAGTAATTACATGATCTAATATTGTGCATGTTGTTGATGTCCTTCGAGTACAGTACTTGGCGTCTATTTTGTTTAGTATTATATGTCCCTGTTCAGAGAGTGTCTCTGTATAATCTTTTGTAGCCTGTTTTGCATTTAAAAGGTTGTAGTTAAAGTCTCCAAATATTATTGCTCTTTTCCTTTGTTTGAGTTCTATAGTAAATGTTTCAAGGAACTTATTGTTATTTGTTCTCTCAGGTTTATATATAGCTCCAATATCCAAGCAAAATTTATCCAAATGAACCCACAAAAAATGATTGTCGTCCTCGCATTTCTCGCTAATAAATTCATGTTTCATATTTTTGTGTACAAATATAGACACTCCACCTCCTCTGGATTTAGTTCGAAAATTAAAGTAATGTTCATAACATGGTAATCGTAAGTATCTCGCTTCTTCTTCACTTTTAATCCAGGTCTCGGCTAATATGACCACATGTATACCTTTAATTTGAGCTAATATGCACTTCAATTCGTCCAACTTTCCCGGTTTTACTAAGCTGCGAATATTGGCATATATAAAGTTAAATGACGATCCGTTGGAGTCCAATTTATTAAGGTGATCTACACTATTATAGTTACTAGCAATTTTATACGTAATTTTTTCTTGACCATTTTCTATTTCCTTTGGAGATGCGGAGTTTCCATTGCGTTTTTTAAATGTTGTTTGATGATTTTAGGAGTGCCTCGGATATATTTTATGATTAAGTCTTTCTCACCATTTTCTACTCTCTGTTTTAGTTCCTCCACCATTTTTTTCATTTGTCTTTGTTGGTACGGAGTTTGATCAGAATATATTTTTATACAATCAGTCTTATTGCGATTCTTGCTTCGAAGAATGTTTTTTACAATTTCTTGATTCGTCAGATACACCTTGATAGGACGGGATCTTTCCGATTTGTAGTTGCCTAGACGATGAATTTTGATGGGGCTTGGACATTCAGGATATAGGTTCTTAAGAATTTTGGTTACTTCACTCAATTCAGACAAATGTCGATCATCTTTGTTTACAACCTTAGATTCGGGTACACCCACAATTATTATATTTTTATTTCGTTGTTGCCTTTCCTGTAGTTCAGTGACGATATTTTCATACACTGGAGATTCATAGCATGATTCTGTTCGAGCAGTTGTAGTAGTTTTCATAACTTGAATATTAGATTCTAGATCATCTATTCTTGCACCCATAGCAGCACCAACGTTTTTTAGTTGGAGTATATCTGATTTGATGTTGTTTTGTTCCAATACAAGGTTGTTTGTAGTAAGTTGCAGGATTTTAATTTCATCTCTAATGTCCGATACATCATTTGATATTTTATTCAGAATTGCAGTGTGTTGTTCCATACAGCTATTTAATGAAGACATCATTTCATTACGGAAGTCTTTCAATACATCGCTTATGTTTTCATCCTCAGGAGTCTTTCTCTTTCGTTGAGTGATATGGCTCAAATTTGGCTCCAAAACATTTAATTTAGATAGGTCTGGTTGAGATCCTCCACTTATTTGGGATTTTGGTGGCGCCCGTGAAGTCATTATCAATTATTTTACTCAACGATCAAAAAGAAAAAAAAATAACCAAACAAAAACTAGGCGAGTGTAAATATGCCCTTACTTCTGGTATGCAAGTTGTGCGTCGGTAGTTCCTCGTGTAGTAGCCACAGGTCGGAGTGCAGAGCAGGATGTGTAGATATGAGAGAGACAGATTCACTTCGAGCTGGCCTCTCAGCCGAGTTGAAACGGTTTAACTGTCACACGTTCATTTATAGAAATGGAGCTTTAAAATTATTCACTTTGAGTATACTATAGCTTAGCTGTTATTAAAGTATTTCGAGTTATAATTGTCGATACGTGTGCTTCTAACGAACTCCAAACGTCGTGTCGACAAACAATTAATAGACGCGCAAACGCCGAGCGATAAGACTGAACTGGTTTGTTACCCCCGCCAACCGCTCGTTGGGTCGCTCGCTGACTAGGCCCGTAGTGTGGCCAGAACGCCCGGATAGGAGTTTTTGAAACTACGCGCGCTGTGTCGCTCAAGACCGCCGCACTAGGCTCCCGCATAAGTCACTTCAATAAGGACGCAAAGGCGCCTTTTATATGTTTGATATTTCGCGCCCGTCGTCGCAACCGCGCTAGGCTCGCAGTATGGACGCACGCAATGACTTAACGTTCTCTCTGCGTACTTTTTAATTTTTCTCAATTGTAATAGCAATTTTGGACAATTTAAACTTCATTCATTCATTAAAATTTAAACTTGAAACAAAGTAAAAAAAAACTTTTCTCCCGAAAAGAACAGCTCCAATAATAACGATGTTGTTGGAAAACTCACTAACCAAATTTTAACTTTTTTATTTAAACCCAAGTGATTTCCTTTATATTCACATTTAAGTCAGTAGTTAATATAAGGGACGTAGTTCTGCTTGACAGTAGTGATAGAAGTATGTTAGATGAAGTCTAGACACTAAATATCGTACTGTTATGTGTGGTTTTTTAAATTTTGTTTTAATAGTAAACACATTCACATATCAGCTAAAGTTGTGCTTACATCAAAAATATTTACTAAAAAGTGGAGAACCACGACCTATTATTATGACACAAGGCAGGTTTAAAAAAGGTTTTATTCATTTGTCTATAGCCATTTGTATGTCAAAAACAGTCTGTTTTGACAGCGAATATTCCCTCCGTCTTTCCTAGCATTGTCTATGTGTAATACTCATAAATAAGTCCAATCTTTCTGGAGGCTCACCACGTATTCGCGTAGCTGCAAATCAGATCTTAACTGGCGAAACGTGTTCATGGAGATAGGTCCTGTTTAAAGTATATTTATATGCTGTTATTATATGTCTATAAACGAGTACCTTATAGACGATACAGTTTGCCAAAGGACATCAGGGATGAACCAAATAAAAATATTTTTAAAAAGAAACTATATAACATTTAATTGATTCTATTTAATAAGTGTTTTTTGTACCTATACTTTAAAAGTCTAAATAATTAGTTGTAAAAAGGTGTTTTGTTTTCTAAACTTGGCTTTCTTTGTTGTTAATTATTATTATTTTATAAGTTCATAATTGTATGGAGATTCGATCCCACAGTCAAACCATCAACCAGGTTTTGGGGTGCAAATATGTAACTTAGTTTGTTTTATTTTTAATAAATAATAATAAACAAATTAATATGCTTGGGTATCTCGTTACTCTAAAACGGTTGATACCTTTCTATACTAATTACGCTCATAATCTTTTGTGTGATAAATGAACGAAAAGCAGACAGTCAATATTTTAATATCATGATAATTTCCAATACCAATAAACCGTTATAACAAGATATAGCCGTTCTGCGCAGTATCATCCGAGATCAGCCTCTAAATTCAAATGGAACTCTGCTTTTACGACTGCTGCATCGATTTCAAAGTAAATTTTGCAAGAAGATAGTTTGATTTTTGAGAAATGGTGTAGGCTACTTTTTAGATAGAATGATCGTCTTCTGATATAACTGACATGCATACATCAGCCACATCAGCCGATAGAAGCTAGCTAGATATTTAAATACAATATAAAATGTGGAATTTATGGACTGTTTTAGTAACCAAAAAAAGACTTACAAAAAAAGCCTTTCTACATATCAGTTTTCCACGGAACTAATGGCATCGGACCTACGCAGCCCTGAAGGGGAACTGAAATTCAAAGATTGAACTAGTTGTCAGTAAATGTGAGGGTACTGACTTCGCAATATCGATTGCCATGGATTTTCATGACAACCGGAACTGACTACTCTACGTGCTTTCCGAGGCATGGGCGTGAATCAACTGCCAAACGTCCAAACTCCGGGCTGTTATTTGAACCCGATACCTCTTGATTAGCAGTCTCACACGCTATCCACTCGACAAATGAGGGTGATTTCATCATATCATGTTTGTGCCTTTGGAGATTGAAGGAGACGGTTGATTCATGCCTCCTTCGCCCAGCCTGCTCGGCTTCAATAACGGTGTAGACGGCCTGCTGCCGTCTTTGGACTGATAGTTCTGTATTACTGTAGGTATATTGTCAAATCGTGACTTCACTATCTCATATTGATTAGCCGTAAAGTATTCACCAGATTTCACACCAAATCCACACAGCTTTACGTGGTTGTTCTGAAACTCTTGCCAATAGTTGTCAAGAGTGTCGAGACGCCGCTTGCTTACCTGTTTGCTTACGATCACTCGCTATCAGCAATCACAAGTATCCACAAAGTCCTTTGATAGTTCGCTGGTAATTCACTTCACAATGTACACTATCACACGCGAAATGAATTGTCGAAGGACCAAAAAAATGTATGGTATGTTACCACACAATTTTTACTGATATGATAATATGCTAAATGATGAATTGATACTTAGGTTTAGGAGCCTAAATGGTTTATTACTACTATGATTTGATATGATTAATTGCTAAATGATATTGAGAACACACGGCGCGTTCAGTGACCGGTAGTGAACTAAATATTAAATGGATTTTAATAATGAATATTGACGGAATTGCTGACGCGATGTTTACAATTTGGCAATGTACGGTTGCACCGTACAATTATCAATAATTAAATATACTATATTGTACTCATCATCATCATGATAATACAGAATTATTCAATGAACTGTATATAACCACGTGGCCTAATTCTTTTGAATCATAAACAATTCTTTTAAAACATACCCTTCCGTAATTAAGAGTTGTTGAAATTTCACGAAGGTGAACAAAATTATTTGTTTAAAATACACGCGGTGATAGATTAATTGATTTTTGATTAATAACCACATTAATCTTAAAATTGAAACGTGTTTAATCGAGTTTATCGAATACATTCAAGAGCAACCAGTCTGGGCCAGACTTTACATTACTGACCTAAATAAGTGAATATTATCTGCATGTAGTGGCCACCATATTCTTCTAATATACTACAGATGAATTTGCGGAATAAGTGACAGAACTTAAGTCCTTTACCGATTCGGATTTAGCGCCTGGGGAATTTCTCGTAAATCGTAGTATTGTCATACTGTACCACAAGTGTGTGCATATGTGTATGTATGTATGAGAGTGTTTTATCACAGACGTTATTTTATTTCTTGGCTACAATTTGCCCACGGCTCCGACGATATGTAATGTCAGATAACAGGGTAAAGAATATATGTCCTTTCTCATAAATCAAAGTTAGCTGAATATCAAATTTCATTCAAATCAGTGCCGCGATGTAGCCATGTAAGTGTAACAAACAGACTTACAGCGTTACTTTCTATTTTATAGTAATAAAGTATATTAAATACATTAGTATAACAGGGACACATTATTTTTGAATTCGAGGGAACCCGAACCTCCACTCCTTTGAATGTTTCAGATCAGAAATTAGTGTAGATAGCCGAGAGAAAATCTCGAGTGAGAAAACGTCTTTACAAAGTACAATAATATACATGGATAACATAATTCTGATTGACAAATGTTTTTATATATACTATACTCTTGATCTGGTGCCATTGCTCTTCAGATTAATATCGCTTCGCTGTTAAACACCTGTTATAAAACAGATAAAAAATTGAAAATGTTCGTGTAGAAAGTAAAGAAAGTTGGTTTGTTTGTTCGTTCGTAAAGTTTGTTGTAAATCGTGAGTAACGCCGCGGAGCGAAGCTAGTCTAACAATAATTAACCTAAGTTACTCCTTATATCATCAGCATTCTGCCACTGAAAGTCCCGCCAAAATTGGTTAAGCCGTTCCAGAGATTGCCCGTTACAAACAGACAGACGTACAGACAGACAATTTTTTAAAAAAATTGCATTTTTCGTATATTTACAAGCATTTTGTAAAAACCTGTTAGTTTGATATTACATATAGACATTTCAATTTTATTTATTTGTATAGAGTGTAAGAGTATAGATATATAGATTTTTAATTAATATTTAAGCCTATCAAAGTGACTCTATTCTGCCTAGCGGAAAGAATCAGTAGAATCCTATAGCCTCATTGTGAGTGGAGAGAATGCAGTATTGTGCACCTATGGCCCATTGAGAGACGAGATGAATGTATATCATTGCACATCCAGTCTCATATTCGCCAACGAATACGACAGCACGTATGCTATCATTTGAAATCGGTCTTCTGTATGTGGATAGTGACGGTGGAGCCGCATTCGTGCTAAAATAAACGTGAATTATTTCAATATTTGACCATACAGTACCATATAATTTTTACGTGAGTACAGTATAATAAATAATATGAGCTGAGAAAAATACAGGACGAAGTGGTATTACCCTTGGTGGGTGATTGGAAACCATTACAGAGATTAACCGAAACACCGGTTACGCATTAACATATTATTATTATACTTTCAAATGTATTGCATATGTAATGTATACCTTAATTATACATTTAAATACCGATCACATTGAAATAATCTACTATTTCAAGGAATTGCTTTTACATCCAAACTACCAAAACTTTTGGAATGTTACTAGTCGTAACTAGAATAATTAAAGTGCATTATCCTGTGTCTTACATAAAACTCGCTCTAACACACCAGTCACAAAATCCTTTAAAGTCTCTGGTAAATAAAGTGGTCCCACTAATTACCTCAACATGTCTGTAAGGCTGTTTCGGGCCAGGACACCGGAGCTGTTTGATTAGTAGGTGTCCAATATAAGGGGCGGCACGTCCCACACGTGCCGGACCGTTAGTAATGATTTAAGTAGAACCGTAGCCTGTCAATAGCTCATCTGTAACACTATACATTATGTTACTTAATCAAACTTCAACTACGTGTACAGTGAAATTTGTACTCGAAAGGCGATAGTATTGTTACTGAGCTAAGCAAATAACTTTTTTCCTCTCAGCCTTTGTAACCCCAAAATTATTTTGCGTAGGTACTAGTTCAACCGGATTTACTTGACTTAACTAGGTCTACAGCTCACGTGTTTCCTTCCAACTATGATCCGGGGTCCTTTAAACGGGGCTTGTAAAAGCATTTTACTAATCCACCCTAGTGTGAGCCACTACATTTTTATTGTCTGCATTCGCAGTAAGTGTGGTGGCCCCCACTCTTGATTCTAGTCATGCTTTCCACCAGCCAGGAATCACTGAATATAAAAACTAAGTACCGCTTGTTCCATGGACCAACTGATGTCGGACCCTGAAATCGAACAAGTTGTCACGTATTTGAACATTGACTTCCCAAAAACGATTGCCTTAGATGTTCATGACATCCAGAATGGCTTGAGCGTGCTCTCAGGAACAAAGACTTGAAATGCCACTAAATTACCATATTTATTTTTTGAAATAGACAACCTTCGCATAAGTTATGTAAATCGTGTATCGCAGAGTACTTTACAAACATTTACATCAGGCCTATATCTAGAAGTGGACGTCTTTTAGTTAGGATGTTATGAATATCTGGCGACCCAGTTCATACGGGTTGTACAAGATTTTAATATGATTTCGGGCTTCATATGAGCGCTCTCTCAATATGTTTCACGCCCTGTATTTACGCAGCTTTTTCTTCCAAACCCACAATTTAATTTAAGATTTAATTACTGTCAGTTCAGAGAATAGGAGGAATGTGAGGATGTTCATTAAAATAACTATGATAACTCGCAAGTTGAGTAGTTGGAGAATTAATAACAGCAAACTTTCATGTTAACAATATGAGTAGTGTACAAGAAACAAGAACAATGAACTTTCGTGATGTCCAATTAAATTTCTCTGTACGTATGTGTGTGTATATCAAAAGAGAGATTGGGAGTATGCTACTACAAAGAATAGCGCGAGCCTTTAGGAATAGGCATTGTCTGCGATCACAATGAAGATGGTGAGTCTTGGACGCTACTAATGATTTCCATCATCTTCAGATAAACTACAAATTAAGACCACAAATGATGGAACATTACATGATCCTTACTAATATTATAAACGCGAAAGTTTGTGAGTGTGTTTGTTTGTTGCTCTTTCACGCAAAAACTACTGAACGGATTTGGATGAAACTTTACAGCTATATAGCTTGTACATCAGAACAACACAGGCTATAATACTAATACTGCAATAATAAATATACACGCGGGAGCTAGCAAAGTCATAAAGCATCAAATACAAATAGGATGATCTTGATACTTTTTATACACTAAAAAAAGAAGTAGGTGTACAAAAATTCTATAAATATTCCCATCGACTAGATATATTGCTATTTGCTTCTCAATAAACATTCTTATAAATATGTTTCTAAATACATTTACATCATAGACGAAATTATAAGTAGATACTTAATAAAATATTGATCTAACAAGTAAGTCACATAAAAGATCAAAAATAAACTATGCATCAATTGTCCATGTCTACTCTATATTACTCAAGAAAAATCAGTTTTCATGAAAAATTAATGAAAGGATAATAATAAATATATGCGAAACAAGTCATATTATAGCACAAATATATTTTGTATCAAACAGAAAAGGAAACCTCTGTCAGCTTGTATACATATTTAATATAACAGATTTCATAACAGAATATATTTTAACAAAGGATTTGTGCAGATTTATATGTTTATATAGTATGCACAAAAGATAAAGAGAATTTCAATACACGATATTAAAACTTACTAGGGTAAAGGATACCTCTGGAAATATATTATATAAAAATTAAAATCATCTCAGTCTTTCAATAGAAAGATGTTATTGAGAAAGGATCGGGTTCGATAAAAATAAAATTACATGGATTACCGTAATCACATTTATGATGGCAAAGGCTTAGAAAGATTTAAAGATGGAACTAGCTTGATATAAAGGTGAAATCGATTCGCATCGCATCGTTTCTGTGCTATTAGAATGTAGTTTTACCGTCTGACTTTAAACTTATAGAAATAAATAAATAAATATTTTCTGGACATCCCACACACAACATTGTCTAGTCCCAAACTAGAGCTTGTATTATGGGTATTAGACAACTGATATAAATACATAAAAAAACTTTTTTGTAAATACATACATATTATACATAGAAAACACCCTAACTCCGAAATATTCAGGATCACACAAACATCCGATCTGACCCGGGAATCGAACCCGAAACCTCTTGATCAGCAGTCGCTTACGTCAACCACTAGACCAACGAGGCAGTCCAAAGTCCAAGTTTTTCAATCTTTTTTGCAAATGATGCTCATTATTAGACTTCTCCTTAAAAAAAAGGTTTTGGCTCAGTAATTATTTTTGCACCTGTATTTTGTTATATATGTACAGGGCTTGAACTTCATACCTATAGTCAGTTGGAAGGATATTGCGTTCTTGGCATTCTCAAGCTATTTAATTGCTTTCAAATCTAAACTGATTTTTCCTTTCCTTTTTTCGTCAATTTTCGTAATCTTAATTCTCAAAGTACCCAGTTGGATAATTTTAACTTTACACTTATAATAACGGTAAATATAATTCACTCAAGGTGAATTATAAGAATAACTAGTAAAATTCAGCTACAAAAAAGATCAGAATTTCAGAACTAAACCCAGTCAAAGTGGCACTTTGACTGGGATTAAGAGTTAATTTGTACAAATCTCTAATATAAATGTAGATAATATCTATCCACGATTGACTTCTCAGAACTCACTGAGCGTATTCCTCATTCCCTAACTTGTTATCCAGGAGCAAAGATGAAGTTATCTTTCCCTATATTTAAATCAGACAGATTGAGGAGGCATACTTATGGCATATTAGCATGTCAGTTTGAATATGAGGTTCCCATTTTTATGAAGTGACAAGATGCTTTATGATGCCGTGACGTAGTTTGAAAACATAATTTCGTTTAAAGAACACAATTGCGTTTAAATTACTTCACTAACTGTTTTTAGAGTTTTACGACTTTTACAACCTGTTCGAAACCTCGTAAACTAGAAGGTACCATAACCTTTTTAATTTTATCGCGAATAAGTCCCGTTTACAGTAAATTACATGAGTAACTCCACTAATATGACGAAGTATTATATAGAAAATGAGAAGAATTTGCATAGACCTGAGTCCACTGTTTTCGATACCAAACAAATATGTAAGATGTATCTGATTATGATGGTGTAATAACGTTCATGTATTTTAAACTCGTCTCTCAAAAGCACAAAATTTCTCGATTTTCACAAAATTCTTCATAGCTACTACTAGTCTTAGTATAATGTTTTGTAGCCTTAGCTTTTTTGATTAAGGGGCTATCCAATATTAAAATAATTGAGAAATTGGTAGAGCCGTTTACGCTTAATTATCTGATGTTTTAAAAAAAAATGCTCAATATCTGCATCATTTTCCTGGCCACTGGAAGGCCCGGAGAATAATGCAAAATGATTGGGACATACACGCAGGCGGAGTCTTGGGCAAAAGCTAGTATCATAAATATGAAATCAAAAATTTCAAAGTCACAAACAAGTGTCGGTGCAGAAAGATAAATCACAGAGCACTTAAATTGAGAGGTATCACCCCTCGGTACCTCGGAGGACCTCGGTACCTCTCTGGGCTGTCGGTACGTTAGTTAATGCATATTTTATTATGCCTCCGGGTCGCTTAACGAGTTCAAGTAACAGTCAAAGTAACGTTATTTAATATTTCATTTAAATGAATAATTACGGTTTTTTTATGACGTTGTTGAAAATCACTACAGATCTCCTGTTGCTTGAGGGTTCAGGAGCCTGGAGTATGTAAAGAAAGTCTCCCTCCCTCATAATAGTGACTTGTTGTCCTTATTGTGACTAAATCTCAGGTACTTTATTTTCATATTTCAAAAAGTATTAGGCGTATCCAAATCGCGACAGGTGTGCCTCAAACATTTGAGGAGTTCTCTCGATTTGTCCAGGACCCTATCATCAGATACTGGTTTTCTTGTCATGGAACCACCAGCTTTCAAATTAACAATAATTATCAAAATAGGTGAACCGTCACCTAATCGAAACTCCTGATGTAAGAAACATAAAAAAAAACAGTAGGATTGAGAACCTCCTTTTTTAGAAGTCGGTTAAAACGTAAGTCGTATTTCAATCTTTCAATAAAAGTATTTCAATTAATTATTATGTCTTAAAGAAAATCCAAATACGAACAGGACAAGTTCTGTATATATATAGCGATCCAGTATTTATTTGATTACGCCAGAGTCATTGAGTCGAGTTTTCCAATTTCTCTATTCCGCCAATTATGATAGTGCATGTTTTTTCAATAAATTCACCAATCCTCTTGTTAAGTTAATTGGAGTATTTCAAAACATACAACGTAACATACTTGAAATACCTATTGTATTTTTTCTTTGGAGAGCTTTTATTGCGTGCGCAACAAGATTGGTTAAAATTCGTGAAAATAATATATCCAAGATTTTTTCCTCTTGAATAGTTCTAAAAGGTCACAGGTACCTTTTTTATGCAAAACAAATTTTTTTCCGATAATATCATGCTTCGGGCAATAAAAGAGAGCCAATATATATTATTATGAATAAGCTAGGTTTGTACTGTTAACCAGTAAATGTAGGGACCTCTCTACAGAAATAGATCTTAACCTTGCCTAGAGTATGCTATCCAGATTAGAAGCCTTTTGGTTCGTAATAAACTTACATTGTATTCAGTTCTTAAAGAGCTTGAACAGGATAAATTTAAGTGGCAGACTAATGAATGACCCCTGGCAGGGTGCTGTAAGCGTCGGGTTAAAGCATTCTCGATTTTGATTGATCCTCTTATTGCATAGTCATGAAGTTTTCGAACAAAAAGTATTAAAGTTCGGATATAGTTTTTTGACCATGTTGTGTGGGCACACATGTGACGTAGATGAGGGATTGGTTGGTTGACTAAACTGGGAAGCAAAATATTTGTTTCATGATCGTAGTTTAGTTTGACATTCACATATTTTATTAGGTTTAATGTTTATATGAGTGTTATTTATTTATTTTATTGAAAACTCTTATACTGTTACAAAAATAAAATTTGTACAAATATAAGAATTTGTTTTCAAAACTGTAGTATAACCTACTGCACCCTGGACTGAAGCACTTTGTTCCGCTGAGGATATTGTTAGGCCTATCTCGGCAGATACCAGGATCGCATAAGCGGCTCCGGGTGTCCCCCCTGCCGTACCCCAAAACTAGGGTATATCCCCTGGAGACTGGAGTCACCCCCGGGGAGGACGCTGTTGCGCATCTCACCGCTCTACACTGTAAGAAGCGGAACATGGACCCGTGTTAGACCACACTCTCTGGCCGCACCAGAGTATCACCTGTCTCGGGTCGTGTATCGCGACCCTGAGGCGATGATTGGGGAGCTAGCGATTAATCTGTATCACATAAATATTTTAAGTTTTCTAGTTAACTTTTGTAAATATTCACATTATAAGTAGACGCGCTCGTTTATCTCATAGTCCAATTACCCTAGGTGATTTGAAACAATCACTGTAGGTAAGCAACGACGGCCCGGTCAGTACCTGAATGGGTGACTGTTAGTGTCTCATCTCATTCACTTGCTTCAAAGAACTGTGAATTGTGAACCCATGGTTTCAGTGCCGTTGTGCCTGGCCCAAATCTGCCAAAGCATGTCTTTCCCACAAGCCTCATAATACATTAACTATATATAGTTAATGTATTATGTAAATTATGTCTTCACTAAATTACATCAACAATGAATTTAAAACTAAAAACCTTAAAAAATATAATTTAATAACTAAAATATAATATTAAAAGGAGTCCCTTTAGGCAAGGTTCCGGAGGTACTTGCAGCGTTCCCAATTTGAATATGTAACTATATTAATTCTTTGTCCGAGGTAGCTGCCAGCTCTTCGGTCGCCTGTGATGTCGATATTCCATTTATTGCATTCAAATATACGTAACATTTTGTAAATTTTCTAAGCGTGTCCAGCAAAACTAGACAATATGCTTTTAGTTAAATTACACAAATTAGAAACGCAACGGCGTCCGTAATACAGCCCAAATGTACGAATTGGTAACTGAATCTGTTGGATTAGGTGGAGCATTGCAGCGTAGTGTGATTGATTACTTTACATAATATAATGACAGTAGCTTCGCTTACTCGTCGTGCTGTACCCATTATCATATTAATCTGTTATAATTGCACTCACTTAACACTAATTAAAATGTCTTTCTGCATACGACAGTATGAAAATAGCTATTGTTCATATAAGCACATT
This sequence comes from Phragmatobia fuliginosa, assembly GCA_932526445.1. NCBI lineage: Eukaryota > Metazoa > Arthropoda > Insecta > Lepidoptera > Erebidae > Phragmatobia > Phragmatobia fuliginosa. The sequence goes on along the minus strand of OW052057.1, from coordinate 45,405,838 downwards.
GCAATTGGGTTAATGTCATAATTATACACATAATAATTTGAGTGCACGGATGGCCCAGTGGTGTCGGCGGTCGCCACGCCGCTTTCCGCTGCGTCAAGTACCGTGGGTTCATATCCCACGGTGGAACAATATTTTGTCTGATACAGAAAAGGTGTTCCTAAGTCTGTGTGTTCTTTATATCCTTTTCATGTATATTTGTAAAGTCTCCCGCGACAGGATGAATATTCCTAATGCTTGAAGGGAGTTCTCTAGAAAAGGAAAATTTATAAAGACGTTTTATTTTATGTTCATTTATACTCCAACTAGTTAAATAATACTATCGATGTATGTCACATAAAGTTCATTAGTAGGTAGACAAAATTATTAAATTTATAAGGGTTCATCAAGAACGATAAGAAGCAAACGTGTAAATTGATTAGAATTCAATACGCCAAACAATAATCAGCTACGCCAAACAATAATACGCTAATCAGACTTGACTTATGCTAATACGCATAATACGATTTTCGTAACTTCATCGAGAATTTAATCTTATTCCTGACCTTATCAGAGTTAACGTTATTTTTATTGTTATTTGGACTGTTCCGTAAGGGTCGTGTTCAAAAATAAATTATTGCAAGTAGAAAAAAAACCACCACTTCAACTTTTATTATTAATTAACACTATCTACGTCTGATTAATAACTTACAACAAAGGAATGATATATCTAAACTTACATAGACTACACTCGTTACGATACCTTCTACTTTCCGACGTTTCGTACGTAACCTTTTTAATTGTATAGCGAATGAGTCCCGTATGCAGTAAACATGGGTATGTGTAAAAGTCGCGAAAGTCTACACACACTTACATAAACTATACTCTGTCCATTCCTTTATTATCTTTTTGACAGTTCAACAAATTTCGAAATTAGTGACGCCCTCACACGTCACCGATTCGAGTTGAAATCAAAATCTATCGATATAATATTCTTTAAGTCAGTATTGTAAATAAATAAAATGTGCACTATTATGATATATAATTGGCCCAAACAAAGAAAACTTCCTAACACAGTCACTTGAAGGTCGGTTTAGAAAGTATTATGTGATTTTTCAAATGTATTTTCTCATAACTCTGGATTTAAACGTTATTAACCACGCGTTTCAAAGTTAAATTTTACTAACGCATGCATAGTTACATTTTAAGTCAGTGGTTCTAAAATAAATTAATTAATGCTCAGAGTTATTCTAAGTTTGAACTTAAATTCCAAAATTTCGAATTAATTCCTTGCAAATAATCAATCTTGAAGTCAAACTATTTTAATTTCCTTTTTATTTTATTAAATTTACATAAACAATACTTACTTGAAGTCAAATTATTTTGATCATAATAATATGATAGATTATTTTAATCTTTAATCGATTTATCTTATTTCAAGAACTGTTTTATAGTTAGTTGTTTTTAGCTATACACAAGCCCCTTCCCTACCCGTCTCTAAAGTACGACATTAATGTAGTACATTATTACGAAAAAAAATACCGATAATTTATAGGCCTGACCTGTCAAAAAGACAATAAACGAATGGAGCCAAATTAAGAAAGAAAAATAAAATAAACGAATGGACAAAGTATAGTTAGTACGTAATAACGGATATATCGTATACATATTTTGGATTACTTTCTCCACTTGTTGGTACGGTCCCTGATATAGTAATGTGAACATAATATTTGTCAGAAACAACAGAATACAATTTTTATCAACAGAACAACAACTTTTATCAGCCAAATAATACTAAATGTCAGATAGCTATATGAAATATAATCAGTTACTGGTAAATCTCGCCCTTTATAAAATCTTTCAATCCACAAATCATGAGTATCCGATATCATGCTAATTGATGTTTTGTTACAGCATTCTGTTCGCGGACATCTGTGGCTTCACATCTCTATCGGACCAATGCACCGCTGAGGAACTGGTACGCCTGCTGAATGAACTCTTCGCCAGGTAAGTCTCCTACTATGAATGCTCATACTCTTTTTAGATAAAATTCTGATTTATAAAATTATTTTTGAACGACTCTTGCATGATACAAACGAATCAACGGAATGTTTTATAAACCTGTCAATCATAGGTCAAACTAGCAGTTTATAATGTGCAAATATTTTTATTTTTTTCTAAAATTAAATGAATTTACTCTGCGTAATATTTTGTTATATTGCCACCTGCACCAAGCAAGAAGTGCAAACGACACGACAAGTTTGCGAATTATGCATTGTGATGTAATTTAAATACAATAAATATTCCGGACATCTTAAACACAACGCTCTCAAACTAAGCAGAGCTATGGGTAGTCAACAATGTAAATACATAAGCATATTATAGATAGAAAACACCCAAACTTATCTGTGCTACCAAGATAGTCAAATTCTTGAATAATGAGTTATTTATGTCACAAGAGGTGAAAGGAATGAGTGAATAGAAATGACGTATAATTCAACAATTGTTAAGTAAATTTTACAATGTGTACTAATTTTCTACATTTTAAGCACTAACTAGAGAGCAGTGTAAATTTAGAATTTGCATTTTTCGACTCCAACTTCACAACTAAATTGGACACTATTGTTTCTGTGACTATCAATTTGCATACTTTTTCGTTTAACTTGTCATTTTATAAACATTTTTCTAAAAGAACTGTGGAAATTACATAAAAATCGTTTTAAATATTATAGAATCTATTAATAATTTATTAACACCGTGATCATTGTAGTTAAATGTAGACTTTGACATCAAATTTTGAGTAGATACTGCTTTCTTAACAAATAATCAAGGCGCCATTATATAATTGAGAATAAAAAATTCAACCAACAGATGGTGCTAGGACGTCAGATAATAGTTGAGATGTATATTTGGCTCTTACACTGCGTACTCACTACTTGTACATCTATTCAAATGAATAAAATTGATATAGTTTTGTAATTTTAACTCGTACGAGATATTTAAGTGTCGCGCGTTACTCACGGATTCGTAACAACTGTGAGGCTCAACTAGTCAGTCAAATAATATCGTACGATTTTTTACTTTCCATTTAAATACTTACCGTTCCTTTACACGTAACCATAGCCAAAGAACACTTTAGTAAATATGCTGCTCAACGAAAAATAAATCATCTGCCACTTATTAACATGGGCCTCTCAATTACGCTACTTAAAAGTTGAATTGTAATTGTAGTGTGTAATTGTAGTAATTGTAGAGGAACGAGAAGAAGAAGAAAGCTTCTTCTTCTCGTTCCTCTACAATTACTGGAGGTTGGACATCAACCTTAAAAACCTTGCTTTGTCCCTGGCGAGGTGAAACAGTTCCGGGGCTCTCTTCACTCCGGTCCACTCGCGGATGTTTCGGAGCCATCATTTTTTCATAAGGCCAACTCGACGTTTCCCCGCAATTTTGCCCATCATAATGAGTTGAATGTCGGAAGGCGTGAAAAAAATACATGACATGATATAAGTTAAACTTATAGACTTAAAACTTAAAAAGTTCTACAGAATTTCTGTCATTAAATAATATCTATGTTCAATTCTGCATTCATAAATCAGTCAGAAACTCATTTTGTATTTAAATATTTTGTAATACTAATAAAACTTCTAATATAATGTGTTATCATACCTAACTTTAGCATATATGTACATCATTCTAAGCTTAAAGCGCGGTGAGTGATTCAGGACAAATGCGCTCACCGGATTGCCGCCGTGTGGACTCGCAGATCGTAAATCTCGGTACCTTTATTGCACATTTTATAGTATACGAGAGTATTTTTACTGCGCAGTAATGAAGTCACAGCATGAATGCTGTAGCACCCTCCTAGAGAGGGCGAGGGCGAACAGATAAATCTTAAGCAACATTAGACTGCCCTCGTTCATTGACCGTACAGTTTTTCATTGACCTGAATTCGAGATGGAGCGTTAAGTTTCAAGCATTTTTTAACATGAAATCAAAGGCTCTTAGATATAGTTATAGCCTAGTGTTAGACGACTTTTTTTAATAACAGCCTCCGCCCATCTATATGTCGATTATCGCGATAAAAAGTACCATATGTCCTTTTCTATCTATTTCTATACTGAAATTCATCCAAATTGAGTCAGCAGTTTAGTCGTACAGGCGTAATAAACAGACAGACAGAAAAAGTTGGTTTTAAATTTAAAATATTACTAGCTTTCGCCCACGGCTCCGCCCGCGTGTATCTCGATTATTGCAGTAAAAAGTAGTCTATGTGTTATTGTTAAGCTATAATACTGTAAAATTTCATTCAAATCCGTTCGGTAGTTTTTACGTGAAAGAGCAACAAACATTAATACGTACATACTTACAAACTTTCGCGTTTTTAATATTAGTAGGATTGTACATACATTAAGGTTTTGTTCATGATAAATTATGCTAAAAAGTTGGAAAAATGTACTCGTATTCAGTTATTGAAAGTCTAATAAAAATATATTTATTTAATTTAGTTTATAAACTTAATATTTAGTAGGTACTTAAAATAATAGACGTTTCACAGTGAGATTTCTAAATTCCACTCATTTCATTACCTACATTACACATAGACAATACACATATACATAAGTGAGATGAGTACCTTAAATCAATAACCATATATGCCTACTCAACAGGTACTATTAGCAACTTATATTTTTTGTTACTAATGTTGTACCACTTTAAAAACAATATCTATTTATTTACAGCAAAACGAGAAATATAATTAAACGGAATACAGGTTTAATTTTTTAAACAGTTACATTACAAACCTGTGCTTACATCAAATATAATTCAAAACTTGGTAATTAGAAACAAGCTCGTGATTTTTAGGGTTCCATAGCCAAATGGCAAAAAACGGAACCCTTATAGATTCGTCAAGTCTGTCTGTCTGTCTGTCCGTCCGTATGTCACAGCCAATTATTTCCTAAACTATAAGAGCTATACTGTTGAAATTTGGTCAGTCGATGTATTCTGTGAACCGCATTGAGATTTTTACATACAAATAGAAAAAAAACAATACATTTAAGGGGGCCCCATACTTGGAACTGAAACTCAAAAATGTTTTTTTCATCAAACCTATACGTGTAGGGTATCTATGGATAGGTGTTCAAAAATGATGTTGAGGTTTCTAATATCATTTTATTCTAAACTGAATAGTTTGCGCGAGAGACACTTCCAAAGTGGAAAAATGTGTCCCCCCCCCCCCTCTAACTTCTAAAATAAGAGAGTGATAAATCTAAGAAAAATATATGTTGTACACTACCATACAAACTACCAACGAAAATTAGTTTGAACGAGATCTAGTGAGTAGTTTTTTTTTAATACGTCATAAATTTTAACACGCAATTTACCTTTCATCCAATCAATGCACTACTATAAAAACATCGATGAAAGTTACAACGAACTACAAGAACTTATATGATGTTACTTGCTGATACGGAACCCTTCATGGGCGAGTCCGACTCGCACTTGGCCGCTTTTTTTATTTATTAAAACTTTTTCACGCAACTAAGATCACCAAGCACTCACCCTGCTCACATATAACTTTATCGTAATACAAAGTTATAAATAGTAATTAGTTAGATATAAAGTGTTGGAATTAATATAGTCATAGGAAACCTAGAGAAAATAACACAACTGCCTTGTTGGTCTAGCGGTTAGCGTATGGGGCTGCTGATCAAGAGGTCTCGGATTCGATTCCCGGGTCGGACCAAATGTTTGTGTGATCCGCAAATGTTTCGGAGTTTGGGTGTTTCCTATGTACAATATGTGTTTTTACAAAAAAAAGGTTAAATGTATTTATATTAGTTGCTAGTAACCATAAAACAAGCTCTGCTTAGTTTGGGACTAGATGATGTTGTGTGTCAGATGTCCGAAATATAAAAAAAATGCTGTTACAGTATGTTTTGAGCTAGTCCCAAAAATTTTCAGGATTGCACCTTATGTAGGTGATAAGTTCAACACAAGATGAATAAAATTATCGCCTTTATACACCCAGGTGTAAAAATTTCTAGATGTTCAAAGGTTTGCGACAATTCATTTCACCTAGGTGAAATATTACCGAGGAGAAATGAGGACACTCAAAAGTATAATTATATTTAGCGAATGATATCACCGTTGTGAATGTATATGTTATGTATTTATATCAGTTGTCTAGTACTCATAGTACAAGCTCTACTTAGTTTGGGACCAGATGGCGTTGTGTGTCAAATACCTGTAATATTTATTTATTATTTACATTATTGAACGTACGGAAATATATGGAAACATATAAGGGAGATTAGAACAACACAATAATAACCTACATATTGTAGAGACTTAACTTCTGTTCTTGGTATCGTAATATAATTTTAACAAAAAGGAACCGACTTCAATGAAAAACTATTCCGAATACCCAAATCGCGACAATGGAACCTATAATATTTGAGGAGTTCCCTCGAATTCCTTGGGATCCCATCATCAGATCTCGATATGGCGACGATGGGATCACCTGTAAGCTACGCCCATTCCAATGCAAAAAGAATTTTTGAAATCGGTTCATAAACGATGACATTTTCGCTGAACATAGATAAAAAAAAAACAAACCGACGAATTGAGAACCTCCTCCTTTTTTTTGAAGTCGGTTAAAAATGTGACAGCAGTGCATGTTAGCTTATGGCTTTCAGCAAAATGAAATGTCAGTGCTGATTTAATTTCATCCGCTTTTCTTTAACGAACGTTGACAATAATCCTCTTTCTCTCAGTTCTGTTAATACACTCGCGATTGTAATTGCCATTCTAGCTCCGCCTGCCTGTATCTCGATTATTGCAGTAAAAAGTAGCCTATGTGTTATTGATGATAATAATATAAAAGCTGTATTTCTGTAAAGTTTAATTCTAATCCGTTCAGTATATTTTTGCGTGAAAGAACAACAAACATACATACATACAAACTTTCCCGAGATAAAACATCCGCCATGAGGAACATACAGGCGGACGGAACTGCGGCAAAAGCTCGTATGTATAATATCTATATAAATATTTGTGTAAGAATACTACTAATTATCCTACTTCCTACTAATATTATAAACGTTAAAGTTTGTATGTATGTATGTTGGTTTCTCTTTCACGCAAAAACTACTGAACGGCTTTGGATGAAACTTTACAGTAATATAGCTTATATATTAGAATACCACATTGGCTACTTTTTACTGCAATAAGTGATAAAGTTTGTGAGTTTATGACATTGTAAGGGGTAATCACTACATCTACTGAACCGATTTTGAAGTTTTTTACCTATTATGAGTGACATAGGGTACTGACCCGAAAAATCAATATCATATGTCCCCGTGCGGAGCCGGGGCGGGCTGCTAGTGTAATATAAACTAAACTGTCATTATACGGTTGTGGTAACCCATGTCTACAACAATGGAGATATTTGAGTGCTTTTATTGTACAACGTTGATCTCCTAATCTTACCTCGATTGAGTTAACCCACTAACGGTGAAAAGAAACGATGGCAAACAAAACGATTTCGATTTTGAAAATGATTTTGTTGACTCAGAAATAACATTTATATAAGGCAGACTCAGTTGTATTAAGTATGAGAGTAATAAGAATCTATTGTTTGCAAACAATCTTACTTGAATGGTGAACAAAGAGGAATATGCCCCGCTTGTTCCATTAAGAAAAAAATTTTTTGGACCGATAAACGCTAAATAACAATTACTTATTTTCATTTCAAAAATTATGTTTTAGTAATAATTGCTTCTTGTGTAGACAGCTTTTCACATACAATGAGATCCAGTCTATTTTTCCTATTATGTATTTTAAAACGTCAGCGATCAGCAGAATTTATCGCATTTAAATCGCAATTTATAAACAACGTACATCCCATGTATATGTTTAATAAACTGTTCATATGTAACTGCCTTCTTGGCCTAGGGGTTACTAATGTGCAGTGGACAGCTAATAAAGAGATCTCGGGTTTAAATCCTGGGTCGGGCCAAAAAGTTTTGTTAGGTTTTCTTACAGAAAATACTATGAAACAGCCTGGAGTATGGAAGTTTGGCGGTGATTCGCGCCAGTGCCTCGGAAAGCACTTTAAGCCGTCGGCCTCGGTTGTCATAAACATCTATGGTAATCGTTATTGTGTAGTCAATGCCCTCAAACATACTAACAACTAGTTCAAGCCCGAGTAATATTGAGAATGAAGGCTTCCTAACCTTTATTCTTCTTCCTCAAAGAAGACTGATCATATGACACAAAAGTTGTACAAAAATATACACGAGGAACTGTTATTATAAGAGATACACGACTCCAGAACAAGTAGTGTGCAGTCACTGCTTTCATAGTTATGAGGAGTTCATTTGTGTAATCATTATTTATTAGGAGTGATTTAAAAATGTTGCCAAAATGAACTCTTCATTCTATCAGATTGGTCGGGTAATTTAGCAAAATTAACAAAAACTCTAAAGCTCGCAATGAATGAAATCAACAACTTGTTTAAAGTATTACTAAATAGTTGTTAGAGCATGAATTTAAATAGTTTCAACCAAGTTCTGCACTGTCTTGTCAATATTCTGTGAAAATCTATCTATACGAATAAATAAAATTGGAGTGTCTGTTTGTAATATTAAAATAACCGCTTTTTACTATACTCTGTCCATTCGTTTATTATCTTTTTGACAGGTCAAGAAATTTCGAAAATAGTGACGCCCTCGCACGTCACCGATTCGAATTGAAATTAAAATCAATTTTATTTAGGAAGAACTTTAAACCGATTTAATTAAATATTTATTATTCGTTAATTAGTTTTTTAAATTATATATGAAATAATTAAAAGTGTAAATGATAAATCACTAATTAAAAAATATTTATACATATAAACAATACAACGGAGGTCTCACTGACTAGTCTAGTTTAAATTATGAGGAAGAGTCTGATGGATAGATAGATTGTTATAAATTTTTATTACATGATACAATTGTATACGACTTTTATTTTATTAAATTTACAGTAACAATACTTACTTAAGTTAAATTATTTTATAAAATGATCGATTATTATAATCGTTTAATCGACTTATCGTATTTTAAGAACTGTTTAATAGTCTGTGGTTGTTAGCTGCACAGGGCACTTCACTACGCGTCTATAAAGTACGATATTACTGTAATACATTATTTTGAAAAAAAAAACGGTTATTTATAGGCATGATGTGTCAAAAAGACAATAAAGGAATGGACAAAGTATAAATGCATAATTATGTATATACACGGTACATTTGCCAAAACATTTTTTTTTGACAATTTCTGTTTAGCTGTCTGTTCCGGGTAATCTCTGGAAAGGCTGTACCGATTTCGATGGGACTTTCACTGGCAGATAGCTGATGATATGAGGAATAATTGAGGCTACTTTTTTAGACTAGCTTCGCCCCGCGGCGTTGTCCGCCGTTACAACAACAAAAGCAGAAAACACCGCAGGGTTCAGCTAGTATAGAATATTTTATGAAGCATTGCCATACCTTCCTAACATTCTTGTGGAACATAGGAACATAGATGCAATTCGATTACATATTATTGTGCTATTTCAATTTGATGCAAAATTTAAAGTATATGCACGTATGCATCTTTATTTGTGCGCAACCCTCGTGATTCTACTGAATACCAGTTTCAATATGTAGTCGAATGAGTGCAGCAATATCTCTAAGGCTTCTCAGTCTATAGTTGTGCATGAAGCTGCATGTATACTTGTATATAAGTAATAACCGGTCGAGTCAATATTATTGTCATAGTGCCGCTATTGTAATCAAATGCTATTGTCGAGAATCCGCAATATTGCGGGTCTAGTGCACTCGAAGGTAAACATGTAACATATGAATTTTTGTTTTTACTTCAACTGTACAAATAAATAAAATTGGAGTGTCTGTATGTAGTATCTAATGAACAGTTTTTTACTAGATGCTTACGAAAGTACATAGACACAATGTAACGGTTGTATCTATTTTAACTAAGCTTTTAATGGCAGAAAGCTGATGATATTAGAACTAAGTTAGACAATTTTTTTACTAGATTCGCTCCCGGGCGTTACTTGCGGTTATTAATAATGACCGCGGGTATAACCACGTTTATTATATATATATACTAGATGACCCAGCGAACTTCGTACCGCCCAACTTTAAAATTCCAGAACTTGATCGCAGTGCCACCTACCGGGTCCAATTGCAAATCTAAACCATTCCCAGATCCCCTTGAACACACACAAAAATTCCATCAAAATCGGTCCAGTTGTTTGAGAGTAGTTCAGTGACATACACACTCACAGAAGAATTATATATATAAAGATATATTATTATTTTTTTTACAAAGACAACTCCCGCATTAGGAATATGAATTCCTGTGTCGCGGGGGACTTTACAAACATACATGAAACGGACACAAAGAACATCCAGACTCAGAACAACAATTTGTGAATCACACAAAGTGTTATCCCACGTGGGATTCGAACCCACGACACTTGCCGCAGTAGAGAGCGACGTGGCGACCGCTTAAACCACTAGGCCAACCGTGCAGTCTTATAATGTATGTACTTATGTTTATTACTACATAAATAAATCCAAACACAAACATCATCATCATCAGCCTATTGCAGTCCACTGCTGGACGTAGACCTCTCCCATTGCACACCACTCTGATCGATTTTGGGCTTCCTCAAATGCAGATACATCACAAACACAACAATTATTTTTTTTAAACTTATAGTAATGAACTTTTTATTATGAGAAAATGTTTAAGGACAGACCACGTATAAATATTGAGGAAAACATTTCTGTAATAAACTACCAGTAGTTGTTTCTAAGAAACTAAAAATGTTCGTAGATAGCAACATGAGGGCTCATTTAAACTTAGGTAGGATGTGATGATCTCATCCATACGACTATGCGACTTCAGGAACAGTTTGCTGGAGCGACGGACCCAAGAGGTTCAAAACATGCTAAATTAAAAACATGCTTCTTTTATTACTTTTAAAAATTGACTACATTATTGGGTGTCATAAAAAGTAATTATATAATTAAACCACTAAACTAAACTAAAATAGATATCTTAGGATATCTTTAGTTATATTTCTCGCATTATTCACCGTTGACTGCCTCTATGGCGCAGTGGTAGCAATGCTGTGCCTCGTCTTCGGTTGTGTGATCCGCAAATATTTGTTTCGGCGCGTGATTAAGAGATCAGCAGCCGCATATGCTTACCACCAGACCAACAAGGCAGTCAAAGTCCATCAATCTAATTGATTGAAAACGAAGCCATAAGAAGTTATCTGGGTCCGCTTGAATAGTATGTATAAGTTAATAATTATTCTACTTAAACAGGTTCCCTATGTGTCACGTGTCGATGTTTTGAAATAAGTCAGCTCGATAAACCTATTTAACTTGCGTTTTATAGGCTCCATTCTGTCGATACCAAATACTTGCTTTAATACTTGCTTTCGATCAATACGTGTTCACAGGTCTCGCAACATAACTGAATTCTGCTAGTCAGTAACAGTTGTACTAAATTCGTGCATGCATTGATAATTACAACTCAGTAAACTTATTCTATTATCTAAATAATTTAATAAGCTAGTGCTGGGCGTCCGAGCTTTATCAGTTATCGTATTTAACAACGCCATGTATTCTCTCAAGTAGTTGTAGTGACGCGAACATAGACATGGCATCATGGGACCCACGGTGACATTTTGTGATGCTTCTGAATAATGACGAGAAAACTAGGAGTGATGTTTCTACGACAGCCAAACTCGTCGCAAGTGATTTCAAAGTACAATTACGGTTACGTGACACCTGTAGATTTACGGCTTTTAATAGAAAAAATTGAATTATGGTTTTGGTAAAATCGATATTTACGTTACATAAAACCTATAAATACTGTATTTCATTAGGAATTACAATTAATTGTAAACTAGAGATTGCCTGAAGGTCGAGGTAGGTTCATAATTAATTTTTAAGCGTTTTATTTCCCACCCACTTGTTATTTCTCAATTTCCAATGTAAACTGAACTGCCTATATCGATGGCAGAAAGCGAAAATTACGTATCTTGTAACATCCACCTTTACACCAAAACATAATTTCAAAAATTTATAACTTGCAGATATATAACGATGAAAATATATAATTTAAAACATGTTCTCCTCTTCCTAAACAGTCGCAGACGAATTGATGCAAATGTCGAAAATGTACAAAAAAAGCTTTATGATAAATGTTGTCTGTTAAAGTGTTCTGACGCAATCCGAATGTATGGCGGCATATAATAGCCTATGTCCCCTCCTCAAGAATCAAAGTATCTTTATACCAAATTTCTTTTTTAAAATTGTATCCAGACCTTATCACACATTTTTTTAAATATAAAATTTAAGCCCACCAATGTGACTCTTCTCTACCTGATGGATAGCATGAGTAGAATCTAGGAGTAGGGGCCACTATTATCATTGTGAGGGTAGGCAATGCAGCATGGTGACCCATATCATGGCGACCTGGTTTAATGTTTCCTTATCATTCTCCCAGCCTTCGGAGACCGGGAGAATGATGCAGAAAGATTAGACCTCCAGTCACACTGACATACTAAATATGACAGCAAGAATGCTGGCATTATTAGGATGTTCTTCTGTGTGAAGGTAAAACTGCCCCGGTCGAGCCGGCCCATTCCTGCGGAAATGTAATGAAACTAACAAATTTGCATATTTATTACTAACACATACCAGAAGGCAAGGCAAATCAGTAAACTCTACTTCAACAGTTTTTTTCTTGAAATACACAAGACACAATTCTAAAAAAGGCTGTCGTTAATATTTATCAGGTCTGAACTGTGAATTAACCGCTAAATGCAAACCTTTGTACCTCTAAAAGCGTCTTAGTGAGGATTTTACTTAACATGTATGAGATTCCACATTAGGTAACCAAATTGTATACCACCTAAGCTTTAAAGTAAATTTGATAATACACAAGCCAATATTGGCTTCGGCGGAGTATTTCATTTGCGACCTTGTGTGGTCTACTCAAGTTTATTGGTGAAAGTGCGGAGGAGCGCTGCTATGCTTTTTCAGCATAGAATATACTAATACCTAATTGTATTAGTATTGGAGCAGCGCTGCTATGCTTGGTCTGATGTCCTTATCTTCTAAATCTATTACCTTGAATTTATTGCCTTTGTTACATGTAAAAATATTTCTTTTGTTCTTACCTGCCTTCGGCTATGTTTTTTAATTTTCTTACTACAGATGAAACTGATCACAATCTTTTAGAAATGAGAGACGTCCACATTCTAGACGTGTACGTGACGTAACTAGCAATCATATACAAAATATGATCAAACTCAATTAAATTAATTCAATAAATTAATGATCTGAAAATTAATGTACAAATTCCCACAAAACCGTTTTTACAGCCCATTTAGATTTATAATAGTATAAAGTCAAGCTCTACCCAGTGAAGTGCTTCCATACCACGGATAAATAAAGCCTTAACAGTCGGTGATTGCAGCTGTATATTTATTAAAACACTATATTATCTGACTGATTAAGGCTCCCAAGCAATTCAACTCTCTCCAAGGCTATCAACTCTTTATGTAATTTGCTGTTTCATTGAAATTATTTCCATTGCTCTTTTAAATTAATTGTTACAGGATTTAAGGTTTAATTTAAAATTAGTACTATTGAAGTATAACTTGAAAGTAGTGGGTGTTGTGTGAGCTTTACATCTGTTTCAAAAATGAAACATATGTACGTAGAAAACAAACAATGAAGTTTTAACTTTAGCAAGAAATTATTTTTTCTAAGATCTTATTTTAAACCGCTAATATTGTGCTCCTATTTTTAACCGACTTCAAAAAAAGGAGGAGGTTCTCAATTCGTCGAAACCCTTTTTTTTATATATGTTCACCGATGATTTCGTCGTTTATGAACTGATTTGAAAACTTATTTTTGCAATGAATTAGGCATAGCTCACAGGTGGTCCCATCGACAACATGTCGCAATCTGGTGATGGGATTCCAAGAAAATCAAGGGAACTCCTCAAATATCAGAGGCACAATTGTCGCCATTTGGGTACTCGGAATAATTTTTCATTGAAGTCGCTTTCTTTTTGTTAAAATTATTACTCTGAAAGAAAACAAAACAGAGACGATTTTGTTTAGGATTCTCTCAATTTTATCACAAATATTTTGTGTAAACTGTAAAAACAAAATTCCGATGGTGTCAACTAAAATTTAAAAGACAATTATTTACCCGTTAAAACTTTGGTATTTAATTGCTTAAATACCAAAGTTTGTTAGAGAAATCTTACTCTGATTTTGAGAAAATATTTTAAATTTATATATACAAATGTATTGTTGTATTCAAGGCTGTTTCATTTTCAATTTGCAGAAAATACCCTTAGAAAAGCGATGATGCTTCTTTTTAATTTTCTGCACAGATTCGACCGTCTCGCTGCTGAGCACCACTGCCTTAGAATCAAGCTCCTGGGCGACTGCTACTACTGCGTGTCTGGCCTGCCAGAGGCTCGTGATGACCATGCTAAATGCTGCGTTGAGATGGGACTTGATATGATTGATGCTATTGCGTAAGTTTTTAAGTAACATTATTAATAATTGCCGTTTAATTCAAGAACACGGTAGGTAGTAGAGCCCCAACAAGTTTCCTTCAAATCAAATCAAATCAAATCAAAATCATTTTATTTCAAGTAAACCATACAACGGCACTTTTTAAACGTCAAGTAGTCAGTCAGTAGTCAGTCGTGAAGCTAATCGTCTGTTCCAATTCGTAGATCCTATGGAGAAGAACAGACAAGAAACTCCATGGACACTCTTTTCCAACATTGTTTTTACAATTTTTGGTTACATTGTTTAAGGCATTTTATTAAATGTGAGTACAATGTAACGAACTTCAGTCAAACAATCCAAACATACACGATTAAGAGCTTTTTTCCAAAATGACGTAAACGTTTTCGCGTATGATTACGTGATTAAGAGTTTTACGTGTGCCGATATAGTCGTTAAGTGACAATGAATTAATAACTTCGAACTGATACTGCAAACATAATGGTCTCCACAGAACCCAACTCTTCGGAAGCTCACAGTAGACATATCATATTTGGGTTCAATAGATTAATTTCAATGGTACCTTGCAGGTTATGATCTTGCAATATGCTCACGTTGAGCTGCTACTTTTACCTGGATGGCTCCAGAGAACTCAACTCCTCGAAAAATTACAGCAAACTTATCGTGTTTGGATTCAAAATATTAATTTTATTTCAGTTGTTATTTATACTATAACCATTTTTCGTGTAGGGGATTTTGATTTAATTTTTAGTTTAATATTTAATTTGTTGTATAGTCTGGTGCGTGAGGTGATGGCTGTAAACGTGAACATGCGCGTTGGAATCCACACCGGCCGCGTTCACTGCGTGGTGCTTGGCCTCCGCAAGTGGCAGTTCGATGTCTGGTCCAATGATGTTACTCTGGCCAACTACATGGAGAGTGGCGGAATTGCAGGGTGAGTTCTATTTATTCTAAAATTTTGTTTTTTTATTTAGTAACTTGTTTGTCTAATGGAT
The DNA here is from genome assembly GCA_932526445.1 of Phragmatobia fuliginosa. Taxonomy (NCBI): domain Eukaryota; kingdom Metazoa; phylum Arthropoda; class Insecta; order Lepidoptera; family Erebidae; genus Phragmatobia; species Phragmatobia fuliginosa. The sequence continues at coordinate 45,390,242 of OW052057.1, read as the reverse complement.
AGCGTATGCGATTGCTAATCAAGAGGTCTCGGGTTCAATTTCCGGGTCGGACCAAAAAGTGTAATTGGGTTTTTTTAGGAATTCCTAATAGCAGCCCGGAGTTTAGAAGTTTGGCGCTGATACACGCCCGTGCCTCGGAGAGCAGTAAAGCTGTCGGTCCCGGTTGTCATGAACATCTATAACAATCGTTATTGCGAAGTCAGTGCTCTCAACTTTACTTACAACTAGTTCAACCTTGGAACTTCAGTTCTCCCTTAGGGTTACGGAGGTCTGATGCCAGTCGATCTGTGGAAAAACTGATATTCAGGTAAATCCAGCTGAACTAGTAGCCGACCCCAAATAATATTGGGAATAAGGCTAGGAAGAACAATTTAGTTACATTCTACAGAAAACATACATATAATGCTAACTGAATATTGCGGTTTACCCTGAAAAGTTTCAACCTATCAGAAGTAATGTCATAGATTGACTTTTAATCCACGGTTTTACTAGCTTTTACGTAGTTTATGTTAATCAATGAAACTGCCTTCCTGGATGAAAAATATGCTCTCTTTCAACAGTCTCAATTTCGTTATGATCGGTAAAGAGTACATCTTAAAAGCATTTTGAAGATATGATTTTTTACGTGTTATAACCATGTCTGTATTTTGTTAGACGTGTCCACATCACCAAGGAGACACTGCAGTGCCTCGGTGATGATTACCAAGTGGAACCAGGCAATGGTGGAGAGCGCAACGCCTACCTCAAGGACCACAACATTGATACTTACCTGATTGTACCCGACGATACCAGCCGCGTGGTAAGTTTTCCGCACTCCTCTATTGATTCATAATCAATTGACTGTAGCAGTACACCGCTAGAGAGGCTTCTCTGACTTTGGCCTACTGTACCACGTGTGTTAGTATAGGGTTCTGTTTCAAATTAACAACACTTGTAAAAAGCACTTATTTAAAACCTGCAATACATGTGGTGTAAATGCTCTAAGTACTTTTTGACTTAATTTAGCTACTTAAATCAATTACCATGACTCGGAAACAAAAGTTTAATTACTATGTACTTACTAATTTCAACACTCGGGCCTGATGACATCGTCATTAACAAATTATTATATCGCAGGCTCATGTCCCCTCTCAAGAGAGGGTTAAAGCCGTATGTCCACCGCTGACAAAGTTTGAGTTGCCTACAGGCCTCCAAATAAGCTTCACGACAATAATCCTATGATAACAACCGGGACACAGATCTGATTATACAATCATCATCATCATCTTATAGGATATGCAATAATCGATACGATTAATTGCTCGTGCTTTCCCCACACTATCTCCTAATGTGCTATTTTCTGCTATTAGCTATATAGCCATTTTCTGCTGCGAAGCGAAATCTCTGTGCTGACGTTATTTAGTATCGATCTTGCTCCCATTGGACTTGATGATAGGACCTTATAATGTAAAAACTGTATCAAGGTATTAATAATAGGACCTTGAATAAGTTCTCGTAAAATTTAAATTTAAAAAGTTATTTAAATTATAAGGAACAAAAAGATTTCATTCAGAGTAATGCCCATTACTAGCGACCACTTTCTCTCATCTCCCTGGCATATAGTATATGAATTCCGCGAATAACGCCATGTCTTTTGAGGCTATCCAAGAATCGATCCATTTTTAGCTTCTTCGTAAGAATAATAGCGCTTAAAAGGGCCATGTGCCATCGAACGGAGTAGGTGAAAATTGGAAGGAGCTATGTCAGGTGATTAATATAGTAAGTAATTAATATTGTTATCTCCCAGGATAAGAAGCCGCAGCACTCGTTCTCGCTGAATGGCAACATCTCAAAGGAAATGCGCGTGATGGGCCATGGCTCGCAACACGGCAAGCACTCAGCCAAGTAAGTGCCGTTGACATCTTCATTATTTTTCTCACTCGCTTGTGTAATGTAGTCTTCAGATATCACATAAGAATATGGGAGTACCACGTTTGTTACTTAAGTATGTTTGTGACTGTCTTGTTGGTCTAGTGGTTAGCGTATGCGGTTGCTAATCAAGAGGTCTCGGTCTCGATTCCCGGGTCTGACCAAATATTTGTGTGATGCACAAACATTTGTTTATGAGTTTGGGTGTTTTCCATGTATAAAATGTTTATATTTACAAAAAAAAATATGAAAATGAAATTTATACTATACCTGATCGGAACAGTAGTCAATATTCCCTGAAAATGAAAAGAGAACGTTAGTCTTTTCCTTGACCTGAATAAGCGGGAGGAAAAAATGTATGAAAATCCATTTCTAACGTGTTTTAGCGGGAGAGAAAGTTGTATGAATTTTCATTTCTCATGTGTTATCTTATCTATGGCGCGCGCCTGCCCATGGAGTTTTCATATAATTTAAATTTGGAATCTCCGTGTCACTGACATCCTTTTGTGAAGAATAAAAAAAAAACAAAAGAAGCGCGAAATATTGGTCAAATTCTAAGCTAAATTGTGTCTTACATGGTGTCTTTCGTTTTGATTTTATTTTAAAAATACTTTAAATATTCCTCACAGGTGTAGTATAAAGCACTGTGTAGCACTCGGGTGAAAGTTTCATTCCTACCTCGGGAGTATTGTGGACCTAGGCTGCGCCTTCGGGCCACAAACTGCTCCCTCGCTAGTAATCGGTCCGTTTCCTCCCTCGGTGAACAATGTACTATTATATCAGTTGGGACTAGGTGACGTAGTATTATTTGTAATATTTATTGTTATATATGATGTCCGAAATATTTATTTATTTATTATTATTTATTTATCTATCTATACATAGACTGCACGGTTGGACTAGTGGTTTAAGCAGTTGCCACCACCCGTTTTCTACTTTGCGAAGAGTTTGTTTCCCCCCCCCCCCTCCCCCAATGCAGGATATATATTCCTAATGTATTAGATATTTAATTATAATATATATTATATTAATCAATCTAAATCTGAACTGAATTGGTCGTGTTTAAAATTCACGACATCAACTCAGACGTTGATTGAAATTCTAAACTGCCTGCTAATAAAAATGATTCAATGGCAGAATCTTGTATATGGAAATATTAAGATGCTTTTTACAAGTTAAATTATAATCAGTACACATTCTATAAATTAGTGCATATATACACTAATATTTTAAGGTAGGATATTAAGGTGAAGTTTGTGTCTGTGTGGTTGTAAGAAGTGTTGAAACTTCTTTTGCCACTAGAAAGCCACATCATTTGTGAGTATCATTGGTTATAATTGTTAACCTAAAAAATGATAACCACGATATCCAACATACAAGCAAGCGAAATCGTAGGTAAAAGCTTGTAAGATATAAGCATGGACAAATAAGAACTTATAAATCTGTATAACATCTAAATTCACTCGTAGATATTTCTCTGCCGTAGTTTGAATTTGTAACGACTTTGAAATACATACATAAATGGATATATTTTGGCCTCGTTCCGTTCTGTTTAAATAGGAATATTTTCATTTATATCACAGCAATTTCTAACAGTCACAGACTTTCCCGTATCTCCTCGGAAGTTGATATTTCTAACTGGAAATATTCTATATGAAGTGTCCGATATTTCAAATGTTTGTTGATAGAAATTCTAACTTTTATTAAATACTATTTGTACTTAGGAATATTTAGTCACTAAGACTAGACCAGGTTTCTGATTGGCCAATGTTGGTGTTAGGAAATTTAAGCTGAGTGATTTTCGGGTCTAACATTCGGATTTCAATGACAATGTGTAAAGTACCAAAGTACTTTAAAGTACCACACAGGAACTTTAAAGTACTTTGGTACTGCCTAGCGTAGAAGGTAAATTAGTTCAAAGATTACAATGAAGACACATTTTAACAAACGATAATATCCAAAAACTACGCCATTAATTTATGTATAAGAGTAATCCCGACTAACAGTAATTATTGCCCCAAATTTTACCGAACGTACAACGTTTAACATTTTAAAAGTTATCCCGTAAATCGTATTCAACTGTAAGTATTATTAATTAACAAAAACAGCTCATCACTTGAAGTTATAAATACCTTAATGTTCTAGTACCCTTATTAAACAGTACAATTTGCCACTAGACTAGTTTATTTTAGTTATATATAGTATAAAAGTTATTCTATCAGAGTACCACACAGGAACTTTAAAGAACTTATTTTTCTTCTTCCTAGCCTTTATTCCAAGATTGTTTGAGGACGGCTACTAGTTCAATCGGTTTTACCTCGATTTCGGTTTAAAGAACGTATTCAAAATAATTGTAATAACAGTATAAGTACATGCGTGTGACTAAACCTTTAATAATAGTGAGATAAACAGAGGCATATTACATATGTAGAATCTTGAATCCACTGGGAACGTTAGTAGGCCCCATATTTCTAATCGAGGGCAACGTTAGTTAGCGGGCGAAGAGAATATTCTCGTATCTCGTATTCTCGTAAATATTATTGTAACTCTCAATCACGAAATACAGTTAGGACATTTAATAGCAGCCCATTTAAGTAAGACTCCACCTAACACGTGGTGTTGACACGAGATGATCCATGATAATTACCCTCGCTCCAGGACCACGTTCCCTTTTAAAGGAACTCGTGAACGAATGAACGAACAATAATCATCTAGGGATGTGATAAAATCATTGTCACCTGTAATCCTTGTCTATGACTTATGACGCCGACACACATTATACCTACTGTTTATCAAATATAATTTGGCCAGTCTATTGACGTCTTTCTGTCTAGGACTTCATGAATTCAACTTGGTCAAATAAGTACCTAATAGTATTTAAATCTATGACGAAAGGTGATAGAAGAAAGGCGAAATTGCTTATATAAATGTGTGGTCGAGAAAGTTCAGGTTACTGACAAATAATCTGGCTATTAGTTATCACTTATGAGTCACTGAATTACCATCATCACTTTGGAATTAAATCACACTGTCGTAACCTACAAACGGCAATACCATATAAAATAAAATAGTCAATATATGTTTTCATTTTATAAATTTTATTCTATACGGTATTTATTCAGCAGCATTCATTCTGCAGTGTATTGTTTGAATGCCATACCTATAATAATACAGCTCTAACGTCTTTTATTATTTGGTTGCGCAGTCAATAATCATCGAGGCTGCAGCCTTTCATAAAGTATAGGCATCAAGGGCAGGTATGCAAACAGTGCTTTAAACAAAAGAGTTCACTGAAAAAAGTACATAAATGCATAAAAACAATCGTAGAGTCGAACAGATGAAGCAAATATTTGTTTTGGAATCATGGTAATGTCGAATGCTGGCTTTCAATTTAAATTTTATGAACTGTGAATAAAACTGTCATAGACACCCATGCCTATTTCTCTGAACTAGAAGGCTCACCAATTGTTATCAACGCTTTTGAAAAGATATCTAAGTTACACACACACAATGATGGATAGATCCACATTTTATAAGTCTCACGTGTAATCTGTGTATATATGTACTTAATAATGGTCTATCCGTACTAATACAAGCCACATTAGCGAAGATACAATCGAGTGCTTCGCGTCGATTCTTCTCCTACAACCGTTAACGTCTTTATTTTCCTGCTAATATTTTATTTTGACCAAGTGACAGCGTTGAGAGACGTAATTCCCATATATTTGTTAGTTTTCGTTTATTGTTCCTGTTTGTCGAAAGTCAACCTTTTTATTTCTTAAAAAAGACGACTCCCGCATTAAAAATATATTCTTGAGTCACGAAGGACTGACAACAAGACACATCCAAACTCCGTGTTATTCCGTGTAGGATTTGAACCCACAATACTTGGCACATTAGAAAGCGGCGGCGTGGCGACCGCTTAGCTGGTTTAAGCGGTCGCAACGCCGGCGCTTTAGTGCAACCGTTTTAAGTCTTTTTTCCCAATTTATTTAAATTCAGCACAAGAATAAGGATTTCTAACACGATAAAACAGTTAAACCAAATGTATTACGTACTATCAAAGTGATTGCAAACTACCATCACATTTTTCATTTTGAAAATCTATATCGATTCATTGGTAGGTATTTTTCTACACAAAGTTAGAGACATAAACCTTTAAGCACTTCATTATGAATCTGTGTGCAGTTTCAATTTTATAGCATCCAACTTGTATACCAACCCAGCGAATATACTAGAAGCTCAGTGCTCGTGTCCTTGACCGACCCTATTTTTCGCTGTCAGTTTTAATTAATCCTAATCCTTCAAACGCTTGGATTTTTTCACGGAACGTCTAATTAGTTACTTACATAATTACCTTTTCCTGTGTCTGATCTGATGTGCCATCTCTGTCCCTAAAACGGAGTACGCTCACAAATCTGAAATTTAGAAACTCAATTCTAAGCACGAAAAATCCACTTACAGCAAAGTAATAAAGATAGACATTATATCAGAAAGCTAATATTCCAACGTGTTACGACAAAAAGCGTACCTATTACAGAATCGTCGACGATGCCAATTCGTCCGTGACGGACACAAAATTGCTAGCAGCCCGGTAATTAGCCCTCTATAGAGGCCACCCTTTGATTAGAAAAGCAGAGTATTTACATAAAACTAATTAGATACAAAGTACAAAGTCTGGCGGCTCTCTAATATTGTAATACCTGTCGAAACATTTTAAACATGCCACGGTTAACCATTTAATGACGCTCGGCTGATTTTGTTGTCACGTTGCCTTTATATTTTACCTAACGAATAACAGTATTCGTTATGTAAAATATAAAGACCACGTGACCAGACCTATCTAGTCTATGTATTTTAAAATAAAAATAATAATACCGTGTTAAATTTTTTCCAAAACTTTCTTTTGTATATTAGAAGAAAAAATTAAGTAGGTAATAAAAGTTCTAAAAGTAGTATAAAATTACATGGCAGTAATATATTCGTATATTTTACTAGCCAGCCTATCGTTTCAGCCACGCCTCCGCCCACGTGTGTCTCGATTATTGCAGTAAAAAGTAGAATGTGTGTTATTCGGATTTATAAGCTATATTACTGTAACCATACAGTAGTTTTTGCATGAAAGAGCCATAAACTTATTAGTAAGGATTATTGCAAAAGTTCCATAAGGGACGGACTAAAGAACAACTGAGAATAAACCAGAAAACCGATGTTAAACATTCCTTTCTCCAGCAGTTGTTTTGATATTTTATTACTTGTTTGTTTTGTTTATGATTTGTTTTTGATTGAGTATTTTATATTTAGCTCACCTCAAAAGGTTTAGGTAATAATATGCTTGGTTAGTCTGTATTCCCGCTTTATATAGGAACACTGATGTATATTTTTTCTTTTTATTCATCCTAATGACAGCACAATTGGTGTTCTTACTCGGCCAATTACCTTTACTCCTCTCTTCATCTTCTTCCTAGCCTTATACCCAATATTATTATGGGTCGGTTACTAGTTCAACTGGTTTTACCTGAATATTAGTTTTTCCACGGAGCGACTGGCATCGGAACTCAGCGACCTTAAGGGAGAACTGAAACTCGAAATTTGAACTAGTTGTCAGTTTATTTGAATGAACTGACTTCCCAATAACGATTGCCATAGGTGTTCAAGACAACCGGGTACGACGGATTTACGTGCTCTCCGAGGTACGGGCGTGAATCACTGCCAAACTTCCAAACTCCAGGTTGATATTAGGAAGAAAAACCCAAAAACACTTTTTGGCCCGACCCAAGGACTTCTTGATTAGTAGTCGCATATGCTCCACTTTGATTATATACATGTCTAGATGGAGTGTTGCGCTGCATTCGCAATAAAAACAACAGGCCAGATTTGCAGGGCTTGTGTGCATGTTACACACACATGCAAGCGTAGCCTACGGGCGCGCGCATGACGTGGGAGCGTTCTGAGTGATACCAGCCCTTGAATGTTTTCCATAAAAGGAGGGAAAATAATTGTGTATTGATTTTGAGATTTTTAAGTAATTTGTATGAAAGGAGATGGGGACTTTTGGGCCCAAATGTAATAAGTTGAGGTATGGCTCAAAAAAAGGTTATATTTTTTTTATATCAAAATTTGATAAATCTCCTCAATTGACAATCTGGAAAATGAGAAATCCAATAATTAAATTAAGGTTACGAATTAATCGAATAGCGATTCAATTATAATCGATTAACGTTACAGAGATTACGAAAGTGCTTTAGTATTTACATAAATGCTTTCACCAGATGATTAATTCATTTAAAATAGTTAAATCTATTAGGATTAAAGTATTAAGAGTTTAAACTAATTAAATATCTACGTAATTAAAATAAATCTATTCACGTTTACTAATCGATTATTGTATTTTTAATCTGTGCTAACTCTGACTTGACTGCGTCATGAGTGACATGACATCGACACTCGTTTCGTATCGAATTGCCGATCGACACAGAGAACCCCGCCTAAACATTGAACTTGAACTTGACTGACTTGTTATTTTGGATTTTACGAACGGCGTACCGATTGGATATTGATTAACATCATGGATCGTTGTGTAAATTGTGACATAGCGACTAGTCGCTGTAATACACTGGGTCGTCGAGTTTTGGATGATGAAACCTACTAGCAGTGTAATTCGACAATGGCTTGCACCACAATCTGTAAGTACTAACTCAATTCCTGTTTATTAGCTCAGCAGCGTCTACCACACTGGCTTACAATCTTTAGTTTTATATTTGTATGTTTTCCTTCACCTAGTTTCTATGTGTAATTATTCTAAGATAATAAATATAGATAGGTCAACATTCAAAAGCCACTTAGATATTCATTAGATTGAACTAAGTAACTATCGGGCAGAGTAAATTAAATCAAATCATTTTGTTCACATAGAATGTAGGTATTGTACAATAAAGTTGTTACAAAAATATAGTGAGCCGGGTACATTCTGCATAAGTAAAAGAATATAAAAAGTAATCATGTTATCCGTTATTAAAAACCTTTTGGATCTTATAACAATAAACATACATACATATACCTATGGATATGGATGTTTTCCTTCACCATAACACAAACAAAATAATTAGTATAGATAGGTCAACATTCAAAAGCCACTTAGATATACATTACATTGAACTAAGTAACTATCGGGCAGAGTAAATTGAATCAAATCATTTATTCACATAGAATGTAGGTATTGGAAAATAAAGTTGTTATAAAAATATAGTGAGCCGGGTACATTCTGCCTAAGTAAAAGAATATAAAATGTAATCATGTTATCCGTTATTAAACATATTTTGGATCTTATAACAATAAACATACATATGTATGGATAGGTATGTTTATTGTTATAAGTAGATATATATAAATAGGTCAACATCGGGCAGAGTAAATTAAATCAAATAATTTATTCACTAAGAACATAGGTATTGTAAAATAAAGTTGTTATAAAAATATAGTGAGCCGGGTACATTCTGCCTAAGTAAAAGAATATAGAAAATAATCATGTTATCCATTATTAAAAATCTTTTGGATCTTATAACAATAAACATACATATGTATGGATAGGTATGTTTATTGTTATAAGTAGATATATATAAATAGGTCAACATCGGGCAGAGTAAATTAAATCAAATCATTTATTCACATAGAACATAGGTATTGTACAAAAAAGTTGTTATAAAAATATAGTGAGCCGGGTAAATTCTGCCCAAGTTACAGAATATAAAAAGTAATCATGTTATCTGTTATTAAAAACCTTTTGGATCTTTCAGGTAAACAGCGGTGACCATGTTTACCAAGCTTACTGGGATTTGGCTCAAAGTTCACCTCATAATAAACATAGACATCTTAGCCACCGTAGAGTTTGTCTCCGATGTGGACGTTCTCTTACATCTAAAGTCAGCCATTTACTTCACACAGGCTCACCTCGTGAATTGAGAATTTATAATGATATTCAAGAGTGGATTATGCCTAAAGCTGTAAGTTGAATTACACACCGAGTTTACATTGTGTTTTATAAATGCTTTTGTTCTAATTCAAATTATTTTTTTAAATACGAAATGATCATGTATTGTTTGTTGCAGATAGAAGTAACCAGTCGCATATGCCATACTTGTTGGGTGGCTGCGGACAGAGCTGTTGTCAAGGCAAGGCTGTAGGTAAATGGACTAATATGGTATCTTAGTTGGGCTAGGTGCCAAGAAACTATAGTACCACAACTACAATTCCTAGATGACGTTCTTGTTATAATTGAAGATGAATAATAAATATTAATAAAAACGATTTTCATTTTTAAACATCATCTCCTTCCCACTCTACAAAATATATAGGTAATATTTCATACTATCTAAATTATATTAAAAGAAAATCCCGATAGCTAAGCGTATTAAAACAACCTATTTCTTCTTGTTTACGTTGGTAAACAAGAACAAATAGGTACATGCTGTGCAGTCGAAGGATACATATGGTTTATAATTTTTGAAATCAATTCTTAAAACCCTTTATATTGATACCCCACACGATCAGTTTGGAGGAAAAAGATATGGGTTGCCCATAACTTTAAGGCGCCCAAAAGCCGCCATTTTTTCAATTTTAATGTAGCCAGTGACACTCGCAAAGTTAAGACGAATGGATTGACGTAAGAATTATTAAAATCGGCTTACGCGTTTGGTCTACACAACGCCAAGAAATACATTCAAATATACATACGTATACTGATAAACCCATTATCTTTCGGCAGTCGGGTAAAAAATGACAATCGCACTTCAAAAATAGGCTGTTACGTACCTAACCTCACTTTTCCTAAACACCTTTTACCTCTGCTCTCAGATTGCCAAAATCTGAAAAATTGTTAGTGATTGTTTGTTAATATAGTAGCTATCGATCGAAACCAATTTTATCTTTTTACATCTAGGCCCAAAATTGTATGAAAGCGTAGGTATCCATCTCCTTTAAAGTCAGTATGTATTAGAGTTTTTGCTTTTGAGTTACTAGGTAAAATATATGTTGGTGAAAAAGGGAATTGCTATTAAATGTTATTTATTCTTAATACTTAACAAAAATTTGGTAAAAATATACCCTGTGCCTTAGAAAGTAGTCTGAGGTTCCGGTACTTTGAAAGGTGGACGAAGGAAAGCCAACTCACAGAGGCGGACGAAGGAAACACAACTTTAATTTAGTTAATATACAACATAATTATATTTAATTTAATTACTATATTTTTAACTAGATGTTCCCCGCAATTTCTCGAAAATCTTGTTTTTATATCGTTTTCGTTAAGAACTTAGAGAAGTTGTAGCTTCCGATTAGTGAAAGAATTTTCCGAATCGGTTCAGAAAATCCTGAGATTAGCGCGTTTAAACAAACAAACAATCTCTTCAGGTTTACGTCGTACATATTACTTTCATTATCAGCATCCATGGAGCGGCAAAATCGACACGCATATCAGATTTTAAATAAATTATACAATATCTACCACCTTAGATTTAAAAATATATTATGTATACATAATATATGATATGTATTATCCAGCACTATAGTTAAATTGAATTGGTTTGAATTCTCGAAATATACTTTTTCGATCATGATTGAACATTTTGTAAAATGGCTAACACTCACATGGGAAATTTAAATTCAATTACCAGGCTACCCTGTATACATTCCGTCAAAATGGTGGTCGAACATTTGATAAAATTTCACTGAGTTAATTTAATTATTTCTTTACAATATAGTTATTTAAAGTTTACTTATCGATGACAAGTAATTTTTTTAGTTGATTTCAATCGTCCTTAGTAATTCCTGCACACTTTTATCATGCAAAACGTAATTTTTATATGCCACTCGATACGTGTTTATCGTACAATGACAGTAACGCCACTGATCGGCCGCGACGAGCTTAGTCTCTAACAGTTAGAGACAATTTTTTTGGACGTTTAGACGCTCGAACTCTCTATCTAGACATGTTTATAATCAAAGGCTATCCACTAGACCAAGCAGTCGCGTCACAAACTATACGCCTGTCTTCATGATCATCATTAATATTTACTTACTTATTATTACCAGTCGTCGTCTTATAGACATAAACTTTTCCTGAACAAGGAGGTTTTAAGCATACGACTAGTTAAAATGTTTGCCAGTGACGAAATTGCTTCACTTCTGCAAACACTGAAGTACTACCTCTGCACTTTAAGATAGTAGGTACTGTTCAAATCATATAAGATGTCTACCCATTCGTCAGTCGCAGTCTGCGCACTATATTAAACATCGTCTTTGAACTTGGTGGCTCAGTATGAAGCAAGTTGTCCGCGAGTAGTTCAAACTGCTGATTATTTCAAGATTTCAATAGCTGCTGATATCTCTGCTGCAGGTTGAGTTTATAATAATGGAATTCCGTTAACTTTTGTCATCAACTATTCATATTTCGTCTTCATAACTTTGAATTTCTTTGTTTTAACTGAATTATTCCTTTACTCGTTGGAAAGTCATGTCTGGACTTAAATTGAGCTGTACGTTAGGAATGATTTCACGTTTCACTATAGGTGTTAAAAATATATTGCCTTTATATTTCACCAAATGAAAAACACATTAGTTCTCATGGAACCATTCAAAGGCTAATGCATTTATGACTCTTAAAGTCTTTCCATAGTAAGCAACATCGCAGTTCACTGATGAACGAAAGACTACCAACTATCCCTGTCTTGGGAATCTCGCATGCTTCAGCTGCAAACCACTTTCCCCTATGAACCACAACCAATATTTCCATTCCATTAAAAAGTATTACAATTTTTAAACGCAATCGCGTAATTACAAAATTCTAACAAAAATACATGATTGTGAAAGAGGATACTAGCATTTACTAGAGAAAAGAGAGCTTTAAAAATCCGAGCGTACTGCGGTATGAGGGATTATTATTAATTAAAATCTGACGATGAAAGACAGGGACGGTCACGTACAAGTAATCTGAGCTTCGAGTTTAATCTGTGTTAGTGCTCAAGTTAGACGTAGTTAGATCGATACTGCATCGATTAGTGATCCGTGACAAATTCGTGAGTAGCTTTCCTAATCTCGTACAGAGAAAATAATAATATAGACATAATTTGACTGCCTCGTTGGTCTAGTGATTAGCGTATACGACTGCTGTTCAAGAGGTCTCGGGTTCGATTCCCGGGTCAGACCAAATGTTTGTGTGATCCACAAATATTTGTTTCGGAGTTTGGGTATTATCTATGTATAATATGCATCTATGTATTTACAAAAAAAAGTATGTCTATGTATTTATATCAGTTGTCTAGTTACTCATAATACAAGCTCTGTTTAGTTTTGGGACTAGATGGCGTTGTTTGTAAAATATAAAAAAAATATGTTCTCCTACTTACATAAATTGAGCACAAGTTATACATATTCTCACACACTGCTCTTCACGCGTACATATCGATTGTCGTGATAAGAGTAGCCTATGTTCATCAAATCGGAAGTCGGATAAATAGATTAGCCCTGACAGACAGACAGAGAAGCTTTATAATGTTAGTATGGATTTGAAATTATAACTTGTATGAAATTAAAAAAGTGAAAAATCGTTCAGTAACATAAACAGCTGTTTAAGATACTGGTTTCATTTGAGATTGTAATAATATTGAACTAACTATATGAAGTCAAGACGGCGGGCCTTGTACGTAATTTAAGCTATTTGCGAGAACACTGAACACAATGTTATTGCACTACAGTTGTTTCAAATTGTTTCTGCTTAAGTATTCTGACATGTAACGCTATTTAATATAGTACTAATGGTCGCCCAGTGGTTAAAACTCGACCAAAATTAATTAGAATTATAACTGTTTTAATATTTATAACTATCTATTAAAAATCTATTTTTAAATTGAGAGAATTGTTTCAAAAGTGGTATAGAAAGTTTAGTACGTTAAGGAAGTCATCATCTTATACAAAGGTGAGGTGTTTAGTTCATCAAATCGTTCATAGTAAACCATAAAATTTGTTTCATAAGTGGTGGGGACCCGGTCATTGAGAATAAGAAGCCCGAGGACGAAGTAAACGAATATCTGATGAAAGCCATTGACGCACGCTCCATTGACCGCCTGCGCGCCGAGCACTGCAAGCCTTTCACACTCACCTTCCGTGATGAGAAGCTGGAGAAAAAGGTAAGCCTATTGTTTAATCACAATTTTATTGAGTAACAACATAAATAGTCTTTCAGGCCTATAAAATTCGTCATCGTCTTAATATACCAGTCATCTCTATACGTTACTAATGGCCAAGTGAAGTGATGATTTGCGCGGGATGGCAGGACCTGGATGCGAGAGTTCCAAAATTGATCAAAATGGTGTGCAGTGGGTCAAGCAGTGGACTACGATGGGCTGATGATAATGATACGGGACTTTATCACGCAGTACAAAGGGTCGGTATAGGGTTTCTTCTTCTGCCAGCCTTTATTCCTAAGATTATTTGGAGTCGGTACAGGGTTGGTCTTATGCATTATTTCTTTTGCAGTATGATTTTCCTACTAGTTTTTACAGTGAGATTTGTCCCTACTAATTATCCCCACCGGTAGAAATAAGTAAAATAATATTTTATCAATGACTCTTAGCCCTACCACTTTTTACCCCTATCAACTGGCATCGCATCTCCGCAACCCTAAGGGCGAACTGAACCTGCTTATAATTTAAAAATGAAACTTTCACGAGTTTTAAAATAATTCACTCAAACGTACAATTTTCTAGCTTAACCCATCGCTAATAATGTTACATCGAAAATATAATAAATTCTTGATATCGCTTTTACTGGTACACCCGTTCATAACTAGTACGCAATAAAAAAAAATCGTTCGTGTACCAAAAGAATATAACATTTCTACCTTGTCTATTTATATGTATTCTTTAGGAAGACTTCGTAAAATATTATAACTAGGTATTTATATTACTACGTGGGTAACACAATGAGAACAACTTGCAAATATATCCAATACAACTTATTTCAATATTTTCGTCCGATTAATTTTATTTTACCAACTACCAAGAAACGGATGCAAACCGAATTAAAGCTAATTCTTTCAGCTGTCAGTTTTTCTGGCGACAAACGTTATTTTGTTCAGGGTTACCCGCACTCCGAATTTACTTTCCCAAATGATTGCAGAGTAAATTTAATATGTCGAATGAATAGAAAGACGGCTGTCAACACACTGCCTTTACATGCTAGGAATGGCGCTAAAAAAGCTACGCCATTTTTGCTAGCTAACAAATGTGTTTATGTATAATGAAGTTCAAATAGCGCTCCCACAATATGTATCTCTTGTAGTCTTCGTCGTGAATCTCTAAAATCACTTATCCTTTATCTCAATTAATCATATCTACCAAATAACAGTACATTTATATTTGGTGCAAGTTCAGCATCTGTAATAAGACAAGTACAATCAGCAAAAAAATGTATTTAATGCTGTAATATAATGACATATAAATGACACAAATATATAAATTAACACAATATATTTTAATTATACTAAGGCACATCATAATTAACTATCTCCATAATGATGATAGTGAAATTAATTAAATAACATTTGTTTTGATATTTATATTTACTAATCCATCACTCTATTGGGATTGAAAATCCTGACAAAAAAATCTTTCGTTACTAATAAAAGCCAGGAACAATAATAATAGAATAATATAGTTTCTGGCATTATGCAAAATTTCAGTACCATTTGTATTACCAATAGTTGATATATCCGCTCGAAGGACTTTGAAAACAATCAATTCAACCGCACCCTTATCAATTAGTTTATTTGCACACACACACATTCATTATATAAATCACATACAAGTTAAAGTATGTCATAATATAGTGTACGCTCATGTTCTTTTCTTGCTAACTGTACAAAGAATACCAGCGGCAAATAGGCAGGTAACAAACAAAACAGTCATGCAGTGAAATTGCCATCGGATGCCCGGATACTGCGTTCGTGCCAATTAAAGCTACATCCGGCTTATCCGGGACACTGCAGTTTAACCGGCTTATCAGCACTGTATTTGAACCGTGGCTATAACCACGCCGTCTCTGTTTGTTAGCACACAAATTGGCATGAAATACCTGCCTGTACTAACAATTGCCGACTTTGTGTCTCACTCAGTATAAACAATAATAGGCCTGTATTTATAAAAATTGGAGCAATTTGTATAAAAAAAACTAAGATACTTACAACAAGGCACTCAACACAAGGCACTAATGACTAGAATGTGATTGTCGACAAAGAGTTACAATTACAATTACCAAAAATATTTTTATTTGGGGTTCCTTCCCTACCACTTAAAGTGAGGATGTATTTTTTTTTGATTTTGAAGAACACAAATAATCTATTAAACACAATTCTCGTGTCACATTTGTAAATGTGTGTTTTTTTTGGCGTGCTTAAGTTATGATTAGGATAGTTAGCATCACGCTTAGACCAATAGGAGCCGAATACGATTAAAAAGAGGTTCGGACGAAATTACGTGCCTGAAATTGAAAGGAGAAGGTCCAAAATGTATGGACCAAAAACCCAGAATCGATTGGGACTAAATGGGTATCAGTAGTTTCATTACACTGTACAATGTACCCCACCGAAAGCGCAATGCCCAAATCAATGGGGTATAAGAGCTATAGACTGACAAAGTCTTTAAAAATCATGAGTTTTACTTAAGATTTTTATCACTTTATAGAATATAGGCAAAATTCTAACGACTATAACGACTAACGAGTCGAATGGTCCTGTCTGAAATACTAGATATAAATGTCGATTGGACAAATAGTTATGATGAATTTTGGAGGTACTCAATTTCTCCATTTTTTCTATGTGCAAACTTTTAAGTTTCTTTTTCTTCTCAGTATTTTGTAGTCCACTGCTATTAAGTTTAAGATTTGAACAATTTAAAATAATTAGTAACCTGTTTTAATGGTATATATCCAAACCGGTCGTCAAATTTAAGTTCACTAAATAGAGAATTAAAATAACAGTGAGTTTAATTTCAAAAATGTATTTTCATACGTTCCTCAAAATGCCGACAATCGAGACCATAAGTTAGACATGATTTCGCATACAACTTTGTACTTTGAGGGAGCCAGGCGTGGGCAAATATAGACAGGTCTCCTCTACAGACTCCTATATAGTAGCAGCACTTAAAGACTCAACTGGAGTGATAGGTTGGACACCACAGAAATTGGATATAACCGCCATCTTTTTGTTGATTTTTAAGAACGAATAAGGGTAGAATAAGAGCCTATATTACCCACCCTTATTGGAGCACCCGTTAACAGAAGACTATGCCCTTCCTCAAGAGTCAAAGTACATCTATCTCCATGTCAAATTTCTTCATATAAAGATTTGTCCTGGGTGGGAATTGAATCTATATCAAAATGCGACCACGACCACGAGCTTACAATATGACCTCTGGCTTAACTGTCAGATTACTAACTACTAACTACTACTAACAGGCCCGTCCAATCAAAATAAGATCTACTTGCCGACTGATTAATTATAAAATATAAGTAAGATCTCTAAAGGAATATGTATCTAAAAATTCGATAAAATTTGTAAAAAATAGTTTTAAAAAACTAAGCAAACACGCTTTTAAAGTAGAAAACAATTTTAATGCAAAAAACGTGGGGCGACATTATTGAAATATTTTCAGAAAGCACCCCCACGCTTTGTTACATTAAAATTATTTTCTACTTTTTAGTTTATAAGCGTGTTTTTTTAGTTTTTTTTAAATATTTTTTAGAAAAAAGATTTTTCATATTAATGTATTGTCATCGGTCCTTGATAAAGCTATAAAGCTCGAACGACATTTAGCCGTTTAAAGTGGGTCCAAATCGCACCCGAAGGAGTCGGTTACAAACAAACAAACATACAGGTGAAGTTAATAAAAAACGTGTAAAAACTGCTCACAGCCTCAAAAACTGCTCACAGTCTCAACAAGAACAGCTCAAAGTGAAATCGTTATCTATTTACGGAGCTTTATTACGCCGAAAGGCAATGTAGAACATTACATGTGAGATTGAGTAAACATGGTTAAATTTGAATAATTATAGAGCAGAGTGGCGCTGTGTCAGGCTCGCCCCTCGTTGTTAAGCCATTAGCACTAATACCAAGACACACTCTCGTAGCTCCCCCTATTACAACCGTGCATTTTATACACAAATTAATTTGATCTCACAAACTCGAGCTTACAATATAATTATCCACTTATTTTGTTATCTGCCACGTATAGTCGTATCATAAAGCACATTTATTAGCATAAGAATAAACACATTTTTTTACCCCGGCACATCAAAAATAAAAGCGGCCAAGTGCGAGTCCGACTCGCCCATGAAGGGTTCCGTAGAAGCAAGTAACATGATATAAAAGTTCTTGTATGATTCAATGAAAGGTAAATTGCGGTTTTACGATTTATGACGTATTAAAAAAAACTCTCGTTGAAACCAATTTCCGGTGGACGTATGCATGGTAATGTACATCATATTTTTTAATTTAGTTTTATCATTCTCTTATTTTAGAAGTTACAGGGGGGGGTCACAAATTTTACCACTTTTGAGGTGCCTTTCGCGCAAACTATTCAGTTTCGAAAAAAAATATATTTTAGAAACCTCAATATCATTTTTGAAGACCTATCCATGCACGTATGGTTTTAATGTTTTTTTTTTAATTTCAGTTGTATGGGGTAACCCCATAATGTAGGCTTTTTTCAATTTTTGTGTGATAATTTTAATATTTCGGCGGTTCAGAGAATCCATCTAATTACCAAGTTTCAATAGTATAGTTCTTATAGTTTCGGAAAAAGTGGCTGTAACTGTGACATACGGACAGATATACATGACGAATCTATTAGGGTTCAATTTTTTTGCCATTTGACTACTGAACCCTAAAAATTACTACCTCTTGGGCTAGCGGTTAGCATATGCGACTGTATCAGTCTTGGTATTAGTCTCAGTTTCAAATCCCAGGTCTGGCAAAAGTATTGTTGGGGTTTTCTTACCATAAATCCTTAAAACAGCCTGGAGAATGAAATTTTTGCGGTGTTTCACGTCCGTGCCTCGGAGAACACATTAAAGCGACACTCCCGGTTGTCATAAAATTCTGTGGCATCATCATTGAAAGACAGTATCCTCAAATATACTGACGCATAGTGCAATCTTCAAATTTACTTAAATCATCTTGGTTGTGGAGATCCCATGCCAGTTGCTCAGTGTAAAACTTATGTTCAGGTAAAAGCGGATGAATTAGAAGTTGACCCCAAGTAATTTTTTCTAATATAGGATGATGATGAAGCCATGGAAAAGTAGCTATTACATATCTTGGAAATGTCTAACATGGGTGTTAAATTTGCTCATTGTCGATCACCGTTACTGATTGAATTTCATCATGACATTAGCGAAATTTTCAAATATTTGTATTTCAATTCAATTTCAATTAGTTGTAGCATGCTGTCACACAGTGGTTTCTTGTACCGAGACTTCACAGCAATTAGAGTCTGGGCTATTTTATATATAATTATGTTGTTGATGTTTTCAGTACACCGCCGAACGAGATCACATGTTGAAGATCTACTACATGTGCACGATTGCGGTGTACATTGCTGGTGTTGCTGCACAACTGATGACATTCGACCTGTAAGTTTGTCTTTGATTTATTTAGTTTTACGTAAATGTGCAACTGTATAACAGCGGACTCAGTGCTATGGGGATTTCTAATCAGTCTACCTTTGGTTGGAATAAGTAACATTAGATTGAAGTGCATAAACTATAATCAAACAGATTGTATTAATAAAGGAGTCACATTGTTACGTAACGGAAGTTTAGTTTTCCGATAGCGCACGAAATAAATTAGAATAGCTAGATAAGGAATTTACTGATTTTAGATGTAACAATACAAGGGCTAGTTCACGAGCACGTTAGGGCGTGGTCCTTGAGAGTTCAGGTCGGTGATGCCTCCAGATAAAGAGACACTTATGTTCTTGAGACAGTGTAGCCACGTTACAACATACACACACATACACATAATATTATTAGTTGACATAGATATACATCAAGACCCAAGTAAGTGATAGTATGTACTATTTGAGTACCGCTCTCCTAGCATTAAGAAATGCGGAGCAGGATCATACTGACTCAAATGTGTCGAAATTAGCTTCACAAGCAAATAAATATCTATGTACATTTATCACTCACGTTAAAAGACTCTTTTGTGTGCAGCTCCCCGGTTGGCATCGCGAGCATTGTGTTCAGTGGTGTAATCATCTTCTCTCTGACCTACCTCGTCCTCTGCATTGATTTCAAGGTAATGGGATTGTAATATTATAATAATATTGTCGTCTAAAAGCATTCAGCTTGGACGTTTCTGTTTTGTCAATGATAAAATGGAGTTTGTTCAAATGTTGGTATGTTTGTGCAGCATACGAACGTGAGGCTGAAGCGCATCGCGCATCGCGTGCACCACAATCGAACCCTCGCTCAAATGACGTCATTCGCCGTCGTGTTCGTATTCATCCTCCAGATTCAAGTCGTCATGGTTAGTTTACCACTATTAATTAATTTCGACTGCATATTTGGCCTAGTGGTTTAAGCGGTCGCCATGCAGATCTCTACTGACCCAAATGTCGTGGGTTCAAATCCCACGTGGGACAATACTTTTTGCGATCCAGAAATTGTTGCCCTGAGTCTGAATGTTATTTGTGTCCGTTTCATGTTTGTCTGTCAAGTCTAATGCGGGAGTTGTCTTTTAAGAAAAAATATTTATAAATATTTTTTTACTTATTATCAAAATATGGCAAATCCCTCTTTACTAAGTAAATTCAGTCTGATAATCTATGGCAACCGTTGTTGGGAAGTCAGTTCCCTCTAATATACAGCAACTAGTTCGCCATCAGCGTTGTGTGAGACCGATGCCAGTCGCTCATTGGAAAAACTGATCTTCAGGTAAAACGTTTGAGCTAGTAGCCGACCGCAAATGATACTCCGAATACTAAAGTCTAGGAAGATATGAGACTACCAATTTTGAATGGCCATCAATGTTACGTCGTTTTATGAACATAAATTTTTCACGTTGCCGTTTATCCTAATTTCCTATACATTTGAAAGACGACGTTTTCATAGTATTCATGTTTGAACATCTTTTTGCATGGCAGATACATGGTATGTTCGGCGTGAACCGTCAGGCTGCAGAGAAAGGTGCGAAGAAGTCGGAACACTGCGCCTACGATATGAATGAGGTAAGTTTACGAGCAAATCGCCTTTTTGCATTAAAACTGTATAATTTCCAAAAATATTCGAAATTGAGTTAATATGCGGAAGCATTTGGTATCACCAATATTTTGCTCATAAATACGTAGTTCAACAAACACTCGCTAGATAGCGTCTCTTCAAAAGTATACAAAAACGAAAATTTGACCCTAAGGTGAGTATTCTATTTCTTTAGTAATATACAATCTCAAAATTATACACTTATTGCTATAAATATGTAGTAAAGTTTAAATCAATTCTCCCTTTAAAATTGTATTATGTAATTGTTCAGCTTTTGGGAAAAAATATGAATAATACTTTCCTGATCTTTTTCATTAAAAGTAGGTTTTTTTCTAAATTGTATAGGTACTGTTTATGATTTTTTTTTATGAAATGTTATGTTTTAATTTAAAATTGTCTACTTTTTGTTATCTGACATCAAAAGTAGTTTAATTCCCAAAATGTAAACTTTAAATGTAAGGGTAGAAACGACTGAAAATACCCTGGAAGATTTACAGAAATCAAACAATCTATATCTATATATTTTTAGTATTTTCTAGGAGAGCTAAGTGTATCTAAGTCAGACATTTTATTTTAAATTCATCAGATGGCAGTGATTCTGACTCAACAAGTTTTCTATCTAGCTTGTCTTCCTCTGGAAAATATTATTCTTCTGATGACAGCTTAGCTGATCCCAATTTCAATATTATTAATGATTTTAATTTATCACAAAGTACCTCGAGCTGAAAATCCATCGGTTCAATTAATTCAAACGGTTGAATCACAGACAGAGCAAGTTTCACCAAAAAATGAAACACGTAAACGTCTAGTTAGTGAACGTGAATTAATCAACCACTTAATTTTATTTTGTAATTATCTTATTTTTTGTGCCATTTTGTTTTAGTTTATATTTAGTATAATAATTTCATAATTGTACTGAAAGAAATAATTGTTTCATAAAATATTAAGTTTTACTGCGAAAAATATTATTTAATTCCTTAAATTTCATCGTATTTAATGAATTAAATATTTATGTTCTAATTGATTGATATTTTTTTTTTTAAAATAATTCATTATAATCGCCTGATAATGTAACTGGTAAAAAATTAAAAAAAATGTTGTAAAGATGATTAATATTAAAAATATTACATGTTAAACCTTTAAAACGATCTCCTGTAAAATTAGTAAGTTTGGAGATTATACAGTTTTAATGCGAGAAGACGAAATGTGTTTCGAATATTAAGATTAGCTCATGATTAAAGAACTTTATGTTTTAAAGATTGTTGTTAGATCAACTGTTTTTAGTTTCTTATTGAATTAACTTTTGAGAACGTGACATGAGTCTTACAGGAATATTATACGTAAACTGTCCTTATCTTCGTGACTTTTTTGAGACAATTATACTACTGATAATGGAAAGATCTTTTACTTGTGTCTCCGTCCGTCGTTATCACAATACATAGTAGCTTATGTGCTTCCTCAAAACCAAAGTAACACGTTGCAGCGATTAACCCTTTATTAAATGTCAAAGTATAATAAACAAAAAAACATAAAAATTACTTACTCGATACAAAATGAATTACTGTAAGACATTACTACAATAAGTCAATAATACAACAAATAAGGATACTAGCAGGTACATGGTAAGACGGTAATCAAATGCGCTGTTCTTTAGCACTACCTACAACTGACGCTGTTGGCAATGTTCCTGTGCGCCGTGCACCAAATCCTCATCACCATGGTGAAGCTGTTCCTCCTGGTCGCCACTTGCATCACCTACATCGTCATTAGCATGCAGGAACATCTGGATAACGTTGAACCGGCTCAAAATAATCAGTCAGTATATCTCTTACCGTCCAAAGAACTAAATATTAATAAAAAGTTAAAACTTATCAGTAAATGGATATGTATAACGAGTTTTTGCAACATTTGGCTACAAAAGAAATCTTTGGCTGTGTTGTACGTTATGTCAGACTGTGCCAAATAAAATAGAAAGCAGTATAGAAATATGAAAAAATATGAGAGTATTTGACAAATTTATTTCATCAAATTTTAGTTTTTCTTCTGATAAAATAACTTCAAGCTGTTTTAGTTACATTTTAAAATATTAATGGCGATGAACACACACCACAGCGCACCGCCGCGGTGGGCGGTGGCAGTTGAGCGGCTTTTGTAGCGGTGCACCGCGCGGTAAGGCGGTTCTCGTGCCTTACCGCGCGGTTGGATTTAACGTGGTTTTGACCATTTTGATCATAGACTGAAGTGGTGGCAGTAATCTGGCTTTTATTCTATTTACTTTACGCACAAATACATGCACAGCGGACTTAATGCGATTTTGTTTCTTAGAAAAAAAAGAAGATATTGGGTTCATCCATTGTTACGAAGCAGAGTTCTGCTTCGTAAAAATTTAGAGTTCTAAATTCTATAAAAGTTCGACACAACATAAACTTACATTTTTTAACTATACGCGAATATCCTTTTTTTCCACTCCTTTATTTCATTATTTGTTATGATAAGATAAGGTCCAGCGGTGTCGGTCGGTGTACGTGTGTTAAGCATCAACGGATTTAGTATACCTCAATACGACATGAGATCCGCTTCACCGCAAACCGCGGCGGTGCGCGGTGCCGTGTGTTAATCGCCTTATATTCAAATAAAACAATCCCATGTTTAAGGAAGATATTGGTGAATATATATAGACTTAGAAGTAAGAAATAAAAATTGCATTTGAAAGTAAGTTTTTGAATTTAATGGAACAGAATGAACTCATTGAGTAAGAGAAGGTGTGTATTTTTGAGAGCTGATTACTAAAGTTTGTTTTTTGACTTTTCGTTAAGTTATTTATGTAAAGTTTACAAATGTAAAAATAATACCTTTGATCAGGAACCGATGCGGACTGGATTGGGATCAACAATGGACTAACATCGCTATTGCACTTGGTGCTACGGTTGCGCTGTTGCTGCACTCCCAACAAACGGAGAGCACCTACAGACTGGACTTCATCTGGAAACTACAGGCTAATGGTACATTTCAATTGTCTTGAACTTTATTTTTTACGGTACAGTGTAATAAGGCTAGGTGCGTTATCTGTACATGTATGTTTATTTTTTTCTCTCTACCATAAATAACTTCCATTAACATAATAAAAAAGTATTAATTTACTTCCGGTAGGTACTATTTAAAATGTGCTAGTTAATGTGCTGGAAACAAGTTTTTACCAGCAGCTGTGCCCGCGTATGTGTCGATTACTTCTATGTACGACTGTAGAGTTCAATCCATTGTCCTGCGTTTAAGCCGTGAAAGCGTAACGGGCTGATGAACAAGCAGAGTTACATAAAAATTTAAACATATTAATAATTCTCAATGTATATTGTGGTCTAAAATTCGATAAACATATTAAAGTCGGTGACAGTGATAGACATAACTTTTTACTTGTTCCTTCTAGATGAGAAAGAGGAGATGGAACACTTGGAAGCGTATAATCGCAAATTGCTGGCGAACATTCTGCCGGAGCATGTGGCACAGCACTTCCTCAATAGTGACAAAAACATCGATGTAAGAACACCACCTGTTACAACACTACCATAAAGTGTTCTGTAACATGACCTGTTGTTAATAGTGGTCATTCATTCCAGGAACTGTACCATGAACAATGCGAATCTGTTTGCGTCATGTTTGCATCTATCCCTAACTTCTCTGAGTTTTACGTGGAACTCGAAGGAAATAACGAGGGTGTGGAGTGCTTACGTCTTCTAAACGAAATCATTGCCGACTTTGATGAAATACTAGCAGAAGAACAGTTCCGCTACATTGAAAAGATCAAAAGCACCGGCGCAACGTACATGGCAGCTTCAGGTTTGTTCGAAATATTACATAATGTCGTGCCATGAATCCATCATTCATCCGCGTCATGTATAAAAATGTTTAATATTGAAATGTTCCCTCAATTCTTATAGGTTAATTATGTTCTGGTCACAGGTCTGACAGTGGCTACTCGGGATCTCATTGGATACCGTCATGTGACTGCGATGGCCGACTACGCACTGAGGCTTCGAGAACAGCTGCAATATGTCAATGAGCACTCATTCAACAGCTTCCGCATTCGTATCGGTAAGTGATGCGAAACGAGCTCAAGCCCAAAGCGAATGCGAAAGGCGGAAGTTTCTCATATGCTCTAGCGAATTTTATCTTTTTTATGAGTTTAGTGAGGTACGATGTCTGTAACTTTACGCAGGCATCAACATCGGCCCGGTGGTTGCTGGAGTCATCGGAGCGCGCAAGCCTCAATACGACATCTGGGGCAATGCTGTAAACGTAGCATCGCGTATGGATTCCACTGGAGTGCTCGATCAGATACAGGTTTGCATACTTTACATTGTTTAAAAGTTATATGATAACAATATTAAGTAATGTATGCGATTATTTGTTAGCTAATCTAAAGCTTGCGAGATACGTGATAAACAGCCGTTTGTTCCAGAGGGTTAGGATTATTTCGCTGTGCGATTGTGGTACCACAATGACTTAGGTGTTATGTGAGTTTTATTATATCTGAAATATGTGCTGCAGCGAAACGTAAGTTTGAGTATCATATCACGTTTCCGATCACTGCTCTACATTTTATCTTTCTACACAATCGTACAGGTGTTTATAAAACCTTTATCTGACATGGTTACTTCAGCTAAACATGGGCTAGGACCTTAATAATCATTGATCAGAACGACATCTTCTCTCGTTTCTCTTTGAGCCATACGGCACAGGGTATATATGATTGGGGGTGGCTGTTGTTCAGGTAACTCAGGAGGTGTATGAGATCCTGTCTTCACGAGGCTACAAGCTGCGATGCCGCGGGAACGTCGATGTCAAGGGAAAAGGAAACATGGTTACTTTCTTCCTCGACGGGGTCGGCGATTCTGCACACTATCGCGCCATGGAAGCTCAAGCGCAAAATATCTACAGGGTGAGTTCATTTCTTTTTAATTTGTATTTTAGCTATAAAATGCTATTTAATTTTACAAATATTAAAATAACACTTTTAAAGGGTTATGTGGGAAGTTTTACGGAGTTTTAGAAATTTGTAATTTTATAAATTTTGATATGAACTTTACGCATTTCAATTTGGTCACCATTAGCCTGTTGCAGTCCAATGGGGATAGGCCTCTTATATCCAATTACTTCTAGCCTTCTTACGGACAAGAGGAAAAAATGCGTGTGAGGGAGACATGTGAGGTCATATTTCAAGACCACATCGAAAATTATAAAATTATCAATTTTCTAAACTCGTCCAAAACTGTCCAGGTAACACTACCAGATGACTGGACGAGAAGAAACATAAGATATGGTGTAGTGTAATTGCAATGATTGGCTACCTATTGGATTTATCACTTGAGAACTTAATTCTGATCTCATCATCATAGCTAAATTGAATCTGTTATTGGAGCAAATCAGAAACAAGATTTAAAATAAAATCATTTTTGGTTTTAGAATCCTCAGCCTTCTACATCTGGTGAAGGTGCGGCTAAAACTGAGGCACAAGTAGAGACCAAAGCGGATACCAAAACGGATGCTGAACTAGATGCTAAAGTCGATGCTAAAGTCGATGCTAAAGTTGATGCTAAAGTCGATGCTAAAGTTGATGCTAAAACCGACGCAGAAGCCGGCGGCAGCAGCACCTCTACCCGCCCACTCGAGACTCTCTCCGAGGGGCATACTGATGAAGAACCCGGCCCATCCTCAGTCACATCACTGAACGGTATGCTTAATTTATAGTCTTCAAAATATATTCATTAAATATGTATTTGACTTAGTTTGAATTACCTCCGTTTTAGATGTCTTTTGTTTTATTACCATCACAGGTGAAACTTATATAATAAAACAAGTATATTTTGTTTATCCTGCAACTTTATCACCAGATACTACTGTCGACTTCCACGTGCATCACCCGACAGCTTTTGATTTATAGAAGAGATATATATATACTTATATATATTGCCTAAACCATCCATGTGTGCACAAATAATATTTAATTGTCTATTTAATACATTGCTGACATATTATGTTAAATTATTTCAGAAAAACAGAACGGACCAGTATCAGATTTGAACGAGGCAGCCGGTGGCAGCGAGTCGCGTGAAAGTGTCGTCCAATCGGTGCGATCGCGGGTCAAACGACGCCTGGAACGGCCAATGTCTCTAGCCGACCAAACGGGCCTCCCCACTTTGTACTCATTACTGAACTCGCGCGCATACTCCACCGAGTTCGACACGCCGAAGGCAACTGATAAGAACAACCTCTCAATGAGCGATGTAAAAACGGCAGTGGCGACATCGCGCAGCAACGGCGAGGTCGAATCCGTACTCGAAGCAGAACCTCAGCGTTCTAATAGTCTTGCTGACTTTTTGTTCCGAAAGCGCAACAAACCCAATGACTCTGTCGTGAACGTTATCGAAAATCCAATGCACTCGATGCTGGATGCCACCGACGGATCGGACGAGGTCTCTGCCTAAGCATGTCATACTCTCAGACTGACCAACGTCACTGTATGTTTAGATACCACCTGTACCTTGTGAGTATTATGACCAACCCTAGCTCAGCTCACAAGGTGCATCTAGTCAATATATACGTGACACCCTCCACTAATTCAATGCCTTTTGAGAGCCATACTAATATGTTAAATAAATATCTTTACTCTCCTGATCTATCTAAATTCCTGATATTTTAGAAATTTGCCTAATGATTTTTCTCATCGAATCGCAATGTCTATCAAAAAACCACAATTCTTAATATTCTATTGATGTATCTCTCAAAGAGCATTATGCATTTTAATGACAAACCCAGGATACGAGAATACTAAAATGAATTCCTTATCTTGCCGTCTAGTCCAGTTCCACTAGTACAGGCGAGATAACCGACACCGGACTCTACGGCTTTGATGTGTATCACTGACGTGAGTCGCGCTAAATCCGGCTGTACACATATGCGTATAGAGGGTTACACATGCGTGACCGACCGACTCTCGGAAATGACATAAAATCGCGCCGGTGTCGCGAAGAACATTAAACTTAATTCGTTTGTGTACAGCGGTGTGACTTGGTGTGCGCAAGAACTATCTGTACATAATGTTTGCCAAATGAATGATGTACCAGTATACAAACCTGTTGGTTTGATTTATCTTAGAGTATAAATATTTTCAATTACATCCCATTTTACTTTAACTCCATTTTCATCCCGATGTTTTTGCTGTATAATAATAATATAAAATGTTTTTGGCCACCACTCCCTGTCACATTTGTTACAACAACTGGACATATAGCTTTTCAGAATGATTAAGGAAATACTTTGTAGGGTAATCATAGTGAACATCAAAGTTATATCAACAAGGCTGTGTTTAGTTGTTACCGGTCGCGGGGTGGTGATTCTAAATGTTCTGCTTCTGATCTTATGAAACGCACACTCAACAGCCCCTCCCCGCTGAATACACACATCATAACTGTGCCGTAATTAATTAAACGAGCTTATCTAAACTCATGTATTTTTAGTGAAGTAAGATGGAACAAGCGCGAGCCTGTCCAGCGCCGGCGCGCTTCGACCTTTGAGCTGTGATAGGCATTAACTTGAATGGGTTGTAAAGCAAACATATTTTGGTGCTTTCTGAGGCGAACGCTCAAAGTGGGAACCTCTTCAGGTAAAACCTTGAATGTATAAAATCTTGTGTTGAGTTTTGAACCGCTGGCGCTGGAACGAACAATCTCATATTTAATTGTAAGGACTAATAATGTACTGAACGTTTTTAGTTTTTGATTAGTACTTAACGTGTGTCTATTGTAGTTATATTACGTTTATTATCTGAAACATATATTTTACTTTTAGAACAAATATTGAATGTAATATCAGATTCCCTTTGTGGCAGCTCTATTGCGGGGCCCGGACTCGACATACTAGCGTCGATCTTATACATTCTTGTCGCTGGTCTTAGAGTCATATATTAAAAATCCTACCATCTTGATGTCAGAAGCCAGAGCTTAATAATACTTCTACGCGGAAGGCGACGACAACAAATACTCAATGTCGTCAAAGTGTCACTCATCTTTTGGACTCTTATTGAGATCACGTAGACTATCTCGTTGGTCTAGTGGATAACGTATGCGAATGCTAATCAAGAGTTCTCGGGTTCAAATCCCGGGTCGGGCCATAAAGCGTTTTTTGGTTTTTTCTTAGGAAATTCTTAATAGCTGCCTAGAGTTTGGAAGTGTGGCAGTAATTCACGCCCGTGCCTCGGAGAGCACGTAAAGCCGTCGGTCCCGGTTGTCAAGAACATCTATGCAAACGTTATTGGGAAGTCAGTGCCCTCAAATTTACTGACAACTAGTTCAACCTTAGAATTTCAGTTCTCTCTTATTGTTGCGGAGGTTCGATGCCAGTCGCTCCGTTGAAAGACTAATATTCAGATAAAACCGGTTGAACTAGTAGCCGACCACAAATAATATTGGGACCAAGGCTAGGAAGAAGGTTGAGATCATGTAGACAGAACGATTAGTAAATTCATACTACACGAACACAAGCGATCGCCGTGCATGAACCGTGAGCGTGTTGAGTACGGGCCCCTCTGTTACGGGTACACAGTCTCATGAACCAAATGTAGTAACCAAATAATTAAGTCATATACGTATACGAACAATATTCTATATTATATCCACTTATATTTATAGTCGTAACACAATCATACTGATAGACACACTATCGAAGTAGAAAGTTTTGGTATTTGTATACATTGACGGCTCAAATAGAATGTTTAGGTAATGGTTGCGTATAGAATGGCAATGTACTTATATGTACATTTTGAGGTTACAGTACGATAGTGTGTCGTCTTAATATGACATGAATTTAAACTATTAAATTATAATATATTAAAAATTTATTGATGTTAGGACGTAAGCTCTGTTTGTTCGCTTGAAATCGTCTTTGAAGATAGTTTGAGTAATCAATGTTAGTAGATAGTTTATTGTTACTATTTTGCATTTATTTTGAGAGAATTTTCGGACAAATTTGTTATATTACTGATTTCTTTGCATGGTATCAATTGACCATTGACCTTCTATCTCTGCACTCTTCTGGCCTAAATCCGACCAAACTCCCGGGTCCAAGCTTTATACGACTAATGTTAAATGTATCACTGAACATAAAATTGAAAGGAAACCTTTTCTTGTTCACCTTACAATTGACCCCGTCTATGGTCGGAACACGTGTGCACTAATTCGACTTAGAATACGTAGTCCAGAATTATTTCGGTACACAAAAGTATCAGATGTTTACCGAGTAAATAGTTCTGTAGATGGCAAGAACTACATCTACAGTAGGACTCACGTATAAAGTCGTTTCTGTCGTCATTCCCAACATCTTAATACACTGGAGCTCATCTTTAAGTCAAATAACATTCATGTTAAATTTAAATTCAATACACTCTATCGCAGAAATTTCGCACCTTTCCCCCGTAACTAGTGTGTATTTTTAACTCTTTGTGAAACTACATTTTGCTCCTTGGCTCCAGTGACGCGACGATCACACCGACACATATGTGTTGCACACACCCATACACATTCACTTACATACACACCCACATATATACACACTCACACGCACACACACACACACACGCACACACGCACACACACACACACACACACACACACACACACACACACACACACACACACACACACACACACACACACACACACACACACACACACACACACACACACACACACACACACACACCTGTTTTAAATCGATTTTATGATTAAGTAAATGTTTGTTCGTTATAATTAGGGACATATATGTTACGCAGTGTTTGTAGTAGTACATAGTTCAATTACTTGTATTGTATCGTATTTTATCATCGGACGCTTATTACTTTGTTCTTGTTTTCACTGTGATGTTTAACGGAAACGAAATTATTTAATTAATTTAGGGTTAGGTGACTTTACCAATTTTGTCGTTATTGCGGTCAGTTGACCCTTATGTATTCTACAATATACATATGACAGAAAACAATTTATATATGTATACCAATGAACATTTACACATTTATATTTACAAAATTATGATCCTTAATATTTTATTCCAATAATTCGGTTCCCATTCTCTTAGAAATTTGATTAGCATGATATTTAAGATACTTGATTAAGATTGATGTGTTGTATATCTATTTTTTACTTGAACTTCGTAAAATAACTACTAACCGAAAGAGGCCGCGCCGTGTGCGAGCCTCGAACAAATCAACAAGACCCCATACAACCATATCGAAAGAGGCGGACTCCTGACCACTTTATACTTTTGAAACTTTACCAAATATTTGACCAAAAGCATAAATTAGTTCTTAACGATAGCGCGTCCGATGTATGTGTACTTTAAGTTTTAAAATTTTATAAGACTTCTGTGAAACCCACAGTTTCATTTCTCTTTATCGTTAATTTTTATTATCACTTTATCTGATTAGGTGTCAAGCCGCCTCGAACACTAAGTAGGATCATGTTTAAAAAGTAATTATTCGAATCCATGCCTATTTGAAGTTATTATTATATTTTTTTCGGAATTGTGTTGACAACTAACAACTAAAAGATACAATAAATTCGTGAAGTCTTACCAAAGCATCAGCTGTTAAATCCTAATCGAAATGATTATATTTAGATTATACCGTGTGAGTCGAGGCGGTTTTTAGTGTACTTAATGTATTTGTTAGTGTAAGTGTTGTAGTTCCTGTAAATCGTTTTCCTAAATGAATGTGCCAATAATACTCCGCTTTTGACGACGCGTTTGAACCGCGTTTCTAAACATTTGAACAAATCGTTTCACACACACTCATCAATATCTTTGAAAGAAAATGAACACAATCATCGTTAAAATCCTCATAGTTAGTCACGTTAAACATCCAGAATCACTAAGTTGACCTCCGCTTGTGTGTGGGATAAATTACCGCGTTGTCCAATAATTTAAAAACTAACGCAGAGAACATCGCGTCGTCCCACAGTACTACACCTCAATGTAGTGCGCTGCTAAATGTTAGACTTTTATTGTACTTAGAATATTAAATGTTAATTGTATCGCTATATTTTTCTCGAATAAGTTTTTTGGTTTAAGTAATAGAAGCGTTCGATAGCCTGGTGACAGCATTGTGCAGCATGGTTTGATGAAAGACACACATACGTTAATAAACAGCACATCTACGAACTAAAAGAGTACGGGCGCTATCATGTTCCAGATAGATTTCAGATATGTAGTTATCCACTGTGGAAGTCGCTCCCGAGCGAGAATCGATTTGTTTAACATACTTTTATCGTAATACAATTGCTTTACAAGCGTCGAAGTAGCGCAAATAAGCCCTCATCCTGCTGCACTTACTTCAAAATACGAGTACTAGCCGAGATGAAGTCAGTTTGTAAAAATTTGGGCAGTGAAATTATCAGCATAATAATTCAGCGATCAGCCAATTAACATTCACAGATTCCAACCAGATTCACGGATGAAATACGAATCTTTTAGCCACTATACCGTTTCAATGTCACATTCTACGCAAACACTTTATTGTATCCAGTGCGCTATGCTGTTGTCGGTGAGGCACACTTTTAGGTTAAGTAGGTTTAGTTGCTATGTTTAGTTGTTGCAGGCCTAATCTCAACACTGTTAACGTTTTACAACAATGACGTATTATTACTATCTATTACCGCACTTTTACGTTTAATGTTACAAGGTTTTTTTTCCAAATATTATTTTAAACTCATCTTAAAAACAGATAAGGTTTCAAACACGAATATAAATCAATTCATAAGATTTAAACGTCATTGTTGTATACTGAATATGTGTTATATGTACCGTTAATTTAATTATAAGTTTCCGGCGTGTTTGAAGTTTCAACTGTATACTTTAGCCAGAATAATCTCTTGTCGGTAGAGAAAAACTCTGATCAGAGCGTACTTTTAGTTTTCTATACGATGCAAGGATGGCTCTGTTGGGTATACTTTGTCTCGAGTTGATACATGGATCTATTCTTATGAGGTGTTCAGTTGAAATACAAACATAGCATTCTCTGCATTTTATAATAGTATCTTAAGGCACTAATTTATGTGGAATTGCGAGCTTGGGTGACTGCTTAAAATACTAAAGAGTCCCTAGTACCTACACTTATGCACACAATGAAACGAGTCTACTTATTACTGTAAACCTTGCTCCTCTGTTTAGGCAGTTCACTATGCATATACATAGAAAAGCTGTTTAATTGTACATCAAATTACAGAGTTACAATTTAGTACCTAAATACAATATCACAAATATAAGGTACTAACAACCACGTTCTCCTTCCAGACATGTAAAAGGATCAAAACGACTCGGAAAGACAGTAGTAGTAGACATGTAAAACCGCAGTCACTCGATCTCCTAAGTTCTACTGCCGAAGATTGGCTCAATGACGCCTATAAGAACTTCTCGATTCGTTCAAAAGATCGGTCATCACTTTGATATTGCACTCGGATATGAGTTTTCCTTTCCATCCAAAAGTGGATAAGAACAATTATTAAGTACTGAAGAGACGCTAATCAGATATTTCAAATATCTAATCACAAACGACCTTTCGATATCATATGTGATGATCACTGAGATCATTAAATCGATGAAGCCGTTGTCAAGTTCGGCAGTAGAAGTAAAATAAGTTAGCTTATTTTAAACGTTTCCATAATTTTAGTTGTATGTGCCACGCTTCTTTTGTCTGGTTTTAAAATAAAGGTGTTTGATGTCATAACCTAGCGTTTTATTTCACTCATACTATGTAGGTACCTATATATATATATATATATATAAACACTAAGTTAATTAATACAGTCTATAGACAAGTGGCCTTATGTAATTGAAAGCAATCACCGAGGGTAAGCAAAACCACTGTGGGTGACCGAGATACTTAATTAAATATTATTCCGTCATTGGGAGGTCACGTTAAGCAGTCGGTCCCGGTTGTTATCATATGATGACAGTCGTGAAGGTTAGTTGATGGCATTCGGGCGACTTATAAATATCCAACGATCAAGATTTCGTAGCCACAAGTGTCTTACAAGTGCGCAACCAGCACTCGGGTAGCGTGGGGTCGTATGGTCTTAACCATGTCTTAACCCTCTCATTAGAGGAGACCCGAGCTTATCTTTTTGGGATTTTGTGGGTTGTTGATGAATTAATACAGTTCATTTTCTCTGCGCCATTTAACGGCGCTACTGCGCGAGTGTAGAGGCTAGTTGCTTTTTTCACTTAATCAGAACTAAAGTACACAGCTAAGATTATATAGCTGGTAAGGGGAGGTCACCATCATCAACTGCCTTTAACTGTCTACTACTCATCATAAGTCACTTCTTGGCACAGAAGTTCTATGCCCGTTTTCATCAACTATTCCTAAGCCGTCTCCTTACTAGGTAACCCTATTGTAAGACCCTATTAGATATCTAAGCACTTAGTGCAGGACGTCCACAGGTCAAGTGGCAGACAGGTTGGCAGGAGCTGGATGCGAGAACCAAAGATTGAACCAAGTGACGTGCAATTGGAAATACCTGCGCTCAGCAGTGGATTGCGACAGGGTGATGATGATGACGAAGCACTATGTCATGTAAAGGTTGATGAAAACCTCTCTCAAATTGCTATGGTTTTTGCCATGCCATGGCCATGCTGGTTGGTTTCAACTTTCCCTTCGGTTTTCACTTATGTTGCCTTGCTTAGGATGGGATGAATAGAGGTGGAGACACAATAAAACCTAATCTTATATATAAATTTCTCGTCTTATATATATAATTCTCGTGTCACAATATTCGTTCCCATACTCCTCCGAAACGGCTTGACCGATTCTTATGAATTTTTTTATGCATATTCAGTAAGTCTGAGAATCGGCTACTATCTATTTTTCATACCTCTAAAACGCGAGCGAAGCCGTGGGCATTAGTTAGTAACATATATAAGACTAAAGTTACACTTTGATAAGACTTCCTATGAAGTAGACATTAATTGCTACCTTTAAAATTACGTCTACTATACCGATGATGATGACTACCACTGGCTACGTACATAGTTCAAAGTTTGTTTGTTAAATGTAGCAGTAGCAATCTATATCCAGGCTTCTCACACTTGTGCAGCTTCTGCAGTACATATCCTGTATCAAGTCGACATACCACTCGAGTATACCCTGCGCTCTCATGGCCTGCCACACCAGTTTCCGCGGCACTCGATCAAACGCCTTCTCTAGGTCAATAAAGACAAGGTGTACTCGTACATCTTCGCGGCTTGCTCAATGCTTCTCCAAAATGATTCTAAGGGCCTGAATAGCATCTGTGGTAGATTTTGACGGTGTGAAGTCATATTGGTTTTCAGATATGACAACGTGTTTGAAAAGGCGGCTTTGCCAAACTTTGAGAATATGCGATGTCAACTTAATCCCTCTATAGTCACAGACACTGACAACCCCCTTTTATCCTTATAAAAGGGCACCAAGTAGCTCTGGCGCCATGATTCTGGCATAGTGTGTGAAGTCAGAATGGTGTTAAATAGACACGCAAAACTCTAGATTTATGCCTATGCGACCTAGTCGTTTCCAGACGTCCACGGGTATTTCGTCAGGGCCTACAGCTTTGTGGTTTTTCATTTTCGCTACCGCAAGTTTCACTTCAGCTGTTTCGCCTCTGGATACCGGTCCTGCAATGGGTTGCAGCGGAGGTAAAGGTTGACTAGGAAATTCCTCATTTAAGGCGATTAAGACACGGCACCGTGCACCGCCGCGGTGGGCGGTGGCGGTTGAGCAGATTTTGTAGCGGTGCACCGCGCGGTAGGATTTAACGTGGTTTTGACCATTTTGATCATAGACTGAAGTGGTGGCAGCAATCTGGCTTTTATTTTATTTACTTTACGCACAAATACATGCAACAGCGGACTTAATGCGATTTTGTTTCTTAGAAAAAAAAAGATATTGGGTTCATCCATTTTTACGAAGCAGAACTCTAAATAGGGCATTAATTTTATTCTATAAAAGTTCGACACAACATAAATTTACATTTTTTAACTATACGCGAATATCCTTTTTTTATCCACTCCTTTATTTCATTATTTGTTAGCAAATTTCATTTTTAAATTGCAATAAGTCCTGCACCAACGATGATTTTTAATTGAAAATAAAGCACTGTATTTCTACTCTGTACAATTACAAATACAGTGTTACATTATGTACTACATTGTTCTGCTCAAACCGCTTAAAACACAATTTCATTGGTGTTCATTATGCATGCCTTTTATTGGTCTACATATAGGAACTATATTGTGTTGTAATGCTTTTTTTCAGTGTTGTATATGTCTACTATTGGCGTGTCTACAATAAATAAATTAATGATCCGCGCGGTTAAGCGGCGGCCCGTGTGTGAGGCACCGCCTAACCGCGCGTACGTCAGCGCGGTTGGGCGGTGGCGGTGAAAACTCCGCTGGACCGCGCGGTCGGTCGGTGTACGTGTGATAAGCATCAACGGATATTATACCTCAATACGACATGAGATCCGAGTCACCGCCAACCGCGGTGCGCGGTGCCGTGTGCTAATCGCCTAATAGCTCTTTGTAATATTGACACCATCTATTAGTGATACTCGCATTATCTGTTAAGAGCTGTCCGTTTTTGTCTTGGATGTACTTATTGACCCTAATGTCCAGTGTAGACCTATGTCACTGTTTTGCCAATTTAAATACCTCAGTCTCGCTTTTATCACCTTCGAGTCTTTTATAAATATTCTCTCTTGATTGCGCGATTGATTGGGCTACTACACACTTCGCCAGTTTCTTTGCTTCTTTGTATCCAATGCGATCTTCCTCCACAATTTAAATGCGTCTCTTTTGGCTTTTACTACTTGTTTTACCTCGTCGTTCCACCAGGCAGGGTCCTTCTTGATGTTGAGGCCGCCCTTTGATGCGGCCAAGATTGCAGCTGCAACTTTACCGTATCAGAATAACACATAGGCTACTTTTTACTGCAATAATAGAAAGCGGGTGGAAGTTAGTACTATATATCAAAGAATTGACGGGACAAAAATGCAATATTATTACTGTTTCCTTCGGCAAAAATAAATACCCAAATAAAGAAAATAACATATTATTCTGAAACGTAAACAATGCCCTCTCTTCCATATTGCGCGAAATATAACGCAATCCTCAGTCACAACAAAGTAGGCGCTGGTTCACCGAACTGGTCTTACATCCACCCAACAGGTGGCAGGCTATTCAAATTGAAGTGTACTCGTAAATAAACTGATGTATTTTACAAAACATTTTATTTTTATAAGCTTTATATTAGCTTTACCTGCATGTTTATATGTTTGTTTATATGTTTGTAACCGACTCCTTTGGGCGCGATTTTGATTCACTTTAAACGGCCAGATTTCGTTCAAACTTTGTAGATTTATTGAGGACCGATGACAATACACTAGTTAAAAAAATTAGTCTTTTTAGTCTAGAAAAAAAATAGTTTTAAAAAACTAAACAAACACGCTTTTAAACTAAAAACTATACATATATTTTTTAATTATATTTCGGTAGTCCCCACGTATATGGAGTTATGTCCAGAAAATATTGTTTTAATTCATGATTTACTATTATTATTATTTTCTTTGTATTTTTTTTCTTCCTAGCATTTATTCAAAATATTATTTGGGATCGGCTATTAGTTTAACCGGTTTTACCTGAATATCAGTTTTTACACGGAGTGACTGGCATCGGTCCTCCGCAACCCTAAGGGAGAACAGAAATTTGAAGGTTAAACCAGTTGTCAGTATATTTGAGGGACTGACTTTGCCAATAACGATTACCATATATGTTCATGACAACCGGGACCGACGGCTTAACGTGCTCTCCGAGGCACGGGGTGACACATCGCCAAATTTCAATAGTACAAATATAGAATAAGGAGCACGGAGCCGTCTCATCCTTGTCACACTGCAGTTACAATCATTATTCTCTATCCTTTTTTAGGGTGTTAGGTTTTTTCGTTACAGAATTTCTTGATTCGGTCGCCGCGATAAAAGCTGTACAATAGCTTAAAAAATTGCTGAATGTATTAATTTGAAATGGTAATAAAAATAATTGTTAAATTCGAATTCCTTGAACTAAAAAATCTATGATTTTACTGATAAGAGATCCCAGAGATTGTTTATTTTATATTTTTGTTTTTCATGAAATGGTTTTGTACATTGTAAATACAGAAAAGATGTAGAAATCGATCGAAGAGACGGTCTCATCCAAATCCATATCGCTAAATGAATCTTGGATTTCCAAAATGTTTATTGATTGTCATTCGCCGTGAGCGCACTCAGATTTTAAGACGCGACGTGACATGACAAAAACTTTTGTGTCACAGTGACCCATTTACTATCGCTGCTTACTCCGGACGTTCTGTTTTTTAACATTCGGCTTTGGAAAATTTTGTTTCAACACTTTTATGCTAACGTTCCCTTGTCCTTTAATAATAATGTTACGTGTCAGGATGATGGAGTCAAAATAAGGTTCGATTGTTACTGCGTAAACGAGTTTATTTATATCATTTAACGCATAGAACGACTGAGAAAGAACAGTGTTATGATTTTTCTTCAAAACAAAATTATAATCGAACTATCATCATCATCTTCCTACCCTCTACCCAAATTTATTTGGGGCGGTGCAATGAATTTTCTTCGTCCATTCTTCTCTATTACTCGTCATTTCACTGTTTATTCCTTTTCTGGCCATATCCTCTTTCACGCAGTCCATCCATTTCGTCTTGGAACGCCCTCTACTCCTATATCCGTCAACTTTTATACTTAAAACTTACTTCACTACCTTTTTCTCCTCTTTAAGCATCATCGTTATTAACGAACTAAACTGAACTAAATATCCCTGATTTTACTGACAAGAGATATCAGAGATTGTTTATTGTTGTATGTTTATTGTTAACCATAAAATGGATTTAAGAGTAAATCCAATTTAAAAAAAAACGATTTTTAGGAAAATGATCAATAAGACCATGATTTTTTATGAATCCATTCTACAGATTCGAATCACTCACCTAACAAAAAACCGATATTTTCTTTATAGAATCGCAATCCCAGCAAGATATCACAAATGCTGTAGTTTTTACAGGACCACGCATATTATTTAAATACTATAAATTAATACTATAATTAATTAATACTTTGTCCATTCGTTTATTGTCTTTTTGACAGTTTACGCCTATAAATTACTGGTATTATTTTCGTATTATTGTACTACAGTAATGTCATACTTTATAGACGGGTAGGGAAGTGGGCAGTGTGCATAATTAAAAACAACATTTAAAACAGTTCTTGAAATACGATATATCGTTTAAACGATTAAAATAATCTAACATATTATTATGATCAAAATCATTTGACTTCATGTAAGTATTGTTTCTGTCAATTTAATAAAATAAAATAAAATTATAATAGTACCTATGACTTCAAGATTGATTATTTGCTAGGAATTAAGGCGAAAGTTTGGAATTTAAGTTCTAACTTAGAATAAAGAACAATAACTCTGCGCATTATATTAATTTATTTTTGGACCACTCACTTAAAATGTAATTATGCACGTGTTAGTCAAATTTAACTTTGAATCGCGTGGTTAATAACGTTTAAATCCAGAGTTATGACAAAATACATTTGAAAAATCACATAATACTTACTAAACCGACCTTCAAGTGACTGTGTTAGGAAGTTTTTTTTGTTCTGGGCCAATTATATATCATAATAGTGTACATTTTATTTATTTACAATACTGACATAAAGAATATTATATTGATTGATTTTGATTTCAAATCGAATTATTGACGTGTGAGGGCGTCACTAATTTCGAAATTTATTGAACTGTCAAAAAGATAATAAAGCTTTGTCTAAGTATTATAGGAATGGACAGAGTATAATAATTAATGACTATGTAAATGTGCCCATTGCGCATGCGTTAGACCCACAGTTGTTTGGTTAAAAATTTATTCAAACTATTTATATTTATTTAATAATTATGGAAAGTGGAGCTGGTGAGAACTCTACTTGAGCAATTACAAATGCAACTTGAGCAGTATTTTAGAACTTTGAGCAATTTGAAATATTGTATACATCACAAGATATAGGAGTTTGAATATACAGATAAATTAATTATTTTTCAAGGACTTTATTTATTTTTCATTAAATTATTAAAGGTGATCAATTTGAAAGGGCTACGTAGTTGAATTGAACTATTAAAAATCTATCGATTATTATTTTTTTATTGCGAATATCATAAATTTGCAGGCTGGGGTGCAGGCAGCCCCCACAGTGTCATAGCGCCGGGCGTCATGTCTCATACAGTTCATACGCAACAGAGAGAGAACAAAGTCTTTTTTTGTTATTAAATTTATGGCCTTAGTGTTGCACCACCTAGCTTATTCTATAATCTTAATCAACCAAGTCAAAAATTACAAACTTTTTTTTTTAAAAAGAGAAGCGACGAAAACTAAGCTCATAGCCATCTCGCAAGTTTTTGATTAATTAAACCTCTAACCCCCGACGCCGTAATATTACGAGTACATTCAGCTAAATTTAATTAAATTTTCAAGGGTAAACATTAATTTACTGAATCGATTCAGTACAAGATTTTGATTAAATTATATAATTACAATTATTAACATGGACTTAAAAATCGACTATTTGATTAATCGAGTTCAGATCGCCATCCCTATGACATATACCTTGGTGGCAGTGATGTCATATCTACCAACTTTTTGGTAGATCTACCAATTTTCACTTCAGTCTACCTATCTACCACCCTAGACCTAAAAACTACCTACTTTTGAATAAGTTTGACATATCACCACTTTCAATTATTTTTATATTGACAAGCTACGTTGAGATGTGTTGCAAGATTCATGCGACGATGCATCAAGCATACATAGAGTGCAGGCTATAAACCACAATAAAAAAAACGTTAGCAACAGTTCGCCGTTCACGCTCTTTGACATTATTATTCTGTTCTGTGGCCCATTCCCGGTTGGTTTCTTGTAGAATCAATTGTGAATATTTGCTCTTGTTTTGTGTTGTTTATACATAACACTTTTATGGCATGACCCGGGATTCGAACCCGAGGCCCCTTGATTGGCAGTCGCGTATGCGTACTATTAGTATTAGTACCGCGCCTAATCAAAAAGTTAGAATTGATCGGTGTTCGGGGCCTTGCACTGAATATCTTCAGGAGTTACCTAAGTGATCGTTCCCAAATTGTCAAGATCGATAAGTACAGCAGCAAAGTAATGTACCTTAATTACGGAGTTCCGCAAGGAAGTGTGCTAGGGCCTACGCTTTTCTTGTTATACATAAACGATCTCTGTGGGCTTAATCTGTCCAACGCCAACATAATTACTTACGCCGATGATACTGCTATATTGGTCCGGGGCAGGGATTGGAGTGAAGTGCGCTTGTCTGCCGAGTCAGCGTTGAAGGACACGATAAAATGGCTAAATCATAATCTACTTTCTCTCAATTTTACAAAAACAAAGTTCATTACATTTAGTCCAATACTGTCATCACAACCAACCGCTTTTGACAATTTGACGGTCCATGAGTGTGACTCAATTGTGAATAGTCACTGTAACTGCACTAAAATCTCACGCACTACAACAATAAAATATCTTGGCGTTTATATTGACAACACATTATCATGGAATTGTCAAATAGACTCACTGGTATCGAGAGTACGCAAGTTCATTCATGTATTCAAACATTTGAGAAGCTCGGCTGAGTTTTCAGTCCTTCGTACGGTTTATTTTGCCTTAGCCCACTCAATTATAACATACTGTGTGCCTGCTTGGGGAAACGCTGGAAAATGCCTATTACTACGTTTAGAGAGAGCCCAGAGAGCGGTGCTAAAAGTCATGGTTCACAAACCTATACATTTCCCAACTAGTGACTTGTATCACCTGTGCAGGATACCTACGGTGAGACATTCCTTTATACTGCACACGATCCTGCGTAAACATGCTGAATTACCTTTTAATCTTGATCTGTGTTCACGCAAATGTCGATCAGACCGGGTATGTCCCATTCACACTACTAAACTGGAGGTTGTACGTCGCCAATACACGCACTTTGCTCCATCCTTATACAACAGAATCAATAAAGTTTTAAACATTTATTCACACTCTTCGCGCGAATGTAAGAAAATTATAGATGAATGGTTGACTTCCTTAACATATGATGAACTTGATTCAATAGTGAAACTGTAGTTTTGTTATAGCTCTTTCTCCATCTTTCTTCTCAAACATTCTTGCAATCACTCATATATGGTTGAGTCACCCGTCACTTACATACCAACACACACGCACACATACACACATACACACACACACACACACACACACACACACACACACACACACACACACACACACACACACACACACACACACACACACACACACACACACACACACACACACACACACACACACACACACACACACACACACACACACACATAGTTCATTTATCTTTGTTATTATTCCATAATTTTGTATCTTATAACTTACCTAAACAATGCTTACATAATTAGTAATGTAGAACTGATATCTGTAATTTTCTGGAGGTGGGCGATAATAGCCA
This sequence comes from Phragmatobia fuliginosa, assembly GCA_932526445.1. NCBI lineage: Eukaryota > Metazoa > Arthropoda > Insecta > Lepidoptera > Erebidae > Phragmatobia > Phragmatobia fuliginosa. The sequence continues at coordinate 45,347,370 of OW052057.1, read as the reverse complement.
CGACACAGTTTATAACTAATGTGGTTATTTACGTACACGAGTGATTTTGTATACTGTTTCCTTGTTCTAATAAAGATTTTTATTTATTATTTTATTTATTATTATTAGAGCGATGAGGCAGTAGGTATATATGTCTTAAATAAATTATATATAATTAAAATAGAACACCTTTTTTCTTACGTTACCGAAAAGTGATTTTTATTAAATAACATATTTTCTTTGCCTTGGAAAAATAGTTTTAAAACTTATGACCAAACCTATCTCTATATATTTCTTTTCTTACCAAGAATATAAAACGTGTTTGAAAAGATATCAGCCGAAAAACCAACATCAACTGAAGCACGATTTCATAAAAAGTACTAAAAACTAACTAAAACGAAGTTTCTGAACAACAACAGTCATTGTTTTCACGTTCAGTGGATATGATTGATTAAAATATCAGTATCATATCGGTGTTATAAACTCTTTTGCAAAAAAAACGGGCACTTAAGCAAAGAACTATTTTATAGTTACTGTTTGTTTGTTTGACAATTTTAGGTATTGTTATCTTCAGAATTTTATAAATTAATTAGGAAGGAATAGTTTTCATCAGTTTTATCATAACTTTTTGATTAAATTATTGAGAAATAATGTTTAAGCTCAAAACACTATTATTGTACCTGCTCGCTAAATAAAAATGAAACGCGTTAATTTCTTTGTTTTTATTGAATACATTAAAAGCAGATAAAAGTTTAGTATTGAGTGTGACCCCCTCTTGCTGAAATCACGGCTTGCATTCGTCTGGGTATGCTAGCGGGTATATCTTTTACGGTTTCTTGGGGAATACGTTCCTACTCCGCGGCAATCACATTCTTTAGCTCTCTTATGGTCTGCGGAGAGGGCTGCACAGATCTCACTCGTCGCTTCAGAACGTCCCAGACATGCTCTATGGGATTGAGGTCCGGACTTCTAGCTGGCCAGTCCAAACGACGAATTCCGACTTCTAGCATATACGCTTCCATATCGCCAGACCGGTGGGAGCGAGCGTTGTCGTCCATAAAAATTGAGTTTTCGCCAAGAGCGGTCAAAGCGGTGCATAAGGAATTAGAACTTCCGTTATGTATCAGTGTGCAGTCAGTGTACCGTTTTCGATGAAGACTATCTCCGTACGATCCATAGAATTTATTCCTGCCCAAAACATAACAGAGCCCCCTCCATAAGGTGTGATTTCTTCAAAACATGCCTCTGCAAAGCGTTCTCCTCATCTACGTAGCACTCGCCAACGTCAGTCTTCACCATGCAGAGATATCCTGGCTTTATCGGAGAACAATACCTTACCCCAGTCTTCATGAGTCCTTGACACACAATTTCGAGCGAAGCTAAGCCTGACAACTCGATGTCCACGGAGTAATTTAGGGCCGCGTGACGGGCGATGACTTTGTATATTAGCAGCTACAAGTCTCCTCCTGACCGTCCATAGACTAATTTGCACATTTCTTACTTCTTCGAGTCTGTTCTTGAGGTCCTCATAAGAAGATTTGCGATTTCTCAACGCTTGACTAACTAGAAAACGATCATCCCGTGGTTCGGTATATGTCTTTCTGCCAGAACCAGGCCTTCTCTTGACGGAACCGGTCTCTTGATAGCGCTGCCAGGTCCTTTGAACTGTCGACCGACTCACATTTAGCCTCTGAGCCACGAAGCATTGGCTGCAACCTTCTTCGAGCAGCGCAATAATTTTGCTCGCTTTTATCACTTTTCTACCATTTTCGAGATTGCTAAACAGCAATAACAATACTTTTAAATGTCAAAGAAATCAGATAATTTAATAAAAATTGACAAAAAGTTAATTAGAGTCGATATTAACTGTAGGGAATTCGCGCCACAAAGTGTAGGTATAAGTTGTTTTCTTCGAAAACCAGGCTCAGTCAAAAATTTGAATTTGGAAGGTACTCTTATAAACATTATGGCACTTTTATAACTGGCCAGTAACATGTTCAAATGAATAAAACCTTTTTGGTATTTTATTTTTTTCAGCCAGGAAGAAAATCGAAACCGCCCGTTTTTTTTGCAAATGAGTGTATAATCAAAAAATCGGCCAAGTGCGTGTCAAGCCACGCATAGAATAGTGTTTCGTAGTCAGCTATACTGGTAGGTAGATTTAACATCGTGTCCAATACCTAATTGTTATGTTTACTTATTATTTCTTTATTTTGGTACGCAGTTTTCCAAGTGAGTTCATTTTACAAGTTAGGCCCCTATAACTCCTGAAATACAAAAGTTATCAAAACCGATATAGTTTTCCTTGACAGTCAATATATTGGCGACTAATTCAATTGACATTTTCAATTGTTTTTGGCCGTTTGGATTTAAGGGGGGCGCTTTAAAGTTGAATAACTCGTACGCGGATACCTAAATCAAAAAATGGCTTTATCAACCTCGCAATGTGTTTATAGATCTATCTAATGATAGAAAATATTAATTTACCACTAACCTATAACTTAGTACTCACTAAGACTGCTCCAGATAGACCTAACCTAAAATAAAGTGGAATATACATAATATATATGTAAGTATATATATATTCGTAGAATACACAAGCTACTACTGGAATGTACTAAAATAAACTATAAATCAAGCAGCATATAAATAAGAAAGAAAAATTAAATTAGGTTAGAAAATGATTGAAGATTGAAAATAATCGAAAATAATTTGGGCGGTAGGCCGAGAACGGATGGACGGATGAACGGACAGACGGACATGACGAATCTATAAGGGTTCTGAGTCATGAACTACGGAACCCTAAAAATCTTCTAAATTGAGGTGGTAGATTACCAATTTTGCAATTTACATCTAACAACTTCTACCAACATTTGGCACATAATCTACCGATTTTCTGTAATTCGGGTTAGCAACACTGCTTGGTGGATACACTGGATACTGACAGCGACAGCACTCACAGCAAAAAGTCAGTCGCCCTTTCACTTGGCTGGTAGCAAGCAACTTGTGCAGTCGGAAGAGAAGCACATATACAGAGACATTGATCAAAAATTTAAGTTAAAGTTAATCAAAAGCGATGGACTTCACAATAAATTTATTGTTGCCGAAGCAGATTACAAAATTAAGCCATAATCTGGTGATACCAGATTATGTGGCGGACGCGCAAACCTTAAGGTAAGTGTTTTTTTGGAAATAATTTATTGATTAGTCTATTGGACATTGAAGAATACAAGTTTTTAGTGGTCATTTTTCGTCGTTTCAAGCCAAGATTGCACTACACCTAGTCAAGATTTATTTATTTGTTAAGTGCAGCTCAAGGAAGTTGAAGTGGACTTGCTTCTTATACAGGACGTGGAAGATTATTGACTAATTTACATGAAATATCTCCTAGTTCAAAATAATTGCTGGTTACCTTTGAAACAATGTTATGTATTATAATTGTTTAAAGTCCCTGATGTGCCCTGAAACACTGCAGTGATGAAATGTTTGTCCTTGGTAACCAAATAAAACAATTCTTAAATTGTTTTGTCTTTCTGTCTATGAGTCTGTCCGTCGGTCAGTTAGTTTCTTTTGGGTAAAATTTACTAAATTAAGGGATTCAGTTTGTGATCAATATATTTTGTCTTGCTAAGAAATGGAGTGATTTGAACATATTTTTATTTATTTTTGTAAAAAATTATATTGTTGAGAAAGATATATAGTTTAAAGGAAGTACTGATCGGATTTGAAAATTCTTTCAATGTCAAAACTTTCATGAACTATTGAAAAATTCTAGTTAGCCTGGCAACAAAAGGCTGTAGTCTATATACATATTTATATTTTTGAAGGTGGACTTACTATATTACCTGGTTTAGCATAGTTACATTGTCCTTAAATTTAATAAAATGCCAAAAACAATGTAACCAAATATTGTAAAAACTATGTTGGAAAAGAGTGTCCATGGAGTTTCTTGTCTGTTCTTCTCCATAGGATCTATGAATTGGAACAGACTATTAGCTTCACGACTGACTACTTGACATTTCAAAAGTGCTGTTGTATTGGTTTATTTGAAATAAAAATAGTTGGATTTGATTTATTTATGGTAAACTTTGGTCACACAGTAAATATCATGCTACAACAAAAACTAATATATTTTAATCTTATATATTTAGTTAGTTCTAGTAGTGCTGTTGTATATTCTAATTATTTTTGTTTTCTAACAGATTGGCAATAGGGTTTTTGTCCAAGTGGATCGACGAACTTGGCGAGGAGTCAGCAGCGGCTCAAGGCTTGAGCAGAGTCATTACCTCAACAGACAAGCTCAGGAAGTCTCCTGACCATATGCTATTCTTGTTAAAGATTGACTCCTGCTGCCAGTGAGTATAATACATACTATCAAAATTATTTGATTCACATTAAATAAACAGTGGCCCATACATTCGAATCATTCTACATATTTTAAATTTTACAACTTTCATATTCTGGTCATTCTACTCTTATATATTAAGGCCAATAATAAAGCCAATTGAACCTTTCGCATCTGAAACTCGATCATCATTCATGGAGAAATTCTGGTACTGTAAATCTTAGTACAAATATTAGTCGTTTAAATCAAGCTATCATACTATATTTTAAGTGATAGCGTTAGTAAATGAGACTTCCCCCCCCGCCGATATATCACTCCGTGCTTAATATATGATGTTTTTTGTTTTGTACAACACCATAGTCCTATATGCGTCACTATTTTCTTAACGCGAATGGACCATAACATATTCTTCGTGGGTGTTCTTCAGCTGAAGTGTGGATGATGATGAGCTTTTCTTCATGTATAATATTTCCGTGCTAGTAATAAAATAAAATCACAGCCAACTGAGATGATATGATTTTTTTTGTATGCAGGGGGGGGTAATGGGGTTGCTAATACTCCCATTTTTTTACACGCTTTTTATTAGCTACACCTGTATGTTTGTAAACAACACCTTTGGGTGCGATTTTGACCTACTTTAAGCAGCCAGTTTTTGGTCAAACTTTGTAGATTTATCGAGGACCGATGACTATACACTAATTTGAAAAAAAATAAAAAGAAAATGTATAAACAAATTTATTTATATATAAAATTGCTTATATAAATAATAGTTTATTTATCGATATGAGTAGGATAATTGTTTCAATATTATCTTTAAATGCAACACACGCTTTATATTTCATTATTTTTATTTTCTTATTACACCTATTAATTGATATTTATTATAATTTTCTACATTATTCATAATACAAATTTTTAAGCTATTATTTATTTTTTGCAACTATGAAAGGTCCACATAATTATTGAAATTATCCACCTTGCTGGCTGCTTTCAAGATGATATTAGGCTGTAAGGATATTATGTACTGTTTGCTTGAAACAAAGTTTAAAAATATTTTTATTTTTGTACTCCGACAAGTTCAGGAAATACCTCTTGACAAAACCATAGCGTGTCGAAGTAGATCGGCATAAACGAAAATGATAGAGATAGATAAACCATCTAATATATAAAATTGTCGTGTCACAGTTTTCGTTGCCATACTCCTCCGAAACGGCTTGACCGATCTTTATGAAACTTTATATGCATATTCAGTAGGTCTGAGAATCGGTCAACATCTATTTTTGATACCTCTAAAACGCGAGCGGAGCCGCGGGCATCAGCTAGTGATCTTATAAAATATTCCTAATATTTAACCAGCGATCATAGGTACATAACGTACATAAAGAATATTTATAAGAAAATTGAATATATAATAGCGTCTACCTATGTGGGCGCCTCTCGGGGTCGTTTCTATGGATACAAGTGAAGATGGAAAAATCAATAACGGGTCTACATCCAAATTTGCTTCATTTCATTATACGCGAACTTTAACAGATTCATAGAAAATAATGAGTTATTTATTTAAATATTTATGAAATGAAATATTTTTGGAGTCGATTTCATTATTAGACTTATTTATAACATCTTCCAGTACAACTAGTTAGTCTAGAATATCTGTGTTAAGGTGTATTATCATCGTCACAACATTGATATTGCTACTTCTTATTATGCAGTCATCGGTCTCCCGTGGCTGATTGTAAAATTTCGTGTGAGATAAAAAATTAAACTCTTGTTCAAATTACAAAATATTATATTAAATGGATATGAAATGACTATTTAAGATGATGAAACTTTCTAGTCGTCGAAAGAAGAAATGATTACATTAGCGTAACATTATTATGTGACGCAATTCAATGAATATATGTAAGGAAGCAGCCGCTAGTAATTACAGTGCAAACTCAATATAACAAATCCGATGGGAACTCGTAAATATTCGCTATATCAAGTAATTTGTTAAACTGAGGTTTGTTATATTGAGGTAAGGTTGGTCTAAAATTTGTTATAAAGAGGTGAAAAACATTTTTTTTATTCTACTGTTTACATTCAACTTTCTTCTTCCGAAAACATATCATTAAATTTTAAAATTGTAGTCAATGTACTTGCGGGAATCCTGAACTTATTAGCTATGTCTAATTTTTTCGTTGTAGGATTTTTGTCAACATAGTTGTTGATGTTTCGCTCTTCTGCGACTGATAAGGAACACCTTTTACGTTTCTGAGTCATTGCTACTAGAATCTTCAACAACAGTGCCGAGCAGCACTGTTAACACTACTTTCCATCAAACGACTTAGATTGTTTTACGAAAAAAATGTATTAAAAAAAACCTGTAGCAACTGAATCGCATACAATGGGATTATGGGTCATATTGATGGAAACGTTATATAGAGGTTTTTGAGTTGACAAAATTCGTTAATTAGAGGTTTTACAGTTTTTTTGTAAGTTGAAAATTCGTTATAAAGAGGTTGTTCGTAAAAAAAATCGTAATATAAAGGTATTATTTACATTGACTCTTATGGACCATTCAAGGGGATTACGAAAAATTTGTTAAATCGAGGAATTCGTTAAATTGAGGTTCGCTATATTAAGGTTGCACTGTATTTAACACTTTTGAATTTTAAAATTTAAAATGGCTGACAACCTTTGAACACGAAGACTTCTCTCAATTTTAGGAAATGTAAAGAAATCGTTAGGGCTTAGGTCAGGACTGTATGGAGGATGGTCAAGAATTTCTACTTTTTCAAATACTGAAAAGCTGAGCTGCTAAAAGTGAGTTTTTAGTTTTTTGCGATGTCGAAATTTATTAAGCAAATAATTTGCATTATATTTTGTTTGCGGAATCATTTTTCTGCTGCGGATACGTTGAGGACGGTGCAGAAAGTTTTTGGTAATGAGACTGTGTCTGAAAAAAGGCTTACAAATGGTATGGTCATTTCCAAGCCGGCCGTGAACGTGTCGAAGACGAAGAGGGTCCTGGGCGACCATCAACCTCAATCGACGAAGCTCACGTCCAATAAATCAAGAACTTGGTGTTGAAACACCGTCGATTAACGATTAAAGACCTTACTAATGAAGTTGGCATATCTAAAGGCACAGTCAATACCATTTTGAAGGATGTTTTGGACTGGTACCGAAAACAATGAATTTTTTGAAAAAATGGCTTGATCATTTCGCCAAAAGCTCAACACATATCGTTCTGCAACCACCGTACTCACCTGATCTGGCGCCGTGCGACATCTGGCTGTTCAACAAGCTCAAAAGACCGCTCCGGGGACACCGTTTTGATACGATAGAGGTAATTCAAGCCGCAGTGAAGACGGAACTGAAGGCCATTCCAGAGAGTGACTACAACCAGTGTTTTGAAGATTGGAAAATCCGTTTTCATATGTGCATTGCATTGGGATGGGAGAGGATTACTTTGAAGGGGATGAAATTAATTTGGAAGAATTAATAAAGAATTTTCAAAATAAATACAATGTCACCTTATTTTTTGAAAAATACGCAAAGCAACAACACAGAGAGAAGGAAAACTTGTAGACGAAAACTTTGTTTCGCAGAAGTCTATGCCTAGCAAGAGAGTATTAAAGTGTGTTTATCTGATGATTAGAATCATCACTGTAATTAATTCAACAATAAACGTCTTTCCATACAAATATAGCATCAATTCATTTAGTTTTAATATGAAACATAAATAACAACGTTAACAATATATATCTCATCATTATATTTCAACTACCTACCTATTCACTAAGCTTTATATAAATGTATGCTACATCAAACGCTCCCTCGATTCCTTTGATCTCCCCTCGAACCTTCATTATTCAAATTACCGACTTGAGTAACGGTTAGTGCTCCGCGTAAGCCCTAAGACCAACCCTAAGTGCTGATCCACCCCTAGGCTAAATGTAATAATTCCACTCCACTGTTTGCTTGTCTGTCATTATTTGCTTTTTAGCCCAGTCATATTAGGTAAAAAAAGGGGTCAACCTCGGAATGAAAGATAATAAGCTGCAAATTGGTATGAACCTTTGTTTTGTCATTCTAAATGTTGTCTCAAAAGTCACAATCGTTATCGTGTCCGCGTCTCAAGATATTCAAGGTCAAAGGTCACAAAAATCGGTTTTTCGCGAATATCTGGCTTCCTATCGGTTAAATGAGATTTGCATTTATTATAAAAGTTGTAGGCTATAAAATTCCCTACAACTTTTGTTTAAACTTTTTTTTCATACGACCAACCGTTTTGAAGGTAGAGCGCGAAGAGTGCACATCGTACAGTCATATACGGCCTAATGCAAGGTCAAGCGTGAGTTATGGTTATCAGTACGTTATAAAGTCAATTATTTACTTGGAAATTATAATTATTAAACAATGCCTATTATTTATGTACTAACTATTAATTATTTATATCTAATTAAAGTAAGTAACTTGATTATTTATATATAATTATTCATATTTAACTATTTAAGTATAAAATATTATTAATTCTGGATTATATATTTTAGTTTTATTTTAAGTTAACACGACATTATATAAATCAAATTTACAAAACTAAATAAACCTGTACAACTGTCAACACTTCCACCAACAAGTGTAGCAGCTCATCAACACATAAAACGTGTCTACTACCAGATTCAAACGTGGTTAGGGAAGGACTTAGAACCTCAAGAATGGGGCTGGATGCTTGAAAATGAAATCCTGGAGCCCATACGAACGTTATTACCTCCAGCACCAGCCGAACTACTAAACGTAATATTTTGCAATTGCAAAAATGGTTGTGGTTCCCGCTGTGGATGCAGAAAATCAGGGCTACAATGTTCTTTAGCTTGCGGCCAGTGCAACGGACAAGCTTGCCTCAACGCTTCACTGTATCCAAGTAATCCCGATGAAGAAAATACATATGATCCCGATATTCTGGAAGGTTTGGAGATGAACATGACAGATAATGAGGATGATGACAATGAATCGAACATTTTTGAGCAACAAGAAGAAGAAGACGACGAAGAAGAAGAAGATAATTAGCTTCCATTTCCAATTTCATTACAATTAAAATCAACAAAGATACTTTTGATATTTGAACTCACATTTTGATAAATGTATATTATGCCGTATTTAATAATAAATAAAAATATGTGTAAAATATATACTCTTACTATCATTTTAACTTAAAATAAAACTAAAATATATAATCCAGAATTAATAATATTTTATACTTAAATAGTTAAATATGAATAATTATATATAAATAATCAAGTTACTTACTTTAATTAGATATAAATAATTAATAGTTAGTACATAAATAATAGGCATTGTTTAATAATTATAATTTCCAAGTAAATAATTGACTTTATAACGTACTGATAACCATAACTCACGCTTGACCTTGCATTAGGCCGTATATGACTGTACGATGTGCACTCTTCGCGCTCTACCTTCAAAACGGTTGGTCGTATGAAAAAAAAGTTTAAACAAAAGTTGTAGGGAATTTTATAGCCTACAACTTTTATAATAAATGCAAATCTCATTTAACCGATAGGAAGCCAGATATTCGCGAAAAACCGATTTTTGTGACCTTTGACCTTGAATATCTTGAGACGCGGACACGATAACGATTGTGACTTTTGAGACAACATTTAGAATGACAAAACAAAGGTTCATACCAATTTGCAGCTTATTATCTTTCATTCCGAGGTGAAAGCCCTAATATGACTGGGCTATTTAGACATAAAAGGCCCGGTGTTTTTGAGTGCATTGAATAAAAATTGCAGATTGAAAATTGCAAAGACGAGTTTAATTTAAAATGACTGGCTGGCACGCATGCCGCTGGCTAAATTGAATCTTTGTCGTTTATGTGGCAACACACGTAACCAGACTTTTGGGTTTTCAATATCTTTGTACGGTTCTTTATCCTTAGTCTGCCGTTTGTGTATTTATGTAGTACATGGAAATCTATCTATATATATTATCTAACATCCTGAAGTGAGGATCTTGTTGCTGTTATTCCAATCATGCAGTCAGTAAACAAACGGATTAAAAAGTAAAGAATTCTTAATATTTCATGCTGAACTCTGGAGATCCATATTCATCCATCATTTTTTGTAGTGCCAGGATTTAGGGGGGAGGAAAAAAATATCTCTTACCTCTCAGTTATGCAATATGAATAAAATCTTTATTATTAGATACACATCACGCCTAGCACGATACTAATAAAGTCAGAAAAGGTACTGAAATTGTTTAGAACAAATTGGTTATTCTGAGAGATGTGTTGTATTTTTTTTAATGTAATGAAATGTAAACCGATGAGAACTGTTTTAAGAAGGTAAATTCAATCCGACTACAACATCGATATTTGTATTTTTTCTTCTTTTTACATTTTACACATTCTTCGGTTTGGTATGTTTCACAGTATTTTATTTTTATAATAACATGTGCATTGATGCATGTGAAAAATACACATTTACACATTTATTTTTCAACAATAATCGTAATTTAGGTATTGTATGCATTATTAAAAGGCCCTACTGATTCTTAGAATAGGACAAGAATACATTATATAATATTTACTGTGCCTTTAATCACAGTCAATTAATTTACCTTCCTCTCTGTTCTTTACTTTGCATGTTGCCCTTGGTATGTTGATTAATTATCAATATATCAATCACTCAACCCAACATCATCAAATTTTTACGTGATCTTCAGTATCTGCCATGTATCTTCTAAAATCTTCTTTCAATGTGCCATCCCAGTTAATTTATTTGGTCTGTTAGCTTTATTTCTAATAGACCAAATAAAGTTATCTTCTCCAAGGTTCTCCAAATTATTTCGAACAGAGCTATTTGATGAGCTCTAATTGTATTTTTCTCTATTTTGATGATCGACATAAATTGTTTGTGTTCAAATGAATGTAACTCCTGATTATTGTGGTAAAACTGTGGTGTACTGATAATGCTACAGTTTGTCATTATCACCCATAGTCCTTTTTTCTTACAGTACAAAAACAATGTGATATCAGACAGACACCAAGTCCCAATCTTATCTTATATAATCTTAATAATCTTAATATAAAGCAGGCACCACACTTCGCTATTCGCTATTCGTTATGCGGGTTATTCGCGCGCATACGGCGAAGTGTGGAGAGTATATTCGCCAATATTCGCTTTATTCGTACGCATCGAATAGCTAATCGCATATACGTCGACTTGTCGGTTTTTTGACACACTTCAAAGGACACGAATAAGGCGAATACACGCATCGACTGCCCACACTTCGGACGGGTAGTGAAGTGCCCTGTGCATAACTAACAACCATAGACTATAAAACAGTTTTTGAAATAGATAAATCAATTAAACGATTAAAATAACCTATCATATGATCAAAATAATTTGACTTCATTTAAGTATTGTTTCTGTCAATTTAATAAAATAAAAAGGAAATTAAAATAATATGTTTCGTTCGTTCATTGACCATTAAAAATGACAATGCTCTGTGCATAACTAACAACCATAGACTATAAAACAGTTTTTGAAATAGAATAAATCGATTAAACGATTAAATTAGTTTATTATATGATCAAAATAATTAGACTTCATTTAAGTATTGTTTCTGTGAATTTAATAAAATAAAAAGGAAATTAAAAGATTATGTTTCGTTCGTTCGTATGGTTTCGTTTTGTTCACCATAAAAATGACAATGACACATCTCTACAACACACGTATTTGCCTTAGTTGATATACCAGTACGAAGTGTGGTGGCGTGTTTGTTGTTTGCGCGCATAACAAATATTCGGGCTAATACGGCGTAGACAAATAACGAATAGCGAATAACGAAGTGTGGTGCCTGCTTAACATTTTAAAACTTACAAGGACAATGATTAGTCATTGTGATTTATCAATGCGAAATATAAACATGACTACGCTTGCGGTACATAAACCGTCGTGTTCACCATAGCAACGTTAAGGCCAGCAAGTTGTGGAATATGGTGCGCTGAGCGTCCTTGCTACATCTACATGTACGGTATTATCATATGGAGTAGTCGCGATTACAACGCTGTGCTCGCCCTGCATGCCCACGCTGCGAATTATTCCACTTATCCATGCGCTCCAATCTCAGTCTTTAACTTCAATCAGTTCATAAGTGCACTACAATGGACTCGTGGAACATTTTATGTATTTACTAGCTTTCGCCCGCGGCTCCATCCGCGTGTGTCTCGATTATTGCAGTATAAAGTAGCCTATGTTTTATTCTGATTTATAAGCTATATTACTGTAAAGTTTCATCAAAATCCGTTCTGTAATTTTTGTGTGAAAGGCAAAAAACATACATGCATACATACTCACAAACTTTCGCGTTTATAACATTTGTAAAGGATAACTGTAGTAGTCATTTCTATAGACTGCACTACTGACGTCTTCTAGCTATACATTATTTATCACCTGTATCAAAGCAATGCGTTATTTATGTATTTATAAACTTTATGTACTAAATTTGTACATCGGCGGACTTAATACCCAAGCCATTCTCTTCTTTCGTTCTTCGCGTCGTTCTACTCAGCATTAATGTTAGGCGTTTTTTACATAGCCTAGGTTGTTCCGACGGATTCGCTGGCGTAATATTAATTATTCTATCCCATAACCAAATTGCCTCCTCAAACAATACTTTAATTAAGTATTTTTTTTGGATTCCTTCGTTAAAATGTTTGTGGAAAATTTCGTAATGGGTCTGTCTATTAGTCATTTGAAGCTCGAAAGGAGGAGGAGGGACATCGGTTAAAAACACGAAATATAACAAGGGCGGATGGGGTTGTGGTATAAGATATTACGTATCTTTATATTTTCGTCAATCACGCGATTTCTAAACTGAAAAACGGCGTGTAGTGTCTTTGATTCACCGTTGCCAGACCAAATTTTAAGATTATTAGTAGGTACCTCACTAAACATTACCAAGGGGGTTAAAAATGCTAAAATAAATTACTTGATTAATGGTCTTTGAATGGATATTGTTTCTTTATATATAAAAATTTATTACAGAATAGGCAAATCCGTCTCACTTGTCACTTGTGTGTCAGAACTTAAAAGTTTACATTTTTCCAATCCGTTCGTGAAATCTACGCTATTGTTATTCCACATTAAGCACTACTCCCAGGCACTTCGTCCAGGATGTAGAATATTAGGTAACTGGACCTGCGCACTACAGTATCTTAGTCCTAGGGAAGGGGGGTGAGGCCATCTAAAAATAACTCTCAGCGCCCGAGCCCATATCGTTATAACAGTCACCGGGATTGACATTTAATTCCAAATGAAATTAATTTGTATACTTGATTATTCTCATTCTTTAAAAAAATGTATGGGAGCTTTATTCCTACTTACGACTAAATCATTGAAGGAATAGATAGAAACATATTGAAACATTGTTATTTTTCAGACTATTATTGCCAATCGGCTACACTGGGGATCCTGAAAAAAAGACAGTATAAGAAATCATATAAATTAATTTCCCAATGTTGAATCACATTACACTAGATAAAAATCCAAACGACAATATTTGTCTGAATTGTTAACTAGTTATTTTTTCTTAAAATCAATAAGCAAGGGATTTATATTTTTGTTTTTATATATTTCAATCTAGTATATATATAAAACAATATCTTTTGTGATGTAGGCTGTGAGATTGTGCAACTCTTAGAAGATATCCATTAGCATCTCACTGAGCCGCCATAGTATGGGTCGGCAATGTCGCCATGCTTTATTGTCTGCATGCACATTGAGTGTGATGACCACTACACTTGGATTCTGCTGATGCTTTCCATCTGGGAAGAGTAACTTTGGCAAGCATTAACAAATCTGATAAAATTATATGTAAATACGATTTAGTGAAATAATGTATATTGTCTGTACAGATATGTAGAAACATCGAGTGGGGAGATGGATGTCGGTGTAGTCGTTTAGAGCTGCGAATAACTGAGATTGAATCGATATAACCGGGACCTAACCTCCCTCCGCCCACCCCCGACCTCCCGTGCTAGCACTTCCTGGTCACGTGGATGAAATATGGCTATTGATGTTGGAATAAAATCGATATGGCTTGATGCGCCAGCCACCCCGCTACCCGCCACAACCCCTCATCCTGCACCACCCTGTTATCGTCCTTACTACGCAGTTGCATAAAATATGGTTTGGCAGAATTGATTGACACGTGACCCGTCGGGTTGGGACCACCCCCTCGGCTCGGCCCTCTACCTTTAACAGTTAACTTATGTTTATGGTTGAAAAAGGCTCACTCATGTAAATTCTACTTAGAGACAATAATGTTGCCAAAAACGACGTCATTTTTATAACACACAAGCATATTGTACAGCCATCTTTGTATTATCTGTAATGCAATGTGTTCGAACCTGCCATTCCATTTAAATGAATGTTTGGGACTAGATAATTAAAATAGCAGTTGACTGTCATCATTAATCTGGCATTACGAACAATAACGTCTGTAATGCCTTTAAAGATGTAGTGACTCGACCAAACGACAGTCAAACAAATGTTGTGTGCTACGTGCCACGAGATCAGCAAAGTACTGGCTTATTAACTGGTAACTCGTGCGAGCTAAGATGGCACCTGACTCAAATGACAGCCGGTTAAAGTACTGAGTGCAAGAAAAATATAATTTACTCTAGTTTTTTTAAATTTCAACACTTAATATGCTTTAAGTAGTTTCTCATAACATACTACTTTATCTTAAACGGTACTTTACTACCTGAGATAAGGAAATACACATGCATACCAATAGGAAGCAGTCCTTATTCATTATTTACCCGAATGCATTCTTCGTGCAGTGATTTAAATGTTATTAGGTAATACCTAATAAACTAAAATTATTATGGCGAGATTCGTGCAACGGTAATAGTGATGCTAACGCTACTCGCAAGACGACCGAGGGGTATCACGCGGGGGAACGGTATCATGTTTCGTTTTGAGCCAGGTGCCATCTTAGCTCGCACGAGTTATACAAGATATTGCGCCGAGTCTATCATCCTAAGATATAGAACGATTTATTCGTTAGAATGTAATACGAGGGGAAGTCAAAAAGTTCGCGGAAGTGCAGGGGGTTGAAATTAAACACAAAACTATTTTTTCTTTTCAATATATTCTCTCTTAACCCTAATACATTTTTCAGATCTTTCAAATAATTTGTTTATGTCATCAAAAACAAATGATTTATCTTTGGTGTCAAAATAGGCCGAAATTGCCGACTTGACTTCTTCATCGTCGTCAAATTTCCCAACAAGCAGCTGTTTCTTCATTTTTGGAAATAAATAATAGTCACTAGGGGCTAAGTCTAGACTGTAGAGTGGATGGTTTAGCTGTTTGAAGCCGCATCGCTGAATGGCAGCCGATGCGACATGGCACGTGTGTACGGGAACGTTGTCATGCAAAAGGAGCACCTCTTTTGACAGCTTTCCTTTTCTTTTTTCCTGGATTGCTTCTTTCAATCTATCTAATATAGAAGCGTAGTATTGTCCTGTTATAGTAACACCACGATTCTTGTAATCGTTCAGTAAAATACCTTCTGTATGCCAAAAGACAGTCGCCATGATCTTTCCGAACGATTGTGACACTCTAAACTTATTTGGAGGCGGTGTGCCTTTTTTATGCCACTGCATCGACTCTTGCTTCAATTCAGGTTAATAATGAAGAATCCAGGTTTCATCTCCAGTAACAGTCACGGCCATTACTTCTTTTCTCTCTTTGTAGAGCTCCAAAAACAAGCGAGAACACTCGACGCGTTCGCGTTTCTGCAGTGTCGTGAGCATTCTCGGAACCCATCTTGCACTGACCTTAGTCATCCCGAAATGATGATGTAGAACATTTAAAATACTTGTTTCGGATACTCCAACTATTGCTGCGGGCTGCTTCTTCTTCAGCCTGGCATCTTCTAATATAAGTTTCAACTTTTTCGACGATTGCCGGTGTGGTTGCCTTGATTGACCGTCCAGAACGGGGGTCGTCTTCAATGGACTCTCTTCCTTGTTTGAAAAGACCATGCCACTTGTAGATCATGGTTTTACCAATGGCAAAGTCCCCGTAAACCACTAACAACTCTTCGAAAATCGTCGAAGTTGTTTGTAGGTCGATAACTCAAAGGTTAATTAATCGATTTGGTTCAAACGAGGTATATATACTCTTAATGAGATGCTTATCTAGCGACTACCTGGAAAAGCAAACCTACCCCCACCAACCCCTTCAATCCGCGAACTTTTTGACCTCTCCTCGTACAATAGATGCTATCACATAAATACGTTCCTTAGATCTGCATATTTATGTTAGTAGATAACTTCCATTGCTTACAGATTACAATAACTAAATAGTTTTCTAAATTCACACACTGCTGTCACTTCGCCCAGGTCCTCTTATATTTAATGACGTAAAGTTCTATTGCCGCGTTCAACGAGAAAACAAAATAAAATCATCAGTTTCGAATCGAAATTAGTTATATTGAATTTATACTGCCGTGATTTCACCACCCACCAATCTGCCCCTCAACCTGCATACTCCCCGTTCTCGACGTATTTCGCCTGTCTGCTACCCTCCACCCCCTCCCGTCGCCCTGTCTGAGGCACCTATAGTTACATAACTGTGTTTTAGTTCGAGGAATATAACAACCGCCATGACTTTAAATATATTTCGGCTGCAGTATCGTATCAAAAAATAATTTTCTTTTTAAGATACTAAGAACTATACATGAAAATTGGGCTCCCGAATAAGGGTCTTTGTTACAGTTGCTTTCAGTAGTTACCAAGAATGGAATTGCTTTGCCAAACACTGACCTCGATGTAGTAACAACATGCCTCTTGAGTTGCCGATGTACATGAGCGACTGTTGTTACCAAGACCCTTCAACTTATACAAAAACAAAAAGTACGAAAACGCTTTATAATCTATATTTTCTCACTATTATTGAATGAAACAACTGTCATATTGATGAAACAAAGTTCCTTATCTAGTTGACCTTGGCGATTACCAACAACATACCTATGTAGAAACCGGTTTGCCTACATGTTTTATCTATGACTCCTTACAACTAGAATATGACCCCCTCGTTTCACGTTAACGACATCTCAGAGTAGGCGACTAAGTACTCTGTGTTTATATAAAACCCAGTAAATTCACGAAAGTAAAATTACTCCGTACAAATGTTTCTCAACAGTTACAAAGACTGAGTAGTAAGGTTCGTAGAAGCCTTAGATGTGTAGCTGGCGGTCCTCATAAATGCCTAATTAATTGCTATATTAAACGCTACCACTGCGTTGACATTATAATTGTATGTTAACTTTCGTAACTGGTAATGTATTTAATATATAGATACAATCGAAATTTATCTAATGAATATACAAAATTAGAATATATATCGGATCAATTGAATAAAGAAAAATTAAACGTCTGCACAAATGTTTATAATTAATATAAATTGAAAAAAGAGAAACCATCAAAATTAAAGTTTAAGTTAAAAATGGAAATAAATTTTATCTTAGATTATGTTAATTACAAAATTGAAAGTGTGATTTATAACACATGTAAAACATACAGACACTATGAAGGTCTTGTTATGCTCTGTCTAGTCTTAAACTGTTTACATTGTTAAAATCTATTGTCTATCATTTAAAAATAGACTTATGTCTAGCAAGACTATTAAAGGCAGGTGCATTAATAACATAAAAGTATACATAGTAGATATATTACTGAAATTTGTAGGTCTAAAGTACAACATACATAGTATGACACATCTTAGTATGACATCATTAATTGCCGTGTTCGTTGAAATCAACATACACTAGTTTGTTTAGTTAGGTATATTAGCATACTACCTTACCTATACACCTAAATTGCTAGTCTAGTGATTAACGTATGCAATTGATCAGCAATAGGTCTCGGGTTCGATTCCCGGGTCGGACCAATAATTGGTGTTATTCACAAAGATTTGTTTCGGAGTCTGGGTGTTTTCTATGTAAAATAATTATGTATTTACAAAACAAAAATGTTTATGTATTTATATCAGATGTTTAGTACCCATAATACAAGCTCTGCTTAGTTTCGGACTAGACGTTGTGTGTAACATGTCCGAAATATTTATTTATTTATAGCCAACAGTAAACTAAAAAAATAACAAAATACCTAGTTAACTTTCTTCGAACTTATGTAACTATAATTCTACTAACGTCTACTTTCATGTCCAAATCTCCGTTTATTTAAATGTATAGATCGTATTTATAGATAGTAGAGAGACACAGGCACTTTGACCGTAGTGTGTAGATTATACCTAAATGGTAAACAGCGAATCACTCACTAATGCCTACCAGATTCTCTCTCAATATTATATTATATTTTGTACATAAGTTGGAACATTCATACTTTTATGTAAGTAAACATCATCATGTTTAACCCTTTTAGCACTTAAGACTTCGCGAATTGTCATCTGAATTTTGTACATTTATTTTGTCGATCTATAAATCAATATCATCTGCTTATTAACTGCTCCTGAACGAAAGTCTCTCTCAAGGTATAAAATAAATATTTTGTATTTTTGACATAACGCCATCTTGTCTTAAACTAACCAGAGCTTATATTACAGGTACTAGACACTTGATCTGAATACATAATATGTACTTTTTGTGTAAATATGTACCTACGCATTATACACAGTAAAATACCCAAACATTTTCTTTTCAACACTTGTCTCCATTTCAATTTATTCGATTGACTTCCTAATATGTATAAAATGACAATGGTTGCTGCATTAATGTAAATTACTACGGTGCGTTTAAATTGCCCTTGTATGAAAGGTATAATATCCGAAGGACATTCAACATGATAAGCAAATCTAATTAACTAGCCTATTTGGCGCATCGCAATCCGCATTGGTATGGCTGGTACTAGTATTTGCCATAAAAAATTATTAGCCAACGATGTAACAATGGATTTCGAACCTTTTCAGTACACCTCTATAAGTAGTCGTGTTTTGTTATATAGTTAGTCAGTATTCAACAGAAAGCGTTCTAAACAGGTCACCAGGAATAAGGAACTAGAAGGTAAAAAATACTAGATTTTTTACAGTTTTTTTTTGTCTTCGTATTTTCTGTGTCATTTACTTAATTGTGCCACAAAATTGATAATATTTAAATTCACCTGTACTGTTTAATACCCTCTTCAAATGTATCGTCTTGTCAATACTTGTCTTTAGAGCTATTTATTATAGTTGGTTACAACTATTTCCACCCATTTCAAATTATATTGTTCTCAAACTGATAAACTCGCGGCAATTTGAAATGTAAAGTTTAATGTTAATTCGTATATAGGCGTCCACAAATAAATAATTTCGAGTTAAAGCTTTTACTATTTTAAGATTCTAACGTCGTCTCACAAAAATACAGTAGTTTTTTTAATTATTTTAAAAGAGAACCATTTTCTACAGTTTTCATCGTAAATTTATTGTGGCTTCAAAAAATATTTAGATTAAGATCATTTTAAAATACGAATTCAAATAATCTGTAGCAGCATATTAAGGTGCCCTGGACCGATGTTACTAACACGAATATATCTGAGGAAAGTGAATCGCGTGTAGGAATGATTGAGTGTAACATGTAATGTCTACAGATAATTACAAATACAGGTAGATAAATGTCGGTGTGGTTATTTTTGTCGGCAGATGAGTAATAGAATCGATACTGCAGGGATGCGTCCCTCCCCCTGCGCGGTGTCCCATTTTCGTCCTGTTTACGCATCTAGATTCTAGATTAAATAGATGCATAATGCTAATAAAACTTCGAATAATGCTATTTAAAATAATTATAGTTTCAAAAGACCAAATCGCTTGAACTGATTTTAATGATAATTTGGCATGGAAATATGTACTTTGATTCTTGACGATGGACATAGTCTACTTTTTTACGCGAGTAGAGCCGTGTGCAATAGCTCTATAAGAATATACTATTACAAAGAGCAGAGTTTCAATGAAAACTTTCAGAAACGGGGCAGTTTCTTCTTAGTGAGAGACACAATAACACTAATAGAGGTGGAATAAGTTTACAAAGAATTTTCACGATGAAAAATAAAAGTATTCTATCGGTAATTGGTTAAACTGATATGTAAGACAATAGCGTCACTGATCCTTCCGAAGATGTCGCGACGGCTAAATAAGTTTAACGCGACGTTTCAACGAGGTCAGCAAAGCACCACACTTTTAAATACCACTCATAACCATCCATCATAACGTGACCAACGAATTGCATTATTTACATTTCATATTATCATCAAGATATTTGATTTTACGATATCTAACTAAACTGATGAAACATTTTTTGTCTAGTTTTATGACTGACCGAGGTCTCCTCGAATTAAGAGCACTATAATATTTGAAAAACTGCACCTCTTATAGAGATGACTTAGTAAAACATGTATTTGAAATTGAAGCTGCCTATGAGTTAAATTGAATTAATACGACCTGGAATCAACCACCCACCCCTAACCCCCTTAGTCTGTCTGAGTGGTCCCTATTCTAGACGTATTTTGCCTGGCTGCTGCCACCCCTGTGCCCGTCCCTCTGTCTGGGGCATCTACAAATTCATACATGCATAACTGTGCTTCAACAAACACCATTTGTTTTAGTATCCTGTAATCAAATAATTTTGTTCACATGATAAAAGAACTTTTAATGATAATGATTTCAGATTGTTATGTCATGTCATGGTCCTTACAGAAATGATTTCAGTAGTTATCAAGATTGAAATGCTTTGCCAAACAGTGGCCTCCATGGAGTAATATTGCGAATGCTACATCTAGGCGTTGGAATTGAACCTTAGGCGTGTAAGCGACGCCGCGACAGTTAAATAATTATCCCACAAAAACAACACCTCTATCCGAATAAAAAAGGAATCCATTTCCAAGTTGCTTATCTCTTTTAATGCTCCTATCTATATAAGTTTTATCACAATTATAACAGCCCTTTTGCAAGAAGACGTATCAAAAACTTTTTCCTTCATAATATTAGTAGACAGATTTTGTAAGAGGTCTGGCATGTAAATGGACCGATAAACACTGTCTTAAGATAATGACGAATGCACCCTTAATGTCACAGATATTTTTTCCATTCCAAACATTGATCGTGATCCCTCGACCGACTTTGCGGACTATATAGGTCTGAAGGAACTGCACTTCATATAGGGATGATTTAGTGAAAGATGTAATTAATGCAGATAGGTACAAATGTCGCATAGGTAGATGGATGTCGGAATAAAATAAATATGGCGTGATGCGCCAGCCACCCCGCTACCCCACCACAAGCCCTCATCTTACGTAACATCCTGTTATCGTATGCGTAATCACAGCTGCATAGAATATAGCGCTAGCTGCATTGATCGGAACGTGACCCGCCGAGTTGCGCCCGGCCTCTCGGCCCTCTACCTGTCCCCATCCTGCTATCCTACCGTCTGCGTGCTCCCTGTTCTCGAGGTATCTTGTCTGGCTGCTACCACCCCCTCACCTGCCCCTCAAATTAGTCTGGTGCATAACATATGTTGCTGGCTGTAGGGGGTTGTTTTGACCTTCCTCTCTACCTCAGAACTTTACCATAGTTATAAAACAATATTATAAAATATTTAGTATCCTATAAAGAACTTTTTAGTAGGCCTTTGTTACTGAGTATTTTTACAGATGATTTGTAGCTTTGTTAAACGGTGATTCTTATTGAGTAATTACAGAAAGGGTTCAGTTTACAGTTAAAACAATGTACATTGGGTTAAGAAAAGGCTCTTTACAACTTTATCTGTTGCCTGTTGCTTCACCCACGTGTATGTTATCACATTCACAATAAAAAGTAAACTCCAGAAATCAAAGTTTCTCACTGACGGATTTCACTACAGTCTGGTTTCATTAAGTTGAGTGTTTTAAGTTTTAAATTAAACTGCTTCTATTGTTTCACCTGTTGTAACCAATTTTCAAAGGAATCGGACCTGTCCAATTTCATTAGAACATTGCTCACTACGAGACATCTCGGGGACAAGTACAGTTTTGGCAGTTTAAGTCACAAACTGCCAAAATTTTAACATTGTAACATCTTGCGGTTGGCTTAAACCGTAAGTATTTGTTTCTACATAGGACATTAACTTACATAATTTTAATTATAATAAAACAACATGCCTTGAACAACGTTAATTGAGTTTCCACCTTATAAAGGTATGATTCGGTGAAACAAGTACGAAGTCTGTTGAGTTGGTACGAATTTCGCATAGGGATGCCGGGTTAGTTATTTTTAGCTGCTCATGACTAATGTTGAATCGATATGATCGAGACGTACCCACCCCTCCACCTGCCCCTCAACCTCTGCGCGAGCGTTATTTCGTCGTTTCCATCTCTGATTCGGGTCGTTTCGCGAGTTAATTGCAAATTTATGATACTGGACTTGTCATTGAGTCGGCGGCTCTCGTTTGCTCCCGGCGTGTTTTTACGAATACCAACGAAAAAATACGAACACCTCCTGGAGGGCGGCGAGAGTAGGATACAGCACACAGGCGTGGCGAGCCGTACTTGAACTGAAACGGTGAGTAATTGTGAGCTGCGCATGACTGATGTTAAATCGATTTGGCCGGGACCTAACCACCCCTCTACCTGCCCCTCAACATGAGCTGGTTTTATCTCGTCGTTTTTACGCAGGTGCGTAGAATATGGCGCTAGCTGCATTGATTGGAACGTGACTCGCCGGTTTGCGATCAGCCCGCAGCCCTCTACCTAGGAACTTTTCCATAGTTATTAAACAGTATTATAAAATTAAATTTATTCAACAGTCAGAATAGGCATATGATTAAAAGACGGGTCGCTTAAAAACAAACAGATGGCATAACGAACAAACACATGCTCAGAGATCAGCAAAGTACGATTCTTACGATTTATTTGTTAGAACATAGTGCGAAACGAATAGATGTTATCATATCATATAATAAACTAGCTGACCCGGCGAACTTCGTACCGCCTTAGAATATTAATTCATAATAAAGTATTGTGTTTAGTTATAGTTAATAAATAACTGAAAGTGACAAATCGACAGCAGCGGCAACTAACGGGCACCTGCCATATTCGCTTTGTTCCTGCCTTTTAAATCTGTAATATCTTCAAAAGTATTTATTTAAATTACATACTGTAAAGGGCCATATTAATCTATATTAAATACACAATATAATTAAGGTACTTAATTAGATAAGGATTAATACTGTATTGCTTAAAATCGCTTCGTAAATAAGCGATTATTTCTCGTAAAAAAATAAATAAAAAAATGGTTATTGTGGGTTATCCCTAAGAGATAGATATATACCGTCGCGGACTTTTTTGTAGACCTTTTTAAGATGTACAATACTGTAGTACATTATTTTGATCTATCTCATAGGGTACAGCCAGCGTTTGCAATGTAAGCGTAAAAACATCACATTAGAAACCTCTAAAATTATTATCTACTATATTATGCATGTATTATACATAAAAACCTTCCTCTTGAATCACTCTATCTATTAAAGAAAAGAGCATCAAAATCCGTTGCGTAGTTTTAAAGCTATAAGCATACAAAGGGACAGAGAAAGCGACTTTGTTTTATACTATGTAGTGATATTTCCTTAGATCTGCAAATTTTAACATGATTACTTTCACGGCTTACAGATTTAAATAAGCAGATGGTTTTTATTTTCGTTTCCTAATTCATAAACTTCTGTCTCATTTATATTTGCTGTATAAATGCTAAACATCGTCCAGTTTCGCTCGAACATTAGTATATTAAATAAATAAAATAAATAAGTGGAACTCTTAGACGATATCCACTAGCATCTCAGTAGGCCGCCATAGTATGTAGTATGGGTTGCCATGCTTTATTGTCTGCATTCACAATGAGTGTGGTGACCACTACACTTGGATTCTGTTGATGCTTTCTATCTGGGAAGAGTTACTTTAGCAGGCACTAACAAATCTGATAAAATTAAATGAAAAAACGATTCAGTGAAACATGTATGTAGTCTGCATAGACATGTAGTAACATAGAGATGGATTTCAGTGTAGTCATTTTGAGATGCGCATAAATGAGATCGAATTGATATAACCGGGACCTAACCACCTCTCCACACACCCCCAATCCCCGTGCTCGCACGTCCTGGTCACAGAGGTGGATGAAATATGGCACTAGCTGTGTTGATTGAAACGTCCCGTCGGGCTGCGCCAACCCCCCTCGGCCCTCCACCTCGGAACTCTTATGTTTGTAATGAAGTATTATTATAAAAACTTCACTATTTTAAATACATTTATTTATACAACACAGTGAAGTCAAGGCATTTTTTTTACAAAGGCACGAAAGAAATGTGCAGTGGTCTCTGTCTTTCTTTATGTGTAATACAAGATAAACGCATCATTCCACTTTGTTTGATTAATTGTTCATACTACTGCAGACGAAACGATCATAATTTAAATTCTTCGTTGTTGTTTGTCAGTTTTAAACCCGAATTGTCCATTTTCGGTCCATCTAGGGTACGGGATTGATTTAAACTGCCGTAAATACATAAATTTATAGAGTTCAAAGTAAAACTTAGCTCTCATAGATTGAAACTTTTATTGAAATAATTACTATAACTTGCTCTAACTATCATCCCTTGTTCTAACTCCAAAAGGGGAAATGAAATTGAAAATGAAATTATTCATTTGCAAGAATGTAGTACAGAACAGGTGATAACGATTTTTCAAGAATCGAGCACATTCTACCATAACAATGGTGTGCAAATGGTATAATTTGTCATTTTAATAGATAATTTATTGAGATACGTTATTATCATTACAACATACATTTTAAATTCCGAACTTCAAAAACATAGGACTTTCATACAAACTTTCAACTCCCCTTTCAAAGTTGGAGTTTCATAAATTCCGTTTTTAGCAGATATCTACATCCTATAAAGAATCTACCTGTCAACCATAAAGTTTGTGAGAGATATAGAAATTTAGTGATTAATCAGACAAGCATATGAATATCTGCTGTGTGAGTCTGCTATCTGTTTTGTCACAGGTAGCCCTCTGCAGTTGACAAGGTAATAGTAGACAAACTTTGTAAAGTCTCCATATGACCAGCAAATGGGCCATTATAGACTGGCTTACGATTGACGAATGCGCCCTTAATGTCACATATGTCTTTTCTTTTCCAACCATTGATCATGGTCTGAAGAAACTGCACCTCATTTAGGAATGATTTAGTGAAATAATGAATGCAGATATATAAGTACAAACGTCGCATAGGTAGATGGATGTTGGAATAAAATAGATGTGGCGTGATGCGCCAGCCACCCTGCTGCCCCACCACAACCCCTCATCCTGCAGGTACATAGAATATGACGCTAACTGCAGTGACCTGCCGGGTTGCGACCACCCCTTCGGCCCTCTACCTTGCTCCTCGGATTACACCACCCACCAACCTACCGCTCAACCTGCATGCTCACCTTTCTGGCTGATTTATACCCCCACTCGCCCTGTCTGAGGCATCTATAGTTACATAACTGTGTATTGGTTCGCGGAATATAACAACCTCCATAACTTTAAATACATTTCGTTGTAGTATCGTATTAACAAATAATTTTCTTCATACGATACTAAGAACTATTAATGACAGTGGGACTCCCGAAGAATGGAACTGCTTAGCCAAACAGTGGCCAATAGGCTCACTGACAAAGTTTGACGACTTTCTACCGTTAATGAAGTGTACTAACTGAATCCTTGCGAGTTATTGCGATATCGGGCACTTACATCTGAGATACATCTCGTATAAGAATGATTTAGTGGAACATATATAAATTCAGTGCAGATAGGTGCAAATATTAGTAAGATATGTAGATAGATGTCGGTGTAGTAATTTAGAGCTGCACTGATATTGAATCGATATATCCAGGACGAAGTCTTTGTTATGAGACGGAACTAGCTTTGACACTGACACCCTTAGTCCACAATTTTCAATCATAGTTGATAAGGCCGGCGATGCGGCTACATCTAAAATGCCTCAAATGACTTAAATAACAAATCCTTATAGGAATTCATCAGGCTTTTCAACAGTTTGAGGTGGATACCTACTTCAGGATGACGGTTTTTTTAAACGGACTTATTAGAATAACTTATCGCATATAATAACTTTCGCAATACACCACTAATCCGTTGTGAAATGCATAATGCAGTTTCTTAATTCGATTCTTTGCCAGTTCATTGTTCGGTTTTACTTAAACTACTTGATTACTGACTGACTGACACAGACTAACTTAGTACGTTGAAAGTAATAATCTCCCAACTTAATAAAATATAGCCTTCTTGGAAAATATCGTACAGAACACAAAACTATTAAAACTATTAGAAACGAAAAAACTGCTTAAGTTTTTGTTTGTTTTTATAATAACCATTCTCTTCACTCGTTTTACATATTCGGACCTCAAGATTACTATGGAAAAGGCCACATTAATACGGCATAATGGGTTGACGTGATTGTAATGAGGCATACTACCGTCATCATTGTGTGATTCACGGTCACAACACGCTCCGCTGAGCAAGAAGAGAAATTCACAAAAAAATACACTGACAGCTGGTCTGTTGGCCGGCCACTGAACTGAAAAATATTCTGTGCCGTTTAAAGTAGCGAGTACAAGTGCCAGTGGGTGTGGTGAAATGGGATGACTGTTTACCTTCCCCCGGCACTGATATTCGACTTTGTCTTCGATAGTTTGCCAACTGAGAACCGTACTGCAGTGCCGTCACGGGTCTTGAACACAAACGGCATAGTTTTATACTGTAAAGCACTTTAACCGTTATATTTAAATGAACAAAAAGTATCTTGATATATATAATGTAGATGTATATTTTCACACGAGAATCAAATATATTTTCAACAAATAGTAAATTAAACACGTATGTACATAAGGACATACTTTTTATTTGTCTATAATGCACAAAACGATTACTTTGATGAAATTCCAGGGCTGTCAGAGTAAAATATTCAAATACACACATACTTTAAGTATTTAAAACATCGCCCACCCCTATTAGCTGTGCCAGTAGCCAAGACTAATTTACTTCAGAAAGCACCCCTTACGCAAATTATTGAATTTGGTAACGAAGTTCACTAAAAACTTAATATTTTTTCTTGTCAATTGAGTGTATACGCAAAGTTTTGAACCTTCATAGAACCGATTTGACAAACTTAATTAACATTTAAATTGAATGATGAAATTTAAATCACCAATGCTATCATTTATTTTACTTTTATATTATTACTAGCTTTCGCCCGCAACTCCGCCCGCGTGTATTTCGATTATTGCAGTAAAATGTAGCCTATGTGTTATTCTGATATAAAAGCTATATTACTGTAAAATTTCATCTAAATCCATTCAGTAGTTTTTGTTTAAAAGAATAACAAACATACGTACATGCTTACGATCTTTCGCGTTTAATATTAATATTAGTAAATAATACAATATTTGTGAGATGATCGTCGCCTAATGCCACACCTGACGCTGACGCCACGATGCGGTTTCTACGTGTCACGTTGCACGAAAGTACACCCACATTGTAATGACTCACGGCATCGCATAAGTAAATTACCTAAATAATAAGAAATCAGCAAGCGTATATTATTGTGCGTATATTCAACACGAAAACAACTACTGGATAAGTTGATGAATGATTTTCGTAGAGTTCAATAAACCAAAATAATAAGAGAACTTCGGTAACATAACGACACTTTCATAGGAGACGTTCTCTATTTGGGAACCATCTGAGGGGTCCCTATACTAAAATACCAACCTAGCCCAAAATCCAAAGGAATTCATGAGGCTAGACAGTTTATTGAACAGCTAATTAAGTTAGATGTGAGCGACATAGGACACAAGCACATGTCAACGCAAGGTATATACTAGACGAAAATTTGCTAATTATGGTTGCAAACCATACTATAATATATAACGGAATATTACTATATTTTGGGTCGGTGTATTAAATGTTGAAAAAATGTAGTACGCAAAAGTATAGTATAATTTTCCGAAAATCTGACATCTAAAATCTCGTACGATAAATCTACTGTCTTTGGCTTCGAACTTTAGATAAAACATTGACAATAAGTTAAAAATATAGTTTTTATAAAAATGAATAGGTAGCAAATATATCTCTAGCTATTGTGCTATTTTATCATAAAGTACTATTGGCAACCCTATACTTAGTAGTGTCACTGGTTCATTGGACCGTGGTACATTTTCAAAGCACGATATTTCTGTGTCCACGGCAAAATTGACCACGCTCACCACGACACTGACTTTCTACTATATTAGCGCGTAGCTTTTCGTTGAAAACACGAATCTTAGCCATCTTTAAACTATGTATTACCCGAACGTGTAGGCTATAAATGGTACAAATTTTATTTTATTTTTCTAACTTATTAATGTTTATAAACAGATAAAGCACGTTAATTAAAAAATGCGTCTAACAAAACAGTCCTCAACCCGCACTCAGCCAGTGTGGGGATGTATGGCCTTAACCCTCTACTAAGAGGTGACACGAGCCCAGCAGTGGGACATTTTGGTTGTTGATGATTGATGTTTAACATAGATGTTTGCTTTGTTCTAGGGGAAAAGGTGCCGTGGTTGGTCTTCTAAAAGTCGGGTACAAAAAGTTGTACTTGTTTGATTTGAACAACAAAGTTCGGGAGGTGGAGCCGCTCTGCGTGTTGGACTTTTATATTTCAGCGGAACATCAACGCCTAGGACTCGGCCGAATACTGTTTGATTACATGCTTGCAGTAAGTACACTTTGTAATCTATACAAATAAATAAAATTGAAGTGTCTGTTGGTAATATTAAATTACCAGTTTTTTATTAATACGTCTGATATATATAAATAGTACGATGCTTACATATATCGTAAAACTAATTTTAATTTTCGTATCTGTCTCTTTGTCCCGCTAAATCTCTGAGACTAGCACATTTTGGAGTAGCTTCGATGCGCAGCATTAGTCGTAATTTTTAACAATAACCGTGGGTAACATCGCGTGAACCAGCGAGTAGTAAATAAAACAACTGTGTTCATTACACTAGGGTAACAATAATTACTTCTGTGTGTTAGGACATGGAGACCCACCCCTATGAGCTTGCCATCGACGGACCAAGCCCCAAGATGGAAAAGTTCCTTGCGAAGAACTATGGCATAGATAAACTCGTACGTCAAAATAATAATTTTGCAGTGGCTCCGCAGTTCTTCGACAATGTGATGGATAACAGGTATGTAAGCCCTTGTTCTACCTTGTACTACATATCGACGGCAGAAAGCGGAATTGTCATATCTCGAAATATACAACTTCACCATTTCGAAAATTCATAACTATAATAATATTTTTTTATTTGTTTTGTACAGCTTGTACTATGGGTACTAGACATCTGATATAAATACAAATATACTTTTTAATAATCGTAGATGAATGAAGATACCTAAAACTCTAAGACCTAGTTTTATTTCTGATCAAAACTATACTAAAAGTCGTTATCGTTATGTCAAATTTTCGAGCTACGATATTTTGGCTTTCCAGGCATAAGAGTTTAACCGATGTTAACTTAGTATCTAGGATAGGCCGACGCCAATCATAGGTAAACCAAATGGGGTTGCGGGGTTCCTCAGGGTGTATAGGGCCCATTATTATGGAACCTCGCATACGATGCGGTCTTTCGCGCTGGTCTGCCCTCTGGCCTAAGTATTGTCTGCTATGCGGACGATACTCTAATACTGGCTAGAGGGTCAGTATTAGAGTATCGTCCGCATAGTATAGCGTTGTAGAAAAGATTCGTGAGCTGGGCCTAAGGGTGGCGCCTCATAAAACTGAGGCGATATGGTTCCACGGCCTACGTAAGCGCCAGGAACCACCCAGCTCATGCCTCCGGGTGGGTGACAATGAAGTCCAGGTGGGCCAGTACATGAAGTACCTTGGCCTCGTCCTGGACAGTCGGTGGAGCTTCGAAGAGCATTTCGGGCGATTAGTCGGTTCGAGGGGTAGCAGGTGCATTACATCGTCTGCTGCCCAATCTCGGGGGACCAAGGGAGGAAATTCGCTGCCTCTACATGGGCGTCGTGAGGTCTATGGTCCTCTACGGGGCACCCGTCTGGTCTGAGGACCTGGCGGGTTCCTCCCGCTGCAAGGCTCAACTTAGAAGTCTGCAGCGGCTGATGGCCATACGGATCGTACGGGGCTCACCGCACCATCTCGCATGAGGCAGCGACGGTCTTGGCGCGATCTCCACCCTTTGACATCCTGACCGACATGTATACGATGGTCTACGACCAAATTCGTTCTGTCGGTCGGAATGGCGAGGGGACAGCGCCGGATCATGAGCCCGAAATGCTACGGCGGAACGGACATGCTCAAGCTCTGCGGGATTGGCAGGCACGGCTCAAAATCCAGGGCTGTGCTAGCCTGCGCGCTGTTAGAGCCGTTCTGCCTAACTTCGAAGCGTGGTTAGAGAGGACCGGCTGTGTCACCTACCGATTAACTCAGATACTCACCGGGCACGGTTGCTTCGGTGAGTATCTGAATCGAATAGGGATGTACCCCATTTGTGGGGTATGGCAGGGGGGACACCAGAAACCGCTGTTGCGATCCTGGTGGTGATTGACCATAAACCCTCATTCCAAATACTCTGTGTATATACAATTTGCCGAACGAAAGTGGAATGAGAAAAGTGTAGAGTCAAATAAAAAAGACAAGGACCATTTTAACCTTCAAACAGGCAATCTTCAGTAACTTTGAATCGTCAATCTTTAATAAGATGAGATTTCTGAACGCACTAAATATTTAACATGTGATTTATCTAACATCCAACATTGTGATTTATATGTCACTATGTGACAGATAAATCACAATGTTTGATTATCATGTCATCATTTGATTTGACAAGAACATATAAGAAAAAAAAGTGCTTAAATAACTTTTTAACATTTTGCAACATCCAAAGAAAAGATTTCTCATTGTCTTAGTGCTCCCATAAATACTTTAAGACATATATGTGCCATACTACTCCAAGGCTTCGTAATTTAGCAACTAACGAAGAACAATTAATTTTTATATAGTTAATTAATATTGTACTAATAACAGGTGTTGGCAATTAAACCGAAGCGTTTTGAGTTATGACAGTTATAGGCACAGGTCATATATAGTGTATGCGTATCTGCGGATATCCGATGGGCAAAATGCCGTAGAATATCCCTTATTATGGTTGAAGTGTATACATAATTCTTGTAAAATAAAATCTTGTGGGTGATAAAGATTTATTGTACAATGTCTTTTAAAGTAATTAATTACGAAACCACATGCAATGCAAATTGAAGCGAGCTACGTTATTAACATATATAAAATCAACTGTCGTTACAAGGTCACGCATTATGGCATTGTTGACAAAAACATTAGAGCCGTACTCGCGGATATACACTTTTAAACATTGTTCGTGTCCTCGGATTTACAAGATTGAAGATCCGACACATCAAATAATCGACATGTATACTACGTGTCTAGTTCTAGATTGAAACGCTTAAGTTTTTTAAACTGTGAGGCAGTAGTGACCTATAATAATACTAAATTTATAATAATCCGTATAATTTACTAACAGCAGCAAGTCGGGCCGAAACACTCCCGCCATTGTCCCTCCTGTGGGCCGCTTTGCCGCCCCCAAACCAGGATCCGCTATCGCTCAAGTGAGTATTCAAACTCTATCGTTGTGATTAATCCTAAGTCTAGGTTAAACTGATACACCACTACTAGCGAACAATTTCCTAACAGCATACAGTCCTTCTTAGAAGCGGACCAAGACTCGGAGTAGTAATACTTAATATTATAGTCTATTAAAGGGCTTCTCTATGCTGTCCTGGGCGGTTTGCATTTTCTTGGGCATCTTCCACTGCGAATGGGCCGGCAATTAAGTATGGACTTATTCGCAGATATTTCAATGGCAATAAGTGTCACCCACACGCAGTACAAGTGTAGTCGACGAACATATCCTTCCTAGCTCCTCCTCATAAATCTTGGGCTTGAAAACGTTAAGAAGCTGTTCTTCAGACTAATCAAAATTGTATTGGAAGTAAATATGTATGTAAAAAACATTAAATGTACACTAATATTAGAGTAGCTAGTTGTGGAATCTGATGCGTAACACCCGTGGCGGTAGACGAGGTAGAAACATTCAGATTTTATAGCGGTCTTAGGAGTATGCTTGCATATTCCACTTCAACTATCGATGCAGAGGGAAAGGAATCCGTCTACTGTAAAAATATAGTAACCATGGCTGTAACGAGGGCTACCGCGAGTGAATTCGCCGCCAAACGGCGCTAGTGTAGAATAAGGTCTGAACTCTGAAATGTCAAATTAGATTGTTTCTATAGACGAGAGTTTATTTTCGAATGAAAATTAACTCTCTAATTATGTTTGTGAATAATTTTCCATAAGCGACATTAACTATGAAATTTACAAATTACAACTCAATGAATGTATGTGCTTTTAAAAGCCGAGATGATAAGAAAAGGTAAAAAGTCTACAGCTTTGATAGCCAGGACTTCATTCTACAGTGGTGCCAACTAGCGACCTCAAAAACGGTGGCCCTCTTTTCGCTGTCAATGTCACAGTTGACGTACCAGAACTTTCTTGAATATTTCATAACAGTTGTAAATTTTGCTCATAACAATTATTAGTTGAGCTAGGCTATCATAATGTGGACATACCCTCTTTGTGGTTCGACGTTTCGGCGGGTTTAGGAGAATTACTATCCTAGCCATCTGCTACTTTAAAATACTCGTAAATGTACATATTTGAATTGAAATTGTTACTTTACAATTTAAACTTGTACCAACTAATCTCATAAATTTTGTGTAGGTACGAATACATATAGATTTGTAGTGTTAAGTAGCTTAAATGTATAGATATAGAGAAACGTTCGCTGTCCAAAATGGAAAAAAGACAGGAGTCTGGTCTTGTAGGAAGGAAGAAAGAATTGTGGGAATGGTGTTTACCATCAGCTGGTTAAAATTTATAGGTGTTGAGTAAGATGTGCATGTTCCAGGTAATCCATGGCGGAGCTTCCAGCTACGACGACTCCAACAACGGGTATGTATGAAATATTATAGTAATAAAAATTATCTTTTCTTATCTTTTTGTTTTATTCCCTTTTCTTTTTTTATTCTTTTGTTTTTATGATTTCGTTTATTTAGTTATTTTGGTTGGTTTCCAGCTACGTGCGTGCGTACCGTGCCATGAATTCACACTGATCTCCGAGAATCGCCACGAGTAATCGCACAACGACAGACACAGTATCTCTCTCACACACGCACACACACACCATGACTCATCACTCCAGGGCATTGTATAAGTTTTATACAATACAACTGTTTGTGTGTGTGTGGGAATTCTTGAGTCAGTCAAAACCCCAGACGGGTTCTTTCAATATATTATGCTTTTAAACGCGTTTGAGTTAAATTATATTCCAGTTAATGATATATTTATTTTAAAATCAAATCATTACAAGTGTCGTTACCACTATCGTTACAACGTTACAAGGAGCCGGGCGCAGGCCGAGTTTAGACTCGCGTGCCAATGCACATTAGCTTGCTATTGCTAAGCTGTGCTTATTTATAACAGTTGTTGGCAATTGAACCAAGGCGTTTTAACTTAATGACAGTTGTAGGCACAAGTTAGTGCTGTCTCATATTATTACTAGTGATGTGACGGATACCGGATATGGTTGCCTCATGTCTGTTGTCGCGCTAAACTTGGAATCGATCGATCGATCTAAAGGATCGAACTCTGCCTGTACCCGACCCCTTCCAAAGTAAGTCGTCTTCTAGACGTCTGTACTACTCATGTCATATTAGCGACATTTATTTAAAAAAAATCATTTTGTGGGTGAGTAAAAAGTTTAGATATTTATACTCGTGCCAACTGCTGAACAATTTTTAGCCGCATGACTTAAGTTAACGATGCAACATTTGGCAAGCCTAAAACGATATATGTATATTTTAAATTGTAATTTTTATATAAAAATAGTATATTTAGCACATGCAAAAAGACATCGTCATTTGGTGTCGTTTGGTTTTCCAAATAG
The DNA here is from genome assembly GCA_932526445.1 of Phragmatobia fuliginosa. Classification (NCBI taxonomy): domain Eukaryota; kingdom Metazoa; phylum Arthropoda; class Insecta; order Lepidoptera; family Erebidae; genus Phragmatobia; species Phragmatobia fuliginosa. The sequence goes on along the minus strand of OW052057.1, from coordinate 45,312,851 downwards.
CGCGTAGTCATCACTTAGCATCATCAACGTAATAATGATATTATGTGGGACATATCAGTTTTATTTAGTCAGAGTTATGTAGTCTGATTTGATGCTTCGTAGTTATCTATGAGTAGAACAAGCCCGCTGAGACGCCATCTCGGCTCTAGTTTTGTATTAACAGTGATGGTCATTCTCACGTGAAATTCTCTTTCTGACACCATAAGTGACCATAGACAACTTTGCGCGCCAAAATTCAACATTCGAGTCAATTTCATGGCGCTTTTGTGCCAACTTTCGCTTATTTTACAATACTGTTAGGTTGGCAAAACGCTCAATTCTTAACTAATTATTAAATGGTGGAAAAAATGGTATTTAATATTGTCAAAGTCATTTTAAAGTTGATAGATATTTATCACATAACGTGATAGGTAAAATTTAAACAGAAAATCAGCAATGGGCTTTGATTAATGTGCGAGCTCTTGACGCTACTGTGAATGTGTGTGAATAGTGTCAGAAAGAGATATCAGGGCTGTTCCGCCATTTTGTAGATAAATTAATCGTACTAGCGATCATTTATGTTATTTTATGTACACAAAATTGTTAAGTTAATTGCACTGTGATAGTAATCATTTTATTTTAATGTTTTCATAATTTTATTTTAATTTATTTTCAATTCTGCTAGCGTTATAACCAAATAATATGGTGTTATTTATTGAAATGTCGCTTCGTAAACCAAAGTTAACGCAACGCGAGACATGGCGTCGCTCGGACCCACGCCTTATGGTGAGTTAAGTAATCTGCCTACTTGAGTTAAATTGGCAAGTAGACATTAGCATCCACACATTTGCGAGTGAGTGAGTCATAAGTTACTGTTCGTCGAAGAACACTAATTAACGTCGCTTGTTGTAAATATTGTTACTCAATTAATTATATACCTAATAATTTTATAAATGAGGCAGTAACTGTCTGTCTGACTGCCATAACCGCTGAATCGATTTTGTTGAATTTTGGTATAGAGGTAGTTGGAACCTCGGGAAAGGAGATAGGCTACGTTTTACGGCAATAACCGACATACAGCCGAGCCGCTGGCGAAATCTAGTTGTTAAGGAAATAATTGACGTAGAATTACTCATTACCAGCTCTCTAATTACGATACATGAATGCAATACTTTCACTGCACATATCTTATCTCGTAATTAGTGCGTTTACATTAAACAAACATTCATGTTTAAAGTATTCTTAAATAAATAAAAAAGTATTAGACCACTTCATTTTTGTCAGGAGTTAGCGGGGTACGAGAGAGTATCACTTCGAACTAAACCGAACAAAAAATAGGATCGCGATCTATTCAAGTTAACTCATACTACAAAACTTAATACTTAACTCACTTTTATCCTTCAAACGACATTATCGAATTATTCACTTTAAAGTTCAGTCCTCAGCCAACTTTCGGATTGGGATTCGCACGAAGCCATGTCTAGCGTTAACGTTATAATGTAATACAAATAATATATTAATGTTGAGACCCAACAACTTTGATATTTAAAAGCAGCATATCTGAACATATGTATGTTGTAGATCTGAATAGTTCTTTATGCAGCCGTGTGCGCCGTTCGTACTCCATTTGACAACAAGGTTGTCGAGTGGAGTAAGGGCGGCGAATGATGTGACCATCTGGCTTACTTTAATTATTTGTTGTGAAGAAACGGCTCGGAGCGTGAATACGGTGAAGAGGTACCGGCTCAGAGGCCACCGGAACAAGAGCGAAAATTTAGCGAAGATGATCCCACTTCCTATTGGGATTATAACCCTGACGAACACATAAGGCTTGAGAAAGAAAAGGCTAATGAGGAAAAAAGTCATGAGAGAGCCATGGAACGGTATCAGCCTGCGAGCCAAGAGAGGCCAGACACCCTCCGTGTTGAGCCTCACACCGCACCTCCCGCTTTTGATGATGTACCGGCCGCAGGCCTGCCATCTGGCGCTAGCACACCATCGTTCGATGCCAGTGGAGGATCTCGTCGTGATTCCCAGTTAACTGATAAAGGATATTTTGATGTTAAATTTTACCACAACCGCCTGTGGTAATTTTAGTTTGTAACTTTTATCGATATAAATATATGTTGTCTCCAAAATTCGTAGTATAATATCTTGTAAACGCTATGAAGTCAACAATATGCACAAATCAATAACTTCATGTAAACGTATCTCTGTATCTTTGGGCGGAGAACAGCCGGTCGGTCCTTATCCCCTGGCGCTGTTCTAACTCGTTAAGTCTGAAGCATACATTCCGGTGTCCCGCACACCTTATTCTATCAATGTTTAATTGCACTTTCTATTGGCCTAATAATCACGGTAATTTTAAAGTATATTAGTGTTAAGATACAGATTTACGTGAACCGCTGTCGTCGCTGACGAGCGTGACTTATCGGACCGAAGGAGCGCGTGTCCTCGCGCCTTGTTCTGCCCCGCGGACCTGCGCTGCTCTTGTGTCTACTGCCAATTAAATAAAAAACTTCGTATCTAATACAAATTTTTATTATTTTATATCTTCACATTTCCAGATAGAGAAAACTAAAGTTTAAACCAATATAAAAATATGGTTTTGTAAGCTTTTTGCAACTACCTTCTTTGATTTGGAGAATTCATCGGTGAAGGTAAAAGGTTAAATTCATAGGTAAAAGTAAAATTCAAGTGTTTTAGTGTTGACAATATAGAATTACTAGTAATTGTCACCGTAACTAATAGTAATAATAATAAATATTTCGGATATTTTATACACAACGCCGTCTAGTCCCCAAACTAAGCAGAGCTTGTATTACCTATGGGTAACTAGACAACTGATATAAATACATAAACATACTTTTTTTTTGAAAATACATACATATTATTCATAGAAAACACCCAAACTCCGATACAAATATTTGCGGATCATACAAACATTTGGTCCGACCCCGGAATCGAACTAGAGATTTCTTGATCAGCAGTTGCATACACTAAGCACTAGAGTCTAGTGCTTATCGTATGCGACTGCTGATCACTGTCTAGTGACTAGACCAACAAGGCAGTTAAAAATAGTAGAATTCGTTTGGCGATTAAACCTACCTATAGTAAATACCGTCAGTGATATTATATGATTAGCAACACGAACTCTTGACAGGTTTTGAGGTGTCATCGTGTAGGTACACTAGTTTCCAACTTGTATATATGTGCGATCATAAGAGGCCCATCTTATAATCGCACATTCGGCATTTGTAATGCTTGACTTCCGTTAATAAATCTGAAGCAACGAGCACCGTAAAAAGTACAAGAAGGTATGTGCTATATATCGCAGAATGAATTGGTAAACATTAGCCTTAAAACTTTTCTATTTATGATAGATAGATAACCATTTATATATTAACAGACTCAGATAACTAGGAGATGACTAACTAGAAAAATGTTTTTTAGCGTAGCGACTCATAAAGTTACGAAGCATGTGTACTAATCAAAGTCTTTACTAACAGTGGACCTTCCGGATTATCCGGAACTGTAGGCCGTTTCGCTGCTACAAAACCCACCTCCGACATCGCATCGGTAAGTATACTCAAAAGTACGCCATAAATTACAACTATCTCTCACAGCACGATATTCTGAGAGCTTCATTCTCTCTGGTGTACTTGTAAAATGTAACTAGTGTATGAAACCAAGGATGAAGTCTTTGGAGGCTGTCCGCCATAAATACTACATTAACGCGCCCCTGGCATGCAGCCCAAAAAGCATGTTAGTGTAAACTATATTGTACTTATACTCGTGATAAGATTTAACTATTTAACATAAATGATAAAACTTAAAATTTAATTTAAATTTTTTTATTAAATCGAAATATTAATACTTGAAGAATATTGTTGTACCCCTTTTAAGCCTATTTCGCGGACGGAGGAATTTGACATGTGAAGCGCATAAAGTTTATAAGTAGAGAGAGAGTAAGCGCAGAGTGCTAAAAGTTTTAATCCGTATGTGCTTTAAAATATAAAAGTTATGGAAAAGCGGCTCCACACAGCTACAGCACAGGATTCAATACCGACTGACCGAAAGCTCATACAGTTGCTCTTGAAGGTATACCGGTCAACGGTATTTAACAAAATGTTTGAAGGAAGTACATATCACAGAACGGTGAGATCATACTTTAGTATCGTGCAGTAGTAGTAGAAAGTTCGCCTACACATTTGCTGAAAGACGCTGTATATAAAACCGCAGTGGAACGGCCGTTGTTGCACACAAATATCAACTAAGGGAAAGCTGTCATTTTGCACTTGTTGCATTTCTCAAGGACAGCGGGGATAGCAGACATTAAAAGTGTGTCTGTTTCTCCTGAAACCTTTAGCTGTTATACATTTGGCTGCTTAGTTGCAGATACTTAAGTGTCGGCACACGTTGTACAAGTGTCGTCGACGCAAACATGCTCTTACTAGCTAATCCTCTTAATTCAATACCGCGTCGCTTCGCTTTTAAGTCACTTTATAAACCGATAAAAGTCCGATTTTCAGACTAGCCAAAATTGTGTTTGAAAGTAATATATCTTTCGGGGCCTACTCGCATGGATTCGCCTTTTGCTATTAGCTCATCCATTCAAAGCTCTCAAACCACCGCAACCATATTTCTTCAATTCTTGTCACTAAACTTTTAAAAGAAAAAACTGTTTTCTCACCTCATCATTCTTTCTTCTATCAGTGAATCTTACATGATCTAATACGCTAACTACATAACATATGTACGCGTACATATGTATGTACGCGAAAGTTATGTCGTTATCGTGTTCGATTAAGTGAGTGATTAGATTGACGCTGTGGGAACAGTAACAGGAGAGAACATTTTTCTGCCTTATTCAATTTCACTGCTATACATCAGGGTTAGTACCAATACTCCCTTATGAACTATATGAATTCCACCAAGGGCTGCCGAAAAAACTTTGGTTTCAAATTTCTTTAAAGGAATGCTTTCTTATTTATTTAAAATAATTTATATAAAATTGATTTATTACTCGTAGATACAAATTAGGTATATAGTATAGCATAGTTCATACCGAAAATATGAGTCAAGAAAAGCATTCGCAGCCCACACAGAAACAAAGACAAGAGGGTATGCCGATGTGTTGAGTATCACTGAACTGGTTCTTCAACTGCCGTAAACTAATGAGACCTCCGACAATTACCTCTTGTTTCGTTCCTTTGAGATCTGTCTAGTAAATAGTAAGAGTGAACCTAGCGATGAGCCTAGCGTCATTTTATGAGAACCCTGTATGTGTTGAGGAATGTTTGCATGTTCCAGGTAATCCATGGCGAAGATGCTGAAGCCGGCGAAGATGACGCAGCCGGCTATTATGCCGATGATGCCAACTCTGACGATCACGACGAACAGTGGTATGTATCAAACATAATATCCGCATTGTTCTTCTGTTTATAATTTTAACGACTGCCTTGTTGGTCTAGTGGTTAGCGTATGCGACTGCTGATAAAGAGGTCTCGGGTTCGATTCCCGGGTCGGACCAAATGTTTGTGTGATCCGCAAATATTTGTTTCGGAGTTTGGGTGTTATGTATAATATGTATGTATTTTCAAAAAAAAAGTATGTTTTTGTATTAATATCAGTTGTCTAGTTACCCACAGGTAATACAAGCTGTGCTTAGTTTGGGGACTAGATGGCGTTGTGTGTAAAATGTCCGAAATATTTATTTATTTATTTTTCACATTTTATGTTCTATAACTATCGATTATCCCATCTAAGACAATTGATAGGTAACACAGTCGGTCCCCTCTAATCAAGCTCACTACGGGTTTCCTTTTTTTTATTTATTTTTTTATTCCTAATTGTTTATTTATTATTATTATTATTTTCGATTTTTTATTTTGGTAGGTTTCTAGCTAGGGTCTCGCGTACCGTGCTATGAATTCACACTGAGCGCCGGGGCTCGCCACTTAAAGCAATCGCACAGCGATGGACAAGATGTGTATCATACACACACTCCAGGACTCCTCATCACTTTATTTCAAGATGAGTCGCTCGCTTTTTCTGTGTGTGGAAAGTCGGGACTACCTTGCACCCCCCATAGGCTCGTTCTATATTCCGATATTGTTATCTAATTGATTAAATTCTTGTCCAATTTTAATAAACCTGAAATGACAATTAAAAAAGTGTATCTCGAGTGTAGCGCTACCCTCTATCCATATTATATATATCCATTCATGCTTACCATCAGGGAGAGTGGAGTCACATTGGTAGGCATCAAATAAAAAAAAAATTTAAAAAAAAATATTACTCTTAGGCTTAGACTTGTACGACCCATATCCATCCAACCATATAAGGTGTATTTTCGTTTTCTGAGACGCTGCATATTAAAGATTCAGTTGTCACTTGGGCCAACACTGTGTTATCCACAAGTTGTTGTTCTTATTCTGTTCGTTCTTTTAGTCGTTTTTTTAAAGGTCATAGAAGTTCTAGAACATAACATTCTTAGTGCTAGTTGTCTTTCAAAAAAAAAGTTAATGTATCAAAACATGCTATTTTTTTTAAGTAGCAAAATTAGTGATAGCACAAACATATTAGTTTTCAGGCTCCATATTTTATCTTAAGAGATAAAAGGACCGTTAATTTAAATTAAGCTAATCCATATTAATTTTATTAATTCTAAAATGTGTTAAATTTAGATACATAGATTGATATGATTATTTAAAAATATTACAATTCGGAATTCCCAGTGTTTCACACATATTGTAATAAAGTCGACTATGACAATTGACAATAACAAAAGAGTTGGCATTGTTGATAAGGTGTCGTATTACAAATTTTTTGAACTTGAAAGTCAATATTCTTCTGATACACTTAGCAGAAATCTAAAATATATATATATAATTATATGAAAACATAACTTTAAATTAAAATTTGTAAACGGTACACAGTAACCATCCATAATATATTGCCAGCGATCTGAAATTCCCCTCTAGACTTTCTAGAGGCGATCCCAGGCACCGTCCACCATAAGCACAAGCAGAAACAGGCCGGGGTGGGCGCGAGAAGAATCATGAGACCCTCTCTTACCACCACTGTCACCACTGTGATGGCCGATCTGTGGACACTGCGTTCCACACGCTGGCAGATTGCCTGGCGTGTGAGGAACAGAGGCGTGACCTCGTGGAGGTCATCGGAGAAGTGATGCTCTCGCTCTGTAAATAACATGATCGCGCTCATGCCGAAAGAGAGGGCTAAGCGGGATCGAGAGAAGGTCAGAATCTCCCAGAACGCCGGGCCCAGGAACAGGACCGATACTGATAAAGCCTATCAGTGCCTGAACTGATAAACTCGTCTAATCTAGAGACAAGACCCACGCTCTGCTTGAAATACCATCGGGTCCTGGGGCGGACCGTGTTTTTACCCTATCGTGTAATCTCTGAGACTTTTGGAGAATGCTATAAGTGCAGTAACTGAAACTATCGATGCCGCGAGATAGTTGTCTGTACGGTGCGGGGTGATGATCGGGAAGTGAAGCAGGGCCAAAATTTGAATTCGAGCGTCGTTCTGCGGACTCCTAATTAATTACTAAATCCATAATAATGGTATTTAATATCATAAAAGTCATTTTCGATACATTTAAAGCCGCATTAAAGTGATAGAAACCGATCACATAACGTGATAGGTAATATTTAGATACAAAATCAGCAATGGTCTTTGTAGAATGGGCGAGCTGTTGACGATGCTGCGACGCACGAATAGTGCCAGAAAGAGATAGTTCCGAAATTTAGTAAATAAATTAAACGTGCTACCGAACTTTTATTTTATGCCCACAAATTGTTAAGTTAGTTTGTACTGTGATGGTATTGATTTTATTTTAATGTTTTCTTCATGTTATTTAAATTTATTTCAATGCTGCTACTCTGCTGGCGTTGTTACCATTATATGGTTTTATTTATTGAAACGTTGTCTCTTCATAAACCAAAGCTAAAGTAACACGGGGCTGCTCGGACCCACGCCATTTTTGTAAATACATACATATTATACATAGGAAACACTCAAACTCCGAAAACTTTTTTTGCGGATCACAAACATTCGGTCCGACCCTCGACCGAACGAACCCGAGACCTCAAGTACAGCAGTCACATACTCTACCACTGCGTCATCGAAACAGTATGGATAACCTTAACCGATCCATAGTCACATCAACAAACTTTTTACCAAATTGAATGTGTGTGACTACGGATCAGTTGCCAGTACATGATAACAAGGTTCATGAGTTGAGTAATAGAGGCGAGTGAGGTGACCGCCTGGTTAATGTACTTTTTATTTTATGTGGCGATACAGCTGGCAGCCCTGGCATGAAGACAACCAAAGAGATTCGCAACCCGGAGAAGATGACGAAAATGAAATTTCGGAGAGAATGCAGCTGGCCAACCTGGAGCAGGGCTGGCAACCTGCCCTGTTAAGAGCGAATCTCACTTTTGATGAAATGTATCCGCACGACGAAACTTGCACATGCTGGGATTGTGATGACGATCCACCTGCGCCCCAAGAGCAACACGACGAACAAAACGCGCAGTCGATCGCAGTCGGTGACAAGGCATCTGCCGCGCCTCCCGATTCTGCGGATGTACCGGCCGCCGGCCTACCCTCAAGCAGAACCTCTACCACAGACGAAACATCTGATGATTCTAAAAAAAATAAAAAAGGTTATAAAGACCTGAAGTTTTCCCACGACCGTCTGTGGTAAATGTATTTTATTTAATCTTTCTCGATATAGCGCTTTATTTTCACCCGCTACAGCCTACTACAGAACAAGCAGTAAGAGGCTCTTTCAACTGCTTTAATTTAATAATAAACTTTTTATTTAATATTACTTTGTTTAATTTTACAGTTCGCCTAATATAAAAGTTTTCTACTTAACTGTAATATCATACATGTCATGCACAATTTACATAGTCAATTTCGGTAATGTTCGTAAAACTGGTGTAGGTATTTGAGACATTCTGAAAAATTGTGAGAAAATTGTGACTATATGTATTATAGAACATGTGTAAAATGATTTTGAGAAATAATTGAGGGTCAATTATCGATTTTTTTTATTATTCAAAAATAAGTTTTTAAACCTACAAGATGCTTAACATTATATAATGTTTACGAATAAAAAGGTACATAAAATATTTATGATTCAAGTTTTGCAAATTGTGATATTATTATATTACAAAAAAAAACATTATCTAGAGCACACAAGAAAATATGCGTGAAGAATTGAAAACATTCTCCATTTTTTTTTCGTTGGTGTAAAATAAAAATGGAGGATGGTAATAAAATTTTTGAGGTTTTCTAAGCCAACTAAATGAGGCGCCGCTGACTATACAAGCATACATGAAATGAATACAGATAGCACCCAGGCTCAGAACAACAATTTCTGGAACATACAAAGTGTTGCCCTGTGCGTGATTTTGACCCACTACACTTTTCGAAGTAGCAAGCAGGCTTAAACCACTAGGCAGTACGTGCAGTCTAATATATTATAATATTTACAGATCAGTTTAAGGACTATATTTTTTCCTTCTATCTTTTGTTCTTGTTATATATGGTGTCCCAGAAGTCGATGTCAGGGTGATAGGCAAGGTCGTAATAGGTACCAGAAAAATATTTAAAAAAGTCTAAATCATGTTTTTTTTACTTCAGAAAAAAAACCTGTAACAGTTTTTTTTCTCCTGTTGGTTCCAATCTTTATTTTATCCATTTTTTATGTTATCCTGAATAGTGGCTTCTGTAACATGTAACCTTAAATGCGAAGACAGCTGTTCCAGCTTGAAAGAGGATGGCAGTTTTTGCCGAACTTAGTATTAAAAAAAAATGTTTCGGGCTACTGTTTCTGACTGTACTCAAGAAAAATTGTACCTCGCCAGTTTGGTAAGTAACTTTAAAAGTTGGCGCATTTAATAAGCATTCTAATTTGGTATTATAAACTACAATATTTCTTGATTGGGAATAAAAATATATTATGCATAGAAACTAAATTTCATTTTAATAATATCGTTTATATTGTTTTACACAAGAGTAATTATTTAAATATTTCGGACATAACAAATACAAACATTCTTTTGTATTTATGTACATACAAAATATACATAGAAAACGCATAAACTGCGAAACAAGTGTTTAAGGATCACACAAAGAATTGTTGGACCCGGAAATGGAACACAAAACCGCATTAGCAGCCGCATACGCTAACCACTAGACCAACGAGACCGTCAAAATCTTCCGCTATTAAAAAATTCGTTTAATTACGGAAGCAGCAGAATTTTTTGAAGATAATTTTCCCGTAGTTCGACTATATTTGCAATTGGCTTTGAATACACTTTTTCTTTTACTGCTCCCCAAAAAAAAATACCAAAGAAATAAAAGAAAGAAATAAATCAGGTCACGAGATCGTACCAGACCGCCCTATCCATCTCCCCGGATATTCTTGATTTAGTTAAATATTCTCTAACTGGGCGGTTATAGTGCGCTATGCTGCTACTCAATAGCACGTCTTCTAATAAATTTGGTAAATGGTTTTGTAAAAAATCCAAATAAATTTCTACATTCTCTGGCAGCTCAGAAGGTCCTATGATTATCCCCCGTACAAAATTCCAGGCATCATGTTGATTTTAAAACGATGTTTGTAGTTTACAATTTTTTATTAGGGTATCCATTTGCGAGTTATTCTACTTTAAAGTTGTTAAAACAGGGCGTTGTTAAAACCTAAATGGATGACTCCGAAAAACTAAAAAAAAAACACGCTGGTAGCACATGTGATGAACTTTAAAGGAAAACTATAACAGCTTAGATAACTTTATTAGTTTATAAATGTCGAATCATTAGACCACAAGAAAATTCTATGAATCGTAGGTCGTCCCGGTATTTTTCTATCATAGTCTGACAAAAAGCAACCCGAGGTTCATAATCCCGAGGTAACAGAGTTTGTACTCGCTGAACATGATATGAGTGGCCATACTCCTGGCCATAGGTATACCTATAACACACTACACTACTACTCGATACACTATATATATAGTGTATCGAGTAGTAGTGTAGTGTTACTTAGTATAGACTATATAATAGGTCTTTACCTATGAAATTGCCGTTTTGCATGCAATAAGTGAAAGTACTTATTTTTTCAAACTTTTTTTATTTCTGTTATTCGAAGTAATCACCCATGCAAGCGACGCATCTTTGCCAACGCATTGGCAGTTTATTCATGCCCTTCTTGTAAATAGCAGCTGGACGGGAGGCAACAAACTCTTCAAAGGCATTTTGTACTGACTCTCGGGAATTGAATTTTTTACCCACTAAAAAGTTGTCTAAATTTTTGAAAAAGTACCTAATAGTCGGTAGGTGCAAGGTCTGGTGAGTATGGCGGATGAGGGAGAGCTTTCAACCCCAGCTCTTGCGTTTGGAGACTGTCTGTTGCGCAGTATGGGGTCGCGCGTTGTCGTTAAGGAGCAAGTGGGACGACCGATTGACCAAAGCTGGTTATAGATGTGCGCTTCTCCATCATTATCTCCAGTTCTTCACAGTACACATCTGCATTAATGCTCATGCCGTTTTGTAAAAAGCTGTGGTGAATCACACCCGCACTAGACCACCAAACAGTGACCATCACCTTTTTAGGGGTCATTTTTGGTTTAGGGCATTGCTTTGGTGCTGAACCAGGGTCTAACCAACTTGCTGAGCGCTTTCGATTGTCGAACAGAATCCATTTTTCGTCGCACGTAACAATTCATTTCAAAATTCCTTAATTTCTTTGCCTGTTGAGCAGCGCAAGGAGGCAAGTCTCGACGCGTACGTTGCGCTGGCAATCGTTTAGGTCGTGGGGCACCCATCTAAAGCTTTTTTACCTTGCCAATTTGTCGCAAATGGATCAATATTGTTTTGATGCTTACATTAAAAGCTGCTGCTAGCTCAGCTGTCGATTGAGTTTCGTCAGCTTCCACAATCGCCTTTAATTCATTATTGTTAACCAAAGTCTCCGGACGACCACGAGCTTCATTTTTTAAGTCAAAATTTCCAGAACGGAACCGGGAAAACCAATAACGGGTTGTGCGTTCGTTTGTACAGTTCTCTCCGTAAACGTTTTTGATGTTACGTGCCGTTTGTGTCGCGTTATTGCCACGACGGAACTCATATTCCATAAAGGTTCGAGCACATTATGCCAGGCCGCAGCGTGTCGGGGCGGAGCGCAAAAATCCGCTCAAATCGCTTCAATACAAATTGTATGAATTATCGCACACTTTGTCGGGCCGCAGCGGCTCGCATTATTGCGACGCGGATTTGCGTCCGTGCGATGGGACAGAAGAGTTCTTGAGTGGAGACCGCGTCTCGGTAAACGTAGTGTAGGACGCCCACAGGCGAGGTGGAGTGACGACCTGCGTAAGATGGCTGGCAGGAGCTGGATGCGAGAAGCCCAAAATCGATCACAGTGGTGTGCAATGGGAGAGGCCTATGTCCAGCAGTGGACTGCGATAGGCTGATGATGATGATGATGCGGCCCGCCCCGCCCCGCTGCGCCCCGTCAACGTGTGCTATAGCAAGCGGATTGGTGTGCACGCGCGTACGTATTTATTTTACGAAATTTGCGTTTTTTGATACTTCTTCTTCTAACTTGTTCTTCTTCTTCTAACAGCAGTCAAAAAAAAGAAAGTTCTTCGTCAGAGCTATATTAGAATACAAAGCCATTACAAACTTTTTTTTATTTGAAATGACCAGTACTGAAGAAAGGCAATTTCATAGGTAAAGACCTACACTCTGTCCATTCGTTTATTATCTTTTTGACACGTCAAGAAATTTCGAAAATAGTGACGGCCTCGCACGTCACCGATTCGATTTGAAATTAAAATCAATTTATTTAGGAAGAACTTTCAATCGATTATTATATTAAATATTTATTATTCGTTAATTAGTTTTTTAAATTATATATGAAATATTTATACATTCAAACAATACAACGGAGGTCTCACTGACTAGTCTAGTTTAAATTATGAGGAAGAGTCTGATGGATAGATAGATTGTAATATTTTTTTATTACATGATTTAATTGTATACAACTTTTATTTTATTAAATTTACAGTAACAATACTTAAACAAGTTAAATTATTTTATAAAATGATCTATTATTTTAATCGTTTAATCGACTTATCGTATTTTAAGAACTGTTTTATGGTCTGTGGTTGTTAGCTATGCACAGGGCACTTCACTACACGTCTATAAAGTACGATATTACTGATTACAGTAGTACTGGTTTTGTAAAACCAGTAATTTATAGTCAATGATGTCTCAAAAAGACAATAAAGGAATGGACAAAGTGTAGGTATTATATAGTGTATACTAAGTAGAGCCGCTGTTTCACTCGACATATTAAATAAATGAACCTCTCAGTACTCAAATATTGTAGATTCCAAACGATTTCTGTTATATTGTTTTGTAAACTTGAATTTATATCAAAGAAAATATTTTTTTCTTATAAATTTAATCCTGCCAAAGTGACCCTATTCTGCCTGATGGAAAGCGTGAGTAGAATCCAAGGTCATTAGCCTCTATTTGTACTCATAATACAGATACAGCATGGTGACCATAAACATATTTATGTTTAGAGGCAGCGTAACACGTCTTCCTGGGCAGCGAAACGCACATGATTGGCCAATTGGCCTGATGCTTCTGCATCTTTGCATACGAAAACACGAATACTGTCTTTTATGTTGGTCTTCTAAATTAGGGTAGTACCGTCCCGGTCGAGCGAATTTTTCCTTAATTCAGCGTGGCTAATAGAGCCTAGAGTGGTAATAGACACATGTCTGTATGGTGAATAATAGATAAGGAACTAACGTTTTAATTCGTTGGGGTTAAACCTTACTATTGAATTTTAAAGCTAATCTTCAAAAAATCGATGAACAAAAAAATCGGATCTGTAATTTGAATATTAAATAAACTAATTATAAGCAAATTCTCGTATTAAAACGACTACATTAAGTACCCATACTAAATCACACATAGCTATTTATGTATTACTGCCAACAACAAATGATTATCAGCGTCCGAATCATTTCCTTAATATCGAGAACTGGACCTTCACTGACAACTGAAGGGTACTGCAGAAAATCAGCAATTGATGTGCAACCTCTTTGTGCCAGAAATTAGCTCTACTCAGCCATTTTGTAGAAATGTTAAACATGCCGGCGGCATGTTAATTTATGTACACAAATTGTTATTTTATTTTAATGTTTTCTTAATATTTTAATATTTAATAAATATTTTAATTAATATTTTAATTATATAATTTTTAAGTTGTTATAAATTTGACTTCGTAAATCAATGCAAACGTTGCTAATGTTTTAATTTATTTATTTTATAATCGTTTCGTTTCACGTGTTAGTTAACTGTTAGTGTAATGAGCAGTTGTTTAAAATAAATAAATAGGTAATAATTTATTATTTGGACCCATTCTGACTCAGCAGCTGTAGGTAGCTTTCATATTGAGTGTGTTGTTGTAGATCTGAGTATTTCTGTATGCAGTCGTATAGTTTTTTTGTTCTCTTCTTAGTTCACTTTGTAACAAGGTTAATGAGTGGAGTAGAACCATCTGATGTGACCGTCTCTCTAATGTTCTTCTTATTTCATATGCCGAGTCAGCAATGAGAATTCGGATCTCGCTATGGAGTTGACTCCGAAGAAAAAAATACCAAAGATGAATCCACTGAAGGTGAGGCGCTACGAGATTGTAAAAGAGACCCAGGATCAACAGGGTGCCCAACCTACGAGCCTAACGAGCTTCGATAGGCTGTACACGATCCGTATTGAGATACCCGATAGTCCTTCAGCTTTTGCCAATGTTCCGGCCGCCGTTCTGCCCTCTGACGAAAACACTCCCAAGGGTGGAACCCCCAAAAATTTTTAAGTCATACCATAAATGCCGTGTGGTAAATGTATTATTTAACCTGTGTCATTCAAGCCAAGCACAAGCCGTAAGCGGCACTGTACTATCTTATCAGTATTATTATATCTTGCACAAACCAATAACTTCATGTTATATGTTTGGACGGAGGAGAGCCGGTCGGTCCTTATTCCGTGGCGCTGTCCTAACTCGTTAAGTCTTATGAATATATTCCGGTATTCACACTTTATTCTATCAATGTTTCATCGCATTTTCTATGCATATAATTAGTCTTTAGAGGTTCTTGTTACTCACCTCTGTGAAACGATGTAGATGTAAGAATTATAAATATTGCTCTGTGAGAGTTAAACCAACCCGTTTTAAACAAAAATACCTGTGTTAAACCAAAATAAACTATTTTTATATTCTAATAATTATTGTTTTGAAACGATATAAAAATCAATTTAATTCAGTTTAAAACTAAATTTACACTATTTGACATGTGACGGCCTCGAAGAGTGTTCATCATCAGACTATTTCAGTCCACTGCTGGACATAGGCGTCTTTCATTGCACACCACTATAATGTCTAACGTCTCATCGAATGTGTCTAATGTAAGAATATATTTTCTATGTTTTTTTTTATGATTGACAGCTTTGATTATAAACATGTCTAGATAGAGAGTTCGAGCGTCTAAACGTCCAAAAAAATAGTATTTAACTGTAAGAGACTAAGCTCGTCGCGGCCGATCAGTGGCGTTACTGTCATTGTACGGTAAACACGTATTGAGTGGCGTATAAAAATGACGTTTTGCATGATAAAAGTGTGCAGGAATTACTTTGGACGATTGAAATCAACTAAAAAAATTAGTTATCATCGGTAAGTAAACTTTAAATAACTATATTGTAAAGAAATAATTAAATTAACTCAGTGAAATTTTATTAAAGTTCGACCACCATTTTGACGGCATTTTTACAGGGTTGCCTGTTAATTGAATTTAAATTTCCCATGTTAGTAGTTGTGTTAGCCAACTTACAAAATGTTGAATCATAACTATAGTGCTGGATGGATAATACATACTATATATGTATATATCATATATTTTTAAATCTAAGGTGGTAGATATTGTTAATCTGATATGGGTGTCAATTTTGCCGCTCCATGGATGTTATTAATGAAAGTAGTATGTACGACGTAAAGCTGAAGAGATTGTTTGTTTGTTTAAACGCACTAATCTCCGGAATTTCTGAACCGATTCTGAAAATTCTTTTACTAATCGGAAGCTACATTTCTCTGAGTTCTTAACGAGAAAGATATAAAAACATGATTTTGAGAAATTGCGGGGAACATCTAGTTAAAAATATAGTAATTAAATTAAATATAATTTGTTGATATTAACCAAATTGTTGTTAAGTATTAAGAATAGATAAGCTTTAATAGCAATTCCCTTTTTCACCAACATATATTTTACCTAGTAACTCAAAAGCAAAAACTCTAATACATATTGACTGACTTTAAATTTAATACAAATTACAATTCTCAAAATCAATACACAATTATTTTCCCTCCTTTTATGGAAAACATTCAAGGGCTGGTATCACTCAGAACGCTTCCACGTCATGCGCGCGCCCGTAGGCAACGCTTGCATGTGTGTGTAATACGCACACAAGCCCTTCAAATCTGGCCTGTTGTTTTTATTGCGAATGCAGCGCAACACTCCATCTAGACATGTATATAATCAAAGATTGACAGAATAAAACGAAACATGACATCAGGTATTTAAAACTTGAACGAAATGAAGTGTAAAACACTAATTTTTGTATATTTGTAAGCGAGTTATCAACACGTTTAAAACGTTTTAAATGGAGTTTAAAACAATTAAAAAAAGAAATTATGTATTAGGTAAATTTCACTTAGCAGCCGAATGCCTAAATGATCTAAAAACTTCTTTAACACGTTTCCGGTGATAGTTTGATGTTATATTTGCATCTATTCATTATAATATTTATAATCTTGCCTAATATAGCTTTGGTTCATAAATGACTGTATTATATGTTTTGTGGCCTATTTTTGAAAATATTAGCAGTCATCGTCATAACAATGCAAAAAGGCAAACCGTGGTGTTTTTTGGAGTTCGGTCTTGTTTTTAGGCCTATTTAATAATGTTTTCGGATGAAAATCTAGAAATTACCCTTCAAATTATCAGCGTAAGTACTCTGCGGTGATAAACGGTCATTAGTGTCAACTGTGTCGATTTAATAATAAACTTTGTTGTTCTAAATACTTAGTTTCATTTCACAGTACGCCTAATATCGTCTTTATAGCCTTCATTATTCCCAAGATTATTTGGGGTCGGCTATTAGTTTAACCTGTTGTACCTGAATATCAGTTTTTACACGGAGTGACTGACATTTATCCTTCGTAACCCTGAGGGTGAACTGAATTTGATAGTTGTATTAATTGTCGGTATATTGGAGGGCACTGCCTTCCCAATAACGATTGTTATAGATGTTCTGACAACCGGGCCCGACGGCTCAACGCTCTTTCTTTTGTCTGTTTATTCCGGGTAATCTCTGGAACGGCTAGACCGACGGGACTTTCACTGGCAGATTGCTGATGATTTATGAGAGTAACTTAGGCTAATTTTTTAGACTAGCTTGACCCCGTGGCGTTGCCCGCGATTGCAACAACAAACGCGGGTAACACCGCAGGGCTCAGCTAGTACTTAATAACTTACCTCATCGAGCATATCATCAATGACATCTTGGAGAACGCTAGTAGGAGACAAAGTGGTGGGTAATTAGGTATTAGTAATTAATAAAAAATCAACATAGATTTAATTGTTTTATTGATTTATATAAATTGCCTCAGATCAAGCATTTTTACATTTTGGAAATTTGGTTACACATCAACCTCACCGGGTGTCATTATGATAATACTACGCTGGCATGCTGTGTGAAAACCAGTTGTTTACTTGGGACGCCCAGTGTGCTTGAAATACTTGCATAAATATAAGCGGACCCCACGCCCACCAGTGGGCGAGATGGCCACACGCTCACCACGTTCAATAACCAATAATTATTCTATTTGTCACAGCTTTAGCTTTCGGCTAAACATATTAATCTCTACCAGGGATGTTACGGAGCTTCGACATCGACTCCGTCAAGTCGGAACTTCCGATTATTATTACACCTTCGGCTCCAAAACTTTTTATTCTCTCCGCGACGTATGAAGTTTGTAGATATATGTAAAAATTAAGAATTTGCTCACACAATTTGAGAAGATCTCATTTACAACAGACATTTGGACCGAACCAAGTTCGAATATGTCTTTATTAATTCTGACAGAGCGTGGCATAAATGGAGATTTTAAAGAGCTAAAATTTCTCTCCTGCCACACCTTATGACTTCGACTTCGATTAATCAAATTCAAAAACTCCGACTTCGGTTCCGATAAAATTACCTCCGTTACATCCCTGATCTCTACAACACAATCATTAATGATATTTTGTTAGGGATGTACATAATAAATACAATTGAATAAAAAGGCCAGATCGTTCTGAAGCCCTGGTAGAACAGCGCGAACTATTCGCAATATGGGAATATAAATATAATGAAAACTTATATAAAAGGCGCCCAGGCAGTTCCTACCTAAGCACATTAGCTATTATGTCTAAAAACCACCTACTCAGTACCAGGAATAGAACAGCGCTGACATGACACTTGACCACTCACATACATTTTGATACAATTCATTTTAAATTACAGGCGATTTCCTGTCTAAATCTTACAATGATAAATTTCTGGAATAGTATCTAGAAGAGCATTATATATACATAACAAGGGATATAAATTTAGTCAAATTTTGTTGTACAAACACAAGTAAATATATAAAATCTCATTTCACTAAGAAACATCAAGTATGTAATTAAAATTGAATTAGTCGTAGCATTGAAATAAAGTTATTGACACTCTGTTTCAAAAACAAAATATTTAGTTTGGTGGACCAACGACGTTCAAACCTAGAAAAGCATTTTTAAATAAATTATATTTCTCTAATTATTGAAGATTACTTTAAATAGTCGAAATTCTCCTCCGTCATCAATAAATAATGTGTTAATAACCCTCAAATCCCAATAAAATATATGATAAACGATTCTACAATAAGTAGGCATTACTTCACTCATCTACCTCATTGAGGTATTCTTCGAGAAGAGCATCTCCTATGAAAGGGTCTATTTTATGAACTCCACATACTGCCATGTGGAACCTGTGGTCAAGTGTAACGCGAGCCCATACGGAGACCCTCGCCCTTAACGTATGGAAGCAATTATAATCTAGCTTGGTTCTTGCATGTCCGGTTTATACATCACACAGTTAAGGCGGAGACATATGTACATGTCGTGGCGTGTCGCGACACGTCAGAAGCTTATCGGCTTCATACATTTAATATGGTTAGGGATACATTTGTACGTCGTGTCGCCGACTGCTCGCCACCGATTGCGCCGGAGCGGTGGTGGGGGTTATGATGCGACACGACACAACATGCAAATGTGATACTAACCAGGCGCGTGGTTCATGACGCAAACAACTAGTGAACACGTGTTTCTTTTCTACCTATAGGTTCGCATTTTGGTGTGTATTTTTTGTAACCATTGATCTGCGAATGGACTTTCTCTCCTCTATTTTTTAACCTCAAGAAGTTTCATTGCTAACGTCTTCATCAAAATCACTGTCCGAATCAGAAGACATCGAAATAACGCCAGAGCGCGCCACGACACAACACACTAATGTGCACACTCACCGTCACGACAGAGAGCGCCACGACACGATGGTATGTTTCCGCCCTTAGTTACATATCTATAAGCTTTTATAAACAATATTGGAAGTTATTTAACTTGTGGATCTCAAACTGACCTAGACGTACATATCACGCAGGTGCAACTATTACCAAGTGCATAATCAACAACATATTATAGGTGCGATGCAGTTGTGAGCACACCGACACAAACCCAACTACAGTAGGGCCTCGATAATCCGAATACGCAAAATTTACATGCTGTTCGCATATATGGAGCGTTCGGATTACAGTAGGTAGGTATTTTTTTTTACACTTTTTTATCACGTCATAATTCAAAACAAACAGAAAATAATAGAAACAGCGATTTACCTCAATGAGATGAACTAAATAGTAAAACGACGCACGATGAACGACAAATCGGCGTGTAGCAACTGCAGCGATTACACAATACTGCGAATTAATTTATACACTGAGTGATATGACAACTTGACCAGAGGGGAGGGGTCATTCGGATAAGAGGGGGTTCAGATTATCGAGGCCCTACTTTATATATATTAATCAATGCAACACCAATGTCTTGCAATTACAGTGTACCTTCATAAGTTTATGAAGGTAACTGGTAAAAAATAACTACATCTGACTATGAAGGTGTATTTATCTCTCTCATATTTAATTTAACAACATTACACAATTGAATCTTCATCTAGAAGCTATTGGCGCTAGTGATGTGCCAGTGTCCACGAATCACCGAGGGTTATAAAGGCACATATCAATTACTCTTCCGTGAATCTTAAACGATTTACATTGCTAAATTTAACTTAGAAACATTTCACGCTGTGACTTACTAGTATTCAATATGTTACAGTAACTACCAGATACTACTAGATTTTAAGTTCTCGTCATATCATAAAAAAATTGTTATCAGTGCAATACAAAATGTCCCAAATTTTACAATAAACAATTGATTATCTGACAAACAATCCAAAACCGGAAATATACATGAACAGCAACCAGACACACCACTAGTGATTACTACAAAAATACATTTCATAAAATTTTCAAATAACAATTAGTTGTTATTGTTGTGTACTCTAATACAATTACTAATGGAGAACTATCACCAGTGAAGAAAAGCTAGACCTCTTATATTTTAAAGACAGGAAATCATTATCTGCAACTATATCGGTCTTAGGCAGGCCGCATCCATCTAGCAGGAAATGCACAAAGTAGCAACGCATTCAGCACACCCTCTCCTATGGATCTTCACGTCTCCACAAGCCAAGGAGTTGGGTCTATTCTTAAATGAACTTCAGGTAATTGAAGTACAGATGTAGGCTCTTATGAGTAAGTAGGTTTAGATGGAAGTTATGACAAATATTTATCACACAGTGTCAGAACAGAGAGACACATTAAGTTCTGCCCCCACACCAGTAACACATAATAGCTACACAAGAATGTAATGAATGGTTATACTATTCTTGTTATCGTGTGTTTCTTGTGGTGTTTAGCCCTAAGCGAGGAGATAGAGGTCGATGTTAAACAGGCTAAGGGCAGTGGGTGCACGGATCACTATTTGCGTATCTTGGCCGCATTGTCGGCGTTTTCCTTGAGAATCTTGGATTTTAGGTGGTCCTTATATTTCAGGATACCACCCTCCCATTTTGTGACCGTTCCGTTTTCACATATCCAGATTTCTTCAGCAACCTAATAACAAAAGACGATAAAATTTAATTATTATTTTTAATAGACATTTTCCTTCTTTTGTTGATTAATGACAGAAGTTAACATAAATCTCTTTTGAAAAGTTATATATATGATAACTCTATATAGACAGCTATCTTAAAAAATAGGGTGCTACCTCCCCTTCCAGAAGCTGGCCGGGGTGGCATCGGCGCGAACGCTACAAGAAGCGGGCGCCCTTCTATGAGAAGAACAGTATGGTTTCCACATAGGAGGGGGCCATTTTTGTTTTGTAGTCTTTTCTTTGGAAGAGGGGGAATATCAGGGTTCCCACACAGTAGGGGGCACACACACACACATAAGTACTGTATCTGCCCCTAGTTTTTCTCTGGTAATTAAAAACTAACCGTGTATATAGTTTTGACAGTTCAACAAATTTCGAAATTAGTGACGACTCACACGTCACCGATTCGATTTGAAATTAAAATCAATCAATTTAATATTCTTTATGTAGTATTGTAAATAAATAAAATGTGCACTATCACGATGTAGAGGATGAAATTTTGAGACGGGACAGTAAGAGTAGGTACCTTAACCGTTATAGTTACAGGAAAATGCTATTAGAAGACTATCCATATTTTTTTTAAGAAATTCTGAACTGCATTTATAGATTTTGGAAAAAATTTACAGTCAGCAAGAAAATGGTCATTTTAAACAAAACCTTTTTTTGATGCCAATCGATCCTGTTTCTTATAAGGATCAAAAGTCACTACTGGACCGACTGAGGTTTTCTTTATATATATAATTCTTGTGTGAGTGTGTATGTCACTGAACTTCTCTCAAACGACTGGACCGATTTTGTAAAAATTTTTGTGTGTGTTCAAGGGGATCTGGGAATGGTTTAGATTCGCAATTGGAACCGGTAGGTGGCGCTGCGATCAAGTTCTGGAATTTTAAAGTTGGGCGTTACGAAGTTCGCTGGGTCAACTAGTATACACGGTGATTTTGAAAGCGTTTTGAAACCGAAAATTTTGAATTAGTAATCAATAACAGAAGCTATATATAACGTTAATTTAATAAAATATATAAAAAAAAAATCATCAAAGTCGATATTCAAATCGTTTACAGATAAAAAGTGAGAACCAGTAGTAGCACTATTCAATCACACGTAGGTACATACTACAAACAGAAATACTATGCGTTTTATATCGTAAATCGTTAATCGCCAATAAAATCAACGATTTCGTCTTTCAACCAATAACGATTGACTGTGCCCCTGCCCCGCGCGCGCAGCGGGACTCAATCGTCACGCGTCCTTGGCGTCAGTCGGTCACGGTCATCTAAACACGGACCAAAGGTCATCTAACCGGCAACTCGTACTTAGAGATGTTAATTGTTAAGTGATGAAGTTGATAAAGTGAAAAGTGATAGAGACACATTAAGAAAATTAAAATACAATTGTATCAAACGTGGACGCTTGTGTGTTGAACGCGGATTCCATTTTTAGCAGTTGCTTCGATACAGAGAAGTGTTAAATAAACTGTAAATAGGTATGTAAGCTAATTATTCTGTAGATAGCTCCGATTTTTAACACGCCTCACGTGGTTAATAAATCGAAAAGAAGTTTTAAAAAAATAGGTATCAACGCCGCAGTCCTACAATCCGTTGATAAATTGATTTGATGTGATTCGTGGTTTATTATCGAAAAGAAGTTTAAATAAATAAGTATATCCGACAATACGACAGTCATAAGCCCGTATTAAGAACAAACTGGAGTCAAACTACGAAGTACCTACTCGCTAGCTCGCGCATAGGTAAACTTGTAAATCAGCTGTTAGCGTCACCGGCGCGCGGCGTGTTTAATTCATAGTACTTTGCAGTGCATTACTACTTTCCAAGTCGATCGAGTAAAAATGAATATTAAAACTGAAACTTTTTTATAGTCAACATTACAATTGATTTATCCATTTTTATTGGTACTATAGATGATTACAAATTAAAATGTTTCGTTTTCAAAACGTCTATAAAATCACCGTGTATATATATATAAATGAATCCCTATTTCTCTTGGTCACGCCATCACGCGTGAACGGCTGGAGCGATTTCAGTATTTTTTTGTTTGTTGTGTTTGTTATTGTCAGAAGAAGGTTCTTATGACAGAAAATATTTACAAAAATGCGTGGAAAATTAGAAAATTAAGACAGGACAACGTGTGTCGGGTCAGCTAGTTACGAAAAAAAATACCGGTAATAAATTGAATAAATAGACGAAAGGACAAAGTATAATGTTATTGATGATGCAATTACTGTTATAATGATATAATTTTTTTTTTAATTTTAATTAAGGATTTCCTTTAGAAGGTGTACCTGGTGTGCTTCTGTCATCTGAGATGGTGCTACCTCCCTTATTCATCTTATGGGTGTCCTGAGAGCCGATTTACGGGGCAAACTTTTTTGTGAGAAAAATTTTTTTTTAAAAGAAACCGAAGTCCAAACTAAGCACAACAGCGTTGTAACAAAGGGAAATTTGAAACATACGCAACAGCCTTCGGTTTGGCCAGTCTCATCCTGTTGAAGGAGCATGCTGCGTGGAGGTTAACGCTCCAATTATTATGGCCTTTATACGATTATCATAGGAGCCTCAACTTTCATTTTAAGGCCAGGGCATATGTCATCTATAGACTGCTAAAATAATGTTAACGATGATGATATTTCAGCTAGTAGAGCCGCGCTGATTTCAGCACTGGCGTGTCGTTTGATCAGGGTGGTTTTTGTTTTTATTGAAGCCTACTAAAGTGACTACTCTGCCTGATGGAAAGCATGAGTAGAATCCTGGAGTAAGGGTCACCATCTGCATTGTGAGGGTAAGCAATTTAACATGGAGACCCATACCATGGCGGCCTGGTTGGATGTTTCTGTATCATTCTCCCGACCTCTAGAAGCTGGGAGAATGGTGCAGAATGATTGGGCCTCCGGTCTCACACTCACCAACGAAATACGTGCCGGCCCATTCATGCTGAAATCAGCATGGCTCTATTACCTACTAAAGACGTATCTAAAGTTACAGCATTCGCGCTGTCGATTTTGTTGGCGAGTGTGGGACAGGAGGACCATTGATGTAGAAGCATCACAGTAGGCATCCATGCTGCATTGTCTGCATTCGCAATCAGGCCCCTCTTTCCTATTGGGTCCGCGATGGTCTCCTCTCAGGAAAGGGTTAAGCCCATACGTCCCCACGGTGACCGAGTGCGAATTGAGGACTGGTATGACACGTTTTGGCTACGTAATCTTGTCGTAGGATCTTTTTAAGGCCATATGGGCATACGGGCCTTGCCCACCATCGTAAGGGGGCCCTCCGACGAACCGATATTTTGTTTCTCTCACACATAATAATAGTCTCGAAATATATTGATAGGCACATTACCTACATTTCTTTTTCACAAAAGTTACAGTTCAATACGAAATAATTACTTAGCTTGTAGTATTTGATTGCTATTTTTATTAGACACACAAAAATTTGGGGCCCTCTGCATAGTTAAAGACAGCCCTGTTCACTTTAGGTAATATCAATACTATTGGATTCTACTTAGGCTTTCCGTTAAACGGAGTCAAGTAGCTTTGTATATACCGATTCGACCTGATAGATATTTCGCAGAAAGATGTTGAGCAATTCTTTCATTGGTGTGCAAAAATTTTTATCATCTCTAACGCGGCACTACTTACTGGAATTTTCTTCTTCTTTCTTCTTCTTCTTCCTAGCCTTATTCCCAATAGTATTTGGGCTACTAGTTCAACCAGTTTTAACTGAATATCAGTTTTACCACGGAGCTACTGGCACAGGACCTCCGCAATCCTAAGGGAGAACCGAAATTCGAAGGTTGCCCAAGTTGACCGTCAATTTGAGGGCACTGGCTTTGCAAATAACGTTTGTCACCGCCAAACTTCCAAACTCCTGGCTTCAATTAAGAATTTCCTAAGAAAAACACTTTTGCGCAGATTGGCCAGAAACTCATTGCACACCCTAGGGGTAGCCGTAAGTTCTGGCGACTGGCTAAAGTTCAGCCTGAATGTTCAGCCTGTCCCCAAAAAATCCGATCCGCCCATTACCGAGCAATAGCCGTCACTTCCATTCTCTGCAAGGTGAGTCATTGGCAATAAGCCTCGACATGGCCAAGGCCTTTGATAGGGTCTGGCACCGTTCCCTTCTCTCCAAACTTCCTACATTCGACCTGCCTCGCAAACTCTGCAACTGGGTCACCGCCTTCCTGCACCGACGGCGTGGCCTCTGCTTTTAGACAGGTAAACGCTGGTGTACCTCAGGGCTCCGTCCTGTCGCCCACAGTTTTTTCTGCATATAATATGTTAGCCCTTGGCTACATAACATACATTGCTATGCAGACTATAGCACACTTCATGGGCGATATTTTGGACACCCTACAGCCAAGCTAGCAGACATTGAGGAAAAACGGCGGGAGCTTGTCGCTGAGCATGACCGGGTTCTCGGCCGCATCTCTGAATGGGGAAATGAGAATCTGGTCTAGTTCAACGCCAAGAAAACACAGATATGCTACCAAGAAGTGTCCCTTTCTTCCCCTCCCAACTTTGCAGAGCACTCAACTGCCACTGCAGGATAGGCTCAGTATTCTGGGGGTGGATATCTGTCATGATCCTAACCTGCGTGAATACATTGAGAGCGTCATTAAGGCGGCATCGTGGAAATTGGGCGTACTGAACATTGTGAGACGGTTCTTCACGCCCGGGCATCTGTGTCTTCTTTACAAGACCCAGGTTCACTCGTGCGTGGAGTACTGCTCTCATCTTTGCGATGGATCCGCCCAGTATTTGTTTGACGCTCTCGATCAGTTACAGCGGCGAGCAGTTCGCATTATCGACATTAACGAAGTCACCGAGTCCCTTGAGCCCCTGCACCTGCTAAAAAATGTCGCCTTCATGGCAGTCCTCTATCGCTTAAATCTTGGGAGTGTTCTGAAGAGTTGTTCCAACTGGTCCCCATTCCCCTTTCTTATACAGGACAACACGTGCTGGTCTCGGAAGCCACCGCTTCAGAGTGGTTGACATTCGCTCTCGAACTAAACGGTTCGGCTCTTTCTTTCTATGCCGAGCAGTTAAAACCTGGAACTCTCTACCAGCGCATCTGTTTCTTCCCTTTTTAGACCCCGGGTCCTTCAAACGGGGCGTGAAAAAGCATCTTATTAGGCCGTAGTGTGGGTCACCGTGCTGCAATGTTCGTTGTGGCAGTGAGGGTGGTGGCCTCCACTTCTGGATTCTGATCATGCTTTCCATCAGGCATGGCATAGTCATTTTGGTAGCTAATATAAAAAAAAGACCCAGGATTTGAACCCGAGACCTTTTGATTAGCAGTCGCATAATCCATTAGACTTGAATGGACAATTTTCTTCTATACTTCTTTTTATGTAAAACTATTACATACCTGGTTGATAAGCCTGAAGTCGTGGCTAACCAGGACCATGCCACCATCGAACTCGTTGATGGCATCACCGAGAGCGTCAATGGTCTCCATGTCCAAGTGATTGGTCGGTTCGTCGAGAAGTAGCAGGTGCGGGGTCTGCCACGCCAGCCATGCGAACACCACACGACAGCGCTGGCCGTCAGACAGTTGGCGCATCGGACACACCTGGACGATACAATTAAAACAATTTAATTTTAATAATTGCACTAATAATAAATAAATAAATATTTCGTACATCTTACACACAACGCCATCTAGTCCTATACTAAGCAGAGCTTTTATTATGGGTACTAAACAGCTGATATAAAAACATAAACATAGTTTTTTGGATGTATTTACACAAGTTATGCTTAGTTTAGGATTCATCTTTTTTAGTATCATACATGATTGATAGTCTAGTTTCTATGGATATGTACATAGGCTACTTATAGACCTTTAATTTAAAATAGTAATAGGTAATCCGTACTAATATTATAAACGCGAAAGTTTGTGAATATGTATGTATATTTGTTGCTCTTTCAGCAAAAAAACAGAATTGATTGCCAGTAATATAGCTTACATATCGGAATAACACATTGGCTACTATTTACTGCCATGTCGGACCTGTGCAAAAGCTAGTGTATTAAATATAAAAACAGCGTGTCACGATCTCCAACAGTCGACTAAGGAAACAAACTACACAGGACAATATATATTCCTCAGTCAAAACATTATTCATAAGGAAAAGCCTAGGAATGTTCAAGACTTGTTATATAGATATGAGAGGAGAGTCCTGTATCAACACACACCTGTTGTCTTCCAGTGAGGCCATACCGACCGATGATCTTTCTCATCTCCTCGCGTTCGCGCACGTCAGGGAACTCTTTCATCATATAGTCCAGCGGCGACAGGTCGAGGTCCAGCAGTTCATGCAAGTGCTGATGGTAACGCCCGATACGCAAATGGGAGTTTTTGCGAATCATTCCTATCGAAGGCACCAACTGAAATAAAAAGATATTGGTATTACATACAATACATAATGTATAGCTTGTGGCTACGTAATTTTGCCGTTGGATATTTTTAAGCCGCCCGAAGGCTTCCAACAAAGCATCCCGACTGCTATCTTATGACAACAACCGGACCGACCGCTTAACGTGACCTTAGAATCACGGAAAAGCTCATAACATGTCATGCCACATACGGTCACCCATCTAGGTCTGACCGCGCCGTCGTTGTTGCTTGAGGAGGACTTCTCAATGACAATTAACATAGGTGTTGATGAAAACCGAGACCGACACGCGACGCTTTACGTGCTCTCCGAGGCACGGGCGTGAATCACCCGCCAAACTCCCAAACTCCGGGGCTGCTATTAGGAATTTCTAAAAAGAAATACCTTGAACCCAAGACCTCGATTAGCAGTCGCATATGCTATTCACTAGACCAACTACCTACATGTGTACAAAGAAAAATATATACTCACATCACCATACAATAACTTGAGGAGAGTGGACTTGCCAGCTCCATTAGGGCCGACCAGAGCCAGCCGAGTGTCTAAATCAATACCAAACTCTAAATTCTTGTAGATCCAGGGGCTCGTGTCCGTATATCTGAATGAGACATTCTGTAAAAAAAAACATACATTTGTAACGTTTGCAATTTTATTTTATTTAAAACTAGCTGAGCCCCGCAGGGTTACCCGCGTTTGTTGTTGTAACCGCGGGGCGAAGCTAGTATTAAGAACAGTAGCCTTATATCATCAGCTAACTCCCAGTGAAAATCGGTCCTGCCGTGAATCAAAAAAACTGCCTGTTCCAGTTAATCCTAGAATGGCTAGAGATAAACAGTAACTCAGATACTTTTTTAGGAAAAGAAATTAGAACCAATGTTAAATTAAACAATATTAGATTCAAGCCACAGAACCATCCAGATTATACCACTAGGCACAGCTCTATAACAGAGGACAAAAACAGTGAATAAGCCGCCATACGCCTATGTGTACAATACCTGGACCATGATGACAGGTGGTGGCACCTTCCCGCACGATGGGAAGTAGAAGTTGAGGATTTTGTCGTCTACGACTTTCTCTGTTAGGCCTTGCGCTACCATTTTGGCCAGCGTCTTCTCCTTGGACTGGGCCTGACGGGCCAGCTTGGCGGAACCGTGACCGAAGCGAGCTATATAGTTCTGTAATGAAAAGTAAATGTTAACATGTTATAAAACACATATGTACAAATATTGAATAAAATGGACACATTTTATTTAATATTTGTATGTGTTTTATAGTGTGTGTTACTCTTAAACACTTAAAGAGTAAGCAGTTTGATCCTAGTTGTTATCATAGGATAACAGTTGTGAAGTTTAGTAACTTTGGACGAAATAATCACAAGCCTTGCTAGTCCCCAACCTGCACTCAAGGTCGTTAGTGCCACTCTGCTTTCAGCAAGAATGAGCCGGCTCGATTAGGGCAGTACTACCCTGATACAGAAGACCAACCTAATAATGACAGCACTTTTGCTGTTGTATTTCGTTGGTGAGTGTGAGAACATAGGCCTAATTATTCTGCATCACTCTCTCTTCTCTCATTTAGAATTATCTAACCAGGCCACCATGGTATGGGTCACCATACTACATTGGCTACCATCATAATGAGCATAGTGACGCCTACTCCTGGATTCTACTCATGCTTTCCATCAGGCAGAGTTGAGTCACTTTGGTAGGCTTAAATATAAAAAAAACACACTTGGCCAACATGGGAAACTATGGCCCCAACTCTCTTTAGAAAGAAGTAAGGAGCCCAGTAGTGCAACACTATGGATTGTTGATGATTGAGATTCATACTATTATTATAAATCGAAAAATAACTGTCAATCAGTTGTAAAAACTGAACCAATACACCACCTCTACTACCTACACTCACTACATACCCCGTATCAAAGCTACGGGCAAAAGCTAGTATGTATTGAATAAAACCAAAAAATAGTATATTTACTTTGTGTTAAGAATATCATCATATTGATCAAGAGGTCTCAGAACAAATGTCTGTGTGATCCACAAATATTTGTTTCAGAGTCTGGGTGTTTTCTATGTACATGTATTTACAAAATAAAGAAATTGTATGTTTATGCATTTATATCACTTGTCTGTAATACAAACTCAGGTTAGTTTGGGACTAGATGGTGTTGTGTGTAAGATGTCCAAAACATTCATTTATCATTATTTAATCTAAGTGATTAACCCGGTCCAGTCTGCGATCATCAATGACGACTTTTGTGTGTTGGTTAAATGTTTTAAAAGTATATAATAAAATCTATTTTACTCATCTTATGGACATAATTTTTAAGAAACAATAGTCAAAATAGTACCTTCATGTGCGCAATTTGATCTTGTTCCCAATTGTATTGTTTCATCTGGTTCTCGAGCAGTTCCATACGAGTCCGTACGAACGCCTCATAGTTGCCCGTGTAGTATTTGAGGCGTCTTTTACTCATGTGAACGATGTTTGTACACACGCCGTTCAGGAAGTCCTGGGAGTGAGATATCAGCACGAGGATGCGTTTGTAGCTGGAATATTGAGAAAATGGTAAGCTCAGAGTGGAAATAACACCTTTGATAGATAGTAGAAATAATAAGTATTAGAGCTCTGCTGATTTCAGTATGAATGGACCGGCTCAACCGAGCTCCTAAGACCCTCATACAGAAGATCAACCTAAAGTGATAAAATTATTATTGTATTTTGTTGGTAGAGTATAAGACTGAAGGCCCAAAGATGCAGAAAGTGTGGGGTCACCATACTGACTTCTCTGTACATATAACTCCTGCGAGCTAACATGGCACCTGACTCAAATGAAAGTCGTATATCGTACCGAGTGCAAAATTTATTTTTATATAATGTTATTTTTTTTAAATGTCATTTTTTGTTTTGCTCTAATTAGTTTCAGAATATACACATGCATACCAATAGGAAGCAGGATTCATTCATTATTTACCAGAATGCATTCTTCGTGCATTGATTTAAATATTATTAGGTAATACCTATATCATTTTAAATGATATTAAGTACTGAAATATGGTTATAAAATATCATTTGAAATCGTCATGATAAGCCTTTTAATTGTAGTCGTTTCGTCTTTCTATTTCGCATTGAACAGTGTGGTGTCGCGACGATTATTTATGTTGAGTATACAGGTTTTTATGTACATATTAAATAATAAAAAATAATAACAATAATGAATCCTGACAGTGTTTCTGCACAGGTTCCGGATATTGCTGATGGTGTTAGGTAAGTAGAGATTTTATGCAGACAATCATAAATGCATAAGTATTTTTAGCAAATACGCATTATAACCTCTCTTTACTATTGTGCTAACCAAGTGATACGCGTTATAATCTCTCCATTATTGTGTGTTTAGCAAGTGTACGCGTCATAACTTTAATACATTTAAAAGCAAATAATATTTTAATATCACACCAATGTGTATGTATTTAGCAAGCCATGCGTGTAACTTCGTTCCATCCGGGTGTCCCGTTTTTTTTTTCGTCCCATAGTCGTCCTACTTTTATTTTTACGAGTGACCTTTCTTAAAACAATTGGGTTATCCTGATGAATCTAAATACATATTAAATCAATTCGTGAAGTGATTCAAATGATATTTGGTAATAGCTAATAAACTATAATTATTATGCAAAGATTCGTGCAACGGTAATAGTGATGACGCTACTCGCAAGACGACAGAGGGGCGTCACGCGGGGGAACGGCATCAGATTTCGTTTTGAGCCAGGTGCCATCTTAGCTCGCACGAGTTTTACAATGAGGATGGTGACCCCTAGTTTTGTATTCTACCCCTGTTGTTTCGGAGTTTGTTTTTAACATAATACGTACTGTTTGAGTTCTTCTTCGAGCCATACACAGGCGTCGAGATCAAGATGATTGGTCGGTTCGTCGAGTAGCAGGAGATGCGGTTTCACGTACAGGGCACGAGCCAATGCTATACGCATACGCCAACCTGACACACAAAATAACGATTTAGTTTATAATTACATCACAGAAGACCAATATCTTAAGTTACAGAAGTTTGGCTGTGAAGAAAAACTTGATGCAAACCTAGTACCAACTTGCCTATGTCCGATAGTGACCTGATTAAGGTTGTTACTGCGATGATAGAGACATGTCAGTCATGCCATTTGCTCAACATACAAGTAATGAATTAATCTTTGTAGTTCAAAAGAATTGTTTCTCAAATCATAAGAAATTGTTAACACTTAAATATTGTATACACGATAAGTTTATGTAAGCCAAAGGTTCAAATAAAACGCTAGGTCAAACGATTGATCTTTTATCCGAACTAAGTTTTTTTTTTTATAAAATCACGAACTTATGTAAACATAGCTGAGTAAGTAAACATAGCAAGTATGCAACTGCTAACCAAGGTCCCGGGTTCAAAGCCTGGGACGGGCCAAAAAGTGTTTTTGGGTTTTAGAATATTCCTAATAGCAGCCTAGAGTTTGGAAGTTTGGCGGTGATTCACGCCCGTGCCTCGGTGAGCATGAAAAGCCGTCGGTCCCGGTTGTCATAATAGTTATCGGGAAGTGGGTGCCCTCAAATTCATCATGTTATTGAGTTCAGGTATATTACCTCCGGAAAAGTCCTTTGTGGCCTTCTGTTGCATTTCCTTTGTGAAGCCAAGACCGTGGAGGATATTAGCTGCTCGAGCTTCTGCAGTGTCCGCGCTCAAGTCGTCCAGCCGATCGTACACGTCCATCAGCTGCTCTTGAGACTCTGTTACACAAACAAACAATTGTCAAATAAATAAATATATCAGACATCTAACACACAATACAATGGCAACTGATACAGTTTATTTTATAAATACGCTAGCTTAGCCCCGCGGTGTTACCAGCGTTTGTTGTTGTAAACGCGGGCATACGCGGGGCAAAGCTAGTCCAAAAAAAGGAAGTTACTTCTTATTTCATCATTTATCCGCCAGTGATAGTTCCGTCGAAATCAGTCCAGCCGTTTCAGAGATTACCCGAAACAAACAGACAGACAGACAAAAATGGTGAAAAAAAAATATTTTGGCACATGACCATGTATACGTACATGCATTTAGTAAAAAGCGGTTATTTTAATATTACAAACAGACACTCCAATTGATTTATTTGTATAGATGCATATTCCACATAAAAAACATACAAACTTCGAAACAAATATTTACAGATCATACAAAATTTTGGTCCAACTTGGACTCGAACCGGAGATTAATGATCTCATGATGCTATACAATAATTTTATTACTATTACTTCTTTATAACATTAATTACGTTGTACTTTATATTATAACATTATTAGAATTAATTGTATATTTGCGGCAGTCAAAGGTATCAAACACAATAGTGGTTATCCATCTGCACTGCAGTTTGCACTTTTCGGTTCACTGCACATTGAATTTTGTATTGAAATCGAATGACGCACTTCAGTTGCACACGTCACTCCTCTTTCCAGTCCGTATTTTAATTAGCTTTTTTTGGATTTAGATTTCATGTCAGATGACAATAAACCACGTTATTATATAAATATTCAATATTATTTTATGATTGCAATAGAACCAAGACGTCGGCGTTATTATGGCGTACCTTATACGCTGTGGCAATCTGCAATGGTAACGGTAGCCGTTCTTAGCTAACTATTTATAAATCATAAAAAACTATTCATTCTTTTATGTCAAGCAAAATAATAATTGCTTGTCACTAGAGTTGCCAAAGACTAACTGCACTTTTGGCTTAGTGGTAATGGTCGCCACACCGCTTTCTAATTCGCCAAGTGTCATGGGTTCAAATTCCACGTGGCACCATACTTTGTTGTTCTGAGTCTGAGTGTTCTTTGTGTCCGTTTCATGTAAAGTCCCCCCCGATACAGGGGGTTGTCTTTCACAAAACAAAAGAGAATAACCCTCTGTACCCCCTTATTGAGTTTCTCTGAACCACATTTATTTAAGGACAAGGAAGCTAAGCACTAAAGGAGGGTGCCAAAAGGGTGGTACTTGCCGCTAACAATCCCTGCAACTCGTTTGCTACTTTAAACTGCTACACCATTAAAAATTAAAGTAACAATGTAGTCAATGTATGACAATGTAGTAACACTATATTATTTCTGTAGAGAATTTAATTGATCCGTAACTTTTCGAGGTTACCGTAACATAATTACTATATGTATTTGCGCACCACGACGCAGAAACTAACTGGCGTACGATGAGGGAATATCTATAATTTCTTTTGACTTGACCCTTCTTATAAATAGACTTAAACCCGTGTCCAATGAATCCGTCTCCATACTAAGGTCCCCAAACGTAGGGGTACTACCCTTAAATTTTCAGAGAAATCTAGTTGTCATCTAAATGAAAATTTCACAAAATTTTGCCTAAATCTATGAAATTTAAGGAATCTTGTTGAAAATTAGCATTAGTATTGCACGGTGTATACATTGTAGAGCACACAGACTAATAAAAACATCTTTGTTTGAACTGCATGTCTGTCTAATGAAGCCCTTTATGGTTAATTTAACAAATTATGTATATTTTCGTGAAAATTGATTCTCTGGGCATAAATTTCATTTTTGTGTATCCCCTAGAAGGATAAGTACGCAGGGGATACTAATGTCTAAGAGAATTATATAACAATCTCACCATCATCTTCAGCATGCGCGAGTTCCTCCGCGAGCTTCTCCAGCTGGATCCGCTCCTCGTCTACCTCCATGACGCACTGCAGGGCAGTCTTGTCGGAGGCAGGCATCTCGCGCGTCAAATGGAAGATGTCAATATGCGCCGGGATTGGCACTTCACGACGACCCAACGCTGACAGCAGTGACGACTTGCCTGTAACACAATAAAGTACCCCGGTGTTAGTATTCCTATGACATAGGGTGCGACGCTCTCTCTCACTCGCTTAAAAGCAACGCAATTCAAGTGGCTTACATCAAAGAAGTACAAAAAGTACAAAAAGAAGGTAGAAAATTCTAGAACAAAGCTTGCATTTCCATACACTTGACACTGTTTTCGTTTCTAAATAGTCGATAAATGTTGATCAAAAGCATGGAAACAAATATATGGAAATTTAACCGCCAGCTTTTTAACAACAACTTGGTAACGATAATATATTGGCAGCTGTTGCTTATAAATAAGCAATTGCATAAAGCTTATGAGCATATGAATTTATTGAGAAGGTATAGAAGCAGGTTGCATGAATAATGTACGATACAAAGAAAAATCCAGACTATATCTGATTACGACATGTTATGGTTTGGTAAAAATAAATCAATTGTGTAATCAAATAACAATTGTATGTACAATTGAATAGGGTGCAGAATAAAAAGTGACAGAAAACTATTTTCACGTGCAGGAAAATTTTATGATAAAGACTTAGGTACGTATACAAAGTAGCAATCAATAACTTGTTTTTGAACTATGATACGTTTATGTTAGAACTAACCTCCCACACAACGCAACATTTTGTAAATTCTTATTCAGTGAAAATATGATAGTGATTGACGTATGAGGATAAATTAAACGTAACTAAAAAAAGATAATAATCATCCAAAGCATTTACACAAAAGATAATAAGCATGACAAAAGATGACATTAAAATCATTATTTATCGCCAGCAATACGCAACAGCTTTGTTCCGATTTAAAAAAGTAAAATTGTGTAGGTATTCTTATGTGTCATATTATAAACTGTTTGTAAATCTGTTTTCTTGTCAATAAAATTTCACCCTCTTGCCATCGATATCACCTCTATCCATGCAAAGATCACCTTCATACGCCAGTTACAGATACATTTAAATAATTGACATGTGATTTATACAACGCGAATATTCGCGAAGATTCAGGATCAAGCGTGAACTTATCCAGTGGTGCTTGTGAACCGACAATTATATGGTTGCTAAGCGATTGATGCTCAAAAGTCTAAATAGTCAGAATGTAATGATTTACCAGCTCTGCCTCAAATAAGATATATGCGAAGGAACAACCAATGAAATTTGAAAAGTAGGCGTTATTTTTACTAAGAAATATCCGAATTAAGAGACCCTGTCTGCTAAATTTTTACGGCTAAACAGCTGAACCTATTTGGATGAAATTTATAATGGAAATCTTTTGATCGTGGTATTATATAGGCTACTATTTACAGCGATAACCAACATACACGCGGATATGCAAATGGAAAATGCGTTCGTTATGTAACTAGCTTTTGAATTAATTTTCTTTCCTTTGGAAACAGATTCATCCACATGTGATATTTATTGTGTCTTTGTTTGAAGTTGTGGAAAATATGACAACAATTAAATAATGGACAATCACACCAGGATCAAAACGGACTTTAGATGTTCCAATTTGTAATTACTTTTTACATTGAATAATTTAAAGGCGTCGTTCTTTCGGGACGTCTTGTCGTGGTATTTTTATTAAATTCTTTAATATTTAACGTCCATAGTCGAGACTTCATCTATTATTTGGTAGGTCAGTTTTGTAGGGGTAGTATAAAAAAACTTGTAATATAGATGTAGTACATTTTCTGTACATATGGATCAGATTCTAATAAACTAAATCGTTTGTTTTAGATTCTACTTCGAAGAATCTAGATAACCTTTAGATCCAAAATCAAAATTGGGAATGATTCGCGTACGTAACTGTCCATTTTTAGGGTTCCGAAGTTTATGACTTCGAACCCTTATAGATTCGTCATGTCCGTCTGTCCGTCCGTCCGTCCTCGACTTACCGTCCAAACGGTAAGTGCTAGAAAGAGGAAACTTTGCATGAATGTGTATTGTAATTATGTCGACAAAGTGCTACAATAAAATTATGAAAAATATTTTTATTTGGGTACCTCCCCTACACGTAAAGTGGGGATGTTCTTTTTTTTCTTGGGGCTATCCCATCATGTGGGGTATCATTAGATAGCTCTTTTAAAAACAATAAAGGGTTTCTAAGACGATTTTTCAATTTAGGTATCCGTTTGCGAGAAATTCCACTTTAAAGGCCACTTTTTTGTAAAAACAGGGCGTCCCCCCCCCCCTCTAAAAGGAAAATGGCTGGCTCAAAAAATCTGGAAAAATTCCTGATAGTGGTCCATATAATGAACTTTGAAGGAAAACTATAACGAATTCGATGACTTTGTTAGTTCAGGAGTTATAGAGGCTTAACTTTTACAATGCGCTTACTTGGAAAGCGTCATGCAAAATTAACGCATAAATACGTAAACACAACAATTATCCATTGGATACGATTTCTAATCCACGTACCATTATGGCAGACTGAGGAACGCTGTCCTGTGCGTGGCCTGATACGCACTTTTTTTCTGGTCGATTTTTTCTTTTAAATATATTAAGTCCCACATTAAGAACCTGCAAGACTTCATTCAATAGGATGCGGCATGGCGACTGCTTAAACAAAACCGTGTAGCCGAACTAAACAGATTTTTCGTTTGTAGGAACTTTAAAGACACTTATTATAAAACTCACGAATAGAAAAATAAACTAGATCCTATCTACATCAAAGAGTACCTACCTACTTCAATATTTAATCCATACAATTACCGGCTGATCGACCTAAGTTTATATTACAATCCTAAAACAAAACCTAATGACAATAGCCTCACCGGTCGACGAGAAGGTAATTAATCAATGGATAACAACCTTTATAACGAAGGGTTTGTATGAACGGTGAACGCGTTAATCTTAGGAACTAATAATCCGATTTGAAAAATTATTCCAATT
The DNA here is from genome assembly GCA_932526445.1 of Phragmatobia fuliginosa. Taxonomy (NCBI): domain Eukaryota; kingdom Metazoa; phylum Arthropoda; class Insecta; order Lepidoptera; family Erebidae; genus Phragmatobia; species Phragmatobia fuliginosa. The sequence goes on along the minus strand of OW052057.1, from coordinate 45,275,245 downwards.
ATATTAATTAATCATCATCACGCTACGGCCGATAGGAGTGGAGTATCAATAAAAAAATGACCAAGTGCGTGTGAGGCCACGCATAGAATAGGTTTCCGTAGTCACCCATAATGGTAGGTAGATTTAAAATCGTGTCCAATAGACAATTGTTATGTTAACTTTTTATTTCTTTACGAAGTTTGCTAAGTGAGTGTGTGATTTAACTGTTTTTAGAAAAATTTAAATAACTCATAAACAGATACCTAAAGCAGTGCGCTGACGGGTGACTTTTGTCGCTGTGACAAAAAAGTTTTTATCATGTCGCGTCGCGTCTCAAAATCTGAGTGCGCACACGGGGAATGACAGTCACTAAAAATTTTTGTAAATCCATGGTTCGATATGCATTTGGAGGAGACAGTCATTATTTGCGAATTCATACGGCGTAAAAGTTTTCGAATGAGTGTAGAAAGTTTTAATGAATTACTGCATATTTTCAAAGTATTCACCACATAGTTTAGTACACTTTTCCCTTCGCTCAAACCACTAATTATAAAATTTATTCCACTTTAAAGTTGGGGTGTTAAAAATGTTTTGAGATTCAAAATTTAAACACCTTCGAATATAGAACTGTTCCAAATTCAAAATTGCCGTTAAATATGGAAACGACAGAACTTAAAAGGCATGCCTAGTATTTAATAAATTATAGTATATTTAATTATTATATGTCAGAATATTCTTTTAATCTTTTGTCGAAAAGTGCTGGTCTTCTCGCTTCTTCTTTAAGTACTTCATTATCAATAGCAATCAAAAGTAAGCGGAGAGCGGGCACGGAAAATGGCGTCAGGATAAACTGTTTTGTTGGGATTTTTGGTTCGATTCGAATCAGAACATGAAGAATCCATTATTAAAAAAAAACTATTTCTAAAAGATAGATTCTAAATCTTTTCTGTATTTACAATATAAATCCATTTTATGAAAAACAAAATTATTCATTAAACAATCTGTGGGATCTCTTATCAGTAAAATCATAGATTTTTTTAGTTCAAGAAATTCGATTATAACAATTATTTTTATTACCATATCAAATTAATACATTCAGCTAATTGTAACTATTGTAAATATTTTTTATACCAACACAAAAAATCGACAGTCGATTTTTAAGGGTAAAAACCGATTCTGTGAATCGATTCAGTACAAAATTAATTTTTTGGGCCGAAACATTGATTCTTCGATTATTGTGTAATTCTCAAAATTAAATAACATCTGGTAATCTTTCAACTAGTGTTTACTTAAACAAATTATATCATATTTCATTTTCTCTAAAACAATTCAAGCTCTAGTAATTTCGAAGAAAAACCTTGAATATTTTATTAGAACAACTTCAAGGCATACTGCTTAGACCCTATAAGACAATGTAGTGATTGAACGCTAGGAGACACTTTTGTTTTGATTACAATGCTATTTCAAGTTGTCTGAAAATATAAATAAAAAGCTAATCCTTTCCGCTTTTGGCTTAGGGCAGAAACTGTTTTGTCACCCGTGCGCGCGCTTCTAAGAAACTCTAGCGGCGCGCTGACAGTTTTGTCACAGGCTTGTTCGCAGGCCCAAAACAGTTTTGTCATCCGATTGTCACGTCGCAACGTGCGCGCATTTCCATATAATTCTACAGACATAATGAAAGTGACAAAACAGTCACAGTGACAAAAGTTTCCCGTGAGCGCAGGGCCTAAGTCGAAAAATGGTTTTAGGAACCTCACAATGTTTTTAAAAGTCTAATCTAATGATACCCTACACAATGGGGAAGACTGGAGAAAAAAAAAACAACCTTCCTTGCATGTAGGGGAGGTACCCCAAATAAAAATATTTTACATAATTTTATTGTAGCACTTTGTTCACGTAATAACAACACATATTCATGCAAAGTTTCATATTTCTAGTACCAACCGTTTGAGTGGCCGGTCAGAAAATAATTTAAAAATGGAGGAAAATGATTTCTTTTGAATGGATACTTATTTTCACCAATCACGCAATGGATACTCCATTGCGTGATTGGTGAAAATAATGTATGAAGGAATTGTTCCTCTTGTTCCTGGGTCAGATCAAATATTTATGTGATTCACAAATATTTATTTCGGGTCTGGGTGTTTTTCTATGATGTATTTACAAACAAAAATATGTTTATGTATTTATATCAGTTGTCTAGTGCCAATAATACAAGCTCTGCTTAGTTTCGAACTAGATGACGTTTGTGTAAGGTGTCCTAAATAATTCCTTTTTTAAGTAAAAGTTGAAAGGAGACACACATGTGCTTCTTTATTAGTTAAAAACCTTTAACAAACATCTTTCACCTTTTAACAAAACAATTGTCGCTATAGGTAAACCACATAAGACATGGCAATTTACATAATTGTAATTTTGATTGATAAATCTAAATAATTTAAATAATTTCTACATTAAGAGCTTAATTTGGTTCAGTCTTAATTGAGGTTATATTTTGGGGCAATACGTTTAGTTTTACGTTGCATTCTACAATCAGCTACATGTTTTGACAAGAATAGCTAGGACTTATATATAGAAAAATGGAATGTAAACTAATGAATTAAAATATATAATCCAAAATCAATGTTTTAGTTTAGGTTAGTTTAGTAATGTTTACAATAGTATCACAGTCAATACATCAAAATTAATATTATGTACTAATATATAATACATACCACATCCATTAAGCCCGACGAGGCCATATCTTCGGCCACAATTGAGTTCCAGCAGGGTATCTTGCAGGAGCTCACTTCCGTAGAATGTAATGGAGAAGTTAGCAATCTTGACGTCCCTTGACCGAGGATGGACAGCCAGAGAACCGGTGCAAGACCTTGCCTCCGAGTTCATCTTGGCTTCAGCTTCCAGTTTGAGGCATAATGCCTCTGTAACAAACACATTTATGTCACATTAATATAAATTTAAAAAACATACTAACATCATAAATTTAAAAAAACTGCCTGTCTGTGGAGCTTTCATTGCTAACTTGATGAACTCAAATTTGGCTTGGAGATGCTATGATTCTTAAGGAGGGCAAACATATGTTACTTTTTACTGCGATAACTCATGTATGCTCGAGACAAACCGCTTGGTATTTTTTTATCAAGCCTACCAAAGTGAACTCTACTCTGCCTGATGTTAAGCATGAGTAGAATGATAACCCTAATCAGATGGTAACTGGGAGAATAATGCAGAATGATTGGGTCCCCAGGCTAACACCAACGAAATACAACAGCATGAATGCTGCTATTTTAAGGTTGGTCTTCGGTGGGGGCAGTACTGCGTGTCTTCTACTTGATACATTTTATATTATACGAAATCTAGTCATTTCAGATATGTTCTATTTAATCATAATTGTTTATTACACAATTTACAGTCAACCAAGTTCTGATGTGAACAACTGTATCGAAGCAATTACAAAAGTGAAAGTCAGTCTGGTTCAATTATATTTTCTTTTATTATCTTTTAGGTGCGGACTAGAGTTAGTGAACCATGACGATCTGTCAAACGCTTACATAAAACTGTATAAGCTTGCGTTGTGAACTTGTTACAATACTAAGCTGATTTCAATGTATAATGTAAGTTTTTATAAAAAAAGTATGTTTATGTATTTAATTAAGTTTAGTATAATACAAGCTCTGTTTAGTTTAGGACTAAATGATATTTATTAACATCATACCAATGACATGTAGTATGGACTTTGATTATTGAGGAAAGACATAGGTTACTCTTTACCACCACAACTGACATACTGCTAGGTTATGTATATGTAAATAAATAAGGAGTGAATTTGTATACCTGGGCCATTACAAACATGCGAAACAAACAATTTGACATTTGATTATTTTTGAAGGTGAAAAATTGTTCTACATTAGTCTTGTGTTAGGAAAACATGTATTTTTGAGGTTTCATGTATTTTTCATTTGCATTGCTTGCAAAATTTATACTACTCTTTCATTTAGTTGGTTGGTAGTTGGCACAGCAACACTTCAACTACTTGAGAGAATAGATGGTGTTATTAAACAAGAAAAAATAGGTTTTCGATTTTACACCTTGTGTTACAAAATAGCAATTTTATTACGGATCCCTAATTTTGAAAAAAAAATTTGCCTATAGCCTTCCTCGATAAATGGACTACCCAACACTGAAAGAATCATTCAAATCGGACCAGAAGTTCCAGAGATTAGCGCGTTCAAACAAACAAACAAACTCTGTAGCTTTTTAATATTAGCATAGATAAGTATTTGTTTATTATGTTAATTAGTATGTTATTTCGGATGGCTAACTTTTGTGATATCTTCACATGAATAAATTACTAAACTGATTCATCATTATTAATGAAATTCAGCATGTAGATACTTTAATTCTTAAATAATAACATTTGAGTACTTTTCACCGCAACATACACGGGGGCAGAGCCGCGGTAAAAAACTAGTTACAAAAAACAACATTGCAACAAAGTAACCTTAGTTATTTTTTTATTTGGATCTATCAAAGTGACTACTCTGCCTGAAATGTCAAAATGATAGGATAAAAAGGATAATAAAGACTTCTAGGAATGTAATGATCTCATCATCATCCATCTTGTTTAATTTAACACTTGCAAAAACATGCTCAGCAATAAGAGGTTGTTTTATAAAATTTTCTTTGGATAAACATAGTAAATAATAAAAAAAAACTTGTGTGAATTATTTCAAAGTGGTTTCTCCAACATGGTAGTATATGTAAATTAATAATGAGCAAGGCAACCATGTGTTTTAAATCGAGAATAGCGCTAATATACTGTTAACAATTCATTGTCGATATGATAAATGTAAATGAAATGTTAGGATTATTGTATGAAATAAGCTCTGTCAGCACACTACTTTGCAAGCGTTAATGATTAGAGATCGAATTTCACAACATTATTTACCTTCTGCGGTTAACTCGCGATCCTTCGCCTCATTGCCGTTAGTCGCCGTTCCATTCTCGTCATTTGTAACTCTCGCAACAGGCTTCTTGTTTCTGCTACTCGCCTGCTCTTTTTTCTTCTGTTGTGCTCGTTTCTTTGCGTCAGACGGCATTTTGGATACCTGATCGACACCAAATTTATATTACACGAACACAAAAAATACAGCCTACGTTTATACGTTGCCGTGGTAAGGCACGATTTTGTGTTTAAGCGAATTAAAATAGAAATACAGATACGCACTTCACTTCAATCACAAATTTTAATTTAATAAATTTATTACCTAAATTAATTTTACAGAATAATAGTGATAAGCAAGTCGTCAGCGTCTACCACTACCTACACGTGCTGAATTGAAAAGAAAGACATCTGAAACTTCACAGACTACCAATTTATACCAGAGACAAGTATTTTTTTTTTAATGTTGCTAAGGAGTGGTTCCAAGAAAACCTTCTACTATTTATGGACAGTACTTCTTTGCACATGCATATTAAACATGGAAAAGACACAAACTTTGAAACAAATATTTAGTCCACTTTAAGCACTGTAATCACTCATACTACCAACTTATATATTTTTTGGTTTTTCATCATTCTCAAAAGCAATGATACGCCATAAACACCTTACGCTTATTTATCACTTTTACCTAATTTCTATGCTGGTCTGTGTGAAAACTATAGTAATTTCTAACTAATAACTCAATGAGGAAAAATAAGGACAAAATTAACAGGTCGTCGAGACGCAGGACGATATCAACGAAATCGGGACTGTCCCGGGAAATTCGGGACGAGTAGCAACTCTGACTGGGAGCGCATATGTTTGTGTGTTTGTTCGAGTTCATGTGTATGGGTGTGAAATGTTATGCATCCAAAAGCTTTTCCGTTACATCATAATCGAGAGATTTCAACCAACTTTTAAGTTTGTTTTTTAGCATGTGAAATGTGACCATTATGAGAATAAATGTCAAGGGTTTTGTTATAATCCTTAGAGCTTATGTGTTTAAAATGCCGACTTGCAGTTACGGCTCTACGCGACTTTATGTCACATACTCGGTTATAGCGGCGCTTCTTAATGTTCTAGTTTGGATTTTATGTTAACTGACCATGCTAGGAAAGTGTAGTACGAAGAATAAATAACTGTTTGAATAATATTTTTTATTTTCTCATCTCAAAAGTATACAGTACATTGTAGAAGATTAATCAAAAATATATTACTACTAACATTTGTGAAGACTGGTGCCCGAGATAGGTAATGGATGCCTGTGTTACGTGTTAACAGAATTAAGGTATTACATTTAAATTATATACATAGGATGTGTGTGTGATGTGATGTGTTATGAACTAGTGTGATCAGCGTTTCGGAAACAGTAAACTCTCCGTTGCATTTTGTTATAGATATCCTCCAAGAAAGCAGTAATATTTTTTGTAAAAGTGTGCTGTGATAGAAGCTAATTGGACAACCCTTTTTATGTTTATCCTTAATGAGATTTGGGTAGTACTGCAGCTCTGTGTACTTTCTTAGAAACACGTATAAAATGAAGGTTTGTCTAACTGTGAGGATGTAACAATAACTCAATCTGAATCCACCTTCTTCCTCTTCCGCGCAGCGTACATAAAAAGAAACAGCTATTGGGTGCCAAATCGAACTAATGACAACTTTTTTTCCAAATCATGATCTCAATTAGACTGAAATTCGACCGACCGTCACTGATATTGTGAAGTATGCATCTCATACTATCTATGATCATCTGATCTCTATGTTTGCATTGCTAAGCAACACATATTGTTTGTTTTGACTGTTATATAAAAACTATATATGTTTCCTTGTGAAAAACTGTCTATAATAAATAAAACAGCTTCCTACTTTATTAACGTTTATTTCTGTAACATTACCACAAACATCAAACCTTCCTCTGAACATCAGATGAACTTAACATGGTAGCAGAGCGTTTATAAAGTTACAGATGAACGTAAGTAAAAATATCCCTTGTCATAAAGAAAATGTCGAAAACGAAAATTGAGTCTCTTACAAAAGACAATTACGACACATGGGTGATACAAGCAGAAGCCGTTCTTGTTAGACAAAAATTATGGAAACACATTGAAGTTCCTTTAACTGCTGATGCTACTGCAGATGAAAAAGAAGGAGACAGACAGGCGAAGTCTGAATTAATATTAATAATATCTCCTTCTGAGCTAAAACAAATAAAAAATTGCACAACAGCAAAAGCACTGTGGGAAAAATTGAAAGACACTTATGCTAGTAAGGGACCTGCACGTAAAGCATCCCTATTAAAGCAACTAATCCTAACAAAATTAGAGGGACACGATGTACGCGGTCACCTAAATAAGTTCATGCACACAGTTGACAAATTGGCCGACATGGACGTGATAATCAACGAGGATTTGTTAACAATTATGATGTTGTACAGTCTGTCGTCGGAATATGAGAACTTCAGAGTTGCTATTGAGTCACGGGACAATCTTCCAAAGCCAGAGGAGCTTAAAACTAAAATAATAGAAGAATGTGAAGCTCGTCACAGAATAATAAGTAACGAACCTGAAACCTCTTTTCATGAAGAAGCATTATACGCATCCTGTAAAATTTGCAAACGAAGAGGTAACATCTTTAAAAGCAAAAACCACAAAATTTGTACTAATTGTTGGAAAGAAAAGAATGGTAATAAGCCTAAAAACAAATATAACAATTTCCAAAAGAACAATTATGCTACGCAGTGCCTTCTCACACATAATGAGAAGCCTGAAAACACCATTTGGGTCTTGGACAGTGGTTGTACATCTCATATGACATATCAACGAAATTTATTTACGTCCATAGAGAAATCATCAAGAAAACTAAATTTTGCAACTAAAGAGCATACTGCTGACATTAAAGGAAAGGGTACAGTTTCTTTTCTATCAAAAAACGGTGATGGTATGGCATGTACACACCTCAAAGAGACGCTGTACGTACCTACTTTGTGTACTAATTTGATGTCTGTCAGTAAGATAACAGATGCTGGATGTACAGTCGTCTTTACCAAGAATAAAGCGACTATTAATAATCCGAAAGATGGAATAACTCTTACTGCATTTAAAAAAGTAGATGGTCTGTATTACGTTAAACCTTACAAACACGAGTGTACCAATCTAGCTAATGATAATGATGAATCAGTTGACACTGTTTCAACTACTAAAAAGAAAACGAATTCATCAAACATTTATGAATGGCATAGAAAGCTTGGGCACATGAACGCCAAAGATTTAAAATTTGCACTTAAAAATGAGAATTTAATTGGCTTGAACTTTGATGCTTCGGAAATATTGTCTGAATGTGAGATCTGCATTCAAGCAAAACTGCATCGAGTACCCGCTCCTTGTAATAATACAACTCAACGAACTACACAATGCTTAGAAATCATTCATAGTGACGTATGTGGACCTATACGAACGCCCACAATAGGCGGAAACAAGTACTTTGTTACTTTTATTGACGACTATAGCCGATACAGTCGAGTGTACTTAATTAAAAACAAAAGCGATGTATTAGAAAAATTCAAAGAGTTTAGGGAGTTGGCGGAAACGCACACAGGCAACAAAATTAAGTTTCTACAATCGGACAATGGTACTGAGTACATAAATAAGGAGTTTGATGCCTATCTAAAACGTTGCGGAATACAGAGAAGGCTATCCGCGCCTTATACCCCAAACCAAAACGGAATCGCTGAACGTAAAAATCGTACCCTCATTGAGAAAGCGAGAGCAATGATGATTGATGCAAAGGTACCAATGAAACTCTGGGGTGAAGCAGTTTTTACTGCAAACTACTTATCAAACAGAAGTATAAATAGCGCCATTCAGAATCAGACGCCATTTGAACGATGGATCGGTAGAAAACCATGTGTTAATCATTTGTTCGTGTTTGGCTGCAAAACGTTTGTTCTGTTGAAAGGTACTAATAATCACAAATTTGCGCCAAAAGCAATTCCTGGAATGTTTGCAGGGTATTCTGAAACATCGAAAGCATTCAGAATTTTCATAATTTCAAGGAACAAAATAATTGTGTCAAAAGATGTTCGAGTAATGAAAGCAATGTTTTACAATGAAACTAATAGAAATGAACTTTCAAGTCAGTTTAGTGATGAAGAGTTTTTACATAAACAACTTGATCAAACATTATCTCAACAAACATCAGGCAAACAAGTGACTATAGCACTTGACGACGATGAAAAAGATAGCGCTGTTGATCAAAACAACGATGAATATTCACAACAACATTTACTCAACGGTAACGAACCTCTGAACAACGTTGAAGAGGAATCCACAGTTGGTACAATGGCTTTGCGGGACAGATCTAAAATCACACCTCCAAAACGTTATGATGATTTTATTTTAGCAGCGGCCGAGGAAGTGGAGAATCTATACAAGCCTAAAGAGCCTGTAACCTTCAAAGAGGCAATGCAATCTCCTGACAAAGAAAAATGGCAAGAGGCCATGCACAGTGAAATGACTTCACTTAAAGAGAACCAAACTTGGGATCTAGTTGACTTGCCCAAAGGTCGAAAAGCCCTACCATGTAAGTGGGTTTACAAAGTAAAAATGAACCCAAATGGTACTGTCGAAAGGTTTAAAGCCAGAATGGTAATCAAGGGTTACTCCCAACAACCTGGAGTGGACTATGATAAAACGTTCAGTCCAGTGATCCGTATGAGCACAGTACGAGCATTGTTAGCCATAGCTGCTCAAGAAAATCTAAAACTTTACCAATTTGATGTATCGACTGCCTTTCTGAACGGTGAGGTTGATGAAGAAATTTACATGAAGCAACCTGACGGTTATCAGGATGGTACGAAACGAGTCTGTAAATTGCGACGTAGCCTATATGGACTAAAACAAGCACCGCGTTGCTGGAACACGTGTATTGCTGAGTTCCTACAGAAATCTGGTTTTCAACAGTGTGAAGTGGATCCATGTTTATATATTCGAATCAAAGGACGAACCAAAGTTTTCATTGGTCTTTACGTTGACGACGGACTCGTACTGTACAACACAGCTACAGCAGGAACCGAATTTATCAATGAATTGAAAACAAGATTCAAGATTACTACAAAACCTGCTTCGTACTTCCTTGGAATGGAAGTCAACGTGCGAAAAGACAACATCACACTGTGTCAAAAGGCCTACACTAATAAAATTTTAGAAAAATATAGAATGACCAATTGTAAGTCTGCTCCAACTCCAATTGTCAAAGAAAATGAAATTGAGGAGGAAGAGGAAAATATGGAAATAAACTTTCCTTACAGGCAAGCCGTGGGTGCGTTGGCTTATCTATCAGTAGGCACAAGACCTGATATTTCATATGCAGTGAGTGTCGCATCCAGAAACCTCGCAGCACCTGCTATTAAGGATGTATTGCTTGTAAAACGCATCTTTCGGTACTTAAAAGGAACCCAACAGAACGGGCTCGTTTTTACGAAAAATTCTCCTTCACATTTAGTTTGCTACAGCGACTCTGATCATGCAGGAGACAAAACTACCGGAAGATCCACATCTGGAATGGTGTGCTTATTTTCTGGAGCTGCTATTAGCTGGAGAAGCCAGAGACAAACGACTGTGTCCATCTCTTCAACTGAAGCCGAAGTAATAGCAGCAAGCGAATCCGCACAAGAAATTTTGTGGTTGAATCGCTTACTCAACAACCTGATTGAAGTCGGGAAACCAGTATTGAATCTGGATAACGAATCAGCTGTGAAACTTGCGCATAACCCGAAGTATGAATATCACAAGCGCACGAAACATATAAAACTGAAACATTTCTTCATTAGAGAATGTGTTAGCAATGGAGAATTTGAAGTTCAGCAAGTTTCTTCAGAACTGCAATTGGCTGACATGTTAACCAAACCACTGTTTGGTCCCAGACTGCAAAACATATGTTCAAGAGTGGGATTGAAGAATTTATCCTCAAATTCTGAAAAACTACTGGGAATGTGAAGTATGCATATCATACTATCTATGATCATCTGATCTCTATGTTTGCATTGCTAAGCAACACATATTGTTTGTTTTGACTGTTATATAAAAACTATATATATTTCTTGTGCGGATTCGCTTGCTGCTATTACTTCGGCTTCAGTTAAGGTTTTTTGTAAAAGTGTGCTGTGATAGAAGCTAATTGGACAACCCTTTTTATGTTTATCCTTAATGAGATTTGGGTAGTACTGCAGCTCTGTGTACTTTCTTAGAAACACGTATAAAATGAAGGTTTGTCTAACTGTGAGGATGTAACAATAACTCAATCTGAATCCACCTTCTTCCTCTTCCGCGCAGCGTACATAAAAAGAAACAGCTATTGGGTGCCAAATCGAACTAATGACAACTTTTTTTCCAAATCATGATCTCAATTAGACTGAAATTCAACCGACCGTCACTGATATGTATTGTGTCTTGTTGTTTTTTCAAAAGGTGGCAACCCCGGCTCACACATACCTACATTACCTACACACCTAAAACTTCACCTCAATGTATTATTTTGCTATATTTTTTTTTCAAATCTTTACTTAATTTTGTTTAATTTAATATTAATAATAGTTTTAATTTGTAAATTAAATACCAAGACTGTATCTGGAACAACTTATAATTATGAAGGGGGGTTAGTAGCAGTGCCAGTTTTAAACTTTTACAGCTATCATTTTAGTAATTTTATTTAAATTTTTATTGGTTTTCAGTTCCAAATTATTGATTTTTATTAGTAGTTTTATTTCAAATATAATATATGTAGTGGCGCCACCAGCTAATTTGGAATATCAAATATTTTGCAGCCGAATTCTTTTTATATTGATAAATGAAATATATTTATTTGTTACTAGCTTCGGCCCACGCGTATCTGGTTCTGGTTTATTGCTGAAAAAAGTAGCCTACGTATTATTCTGATATATGTATAAGCTATATTATTGTAAAGTTTCATACAAATCCGTTATGTAGTTTTTGCGTGAAAGAGCAACAAACATACATACATACATACTCACAAACTTTCGCGTTTCTAATATTAGTAAGGATTTTTTAAGTTTTGTTCCCAAGATAATATGCATTAGCCTCTCAGATCTTGAAAATACATCAGATGACGATAGTTATGGCTTGCCAGTTTTATTTCATTGAAATTTCAATTATATAAAACTTTATACATAATCTGTGGACTGGACTGAGTGGTAAGTTGTCCAATCGACTGCTGCATCGACCGAACCGCTCTGTGTTGGTGCGCTCCGGACCACACCAGACCATACTTGATTGTATCACCCTTATGATGATGACGATAGGTCTTTAGCATGGGCGTACCCAGGGGGGGGGCAGGGAGGGGCAGCTGCCCCCCCCCTGGACATCTCGCAAAACACGTATGAACTCGCTTAATTACTAATCAAAGTGTAAAGCTTTGATTATAAACATGTCTAGATAGAGAGTTCGAGCGTCTAAGCGTCCAAAAAAATAGTATTTAACTGTAAGAGACTAAGCTCGTCGCGGCCGATCAGTGGCGTTACTGTCATTGTACGGTAAACACGTATTGTGTGGCGTATAAAAATGACGTTTTGCATGATAAAAGTGTGCAGGAATTACTTTGGACGATTGAAATCAACTAAAAAAATTAGTTATCATCGGTAAGTAAACTTTAAATAACTATATTGTAAAGAAATAATTAAATTAACTCAGTGAAATTTTATCAAAGTTCGACCACCATTTTGACGGCATTTTTACAGGGTTGCCTCTTAATTGAATTTAAATTTCCCATGTGAGTGTTAGCTAATTTACAAAATGTTGAATCATAACTATAGTGCTGGATAATACATATTATATATTATGTATATATCATATATTTTTAAATCTAAGATGGTAGATATTGTTAATCTTATATGGGTGTCAATTTTGCCGCTCCATGGATGCTATTAATGAAAGTAGTATGTACGACGTAAAGCTGAAGAGATTGTTTGTTTGTTTAAACGCACTAATCTCCAGAATTTCCGAACCGATTCTGAAAATTCTTTCACTAATCGGAAGCTACACCTTCTCTGAGTTCTCAACGAGAACGATATAAAAACAAGATTTACGATAAATTGCGGGGAACATCTAGTTAAAAATATAGTAATTAAATTAAATATGACTATGTTGTATATTAACTTAATTAAAGGCCTCTGTGAGTTGGCTTTCCTTCGTCCGCCTTTCAAAGTACCGGAACCTCAGACTACTTTCTAAGGCACAGGGTATATTTTTACCAAATTTTATAAAGTATTAAGAATAAATCAGCCATAATAGCAATTCCCTTTTTCACCAACATATATTTTACCTAGTAACTCAAAAGCAAAAACTCTAATACATATTGACTGACTTTAAATTTAATACAAATTACTTATAAATCTCAAAATCAATACACAATTATTTTCCCTCCTTTTATGGAAAACATTCAAGGGCTGGTATCACTCAGAACGCTCCCACGTCATGCGCGCGCCCGTAGTCTACACTTGCATGTGTGTGTAACATGCACACAAGCCCTGCAAATCTGGCCTGTTGTTTTTATTGCGAATGCAGCGCAACACTCCATCTAGACATGTATATAATCAAAGGTGTAAAGGGGCCTCATGCTCTAACTTTTAAATAAACCGCGCGCGAAGATGGCGGACGAAAAATAGCGAAGTTAGGCAATTCACACACTGGCGACGCGAACACGCGCGTAGGCGCGGGGCAGCCATTGCAGTCAATACCGAATCTGCTAGCCGCACGCGCTCACGCGCCTAGGCGCGTGTTCGGTGTGTTGGACCTGGCGTGTTTTTTAAACTAATCGATGTACTTGCATACAATATTAAAATCTGCCGCTCCGCGCTACGCGTCGTAGCGCGGTGCAGTGTGGGAATAGCCTTAGCCGAGCGTTAGAACTCTCGGCTCTATTCGGTAATCTTCGGTAGGGAGTTGCGAGTTAAGGTTGCATTTTAATTGACACTAGCTGGGTCCCGCAGTGTTACCCGCGGTTATACTTGTCAATCTCGAGTAACGCCACGAAGTGAAGCTACTCTAAATTTTTTTTCCTAAGTTACTCCTTATGTCATCGGCCATCTGCCATTTTAGAAGTTACAGGGGGGGGCACACATTTTTGAAGACCTATCCTACCTACCTATACCCCACACGTTTTAAGTTTGAACCCCCAAATTTTAGTTTTTTTTTGTGTGATCTACTTCCCAAGTTTCAAAAGCATAGTTCTTATAGTTTAGGAAAAAGTGGATGTGACATACGGACGGACAGACAGACATGACGAATCTATATATGTGTTCCGTTTTTTGCCATTTGGCTACGGAACCCTAAAAACGGGTTATTTGATATTACAAACAGACACTTCAATTTTATTTAATTGTACCTATAGATGTTATTGTAGCGTTGCCGAATCAGTAGTTGTACCACTTTAGTAGCTTTTATTTTTGAATTGTAGGAAAAAAATATTTTATACTACATCTGATCGGAACAGTAGTCAATATTCCTTGAAAATTAAAAGAGAACGTTAGTCTTTTCCTTGACCTGAATAAGCGGGAGGAAAAAATGTATGAAAATCCATTTCTAACGTGTTTTAGCGGGAGATAAAGTTGTATGAATTTTCATTTCTCATGTGTTATCTTATCTATGGCTCACGCCTGCCCAAGGAGTTTTCATATAATTTAAATATGGAATCTCCGTGCCACTGACATTCTTTTGTGAAGAAAAAAAAAAAACAATAGAAGCGCGAAATATTGGTCAAATTCTAAGCTAAATTGTGTCTTACATGGTGTCTTGCCTTTAAATGTTCTTCACAGGTTTAGTATAAAGCACTGTGCAGCACTCGGGTGAAAGTCCCATACCTACCTCGGGAGTATTGTGGCCCTAGGCTGCGCTTTCGGGCCACAAACTGCTCCCTCGCTAGTAATCGGTCCCTTTTCTCCCTCGGTGAATAATGTACTATTTGGTAGTTAAGTAGTAGATTTGGTCAGTAGCATGGTTGGTGATATCAGTATTTACAAAGTTTAATTTCTTAATCATCACATGTCAGCACTCAGCATAAAAAGTTAAATACTTTAGTTTTCTCATGAATTGTTAAAATTAAATATGAATAAAATTATATACAGAGACGTTCAGTTAAGGTATGCTAAATTTTGGAACTGTAATTTTTATTCTTTGAGCAGGGTGTAACAATGAAAGAGCAAACGCTGGTGAATGTTCTTTACCGAATCTCGCCTCCGATGAGGATGATAATGAATCCAAATCCAAATAACATATACGCGAAAATATTCGGTTAATGAACCAGCTGGATGATTTGCCCTATATTGTTGACGGCTTGCTGTCTTTAGACTCAGTTTAAGATTCAAAACCTTAGCAATTTCATGAGCTGATATTAATAACTTTTCAGTACCTTCTTCTTCTTCTTTCGGAGAGCGTGTAAAGCCGTCGGTCCCGGTTGTCATGAACATCTATGGCAATCGTTATTGGGAAGTCAGTGCCCTCAAATATACTGACAACTAGTTCAATCTTCGAATTTCAGTTCTCCCTTAGGGTTGCGGAGGTCCGATGCCAGTCGCTCCGTGGAAAAACTGAAATTCAGGTAAAACCGGTTGAACTAGTAGCCGACCCCAAATAAACTTGGGAATAAAGGCTCGGAAGAAGAAGTACCTT
Source organism: Phragmatobia fuliginosa (assembly GCA_932526445.1). NCBI lineage: Eukaryota > Metazoa > Arthropoda > Insecta > Lepidoptera > Erebidae > Phragmatobia > Phragmatobia fuliginosa. The sequence goes on along the minus strand of OW052057.1, from coordinate 45,259,606 downwards.
CTTGGGCAGAAAGCCTATGTTCCGTAATTGCACACACTTACTTAATGCAATGTGTTTGTGACGGTTTGCAACTTGCAACAGCGAATTGTATTTGTCTATAATGTATAAAGAAAATATGAATATGGTTGGTTTGTCCAACTGCGGATAACAATTGGGAAGCTACTTTTCTTGTCCCAGAATTACTTTTCTGTGAAAGCTTTTCCGAATCTTCCACCATTTCCACAATATGGTTTTTAAACTTCGAAATACTTTTGTATGTATGCGACCACCTTGTTTCACAAATCAGTGGTATTTTTGGTGCACATTTTTGACACAAAACTGATTCCCTGATTTTTTTTATCGTATCTTTTTACAGTTCCGATGCAGTTTTGGATCTTAGGAACATTATTTAAGTCGTTCACTACTAGGTTTAGCTTGTGGCAGGCGCAGTGAAAATATATACTCTTTTAAACGTTTCTCTATATATTTTTTGGACACCGCCATCTTTTCTCGCCATCGTAGCACATCCGTCGTAGCCCTATCCCACGCATTGATGATTCCATTCATTTCAGTAACAATAGCTTGATACAATAGTTTGAGCATCCATTTTTTGTAACTCGACAAAACCGATTGCAGCCTTAACATCATCAACCAATTTTTCTCTAATTAGATATTCGAAATCTTTATTTATTATACTTAAATAACGTGTCTTATTCAGGTCATCATATTTAAAATCTTATTTTGTATTTTTGGGGACGTATATTGAGCATTTTTATGGCCTTTTTCGGTTTTCGAAAAATTTCATCACCAGAATCAATTTTCAGTTTCAACAAATCTCGAAAAACGCCTTCACGTTTTCTTCCTCACAATAGCAAATTGTGAGTACCGCAAAAACATATTGTATTAACTTAACGTATTTCTGTTCTCTTCAATAAGTTTTGCTTGGCCTGTTTGCAACGCAACCTCTACATTTGTTACAATATGCCAATACAATTGGCAGCTACACTTGATTCTCTTTATTGTGTGTATATATCTTTATATTTAGTGAACGGTCTGACAATTAGATATCCCTGTACACCACGTACAAGTTTCGGCGGAAATAAGACGCATAATTTCAATTCAAAGGGATCACATCGAAATGAACTATGGCGCACTTTTTGGGTTAATAAGCAGGAGAGCTTCGAAGATAAGGGAATTAATACAACAAGCAGTTTTTATCCAAAAGTGAAAACAGCCCTAGAAATTTTACTGGCAATGCCTTATTCCACGACTACAGTTGAAAGATCATTCAGTACACCCAGACGCGTAAAAACGTGCTTGAGATCAAAAATAGTTGAAAACAGATTAAATGGACTTTGTTGTCTCAGTGTACATAAAAAACTTATAAACAGTATGGGCAATTCTTTCACGGAAAACGTTTTTTACGCGAGTTATGCTTTTGGCACCATACCTTTCGTGGGATAAGCGAAGGGCGTGTGTGGGACTCCCGGACAACCGGTTTACCCTTTAAACCCGCGGCCGCTTTCCTCGGCAGTCAGGAATCAACAACACAAGCAACACCAGGATCGCATCAGCGGCTTCTGGTGCCCCCCTGCCTTACCCCTCAACTGGGGTACATCTCGGGGTGCCTGGACTTATTCCCGAGGCAGAATGCTGCTCCTCTCACCGCTCTGCACAGTAAGAGGCGGAACATCAACCCGCCTTATACCACACCCCAGGCCGCACCGGGATGTCACCTATCTCGGGACGTTTGCAGCGGTCACATCTCCCCAAGATGTGACCGCAGCGACCCTTAGACGAAGATTGGGGTGCTAGGCAACCTCTGCCGCGTCCCCTTCGCCGCCTCCTTCGTGCGGAATCGGTCCTTTCCCGATCCCGCTCTGCAGACTCCTTCTGAAGCATTATATTATAACAGAAGGAGACCGCGGCTTCCCATCCCTCGCCACTAGCCAGCATTGCCGCAACTAATACTGGCGGTGACAGGTTTTGTCCGATCTAACCAGGACTCGACGCTCGGACGCCCAAGCAGGGAAATCCTCCAGCGTGTGCTGGTCGGATTCCCGGTCAGACCCGCAGTGGTGGCATTGTGCTGTAGCCCCCCGTCCCATTTGGTGAGTACCTGAGTCTATCGATACGTGACAGTCGGTTCTCTCTACCCACGCTTCGAAGTTCGACAGAACGGCTCCGATAGCCGGTTGGCTAGCACAGCCCTGAATTTCAAGACATGCCTGCCGAGTCTCCAGAGCTCGCTTATGAGCGTTCCGCCTAGCATTCAAGGCTCTAGCAGGTCTGGCGCAGCCTCCCCAGCACTTCGACCGACTGAACGAATTTGGTCGTAGACCATAGCATCCATGTTGGCCAGAATGTCAAATGGTGGAGGTGGATCGCGCCAGGGCCGTCGCTGCCTCGTACGAAATCGGACGGTAGCCTCGTACGATCCGTATGGCCATCAGTCGCTGCAAACTCCTCAGTTGAGCCTGGCAGCGGGAGGAGCCCGCCAGGTCGCTGGACCAGACGGGCGGCCAATCCCGTGGTCCACCAAGATTAGGCAGCAGGCGATGTAGTGCTCCTGCTACCCCTCGTACTCTGGGGACTAATCGCCAGACATATACCTAATGTTTCATGTAGGTGTGTTTGTGTGTATGACGGCAAAACAGCCGCGGACGATCCGACCTAAAAAAAGAATGACTTGCCCCCCCCCTAGGCCAGAAGCTGGGTACGCCCATGGTCTTTAGCCTATCACCATAGGCAAATATTATTATTTTTCCCCCTTAAATTGAAGTGCGCGGTCAATCCATTTGAGAATACAGATTGTCAAATCGATTGATCGGGAACTTCAATTTCTTAACCAATTATGTATAAGGGCCACCGCACACTAGCTACTTTTAAAAGTAGCTAGTGTGCTGTGGCCCGTTTCCGTTTTAGCGTTTTATGTGTCCGGTGTGGAGCGTTCGGTCGCGGTATTTAGCTTCTAAAAAGCGACTAGTTGCCGATCGCCGATGCTAAAAGTAGCTAGTGTGCGGTGGCCCTAATAAATAAAATAAAAAATTAAATAGTAAATTAAAAAAAAATAGCAAAACTGATGATGCAGGGCATATAAAAAAATTTATATTTATGACTTTGTATTACTTTATTCAGGTAAATATCAATCAACAGCCAAAAGTTTACAGAAATAGTTCCAACAAAATATTTTTTTACAATCACGTTGAACAGGTAAAATACTAGATAATAAGGCTTCAAAGACGTAAGTATAATATTGCATTCGTACTTTAAATATTATTAACTTCTAATCAATAATATAAAGAACATTATAATACCTCAATGTAACCATACATTTTGTTGCTTTGAGTGAACAACAGCGCCATTTTATTAACTTGCACAGTTGCCCTTTAATCTAGATGTATTACAATTTGTAAGTACGTTGACACATCTTAAATAACTATTATTGTATTAGTGGGCCTTCGTACCAAGATCGAATAGTGACGTGCATCGTATTCAGCTACGAAATTTGAGTAATATCTTTGTAGCAACTAGTACGGTAGGAAATATCGATTAGTAAGGTAGGAAACATCGATTACGAAGGTATCTAAAGTACCATCACATTGGTATCACCCATAAATGTATTTAAGACGCTTTATCATCAAGGAAACGTGGATTATCTAGCGTAACTACCTATAAGCATGATAGGAAATATGTCACTACCAACTCATCTGTGGATTACAACCTTATTCTACCTACATTCAAAATAGTTGCAATATTAAGTGCATGTTAAATTCTTTAGAATAATTTATAAATCACACTTTTTAATATATTGCAGTTACGGCTCTACGCGACTTTATGTCACATACTTTATAAATCACACTTTTTAATATCTAAGGCATTTAGAATAGAATCTAAATTGATAGCAATAAACACTAAACAGTAATCATTGCTATAAGCTATTTGATTAACGTGGCATACAAACATATCGAGTCCAGTTTCGTATTTAATATGATATAGGTATACTATATTTTCAACTCCTAATCGAATAAGTGATTTATATCGATAACAACAGATTGTACTCTGGCATAACTTATAATAGGCACTTGAATATCTTTACTAAGTAGCATGTAAGATTGCAAACGTGTGTATACTATAGTTGCGTTGTTTAAAACTGATCTCAATCTGTCCCACCACAATGTACGGCATGTATATAAATATTGCTATCATATACAAAAAACCCAGCTACATATAAACATCTAAAAACGATGTTATAACTACTACCCCAACTAGTGTATAATTGTACTAAATGTGTATTTATTAGCTATGTTATGACCGTGTTGGGCTGAAACTGTCAAGCTCGCAAACTGATCAAATTTGGCTAAAACTTATTTTAACAAGTACATAATAAGAAATCTTTATTACCTTTATCGTATCAAGCAATTGAGTTTGTACTCAATTTAAACGGTTTAATTGGCAATACAATTTGGCCAGATCGTAGATTGACAGATTCAACACAATACTTCATTAAATTGAACAAGGTATTAAGGGCATTGTGAACTACATTATCTAAGGGCCACAGCACACTAGCTACTTTTAGCATCGGCGATCGGCGATTTTACGACTGCATCGATGCTGCATCGCGTTTTAGCGACTCTGCGTTCGATCGCGGTATCAAAATCGGGCATCATGCCATGCCATCATTTAGATGCCAAATCGATGCTACCGGCATCCGAATGTGTGTGGAGAGTAGCGTTCAGCTGCTGTGTCGCGCTTCTAAAAAGCGACTCAATATCCGCGTTTGGTGTTTTTAAGTGTGCGGTGTGGAGCGTTCCGTCGCCGTATTTAACTTCTAAAATACGACTAGTTGCCGATCGTCAATGCTAAAAGTAGCTAGTGTGCTGCCCTAATGAAATACACATATAAGGCAGTAAGAGGCAGACCTTCAAAGAGATCATAATATATTTATGTAAATTGAAAATTCTACCTAAAAAGTTTATATGCAGAGAAAGTTACTACAAATTTATTCTACTATCTAGGAGGTTAAACATTTAAAATGGCAATAGATATTTTAAAAGCCTACCTATCTATTTATTAATAGTAATGGAATAATAACAATATTAAAAAGATATATGTGTCTATTTGTATTAGTATGCATTAACCAGAGTTAAAGGAGTAGCAATGTTTGGAAGCAGTTGAGGTACTTATATGTAATATGCTCGTCGTGACATTAAACTTGTCGGTTTTTTTATACTTAGCTGATCTAAATAAATAAGTGATTGTGTGCAAAATGATTTAAAGAGTTCTATGTTACGCGAAATCACCCAAAAGCCTTTGCAATTCGACCAACTCATTCGAAAGATGAGAAATCTGAACATTGATAATTTAGTTAGGAAAATGTCATAAGTAAATTCAAAGTTGACAATGATTTGTATAAAGTAATCATTAATTTAAATTTATTATTTTATAAGAAAATAATATCCGCGGTCTGTTAAAAACACAAAAACATTAAATGAAACTTATTTACTTACACGTCAATTTTCATAGATCATTTTCTTTTTGAATTTAGAATATAAATTTATCTAGGTATATAAAGTTGCCAGAAATGTAAAAGTTTATATTAAGTGGCAACATAGTCGAATACATGACTAACAATGCTAGTGCTGTCATCTTATAGTTTTGTTCACCAAATAAAATAAATGTAGAGAGCTACATTAACTAACAACTAATTTTGTATGGGCATTCAGCACTAGCTGCTTAACACGATACTACCGTACTGTCTTTTATACTTTCATAAAAAAATTTGTTGTATACAATTCCTACATTCGGCCTATATCTTATGCCGGGTAAGATATTGGTTCTAAGGTTTAACCTTACATTTCGCTTATACTAATCACAGCTCATTTCTTACCTCTTGTATCGTTAAGCGGCTCACATACAAACATAAAACGTTCCAATTTCCCTAATAAACAGAATATATTATAAACAAAAAATAAAGGACCAGATCATTAACAACAAAGATGGACGGTCTAAGGTAAGAGAGCGGGTAAGGTATAGTAAAAAAATAAAAAGTAAAAAAAAATACATAATTTATTGCCATCACAGATTGTAGACCAACTTTGCGTCGGTGTGTAACTTTACTCTATAACCACCTCAATAATTTCCAACAAATGCAACCAATGATTCGCTATACACAATTACAAGCTTAACAGAATATAGTGTCCCTTTGAACGGGGAACGTAAAACAATTGGAATACCTACGTCACGTACAGATAAAAAATAGACTTTAACATGCACAGGACCTATGTATGTATGTACAACGAAATGCAGTTTGCTAATATGCTTAAATTATAGTTACTTGCCGTCACAAGAAGCTAAAAAATAACGACATACAACTCGTGTCATGTTTCACTCGGAATTAGATTAACCATCGTTTGCTAGCCACTTATGTTTTAGTTACAGCGGCAACAACGCTACCAATTTTTATCCAAAGGCATTTCTATCTTGTCGTGACGGTAAGTATAGAATGTGACGTGAGTTTGAGCTCGAGCGGGTTAGGGCGGCGACCGAGGGCCGCGATTCGAAGAGCCGCGGATGCTAGTCGCGATCACGTCATGTTGACGCCGAGCGACCGGCTCGCGTACTCGTACACCACGTACGAGATGGACACCGCGGGTATCACCTTGATGAAGTTGGGCGTGATGCCGCGGTACAACCCGCGGAACCCTTCCCGTTGTATTATTTCGCGGACAGTGCTTCTCAATGTCCCCTGTACGCCTTTCGCACTAGTCTCTGTAAACAACAAATTGCATTGTTATTAGAGCGAGTAGATTCGATTGCATATATGCGATTAGTTGTTGAAGAGTTTCCAATTTAATTTATGATAATTGAAGTGTACCAGACACGGGCCTAAATGTGAGAATTTGGAGTATAGACATACATAAAATAGCAGGGAGGGGTACACTGGACAAGGCCTCTCTCTACACGTGATATGAAGACAAAGAGTTAGTATTTCATTTTAATCTATAATAATTGACGCTTAAATACTTTACTATTATCAGTAGGAATATTTATTACAAATGGCGTCTGATTAAGTACTTGGCAGATGGCTTAGTACATGTAACTACAATAGTAATTCATAGTTTCTTTATCATCATCATCCTTTGACAGTCCACTGCCGGACTGCTTTCCTAAGCTAGGAGGTTTTGGCCTGCTATATTATCATAAACAGTAATATTTACCTTGAGCTTGCAATCGGGTGCGAATCAACGCCAGAGGGTACGAGCAAACCTGCCCGAGCGTGCACGATGTGCTTCCACAAGCTAACAGTAACAACATGCCTGGCTGTTCGTTGTGAGCCTGGTACGTGCTAATGTACTTTTTTTTGAGAGTTTCGTACACCGCCAGGTCGATTCCAGCGTAAGGCACTATACCCAAAATATTTGGAATGTAACCCTTATAGAAACATTTTAATCCTTCCCTTGCATATATTTTTTTAGCCGCATCAGCAATACCACTGTATTGACCAGTTTTTCTGAGCGCCAATCTTGTCTTGAGCACCTCCAAAGGGTAAATGACAGTTTGACTGATGGCCCCTGCCGTAGCTCCAGCCACGAAGCGCTCGTGAATTTCTAGGGGTCCATTTTTCGTTTTTTCACCTTTTATTAGTCTTTTTACTTGTTCGTAGGCGGCGAATTTAAGAGCGGATTCTGGTGCTATTTTTATTACATTTATTCCGTTTCCTCTCCACATTCCAGTAATTCCACCCTCGCCAAGCATTTTGTTTAAGCATTTCCTCATGTTCTCTCTATTTGGGTTTACCTGGAAATAAAATAATAATTTTTGTGATATTTTAACACTGATTCGTCCTCGTGTAACACTCACAGAAGTTTAAAACAAAATTTATAAATACGCTAAACTTAATTCAATTATTTTGTAAAAGAAACTAGATTCAATTAATAATGTCGTAAATTTACCTGTAAAAATACTTTTAATCTATCTAAGGGAGCTGTGCAAGTCCGGCTGACTGCGCCCGCGATGCCTCCGGCTAACAAATGCCTCCACCACTTTCCTGTTTGAAGTTCACTCTGGGTGAAGTCATCAGGCACGTTCATATCCTCGCCGATGTCCAAGTACTGAAAAAGAAAAAGACACCACGTCAAATACATGTAACAAATAGGTACAAAATTAACCAGTTTATATGGAGTCGGGCGGTTTGATGCTTTTAAAACTTCAACAAATAGCAATATCTAATGAACGTTACACTTTAAAATAGACCAACTACTAAATATTCACCGATTACAAGCTATATTACGTAATAATGTCCATATCGACACGATCTACAAATACTATTCAACATAACTGTTGCAATGAACTATGCTAAACTATTAGATAATAGAACGGTCACGTTATTACACTGTTATCTGTTCATCTTCCGTAGCTAGACTTTTTGTATCCTTTAATTTCTTTTTCTTCCATACTTTTCTTAAATTTATAGTTTCCGTCTGCCAAGATAGATAATCCATTAATCGCTGAGTTAAAAGCTATTTAACAAAAGTTACATGTAATTCTTGTTCTATCGGACGCAAGTTAAATTCCATTTTACAAACTATTTCGGGTCTTACATCATTGCGTATTTAAATTCAATGATTATAAAAAGTGGTATTGTTTGTATTTGATTATGTTCATAGTAGACATGTTTTATGTTCATGATAGGCTAGAAGAAAAGGATCATATTTCAAGAAGATAACATCTTAATACGTAATGTAATTTAAAGCATTATTAAATCTGAGCAAACTAAAATATACAGAATATAATATATTGGATAGTTGTGTCATTTATCGCATTGTGCTTTTTACTCTTATTTATTTTGGATTATTGTTACTACTCGTAAGCCCGTTTTGTCCAACTAAACGAAGGTTTTCTCTTAGCGTAGTCACATTCGAAGTAGCCTTTAACTATTCCAAGTTAACTAAGCAAAAAGTCTGAATTTATTAATCTCTGGATACGCATGGAAAGCAACTGTGCAAAACACTCCTACGGCCATTCTGGCATAATTATTGTCTTGTCATAGAGTAAGCATACCGGTGTGTGGTTGTTCCAGTCGATAATGAGGGTCATGAAGATTATATATAGGTTCCAGTACATTGTCTTGGTTTTAAACCAGCTGATGCGGACGAGAATTTTTACCCAATGTATACTCTGAATCATAGTTATAAAATTAATTGGTGTTAGGTAAGAAATAACTCCATTGAGAAGGTTACAGTAACTTTTTTTACAATAACTTTTTGTCTTGCTATAGTGAGCAAAATAAATATTTTACGGTCAAATTTAGAAGGTTGACAATCTTGACAGGAGACGTTAGGTGTTATTTTTTTTGTATTAATAACGGCGGTGTAATCGCTCTTTGAGCTCTATGGTATTTTGTTAATTGTAATATTTTATATGTTACATACGTACTTTCAAAAGTTCTGCTTGCTTGTTGAAATATATCATTTTCATAACAAAAGTTCTATTAAACTTGCATCTTGTATATTATATGTCACGAAGTCAGTCAATCGACGTAGATTAAACAATTATCCTCATAATATACGCAAAATACTGTCTAGACGATATCTTCATATCAGGTCTGGTATTTGTTCAGTTTAAGGCAAGCAGATTGTAGCTTCACAGTCTGCTACATGCTAATCAAGTAATAAAATGGATTTATGCAATGTGTTGAGTAATCCAGATTAGGAAACTATTTAAAACTATTGTTTGCAGAAAAGCAACAAAAGCTAACCTTGTAGAGGGTTAGACGATTGAGATGGTTAGATATATTTTCAAATGTAAAAGAAATGTGTAAAAATGATGACAGGTAATTCTTTGAGTGCTTAATCAGCTCTTTTACCCAGAGGTATACTATCTATCTTAACTTTATCGTCGGCTCCAAATATATTCTGTTTAATTATAAGTACCTACATGGGCAATAGACTAGTGATAATGTTGGCCATATCTTTTTAACCATGGTTAGCGTCCTTGGGTTAAGTCAACTCAACTAGTTCAATGTCTTGGACTTTCACGACCTTTTCGTATATCTTGACGTAGGTAGATCACCTTGAAATTTGTGTGTCACGAGCGGATCCGGCCACACACTGACGAGACGCAGAATTGCTCAAGCGCACCGTGACGTCACGATGTGCGAGAATTTCAAAGTTAGAAAGTGGAATTTGAGAATTTTCAAACTTAAAATCTTTCAACTTAGTTATGTTACGTTACTTTTAAGAGAGACCTTATCATTTAAAAAAATATTGGGCTTGATAGTAGTCACCCATTTCAGTTATAAAAACATGAATCACAATTTATGAATTTCTTTTCAACATATTTTCTCACAAACATCATGTACATATTTAACTTATGTACCTAATATATATATGTATGTTGAATATATATATATATGTTCAAAGGCCTTAACCGTATTTCATACATAGACAATCGAATTCGTGACACGTGGTGTAACAATTAAACGGAGGGTATAGGTAGATACATAAAACAAATGTTGGACATGATAGTACTGACCTTGATATTACAGCATATTAGTCCACTGCGATAACATTTGAAGAGCAAAATAAATAGTGACACCTATATTGGCCTATTTAATTATGTCTATATTGATTATATTTTACTTATGTAGCTTGCTAATTTGAAATCGGGTCTTTATAATTTTATGTGTGGATACCCCCATTAGTTTGCGGCAGTGCAGTGTCAAAATCGAACCATCTAAAATTACACGGGGTGCTACTCTGCTTCTGAAATAGGAGGGGTCCAGGAACAGCCGTTATTACGCTATCTGGATCCCTCCCAGCGGTCTAGTAGAGATCTGTGCCAAGGATGATAGAGAGTGGATCGCATTCGAAATCTTTAAACAGTATTAATCTGCGAGGTTATTGAATAATACTATTGAGATTTTCCATGGCTACTATAAATTTTATAGCAAGCCTATTGTTTGAATATAATTTTGTCCAATCTCGTGAAAATTGTATCCGATTCGACTATTAGCTGTCTTAATAGCTAGTCAATAGGACAACAGGATGAGTTTAAATACACTTTTACGAGTAGCCTTATACGTACCCTTTCTATTTGTATCAGTTCTACGAACACCTTAAATTATTGAGTTAAAATGAGACATTAAAAATCATTGTCCTCTACTGGTCAAATTGAATGATAAGATCTCACGATACATTGACTCAGATCATATGACTCAACGATAGTCGATAAGGTAGTCGTTTACTACACAGAATGATGGCCAACTCCAGCGATAACCTTGTCCAAAAATCTAAATTACAGACTGAGCTCTAAACCTTCTTGCTACTCCACATAATAGGCTGTATTAGAAACTGGAGTGTCTATACAAATGTACGATTAAAAAAAGCATTTGTTCTAAATTTAAAATGTATTATAAATTACGGGGTACTAGCTTCGCCTGCGGTTCCGCCCGCGTGTATCTCGATTATTGCAGTAAAAGTAGCCTATCTGTTATTCTGATAGATAAGCTATATTAGTAAGGATGGAGGCAAATTAACCCTGATATTCAAAGAAGAACTTACTACAAGACATCGGACAACCAGTTTGTACGAAAAACAAACTGATTGTGGTTTTCTTTTTTAGTCTAGAAATATCTCCAGTGTCTGTCAGATTGCACAATATGTACAAATGTAAAGGTCAAGGTCTTTGTTTTCGTTGTATTCTGCCATCTGAAATGGCAATGTTGAATCTAAACTTTGCAGTTGAATATAATCTATACAAATATTAATTCAATAAATCACTTAAATATTCGATATCACTAAAAAAACAGTTTTAATTATTCCTCTGCCTTTTTCAACGTAATATCATTCTTAAAGGTAAAAACTGCCTATTTACGAAATGAAAAATGGGTATTACGTAGTTCTATTTGTTTTACGTAAAACGTTGACATGAGCAGCAACGTTGATGTGTTAATTGATAACAAGTCACCCGCTCAGCCACGACAGACAGGCATGATCTGTCTAAGTAGATTAACATGTGTTATTGATATGTATTCAACTTGATAATCAACATATTTTATAACTTTATTTTTTTCGATGCACATTGCACATGACATGTTAAGAAAAGTTTCGCATGGATTCGTAAGACCTTTGTTTTTGCGTTAAGAAAATTGATAATTACTTTTTAGTGACTAGTGTTTGGGCTTCCAGAGGACGGAGACCTTATCGAGTAGGGTAAAAAGAACGAATGGGCTGGCTCGACCGGAGCAGTACTACCCTCACACAGAAGATCATCCTAATAATGACAGAATAAGCGTTGTTGCTGTCGTATTTCGTTAGTGAATGTGAGACTGCCCAATCATGTAAGCAGAAACATGTAACCAGGAGGCCATGGTATGGGTCACCATTCTGCATTGCCTACCCTCACCATGAAGATGATGACCCCTACTCCTGGATTCTACTCATACTTTCCATCAGGCAGAGTAGAGTCATATTTATAAAGTGTGGTTTAATACCTGTGAGGGCGCAGTATACCGATCCGGCCCATTTGTAACTCTCCCACGATAAATTATTCAAACGACACTCAAGAACAATTGATCACCCATTCGATTCAAGTGGCATCATTCTGTTTGCAATTAATAAACACTTGTCATATTGAATGACAATTTATTAAGTGGGTATCTTGTGATTAATTACGATAATTGATGACCTTTTCATAAACTCCCTCAAATGTAATTTCTTTTTATTGAGTTCAGTAGAATATTATGTTTCAAACTGTGTTCATAGTCGCCATCCGCATCGGTCTGCCCTGGTCTCAGTGTCAATAAAATATTGGTTATATTGATTTAAGACACTTTTGGGTTCTTGAGATGTGTCAAGGATTGTCAGTAGCTTTTTTAGACAGTGGTGTCGAAATGTTCTAGAGGTCAAACGGAGGTCATCAACCGAAAAACACAGCGTGAATCGGTAAACTTATGATTGTCAACAGTGGACGCAGTGGTAGTCCCATTCAAGAACGAGGCTTTGGAAGCCTATATGCAGCAATAGGCATCACGTGACCGAAAAGTCTCAATATTTTAGACATAGAGCGTATCGCAGACGTTATTGCCAGGTAAATCAATGTAAACCATGTTTGTGTGGAGATAAAACAGATTACACTAAATTTAGCCAAACTAACGAACATCAAATAGGTATTAACTCTTCAGCCGAGTTAAAATTCAGTGTGAGTCACTGCGATAAGGATGTGTGCCCTACAAATAATTACAGGATTTCCCCGGCGTAGGTATTAAACGTCCAGTCGCGAGTAGCGCGTGGCATGACGCAACATGCGCGAGCAAGGCGTCATCGTACTCGGCCAGATTGCCACGCATTCACCATACATGCCACAACACTATTAATCCTTGCCATTTATATTAACATATTACTGATTTTCATATTTGAGAAAGATATGAAACAAATTTTAATATTTCAAAAAGTTTAGAAGCAACAAGTTATCCTGGTTTTACATGTGATGCGTAGAAAGGAGAATTATGTAGTAAAAAATGTTTAAAACATGGAAGCACACTGATATAAGAGTAGAGGACGACCAAAGAAAAAATGTAGGTCTGCGAGAAAGAGAACCATAAATGAATTGGGAAAGAGAGTAGGAAGATGATGACACAATTGTTATTAATTTCCTTGACCAAGATCTTCACTAACATAACATGCATACAACACAACATAACATTACGCGACAGCTACGGCGTTCTTTTTATAGACAGACCAAGGCAGACTTATAAGTCTCGTCGTCTCATCGCTTACTAATTGATAAACTTTCGCTTGTCTTAAAATATTTTCACGTAACGCAAATTTTGTTTCGCAAACTACTTTCTATTTAGAGAATTTAGGTTTATTGCGTAGTGGTGTGGTAATTTTATTATTATGAATAATAAAACGCAAATAAGTCATCATCAAGTCCAACTATCTCTGCCTGAAGTGCAAAGTACATTTATTTAAATGAACACATTACATTTATTGTCGCAGTGTGTACTGTTTTTTTTAATAACAATGAGCTAATCTATTTTGTTATAGATACAAAGAGGATATCATGTCTGTAGTGATCTTTATATTACTTCTTAGCTTGAGCTCCAGTGATTGTATAATGCGTTATTTTAAGTAACTGCATACTGCATGCTCTTTTGGTTGCATTATACTCTCTCTCAATTCCTCTTCTGATTTTCAAGGTCAATAGTACTTGATAAGAAACTCTGAATTTACGGATTAAATACTGTGTTCCTGGTTTTTTGGGTCAAAATAGATTTTGCCAAGGAGAAGCTATTACGTTGTTGCCAAATTTAGGAGATTTTCCTGATATCTATTAAACTGCAAATAATTGTAGCATATGTATTATCAACGTTTTGCAGTGGTACAACCAGAACCCAGGTTTAAAAGGAAATAATTTTTTTTTCTATGATCTGCGACCCTTATCATAAAATTGAATATAATATATTCACACGAAAGAAAATAATAAGTGAATTTGTAATCAGTATGATGTAATATTATATAGTTTTAATGAATAGCATTATACATAAAGTGACTGATACGTGGGTATTGATAACAAGTTTGTTCAGTTTATACATATAGGTATATAATTATATATAATATTTATGGAATATTTCCCCGTGGGAATTCCGGTATAATATTCACATATCGGCTATTTACGGGTACATTATGGAACTGCCTCGGTGGCGCAGTGGTAGCGTATGCAACTGATGTGCCACCGAGGGAGTCCCAGGCAGTTTAGGTAAAGGATTCGATTCCCGGGTTGAACCAAATGTTTCATGATCTGCAAATATTTGTTTGGGATTTTGGTTTTTTTTATGTATAATATGTCTGTATTTACAAAGGAAGGTAGTATTTAATTCAATTATCTACCACAACCTTTGATTAGTTTGGGTCTAGATGGCGTTGTATGTAAAATGATCTAATTATTTATTATAAATTACAAACTGCAAGTAGTAGCGCACTTTTGTATACATACATGTTTTTCATAACCATTTCCAAGCAATATCTGTTTTGAACCAAGTGACGTCATACACTTTGTATAAATTATGATTTCTTTTTATGGCCTATATAAACGTTTTGATAAAATAGGATACAAACAGTTAATTATGTGTAAGTATTTACACATTTTTGGATGACTGAGAGCATTTGATTACGACCTGAGTAATATGGTCGAAATTTCAATCAAAGAACGCGAATGTTCTTTTGGAGTCGTCTCAGGAACTTTATTGACTCAAACTGATTTTATTTACTTACTTAACACATTTATCAAAGAAAACTATAGGCTATATAACATCACGCTATGAGTAATTGGACTCGAAAATCAATGAAAATCTTTACCTAAAGGGTAATATTATTTCTTTTGGGAAACGTAGAAGTTAAGCAAGTCAGCTATTAAAATATGAACCTGTGATGTGACAACCCATGGCAGTGATGGTTATGATGCGACATTACTGTCTAACTGTCACGGTTCACGAAATACAGCCTGGTAACAGAAGGGTCCCGTTCTACCCTTTGGGTACGAAACCCCAAAAAGAACTTTTGTAAGATCTTTTTAAGGTTTAAATTCGAATGGAAATAACTTAAATACTTGTAAGTACCTAACTATCTTCATAGGCCGTGTAGGTACGAGACCTGTGTGTATTTAGGACATGAGTCTTTAACTTTCATTCACACTTAGTTTAGTAAGGGGGCGTCCATAAATTACGTGAGGTGTTTTTTTTAATTTTCTGCCCCTCCCTCCCCCCCTGGTGAGATGTCGTGAGATTTTATTCAACCCCCTCCCCCATCTCCCAATCTCACGTGAGATTTTTCAAAATGTGAGTTTCTTACGTAAACGTGTTGGATTGTTATTGTAAAAAGAAAAAAACAAATTTGCTTAGTGCTTTTATTTACGACTAGTTATGACTAGTAATCAATGTTGCTGAGAGTTTAATTAAAAGTGTAATAAAAATTTAACAATAGAATACTTAAATCGTAACTACTTAGATTAAAAAAGAGTATCTACTCTAATTCAGTCCATGGAGAATCATGCACGGTCTCAAGAGAGACTATTGGAACCAACATGTCCATATGATTTTCAGTAAAATCATCTGATCCTTCAACTTCGTTCTGATCTAGCCACTCTAAGCCATTGGCACTTGCACAAAGTAATTCATTAGCTCGTCTTGTGACAATCCGTGTGGGTCGCACTTTTCGGAACATACGCGCTTGCTTAGCTGGTGCAATGTGGACTGATCGTCTGTGCTCTGCAGCTCTTGTGCTAGATGCAAAGTAAATACCGCATGTACTGCAGCATCTTTTCTCTAAATCATCACGTACACTTGGGCAATAGAGATCATAAGGCGTGCTGATGAAGGCATTCAGCGGTTGAATCGGTAGGCAGTGGCGTATTAGAAATGGAGCAAATGACTTTCCGTCATGCTCTTTAAAGTCCGGAATTGTCAAATGTCCATCAACTTGAGTGATAGGGTACGGAGGTGGCAGAAAACGGTCGTGAAGAATCATATGCAGATCACTCCGGCGTGGGCTGCAGCACTTCTGGTCATCGCATTTTACAACCTAGAAAAAATTAATAACAATTTCCCTTTGTAACTCTTAATAAAAATTTGTTAATATTCGTGCTCGTTAAAAAATAAAAAAAATGAAATAGGCACGCATAAAAATTTGATATAAACCAACTGCCAATGTACCTGGAGTAAATATTGGCTCTCTCTAACGTGCTCAGTGTACCATTCTTCGCCTGGCAGGTCTGGAACGCTGGAAGTTTCATTATTCGGGTCTATATATTCAGCAACAACTTCGTGCCCGTCAATGCAAACTGCAGACCATATTTCAGCCAAAATATCCCCTGCCTTTTTGAAATTATCCTTTTCCAGACTTTCGTCTAATGTTCTGCCGCTGGAGTCAAGATGTGTCCCAAAAGAATCATGGGGAAGAACAACGCCTGTTAGTTCTCGACTAAGTGGAGCCATGCGTCTCTCTACTCTGTTGAATGCGCTCCTGCCAGGGGCATTAGTCACAATAAATACTGCGTCCAAATCATATTGTTTAAAATGCTCTATGGCGTGTGCGATCACTTTGCGATATCGCGGATTCTCGTCAGGCCCACCGTCACTTGAAATTATAAGAACAGGTTTAACTTTGCTGTCTAAATTCTTTGTAAATTTGGAAAAAGACTCAGTTGTTAAAAGAGTGTCCAAGTCTTGAGCGTGACTAGTTGCAGTTGACGAAGAGTGCTTGCCACTTCGTATTGCTATGTAAGTTGGTCCACTATATGAAACAGCTTCTGGTCGTCCCATCTCATTAGGTTTCACTTCACACAAAGCATACACGCTTGGAATTAATTTGTGCCTCGAAGCCATCACAAAGTCGTGATCTGGTAACGACACTTTATATTCAACGTGCATTAATAATGGCGCCTGCTTGTTTGCCGCTGTCAGGCCGATGGGGACGCGGGCTTTGTCATCCTGAGATAAAAAAGTTACGGAGTCAGGACCAAGTACTGAGGCTATCGTTTCCAGCGACCTTATGGAGGCCACAGAAAAGTATTGGTCTTGGTGTGCCTTATGATGGTCAGCTTCAGGACGACTCAGCTTCACCGGCACAGTCACCACATGGCGTTTAGCTTCTCGTGTATTTGCCCGTCTAGGTAACAGTCGAATATAAGTAGCACTTCGTGAAATATTAAATCCCAGCTCGCTTAGTTTATTTGTAAGTTCTGAAAGCGTATGGACCGTGCGAACTATCTCACAACGACGTCGCTCTTCAGCAGACGCACCAAACAGGGCTAAATCACTTATTGTTTTTAGCAATTCAGACTGTTCTTTTTCTAAACGTGGGCGTCCAGGGCCATCACGAGGCGTCAACGACTTAGCTGCATCGGGATTCTTTGAACATAGTTCAATTAATTTTTGTTTTTGATTTTTTCTGTGCGTCATAGAGTACACTCTTTGATTTTCTTTAAGCTTGAGCTTCTTCTCACAAATGTCAATTTCTCGCCGCAAATTACATGCTTTATCAAATTCAGTACCGTCAGCTACAAGAGATCTTTTGCGTCTTTCCGTTAAGTCAAGCTCCGCATGCAGCTTAGTAATCTTTTTCTTTATATTATCTTGTGCTGGAGTGGGACGTACGTTGGATGGTGTAGTGTTCGACATAGCTTCATCCTCATCATCGCTGATCACAAGAGGCTGATTTTTTCGTTTCGAAGCGCCTGTGAAATACAGAAAACTTTTATTTAGAATAGGACAAAATGAAGAAAACGTCACCTTTAGAAAGAAAGACGAATACTAACCTGCCGGTTGAGGGCCACCGTCCAAATCTTGATCTTCTGACTGCTGGTCATTAATCTCATCCTGAACCGCAGATTCCGCGTGTTGAATATTATGATCCTTGATCTGAACCTGACCTCCACATTCCACGTTTGGAACACTCTCAGTGCTTGTACCAGCCTGAATCGAAGAACTGTTAGAGATCTTAGTGTTAGTCTGAAATCAAAATATCATAATGAAGAAATGAATCCAATAAATTAAAGAGATAGATTAACACAAAATTAAGAAATATTGAATTACGTGAAAACAGTAGTGCCCGCACTAATATTTTGTAGTTATGATTTTGCATATTTTATCAAGAATTTCACTGTTTCTGTTTTTTTTTAATGCTATTAAGGAGGTCCTTTTGCCATCAATGTTAAATAAAAAATATTAGATTATGCATAAAATTAATTTTTATCTAATAGTTGAAGTCCTTATTTATCTACTAGTGAAGTTTAATTTATTCTTCAGCGTGCAAATTTAAAAAAAAAAAAATCTAAAAATGTTAGTATTTTTTTCGAGTCTTACGAGAAAGTCAGACCTTAACAACTTTCTCAAATTATGGCATTAACCACTGATTAGATGAGGTAAAGAAAAAAAAAACCCAAAATAAGGTTTTCGAAATATTCAGGTTTGATTTTTTGCAATAAAATCTATAGGTGCCGTGGAATTTATAGAGAAATTAAAATTATAAAATCACAGAATTTTTTTGAGTAATCTGCATTTAAATAGCGTCAGAACATTTGGCAACGTTGCGTAGCGCGCGAGCTTCAGATCATTCAATAAATTTAAACTAAACTTCAATGCACTTATAATATGCTTTTCATACATACTTATAAATTATTTATTTTTAACAAATTTTCGTATTTCATGATTGAAAAATAAAACAATAATTAAAAAATACTAGCATTCCTGCCATGAGACATAAGAATGTTATAGTTCTGTGATTTAATATTTTTAATTAATTTATTTATTTGCATTGACTGCAAAAACTTTAACATGGTTGAGGTTATATTATGCAAATGAAAATGTAAACAACCGAAATATAGCGTTGCCAAATCACGGACAGGTTACTAGCAGCTGATAAAAGCAGCTGATAAAAGAGCCAAATTAATTTTCGTATTTAATTTTTTTTTTTTTTAATTTTCAAAATTTCAAAGATTAATGCCTCATATACTATTTATTTTTTAATTTTTATGGGTTCTTTATTTTAATTTATTGAATATTGACAACTACAGTTGTTGTAACTTAACTGGAGCGAAAGGAATTCCTTAATTGTAACATTAAATTTTATATAAAAAAAAGTATTATTTTCTTAAAAAAATATATTTAACCTACCTTTTGAAGAAATGCTAAAGTTGACCGAACTTTTCTCTCAGTGGCTTCCCTGAGAAGCTTTTCAATCTCATGTTGAATGTGATGTATTAACTCTTCTTTCTTCGGGAATTTTTGCTTCGCTGTATTCCATAATTTTATTACATCGTCCTGGCAGGATTTCTTCGTCTTATAGACGTATCGTTTGACGTATGCGTTATAAAAATCTTGATAACTCATTTTAAATTAGTAAGAGCATGCACTGAGTCGAGTAAAACATTTACAAGAATAAACAAAGCAGGTTGGAACCTGTCCGTGTGTCGCTGCCACTCAGCTCGTACGCTCTCGTTCATCGAGTCGCGCGTTCGGCTGACAGTGGCGCGAAAACAAAGGACGGGCTACACTGTACCGTGAATTCAGATTGAATTGAGCTATTTGGTATAAAACAAATATGGTGGTTTGACAGTAAGTAAATGTATAACGTCGAAGTATGAATGAAATTAATTTCTATTAAACGAATTAGTGAATGATCTTTATCGTATTACGATTACGCTTAAGATTAAATCTTATGCATGTACAATCTGGATTAAATGGACCAAAATAGTATAATTTTTTTTTGTTTCAATCAGAAAAAAAATTGCGTGATATTTGCCGAGACCCCCCCTCTCTCCAACGTAAGATTAGATGAGATTTGACTCGACCCCCTCCCCCCCTTAAACACCTCACGTAATTTATGGACGCCCCCTAAGCCACAAAGAATGTTTCGCTCAGCAGTAAAATATACTTGTTATGAAAGTACCTAATACTTGTATAAAAATTGGACGTACCTATGCTATAAAAACCAATCCAAAAACATACCAAAAGCGAGATAAGGGCCCTTATCTATAAGGAGACAAAGATAATTATCTCGTTTTGGCATCTGTGTGGATTGGTTCCTTGTTGCATAAGTAGGTCCAATTAGAATACAGATATTTAAAAAAAATCGGTTCATTGAGTATAAAGTTGTGGGTAATTTCTTAACGGAGTATGTTCTGTTTATATGATGTGCGTACATACGTCACTGTTTTCTTAGTAATACTGTGACTCAATAACGTTAAATCATTGATGTATTAAATTGTTTCATTGTATATTAAAGCAACATGACATTAACTTGATTAATTCAATATTGAAAGTGAGTCAACTTCGTCTGAGTTGGTTTTTAATAATTGTCTTTTATAATATTCTATACACGTTGATTTTTTTTAATGCAATGTAAGTTAAACAACTGACCGATACTTTTCGAGACCAAAAGGTTGGCCTTTTTCTATCATAGACAATTAGCATTGCTATTCAACGTGTGGCAATAAAAAAATATATTTAGCGGTAGCTACAATGTAATAAAGTAATGCAAGGTACATAAAAAATATATATCGACATTAAAAAGATTAATGTAACATTCTTGAGTTACTTGTTGAGGGTATCTTGATTTTATAATAAACGTGTTAGATATATCGTTCTAACTAGCTTTTGTCGGTGGCACCGTTCGCGTGTATGCCAGGTAATCAATTTTCTCAGGTAAAATAAAGCCCATGTTTACAGAAGTTATGTGGCTCTCTATTGGCCAAAGAACTTTCTCAGACTTTACCTGTTAGTAATATTAGTACCTATAGGTGTTTGATTCGCAGTGTTTTACGCTAAGCAAAAAGATTAAGCATTTGAAGAATAGAAAACCCAAAAAAACATATTTTTCTTCTTATTCTAGTACTTTGTTGATGTCATAAACACACATATCTGTGCATAGTTTTATCTTTCTAGCACTAATCGGTCTGGTGAGGGTTCCGAGTCATGAAATAGGGAACCCTAAAAATGTACGAAAACTAAATACGTTCTAGAGGACATTGTACAAGTAGTGAATTCTAAAAATCGACTCTTTGTATTGAAAATGACAAATTGATAATACTAGATAATATTTATTTATAATTTTTATTTAACCAAATATATGAACGTAGAAATAGTAACACATTAATATAGAAAAAGTATATTATGCATAAGATATTAAAAGACAGAAGTGAAAGTATCATTAAAGAAAGTTAATCAAAATTCGCGAATTCGCACAGCTATGACGCACAGCATGATATCTAGGTTAAAGTACCGTTGATAGTGTACCCTGTAGGTATGTATCATTATCATTATAGTTAGATGAGTGACAAAAAGTTTCTAGAAAGTACTACTGTCATGGTATGAAGGCCATAACTCATGCCCTTAGTCGTGTTGCCCAGGCAACGCCAAAATACAGTATTCAAGGTTATCACTCAAGTAGATATAAAAAAATTGTAGAAGGTCAATGTACTAAAACTATTAAGAAAACCTTTAAAAAATTGCATTTAGTCTGGCAATACCAAACCACCACGTGTTTCCCGCTATATTCTGACACCGGATATTCATTCAGTGACACGCCGCGTCGGCAAGAAAGGCGGCAGAATATCTGATATTTTTTATTATAGTATCAAATTATTACGTAAAAATACAATGACTAAATTTATAAATTACCTTTCATTTCCATTCAACAGCATCGCCGTACGACTCCATATTAATGTTTTTATGTTAGATAGAACTTTGAAAGTTGAAGCACAAATAAGAGCGTATTTAATATCTGGCACCGTCCACCAGCTGTCCTAGCTAACCCAAATTTAGAATGCATTTACCTTTGCCAAACATCGGCGGAAGACGATCAGGAAATCCTCGAAGACATCGCCAGTCGTAACGGTTAACTCTTCCATTTCCAGAGACATTTTATTATAATATAAAATTGAACTATTAAAATTAAGATCACAGACTATTTATTCTTTGGAACTATATCAGATCCTATAGCTACAAGTCGAGTGTGCGTACAGCTGGCGCGACCACGAGATACACGTTTAACTCGGCCAACGGAATGCCTCACACTGAGCAACCGACGTTAGCCGCGACACGATCATACCGTTTCGTCATTCTGTGGGACAGAGAACCGCGTGCCACCGGTTCTGTGGTCGTCAAATACCCAACCCGATACCAAGTTGCATGTCTTTCGCTTGCGATATCGTTTGCGTAGGCATGGCTAACTGAAAAAGATATATCGATATTTTCAAAATAGATTCGAAAATAATAATCTATACAAATAAATAAATAAAAGTATGTTCTAATGAACAGTTTTTTATTAAATTTTACTTACACTTAATTTTGTTTGTCTGTTAACGAATTACAGACTTATTTGTATAGAGTATTATGTAATTTAGAAATCAAATTAGTAAGAGATTCAGTGTAACGAAATTGTGCAATAATTGTTATATTACACAATCCATAGACATTGTATATACCCATAGGTACATTTAATGTGTGCAACATAAACACATTTAAAAATAAAGCAATTTATCGATATTCGTGTAACGAGTTATCGACGTCTGTCCAAACCTACGTTTTCATAATTTAATTTTATGTCGAAGTCCGCTGGAATGGTAGTACAGTGGTGAGTGTTACAAACAGCTGATAATAGAGGCGCGTTCGGGTCGAAATACAAGTTCAGTGGGGGCTCGCCCCATACGTTTTGCGCTGTGCGATACGTCTTTACAAGTAACTGCGAGCGTTCCACTTAGTGTCTGCCGCGTCACTGTTTGAACAACGTACCTACTTGGACGTTTTTCTCTAGGTTGATAAGTTAAACCAGGACGAATACACCTATTTGTGTGTATATTATATTGTATGTGTACTTAGCATGAGCAACGTGAGATGACGTTGAAATGCGTATGATGTATTATTAAGTTTTTATTAAGTATAAGTACAATAAATTACAATTACCAATGGTAAACTTTAAAATATATTTTCTATTCAAATTTGATAATGATCTCCTACATAGATAAAGTACTATTAGTTGTTGAGTAGTATTATAAACTAAAAGTATTAGTTTGAAGGAAAGATGCCCGGTTATGGAGTTAGCATTGTGAAGAGAACAATGGGTATAACGACACTAAAGTATGTGAAGCAGCATTTGTTAACTTAAAAACAGTAGATAATATGCACTTTTTCTTACGTATTTCTTGTCTTTTATTCAGAATACTATAATAATAGAATTTCTGTGTGGTGACGATTAAGAATACAAAGTGTCCCCCTATTCATCCCATGGGTGTCGTAAGAGGCGACTAAAGGAACAAAATAAGCAGCTAACATCACTGCCAAGAGAAGGAAAACTGGAAACAAACCCGTCTGGCCAGCCAAAACCTCCTTTCTAATGAGAAGCCTATGTCCAGCAGTGGACTGTTAAAGGCTGTTGATGACGACGATTCCGAATACTAGCAACCCCGTCTGCGTGTTTTATTGCCCGTAGTATTGTTTCCCATAAAAAAGGTTATAGTGAATCAACGTTATAAGATAGACAAATGGTGCGCGGACTTTTTTTACTTACTATAAATCGGAACAATTCTATCATACACGGTTTTTGCGAAACTTTAGCCTTCCTCGATTGATTAATCGAGGAAGGCTAGTTTCGCAAAAAAATTTGCTATCTAACACTGAAATAATTTTTCAAATCGGACCAGTAGATTCTGAGATTAGTGCGGTCAAACAAACAAACAAACTTTTCAGCTTTATAATATTCTTTCCAGGAATTTCTTGACGTTCAATACATATTATAAATCTACAATTCTTCAAGAAATTTCTACACATCATATCAATCGCAAATAGGTAACATACGCAGAGTATCTGTAAACTAAAAAAAATCTTTCTATCATGGCTTTTAGGAGAATCACAAATCTATATTTCGCAACTAAAAAGGAATATTCCTCAGACACTATTATATATAGGCCTTATCAAAATAATCTAAAACAAACTAACTTATTTTGGGATACTGTACCCTATATCTATGACATAGATAAAGAGATAAAGCGCCAAAAAGAACATAGCACACAAGATAATATGTGATTTATTAATTTCATTTCTATTTTTTACAATCCGTGGTAGATTTTCTCCTTTTGAGTTTCTAGTTAATATTCCTTGGACGAGGATTTTTATAAATTTTTCATTCTCACATTATTTTCCACCCACCATAAAAGGGATCTATCATTATTAGCAGCTGTAAATAGTTTACTGAGGAGGTTTAGGTGTACTAGACGTGTGTACCGCGTCTCGGCAAACGTAGTGTAGGACGTCCACAGGCGAGGTGGAGTGATGATTTGCGCAAGACGGCTGGTAGGAGCTGGATGCGAGTAGCCGAGGATCGAACTAAGGGGCATGCAATTGGAGAGGCCTATGTCCAGCAGTGGACTGCGATAGGCTGATGATGATGATGAGTCTTATACAAGTCAGACGGGTACAAGATTTGTGTCAAGTTTTCTTTCTCTTAGCTGTCATGTGTAGTTTGCTCCCTAAGTCGGTTCGTACGACACACACCAGATGAATAGAGTTAATAGTCCATATTCTTAAACCTTTATTACACGGTTACGGTAAAGCGGATTGGGAGATTCAAAATTTATTAGATGAAGGAAAATATAATCGCTTGAGTTAGTGAACGCGCATTTCTAAGTGTTATCTGTTGCACACGCCAAACGTCACACCTTTTTATCGATAACGTGACAAACATACACAACACTTGCACGTGTAACAAACATTACTTATGTTCTTTTCGATGATACCGTTACCTCCTCTACCCTCTCTGTGTTGAGGGGCAGATAGATTATGAATACTTACAACTCAAGAATTACAAGTGTACCGACGCCGATTGTGTCCCCACCCTGAATCAAGGCTGGCCCTGTCAGGCCATGGCACAATTCTAGTCCAGCAAGCAGGCTGTTTTGTTCCAATACATGGTATTAGTATGATGTTTATTTTTGTTAATATGCATGTATTTTGCAGATGTTTTTAACACGTAGGATTTTACAATAAGAGGGCGCCGGCATTTTCTAAGACTTTCTCTGTTAAGAAGAGCCGAAACAAACCACAGAGGTTTCTTTTAAGTCTGTCAACATTAAATTAAAGGAATGCAAGTACAGTATAAAGTTTGGGTTGGCCTTTGAAGAAAGTAAAATAAAGTAATGGTTTTGAGTCGGCTTGTCTACACTAACGGCATAAGAGTCTTAGACATTGGGTTAATGTTTAATTGTTTATACTTATAACAACTTAGTAGCATAATGAACAGTCCAATTCTCCTATTTAATTCCTAAAGTATTCTGTTGACGCTTGAAAAAATATACATAAAACGCTTTAGGCAATAGCGCCTAAAGCGTTTTATGTATATTTTTTCGACAGAATATGGGATTTTAATGGGCGTCTCATTATAACATCTATAAAAAACGTGTACTTCAAACGTGTCTTTAAACGTGCTAAAAATAATTTAATGCTTAATAAATGTTTATTTTCATATGCCATTTTCATAAAATCTATCAGCAACGATTTTCTTTTGCAAATAACTGGATTTATTTAAATATGAAACTGTAAGTAGGTACATTTTAAAAACAATTGCATACGTTTTAACCAAGAACGCATAAAAGTCTTTATTCAAAAAAAATAGCCCTAGAGTTAAAAAATATTTCTACGAGTACACATAATCGATCAAATTGGTGTGTAATAGGAGAGGCCTATGCCAGCAGTGGACTGAGACGGGCTGATGATGATGACACATAATCGCTGGTTAGTATCAAACCATCTTTGATTTGAACCGGATTATCCTCAACATTCGCCCTGGAGCTGGTTGACGGGAGCTCCTCGAAACTAAACCTCACTAAGTTAGGTCACCATACTGCACAAGCCTAGACCAGTCCTAGTCAGACCCAACCTAGTCACTCATTTGTAACTGCCTTGTTGGTCTAGTGGTTAGCGTGTGGGGCTGCTGGTCAAAGAGGTCTCGGGTTCGATTCCCGGGTCAGATTCGTGCCTCAGTAATATTTGCTTCGGAGTCTGGGTGTTTTTCTATGTATAATATGTATGTATTTACAAAAAAAAAGTATGTTTATGTATTTATATCAGTTGTTTAGTACCCATAATACAAGCTCTGCTTAGTTTGGGACTAGATGACGGTGTGTGTAGGATGTTCTAAAAATATAAAAAAATAAATATATCACACGAACATGCTGTCAACCTGGCAAAATTACCCCGAGACTATCTGGGATCTATGAGAAAAACCATTGTGATAAAAACACCAGGTCTAATACTATCTCTTAGACTCATGAGTGCCTTTTCTTCAAGTGAGATGGAAGTATGTTCCTGGTAGAGTCATTATGACAGGCAAGAAACCATTGAGTTTATCAGGCCATAATTTTTTTGATGCAGATCGGTTTTGGGAGGCGATCATGACTTTACAAAGAGCCTAGTAGAAAAGTCGGATGTACAGACAAAATAAGATAGTAAGGTCTACAGATAAAATAAGATAAAAGTTTCAATTAAAAAAGTCTTACACATTGAGATAAGGTTGGGTGACGCTTTTGTCTACATCGATAGGCATATCTTCTATTCAGAATATTTCATAAAATATGTCTTGAGAATACTAGTTTAGAAACAAATCGGTATAACTCTTGTATTTCAACAGCTGCATTTTATTCATCACAATTTAGGCAAGAATAGTTATCTTAATCATCAATATTATTTTCTCCTTTTACCAATTTAATTTGGAGTCGGTATAATAACTTTTCAGAAATGGTTCTCCTCTACAGTAAAGGAATCGTTAAAAAAATATAAACAAATATTCATATGTTTCGCTACATAAAACTTTCAACTATGTCCAAAATTAGATTCCTATTTATAAAAGCTGTCTCTTATCTAATGGCTGACTGAGAATCATAGCAAAATAAGTAGGAAGAAAATATTTGGCAAAATGACAAAGCAGAACAAGGTTGAAATGTAATGAAATTTTGACGTATGCTGTGTTTTACTGTTTTTTTTTAGTTTACAACACTTACAATGTTCTAAGTTTCCTTTCATTTTCCGTTACGAATACACTATTGTCTTAATGTTGTAAATCTCATAGCATCTTGGATCTCAGCAATTGAGGAGGCGGATAAAGATAACATATCCAGTTATTGTAGCTTTTGATAAATTGTAACTTTCGATAGACACGGCGAAAAAGAACAAAACTTTTTAAATGAAAGAACGTACAAAGCTTGTGATACCAACACAAGCTTCGTACTGTTACATACCCCTTTAGTATGAGACATTGCTGACCTAAGCGTTACTAAGCAGGTATCAGATATCCCAGTACTCAAAGCGTCATAAAGGTACTTCACTTCAGTCTCTCTTCCGAACCCTAAGATTGAACACTCGTCTTTTCCGTTTTAATTGTAACCGTTCTATTTCCATTAAAGTGTTCATCATTCTTTAATTTTCCTTTTTAAAAAAGTCAAAATCAAACCCCCGTGTAACAGTACGTTCTTTATTACGATGGATTTTCACCATCAAGTTCTAGTTAGATCTCTATTTTGGTAAGATTTCTTATAAGGTTCACTTAGTAAAGTAAGTATGCACGACGAAATGTTTGGAATTAGTTGCTTAGACTTCGCAATTCGATATCCAAGTATGGCCACCAGTGGATAAGACAATATATACATATATGTATATAATTCTCTAGTCCAAAGAGTAATTTCCTAATCCAGATAAACTGTAAAATGAGGATAGCTTTGTTCAAAACTGTTCTAACAAAATTATAAAATATTCATATTTGGAATGAATTCCATATTGTATCAAAATTAAGAGTGTCATCTCAATTAGCGCAGTTTAATATGATTTTGAAGCGTACACAAACCAACTTAAGTTTTATATTTTTAAAAATCAATTTGACAGCGGATAAATATATGACACGTATAATAAAAACACTATTTATAGAATGACATACTATCGGTTACGGTGATATACGAATTTTCGGAGCGCAAAAGAGTTTGTAATCGCAAAAACGTTTTTAATATTTTTTATACTACACCTGATCGGAACAGTATTCATTATTCCCTGAAAATGAAAAGAGAAAGTTACTCTTTTCCTAGACCTAAATAAGCGGGAGGAAAAAATGTATGAAAATCCATTTCTAACGTGTTTTAGCGGGAGAGAAAGTTGTATGAATTTTCATTTCTCACGTGTTAACTGATCTATGGCGCGCGCCTGCCCAAAGAGTTTTCATATAATTTAAATATGGAATCTCCGTGCCACTGACATCCTTTTGTGGAGAATAAAAAAAAACAAAAGAAGCGCGAAATATTTATAAACATTATGTCAAATTCTAAGCTAAATTGTGTCTTACGTTTTGATTTTATTTTATAAATACTTTAAATGTTCCTCACAGGTGTAGTATAAAGCACTGTGTAGCACTCGGGTGAAAGTCCCATTCCTACCTCGGGAGTATTGTGGCCCTAGGCTGCGCCTTCGGGCCACAAACTGCTCCCTCGCTAGTAATCGGTTCCTTTCCTCCCTCGGTGAACAATGTACTATTGTTTATCGCCTGCTAAGGTGACTTTATTCTGCCTGATCAAAATCGTGAGAGGTATTTAGCCGCTTATAGGACCCGGGATCTTAGTAGGCAGGAAACATGTGAGCTGGCAGTGAGAGAGAGTTTTTAACTGCTCGGCACAGGAAGGTCTATTGCACTTGACATATTTAACAAGAATGAAAACCCCAGATAGTAATAAGAAACAGAAACTAGTTCTAAAAAGCCATGACATTTCTTAATTACACTTGTGATTTAACATATCTGGGTATTTTTAGTATAACATATTACATCATCAAAATAATTTTAAGTGTGTCATCGCGATTTAGACAAAATCAGTATGACTCGACAATAATTAACTGTAAAAAAAAACTGTATTTGGTGTGCAATAAAGTATATTCTATTCTATTCTATTCTATTCTATAATGTACAGCGGTCTTTATGTAGCTGTTGCGTGGTCTTACTTCTCGTCTTAAATGTTATATAGTTTACATATGCTAGACGCGAAAGCAATCAAGGCCATGTCATGTAAATTGTGTATTAGTGGGTGGAAACAGGAATACATCAGTACAAACTCCTCGACAATACGAATTAGTCATGAATACGAGTAAATATATTTGGAAAGTATGTTTGTAATATCAAAGTAAACACGGAACTTAAATCTAAAAAGGTTTCCTAAAGTTTCTGTCTGTCTGTTAGTTCATCTGTTTTTTCCGGCTATAGAGAGGCTGGACCAATTTAGACGGAACTTGCACTGGTCGAAAGCTGGTGATAGGAGTTACTTAACCAACGAGGTAACACGGCGGGGCTCAGCTTGGCAGAATCCACAAACGTTTGAAACTAGAATTTGAAAGCTTTACAGGTAACTAAATCATCCTCATGGCCTCATAACCATAGAATTATTTTGTACTGTATTTATTTTAAAGGATTCTAATAGAAATGAGGTGAAGACCTCATTTCTATTAGAATCCTGTTTCCTTTGTATCTTTTAATATTTACAAGGTATAATTATAGATTTTGGAGCAGTGTTGCCAAAATATAGTATTTTTATCTATGTACTGCATATTTTAGTGTTCACCTACGTATTATCACGAAATACAATTTCAATTTATTTAAGACGTATACATTTTGCATATGAACATTGCGATTATTTTTCTACGAACATGGGAGGTACCACGCTTAATACGCTGAATATTATAAACTAGATGAGTCCCGCGGTGTTACCCGCGGTTATTGTTGTAAATCGCAAGTAAGGACGCGGGGCGAAGCTAGTTTAAAAATAATTAGCCAAAGTTACTTCTTAGGTCATCAACTTTACTCCAGAACTAAAGTTTCGATCTCAGTTATCAAAAAATAAAAATTAAAGGAAACGTCAATCTCGTCTTAATTCTCAATGTGAAAGAAAGAAAAAACATTTGTTCTGACATTCAAAGGACACCAAATAGTTATATACACAAATAAATAAAATTGTATCTGTATGTAATATCCAAGGAACAGTCTTTTACTAAATATATATCAAAATACTACATACGGTACAAAAAACATTTTGTCTGTCTATTTGTTCCGGCTAATCTCTAACAATGTCTGGAACTTTATATGGCAGTAAGCTGATGACCTAAGGAGAAACTCAGGCTAATTTTATATAGACTAGCTTAGCTCCGCGGCGTTAATCGCGATGTACAACAAGGGGGTAGGTTACACGTATGTGGGTAGTTTTACGAGTAAATCATTATGCGATTTGCGATATTGCGAATAAGTCCCGCTACACTCGTACAACAAAAACTATACCTATGTGTTAAAATCGCAAAACTCTGAAATAAGATCTAGAACAAATTTTCCTTTAAAATCTGGGTCTCCTTTATGACCGTTTCATGCGTTTGTGAAGTCCCCGCGAAACAGAATTTGTTCCTAATGCGAGAGTTGTATTTAAAAAAATATATACATATAAGTTGTCTTTAAATATACTTACTGATCATTTCAATGACATTATTTGCAATTACAACACGCACATATGATTATATATTACATTTCTATATCACATCAAGGTTAACGGGTAGAGAATGCCTTAGACATGTCCGCCTTTGTATAAATGTGCAGGAAGTTTTTTTATACAAATAAATTAATTAATTAGCTATTATACTATTTGTCTTTGTGTTTGGAAAATCCAAATGCACAAAGATTAGAGGTAAAAGTAAGGTATTCGATTTGTTTTTAATAAATGTGGTCTGTATTGCGGAAAAGACTGAAGTTAGTGTTTGCTGTTTTCCGCGTGCGAACAATAATTATGATTTCATAGTAATAATTCAAAGCAATAGCAAAATTTATCTATAGTCTTTCTTCATATTAATAAACATAAATTTATGCCTCTACAAAGTTATCCGGGGTAGCAGACATGATAGAGATTGCTTCTCTTCCACATTCATCAAGTTAACACCTTCAACAGTCCACAATTGAACATGAGCCTCTGGTTAGAAGGAGGGCCTGTTATATACAGGTTTGTTTCAAGATTTCCTTCTCTTTGAAGTGATGTAACCGCGTAGTTTGCTGCCTTAACAGCATGTTACAACACACATGGGATGAGTAGAGGATTTACAAAGAGCACCCACAAAATATAAATCACACAAATGTTTCATATGGTGGGGTTCAAGGGATAGGAATTATATTACGCCATTAGCGCAGTTGAATAAATTGGCTTTAGGATCTTTCTTACAGCATACAGCAAGACTATGTGGCCATTTCATTTCTAGAGCGATATACTATGTTGATCTTTACGGTAGTACATTCTGAATGTTCTTAATAGGAGTGGCAAAATAAATCCATTATTTTTGCATGAAATTGAAGGCTGGAATTCAGTTAACTAATCCCAAAACTGTTAGAAAGTACGAAATTTCATCTTTCTTAAGCCATTCAAATGGAACGCGTACGGACTTATACAAGGCGCGGAGCCGCTGGCATCAGCTGGTATTATATATAAGCCTGCCAAAGTGACTCCTCTGATAGAGGTAAGCGTAAGTAGAATCTAAAAGTGGTTGTCATACTCATTTATAATGTAGACATTGCGGCATGGTGACCCACACTAAAGCGGCGTATTGAGATGCTTCTACATCATTTGAATAACACAGTTTTACTATACCTACGTCACGATCCTCAATCAATATTTAATTAGTCGTCGCATAAACTAATAATTAACCTAATAGTAATATAGGAGTTGTATAGAAGTGTTTGTATATTGAGGGGCTCACGATGGGCAGTCGTGTAATGACCAACGATAATCGAAAGATTATTAAGAACAGCGTTGAATGAACTGTTTTTTTTCTAAACGAAACTGCCTCGTTGCTTTAGTGGATAACGTATGCGACTGTTAATCAATAGGTCTCCGGTTCAAATACCAAGTCGGGTCAAAAAATGTTTATTGGCATTTTTAGGAAATGCGTGCCTCGGATAGCACGTTAAGCCGTCGGTAACAGTTGTCATAAACATATATGGCAATCGTTATTGGGAAGTTAGTGCCCTCAAAACTGACAACTAGTTCAACCTTCGATTTTCAGTTCTCTCTTAAGTTTGCGGAGGTTCCATGCTAGTCGCTCTGTGGAAAAACTGATATTCAGGTAAAACGGATTGAACTAGTAGCCGATCCCAAATACTCTTTGGAATAAGGTTAGGAAGAAGAAGATATGAAAGTAAAAGCGGTACTTACATCAATAAAGCAATTTTAAAAAAATTGTTTGTATCTTTGTTTTTCGAAATTTCTGGAACGGCTGGACCGATTTTGACTGGACTTGGACTAGCATTAATATGAAGACCTAAAGAGTTACTTATACTTATTTTATTTTAGACTAACTTATACTAAATTATTCTAAAACTACTACTAATAGCTTGAATCCCGCCGTGTTTGGTGTTAGTCACAATTACTTGCCGGCCAGTTGACTAAGAAAATTATTTATAGATTACTATACATAGAAATAATAGACAACGAACAAGATTTCTGAGTTCAAAACCCGAAATATCACAGACTGAAGGTCAAAAAGCCGTCATTCAACTTTTATTACCAGACGTTAAAATGTAGCTGACATTTTGTAAGTAGACACACCCACAAGTCACTTTGCTAAACCAGTTCACCAAGTATTTGGCGATAAAACGTTTTCCTTTAATTTACAAACCGGTTAAATCAGGCGAGGTAGGTACTCTATTTATCTGCACGTTTATTTAATAAAGACAATGATTTGTGTGAAAAAGTTGGTTTAAAGTATGCCTTTTGCCTCTTAGAGGGAAATAATATTGATAACTTATACTCTTCATATGGCCCCACGACGGCCGAGTGCGGGTTGGGGACTGGCTAGACACCTTGTGGCTATGTAATCGTGATGTTGGATGTTTCCAAACTGCCCGAAGGATTCCAACTAAGCTGCACGAATGCTATCTTACAATAACAACCGGGACCGACTGCTTAAATAACGGTAACGTTCATAACATCCCCCAAACGGTCACTCTTCTAGGTCAGATCGCGAGGTCATTGATTGCCCTTGATGATTGTTTCCAATTACCTAAGGTCACTCGGCTCGGCTAGTATGGCCCTAACCCTCTCCTGAGAGGCGACCCGAGCCCAGCAGTGGGAAATTATGGGGTGTTGATAAACTTCATTACCATGTTTAACTATTTGTAAATGCACACTATACACAAATGTAATATATTATAGATGAATATTATTGTTGGTCTAGTGGTTGGACAAGCGACTGCTGATCAAGAGGTTCGACTCCTTGGTCGGTCCAAATATTTTTTGGATGAGTTTGGGTGTTTTCTTTGTATTACAAATAAAAAGTATATTTGTATTTATATCAGTGTTCTAGTGTCCATAGTACAAGCTCTGCTTAGTTTGGGACTAGATTATTTTAGGTAAAATGTCCGAAATATTTATTTATTTATAATCATATACAGTAGTGGTTAACTGGCCACCAGACGAAAAGGCCTCCATTTTTTTTTAAGACATGTCACTCATTAGGAATGTATTCCTATATCGCGGGGGTATTTTACAAACACAAGCAACGAACACAAAGCACACACACAGTATAATAATGTGTTGATCACACAAAGTGTTATAATATTTTATCGTATCATACATTGCTTTTGTGTAACTGAAACCCTTTACGCAGCGCACGCAATGGAAATTCTGAAAAGGGAATAATTTTCCTCCGTTTCTGCAATATTTTTTTTTTATTTATTTTGATTCTTCGATTCTTTTAGCCATAGCCTGATGATATAAATTATTTATATATATATGTATGTCTCTGTATTTATTACTAGCTGAGTCCCGCGGTGTTAATCCCGGTCAGTGTTGCAAATCCTCAGCTTTCGGCCAGTGAAAGTCAAGTCAAGATCGGTCCGTTCCAGAGATTACCCGGAATCGGCTCGACCGGGGCAGTACTGCCCTCACACAAAAGGCTACCCTAATAATGACAGCATTCTTGCTGTCGTATTTCGTTGGCGAGTGTGAGACCGAAGGCCCAATCATTCTGCATTATTCTCGCGACCTCCGGTGGTCGGGAGAATGATGCAGAATAATCTGACCAGGCCGTCTAGGTGGTTACCATGCTGCATTGTCTACCGTCACAATGAGGATGGTGACTACTCCTGGATTCTACTCATATATATACGTAGTATTCAATGTAAAAAAAATCATATAGAGCCACAAAACAGTTTTGTGCCGAACCCCTTCTTTCTAAAGAGAGGTCTACGGTCTATGCCGTGTAATTTACTATTAAACAATTGGTGATGATTTTATAACAAGTAACTTACGTAAACAAGTTTTTAAACAATAATACGTGAACAATAACAATATCAATAAACAGTTATTTAATTCTTTACTTATGACAAATAATAATATTTTGAAGAATTGCCTCTTGGTAAACAACAACAAAAAATATGTTTCTCCACATTCTCTGTGTGTTATCTATACAAATAAATAAAATTGGAGTTTCTGTTCGTAATATTAAAAAAACCGTTTTTTACTAAATACATATTGTACTATACGGTACATATGCCAAAATATTTTTTTACAATTTTTGTCTGTCTGTTTGTTCCGGGTAATCCCGGATGTTCTGGAACGGCTGGACCGATTTTGAGGGGACTTTCACTGGCAGATAGCTGATGATATAAAGAGTAAGTTAAGTTTCCTGATTTCAACAACAAACGTGGGTAACACCGCGGGGCTCAGCTGTAAAATCTGTGGTAGGAGAGTTATATAATAACGACTAGCTTTAATTTGCAGTTTTAAGTGAACGTTTCAAACAAGATCCGCGTCAACCTTGATCATGGTTATCTAATATATTTAAATGTGAAAGCAAATCCTTCACTAATCTAGGTACTGATGTAATAAAACAGGGTAAATAAATAGCAAAGGTTTGTCTAGTGATTGTTGGCTTCAGATATTACTGGTATTCCTGTTCTAATGGCCTGTTGAATTCTAAAACGGAAATTTAGGTTGTGGACTATGGTTTCTTCATGGTAGTAAATCCTGGTTCTGAAGCTCTAAATGTTCAAATTTCTCATATCTATATAATTATAATTAATATATAATGCTAGAGTTTGTTTTTTAGTTTGTTTGAACGCGCTAATCTCAGGAACAACTCGTTCAAATTGAAAAAAAATCTTTGAGTGTTAGATAGCCCATTTTTCGAGGATATCTATAGGCTATATATCATCACCCTAGGTACTTTTGTCAAAAATGACGTTTTATAATAATATCATATCGAAATATCTGTTAAAACGAACAGATTAGTTCCTACCTAACGTCAAAAATCTTTTATTCAGACATCCGTAAACAGAACTTTAGCTTTTACATGAATATGTGGGTATCAAAAAGTATAAAAAAAATTAAATAATGCGCGAGAGCGACGCGACGACGAACGTGACGCGTATCGTGCTTAAGCGACAACCCACCGGAATGGCAGGCAGGCAGGCAGGCAGGCAGGCGGCCGACTATACCTAAAGTGCGGAGTGACACCCCCTGCAGATACGTAATAAAATGATTACCCAGGCGACATAGACTTTATACATTTTATCTAAAGTTTTTTCGTAGTCGGGTTGTAGTTTAGAAAGCTTTTTCTTGTGTTAATATGTTATATCTTTAATATTTATTTATATCACATAATACAAGCTATGCTTAGTTTGGGACTAGGTAACGTTGTGTGTAAGATGTCCGAATTAATTTATTTTATAATTTGGTGTCTTATGTAGCTTTCTAAGTAAACTATTTCTCTTTTTAAGCTTTTATTTATTTAAATATTCTATAAATTTATCGTTGTAGAAACAACTTTCTAAATATATAAATAAAATATTTAAGAATTTTCTAAAACAGAATCTGTTTGATGATTAGGAAGAATTTTCGTATTTCGCATTAAGTAATACCGACATCTTATGAATTTTACATTAACATTTGCTATTCTTAAATAAATTCTTTATATTAATGGTATCCTTATTACTTTAACGTTAGCATAGCATACTAATAATTTAAAGAGATTTGTGAGTTTATAGGGGTATAATGAAATGTCTGACTGAACCCCTTTTGAAAACAAACTTACCAAGAGAAAACCACATTATTTGCGAGTGTCAAATATGTTTTCTTCCTACCCTTATTGCCAATATTATTCGGGGTCGGCTACTAGTTCAACCGGTTTTACCTGAATATCAGTTTTCCCACGGACCGACTGGCATCGGACCTCCGCAACCCTAAAGGAGAACTGAAATTCGAAGGTTGAAATAGTTTTCAGTAAATTTGAGGGCACTGACATTCCAATAACGATTGTCATAGATGTTTATGACAACCGGGACCGACGGCTTTACGTGCTTTGAATCACCTTCAAACTTCCAAACTCCGGGCTGGAGGATTCTCTATTAGGAATCTCCTAAGAAAACCCCAAAAACACTTTTCGGCCCGAGACTTCTTGATTAGCAGTCGCATACGCTATCCACTAGACCAACGAGGCAGTTAAACCCTAAAAATAATATCCTAAAAATACATCAGACATACACGCGGGCGGAGTCTCAGGTACCAGCTAGTGTTATTAATGATTAATGAATACAGCAATTTATTTCCTAGTATGTCTCAAAATTATTCTGATATGGTTTCCGAGAATATCTACGTAATACATAATTTAACCATTTTGAACTAACATTGCCAAATGACTATAAATCTGTAACGAATGATGTTGACATTTCCAAGAAGCTGTTTGGAATTATTAGTTTTCAATGTTTCGGGTGTTGATGTAATCATTTAATTTCTTCTAACAATGGTTGAATAGAAAAAAATAGAAAAAATAAATAAACGAGTCATTGGTGAGTCATGCTTCGATATATATCGTATGACTCTAACAGAATCAAACCTACTGATTCTAATCTGGTCTGCCCCCCTAGCCAAGTTGCAAACGTTATTCAATCTCTATTCTATTCTCTTGTCTCATTCGCTAATGTCACTTATTAGCCAATGAAACAAGAGAATAGAGAAATAGAAAACGAAAAACGTTTGCAACTTGGCTAGGGGGCTGATCTTTAAGTAGGTATTTCGTTAGATGCTTTTCACCGGTGTAACTCCCATACTGGAAAGAGTAGAGGGCATTAAAAGGGCGGCGAAAAACTAGTTTCATTTCTTAAAGTTTATTCAAAGTCGGAGGGGAAAACAGGTATAAGCCAGCGGTAACTTGAATAGGACGGGTCCGGTATGTCCCTCTTGTGATTGCAGAAGGCGAGTAGGGATATCGACTGGCCAATAGGTACCTGTAGTTTATATTATATTGCGTATTTAAATACCACCTTCAAATATAATTTTTGTCAGTGCCCTTACCTGCGTGTTAGGGTCAATTATGGGTACTAATTGTAAATGGTAACAAAACCAATGTGGAGTTTAAGTTTTCGATTCGTACATAATGTGCCTACAAAGTTAAACAGGCGAAATGAGATAATAATAATATATACATATTTCTTACAGCAAATAAAGATAGGTAAATTAGTCTTCTGGAATATACTACAGAACTTAGTTTGGTATTGCCAAAACCAATACAATATATTCGGAATTTAGGGTAGGTTTATATTGCAGAAATATTTGCAAAACATGAAGAAAACACGTGTATGAACTAAAAATTATTTACGAGGCTAGTGACGTAAAATACATAGACAATAATTAACGACACTATGTTGTCTGCCGGTGAGACGCGTTGGACGCGAAGCGCGGCCATTGTGGTGACGTCATAAGACGGGTTGCCAACGAACCAGATTTTACCGGATGGTGGCCGAGCGTAGCGAATTAATTATGTAAATCGACGCATGAATGGTTTTCAAACGAGACCTGCGCTCGGTAAACCGAACGTCAGACAGTCACGTGATTAAGAACAAAGTGCCAAAGTCCGGAATTACTTAACTGTGCAGTTCCTGCTTTGAACTACTGAACTTATATTTTGTAGGTACTGGCCATTTAGTTGCCCTTAAAATCAATTTGCTAGACGAAGCCGAGAGTGAAGTTATTCGAGAACTTTCGGAGTTCGAGCCGGTATTGCCTCGAAATGTTCATGAACTGATAATGTCAGATATGAGAAAGATATCAAAACGTAACCAGTCTATTATCGAAATTGAGTTGCAGAATGCCTTTTACATCCGAGTCTGAATGAATTATGTGATTATTTTCTAATCTAACTGAGAACAAATTTAACAGTTCAATGCATTATGGACTTTTGATACAATAAAACTTTCGAAGTCGTTCGTGATTAGTTTTTGGAATATTCTAGAACATTACGGGGAACTTTAGGTTATTCAGATATGCTCACGATATTTTTCTTCACCGTTAAAACGAGCGGTAATAAATTTTTGCCTAACACATAAACCTTGAAAAATGAAAGGTGGGCGACCGGGAACTGAACCCATATTAGGAAGCGTGATGCGGTTGTACCTAAACCGTTCAACTTAAATGGTTTTAACTGTTTCATAATCTTTACGAGTTCGTTGAAAGATAATAGTACAGTAACCTAAACTGTAGACGTGTACCTATAATTAAAAAGTTGTTGGTCTAGTGGTTAGTATATGCGACTGCCAATCAAGAGGTGTCAGTTTCGTGTGAGGCCGTACTGCCCTCACATAGATGATCAACCTAAATTGACAGCATTCGTGCTGTCGTATTTCATTGCTGAGTATGAGTCCGAAGGCGTGATGATGCAGAAGCCACCATGCTGAATTGATGGTATTCACAAAAAAAAATGGGGCCCTACTTTATGATTTCCATCAAGCAGAGTAGAGTCACTTTGGTAGGCTTGAATTTAAAAAGAATATAAATTACAACACGAAACTACAGTTCACTTAATTGTTTTAAAAATGGCGCTTCATTGTACTTCAAAGTAAACGCGTATTTTTTATGTTACTGTAATTGAGAAACACGCATACGGCCTCCTGGATGATTGAAGGTTACATATTTGCGATAAATATCCCCACCTTCCCTTGAAAGAAGGTCTGATAGCCAAGGTTGAGAGATGCTTGAACAGCGCGCAACAAATAACGAAGCCTATTACTTTGTCTATAGTGTATGTTAAAGATTTCTGTTGTGATTTGGTGGTAAATTAATTTAGTGTTTTTTAAATAGGTATTCTTAGAAATATAGTAATATGTATATGATATAGGATTATATACATTTAGGAGTAAAATCATTAACTTTAATGCAAGAATTCCCCTGTGAAGTCGGCAGATATTTGACATGGATACTTTTATGACAAACAATAATCCAGACAGTAATATTACGAGTACCACCCAAATATCATATTTAGGGAGATCGTTTTTTTGTTTCTTCGGAAGACCGTCCCCATTTCATATCATCCACATTTTTTATCATTATAATAACGACGACGACTTGAAGACTGTACAATTGAAGACGTTAAATACTTGACATTGGCAGAAATAGCTGATATTATTCGGCTGGTTGCCATTTCATAAAATAAGAAGAATAGTTGTTTTTGACTACGGCTCGGGTTAAATAATAAAATGTCCTTCCTCTAGAATCAAAGTAATTCCATGTCAAATTGAATTGAAATTAATTTTAGTGAAAGTGTTACAGACGGACAAAGTTACTTTCGAATGTATAATATTAGCATAGTCATTACGAATCTATACAGCCACAGTCTTGGGAATGAATATTATTATAACCAATACTGTGATATGTCCTGTAATAAAAATTGGCCAAGTGCGTGCCATAATGGTAGGAAGATTTAAAATCGTGTTCAATACATGTAAAGTTGGGATGCTTTTTTATTCTCACGTCCTCCACTTTACGTGTGCCTACACGTAAAGTGGAAATGTTTTTTTTTCCACGTCTACCCCAAATAATAATATTTTTCATGATTTTATTGTAGCACTTTGTTTACTTAATTACAACACATATTCGTGCAAAGTTTCATTTTTGTAACACCAACCGTTTGGGCGGTAGGTCGAGGACGGACGGACGGACATGGCGAATCTATAAGGATTCCGAGTCATGAATTCCGGATCCCTAAAAAAGTAATTGGTCCCGAATAATGGCCAGTGCTCTTAATAGGTAAATAATTAAGTTCAATAGAAATGTAGTGTTCAAGTAGGAAGGATAGTAATATATAGGAAGAATTCATACAATGTGTAGTAGCCTTTGTAACCTTACGGTCGGCCGTAATTTACGTTCCGGACACAATCACCTACTTGCTTAAGTCTCACAATTGCTTGACCTTGAAGCGTCTTGAAAGTAATCTTAGCAAACTCGATTATTCTTTAGCAGTCTTTATACATGTCTTTCTCAATGTTATTATTAGTTTTCAGACTCGGTGGCACAGTTGCAGTGTATACGAGGACTGTGCTTGAGGTTCAAACCCTGGGTCGTACCAAATGTTTGTAGGCTCACAAATGTTTGTTTGGATGTTTTCTATCAGCCAATCCAGCTTTCATTATACAAGACTACAAGTATTGCTTAGTTTGAAACCAGGTCATGTTACATTTTGATTTT
This sequence comes from Phragmatobia fuliginosa, assembly GCA_932526445.1. Taxonomy (NCBI): domain Eukaryota; kingdom Metazoa; phylum Arthropoda; class Insecta; order Lepidoptera; family Erebidae; genus Phragmatobia; species Phragmatobia fuliginosa. The sequence continues at coordinate 45,218,563 of OW052057.1, read as the reverse complement.
AATATTGCTTTATGTTGTGGAATCATAATTATATTTATAAGATATCTCTCCAGTAATTGCTGGCTGTAAAACTTTGAATTTTCTTATTCTTTTGCCAAACGAAACAGTTCTTTTTAAGTATTTCTGAGCCACAATTTCTTAGCCTTCTTCCTATCATAGGAGGAATAACGCGAAAAAGGCGGTACTCTAAGTTAAGAAAAATGTGTCCTGGGTAATAGATTTTTTTGTCATGTAAGATACTATTAGTTTCTTATAATTTGAAAACATTTACACCCCTAAGGCTAACAGCCCGGAGATTGGAAGTTTGGCCCCGGTTGTCATGAGCATCTATGGCCATGGTTATTGGAAAGTCAGCGCCCTCAAATTTACTGACAAATAGTTCAACCTACGAATTTTAGTTCTACCTCAGGGTTGTGGAGGTCCGATGCCAGTCGCTCCGTGGAAAAACTGTTACTCAGGTAAAACCGTTTCAACTGGTAGCCGACCCCAAATAATATTGGGAATAAGGCTAGGCAGAAGACATCCCTAAGGCTCACCTTACTACCCAATCCATAATTAGTATAATAACTCTTCTAATTAGATTGTTAGTTAAAATAGCTTATTTCAATCAAATTTACTCCAATCTAATTCATCGGTGGAGTATTTGTTGATTTTAGAATGACTAAAACCCATTTTTTTTCATATATCATTTGTTTTGTAGCAAAGTGAAGTTAATAGCTATTGTAAATAAGTTTTTATGTGATGACACATCAAATTAATATCAGTTTACAACGAAGCAGTATACACATATATGTATATGTCATTAAAAATATGATTATGACTATATTACACACCCCCAATTATTCATTTACATTATTGGTTTAAAGAAAGAAGAGAGAAAGAAACAAAAACTAGGTATCTTTACCTACACATGTGTAACGATCACAGAGTTTTGGAAAGCGAGAGAAAAGATGTTATCCATTAATAAAATAACGTCTCTACTTAAAGGTCTTAAAGGAAAAGCGGCCAAGTGCGAGTCGGACTCGCCCATGAAGGGTTCCGCATCAGCAAGTAACATGATATAAAAGTTCTTGTAGTTCTTTGTAACTTTCATCGATGTTTTTATACTAGTGTATTGACTGGATGCAAGGTAAATTGTGTGTCACGATTTTTGACGTAATAAAAAAAAACTACTAACTAGATCTGGTTCAAACCAATTTTCGTTTGTAGTTTGCATGGCAATGTATAACATATATTTTTTTTAGTTTAATCACTCTCTTATTTTAGAAGTTAGAGGGGAGGGGGGACACCCATTTTTCCACTTTGGAAGTGTCTCTCGCGCAAATTATTCAGTTTAAAAAAAAATGATATTAGAAACCTCAACATCATTTTTGAACACCTATCCATAGATACCCCACCCCACACGTATAGGTTTGATGAAAAAAAAAATACGAGTTTCAGTTCCAAGTATGGGGACCCCCAAAATGTATTGTTTTTTTTTCTATTTTTATGTAAAAATCTTAATGCGGTTCACAGAATACATCGACTGACCAAATTTAAACAGTATAGCTCTTATAGTTTCGGAAATAATTGACTGTGACATACGGACGGACAGACAGACAGACAGACAGACAGATAGACAGACAGACAGACAGACATCTTGACGAATCTATAAGGGTTCCGTTTTTTGCCATTTGGCTACGGAACCCTAAAAATGACCTATTTGAAATCTGTCGAGAGTGATCTAAATATTTTTTTCTTTTTACTGGTTATTTGAAAGATTTAACTTGTTTAAATTATTCTATAACCATCTAGTCCCAGACTAAGCTGAGCTTGCAATATGTGTACTAGACAACTGATATAAATACATATTAATATGTACTTTTTTTTGGAACTACGTACATATCATATTTAGAAAACACCCAAACTCCGAAACAAATATTTGCAAATCATACAAAACTTTAAGTTTGACCCTGAAATCGAACCCGAGACCTCTCGATCAGCAGCCGCATACACTAACCACTAGACTAAGTCATGTTTCACAAATAATAAAGAATTATGTTATATATGTGTATAAATAGTAGTGACACAAAAGGCTAAGTCCGTATGATAACATTTCGCTGAAACTTTCAAGTGTTATCGCCGAGTCGACGACAAAGATAACAAGCGAGATTGTTCAGCAGTGATAAAGCAACCGTCAATAACGGCTGTGACAAATTCCACAATTGTCGTACAATTTGGTTTGATACGAACCGGTTTAGATTATGTACATTACAAAAGAACGTTTGATAAGCAACCTCATGGTTGTAAGACCTACATTTAAATATATTTAAAGTACTTAATTATATTCTATAGAACCCGATAGACCTTTGTTCAATAGTACTCGGTAGGTTCTGCTAAATCGAAACAAGGTAATTCATCATCATCATCAACAGCCTTTAACAGTCCACTGCTGGACATAGGCCTCTCCTTAGAAAGGAGGTATTGGCCTACTATACCACGCTGGCCAGACGGGTTGGTATAGGGTTGGTTTCAAGTTTTCCTTCTCTTTGCATTGATGTTGTCTTGCGTAGTTTATCCCTTAGTCGCTTTTTACGACACCCGCGGGATGAATAGGAGTGGTGACATTCTGTATTCTTAATCCGTCACCACACGGATAGTGACGGACACGGGACTCATAATTTCAGTAAAATTTCAATGAACAAGAAAAATTTAAAAAACTACACCAAATCAAAACTTATTTATCCTATGTCCTCCTGTCCATTTTACGAATCTATTAATACCTTATTAATTAAAATCGGTTCAGTACTTTAAACACTACGACGGAATATAGAAATTTGCATAGACAACCAAACTGTCACAGAATTCGTGCTGTCATATTTCGTTAGTGAATGTGAGGACTAATGATGCAGGAGTATCTCACTAAGCTGCCACAGTGTGGGTCACTGTGCTGTATTGTCTGCACTTACAATTAAGATGATGACCCCTACTCATGCTTTCCATCAGGCAGAGTAGATTCACTTTGGCAGGCTTAGTAAACAGAAAAAAAAATGAAAATAATAATTTACTCTCGCTATTCCAAGACCGCACCTTGGAGAATACACGTGTAATCAAATAGTCGGGTAAAGGAAACACTAGGAAAATTAATACTACCCCTAAGAAAGAGTACGAACTATGGTTTTATCGTCATTGACTGCGATAAATTACAAATGGTTCGCCTAAAACAACACTTGAGTCTTCCCAGGCGGTTTTATCCGTCCTTCCAATATAACGAAACCAATTTCCTCCAGTGCTTCATACTAATAAAAAACAACATTTCTTTATTAGTTCTTTCAATTAAATGAAACGGTTGGAAAATTGTCGGACAATCACATTATAGGCAAACGATGAACACACTAGATAAACGTCAGAACACAGCACATGTGGTGGGTGACGTCAGAGACAGGGTACAAATTGTGAAACCTTAGAATAATAAATGGTCTGGTTTTTTTGTCTATCAGTATTGATAAAGCGTCAATGTTGTTTGAACAGCATTACTGGTTGCCTACACCTTTTTTCCCGAGCGGAAATCTCCCCAGATACCACCAGTAGATGGATATGTCGGACCAAAACCGCACGCCGTCTCGAGTAACATAAGCCGAGGCTCCATCTCGGAAGCAAGTCTCTAGAACGCCGACGTACCTCGACATCCTTATGGGATATCTTCGTCTTAACCAACCTCTAGCAGACACCTAAGCGCTTAGATATCTTTTAAAATTAAAGGGTCACCTACGTTAGGAGAGCTCCTAGTTATGAGACGATTGAAGTTTTGAATACGGGCATTCGAAGTATAATACCAATCATTTGTTTTAATGCGACGTTATCAATATTGAATACACCGTTCATTGACGGTCAATATTATGAGAACCTTGAATTTGTGTACAGACGTATACAATACCTAAAGCAATATAGTTGTAATTGCAGAACAAATTGAAACAAAAGTCGCTTGCTTACCAAGTCAATGGACTCGGTGATAAATGTTTGTGCAGTTTTGTAAAAAATTCTACAGTACATAAGCATACTTAAGTGTGATAGATAAGCTTAATTAGTGTGCATTTTCATTGTGAATATCGATAGGAAACAGTTAAATTAGAAACGTTGGTGTATGTAAGATTGGAGGCTTAATGATACAGAAGCATCGCACTAAGCAAGACCAAGGGTCGGATGGTGACCCTTATGATTGTAACTACAGACGCTGAAATCGATTGTTCTAACTTTTTCTTAGTAGTTTTTAGTTTTTTTTTTTGTTTTTTCGTTTACCCAACTACTTGATTGAACAGGTCTTCTCATAGGTGCGAGGTCTTAGCATGGTAAGAGTAAATTTTCATTATTTTCAATAATTTTAAATTCTTTGATATTATATATACAGACATTTTTTTATATTTTAAGTCAGCGTACCAAAGTGACTCTACTCTGCCTGATGAAAAGCATGGGTAGGGTCCAAGAGTAAGAATCACCATTCAGTAGAGACAGACTCACAATGAGAATAGTGATCCGAAATTTCAAATACACATAAACGTATTCATAATAACTGCCTTGCCTTGCCTTGTTGGTCTGGTGGTTCGCTAACCACCAGACCAACAAGGCTGCTGATCAAGAGGTCTCACGTTCGTTTCCCGGATCACACCAAGTATTTGTGTAACAAATATTTTTTTCGAAGTCTGGGTGTTTATAATGTATGTTTTTATTAGTTTTTATATCAGTTGTTTAATACCCATCATGCAAGCTCTGCTTAGTATGGGACTAGATGACGGTGTGTAAGATGTCCAAAATAGCAGTGTCATAGATATACCCGGGTTTATGTTTTGACAGAAGGGCACACCTGCATATGGCTACGCGGTAGGGCGTGTTGGTCATATTACAGGTGCGGTGCCCCATTTAGATATTAAAGTTACTGTCAAAGTTGTCAAATTAAAAAAAAAACCAATAGAAAAACTTGACACACGTCAGATTTCAACTATCGTATTCGTGGGTCAGGGTAATATTTTATGTAAAAAAATCATTGAACCAATTACGCAAAGTAAATTATCCATTCAGAAATTAAGGTAACCTATCGACATAATACAATACGTATGTACTTACTTCCACGTTTTGTTAAATGTTCATTTGATCAGAGTTATTTCTTTGATTATTATAATAAATTCAGAGAACGAGTGAGTCGGAAAATTTTCCAGTCTTATTTATAAGTAGGAGAGTTGAACATAAGTAATATTGAAGTCGATTATAGCAACATTTTAAAAATATATGTAAGTACCTGTCCTATCTACATACTTTAAAATGCCATGCATGGCCACATTCTACCCTACCAAAGACTAAAGAGCCGTAAAAGTTTTGCAGTGTCGGCCCATTGATCTTGAACCCATCCCAGGCAAGGTGGGGAGAGGTGGTGTAATTTCCGAACCCGTTTGTGGCGCCGGTTGAGAGCCGCCTGGACATAAATTGTCGTGGCCAATCCTTACTTAGACTTCGGGCCCGAAGATGGCAGAAGCAAGGAGGACCTGTTTAGGTGGGGATTCTCGGACGGTGATGATCACAGCTATTTGTGGGGTGCGATGTCCCATCTTGCATCGTGCCCAGACACCTGCACGCAGAAGGACCTGATGGCTGCCACCGACAACACTGTTAAATGGCCGTATTCTGGGCTAAAAAATATAATTTTGCCGACTCGTAACGTTTGTCTGCGATACGCTAAGAAAAAAAGAACATGCCTTTAGCTATTAATTTGCAATTATAAACAGCCACTTTAATTTAATATATTTGTATAAATAAAATATTAATTAAGTTAGAAGCAATCGGTATTCGAACAGTAACATCAACACGTTATAAGTCTTGTCGAACAAAGGCGCAGTCCTTGAGAGGCTTACCTAGCAACAACTTGCCGACCAACTGTGTTAATGTCATATGACGCCACACGGCACGAATTATCATTTATATGTCCACATTTGACATTCCCCTCCCCCAACCCCTCTCCGCGGCTCGTCACAGATCGTTAACAATCCAATTAGAATAGATAAATTTATTTATAAGAGGTATTTATGAACTAATGGATAGAAGAAAACGTTTCTCTCGTCCAGTTTTTAAGCGGTCGGGCTCTTCTTCCTGTTTAAAGTCGCTGAAAACCTCTAACTCACTACCAGCTCACGTGTTTCCTTCCCACTATGATAATCGGGTTCTACAAGCGGGGAGACAAAATGCATCTCACTAGTAGTGTGCGTCGATATGCTGCCTGTATTCGCAGTGAGTGTAACCCCACTCTTAGATTCTAGTCATGCTTTCCATGTCGGTCCCGGTTGTCATGAACATTTATGGCAATCGTTATTGGAAATTCAGTGGTCTCAAATACATTGACAACCAGTTCAACGCCAGGTAGTCCGATGCCAGTCGCTCCGTGGAAAAATTGAGGGAAAACTAGTTTCCGACGTCAAATGAGGCCGTCAGCGCAAAAACGGCCTAACCCTCAATTTTCCATATTCCGTCTTAACTACAAAAAGTGATCCAATTTGATAAAATATCATGCTAAATTGGCCTATCTTTAATTTATTATCCTCAGTAAAAGTAACGCTGCAAAATTAGTTTTTGAATTTATTATTTTTTTATTAATCGTAATGCAAGAGTGGCCTAAGCCACTTAGGCCATTTTTGCATACCGTCATGACAAATTTTTGGCGGGACAGGCTGCTGTAATGACGAAGTGTACGTACGACGAGAGTGAAGATCTACCTACTCCGGATCCGAACCTGAATTTCTGGAAATGTATAAAACTTAATTCTTCAACTTCTCAAACTGTAATATTTTTATTGGAATTAAAAATGTAACTAAAACGTTCACTAACTAGCACAAAATAAATGAAGGAAAACGAACATACCATAAATAACTACAGTTCTGACAAAAAGGATAAACTTTTATTATATGTGAAGTAGAATCTAGGAATTCATATCTAGGCGTCGTCATCAAAAAATAGAGAAGCCAAATGTAAGGCTTATAAGTTAATTCCAAATCTACCTACTCAAAATATAGGTATACGAGGTGTGAATAAAGTCGATTAGAATTTCGCGTTGTATTATCTAGCTATGTTAGACATGACTGTGTTCTAATTTATGTCTATTCCGTGTAATAATAATCATAAGAAGCATCAAGTCAATGGGCAAAACCTAACTATTATAATAATATGTTATAACAGGACAGGTAGACTGATTGTCGCTGGAAACGATAATACTAATATCTTAGAGTGGAGACCGCAATGAACGTAATGTAGGGTGTTTATCAAAGGATTGATATAGAATGCCTACGAGATCGAGGTGTCTGAAGCTCCTTGGGGGAGACCTTTGTTCAGCAGTGAACGGCGATATTTTGATAAAAAATCGAGAATGTCGTGCCCGCTTGCACCATTAATCGAAGGACTACTCCGAGATGAATTTTACATTACCCTACGAAATTTATAAATATGTAATGTGTCTTTTATTATTCAAGAGCACCCTGGCAATGTGGCATATTGGTAATTTGCGTGTACCAATATTAAAAAAAAAACTGCCTCTTTGGTTTAGTGTTTAGCGTATGCGACTGCTAATCAAGAGGTCTCAGGTTCAAATCCCGGGTCGGGACAAAAAGTGTTTTTGGGTTTTTCTTAGGAAATCCTAATAGCAGCCCGGAGTTTTGAAGTTTGGCGGTAATTCACGCCCGGGCCTCGGAGAGCACGTAAAGCCGTCGGTCCCGGTTGTCATGACCATCTATGGCAATCGTTATCGGGAAGTCAGCGCCCTTAAATATACTGAAAACTAGTTCAATCTTCGAATTTCAGTTCTCCCTTACGGTTGCGGAAGTCCGATGCCAGTCGCTCCGTGGAAAAACTGAAATTCAGGTAAAACCGGTTGAACTAGTAGCCGACCCCAAATAAACTTGGGAATAAAGGCTAGGAAGATGATTGGTAATTTGCGTTTGACCTCTAACGGGTTAAGTTTTTTTTTTGATAAAACCGGAAGTATCCAGTACTAACATCTTTTATAAACGGCCTAACCTTGGTTAAAGTGGTGAATCGGTAAAAGAACTTTAAATGCAAAAGTGGCCTAAGCCACACAAATAATACAAATATATGGATTTATTTCAAAATAACAAACTTCATTCTGAAGAATTTAGGAGAGTAATTGCATAAAATATGCTTAAGGACTAAAATCCACTATAATAAATTATATGCAAATTAATGTGAAATTCGTGATTATACAAAACCTATTATTTTCATACTATTTGTGTCAAGCTTAGGCCACTTTTGCGCTGACAGCCTGAAATAGTCTTGGGAATAAAGGCTAGGAAGAAGAAGACTAAGCCCTCAGATTTTCTTCAGATATTGTTAGCAGTGATAATCCAGCAGTGGCGTTAAGATAAGATTACGATTAATGGATTGTAATAAATTCAGTACTGCTCTAAGAATTTACAGTTCGTTTACTGTAGAATACCAATAAAATCTGTCAGTGTGTCGAGCCAGAAACATGGGGTTCCGTAGAATATTTTAACTGAATCTAGATAATTATTATGCGATAGTATCGTGTATTGTATATTATCACAGCAAGTACTTTTTATGTTAGTCTAGATGACTGCCTCGTTGGTCCAACGGATATACTGTAGTATACTACTATACTGCTAATCCAAAGACCTTAAGCCGCTACTGTTATTTGGTATTTCTGATAAGAAAACAATACAAAATTCTGTATTATAATGTAGGTATGCAAATAACATATCCACGCAAATTAATAGTTTTCAGGCATTGGCAGACTGTAAATTAAGTTGTTATTAGTAGGACAACAAAATGACGGATGTATCAAAACCATATGGTTTCCTTAACAGAACTACTGAACCCTGAAATGAAGGATATATATATTTCCTTATAATTCATGTAGGCTATTGTAAATAACCTTAACTGTTATAAGGGGATTTTCTTTGAAACATGTTGATATAATCACATGTTTATCATTGGCTATGTTAAAGATACTGTTAAATATTTTAACGCACATATTTTGTCTAGTAAAAAAGTGATTATATGAGTCTACTATGACGCCATCTTCCGGGTTTTATTTATATTTAAATTATCTGATAGTGAGTCACGTCGTTCAAGAATTGTATGTGGGCTTGTCATAATCCAACCTTGATATTCAACTTGGTGTGTTATCATGGAAATGTTACTTATCGATATTCATAATAAGGTTATTCATTTATGATCTTGAACTATATGATACGAAATTTGCATTGTTACGGCAAAGGCAGATAAATTTGCTGATTATTTTTAGGGGTTGGACAGGGCAGATGTTAAGTTCTTGCAAGACAACTTCTATTGCTTCTATTTGACTGCACGGTTGGCCTAGTGGCTTAAGCGGTCGCCACGCCGCTTCCTACTACGCCAAGTGTCGTGGGTTCAAATCCCACGTAGGACAACACTTTGTGTGATTAACAATTTGTTGTTCTGAGTCTGGGTGTTCTTTGTGTCCGTTTCATGTATGTTTGTAAAGTCCCCCGCGACACAGGAATTAATATTCCTAATGCGGGAGTTGTCTTTTAAAAAAAGAAAGAAAGAAAGAATTGCGAGATTCAGAAAGTCTTGTTAGACTTATAAAAAGACAACTCCGCATCATTAAAATGTCACTTACTATACTCTGTCCATTCCTTTATTATCTTTTTGACAGTTCAACAAATTTCGAAATTAGTGACGCCCTCACACGTCACCGATTCGATTTGAAATCAAAATTAATCGATATAAATTTCTTTAAGTCAGTATTGTAAATTAATAAAATGTGCACTATTACGATATGTAATTGACCCAGAACAAAGAAAACTTCCAAACACAGTCACTTGAAGGTCGGTTTAGTAAGTATTATGTGATTTTTCAAATATACTTTCTCTTAGCTCTGGATTTAAGCGTTATTAACCATGCGTTTCAAAGTTAAATTTTACTAACACGTGCATAGTTACATTTTAAATGAGTGGTCCAATAATTAATTAATTAATGCACAGAGTTATTGTTCTTTATTCTAAGATTAAAGTTAAATTCCAAAATTTCGACTTAATTCCTTGCAAATAATCAATCTTGAAGTCATACTATTTTAATTTCCTTTTTATTTTATTAAATTTACAGAAACAACACTTACATTTAGTCAAATTATTTTGATCATAATAATATGATAGATTATTTTAATCGTTTAATCGATTTATCGTATTTTAAGAACTGTTTTATATGTTGTTTTTAGCTATGCACACTGCCCACTTCCCTACCCGTTTATAAAGTACGACATTACTGTAGTACATTATTACGAAAACAAATACCGGTAATTTATAGGCGTGACCTGTCAAAAAGACAATAAACGAATGGACAAGGTATAGAAATGTATTGTGTCTCGGTAGACTTCATTTGTTTTTATTTTGCCTGCCAAAGTCTGCCTGGCAAAAAGTACGAGTAGAATCTAATAGCCATGGACACCGTGCTGATTGTGAATCCAGACAATGCAGTGCAATACAATACAATGATGCAGACAGCTTCTGTATGATTGCACTCACCAAAGAAACAGGACAGCACAAATGCTATAATTTTAAGTAAGAGGTTAGTACCGCCCGATCGAGCCGGCGAATTCATGCTAAAACCAGTTCTAAATAGACATACATGAAAAGGATACAAGTACATAGAACTCCGGACAGAACTCACAATTCATAGCGTAGAAGGAAGCGATGAGGTGCGGTTTAAATCACAAAGCAAATTTATGCAACGTTATTACTCGTACGCAACACTATTTTTACTTGTTTTCGATCCCTCCGCCTGTTTATGGGACGTTTTTTTTTATATTGAAGCCTACCAAAGTGACTCTACTCTGCCTGATGGAAAGCATGAATAGAATCCAGGAGTAGGGGTCACCATCTCCATTGTGAGAGTAGGCAATGCAGCATGGTGACCCATATCACAGCGGCTTGGTCAGATGTTTCTGCATATAATGATGCAGAAAGATTGGGCTGCCGGTCTCACAGTCTTCAACGAAAAACGATAGCAACAATGCTGTCATAATTAGGATGGTCTTCTATGTGAGGGTAGTACTGCCACCCGTCGTGCTGGCCCATTCGTGCTGAAACAAGCGTGGCTTTACTACCTCCCTAGGCTCTGAGATAAGATAGATCCCCCTGGACGAGGGGTGGTGACACTATTCTTAATGCGTCACCACAAGGATTCTTGAAACACAGAACGGACATAAAAGAAAAATCGGCCAAGTGCAAGACGGACTCGCCCATGAAGGGTTCCGTATCAGCAAGTAACATCATACAATTACACATACGTTCTTGTTTTTCGTTGTAACTTTCATCGATGTTTTTATACTAATGTATTGATTTGATGAAAGGTAAATTGCGTGTTACGATTTATGACGTATTAAAAAAAACTACTCACTAGATCTCGTTCAAACCAATCTTCGTTGGTAGTTTGCATGGTAATGTACAATATGTCTTTTTTTTTAGTTTTATCACTCTCTTATTTTCGAAGTTAGAAGGGGGGGACACACATTTTTCCACTTTGGGTGTGTCTCTCGCGCAAACTATTCAGTTTAGAAAAAAATGATATTAGAAACCTGAACATCATTTTTGAACACCTATCCATAGATTTGATGAAAAAAAAATTTTTGAGTTTCAGTTCCAAGTATGGGGACCCCCAAAATGTATTGTTTTTTTTTCTATTTTTATGCAAAAATCTTAATGCGGTTCACAGAATACATCGACTGACCAAATTTCAACAGTATAGCTCTTATAGTTTCGGAAATAATTGGCTGTGACATACGGACGGACGGACAGACAGACAGACAGACTTGACGAATCTATAAGGGTTCCGTTTTTTGCCATTTGGCTACGGAACCCTAAAAACAGGTTATCGAACAAAAATACACCAACTTAAAATATTACTATATACTTAATATATTATATAGTTTGTAAAGATTTTCTATACTTTTTTACTTTACTTTCGATTTTTATTTTAGGGTAGCAACTTGTTATTAATGGTTCTCTACTGTGGTTCTCTATAAGCTAAGTAAGTAGTGTACGTATTTATATGAGTACAATTCCATTTGCATATTAATTATGAGGCGTTAACCTTTACAAAGAAAGAACGAAAGTTAATGAAATCGTTAAGAATACTTCTTTAAATAAAGTTACATTGATCATATTAGTATTGTAAAACTTTAGTTAGTCTTATCATTAAACTGCCTTCTGGTCTAGCGGTTGGCGTATGCGGCTGCCGATTAAGAAGTCTCGGGTTCTATTCCCGGGTCGCACTAAATGTTTGTAATACATGCTTTGGACTATGGGTGTTTTCTATAATATATTTACAAAAAAAAATTTAATTGTAATAATATCTGTGGCGACTTCCACATACAGCGCGACGACATACGACAGCGTCCGCGAAGATTGCCGATGGCAGAGCGAGCGGCGCGCGCAGATCTGGTCGTCGTAGCAACCAAAGATTGTTGATTTTTACGCTTTACAATTTTTACCAACATAAATATTTTATCATTTATATTTTGTGCATTTATTATTACAACAAATAAAAATAGTGAAATTACACTTCATATCAATCAGTTGTCTAATACCCATGGTATAAGCTCTGCTTAGTTTGGGACTTGTTGGCGTTGTCTGTCAATGTTCGGAATAATTATGTAATTGCGAAACTTAGTGAGGTTGGATGTATGGATGTTTGTTACATTTTTTAAGCAGAAACTACTAAACTGATTGAGCTGAAACCTTACATCAATAAAGCGGATATATCAGGGTATACTTGCCGCGATTTTTATGCTGGTTGCATAAAGAATACAAAATGTATGTTATGTTGGTTATTACAAGAAGTCGTTATTGGCCCTTGGAGCAGCTTCAGAATTAAGTGCAAGGAAATTTGTCCTCATGAAGAGACCTCTTAACCTCAATCACTCGATCAAAGGCAACATCAAGATCGCTTAATACCGATTTTCTGTGAGACCGTCCTTTTTGAAGTCCTATATCGTTCGTCATATCGGACTCTTTGGGTATAGAGCATATTATAGTAAGTTAAGGATAATAATATCACACATATCAACAATTTCCTAAAATTCGCTTCATATTATAAAATAAAGTTCTCCGCTGCTACAAAGTTTGTACCTAGATAGTCTGAAGCTTGAGAAAGGACATTGTCTACTATTTAATTAATATATATTTATTACTATTACTTTATTACTATTTATTTAATATCAACACAGCTGTCGGAACCCGTAGTCATCCTTACTTAATATTATAAATGCGAAATTAACTCTCTATTTGTCTGTCTGTACGGCTTTCAAGCGAAAACTATTGAACCGATTTAAATGACTGTGACTAAATGAATTTTCCACGGAGCGACTGGCATCGGACCTCCGCAACCCTAACGGAGAACTGAAATTCGAAGGTTGAACTAGTGAGTAAATTTGATGGGATTTGGAGGCGGAAGTGCTCGCCGAAGTTTATCCGGCCGGAGAGCGGATTTCGCCCTTCGCTCAAGGACACACGGCTGAAGCGGCTTTGCACCACTCGCGCACGATCATGATGAGATGGTCGTTCCGACGGGAGACTTCACGCGCTGGCTTCGCCGCCGTGGAAGCTCTCCAGCCAGTCATCGCGGAGTGGGCAGGGCGGCAGCACGGGACCCTTGCCTTCCGACTGACGCAGGTGCACTCCGGGCACGGTTGCTTCGGAAAGTACCTGCACTCGGTCGCTAGAAGGGAATCGAATCCCGCCTGCCACCACTGCGACTGCAGTGAGGACTCGGCCCAGCACACGCTGGTGTTTGCCCCGCCTGGGCGACGCAGCGTCGGGCCCTCACTGCAGTCATCGGAGAGGATCTCTCGCTACCGGCCGTCATAAGCCGGGATCGGTCCAGAAGGAGATTACACACTGGTCCCCTCCCTAAACACAGGCCCAGGGAGGTCACATAGGTGGGGATTTTCACACGTTAAAAAAAAGAAAGTTGTCAGTAAATTTGAGGGCACTGACTTCCAAATAACTATTGCCATATATGTTCATGACAACCGGGACCGACGGCTTTACGTGCTCTCCGAGGCACGGGCGTGAATCACCGCTAAGCTTCCAAACTCCGGGCTGCTACAAGGAATTTCCTAAGAAAAACCTTAAAACACTTTTTGGCCAGATCCGGGATTTGACCCGAGACCTCTTGATTTGCAGTCGCATACGCTATCCACTAGACCAACGAGGCTGTCAAACCAACATAGTTTTTAAATTAATAATCAAGATTGGCTCCTAGCCACTAAGGCCTAAGAACCAGACTCGTTTCATACTAGGGTTGTCAACAGTACTAGAACATATAATTTTGACTATATTTCGGGTCAGCGTATGATATGTTATTGAAAAAATTAAAGTAGGTACTATATTTTTACGAAAATTTAACAAACAAATGTCCGTACGATTAATCTTTAGTCTGGCCGAAGATTAAATAAATCACAGATCATAGAAACACAGAAATAAATCATTGTTAGAAAACGAATAGTTTACAAAATGCATCTCTGGCTATTGTTTCATTTTACGATAAAGTACTACATAATTATATATTTTACAGCTTATGTTGAAAAATACTGTTTATGCCTTAGAAATGTTAGCAATTTCTATTATACGTCTCTGCCTTCGGTGATATAATCGTATATGTACATATAGTGAAAGTAGTAGTCGTAAATGCATTAATGCGCATCAGAATACCAATCACCAGATACAATGTCTACTGGGGCAGAATGTAACACATATGTACATACATAATACGTCACCCGATCGCAGCAACATTCCGTCATTGCATACTATAAGTATGTGGCATATATATGTGTCTGTGTGTCTGAGGATCAAAGTCCAATGATTATAAAATCTGCGATGACACAAAATATGTCGGGGTTTTGGTGTTTCATAATGTTAATAAATAAATCTATGTACAAATAAATAAAATTGACGCGTCCGTTTGTAATATCAATTATAACTTATTAATAAATGCATATAAAAGTAAATACGGTACTTATACCAAAAATCTAATGTTTTGAATTGAATTGATTTACGTAAGCCGTCGGTCCCGGTTGTCATGAACATCTATGGCAATCGTTACTGACAAATCAGTGCCCTCAAATATACTGATGAGTAGTTCAACTTAATTTCAGTTCTCTCTCAGGGATGCGGTGGTCCGATGCAAGTCGATCCGGTTGAACTAGTAGCCGACCCAACATAATCTTAAGAATAAAGGCTAGGGAGAAGAAGTAAAGATATTTAAATAAATAAATAAAAGATATTAATAAGGCAATAGTGTAAACGCACGGAAATAAGTATATGTAAAGTTTTCTTACAAATATTATAATAAAACATTGCCTTTTTGTTTCAGGAAAGGATATTAATTTGAGAATATAGTAGATAATTAAAGAATAAAATGCAAAGAAAATGAACAAAGACATCATAACAATTAAAATAGTTATAAAACTTTAGTGTTATATACTAAACATTTTTATAAGAAATAGTAAACTTCTAGATTGCAAACGTGGAAATGTTTTTTAACGACAAAAAAACAGTTACAATTTATACGGTTATTATTCTTGACTAACTTGTTAAAATCTTTGTATTAAAGTGACACTTTTTATTTATTTACTAGCTTATGTCTGTGGCTCCGCTCGCGTCCTAGGGGTATGAAAAATAGATGATGGTCAATTCTCAGACCTACCCAATATGCACACAACATACAAATTGGTCCAACAGTTTAATTGAAATTGAAATTGAAATTCTCGTGTTACAATGTTAGTTACCATACTCCTCGTATGGTAACTAACATTGTAACACGAGAATTTCATATGGCGGACTTAATGCCCTAGGCATTCTCTACCAGCAGTACGAGCCAACCTCTGGGGGGTGTTGAGATATAGTATGGTAGGTGCTTCGAGGTGAGAGTTGTACAGAGCAATGTATTTATTTTATTCTATTCTTATATGTATTTATGCTATATTACATAAATATATAGGGTTTTCCAATAAGAGGTGTTATTTTGAATAGCCCGCTTTTTCGGTAGATGTCACTTTTGAAGCTGTTTTTCTTTGATATTTGATAAGTAGAAATTACGCCATTACTAAAAATGGAACGATACACGCTTCAACAACGCATTGGAATTATTAAAATTCAATACAAAAATGGTGAATATTTTGCAGTCACAATTCGCAAAACTAAAGCATTTTTGGGTCGTCGTGAAGCACCTTGTCGGACCGCAACACAGAAATTGGTGGAAAAATTTGAGCTGTTGGGACAAGTTAGTGATGTAAATAATAAAACCCGTGCACGTCGCTCAAGAACAACTGAGATTATTACCGCTGTAGCCCAAAGTGTTGATCAACAGTTACGGTGAATGGATTGCGCTACCGAGAGATGATTAATGATTTTTTATGGCCGGAGTTAGATAGTATTGATCTGGACTGCGTTTACTTTCAACAAGACGGCGCTACGTGCCACACAAGCAATCTTTTACGGGAAAAGTTTCCAGACCGTGTTATCTCTGGAAGAGGTGATCACAATTGGCCACCGAGATCTTGTCCTTTAACATCTTGCGACTTCTTCCTTTGGGGCCACGTGAAAGATAAGGTCTACGCCAACAGATCAGCGTCGATTCAAGACCTTAAAGATGGAATTCGTGAGACTATCGAGGACATAAGACAGCCACTTTGCGATTTGGTTATGGAAAATTTTATGAAAAGGATATAGTCCTTTAAGCGTGGTCGTGGTGGCCATTTGGCTGATGTTTTTTTTTCATTATTAACGGCATTCCTTCCTCTTTATTATGAAATAAACATCTGATCATTTATCTCCAAAAATGGCAGTTTTCTTTGAATATCAAAATAACACCTCTTATTGGAAAACCCTATATATAAGAATAGATACATACAAAAGATCATACATAAAAACACACACACATATACATACATAGATAAATACACACATCGTGCACTGTAGATAATGACTTTAAGGAGGCATACTACTAAGTAATTGGGTGACTCTGCCATCTCGAGAAGATAATTATGCACGTTCCTTTTAACGTCGATTAAATTAACGATCCAAAGCAATATTCCTGATTCCATAGTGATACAATTTTATGACCAATGTTTCATGAGAAACGCAATCGACTGCCTTAGATTAATCAAAAACATCTTACGTATATTTCTAAATAAATATTCAGCACATCTAAGGTACAACGTCATCTAGTCCCAAACTAAGCAGAGCTTGTATTATGGGTACTAGACAACTAATATAAATACAAAACTCCGAAACAAGTATTTGCGGATAACACAAACATTTAGTCCGACCCGGGAATCGAACACGAGACCTCAAGCGCAGCAGTCGCATACGCTACCACTGCTCCTCCGTTTCAGTCAATATGATCTTTTCTGGAAGATTTGACAAAATTGAATTAAAATTATTAGGTTTATTTTTCAACTTTACATTGTCTGACGAATTCTGAGAAATTGACCTCCACACTAATTGTCCACACAAACCACGTGTTGTATACATAATAATGTACACTTTGTTTGGCTTATGACAAAGTAATACCATACTAATATAAACCAAGTCTGTATGTCTGTCTCCTACGCTTTTAATTTCAATGAAACTGCTACTTTTTACACCCGATTGCATTACATACAACAATATCGCGTCACATAAGGGGCCATTCATAAATTACGTCGCACGTTAAGAGGGAAGGAGTGGGTCGACGAAGTGTGACATTGTGTGACAAGGGGGTGGGGGGGATATCCTTAATTTCGTGACGTAATCTATTATAATCTAAGTGGTAAAACTCGAACTTTAAACTACTACTTTACGAAAACCTCAAAAATATTTACAAGTGTATCTGTGCAAATTTAAGATACCAATTGTTTTGTCGCCCTCGCTCTACTAGTGTTATGTCTACAAACTTCTTTTGTTTTGTTAATTGTTTGATTTGACTTAAATTTTATTAAAAAATAATGCTCATGGAAATAAAACTGGTTTCGGAACCGCTTTTTTCATTCAATAATTTCTACGTAATATCTGGCGTGATACACTAGGAAGTGTGTCACGCCAAAAATTAAACGAAATTTAACCAGTAACAAGGACGGGGCGAGGGGCAAAATATCATGAAATTCGTGTGACGTAATTTATGGATGACCCCTAAAGAGACCGATGAAAAACAATGTAGGAGGTTCTCAATTCGACGCATATATTTTTATGATCGCGCACAACTTTTTACAGAGAAGTCCGATTTTGATAAATCTTTTTTGATTGAAAGGGTTTTATAATTAGTTTTTTGTTTATGCTTCCAACCCAAAGTAGCAGACAAAGATTGAATGTGTACTCACTGATTGTAATATATGACCAAGAATAACTTGGGAAGGGTAAGAAAGGGTGTTCCTTAAGGAAGGTAGGCGAGCGCTAAAAGAGGATTTTTAAAAATTCAAGTGAAAAAAGCAAACAGTTATACATCAGAATAACACGTAGGCGTCATGTATGTCCTGTATATATATCATTTGAGAAATAAACAATTATTTTTGAACTTTGGCATTTGTATTCTTTGATTCTTGAGGAAGGACAAAGACTACAGTTTACAAAGCCGCGGGGGAAAGCTCGTTTAATAATAAGCCATTAACTAACCAGCATTAGATTATCACCAGTACAATTTGTTTCTACCAGAAGGAAGATCGTAGAAATCAAAACGGTGTACTCGTAAGCCATGTGAATTGTGAGGATATAGGAAAAGGCCTTGTTTGCAATAGAGGAAACTTAATAACATGCGTATCAAGATTTGTGTGTGTTAAGTCAGCTTGTGACCACTGTCTATGTAAGTTCCTCGAAACGTTAAGCATTTTAAGAGTATGTAGTTAACGTAAAAAATATGGCATCACTGATTGTGAAGTTGCATAAAATTTTATGGGCACATCTCTTAAAAAAAAAGGTCCCTAAGCATTTGGTCCGACCCGGGCATCAAAATCGAAACCTCAAGCACAGTGCCACTAGGGCAGTTAATTAATTACGTTATAGACAAATCACATCCACCCATCGAATTGTTAAAGCGAGGGAACGGAGATTGCTCTTGTGTTTGCGTCCATAACTGTGAACTACAATATCTCCAGCTGCTGGTCGCCATGGAGACTGGCAATGGACACAATTATTGTATCCTAGGAATGAAATCCACGACCTGCAGCATATCAGTCAGGGTCAATAACCACTATACGAATAGAACCGTGACCATATTTCATTAAAGAACGTCATTCTATGGAGTGCAGCGAGGTTTTATTGAATGGAAACAGTTACGTTATGCTGACGTATTTTTATTGGCATTCGATATGGCATTGTATGATTCCATGAAACGAATGTGTTGCTAACCGTGCTTTCTATGTTATAATATGTGTGTATTTACAAAATTAAACATGTATTTATTTCAGTTATCTAGTACTCTTAGTATAAGTTCTGCTTAGTTTGGGTCTAGATTTTTTTTAACATACATGAAATGGACACAAAGAACACTTAGACTCAAATCAACAATTTTTGGATTACACAAAGTGTTGTCCCACGTGGGATTTAAACCCACGACACTTATAGAGCGGTATGGAAACTAAACGTACAGACTTCATAATCAGATTTCTAATCTCGTGTTTCATTGGCTGATGTCACAAACATTAGTCAATGAAACAAGGGAATAGAATAGAAAACGAAAAACCTTTGCAATTCGCTTTCGCTTTTAATTAATGATTGTAAGAAATAGACACATTACCATCATATGGCTCAAGCTAAAAATCAGCTCTGTGGTCGCCGTCGGGACCGTAGCATAAGCTAGTTAGCTTTAGTCACAGAGCCATAATACTTCACTTGTATTTTCATTTTGTAAACTAATAAACTCATTTCTTTCTTTCTTTTCGATAAGAATCGGACTCCATATCAGGCAGGTGTTATCGTATTAACGAATGAATAGTAGTCAGTGTAAGCAAATACCGTACATTTCGTGACTGGTTTTACTAAGAAGTCTGAGCTCTAAGATTAAAAGAATATTCATAAAAGAACAACAAGAGGAAGAAAGAATTTGTTAACTAATCAGGCTGTATAAGACTACAGTGGTTTGAACACTTCGAAAGTGTGACTGCAGAATATCTAAACTAACAAGGCTATATGCTAAAGCCGGGATTGGCAGGAAATTGAAAAAACACACTTGCTACCGGCAAGCGTGTCTGAAAAGTACCTTTTAGTATTAAATAATCTAATATTAACGTAGTCTGATGTATAGTATTTGTGTATAGTATAGTGCATAGATACTCTTTATTAATACAATTTAATTTAATTAGCTTTATAATTTATTTTGTCTTATTATATGAATTACATACGTTTTTATTTTTTACTAATCATAATACAGTCATATATATAATGACTAATTAAGCCTTTTCAGAAACGTACCAAAGTGGTAATCTATTCTCCTCTTCTCCAGGACAGAAGCCAACTATAAATTGTGTATGTATGTACATAATTATGCAACTACTATGTATGAAGTGTAGAACGCCCCCAGGCCATATGGAGGGACGTCTTACGAAGGATGGCTGGCAGGAGCTGGATGCGACAAGCCCAAAATCGATCAGAGTGGTGTGGAATAGCCCTATGTCCAGCAGTAGACTGCGATAGGTTGGTGATGATGAGACGGAATATTTTTAAATGGTTAAAAATATAACCCGCAAACAGAGAGCCATTGTGGAAAAATAACCATTTGAGTACAGTACCGGGTCGTATTTGAACAGAAAATTCCACAATTAAGTTATCAAATGAGTAGGAATGCTTTACGTTATCAGGGATGAATAACGAACATTACGCCGTCTGCTCAAAGATCAATTAAATGATTCATTTATTAGTGACTAGCTTGTACCCCCGATTCCACCTGCATGTATGTTGGGGTGACCGATTGAGAGCCCTCAGCTCACCGAACAACCTCACGAATTCAGAAACTTTCCCTGGTATTAATTAATATTAGTTAATATAGCTTTAATATAGTATTATTTAATATAGCTTTTGTACTCTAATTCGCTCTGGATTATATTTTTTTAAATGGAGCGAGCAGCCAAGATGCTAACGTATTTCGTTTTGATCACGTAACTGAGTGACAATGGCCGATCAAACAAAAGAATAGAAAACGAAAAATGTTTGCAACTTGGCTAGGGGTGCAGGTCTTTTACTGGCATTAGATACTTGCATATTTTTCTGCATAATTAAGAAACATCGTGTGCAACATTTTTTATCCAATTATCCAAAAGGAAGGGTAATAGTTTTGACAATATTGAATTTTTTTGTTCCATCGTGGCGCCTAAAATAATGAACCGATTTTAATTATTGCAGTGTCAATTAAAAAAATGGTTAAAAATAAAAATAAAACTTGATTCTACAATCGAGCTCAGAATACTATTGTTTGTCTTCAATTAGATCCACGGACGTCGTTATATTTCGTTTGAACCTTGGATCGTTACAAACGTACATACAAATTAATGTTCAGTTTTATTATTTTATCATACTTTATCAATTGTTGTGTTTTTATATAGCCCTCAAGGAAAAAAAAACATTTGTTGTGTCATTATCGGTTGCGATAGCATATCACTGATTGTTGAGGTAGCGACTTGAAATTCAGGAAACTTAGGACTTTGAGAGATCAGAAAAGAAGTTCGAGGTTAATGAAGAGGTAGCACGCCACGCTGATTTCTGCAAGAATGGGCCGCCGACAGCATTCCTGCTGTCGTATTTCGTTGGTAAGTGTGAGACCGGAGGCCAATGTTTCTGCTTTCAGAATGGTTACCCAGGCCTGCCCTTACAATGAGGATGGTGACCCCTACAGGAGTAGGGGTCACCATCCTCATCCATCCACCACCACCATCCAAATCCAGGAGGATTCCATCATTCTTTTTTTATTCATTAATTACGTAACGCCTGCTCTTGTTACTTACTCACAATTTGATTTAGTTATTTCTTTCATCATCGTCATCATTATCAGCCCAACGCAGTCCACTGCTGGATATAGGCCTCTCCAATTGCACGCCACTTGGTTCGATCCTCGGTTTCTCGCATCCAACATTATTTCTTTAGTTATGCAATTTTTTTTATTGTTTGGTTTTTAAAGGATATCAACTAGTATTAAGGTTAAGTATTAATAGTTTATTATTTACTGATTTTCAGAAAATCATTTTGGTGGTTCAATTTTTTCTCGTTTTATTCATATTCTTAATCCGTCGAAGCATGTAACTTGTAAATGTTATACCTTATGAAAGGGATCAAAACTTTTAAATATATCTAGATGGAAAACTAAACGATTTTATGGAAATAGATTCACTGTGTTATCAATTTATCATAGGCGTCGGCACCATTGTTTATGCGTTGAAATATACGCGCCAGGACTTTAAAAGAGTCAATTAATAGATTTGTACCGGAAATAAAATGTCGAGTTTTTTTAATTATGAGCCTCTCTTACTGCCTAGTTAGCGACTGTCGATGAAGAGGTCCCAGGTTCGACCCCGTGTCGCGTCTAGCCAAGAAGTGTTCTCATAAGTTTCTGATTATAGAAATAATATCAGCTAGGAGTTTGGATGTTTGGGGTCTTAACCCCCGTGCATCGGAGAGCACGTAAAGCCGTTGGTCTGATCTCTTCCCCAGTCTTGTCAGATAGCCGTTCCTTAACCGGAGAGTGAGAGAACAGATAGTGCACCTAAGTGAGTGATGAAATCGACTGGGACATCATAATATGGATCTACCAAAGTGACTCTACTATTAACTTGTTTATTGCATTTAGGTATATCTAGTCTGTATCTGTATATGATTCAATTATCGGATGGACTTTTGACTGTTGTGCAGAAGAGGATGATTGAGTTGTTATGACACAAATAGACATTATATACGTTCTCCCGCAATATTTATTGTCTGTAATTGTTATTATCGTCGATTATTGGAAGAAGTAATATACAGACATTCCCGAGAATCATTCACGTAGATTTTCTGCTGTTGTCCACATTATGATGGACGTACGAGCTTAATCATGGTTTATTTTTACTTTTTTTAAATATTTAAGCCTACCAAAGTGACTCCACTCTGCCTGATAGAAAGCACTAATATCCTATAGTAGTAAGCATCCTCATTGTGAGAAACTAACCCATTTCTCAAATAGTTGATACAGAAAGAAAATTTTGCGTATCAAGATGAAATAAATAAAAAGCTTTAAAGAAAAATAAATGTTTTATTTATTTTACAATTTCAATTTTAGAATTGTCATCGAGTCCCTTTTGTTTCTGACAGTTCTAGTGTTGCCATCACAATTACAAAGTACTTGATTACGTTTCATAGACAAGTTGTTCTAATAATTTCCACAGCGACAACGCGCGACCTTCTGTGTTTTCACTCTAATTTGGTTGTTTAATACACTTAGTGATGTTGCCACTATATACACAATAATTAATTAGTAGTGGAAGTCAACCTTGGTCGCTTTCTTATTAATTAATCAACGTACAGAATGTTTGACAGAATTATTTTACAGAGACTAATAAATAACTGTATTATAACATGTAATTACAATTTGAAGAACTTATGAGTGATGTCGAGATTAAAATGAACTTTTTGTTGAACTTGTTGTTTGGTTCTGTACAAATGGTTAATTTCTGAAAATCAAGTATTTGCATAGATAAAAATCGGCCAAGTGCGTGTCCGATCACGCATAGAAGAGGGTATTTACCTATTATTTCGTTAGTTTTGTGTGAAGTTTTCCAAGTAAACATATTTTATAATACAAGTTAGGCCTTTAACTCCTGAACTAACAAAGTCATCTAAGCCGTTTTAGTTTTCCTTTAAAGTTCATCACATAGACTATCATTATGAATTCTCTAAGACAGTTTTTTGAATCTCCGTAGGTACTCCAAAAATAAATTATTTTTGTGATTTTGTTTTATCACGTTCTCGACGTGATAACACATATATTCATGCAAACTTTCATCTGTCTAGCAATAACCTTTTTAACGGTATGTCGAAGACGGACGGACAGACATGACGAAACTATTAGTGTTCCGAATCATAAACCGCTGAAATATAAAAAGGAATGTAATAGGTGCTGAAGACGCCAGCCAAGTTACGACTCTAAGAAAAAACCCATACACTTGCACGACAATAGACGGAAAACATATACAACCAATCACCGTTTTTGTCTTAAATGTACTGAAAAAGTACGTAGATAAACTATTGTTGATCGAAGTAGATAAAGGAGTTTATAACGGACTAAGAAAAAGTAAGTATTTATTCTAGTAAATCTCTTATAGTACATATTCCTAAATATACCGCATGAATGATCTATACTGCTTGTTGGTTGTGCCTGACAAATTCATCGCGCAAGCCCCGGCAACAGCCAAATTTATTTTTAACTTATCTTTGAAGAAATGTTACGTAGGGTGTGCAATGTATACACTTTGAAGTGCAGAAATATATATTAATGTAAAATGTTAGTAACTCACAACGATGGTTAAGCTGTTTTAAACTTTAAGTACACGTCTTAAGTATTAGAATAGTTTGTGAAATATTACCAATTTGATATTATTACTACGATAGCGCACGTACCATTTCGTGCATTTGTTGTGTGACATGGCGGTGTTGCTACATAAATAAATTTTGTGTATATTTATGAAATTCCTTTCAATAACAAAACGTGTGAGATATACAAGGTGTTCACACATACGTTTAGTAATGATTTAAACGTCATTTGTTGAGTAACAGACAGACACATCTGAGTAACAATACTCTTTTAACTTTATAGTACGGAATTTTATGCTCAATTTTATTCTATTTTCAGCACAACTTTCAATTACATTTATATATCTACGTCATACCGTCTGCAAGATATTGTCTTTGGTTAGAAGATTGCTTGTTTTACGGCACGTGTCTCAATGATTGACATAAATGGATTGAAATGTTATTTGTTTTTAAACTACTTGATGAATGTTTTTTCAAAGTAAACGTTGTTTGTGTATATGTCTCTTCCCCAATGTATCTCGAATATTGCAGGAAAAAGTATCTGTTATTCTAATATTTCTGATTCTGAATATTTAAATATTTTGGACATTTTACACACAACGAGATGACTAGTCCCAAACTAAGCAGAGCTTGTATGAAGGGTACTAAACAACTGATATAAATACATAAACATACTTTTCTTGTAATTACATAACATACATACTATACATAGAAAAAAATTCGAATACATAAAATAGAATACAATACATAGAAAACGATTCACAAATATTTATTATTTGTATATCACACAAATATTTATTATTTGTAAATCACACAAATAATTGGTCCGACCCAGGAATCGAATCCGAGACTCCTTTTTTTAAAAAGAGTAACTTATGAAGTTTTGAACCGGTTTTCCTCTATAGGAATGACAACTTTGAAACCGAGCACCTAGAGTCTTTAATGTAACGTTTTGAAAATTCCTGCAAAGGCCTACTGGAAATAGAAGCTATTTAATTTTCGCGCTCATTCGAAATAACAAACATTTTACCTTTAACAATAATAGCATAGATACGTCATAAGAATTGAAATAGCAAAATCTGAGTCTGGCTGTGAGTGTTTGTATTGTGCACGTGTGTATACACGAGTGTCGTGACGATGTGTACTTGTGTACACAAGAGTAAATCAACAAGCCGGTCATCTGATCGTAAACCAAGGCATTTATTACTAGAAGTTAGTTGAATGCGTTATACATGTATCAACAGCGTAAACCTTAGTAATTGTGCAGATTTCATTTGTTGATTCCTTTTTTGGATGTTTGTGGAGGATTGAACTAAGTGGCGTGCGATTCGAGGGCCTATGTCCAGCAGTGGTCTGCGATGGGCTGATGATGATGTCGTTGTTGCATACATATATAATAATGTACTTGTGATTGTAAAACTCATTGTTAATCATGGTTCAAAATGTCAGTAACTCAAGTAACTTGAGTAACTGACATTTTGAACCACGAAAGAAGAATCAGTACTGTAGCGATTTAAAAGTGCCTAAATGGCTCTATTTAAATTAAAAGGTTTTTGAATTTTATTTCAGTTTGGAGAAACTGTGTATACGACTCAAGATTAACCCCAGATCGGGGAAAAGAAGAGGGGGTTTCAAAAAAAAAGAAGTAAACAACAGTTCATCCGTTCGGAGCTAAGATGTAACACACAGATACATAAAAAATAAATACACACATAAATTAAGAGACTCGTCTTTATAACACCGTCTTTTGCGTCGTAGTTTAAAAACTAACAAAATAATGCTTTCATATCAGTTTTCTGGGCCTGACAGCATTACTGCACTAAAGCCATGTTTTGTAAGTCAAAGATTATGTAAAAACTAATTCAAAATGTAATAATTATTATTAGTACAGTCAATGTGTCATGAAATCGATCATTTCACTGAAAGTAGCTAATGCCTAATGGGTAAATATTGTTTTAATTGAAGCGCTGTATTGTATTATAACTCTGGAAAGGTACATAGGTTGTATAAAAAACTTGTTGATAATATTGACCAGAACAACATTTCCATTTACATTTTCACCAAAAAATTACATTTTATAGGTAAAAAAGTGAAAAAACACATGTTTCAGCACTTCAGCGCCACCTACTGTGGGCACTTCTTATTGTACGGCATTGCACCAATGACATTAAGTGTAGATAATAATGTCCTCTACATTTTTTGCTCAAAACATTTTTCTCTCAAATGCATAGATTCCGAGAAAAGTGCATTTCAACATTTTTTTGAACTTTTCCAAAAATACCCTCCAACGTGCCGGTGGGACACTTTAGAGGTAGTTAGGGGACATCATTTTCAATCAATTAAAACAATATTTACCCATTAGGTACTATTTTCAGCACCAAACAGACAGATTGACTTTACTATATACAATAGCTGACCTACGCAGTCCTAATAGTGTCTTCTATTGCCCGTTGCATACACACGCGATGGAAGCTTTCAAAAGGAATAATTTAATAATAATAGAGTATTAATTAATCACTACGTATCCTTACTATCCTACTAATATTATAAACGCGAAAGTTTCCGAGTATGTATGTTTATTGCTCTTTCACGCAAAAACTACTGACCGGATTTGGATGAAACTTTACAGTAATATAGCTCATATATAAGAATAACACACAGGCTTTTTACCGCGATAACCGATATAGACGCGGGCGGAGCCGCGGGCGTAAGCTAGTTAGTAATAAATAACTTGGAGTTAAGTCTCACGCGTGACATTTATGTCACTTACATTATTGATTCCTTTTACGTTCTAATAAGTTCAGTATTGACGGCTTATGAAATTGCACACAAATTATGGTTTGGTTTAGTCGAATAAATTTAGTCCATTATGTCGTGTTAAGGTTTCATGACCCCGACGGGTTCAATGGTAATGTCACGCTGAATGATTCCGTCACGCGTGTTTAGGAGGCACGCGTTGTGACAGGTGTCACATGTGTGGAGATATTGATGCGAAATTGAAATTTTGGGAATATTTTGTAATTTGAAATTTCAAGAGAGAGAATAAACGATATAAATACATACAGTATTTACAAAAAAGGATGTTTAATGTATTTATATCATTTGTATGGTAAGCATAATACAAGCCCTGCTTAGTTTGGGACTAGATGAGGTGGTGTGTAAGATGTCAGAAATATTTATTATTATAGTCTATGAAGAAGAGGACCTTTGCAAGTTTTTTGACCAAACGACGTCCTTTTTTTTTTTTTTTTTTAACGTGTGGAAATCCCCGCGGACCGTCACCCCGTCGGGGGTTACGGCGGGGTGGTGTGTCGGACTCGAACCGACTAAAACCACACGGTGTGACCCTCTCTGCGCCTTTGTATTGGAAGGAGTCCAGGGAGGGGATTTCCTTCTGGACTCCAACCGGCGCCTGCCCGCACTGTTGCGGGCACCATCTCAGAATGGCACCATCTCAGAATACCTAACGACGTCCTAATGCAACCCCGAAAATATGTAACAAAAAATAAACTATATTACTATACTAATCATGGCTGAAAGACTTGTAGCCATACGTCACACAAACTTGATAAAAGTTGATAAAAGGCGACATTGTGGTGTAGTTGTCCGTTGTTGACATTGTGTCGTCGTCGTGTTGTGTTACCTTGACTGATTTCTCACTACACGTCATTGAGTATACATATCCTCAAATTAAATTATTAGACCATGTCCTTTCATCAGAATAACAATAAAATTACTACAGATAAATTAGAAGTTAGAACATCACGCCAAGATATTTTTTTCTTCTTCTTTTGATAAGATGAGCCAATGTCAAGGACATAGTCGTATTTCAAGTATTCAATATTAATCGTAGTAACATTAATGATAAAGAATTGGACAAGATGAAACGGGAAACTTCTTTCGATAAGACAATGTCATATGATACTTTATTAATATATAGCCGTGTCGAAGTTATTTTTTTAAATTGCGTGTAACCTGCGAAGCAAAGCAATTCAAAACTAGCCTAATTTACTTCTTGTCTCAATAGTTTTCTGCGAGTGAAAGTCCCGTCAAAATCACTCCTTCCAGAGATTAGTTTCTACTACTTCTTAAGTACTTCTTAAAACTTCTGTCTCACTGTTTCTACAGAGAGACAGAAGTTTTAAGAATTTCTGTTTATTGTTAGTACAGTATATACTTTGATAGGCATTTAGTAAAAAACTGTTCGTCATACATACACGATCA
Organism: Phragmatobia fuliginosa; assembly: GCA_932526445.1. Classification (NCBI taxonomy): domain Eukaryota; kingdom Metazoa; phylum Arthropoda; class Insecta; order Lepidoptera; family Erebidae; genus Phragmatobia; species Phragmatobia fuliginosa. The sequence goes on along the minus strand of OW052057.1, from coordinate 45,189,779 downwards.
TTTTATTTATTTGTATTGATGTATCAAACTTCTATTCGGACATGAGTAAAATAAATATTTTAATGTCACAAAGGTCTACACAATTATCTAAAATAATTTTCGATATATTGTATTAGGTTTCATTAGTATATCGCACTAAGCAAACTACTAAAAATAGTGAAAAGATTGAAACAATATCTCCATGATAGTTATGATATTTCCAGACTGTTCTTGATTTTCCTGACCTAATAGATTCTCCGCCTCTATCTCTATGCTCCCAACTCATCGACAAACACCCAAGAAAAACTTGACTATGATTCGATAATATGCAGTAAATACAAGCACAGGTTCAATCACACAAATACACACACTTACAAACACATGCACATTTACACACTCACTCTTCACTTTATATTATTATATATATATATTTTTTGAGAGACCCAATCATTATGATAAATGAATTATGCAAAATGATGCAAAAACATCTGACCAGGCCGCATGGTGTGGGTCATCATGCTGCATTGCCTACCCTCACAATGAGAATGGTGACCCCTACTCCTGGATTCTACTCATGCTTTCCATCAGGCAGATTGGAGTCACTTTGGTAGGCTTAAATAGAAAAAAATACGTGTGGCACTCATGGGCTGCCGTGGTAAAGCTATTGCATAGTATTTTTAACAACTTATGCAATTATAATTATTTTTTTATTTATGCAGTATTTTTTTTTCTTTGATATTAATTTAAGTTTACAAAACAATATACACTGTCTTTTTAGCAACATACATTGTATCAATAATAACAAAACAATATAATCCTCCTATTAACCGAAAGACAATGACGACAACTAAGCAGGGAACATAATGGTAATATGAGAATATCTATGGAATAAGTCCTTGTGACACTGCAGTTACAATCATATTCTCTATCCTTTTTTTACACAGGGCGTTAGGTTTTTTCGTTACGGAATTTCTTAATTTGGTCGCCGCGCTCAAAGCCCGCGATAAAAGCTATGCAATAGCTTAAAAACAACTAGTCTGTAATATGCATGTATTTAAAAATATATAAGTATGCTTATCAGCAGTCTGGTAATGATAGCGAAGACTCCATTCAGAAGGCCGTGGTGGTTTAAGCCTAGGTTAGTATTCGTAAATACCTTTGCAGTCTTAACTCATTCTCTCTCAACGAGTGAGCACATAACGGAAAAGTTGGTGTATGCATTTATAGTGATGTTATCCTGTATCATAGAATATTGATGACATTCAGACACGTGCATCAGTTTCGTTATCATAACATGCCTATTGACCCATACAGGGTTGCTTCACGTATGATTTGAGACCGTTCAGGATTTGAGCCTCATACACGCTAAACATATAGTTTTTTTTACCTTCTTTAGTTGGTGACATTACCCTTTCCTACTACGGTGAATCAAGAGGGAAGGGTAATAGATTTGGATGTATCATATATGCTATGTTCATCTTCCTAGCCTTTATTCCCAAGATTAGTGTCAACTGAGTAAATTTAATAATAAACTTCGTAAATCATACTACTTTGTTTCATTTTACAGGTAGCCTAATATTATCTTCCTAACCTTTATTATTGCCAAGATTATATTATTTGGGTTCGGCTACTAGTTCAACCGGTTTTACCTCAATATCAGTTTTTCCACGGAGCGACTGGCATCAGAATTCTGTAACCCTAAGCGGGAACTAAAATTCGAAGTTTTGACTAGTTATCAGTATGTTTGAAGTCACTGACTTCCCAATAACGATTGTTCATGACAATCGGGAGACATGGCTTAACGAATCACAATTGAATTTGCCAGTCTATGTATATGTGGGTGGATGGGTGGATTTAATGCCCAAGGCATTCTTCATCAGTCAACCTTAGGGTGGTGTAGAAATCTTTTAGCGAGGTGCACATAGGTTACATAATCGGTGAAAATACAACGACACACATTTATTCATACTTGTGGTCGAAATTGTATTTAATTAGCTAATTAATTTGAATTATAAGTGGCAACATTATTAAAGTTCTATTGTCAAAGACTATAACATCCTTAATCACAGATTTCGCAAAGGCTACACTAGAATGTTAATTTGACAAAAGTGTAATTATGCGTGTGTGTGTCAATTACGTGGTAGAGTATGTGATGTTTCATTTATTGATTTAGTGTACATTTTATGCGTATTTTATTATAAAACAGGGTCCTGCGGGTCTCCTTCACATAAACTATAAGTGTGTTCTGGTAGCACCTAAGCACCCAAAAATAAGTGGTGATCGAGTACACAACTCTGAGTTTAACAGCCAGGCTCATTAAAGCTAACAATTTAAGTTAATAGAACTGTTGGCGTTGTCTACAGAAATTGTAACGTAAAACCTTGGGTCTTGTTGTGACGTGTTCTGTACCGAAGGTCTCCTCACTTAACTCCTCACTTAACAAGCAATTGTCTACCACACCCATTCAGTGATTGACGATGCTATTATTCAATAAACGACGTCAGGCGTGTTTATTCAAGGCTGTCACGAATGGAAACTCAAACTAATATTATTGGAGACTACCTGAGTCCCGCGGTTATTGTTGGACATCGCGCGTGAGTAACGGCGAAGATCGTAGCTAGTCTAAAAAATTGACTAAGGTAAGTCCCGTTAAAATCGGTCCAACCGTTGCAGAGATACCCGGACCAAAAAAACAGATTTCAGAGATCCAGTGTTACTCGCAATTTACAACAATAATAACACCGCGGGAGTCAACAAGTAATAACTAAATGGCACTCTAATGTGAGAACTGTTTGAGCCTATTCATGAAACCCGCTTCTAAGGTGAAACGTCAATCAATTGATTTTATCATTATTTTCTAGTCTAAATAAACCAGAATTATTAATAATAGGTGTAGTAAAAAGAAATCCATTATTGGCTTTAATCCATAGATGGCTTTAGGTTTTTTGTATCTCGCGTTGTATAAGTCTAGTAAATGGCGTTGGAAAGATGAAATTTCGTTTTAAATAACTTTCTGAGTGTTTTGTGATTAGTTGACATAGTTTCAGCCTTCAATTTCATGCAAAAATAAGTTTTTTTTTTTGCTAAACCTATTATTTAATATAAAAAAATTGACGTTGTAGGGGATGGATGAATAGGTCTGATGGGTCTGGATGCAAACACACACTTTAAAAAAATCTTTAAGCCATAGAAAGCCATATTATTTATTTAGTGAGTGTTCAAAGTTACATAATAATGGAAAAAAAACCCGAAAATTGACATAATTGGCCGCTATGGCCAATGGCCGAATGTGTGTGTGATTTAGTTATATCACCATGTTTATAAATTAGACAAACAAATGGTCTATGGTATCTGTAATAACTAAAAGTGACGAAAATCGTTTTTTGGTTGCTTCGGAAAAAAGTCCGCGTTTCATCTCATTTTTCACCACATTTTTTGATCATTAAATTCATAACGACGACTACTTGAAAACTTTAGAATTTAAGACGTTAAATACGGGATATTGGCAGAAATAGTTGATATAAATAAATAAATAATAAATATTTCTGACATCTTACACACAACGTCATCTAGTACCAAATTAAGCAGAGCTTGTATTATGCTTACTAAACAAATGATATAAATACATTAAACATCCTTTTTTTGTAAATACTGTATGTATTTATATCGTTTATTCTCTCTCTTGAAATTTCAAATTACAAAAAATACATAATTATACTTTTTTTTGTAAATACATACATATTATACATAGAAAAACACCCAGACTCCGTAACAAATATTTGAGGATCACAAAAATATTTGTGGTCCGACCCGGAAATCGAACCCGAGACCTCTTGATCAGCAGCCGCATACGCCAACTACTTGACCAACAAGCCAGACAAATATATATATATTTATTTTCGGCTGGTTGCCATTTTATCAAAAGAAGAAGAACTAAGTGTGACACAATTCACATTTGGTTTATAAAACCAAGATGTGGCAGAATGCGTAGCAACCCTAATGTATTTACAGTTGTAAATACGTCGTCATAAGAAAATTATCGCTTTGTAACACATACGTCAGCTCACGCCTTCAACATGGGCTGGATTCTGAACAGGGGAGTAAGCAACTGTTAGTATTGGTGATAAAGAAAAACTGGAAAGTGATGTAGAAAGAAAAGAAAAGATTGCTTTCTTAAACAGATATTAGATATAGCCGGTAAAACAATACTATAAATGGACCGTTGTCGAACTTTTTAGGACTGTAGTAGTAGTTTTATACTATGAATATAGCTGTACAACGAAAAACAACTGCATTTAATGTAAAAATTGTCGGCATAGATTGAAAGTCGGCGAAGAACACATCTCACAACGTTTCTAGAAGTTTGGTGAGAGAACACTATTACGTGACGATATAATGTATACGTGAAACAATCGATAAACCGACGATCGAAATTCAATACAGACAATGATTGAACATTGCTTCCTTCCTGGCGATCGGCCTTGAAACTTGTGCTCTACTAAACAATATTGGTTTCTAAACGTATAGTGCGCCTTACGTCGCTAAGACTACAATACGCAACATATTGTAGTGAATGTTCTGAATGATCGATCAATGACACCAACAGAGTGCTACCATTAGGACAAGAAAACAAGGAAAGATTGTAGACCCCGCTGAGTTTAGCACGAATGTGGGAGGCTCGACTGGAGCAGTACTACTCCCACACAGAAGACCAATTAAAGAATGACACCATTCGTGCGGTCGTATTTCTTTGGTGAGTGCGATACCGGAGGCCCAATGATGCAGTTGAAGTAGAAGAGTCGCTTAGGTAGGTCTAAATAAAAAAAAAATCTAGATGGAGAACTACAGTCAGCTCTGGATGTATTAAAGATTGTCTTGAATATTTTATGAGTAAAACCGTGTATATTTAATATGAATACCACTCTAGCAGATCTTCCTTATAGTGTAAAATAAGCAAATCTATTAGTGGTTAGCGAGTCTTCTAGGAAACTGACGATCATATATATCTATTGGCTTATTTAGTACTTGTTTCGTGATGCGTACATCGCTCTCTCTTTACCGTTTTACTACCAAATTACCGTTGTCATGAAACTGAATGTGAGAGCTTCCCTAACCTATAGTCTCGAAAGGATAAAAAGAGACATATTATACGTACATATTTGGCTGAGTATAACATTAAAGTGGCAAGCCTATTACCGTTAATTGGACTTTTTAGACATTAGATCAGAAACATTGAGAGATGGAAATGAAATGAGACTTTGGTGGCACCAACGAAAAGTTTAAGAAAAATAGACGAACTAAAAGTAAAAATTCATTTTATTTCTCCTTAAGAAAACAAGCCCCATGCCTTGTTTTCTTTGTTTTTACATTTGTTATTCATCAAATACTAATTCTTCTTCTTGGTAACATAATTCCCAATATTATTTAGGGTCGGCTACTAGTACAACCGGCTTGACCTGAATATCAGTTTTTCCACGGAGCGATTGACATCGGACCTCCACAACTTATTGAGTAACAAAAATAAAGTGTCTGCATGGAGCTGGTGTCTATTATACGTATAACATGTCTTACAGATCACCTGGTACTCACTCTACGGCTACAAAGTAACAATCATTAGTAATATCCAATAATTATACAAGAAAATTAAAAAAAAAATGATTGTGTGATTACATTGAGATAGATCTGCAAAGGAGATGAATTCTTTCATAAAATTCTCTTCATAAAAAAAATCAATATGTATGACAATATAAAGTACGAAGCCGGCCCTGTAGGATTAACAAACAGTTGAATAAGAACGTACAATTCACCCTCCCTACTTCCGTCGGACAGTCGTCCGTTGCATATATCGTATTCGATATTGTTTTATAGGAGCTTAGATTGCAACAGCTTCTTCCTAGCCTTATTCCCAATATGATTTGAGATTGGCTACTAGTTCAACCGGTTTTACCCGAATATCAGTTTGTCCACGGAGCGACTGGCATCGAACCTTCGCAACCCTAACGTAGAACTGAAATTCGAAGGTTGAACTAGTGAGTAAATTTGAGGACACTGATTTCAAATGCAACAACACAATATATCTTTATGATAAAATTTTGCGATATTTGTCAATTTTCTGCTTATAAAGATCTAAGCAGCAAGATCGAGTAACGAGTAATGGTTACCATACCAATTGCGAACGCAGTCAATGCAAACACCCCCTCAATGAAGAAGGATTTTTCCAAATTTTCGTTCAACGTTTAAGTAACGACACTATAATAATCGCTTTCAAGGTCGTGTGTCTGTTTTCACATAACAAACAAAATAACGACATAGATAAACATCACACTAATGACAGTTTACATAAAAAAATATAGGTAGTTCCCAATAGAGGTGCGGTGGGAGTATTATTGTTATAAAATTATGTCTTATATGTACGTTTTGTAGTGACACAATTGCACATTACTTTTAACAAAAGATCATAAGATAAATAAATATTGCGGACATCTTACACAAACGTCATCTAGCCCCAAAATAAGCAGAGCTTGTATTATGGGTACTAGACAACTGATATAAATACATACACATACTTTTTCTTTGTAAATAAATACACATTTTACATAGAAAACACCTAAACTACGAAACAAATATTTGCGGATCACGCCCAATCGAACCAAAACCTCTTGTTCAGAAGCCGGATACGGTTACCACTAGACCAACAAGGCAGTCAATCAGTCACTGATAAATTGACTCCATGTCAATGTTCTAATACTGTCTTTAATGGAACATACTTTTCGAGATTCTGCAGTCTTAATCCCTCAGTTCCATCCGTCTACCGTATACGTAAACCAACTTTAAATCCTTGTAAGTCGGTTATCATGGTAAATTGTAGCCAAAACCCTTTCTCAAGAATCAAAGGATCTCCATTACAAATTTCGAGTCACGATCATTCAAATCAATTCAATCGTTCATGTATTTATAACAGTTTTCTAATACTGTTCTGCTTAGTTTGGGATTAGATGATGTTGTGTTAGATGTCTAAAATATTTATTAGTGAATAGAATCAGTCAGTTACATCACAATTGACAACACAATGCAGATAATTACGCACCAACTGACGCTGGAAAGAAATCCACAAACAGTTTATTACTGGTCTCTATTAGATAAGTGGTGGAATTTTCTGCAGAGGCCACTCTTCATGGTTCATTTTCTCATTGAAGCTAATAGGTTGGATAAGCGTGAAAATATCGAGCTTGTTGCGAGCCAACGGCACGGAAGGAGCTTTACCTAGATGTTAGTCAGTTCTTGTCTGATTCAGAACAAACACAAGTAATTTAATTAGGTAGATTTTCCTAAAATAGATATCAAACTATTCATATTAGACTGCCTCGTTGGTATAGTGGTTAGCGTATGCGACTGCTGATCAAGAGGTCTCGGGTTTGATTCCCGGGTCGGACCAAATGTTTGTGTGATCCGCAAATATTTGTTTCGGAGTTTGTGTGTTTACTATGTATAATATATACCTATGTATTTACAAAAAAAAGTATGTTTATGTATTTCTATATCAGTTGTCTAGTTACCAATAATACAAGCACTGCTTGATTTGGAGACCACATGTGTGTACAATTTCCGTTTTATTTATTTATTTATTCTTATAAATTTTTACAATTATTTTTATAGTTTATGGCTTCAATGGGCCCCATTTGTTATTATTACAACAAGCCCCGATTTTTCATCTGCGGAAATCTCCCCTGATTACACCACTAAGCAGAGCTTATATTAAGGGTACTAGACACTGATTTAATACATAGACATACGTTTTTTAAATTTTTTTTGTAAATATATACATATCATACATAGAAAATACCCAAAGTCCGAAACAAATATTTGCGGATCACACAAACATTTGGTCCGGCCCGGGAATTGAACTCTCTTGATCTGAAGCCGCATACGCCAACCACTAGATCAACAAGGCAGTCCTTACATAATTATAACACAGTACTGTGTTTAGTAATCATACAGAGTCAGCGTACTTAAGCGTATAAAGTTTGTTATTAAATTCACATCTCAATTTATATAGATTACAAGTTTGACCCTTTGATTTCTGATAAACGTGTTATATAAAGTTTTTCACACACGTTATAAAGTAAGCTAATCTACATGATTCGGTTCATACCCAGTTTATATTTGACTTGTGAACTGTGATATAGTTCGTGTAGTAACAGCTAACTGTAAACTTTGCTCATAATTCAACTGTATTATTTGCTCGTCCTTTTTAAACAGTTTTTATCGATATGAAAAGATTTTCAACTAAATCACTCAAAACCAACCAGACCTAGTACAGTTGTACCTTCTAGTTTAAGCCACCGTTGTATGTAATTATTCTGGTGTACAATAAAGCAATTATTATTATTCATTTTATTTCATATTATATACAACATACCAATTTCATTTTTAAATATAAATATAAAAAATACATTTAAAAATATAAAACCACAGACTTCGGGTACAAGGACCAAGAAACCGGTGGTTTGGGCTCCAAAGACGGGAACCTCCTCCCTATACGTGACACACAATAGGACTGTCTTCTACATCAGACATTTGATAAAGTTTAACGTAAGCCTCTTACGGTGTGGGTCGAGGCTCTTGGCTATCAAACCATGAACAGAAACAACTATCGGAACAATGACCGCCGAATCCATATATCGACAATCTTGTGAGATAAATCGAACTATGTTATTTGTTTTTCTTTTATTATTACTATTACTTAATATGAATTTCATAAAAGAATACACGTCTTTATATTTCCGTACAATGCACTATAGATGTAAACAAAATTTTAACTTGGAAATGAGTGATTTATGGGTTGAGTTATTCATCATCCATAGCGCTGGTTCCCACTACGCCGGACCGGTAAATCTACCGGAAACCGGACACCGGACAGAGTGTTCACATTACACCGGAGCCTCGTACAGTCAAGTACTCAGCTCAGTTAAATTTGGACCTGTGCATACAATGGACGACGAAATTGTTGTGTTGTGGTGGTATTTTAATAGAAGGCAAAATGAAAGAAAACATTGGATACATTCTATTTTCGAATGACAGCAACCGCTTTTGACGATTTACTGAAGAAAATGCGAGCAAAATGATGTGAGGAGAGCGCGGGCGGGGCGAGGGGAGCACAGGTGCTGCGAGCGGGGGACAGATACCGGATCAAACTCGTTCACATTGCTCCGGTCCGGTATTTTTACCGGACGATCGTAGTGACAAAACGCACGGTAAAAATGCCGGACTCGGCAAAAATACCGGATCCGGGATAATGTGAACAGCTTCATATAACTTGTACAGCCACTAGCCCTTCCGGCAGTTTTACCGGTCCGGCAAATCTGCCGGTCCGGCGTAGTGGGAACCAGCGCTTACGCAAAAGATGTGGTCCGTTACGGTAAGGTAGAGTCAGACAACGGACGGAGCGAGTAGGCAAACGTGAAGTGTGCTGGTTATAAAGTACTACAGGTGGCTGTCTGGCCTAATCTTTACATGCGAACTTTGAACTCAATTCATCGTACTGACAATTTAAGAATCGATGTCAAATGTCACCTAATTTCCATGACAGTGAACAAATTACTGATGTGAATATGATAACTTTAGTTTTTTTGAAGAAAATACTTCAGTTTAAATATTCTTTTGTGTCAGAATGAAAGAGTACAGTTTTAGATTTCTTTGTTAAGCTCTCTGTTACTAATGCCCCCTTTGAAAAGAATTTAAGGAAAATCCATTGAATTCTCTTCAAAGGGTGCCAAAATTGTAACAGATAACCTTATTTTTCGCTATTTTCGTTTGCTTGTAGTTTAACAGATGACAGACTAAAATGGATTTAGGCGAGAGAGGAGGTCGATTTGTCTTTTTACACGCTTTTTATTAGCTTCACCTGTATGTTTGTAACAGACTTCTTTGGGTGCGATTTTGACCTTCTTTAAACGGCCAGATTTCGTTCAAACTTTGTAAATTAATTGAGGAGCGATGACAATATACTATTTTGAAAAAAAAAAGAATTTTTTTAAACAAATTAGTCTTTTCTCTAAAAAAAATTAATTTAAAATATTAAACAAGCAGCTTTTATATTCAATAACGTCGCCCCACGCTTTTTACATTATAATTAATTTTTACTTTTTAGTTTAAAAGCGTATTTGTTTTGTTTTTTTAAACTATTTTTTTTCGAATGACGTTTACCCTTTCATCTCATCTGCAATTTTATCATTATGTTATTACGACGACATGGGAGACTACAGTAGAAGACTTAAAATACACATTTTCAGATTTGGTTTATATTACTTGAATGGTTGCTTGTATGGGTCAGGTGATCTGTCCAGAAGGATATATCACCCTGGACTCCTCATAAAATAGAAGCGCAAAGAGAGCACACCGTGTTTAGTCTGTTTGATTCCGACACACCGCCCCGCCGCATAGAAAACCCCGGCGGGGTGACGGTCCAAGGGGATTTACACGCGTAAAAAAAAAGGAATGGGTTCAGATGATCAGAATAAACGAAAAAATAAACAAAAGAAGATTTTAAATGGAAATTTTGCCACAAATATATAATTCTGTAGACTCCATATTGAACCTCTTAAGAAAATAGAAAATTTGATATTATCAACGACTAGGCTTTGAGTTATGTACTATAATACAGTTAGTTCCAACTTTCCAGAAATGACTCCGAGAACGTTGACTGAGTGTGTTAAGCTACTGTCCTTCTTATTATTGATCCTTATCGCCATACTTGCTTTAAAAGTGATATACCTAAGTAGTGTTTGTCCTAACAGCCTATATTTACTAACAAAAATAAAGTTTTATTATAGGTAGTACAACTACTCTGATTTCAGCACGAACGGGCCGGCTAGACCGAGGCTTTACTACCCTCATACAGAAGACCAACCTAAAAATTACAACATTCTTGTTGTTCTACTTCGTTGGTGAGTTTGAGATCGAAGGTCTAAAGGTGCAGAAGGAACTCCCTATAGTTCCTTCTGCAACTTTGGAACTTCGATTTCCACCACCATAATGTACCTACACCATGTTGCACTGTACTCACAATGAGAATAGTGACCCTCACTCTTGGATTCTGCTCATGCTTTCCATCAGGCAGAGTATTTACTTTGGTAAACTGAAATTTATAAATAAAAAGTTCGTGTAAATACTGTCTCCTAGCGCCATCTATGACACCGAGGCGTAAACACTGAATAACAATAATATACTATGTTTATATTTAAGTATGTTTTTCTGTTATGTCAAGGTTTTGATACCAGATATAGATTCGTAAGGATGGATTAGAAATTTTTACGTCTTTTGCAGACATAATTACATAATAGATAAGAGTTGTGGCATGATAATGTTATGAGCGTTTCCCTTAGGGTTGCGGAGGACCGATGCTAGTCGCTCCGTGGAAAAACTGATATTCGGGTAAAACCGGTTGAACTAGTAGCCGACCCCAAATAATATTGGGAATAAAAAAAATATGGTTATATATTTATATCAGTTGTCTAGTACTCATAATACAAGCTCTGCTTAGTTTGGGATTAGATGTCGTTGTGTGTAAGATGTCCAAAATATTTATTTATTATGACAGTGGCAGTGGGCTGGCCATATTAGCCGCAGAACTGATGACCGTTGGGGCAAAAGAGTACTGGAGTGGGGACCGCGACTCAGTAAACGTAGTGTAGGACGGCCACAGGCGAGGTGGAGTGACGACCTGCGTAGGATGGCTGGCATGAGCTGGATGCGAGAAGGCCAAAATTGATTAAAGTGGTGTGCAATTGCAGAGGCCTATGTCCATCAGTGGACAGCGATAGGCTGATGATGACGATGACAGTTAATACAGATCCAGAGTCAACAAAGTGTATAACTAGTCGTTTTCATTAGTTTTAATTTCCTACCTACATGTTTCGTTCTAAAAAGTCCAAGCTTATTATTGCACAGCCTATACAATTCTTCAATAAATACCTCTGAATACAAAAAAAGTTTGCACGTTTGCAGATTTTCCGATACATCACCCCGCCGCAAACTGTCCGTGGGGGTTTCCACGGGCAATTACAAAAAGGGTATTTTACGTTTTCCTTTACATATATATTAGCATAGATCAGTTTTCAGTTTGTTGGTAAATAGTACTTATCGATTTTGATTCAATGATAGCCTAACACAAAAATAATCTTTTGGTTTTAACGCAATCAATTTTACTTACACCGATAACACTGATTTGGGAAGAGCCTATTATCGATAAGTCTCACATGATTTGTTATTGACTGCAAATTGTGATTCGGTGTAATCGACGGGTTAATTATTAATAAAAGAAATATATATGCAAATAAATAAAAGTGTCTGTTTGTAAATAAAAATTGAAGGTTGTTCACTGAATTTATATGAAAGATTGTACGGTATATAAATCAATTTTTTTTCTTAACTTTTGTCTTTTTGTTCCGACTAATCTCAAGCACGGATAAACCGATTTTGAAATAACTTTCACAGGCAGATTGCTGACGTCATAATTCGTAACTTACGAGGTAGGCTACATTAAACTTAGACGACGTTACTTGCGATTGTTGCTGTGAAGGTTAAACTGTGGGTAGCGCCGCGAGGCGCAGCTAGTACTTAAATAAGAATGTATATTTAATCTTAGATAAGACAAGTATTATCGCATTAGGTACTGAAATTTCCTATTTCGTAATAATTAGTTTGGAAAACGTTTCTTTTAATCGGTTGATAAAAATTCATTGAGTTTTGTAAAATATGTTAATGCTTCAATAAAATTAGTTGTAAGCATATCTAAAAATTATAGTAGTCCAGAACTATATACGTGTAAAATGGATTGATGGAATTGGTCTTACTAAGACTGTAATACCGGTACAATAAGAGAATCAATGTCAAATGTCACCTAATTTCCATGACAGTGAACAAATTACTGATGTGAATATATTAACTCTTTAGTTTTTTATGAGGAAAATACTTCGTTTAAATATTCTTTTGTGTCAGAATGAAAGAGTACAGTTTTGGATTTTTTTGTTAAGCTGATTTCCCTTAAATTCTCGAGGAGGAGAAGATTTCGTTTGTTTTTTCGAATTACGTTTCCCATTTTATGTCACCCGCATGTTTTATCGTTATTTAGGTAATAGAGCCACGCTGATTTCAGCACGAATGGGCCGGCTCGACCGGGGCAGTACTACCCTCACACAGAAGACCTTCCTAATAATGACAGCACTCGGGCCGTCGTATTTCGTTCGTGAGTGTGAGACCGGAGGCCCAATCATTCTGCATCATTCTGCACCATGCTGAATTGTCTTCCCAGGCCGCCATGGTTTGGCTCACCATGCAACATTGTCTGCCCTCACAATGAGTATGGTGGCCCCTACTCCTGGATTCTACTCATGCTTTCCATCAGGTAGACTAGTCACTTTGGTATAAATATATAATAAAATTGATCACGACGATGAATTGGGAGACTAGAATTGACTTTGAATACTTGGTATCATCAGAAATCCCTACTAATATTATAAATGCGAGAGTAACTCTGTCTGTTTGTTACGTTTTCACGCCTAAACCGTTATACTAATTTTGATGAATTTTGGCATAGAGATAGATGGAAAGAGAAAGGACATGGGCTACTCTTTATCGCGATAATAACAGACGAAAATAAAAAGATAGCTCATCTAATATCTATCAGACCACCTATGAACACGTGAATCTCTGAGTAAAAAGTAAACCAGTGTTGTGAACTCTTTTCTAGAAATGTCAGAGAAGGCTAGCTCTTAATGGCATTGAAATACAGTTATCAATTATATTCTTCACAATTAAAAAAACTATATACCTACAGGAACAGTTACATACATTCGTCTACATAACTAACCTTCTACAATAATCTAAGATACAAAACGAAGTGGTATTGTAAACAGACCTTCATGTCTTAAAATCCGCTCAACGCATTTATAGCACGGGCAGCGATACACAATTAACCGCAAGTAAAACCGTCAGTTTCAAATCTGCACCTTAGAGGTATACAACATTAAGTGGCTAAATTCAAATTTTACAGGAGAGGCAAAAATGCGCGTAGTGAAATTTTGAATGTAATTTGAGAAAGTTATAGTAAAGGCAGAGTAATTAACTTAGCTGTATTTTTATAAAAAAATGAGGGAAGTATCATGAATTACACACAATTACGATATATCTCTCAAAGTAATATTTCAATTTTCTAAATTTATTATTTAGACAATAGATAGATTACCCTATTAATATTTGTGTAATTAATGTTGTACATCATTGTGTATCATAGGCGACGTAGGACTTAATGCTCTATACCATTATGTAGAACTGGTTCTTGCGATTTTAATAGCTTATTAAACGTAATTTCGTCAAAATGTGGAGTCACTATTGTCTACCTCTGAGGTACAGAAATATCCAAGGCCTATAAAGGTTTTGTATCATATGATCTAGTACAATAATAAAAATCTTTTATACTAGTACTCACAGTAGAATGCCTCCAGAAATGTATCAGCGAGTGTATGTCCGAAGCCGGAGCGAGCAGCAAGTAGTCCCGCCATTCGTCGTAGCTGATATTCAGACTGCCGTCCTGGTCCATCCTGGGGACAAACTGATTGAGTGAGGGAGACGGGGAGAGCCGGTGCACTCATGTTACGAATAATGTGTTAAAAAACTACATTCCATGGTATATGTTTTTGTAGGCTAACTTTTTTACAATTAGTATATATGTACCTATACAAACCACTTTCATATGAAAACAATGATATGAAATACTGACTCTACCCTGCCTTTAGTAGAAAAGCTTTTAGTAGAAAAAGTTTAGTAAGTAAGAAAGAGCTAGGTAACCCGTAAAAAAAAGTCAAAAATCCGAAGGGATTTTTCCACCCCGTGAACAAAAAAAAGGTAACCAGTAGTGAGCTTGATTAGAGGGGACTGACTGTGTTACCTATCAATTGTCTTAGATGGGACAATCGATAGGTATAGAACTTATAATTTGAAAAATAAATATTTCAGACATCTTACACACAACGCCATCTAGTCCCAAACTAAGCAGAGCTTGTATTGGGTACTAGACAACTGATATCAATAAATAAACATACTTTTTTTTTGTAAATAGATACATAGTATACATAAAATACACCCAAACTCCGAAACAAATATTTGTGGATCACACAAACATGTGGTCCGACCCGGGAATCGAACCCGAGAACCCTTGATCAGCAGCCGCATACGCTGACCACTAGACCGACAAGGCAGTCAAAAGGCCAATACTTTGAGAAATATTTTCAATTATTATAATAACTTCATTCGTTCCAATTTAGACCTCATCCTTCACATAAGAAATTTACACATGTCATAAATATCGAGATTAAAAGCAAAATAAGTTAAGCACAGAAAATCTTTACAAAATTTATGTACATGTATAAAATTGAAATACATTAGCCAATGAAACTTGAGACCTGTATTAATCATCATCTTTAACAGTCCAATGGTGAACAAATGGCCTCTCTGTTGATGAAGGCACATATCACAGGCACATGGAAGAGACGAGGGTATGTAGCAAAGCAAATCCATTTAAGTGGTAATTAAATAAAGAACTTTGTTCCAAGGACAATAAGGGTGAATTATAGTGCAGTGATACATCCACACTAAGCTTGTGATCTACTTACTAACAGAAGTCATAAGCATCGATAAATGAGCAGGTAATTACAGTAGGTTTAGCTTATTTTGTTATACGACGTTCTTTTCTTTTCTTTCTTTTAAAAATGTATTAATGTAGACAATAATTTCTCTAAAATTAAGTACTAGTAAAAAGGGTTAAAGTAAGAAATTACCGTTTTATTGTAATATGTACTTCGAATTGACATAGAACCTTCATGGTTTGATATTTTTGAGTAAAACTTTTTTCATATCCCATGAGGTTATTATTTTGAAAAATGTGCAAAATTCGATTATTTACTTAGGGCCACAGCACACTAGCTACTTCTAGCATCGGCGATCGGCAACTAGTCGCTTTTTAGAAGCTAAATACGGCGACGGAACGCTCTACACCGCACACCTAACCACTCGACTGTTGAGTGGCTAATCAAGAGGTCTCGGGTTCAAATCCCGGGTCGGCCCATAAAGTGTTTTTAGGTTTATCTTAGGAAATTCTACTACTAATAGCAGCCCGGAGTTTGGAAGTTTGACGGGGATTCACGCGTTTGCCTCGGAGAGCACGAAAAGCCGTCGGTACGGGTTGTCATGAACAGCTATTACAATCGTTACTAGGAAGTCAGTGACCTCAACTTTACTGACAACTAGTTCAACCTTCGAATTTCAGTTCTCCCTAAGGGTTGCGGAGGTCCGATGCCAGTCGCTCCGTGGAAAAACTGATATTCAGGTAAAACTGGTTGAACTAGTAACCAACCCCAAATAATATTGGGAATAAAGGCTAAGATGATGATATTATGGTATTATTATGATCTGTATGCACAATTTAACAAAATTTAACTTCAGGGGCCTGTTCGTCGAATCCCGTCGTAACGTATGAGCCAAAGGTCGATTGTCATTTGGATTACTTTTTTTTTTAAATGACAACTCTCGCTTTAGGAATAAATCACGTGTCGCTGGAGACTTAACAAACAACATGAAACAAAAAAGAACCCAGACTCAGAAAAACAATTTGTGAATCGCACAAAGCGTTGTCCTCTGTGGGAGTTGAAGCCACAACACTTAAGGCGGCAGTCAATGTAGTGTGATGGACACGATTGTTTTGTTGTGTCGAAGTGTAATTGATGGATATTGTGTACATAGATATGTAGTAATATGCAATTTAGTGCATGTTTGAAAACCAGTCTAACGGCTAATTTTGGTGTTTTAATAGGTTTTACCTATAAAAGAGTGTAAAAGTCGTTAAAAGTCTAGTAGAAACAACTGCTTGAATCGTACCAAAAAGTATGGAATCGACTTCGTGATTTTTCTGTTTATCGATAATTTACGAATTTCATATCGATAAATTACACTTCATATGGGCAACCTACTGCATAAATTTACATAAAATGATCTCGAGCTCACTGCTATGGTAAATATTTAAGAGTCGACAGAAATTATATCGCAATAAAAGGCAGTGTGATTGGCATCAAAATTGTATGAACTATGTGAATAGCGTTACGTAAAATGATTATTCAAATTTCGAATGTTCTTAATGATTGATGTCATGTTAAGTCAAAGTTGTCGAGGCAAAGATTAGCGTTTATAAATCCTTGTTTTTATTGTGATGTTTGAAAATTAGCATTTATGTTTAGCGAGTCTACGCCACAGACTACTTGTGGGTCTCGACTTACCACCAGAAAATTGGCCAAACAGCTTTTCTGAAACATTTATGTTTTTATTGATTTTTAAAGCAGTTTCGTAGGATTTATACGAGGGTCTCCTTATACATTACAATTCGCTAGAGCAATGTCAGAATTTAATATGCATATAAAATTGCAGTGCACAATATAATGATTCAAACTTTCGCAGCTTTTAAGCGATGCACCATCTCACCTTTTTAATAAATTAGTCGCTTCATTTCTGCCTATTGCGATACCGAGGTCCGCGAAAGCTGAAATAAGCTCTTCCAGATCAACTTTTCCTGGAAATAAAAAGAACAACGATTTTAGTTAATTATTTATTGAATTATTTTTAAGAATTATTTATATCTAAGATAGTTTTATTTCCGAATTTATTTTCTTTCCTTTCAATATTGCTGACTGCCGTCACTTTATTAAATATTCATCTAAATAAATAAATAAAATTGGAATATATGTTTGTAATAACAAATAACCAGTTTTTTTTTGTAAATGCATATCAGAGTGTATAAGGTACTGACATCCAAAACTGATTTTTTAATAATTGTCTGTTTGTTCCGGGTAATCTCTGGAACGACTGATTTTAACGGGAGTTTCACTGGCAGATGGCCGATGCACTAAGGTAGATTTCAACGATTTAGGCGGCCATAAGTCATTTTTTCAAAGTCAACTTAGCCGTAAAACTTTGACCGGTACCGTTAGAAGACACTTCCAGGAATCTATCCCCACTATCCCCACCCTTGGGCCATGTGCCATGAATTATTTACAGGTAGTCGAACCTTGACCTCTGTTCCCGGTGTATGTTACAGTTCTCGACGCTCTCTGTGCAACTTCTCTTACAAAGTCAATATTTTTTTTGTGAAGGTAATTACGTTAGTGAAAGTGATGGATTCGCATAATTCAGGTATGAATCTTTAAAAATATATATAATAATGGTGTTTTATTACAGATTGTCATATTTATTTTTCACTTGAAAGACAAGATGTTTTTTGTACAAATTTATCATTGATTTTCGATTTCTCAAGAGTTTTAACTATACTTCAGGGTCCGTCCCACCTGTTTTTTTTTCTTTTACGGTATATACAGGGTCTTAGTATTATAGTAAAAAAAAAATTTGCCGCTAGAAACCGCTAATCTCGGAAAAATCCTTATTCAAAGATTTTTTGTAAAAAAACATGAAAAAAAATTTTTTTTTCTAACGCTTCTAAAATAAAGTTTTCTTTGTTTTAGGGTCATCAAATACCTCTGGCGTGAAAGTAGTGACGAAATAATATTTATTTGACCTAATGCAGGGACAAAAGTTGCCTTCTTTTGATGAGAAATTGGATTATTTAGAGAATTACTTGCTGGTGTGCTACGGTGATACAGAAGACAATAAAAAAACTCTTAAGTATAAATTTTCATACGTTCGATCGCAAATGAAACAAAGATGGTTGAAAGCACATAAAACTAAAGAGTTTTTGGAAAAAAATAATGGTCTTGGTTAGGTGGAACCTTTGAGATTCCGATTGAAACGATTCATCGCCAGGGTCGTCCAAGTAAATCGTTTTCCGATTCGAGTGAGCGAAGCAAGAGAAGGAAACAGAAGAAATACGTTATTATGTGGACCCTGAAGTACTTTTACAATCAGATGGAAAAAAAAATGCGTCCAAAGTCCTGAAGGACTTAATCAATTCGCCAACAAAAGCCAGTCAATACAAAAAGGGTTATTCTAAGGTTGATGAAGCTATCCCTCCGTTAACCCCCTTCGAAGCACTTAAGATGTTTGTTGAAGCTGATCCCACATGTAGACAATATGAAATAATAAGAGTAACAAACAAAAGACATTTCCCTTGTTATGACCTTTTGTTGAAAGCTAAGCAAGAGTGCTACCCGCCGAAATCGGAATAAAATTATTTTGTAAATATCAAATGTCTTTTAATTTTTTTCATATAAGTATAGTTATTTAGATTTTTTTATATATATTTACTTATATAAGTAAATATATATAATTATATATATATTTATATTTATATATTTATATATATAAATATATATATATATATATATTTATACAGTTAAGTCTCAAAGAGCCTCTACATGTTGGACCCATGTCCCCATGCAAGCCTATTTTTAGTAAATAATATATAAAAAAAAAAAATTGTACTCAATACAGTGTTTCATTTTATAATAACCTCCTTTAATTAATAAAACCCCATTTAAAAGCTGTTAACACAGTAAAATATTTTTGGCCGCCTAAATTCGTGAAATCTACCTATGTGCGATGACATAAGGAGTAACTTAGGCTATTTTTGTTTATATGTATGTAATAACGCGGGACTTAGATAGTAAAAAATATTTATGAGCTAGCCAAAGTGACCTGAAAACCTAAAAAGTAGGGTTTTGAGAAAAGTAAGACCTAGGTACACACTACTGTCTAAGTTATAGTTTTGAAACTTTTCAAATTGAACATCTACAACATCCACTTAGGACGCCCACAGGCCAGGTGGAGTGATGATTTGCGCAAGATGGCTGGCAGGAGCTGGATGCGAGAAGCCCAAAATCGATCAAAGTGGTGTGCAATGGGAGAGGCCTATGTCCACCAGTGGACTGTTCAATTTCATCATCATCATCAGCCGATGATGATGATGAAATTGAACATCACTAAATATTTTTTTAAAACCATTTCCAAATTTCCAATATGTCTTTCATAACCTTAGAGAATTTATTAAATTTTACGAAATACCTATTTTGAATTTCGTTCCGTGATTTTTTCGACTAGGTTTATTTTGAAAACAACAAATAAGTTGATGCGACTGGTGATTTGACAAAATGGACGTCAAATTATTCACCTCGATTCGTTTTCCCTTTAAGTCTCTAAGAAATTCATTTACTTGAATTTTTTGCACTAGATTCGTTTTTTTTTCGTTTTTAAAAGACAATTCCCGCATTAGGAATATGAATTCCTGTGTCACGGGGGACTATACAAACATACATGAAACAGACACAAAGAACACCCAGACTCAGAGCAACAATTTGTGAATCACACAAAGTGTTATCCCACGTGGGATTCGAAGCCACGACACTTGGCGCAGTAGAGAGCGGCGTGGCGACCGCTTAAACCACTAGGCCAACCGTGCATGGCATTTGCTTGAAATGGCAAAAAGATATCGCTAAGTACAGACTTTGTGTGAATCGGAATGGAATTAATGATACAATGTCGCCGTGCCTGCAAAATGATGTAGTGACTCATATTATTTAATATTCATTTGACTGACCTAAGTCACACGTTCAGTCTATGAGGGCGCCGTTATTGCATATAATATGTATGAGGCTCAATATTCACCCTTTTATTAGCTTTACTTGGCCTGACACAAATGTTGATGTCAATTTTACTTATTACACACTGTCGTAGCAACAATACAGGGGGATTTATTTAAATATTTTTTTTACAAAGTCTAATTTTTCTTTGTTTCAAGTGTGACTCACTTTTTACAAGCTTTTATTTAACTTGCAATGTGTGTAACTATGTTTGTTCGGATAGAATCTTGCAACTCAGTTAAGCGCTGAAATTTTGTAGACATTTGTATTTCCCGTGACAATGCAATATTATGAAGCTGAGCTGATCATAGACCTGAAAGGATGCAATAGTAACTCTTCAAAAGCTTGTAGAGCTCCAGATTTCAGTAGATATTCGTATTTAGTTTGAACTTTAAAAAAAAACCATTAAATTTTTTGGACTTTTTTTCGACATCCTTACACACAACGCCATCTACTTGGTCCCAAACTAAGCAGAGTTTGTAATATGGGTACTACTGATGTAACTGATTTAAATGCATAAACATACAATTTCTTTATTTTGTAAATACATATTATACATATAAAACACCCAGTCTCCGAAACAAATGTTTGCGGATCTCACAAACATTTGGTCCGACCCGACCTCTTGATTAGCTGCTGCATACGCTAACTACTAGACCAACAAGGCAGTCCAATTCCTTACTAATGATTTCTACTGTAAACAGGACTTATTCAAGATCAAGTTAAAAAGGTTGCAATACCTTCTACTTTACCCGTAACCACGAGCGGTTGGGTATAACCCGTTCGAAACGTCAGAAAGTAGAAGGTAGCGTAACCTTTTCAAATTTTATAGCAAATAAGTCCCGTTTACAGTAAAAAACAAGAGTATGTGTAAAAGTCGCGAAAGTGTAAAAACAGTTGATAAATTCCAGTTATTTATCTACAGGTAAATCTAGCTATAAACTTTTCTATATACTTAAGTAAAATGATGTGCATGAGCATGAGAGGTTTCTGAGTTTTTAACAATAGCCGTGGGCAACACCGGGCCACACACCTAGTGTAATATATAAATTGTGGTCTTGATAGTAAAATATATCAAGGAATACTTTAATTTTTACTGCTTTTCATTTGATTTGGCAACATAGATATTACGTCATCTGGTCATTATTAACCGACTTCAAAAAAAAGGAGGAGGTTATCAATTCGTCGGAATCTTTTTTTTTTGTATGTTCAGCGATCATTTCGTCGTTTATGAACCGATTTCAAAAATTCTTTTTGCACTGGAATGGGCGTAGCTTACAGGTGGTACCATCGTCGCCATATCGGGATCTGATGATAGGATCCCAAGGAAATCGAGGGAACTCCTCAAATATCATAGGCACAATGTCGCGATTTGGGTACTCGGAATAGTTTTTCATTGAAGTCGGTTCCTTTTTGTTAAAATTATGCGTATAATGAAGAGACACTGATTTGTATTGTGTACGATTTGAATAGGTATCGTTTAATATAGACACACCCTGGCCGTCTGGAGGAGAGCGACACTAATAAGTACATATACTGATGATTAATGTGTGTTCAGCTGGCATTCCTAAGTTTGCATAGTTAACATCCCGCTTAGACCGATGGGAGCCGAACATGATTGAAAAGAGACAGACGAAGCTGTGTACATATATATGCCAAACTTCTAATTTGTTGTCATCGCAAGATCAATAAAAACGGAGAAGATTTTGTATTTATGAGACTCTTTCAAAAAGGGTCATAGAGATGGAAATTATGTCAAATATTAGAATACTTTTTTTTTTATTCTTTATTCACATTTAAAATACATTTTTTTACAATGTCTCTATTCGCCAAACTGTAGAATTAGAATCAATATTATATTAACAACCCATAATATCCCACAGCTGGGCTCGAGGGCTATCAGGAGAGGTTTGAGCACATACGTTGAATACACACATTAGAATAGAATATAATACGTACGATTAGATTAGAATACGAAATTTATTTTATTTTAAAATGACAATCCCGACATTAAGAAATATATAACATATGTCTCGGGGGACTCTTTGAAAATGTAAGCGAAACTATCACAAAGAATAACCAGTCTCAGAACATAAATTTATGAATCTATCTATGGTAACCGTGTCAATGTACTTAACATCTGTAATATATGTAATGAAAAGCAGTAATATATGATTGCACTAGCTTTCGCCCGCGTGTATGTCGGTTATCGCGCTAAAAATAGCCTATTTCCTTTCCCAATTTCAGTTCTATCTTGATACCAAATTTCATCAAAATCGGTTCAGTGGTTGAAAGTCAGGCGTGAAAGCGTAACAGACAGACAGAGTTACTTTCGCATTTATAATAATAATAGGGATTGTATAAAGTTCAATGTACATGTATATCGGATAACACCAAATGTTATCCCATAGAGAATTTTAACGCACAACACTGACTGCCTTGTTGGTCTAGTGGTTAGTATATGCGCCTGCTGATCCATAGGTCTCGGGTTCGATTCCTGGGTTCGACCAAATATTTGTGTAGTCCACAAATATTTGTTTCGGAGTCTGGGTGTTTTCTATGTATGTATTTATAAAAGAAAAATATGTTTATGTATTTATATCAGTTGTTTAGTACCCATAATACAAGCTCTGCTTAGTTTGGGACTAGATGTCGTTGTGTATAAGTGTAGAAAAAAAGAAACCACTGGCCTGATGTAAGTGCATTTAGATTCTCATTCCAGAAGGAATCTTACATAATGTTACTTTTTAGTTTGCCTACGACAAATACTAGAAATAGACGAACCGTATAACATATTTGCAGCGTTATATTAAGACTATGCATCTGAATACAAATAGAAATTGGGTTATGAATATTGACGGCTGCATGTGAATATTTAGGCCCTGAACTCTTGAATTTCTAGAGTATTTACTGTCGAGGTATTACAAATTTAGAATAACTATAGATTATCTTATATATAAAATTCTCGTGTGACAATATTCGTTCCCATACTCCTCCGAAACGGCTTGACCGATTCTTATGAATTTTTTATGCATATTCAGTAAGTTTGAGAATCGGCTACTATCTATTTTTCAAACCCCTAAAACGCGAGCAGAGCCTCGGGCATCAGCTAGTTAAAGCTAGTTATTTTAAACTTTCAGTCCGTTGGTGAACATATTTGGATGTACATATGTTATTAAACTCTTAAACAGTATCTATGTAAGTAATGTATGGACGTAAAATGTCGCGTTTCCGTCACATATTGTATAAATTTCGTTCATACACAAAACTGGAAAGTAATTCAAAAGTCAAATTATTAAATGTCTGTTTGTAATTCATTTCAAATTGTAACAAATGTTCACTTTGCTGCACCTTCATCATCAATCATCATCAACAGCCTTCAACAGTCCACTGCTGGACATAGGCCTCTCCTTAGAAAGAAGGTTTTGGCCTACTATACCACGTTGGTCAGACGAGTTGGTATAGGGTTGGCTTCAAGTTTTCCTTCGCTTTGCATTGATATTGTCTTGCGTAGTTTATCACTTAGTCGCCTTTTGCGACACCCGCGGGATGAATAGGGGTGGTGACACTCTGTATTCTTAATCCGTCATCACACGGAACTTAAACCATAAAGGTTTTTTTTGCACCTTGCATAAAGATAACTTACAGGCTTCCAAAATATAAAAATAACTCAGTTTAGGAGACTGTGTGCTACTTACGTAACTTGCCATTTTACAAAATTGTAACATTTTAACAGTATTACAATAACAATTGTAAGTTGTATTAAGAGATATATGAGTGTGCAGTTTGTATGTGTAATGAGCAATAAAGTATTATTTTTATTAATCAAACTTTTACACGGTACTTGCACATAAAATCTATTTTTAAATTTTTGTCTGTCCTACCGTTGGTTTCTTCCGGCTAATCTCTGTAACACATGGGCCCTTTTGACGGAACTTCACTGAAAGACAGTTAATGTCATAAGAAGTAACTTAGGTCACTTATTTTAGAGTAGCTTCGCCGCGTCCGATGGCTTTGACATCCGAAATATTTTTAAGTTTAATTAATGTTGATTTGTAGTATAACAAATCTTAGCACCTAGACAAGCAAATAATATTTACCATCTTTATTTTTGTCAATATGAGAGAATTGCAGTTTAAGATTCTTCTCGTGCTCACGCACGTAGTGGATGAACTCGGAGAGGGTCACGTCACCTCCTTTCCAGCCAGACTTAGCCAGGAATTTCTGGAACAGAAACCATTTAGCTAAATTATTTAGGTGTAAATGTACATTTAGAGAGAACAAAAGGGAATATCGGTGTTCCCATATAGAAGGGGGCCATCTAGAAGCAGTCGGTACGTACGTCAACTGGTGCCAAAAAATTTAAAAGAAAGGTGTAAAAGTGCATCTTTATCACGTATAAGATCACTCTACGTTATTGCTTTGAAATGTAAAAACCGTTGCCACTTCGCCAACGAGTCGAGTGCGATGAACTCAATACATTCCCCGTAATGGATTGAATCCAAGTGCCAACTGGGAGACTGATATGCATCTTCGCTGTATTGTTTTTCCATGAAAAGAGCCCTCATAACACAAGTTTAATTTTAGCTTGAGTGTCAAAGAATTGCAATAAGTGTAATATACAATACATTTACACAGGGTGTGATTGTATAGTATATAATAATATAGTACAGTATATATTTATATAATATATAGTATCTACAGTTTATAAAATAAATAAACATTTCATTTGGGACACAACATCATCGAGTCCCAAACTAAGCAGATCTTGTATTATGGGTACTAAACAACTGATATAAATACATAAATATTTATTTTTAATACATACATGTTATACATAGAAAAACACCCAGACTCCGGAACAAATATTTGTGGGTCACACAAATATTTGTTTTGGTTTGACCCGGGAATCGAACCCGAGACCTATTGATCAGCAGCCGCATACGCTAACCACTAGACAAACAATGCAGAATAATTACAGTAGTAATAAGTAATTGTGAACCCAAAATTTTATACATGATAAGTACTAAAATATTAATATACTGATATCCCTACTAATATTATAAATGCGAAAGTAACTCTGTCTGTCTGTTACGCTTTCACGCCTAATCATCTGAACCGATTTAGATGAAATCATTGTTATGAAGATAGAACTGAACTTGGGAAAGGACATAGGCTACTTTTTACCGCGATAACCGACATACACGCAGGCGACAGCTAGTAATGTCATAAATTCGAAAGTACAACTCTATTTGTCTGTTACTCTATAACGGGTAAACCGATGAACAGATTTCGAAGAAATTTTAATTTTTGATTTTTTGCTTTCAAAATTTTAATTTCTCACTAAGGATAGGCTGCTTTTTACCGCGATAACTGACATACACCAGCTTGTGAAATATAAAATGTCTCACTAAAAAATTCAACGATAAAAACATTACAATTTAACAAAAACTTTCTTTTTGTTTAGATGAAATGGCAACCAGCCTAAATATATCGGCTATTTCTGTTTATTTCAAGGCCATAATCTTATATTCCAAAGACATTTCTATTCCTGAAGTTGCAGTCGTGATAAATAAAAGTTTGTAATGACTCTGTATTCATAATTCAAATTAATTTTGTTTTAAAACCATGACATTCTATTTACAAACTCAGTCTTTTGTTTTTTGATTAGCGTTGTATTTTCATTACATTTGAACGTTTTTCGTCATAATGGATACTTTAAAAATTCATGTCATATATATATAAAAATTCATGGAATATGAGTTCCGTCGTGGCACCAACGCGACACAAACGGCACGTAACATCAAAAACGTTTACGGAGAGAACTGTACAAACGAACCCACAACCCGTTATTGGTTTTCCCGGTTCTGTTCTGGAAATTTTGACTTGAAAAATGAAGTTCGTGGTCGTCCGGACACTTTGGTTAACAATAATGAATTAAGGGCGATTGTGGAAGCTGACGAAACTCAATCTACAGCTGAGCTAGCAGCAGCTTTTAATGTACGAATTGTTACGTGCAACGAAAAATGGATTCTGTTCGACAATCGAAAGCGCTCAGCAAGTTGGTTAGACCCTGGTTCAGCACCAAAGCAATGCCCTAAACCAAAAATGACCCCTAAAAAGGTGATGGTCACTGTTTGGTGGTCTAGTGTGGGTGTGATTCACCACAGCTTTTTACAAATTGGCATGAGCATTAATGCAGATGTGTACTGTGAAGAACTGGAGAGAATGATGGAGAAGCTTGCACATCTGCAACCAGCTTTGGTCAATCGGTCGTCCCCACTGCTTCGTCGCGACAACGCGCGTTCCCATACTGCGCAACAGACAGTCTCCAAGCTGCAAGAGCTGGGGTTGGAAGCTCTCCCTCATCCGCCATACTCACCAGACATTGCACCTACCGACTATTACTTTTTCCAAAATTTAGACAACTTTTTAGTGGGTAAAAAATTCAATTCCCGACAGACAGTACAAAATGCCTTTGAAGAGTTTGTTGCCTACCGTCCAGCTGATTTTTACAAGAAGAGCATCAATAAACTGCCAATGCGTTGGCAAAGATCAAGAAGAACATCAATAAACTGCCAATGCGTTGGCAAAGGTCTATAGATTGCATGGGTGATTACTTCGAATAACAGAAATAAAAAAGTTAGAAAAATAAGTACTATCACTTATTGCATACAAAACGACAATTTCATAGGTTATATACCTATTATAATTTAAAAATAATCAGAGATGATATATTGCTAATCGTTGTTGACTCGTCAATTAGTATGAAAATTGAGTTTGTTTAACTTTTGTGTTAATCATTATTTTTTTATCAGTTTTTATGGCAATTTTTCGATATTTACGAATTTCCTCACAAAGGCTTAGTGAAATTTATATCTCCGAAGACCGAAGTAGCAAGCACAAGCAAATCAAATTGTCTGTTTCCAACTACAAATGAACATTAAATTAACAAAAACACCTTTTCACATAATAATTGACTGCACGGTTGGCTTAGTGGTTTAATCGGTCGCCACGCCGGTTTCTACTGCGCTAATTGTTGTGGGTTGAAATCCTACACGTTATTACACTAGGTGATCCACGAATTGTTATTCTGAGTCTGGATGTGATTTGTGTACGTTTCATGTATGTTTGTAAATTATCCCCGCGACACTAAAATATACCTACTTCTAAAGCCGGAGTTTTCTTTATATATTAAAAAAGATATATGTGATATAAAGAGTATACTAAGCTCATTAACTAGATTAGCTTCGATCCTAGCTGTTACCCGCGTTTTGTAACCACAACCGAGGCCAACACCAGCTCAACTAAACAGTCAGACTGCGCCTGACTTTCACTGGCAGAAAACTGATTACATAAATAGTACTTTTTATTTTAGATTAGCTGACCCGGCAGACTTCTTACTGCCTCATTGGATAATAGAAAACCTAAATTTTTGTATAAAATAAACTTAAAAAATCATAAGGAGTCCATAATTAAAAGAAATTGCAATAATTTTTTATATCTTCACCTTTTAAACCTTCTCTGGATTTCTACAAATAATTCAAGACCGAAATTAGCCAACCGTTCCAGCCGTTCTCGAGTTTAAGCGAACAGCAATGCTTGTTTGTCATATTTTACCGCGATTTTAGACCCATAGTTATTATTGTAAGTGTAAAACAACAACCACGCGGCACAGTTTCGATTATAATTTTCCACTCCACTCAGATTATTAAGGGCAATACTAATGCCTTCAACCGAGCGCTTTAGTGTTTAGGTGGTAACTTTAGAGCATTGTAAGTGGCAATTAACTACGGTAGAAATGGTAGGAAAGGGAATATTTAAAACTGTGGGTTGAGCAGTGTAAAGCACTAGCTCAAGTAGGTCAGGGCCGTCAGCTCGAACTAGTTGTTGGTGAAAAGAACGAGAAAAATATAAAGTAATTTTCAGTTATATAACAAACTGGCTTTTGTAGGTCTGCCCTCGTGTTGGCCATGTATCCCTGGATGGAGCAACGTCCTTTATCAAGAATCTTCATGGCTTTTGTTAAAATCGGCGCAACGGTTTAGCCGTGAAGGCGTAATAGACAGACAGAGATTACTTTCAAATTTATAATTTTAATAGGTATGGATAACAAAATGTTTATATCTTCTTCTTCCTAGCCTTATTCCCAATATTACTTAGGGTCGGCTACTAGTGTCAATATTATTTGAGCTTCAAATATTTATTTCGTAGTTTGGGTTTTTTTCTATGTATTTATAATTAGTATTTATTGGCAAAATATTCAAAATGATAAAATATTTCGTAAATCTTACACACAACGTCATCTAGTCCCAATCTAAGCGGTACTAAAAAATTCATATAAATACATAAACATACATTTTTGTAAATACATACTTATTATACATAAATCACCCAGACTCCGAAACAAATATTTGTGAATCACATAAATACGTCATCTAGTCCCAATCTAAGCGGTACTAAAAAATTTATAAATACATAAACATATTTTTTTTGTAAATACATAAATATTATACATAAATCACCCAGACTCCGAAACAAATATTTGTGAATCACACAAATGATTGGTCCGAACCGGGACAGCCGCATACGCTAACCACTAGATGACTAGACCAATAAGGCAGTAAAAAAAAAAGTATAAAGCATTCTATCGGTCAATCTAGCTGTCATAGTACAAGCACAGCTTAATTTAAAGCTAGATGGCGTACTGTGTCAGATTGTGTTGTGTGTCAGATGGCGTTGTGTCTAAATGCGTTATGTGTCAGATGGCGTTATACGTCAGATGGTTAGCGGTCGTAATTGCTTACTGAGGTGGCAATTGTATTGAGGGACAAACATATTGTGTGGTGAGGAACATAATTTGTTTTGTGACTGGGTATAATTTATCTACAGAAATAAATGAAATTGAAGCCTGTATTTGTAATTAACAGCTTTTCACTAAATTCATATTATGAAAGTAGGTAAGTGTGGAAGGTAATTTTTTAAAATTTCTGTATGTCTGTTTGTTCCGGTAAGTCTCTGGAGCGAATGGATCGATTTTAACAGAACTTATTTTCGCCGTAGTAGGGTAAAAATGAAAATCCCGGGATTATAGCGTCGTATATATGTGGTATGTAAAAACCTAGCGAGTGGAGTACAAATCTAATTAAACAAAATGTAGCTAAATTTGTGCTTTTAAGCAGTTGAGTTTTTAGTTCGTTCAATAATTACGACCTCTTTGTCCTTGTCCTACGACCCCTGGATTACGCAGAGAGCGTTTACCGTAAATCTTCATCTCCATCGGTCTTCATTTGCAAGTGAAGGCCAGTAATAAATATATAGGACAGGGCAATACTGTTCAACCACGATAATTAAAGAGACTTGTAGACGGAGTGTTATTATAATAATGGTATGTATTTACATATATATCTCAATATAACACTTACTCACTTACACACACATGCACACCACATACACACACACCACACAACACTTTACATAGATTATAGTTATTTTGCATTTTTATTAATTATTATTTTACATTTTTTTTATATTTATTTACTTTTAATTTAATGTACAGTTTGTTTGGTTAAACATACTAATCTCGACGATATGCTATAACGCGGACTAATTACGCGGGTTATAATATGTCACACAAACTGTTGATAATTATAACTTTTGAAAACTTGAGTGAAAGTTAATCTTTCGGACAAATAATGTATGATAGAATTACTCCCCTTTAAAAGTTCCAAAAATCTTTTAAAATTAGCCCACTGTAACCTTTCTATATTAATCAAATTTATTCATACTGTTATAACTATAACATTACGCTACCCCACAGGCAATAGAGAAAGCAAACGAGATGGTGTGGCTCAGTTGGTATTACAAACAATACATACACATACAGCAATACAGTTACAACAAAACGTCAGTAAAGATGTACTTCCTTGATTGCCTTGTTGGTCTAGTGGTTAGCTTATGCGGCAGCTGATCAAGAGGTCTCGGGGTTATTCCCAGATCGGAACAAGTATTTATGTAATCCACAAATATTTGTTCTATGTATAATATGTATGTATTACAGAAAACGTATGTTTAGGTATTTATATCAGTTGTTTAGTACCCATAATACAAGCTCTGCTTAGTTTGGGACTAGATGATATTGTGTTTAAGATGTCTGATGTATGATCTTTTGATGAGATGGCAACCAGCTGAATAATATCAGCTATTTCTGCCAATGTCAAGTATTTAACGTCTTCAATTCTAAAGTTTTTTAATCTTCAAATCGTCGTCGTAATTAATTTAATGATAAAAAATGTGGATGAAATGTAATAAGGACCGTTTTCTGATAAAACAAAAAAAGATCTTTTGAGATGTAATTAAAATGTCCCGCTATCACCGCAGACGTTGGTAGTGTCATTAATTAATCTCTCTGTTCAAAGAAGGTATTACGTCTGTCATTAATGTGTATGTTTTCCAAACGCATTATTATGTTAGTCTCCTGTGACTTAGTAACTTGTGATGAGTACATCTATACAAATATGTAATTAAAATTGGACTAAAATAAATAAATGTTTCGGACATCTTCCACAAAACGCCATCTAACTCCAAACTAAGCAGTTTGTATTATGGGTACTAGACACCTGATTTAATTAAATAAACATACTTTTTTTTTAAATAGACACATTATACATAAAACACCCAAACTTCGAAACAAATATTTGGGGATCACACAAACATTTGGTCTCACCCGGGAATCGACGTTTGTAATGTAATATCTAATGAACATTTTTTTTACTAAATGCGTTTCAAAATATATACTGTACTAACAGCAAAAAACAATCTGTAGAACGGCTGGAACGATTCTAACGGGAGCTTCTCTGGCAGACAGCTGATGACCTAAGGAGTAACTTTGGCTAGTTTTTTATAATTTACAACCAACAACAACCGAGAGTAACACCGCGAGACTCAATTGTTAAATAAATCCATTTCTTGACACAAAACTCATTACAGAGGAAAAACAATTAAAAAAATCGCACCGATGGCCTTAAAGAACATAAAATGAGGAACTGTAAAAAGGTAGTACGGATTTTTTATAAAGAAATATTAAACATTCTTACTACATGTAAATAAACGCTAAGGCAATAGTCGAGAATCCATAGAACTGAGTTAAAATATATTCTCACCTACATATAGACTGTCATTGAGTCCATAAATATACGTGGAATAAATAAAAAGATGAGGTAAGTTTCAATAAAACTGAAATAAAGAACGATACCTAATTTATTCTTTACTAGCTGACCCGGCAGACATCGTACTGCCTCAATTCATAAATAGAAGATCTAAACTTTTGTATAAAATAAACTTAAACAAAAGGTATTCAATTAATAACAAAAAATGCTATTCATTTTTATATATTCACCTTTTAAACCTTCTCTGGACTTTCACAAACAATTCAAGACCAAAATTAACCAAGTCGGTCCAGCCGCTCTCGAGTTTTAGCGAGACTAACGAACAGCAATACATTTATATAAATATTTGTGATGATATGATGAAGCCTATAATCTATCGCATATATCTATATAGATATATGCAATAGATTATAGGCTTCATCTTCTATCTATCTATCTATCGCATATATCTATATAGATATATGCAATAGATTATAGGCTTCATCTTAGGACTTCAGGCTTAGGACTTCACCCCAGTTAAAGACTTGAGATTTTAATTCAGATATCTTTTGAGAAATGGAACATTTTATTTCGAGTAAAAGCACTCTATGTCATTGTCATTTCGTCTCCAACCTCTACAAAGTGTATGCTAACAAAATTACGATTAAGTCTAGCTCGCCACTGTAATAACTCAAAAGACACCTAATACCTTCTAAACAATCAGCGAGAGGTTCAGTAAAGAAATAAAAACATCCATTTAAAATAAAAATACGTGCCTTTTAGTAAACAATTTATGTCGGAAAATATGAAGTCACTGACCATTCTCTTTTTCACATGGAGTAAGTTGACAAACAATTTCAGTATTCTACATAAATACATGCCTTTTTTCGTCGAAGAGGCATCAGGAGCGAACTGAAACGTCCCCGTTTTGCCGACTTTAATTTTATCAAGTTCTACTTACGCAACGCGCAGACATGTCTAGCCTAGCAAAAAGAGGTCATTATGCTGCTCTACTTATTTAACCCCTAGAGATGTTGCAGATATACGCAACCGAGTCAAATGCAGAAATACTGCAGCATAATATATACATCAATCGATGCGGAGAATAGCGTCGGCCAATATAGTGAGGAGACACAAATTGGGCGAGGTCAACGAGTATCGTCCGACTTCATTGACCACAAGTAATTATCTCCTTTGAAAGACACTAGTAAGTGACATGATTCGATATTGTCATCGAATCAATCACCAAAGTATTAAAATGCGTGTCGCTATTGACCTTATTATATGCACAGAGGGTTTCACTGTATTGTTCGAGTTAAATTAGTGTTTCAGAGTGATTACATTGTACAAGTAGATGAGTAGAAACAGACCTACATCTCACAATGGTCTATTAAAGTCTGTTGATATGATGTGAAGTAAATTTATATGTGAAAAGGTTTTTTCCTCTAAGCATTTTTCACTGTTAGGTAGTTCGCGTTCCGTACGGTCTCGTATTACCTTACAAACGGTTATTATTATGTACTTTTGACACATCGACAAAGTGCCATGTGACAAACTTTACTGGAAAACTATAACGGTTAGATAGCTTATAAATTTAGTTCAAGAGTTCAATATATATGCCTAACGTGCAAAATTCGCTTACTTGGAAAACTTCGAAAAAAATAAAGAAATATTCTTAAAATAGGTCTTAAAATAGTACCTTAGATAATATGTATAAAATTTAGGTTTGCTACTATAACGTAGTTTACCTAATTTTTTCACAACTTTCAAGACGTCTGGCAGAAGTAATGGCCCACGGAAAGTGTCTGGCAGTAATGAATTTTAATTTTAAATAATATTCTTGAAAAAATATGTAAATACTAGCTTTGCACCTTTAACGTAGGTAAGTAATATTTTTATCTATCTGTACTTCGCGCTATCTCAGAAACGGCCCCGCTTTCAAGCTAATGGGTACACATACATCTTAACAAGACATTGTACTAATAATCCTGAAAATTTCAGCTTTGCACTAATGACGTAGGTCTGGCGGCTCTGGGCTCTTGCTCTATATGTATATTTATATACGTTTGCCCGCGTGTATGCCGGTTATAAAAGTAAATAAATATTTCGGACATCTTACACACAACGCTATCTAGTCCAAACTATTGTGCTTGTATTATGGGTGCTAGACAAGTAATTTAAATACATAAACATATTTTTTTTTGTGAATATACATATTATACTTAGAAAACAACCAAACTCCGAAACAAGCATTTGTGGATCACACAAATATTTAGTCCGACCCGGGAATCGAACTCGAGAACCCGAGACCGGAGATCAGCACCCACACACAAATAACGCAGTACTAAGATTTACTTGTACCTCCTAGTATAAGCTACCGTTTGTATGTTATTATTCTGGTGTATAATAAAGAGATGAATTTAAATAAGATTATGTTAACTGTAGGTCTAGACGCACTGTGAAATATACTTATACCTACATACTTATATTATAATATATTTTCTAGTATTTAACTTATAGTGAATAATGTGTAGTTGAACAACACAAAAAAAAACAAGTTTGCAATAAATTGTGCATGGATACAATTTTGTGGGTAAAGTTCTGTCACCCTTGATAGGTTACGGAGAAACCCGTGGTAAGGTTCCTTTCGCCATTGGGTATCTTAGTGAAGCTTACATAACAATTTTTGCGTGTATGTGTATTTGTGTGTATGACTGCCTCGTTGGTCTAGTGTAGCATTTGCGACTGCTATTCAAGAGGTCTCGAGTTCAAATCCCGGGTCAGGCCAAAAGTGTTTGTTGGGTATATCTTACAGGAAATTCTTAATATCAGTCCGGAGTTTGGAAGATAGGAGATGATTACGCCCGTGCCTCGGAGAGCACGTTGAGCCGTTGGTCTAGTTTGTCATGAACATCTATGACATTCGTTATTGGTAATTCAGTGCGTTCAAAAAATCTGACAACTAGTTCAAATTATGAGTTTTAGTTCTCCCTTAGGTTTGCGGAGGTCCGATGCCAGTCGCTCCCTTGAAAAACTGATGTTCAGGTAAAACCGGTTGAACTAGTAGCCGACTCCAAATAATCAAGGCTAGGAAAATGATGTGTGTTTGTGTGTATGAGTGTGTATTTGCGTGCGTGTGTGCTTAGTATAGTATTATATATTAACCAGTGCGTCTAGACCTACTATATAGTACTAACAATTATGTGAGTTATCTCATAATGAGGTTATCATGCTCTCTTGCAAAGCAATACCTATAGAACGATATACTATGACAGCACAAAGACAACGAAACTGATCTTTATTGTAGATAGGGGCAACCTTGAATGGGGAGGGTAGACACTTATATCGAGGGTGGCAATTGAAATGCCCAGCGGTGGGCCATAACGGACCATTTAATAGAAACACTACATTTGTATTCTTGGTATTTTCTTTTGTTTTTACTTATCTAGGATCTTTTAGTTTTATTTTGTACTAGCTGCGCCCCGCGTTGGTACCCACGTATTACCGGGATAAAAAGTAACCTACATATGTGATCATACAGAACTCATTTTTTAAATTAGCCATTTGCAAGTGTGATATGCATACCAACCTGTGAAGTTTTGACAGGAGATAAACTGTGATACATTTTGACATCTACGATTTATATATTTTTATAATCACCAACTTTCGCCCGTATGTAAGTATATATTATAAAGTAGTGTTTCTCCTCACTAATTTTGATTTGGATTAAACTTTACAGTAATCCCTACTTATTCCCTACTTAATATTATAAATGCGAAAGTAAGTCTGTCTGTCTGTCTGTCTGTTACGCTTTCACGCCTAAACCACTGAACCGATTTTGATGAAATTTGGTATGAAGATAGAACTGAACTTGGGAATGGACATAGGCTATTTACCGCGATAACCGACATACACGCGGGCGGAGCCGCGGGCGAAAGCTAGTATAGTTTATATATCAGAAAAACACATAGGCTACTTTTTACTGCAATAATCGACTATCACGCGGGCGGTGCCGCGGGCGAAAGCTAGTTGATTACAAATGTAAAAGTCCGCAAAGTGTGTGCCAGGCCACGCATAGAATAGGGATCCGAATGCACGTGGCTTTATTTGAGTCCAATAGATAATTGTTATGAAATTTACCCGATTACCTATCGTTTGTATGCTACTATGACTGAAAATAAATATCAGCTTGCTGTATCTCAGTGGAAAGTTTGTCAGCTAGTATCTTGAAAGGTGTAACGCAGCAGCATCTATCACCTACTGAATCTTATCAGCTGACGACTTTTCCCTTGACTTACAGCTTGCTGATGTTTTCATTATTTAGAGTACGTTAACAATCCTCTTATAAATTTTCATCCGGGAGGAAATAAAGAAAATTTCCAACTAAGCGTTTTTAAAAGTTAGGGTTCTTTAACTCTGTAACTAACAAAGTTATGTAAGCCGTTATAGTTTTCCTTTTAAGTTCATTACATGGACTACCGTTAAGTTGAATAACTTGTAAGCGGATACCTTAATCAAAAAATCATCTTAGCAACATCAATCTCAATGTTTTCGTAAGACCAATCAAAGGATACCCAACACGTTGATCTAGACGCCATAAATAAAACATCCTCACTTTACGTGTCGGGGAGTTATTCTAGCACTAACCGTTTGGACGGTAAGTAGAGACAAAAAGACGGATATGACGAAACTATAAGGGTTCCGTGTCATGAACTTCAGAACCTTAAAAATGGTCATTTGATATTACATACAGACACTTTAATTTTATTTATTTGTAAAGATAATGTAATGATGATCTTTTCTTTGTAAGAGATATAAATGAATAGATCGATAAACACATTAAAATATACTTATACATTAGCGTTTTAATATGTACGACAATTGTATTTATTTAAAACACTTCCTGTCAAAGCATTGCACGAAGTACACTATCATAAGTGAATTTATTTCAATAGATTAATATTTTACTCGATAATTCGGAGGGGTCACCATGCTGCATAGCTTACCCTCACAATGAGGATGGTGGCTCCTACTCCTGGATTCTACTCATACTTTCCATCAGGCAGAGTAGAGTCACTTTGGTAGGCTTATATATAAAAAAGAGAATTCTCAATAAAACTTTGAACAGTTCACTCAAGGGCATAGGACGCTCCTTGGATAGTAGATGTTGGCCCACTACACAACACTGGTCATTGATCATCATCTGTATGCCCTTATCCCAATTTTATTTATGTTCTATCCTTCCATTCCAATTTTACAGGTAGTAGAGCCACGCTGATTTCAGCACGAATGGGCCGGCTCGACCCGGCCAGTACTACCCTCACACAGAAGACCATCCTAATAATGACAGCATTCTTGCTGTCGTATTTCGTTGGTGAGTGTGAGACCGGAGGCCCAATCATTCTGCATCATTCTCCCGCCCTTCGAAGGCCGGGAGAATGATGCAGAATAATCTAACCGGGCTGCCATGGTAAGGGTCACCATGCTACATTGCCTACCCTCACAATAATCATGGTGGCCCCTACTCCTGGATTCTACTCATGCTTTCCATCAGGCAGAGTAGAGTCACTTTGGCAGGCTTAAATATAAATAAAAAAAAAAAAAAAAAAAATTCTATTCTATCGCTCGTCATTTCACTGTTAACTGCATTCCTAGCCATATCTTCCTACGCATCATTCATTTCTTCACTTTTTTCGACATATTTTCCTCATCCCGTAGCATAAAACGATTGTCTGGCCCCTAAACTACAAATGGTATAAATATGTTTATTTTTTTTCTCTTATTTTCTTTTTATATTTTTGGAAAATCGTTTTAAGTTTTATCACTTTTTTCGCTAAATTTAAAAGAAATATATGGAAACCGTTTTGGATAATGTGTATTTATCTTGTTTCTTATTGTTCTGTATTTTGTATCTCTCTGTTTCTCAAACAAATAAAAAAAATCAGTTTCTAGATAGCTTATTACTTCTTAGCATTCGTATTTCAACTACGTTAAGGCGTATATCATCATTTTCTTAGCGGGTTAACTTTCTTAATGGTATAAAGGTTATATTAGTTTCAGTTTTTGTTTAATCTGTTTAACCAAGGTGGAAAAATTACGCTAATTCAGAAACTAACCTAATATGTATAACTGCATTCGTGTTATCGATTCTCGTCGGTGATTGTGAGACCGGAGGCGGCCCAATCATGCAGATCTCGATAGCCCGCTTAAGTGTACCTCACGATGTTGTAATGTTGCATTGTCAGCTTTCTTATTGATGAAAAGCATGAGCAGAATACAAGAGTAGTGACTCTTGTATTGAAGAAAGAGGCTTTTTGAGGCAAAGTATTGACACTCAATGCAAAAGTAAATCTTAAAGATAAACAAATAAAGAATATATTAGGGCAATTCGTCCACCATACGAAATACAGGAGACGTAACCAAATAATGTTGAAGGTATGTGACGTCATATGGTAGATAAGTACGGTTAACCGCAGTTCACAACCAGGACAGTTGCATGTTAAAATTCAATCAATTTAAAATGAATGTAATTAATCGAATGAAATATAACCAAGTATCCTTCCTAGTATTATAAGCACAATTTGTGAGTATGTTTGTAGCTCTTTCACGCAAGAACTACTGAACGGATGTACAGTAATACAGCTTATATATCAGAATAACACATTGGTTACTTTTTACTGCTATAATCGAGCCGCGGGCGAAAGCTAGTAGTTATATAATGCTTCAACGTGGAATGCAAAATGGGTTTGCACGTAAGTGACTTGGACCTTTTAGGCTATAGGGGGATAAAGGAGCTAACGGTACGTAGGTGATAACCGCGGTACAATCATACAAAAGCGTTGTCGGTCTTTGAATCGCCTCCGAGAGTTAGGGGCTGGGGGGATTGTACTCACTCTTTCAATGTATACCAATGAGAGAAGAACATAACACCGATCTTATCGTTCTAAGTCTTCTACGTTTTTCAAATCTTTCTTATCTCCCTTAAAGTCGCAATAGGCTGGCTCCCATCACTCAGATGGGGCTAAAATTATAGTTGTTAACTTGAGGCGTTTAATACGCCCCTGTCTGCCCTTTCGTGATTAGTATGTATATAATTATGGCGACTCGCCCCTAACCTATCGTAACACTACAAGTATTCAATGTAATTGGA
Organism: Phragmatobia fuliginosa; assembly: GCA_932526445.1. Lineage (NCBI taxonomy): Eukaryota > Metazoa > Arthropoda > Insecta > Lepidoptera > Erebidae > Phragmatobia > Phragmatobia fuliginosa. Next base: position 45,150,870 of record OW052057.1, on the reverse strand, counting down.
CCCGAGTGATGTGTCACAGGAACTTCAATTTAACTAATTAATATGCTTTGCCAGTTAAGTACTTCATTGCGTACAAAAACCACATGTATGGAATGCAGTCTAATGAATTATAATAATTATTATAGCAGTGTTTAGCGTCTCATAGCTAACAGTAACAGGCCTAGTAAACTATACATCTATACAAATACATAAAATTTAAGTGTCTGTTTGTAATATCAAATGATCAATTTTTAGGGTTCCGAAGTTTATGACTCGGAACCCTTATAGATTTGTCATGTCGTCGGTCCGTCCGTCCGTCCGTCCTCGACAAGTAAGTAAGTCGTAAGTGCTAGAAAGATGAAACTTTGCATGAATAAGTGTTGTAATTACTTCGACAAAGTGCTATGAAAAATAATTTTACTTGGGGCACCCGCCCTACACGTAAAGTGGGGATGGTTTTTTTTCTTGCTATTACCCCATCGTGTGGGATATCATTAGATAGATATTTTAAACACAATAAAGGGTTGCTAAGACGATTTTTTGACTTAGGTATCCGTTCGCGAGAAATTCCACTTTAAAGGGCACTTTTTTGTAAAAGCAGGGCGTCTCCCCTTTCTAAAAGCTAAACGGCTAGCTCGAAAAATCTGAAAATATTCGTGATGGTGGTCCATGAACTTCAAAGGAAAAATATAACGGATTAGATGACTTTGTTAGTTCAGGAGTTATAAAGGCTTAACTTGTAAAATGCGCATAGAAAACGTGTTACGAAATTAACGCATTAATACGTAAATCCATTGGATACGATTTTAAATCCACGTACTATTATGAGTGACTGAGGAACCCGTTCCTGCGCGTGACCTGACACGCACTTGGCCGATTTTACTAAATGCGTACTTACATTTATCAATTTTTAAAATGTTTGTATGTATGTCTGTTTGCTTGTCCCGGCAATGTCTGGAACATCTACACCGATTCGATCGAGGGGACTATCACTGACAGAAAGTTGTTGAAAAGCTATTTTTTATTAACTTCGATTCGCGGCGTTGTTCACTATTTACCACAATAACCGCAAGTAATGCCGAGCGACTTGACTACTACTCAATAGGGGTGGTTTTCAAAATACAAGTTTAGTCACCGAGGCTGTAACGTGGTGGCCTGCGGGGTGATTATATTTGGAGTGCGAGCTCCCCTACCACCACGCCACAGAAATATTTCTAAGACTCATCCGGGATGCAGGGTTGAGAAAATTAAAATCTTTCAATTCAGTGGTACATCTAACTTTAATGTAGTCAACAATATTTTACTGCCTTATCACTTATTATTATCCTTATTATCATCTATATCTAACCGACATATAGTAATATACAATTTCCCTGGGGAAAGGGTTATATATATAATTCTTCTTGTTAACCTGTTACGGACTTAACTAAACTAATACTAGATACATTTGCAACAATATATTACTTGAGACTCATAAAGTTCATTTTCATTTGTTCTATCACTGACCCGGAGAAAACAACACACTCAGGGCGGGTTCCAAGCCCTTGCGCTCGCACTAAATGGTGTTGAACAGTGTTTGTCCCGACCGCACTGGGACCTATATTTAACTATTATCTGTATCTGCCACTCATTTACTAAACTGATAATAACTTCTATCGGTAGTCCATCAGGGTTTCAAGGAGTCTATGCTCACGGAGAAGAACTGATGCGAACAATTTAACGGCTGTCCCTACAGCCGTCAAACACGTGCACAGGACGGTCTCGTCCACGACTCATGACAGCCCGGACGGTTCCCAAATGTCGCAGGCAGGCGACGAATCTGCTACTATGTATATTTTGAGCGGAAGGAAGTCCATCCACCCACAAAATAATATAAGAAGACCTTACTTGACACGTGGTGACGTGATCGGCACAAACCCGGCTTAGGTTTCCTCCAAACAAACAACAGACGCTGGCAGGCGTCAGTGGGAGCGCCTCCTGGCCCCCACGAAGCGTAAGCAACTACATCTTAGCGTTGAACTCCCAAAACCTTGCCTCTCAGAAGACCACGTCCACGCGGTTCAATCTCCGCCGCAAGAAAAAAAAACTCTTAACCAAAGTCTGGCCTCTTCCGTCAACTGTCAACTCCACTTTCTGAAACCACTCGAATTCCCCATAGACAATTATAATTTGTGTTTATCGTTACTAAGAAAATTACTTTTAAACCCTGAGCTTATCAATATTATAATAAATATTTATCTATTTTAACCCTTTTAAAATTCTTTTATTTCGAGCATATAATCAATAACAACACTAACGCCATCTATCGGCGCTTCTAAGAACCACCTCGCGGAACTAACACCCCATACTGCCGAAAGAGGTCGCCTAGGCAAATTCCACTACGTTACAAGGCATGATGAAGGTTCAGGTTTTCGCCACATTAAATTATTTCCTATTTACTATAATCTTTCATGAATAAACAATAATTATTATTATAAAAGCATGAGATAGTTTGTAGTTACGCTTTCATGTGTTAACTCTCGGTATCGTAAAAATAATTCTTGTTAGTAAATTTCTCTAGACTTTTAAATATGTCGGCGTATTGATTATTACAGCTGGCAACATTGTTAAGTGTCTGAAGCGTGCGACCAGTGCTGCCAGCTACAGGTCAATATTACTAGACGTATTGTAGACTAGCTGAGCCCCGCGGTGTTACCCGCGTTTGTTGTTGTAACCGCGGGCAACGCCGCGGGGCGAAGCTAGTCTAAAAAAAAGTAGCCTAAGTTACTCCTTATATCATCAGCTATCTGCCAGTGAAAGTTCCGTCGAAATCGGTCGAGCTGTTCCAGAGATTACCCGGAACAAACAGACAGACAGAAAAAAAATGTAAAAAAGGCTTGTATACATACTACAATGCATTTACTAAAAAGAGATTATTTTAATATTACAAACAGACACTCCAATTTTATTTATTTGTATTTATAGAGTATAGATATATGACAAGCTTCATTGTGGGTTGGCTGTACTAATGTGAAACTGGTTTTTATTTTTATTTTGTGTAAGGAAGATAATTATTCAAAACACATTATAAATTGTTTCGTAACTATTGGGTGGGGGTGGTGGTTTTATACTTAAACTTAATAAAATGGGTCATACAGTATTATACAATTAAGAATTAATATCTTGAATGGAAGGTGGAGGGCAATTCTGTAGGGTTGCAATGAATTCGAACATAAGCCTGATGACTACACGTGTGAGACGACTTATACATTTATTTAAACCACTTAGAGACACAACACCTTTTGAGAAATTAAAATTAGTATACTTGGCGCTAGGACAATCTGTCATTCAATACTGCATTATTGTCTGGGGAGGGGCGGCCAAAACACATCTTATCCGTCTGGAGATAGCGCAAAGAGCCGTGCTCAAGGTTTTATCCAAGAAATCGTACAGGTATCCCACCGCTAAATTATATGCTGACACCAACATACTAACAGTGCGTCAGCTATTTGTGCACCGAATAATTTTAAGAAGGCATCTAACGGTACCCCGTCCAGATCCAAACAAGCGAAGTAAAAGATCTGTGGTTGGTGGTGCTTCTTGCAAAACATCATTTGCAAGACGGCAATACGACAGCTTAAGGCCCGCGACACCAAGCGTGAGAATTTGTGATTGAACACCCACATACATATTTTACATGCACACAGACGCATCGCGCACTGTCGCATACATACCGTAGCAAGCAATCACCGACTTTCGGTTTTTTGCTTATGTTAAATATCCATCAACTGTTCGCCTTTGTAGAACGTATTTTAATGTCTTACAACGCACGCAATGTATCTTGCCATAACGTAAAGCCCGTAGGATTCATTCAGTACAGAAAGTCATAATACTTTCTGTATACCAATCGAATAGTCAAAGATTATAAAATAATTTTACACAGTATAAAATAAATTTGCTCGCGTGCATTGTCTGTCAACTCAGATCGTTTTAAATACGCAAGGTATTTAAATACGGTTTTCATCATAATTAAGGTTACCTTTTAAAGAAGATTTATTAATGTTATTTTATTATTTTAAAGGAACACATAAATAAAGCCAATATTGACAAAAGTTTACGAGTTACATAAATTAGGAATAACCTACAGTAATACTTTTTTAATTATACTTTTTTAATATTTCTTTATTATTTTATTTGTGAATAATAATTTCAAAGTAATTTGGAACAATGTAATATTAATCCTTATCATAATAAATACTGTAGACATTTAAAACAATTTTATTCTACATGAAATATGTAGAATAAAATTGTTTATTACACAATATTATTTAAATAAATATTTTATAATACGTCAGAGCGTTCATCCAGGTCGCACCCGTAATTGGCCGTAATCTTACACTAGTGACTCTCAGTGTAAGATTTTATTATGTCAATAATGTGTGATTAACGATACATGGTCTTATAGGCATTTAAAAAACATTTAAAATTTGACAAATTATACCCTCCTTTAAAACCAATCTATCCATTGCTGCAAACATCATGAAAATTGGTGCAGTAGTTTTTAAGTTACGTTATGTTTTGAGTTTAATAGACAGGTTGAAGAGGCAGAGGACTGTGTTTTTTTTTTAATATATTTAATGCAAACGGCTTATTTACGCAATAATGTTACTAAAATAAATGTGAAAGTAACTCTGTCTGTCTGTTTGTCTGTTACCTTTTCACGCGTAAAACGCTGAACTGATTTTGATCAATTTCAGTATAGAGATATATGGGACCCCGAGAAAGGACATGGCTACTTTTTACCACGAAAATCGACACACTCGCGGGCGGAGCCATGGGCTAAAGCTAGTAAAACATAAATACGACTAGCGGTTTATACATACGTATAAAAGTGAAATACTAATCATCCAAGACCAAACCATTGAGTAGTATTACTTTCCATCATCAGCTGAACATCTTGAAAGTGTCGAAGTTCCTTATTATCAAACATAAAATCAGGTAAGATTGTTTAATCTACCCTTACCATGTCGTGTGATATCAACGAATTCCACGCGGGCGAAGCCGCGGGCAGAAAGCTAGTTTATAATAAATAACAATAAATAAATATTTCAGACGAATGACACAGAATATCATCTACCAAATATTCGTGTGATCCGCAAATATTTATTTCGCAGTTTATAATACATAAACATACTTTTTTGTTATAAATACATACATATTATACATAGAAAACACCCAAACTCCGAAACAAATATTTGCAGATCATACAAAAATTTGGTCCGACCCGGGAATCGAACCCTAGACCTCTTGGTTAGCAGTTGCATACGCTGACCACAAGACCAACAAGGCAGTATGATATATTACAATAATAAATAAACAACTATTTCGAACATCTTACACACGACATCATCCAGTCCCAAACTAAGCAGAGCTTATATTATTGATTCGACAACTGATATAAATACATAAACATACTTTTTTTGTTGCTTACCTATAGAATACACCTAGACCCCGAAATAAATATTTGCGGATCACACAAATATTTGGTCCTACACGGGAATCGAACCTGAATCCTTACTCAAGCAAAGTAGTCGCATGCGCTACTACTGCCCTCATCATTACGAAATGATGGCTACCAGCTCAGATATTGCGTCTGGAATAGCATTACAAAATAAAAAAATATATAATAACTATTTATAACGTGCTTATAAAATTTTAGGGTTTCCCTATGAACTAACACTGAAAACAGCCAACACCTAAAAAAAAAAAAAAAATTGTGGATCTCATAAACATTTGGTCCGACCCGTGAATCGAACCCGAGGCCTCAATCGCATATGCTACCACAGCGCCACCGAGGCAGTCATATAAAATGAATTTTAATAATCGGTCCACAATTGACAGAGTAATCAATGAATGTACAATAAAAAAAATCATTTAGTTAAACATAAATAATACTCCTTTTTTGAAGTTGGTTAATAATAATTTAAAATATAAAGATTGGTGTGTCTATTCTCAGACCTACCAAATATTATCAAAAGTTACACACAGTCACGTCGTCGTATGTAAACAATCAAATCTCTGTGTGCGTGACAGTGCGTGTGGAGCTAAAAACGAGCGTGCGCTCGCCTTGAATATTCGGAGAACACTGAATTTTTGGATCGCGTGAACTCTGCTTTATTGCAAATTATTTCTCCATACTAAAATGTATGGAACTTTTGCCGCTAAAAATTAATGATGTTTAAGATTAAATTATGACTTTCTGGTGAGAATTAATAGAAACCTTAAATGCTTAATCTCTTTTTTGTACTTTTTTCTTGCAACTAATAAAATATTTATTTCAAATAAAGCAACATAATACTAGATTGATTCCAAACAGAAAAGGTCGATTTCGGTGATTTTAGTCACTGTTGATGATTTTTTTCTCGAAAATAAATAATCGTATTAGTAACTTTATTCGGTTTCTCTATAGATTGATTTATTAAGAAACTGAGATATTTTTTTTACTGTCAAATAATGAATTAATTTGTTTCTCTTGTCATAACCGTAAGTGCTTTTTCGAGCAATTATGGAAACGATACCCTTAAGTTGCAAAATATATAATCTTATAAATAAAAAAATTAATATCGCCACTCTAAGTAGTTATGAAGTAAAACAAAAAGTAAGTACCTGGTTGCATCAACTAAACTACCAAATGACGGAAGACTTGCTTACCTACATCACATAGTGACTGCTTCCTGCATAAATAATATTATCCTATGTTCTCATAACTACACACTTACCCTCCCACACTCACTCTCACTAAACATACATTCCTCTCTAGACACAACACTCACTCACAATACAATCTTATAGGATGTGTACTGTACAATAGTATATATATATATAAATAGTTAGCAACAATACTTTTAGGAGATAAATTAAAAAATGTGTATCTTGATTGCTCCGCACCAACATTCACGACTGTTTGAAAACCTGTGACTATTTAATCCACGACTGAACACTGTCAACCAAAATACAGGCTCTGCCTAGTTTGGTAAACAGTCTCAGTACCTAAAACGAAAAAAGAATGTGTAGCGTCTAAAATTTATGTAAGCACTGTGAATGTATTCTTGTTTTTGTGTCTAATAAACATTTTTTTTTTTTTTTATATTATTGAGTGCAGATAATAATTTTAAAACATGACATTAGAAAAAAAAACTACACTTTTAAAAATAAGAACAAAAGATCCGATTAAAAAAAATAGTTCGTTTAAATTAAGTTTAGAATCAGTGAGATGAGGTCAGCTTCTGTTCATTCATTTATTTTCTGAGAATTTGATTATGTCATAGTTTATTATGTTAATATTTAAAATAGAATGTTGCAAGTGTATGTACATAAATTTATCAGTAATAACTTCAGTAAATTCTAATTAACCATTCTCAGACTTTGTAATTTTGTACAAGAATTCCTTGAATGAATTGTTTAGTATGGTGCAGTATACTATGAATGAATGATTATTAACCAAATTATGACTTTTTGTTCTAAATTTGAAGTATTTCTTTGATGTTTTTTTTAGAGTCTATAGCATTTTGTATTTAAAAGCGTTTTGGTATTTCATAAAAGATATCAATATTGAATGTTGCTAAACGAGGTAAGATGTTTTCACTTCTATATTTACAACTAGCTGAGTTCTGCAATGTTACCTGCGGTTATTGAGTCATGGAGTGAAGCTAGTCTAAAAAAAAATTTGCCTGAGTTACTCGTTACATCATCAGCCATCTGCCAGTGAAAGTCCTGTTAAAATAGGTCCAGCCGTTCCATATATTGCTCGGAACAAACAGACAAACAAAAAATTTTAAAATTTAATTTTGTATGTCAGTACCGTAAATACTTTGATAATTTTGATATTCATTTATTAAAAATTGGTTCTTTGTTATGTTATTACAAACAGACACTCATTTTTTATTTATTTGTATAGACTAGCTAGAGTTCCATTGTTATTGCTGTAAATCGCGGGTAACGCAGTGGGACGAAGCTAGTCTAAAAAAAATTGCCCAATTTACTCCTTACGTCATCAGCTTTCTGTTACTGAAAGTCATGTCAAAATCAGAGATTACTCGGAACAAACAGAACAACAAACATATATATTAACAATTGCTTTTTTGATGTAAATACCTTTTAACTTTCAGAGGCAGTTAGTTAAAAGCTGAGATTTGTTGTTACATACAGACACTTTAATTTTATTTATTTGAATAGATTTATTTCCGACAATCTAATGCATATTAATTTTGCCATTCCAAGTCAAAACTAATGAATAAGTTAAATTTCAATCCCACTTCATTTGTAACAAGTAATTAATCTAATTATATTTTTGTGTCACTTCCAATCGGGTAGTCCGATTTTCATATCACTCAAATTTTTTATTGATACATATTTATTTATTGATACATATTTTTTTATTGATACATAATTTTATATTGATAGGTACTCAGTTATTGATCTAAGTATGTAACAAATAAATTCAAGATTAAAGAAAATCATTACCTGTTACGACCATTGGACCACTATTTATTGATCTATATAAATCTATAGAAATAAATAAAATTGTATTGTCTGTTTGTAATATACAATGAAGTTTTAAACTAAATGCATATCTAAGTATATACGGTACTCATTCAAAGATAGCAATTATTAAAAAAAAAATAGTCTGTAATTGTCTCTTTGTTCTGGATATGCCTTGACAAAACTTTGACTGGTAGATAGCTGCTGACACAACACTTTGCTCCGCAGGTTTACTCGCGGTTTTCAATAATAACCACAGGTAACACCGCGTGAGTCGGCTAGTTCAAAATAAAATTAATATTAGGCTACAGAAATAAGTAGGTAACATTGCAAGTATTTCTAGGCAAATAATTAATGTTCAAATGTATTTGCAAGGTAATATACTGCCTTAGTAACTCAGTTACAAAGTAAATCAAAATGAAGTAAAGTTAAGTAAAAGTTCATGAAGCCACTGAAATCATCTGAGAACTTAAAGAGGTAAAAGTTTATTTTCATTACCATAAAAATAAACAGAGGGCGTAGGTGTCTGACAGAAGTGACTAACGCCCTTCACAAAGTTTTTCTTCAAGCAAGTATGTTTAAAAGAATGATTTAATTCTATTTTCCATAAAATAACTTGACAGAAACATTATATTTCAAAGGATTCATATTGTTTCCCAGTAATGATACGGCCAATGCAGTTTTACGGGATTCATCTCTGAAGTTCATACTGGGATCAATTGGCAATAGAATCCCTACTAGCAATTTAATTAATGTATTCAACTCCGAATGAAAATCGATTCTCACATCAAGGTCGGGACAAGCCGACATTGATGTTTCAGTTTGTTTTGTTCTATCTTTCACTTTCATTTTATTATGGTAACATAACTAAAAAATCAGCTTCAAAAAGGTTTTTTAGCTCGTGAAGATAAATTTTAACAAGGATGATTGACAATGTGACGAATTATGGATTCTTAAAGTTGTTTTTTGCGAGAAAAATATTGAGATGTAACGATGATTTGAAACGAGTTAACTTACTTGGGTTAGCTGACCAGGTCATCATATTACATATCATATCAACAGCCTTTTACAGTTTGGAGGTTGTCCAAAGGGGATTTTAGCTTCCCTACACTGGCTCAAAATAGGTTGGCATTAGATTTAAAGTATAAAGTAAAATCACCTTGGCAGGCGTTAAATATAAAAAAAAGGTTTGTTTTAAGTTTTGCTTTCTTTGCAGTGATGGTGAATTAATTTGTCTGCGTCATTGACCAGCAAGCGTAAAAGGTCTGCTATGTGGTGTTGCCTAATGTGGGTTTAAGATAAATATAGGTATTTGTATGTATGTATACTGTAAACTTCTATTGGTTGAGTTCCCAGTTCACATATATGTCTTGCTATATATTTTACTGATGTCATGTTGAGGTCACCAAATAACTGATGCTAATACTTAGAATTAATTATTATTTATAATTATTTAAAATAATTAAAAATCACTTAAGAATGTTTTCACATTATGATAAGTAATTTTGTTTTTTATCAAATATCATGTGTTCCATTGTTAGTTCATACTTTTTCTATTTATCGATTATTTTAGAAAGTCGAAATTTTGCAGCTACAATGATATTTTTTTTTAAACCGTGACTTAAAAAAGTTAAAGAGAATGTTATCTACTGTCAAAAAAAATTTAAGATACAATATCAGTGATTTATCTATTAGAACTTCTGGCATTATATCATTTTTAGACATATATTCATATATTTAGTCTACTGTTCACATTTTTTAAATGTATCAAATAAACAACTCAGTTGGAACAGATTAGACAGACAGACTACAAGGCCAGACCAGATGTTTGGTCTGGTCAGGCCTTATAGTCTAATTAAGTAAATAAGAATAATTTAAGAGCATTGGTGCATTTAAAAATAAATGACACTATATTTTAAACGAAGTAGCTGCTATAATTGAAAAACGAAGGTATTTAATTAAAAAAAAAATAGAGAAAGTAATTTCTTAAAAAAGTTTCGTTAAAAGTACGAATAGGCAGCAAAGAAATCGACCGATCGAAAAAAAAGTAAGCCATAAATTTAAACATCAAAGATGCGGTTTACGTGTCAGCAAGTAAATGAGCGTATCATCGGAAGGTGAAACCGTTAACTGGGCTACAATTAGGAAATGTATACATTCTAACCTCTGCGTAACTCCGGTTAATGTGCGGAGCCAACTCTTTGAGCGCCACGGACAGGTCGTGGATGTCAATCTTCCCATTTCCATCGGTGTCTAATTTAGAAAAAAGTGTTTCTAATCTTTCTTCGTCTTCTTTTGGCAATTCCTCTAGCTCCAAAGGTGGATGACACTGAACCATGGTGTCTGAAGTTAACGTTAGTGCCGCTCGTTGAATAACAATATAATATTATTTCATATGATGTATAAATATACATAACATAAGTCTAATTGAATAACGTAAAAATATTCATTTTTATAAAAAATTATTGCACTCGGTTTCCTTCCAGTCGTTTTGACAGCAACTTGCTGCCGCACTGCTACACACACTCACACCCACAAATGTAAAACTTGCAAACTCGAGTTCCACAAATCGACATGCAAAGTTGAATTTCGAAAAAATATAGAAATATAAACCTTATCTTTCTGGTACTAAAACTCATTAAAACTGCAGGCTGTCATCCAACGCTACATTTGTGTGGTCTCGTTTCACTCCACGAGAGCTTGGAGTAACGCCATCTATCTCGTATTAACAGAAATGAAGTAAGACCGCGAAATATTGATTTGATTACATCAAGGAAAAAGTTTACAACTTCTGTAATAATTTAATTTACATGATAATTCATAAGATATCAATTATGCAATCCTGTCTATTTTACTGTAACAATCTGGCACTTAAATTACGAAATAAATACATATTGTGATTTTCCTAGGTAGATTTTTTTCTATGTGTGGAAATGTAATAAACATTGGTAAAAGTAGTAGATTAAACAACTAAAAAAGATTTTTAATTTTTTGTTAATTTGATTCGATAAATTTGAAGGTAAATATAATGTAATAAAAAAAAAATTTAAGTGCCAATTTTGTTTCAAACTTTTGAACAAATAGTTTTAGGTCGTACTAACAGATGTCTCTAGGTGTATCAATATTTGGTTTCTTTAATGTAAAAATGTGAAAAATAGGTAAACCTAGATATCGAGGCGCCTGGGGTTGACAAATGAGACCTGATCTCTCACCCTAGCAGAATTAGGCAGGGGTGGATACGTGATGCGCTATGGAGCGCTAGAAACGGGAAATCGTAATTCTCTATAAGAAGGGGTCATCTGCAATTGGAATCTATTGGAACTCAGGTTCAGTCTCAGGACGGCGTGCAGATTTTGGTCGGTTCGAGTCCGACATAGTCTGAAACTGACAAAACTGTTGGTAATCGTGGCGGCTTTGACAAAAATGTAATGAGACCCCGTGTCAACTATTTTAAGATAAAATATATTTAATGGGGAACTAGTCATCGGTATGAATGAATGTAAGTTAATAACCTACGGTTTATTTGGTAACCATTTAACATAGTCTGATGTTTACCCTTCGAGCATTGGTATCACGATTTTCGGGTAATAATCTACTGAGTCCTGGTTGTCCTGCTTACCTTCACGTATATTTGATGATCTTGCTGAAAAGAACTGACAACCAGTCTTCTATTTTCTTTATATTTTCTATTGAGCCCCCACAACATTCATCGCAATCTTTAAACTTTCGTAAGGTATTCCAAAGGTGTTTAGAATTCAGAGTTTAATTGCACACAATCTTTTTTTTCGTTTTATTTGTTTGGACAACCCCCGCAGTCTCGAGGGACTTTAGAAATTTAAATGAAACTGAACACCCAGACCCAGCAAAAGAATTTGTACATCACACATATATTAGCAATAAAACAGGGCATCTAGATTAATATAAAATTATTATATTATTTATTATAGAGGGATAGGGATAAACTACGAAAGACAACATGCAAAGAGAAGGAAAACTTGAAACCAACCCTATACCAGCCCGTCTGGCCAGCGTGGTATAGTAGGCCAAAACCTCCTTTTTAAGGAGAGGCCTATGTCCAGCAGTGGACTGTTGAAGGCTGTTGATGATATTATTTATTAAACAGATGGGTGAAAATAACATAGTATAGACATACCTGTTTATATCTGGCAACTCAGTAGCTATGCCAGGAAAGAAATGACAACCCAAGGTTTGTAAATTGTTTAGGCTGCATACTTTCAGTTGATATATAATTTATTTGCATGCACAATTATATTGCTATTTGTAACAAATTACTTGTTTGGTTTTTGCTGGGGTAACGCACATCACAGTTCACACGCTACTATGCGTGCGTTACCCCAGCAAAAAAAAAAAAAAAATGGGCCTTAGAGAGATAAGAGTATAACAGAAAATTAGTGTGTTCTGAGGTGTAATTTGTTACAAATAGCAAAATTTGTGCATTGATGTAGTTCTTTAAAAGTTATTCGACAAAAACACTTTTTGCTGGAGTAACGTTTCAAACGTAACCCCAGCAAAAAAAAAATTTTTTTAACGTTTTAGACCCAAACGAAATACATGAATACATAGCCTTTGTTCCGTATTAAATGTTAGCAAACAGCAAAATTTGTGTGAGCTGTGGTTCTTAAGTTATTGACAATTTTGCTGGGGCAATATTTTGGGCTTGTCTAGAACTTGAAAATGACTGAACGCAGAAAAAAATACCAGCGATAGACCTTCATTTGCTTAAATTTGTTAAATCATTCTTTTTTAAATTGTTTAATGAACACCGATGTAATAAAATGGTTTTGAAAATCAGAAAAAAACTGTTTTGCAAGGAAATCAGTATACTTAAAATCAAATAAAAAACGTTAACATATAGCCATGGTTTACATTACAATGCCTGTAAATTTGGATTAAGTAACTATAAGCAATATGAATATATACGTAAATATTATAAATTTTAAATGGTATATTTAAGTCATCGAATACGCAGTTCCTATAAAACAAGGAAACGTGGCAAACTCAAGTATATTTAAGTATATCATCAACAAACAAGCCTGTAAATTTCAGCTATCAATCACGAATATTATAAAAGTTAAACGAATATTAAGGCATTATAAATGTAAACCATGGCTATATGTTACAGCTTTTTATTTGATTGTAAGTATACTGGTTTCCTAGCAAAACAGTTTTTTTCTGATTTTCAAAACCATTTTATTACATCGGTGTTCATTAAACAATTCAAAAACGAATGATTAAACAAATTTAAGCAAATGAAGGTCTATCGATGGTATTGTTTTCAAACTTCTGCGTTCAGCCATTTTCCAGTTCTAGACAAGCCCAAAATATTGCCCCAGCAAAATTGTCAATAACTTATGAACCACAGCATACACAAATTTTGCTGTTTGCTAACATTTAATGCGGAACAAAAGCTATCTTTTCATGTATTTCGTTTGGATCTGAAACGCTTTAAAAATTTTTTTTTTGCTGGGGTAACGTTTGAAACGTTACTCCAGCAAAAAGTGTTTTTGTCGAATAACTTTTAACCTACTACATGCACAAATTTTGCTATTTCTAACTAATTACTCCTTAGAACACACTAATTTTCTGTTATACTCTCATCTCTCTGAGGCCCAATTCTTTTTGCTTTTTTGCTGGGGTAACGCACGCTTTACTATCCGCAGTGTCTCACGTTTTTGTCAATTTAGTTCTGCTACCTACATGTTCCCTACTACCAACAAAACAGCAAATATGTCTTCTACTCACCGCTAGATGTCGTCAAAGTTCCCATTTTCCCAAAATCGGAACATTCCTAGTTGCAACTAGTGAAAACATATTTCCGTTGGTAATAAGGTAAAGTTTTTTTTTTGTATTTAAAAAAAAAGACAATTCCCGCATTAGGAATATAACTTCATGTATCGCGAGGGACTTTACAAACATAAATGAAATGGACACAAAGAACACCCAGACTCAGAACAACAAAACACAAAGTATTATCCTACGTGGGAATTGAACCCATACTTGGCGCAGTATGAAACGGCGTGGGACCGCTTAAGCCGGAGATTGGGAATGATTGAGAATTGATATTATTTGAATTTTCGCAAAAAGTATTCTCTCATGGTCCAGTGCCAGTTAAAACAATCACCGAGGGTAAGCCACAACGGCACGGTCAGTACCTGGATGGGTGACTGTCAGTGGCATGATACTATGAACGCCTCCCTGATTCAGAGGTCACGTTAAGCAGTCGATCCTGGTTGTTATCATAGGATTGTGTAAAGATTATTTGAGGGCCTTCAAGACTATTAAAAATATCCAACGGCAAGATTGTCTTGACTCGCCAAAGTAGGCGTATGGCCTTAACCCTCTCCTGAGAGGAAATGTGACCCCCCCAGTGTGAGTTGTTGATGATTGATATTAATAAATATTTCAGACATCTTACACACAATTATGGGTTACTAAACAACTGATATAAATACATAAACATGTTTTTTTTTGTAAATACATACATAGAAAAACACCTTTAATTTTTAATTTTTAACCTTTTAATTTAATTTTGATTCTACACATGCCTTCCATCCATTTCCAATACTTAGTGCTAGAAAGATGTAACTTTTTATGGATATGTGTTTTTTCACGTCGACAAAGTGCTATTTTTTTTATTTTGGGTTTGCTCCTCTACTCGCAAAGTGGGGACGATTTCTTTTTCTCGCGAGTCTATTTAAAAAATAGCCTAAGAACATCTTACAACATCAGATATATGCCAGTAAACGTCCAGTCATAACCAGTCCAGCAGTTCTAGAGACTAGCCGGTACAAGCAGAAAAGCAGATTGACAGAGAACGAACATTTTAAAAACTCCTTTTAGGGTTCCATAGTTCATGACTTATAGAATAAAGTGAGGGTGGAGACTACGATTAAGCAATCATACGCCCTGCGGCACTGGCATACACAGGATGAATGCGTGTTGTCCAAGACTGGAATAGTTAGCGCTTTTTGTAGTTGTAGGATAAAGCTTATAAGTCTGATAATAATAGACATATATAAGGAGAATTAAAAATTAAAAACAAATCATAATTGCTTTCCCGCCAATTAGAAACTTTTATTGTCAATGGTACTATAATTAATGCGAATATCAACTGCATACCGTTTAGTTTTTTTTTTTTGCAAAGGTAACCAAATAAATAAAAAGTGACTCACAAAATCGGTTACCTACATGATATTTGGGGTGCTCAAACCAACGACAATAAGTCACATTGAGGAATATTGTCACGTAGCTGATGATGACATGAATATAATAGACCGTCACCCTATTAAACTTCAATAAATTCACTCTATAACAAACATATTTCGCTAAGTAGGTATTTCATACGCTGTCACTATTTCATATAGCCATTTCGCGGTGTGTGTGAAAGGGATAGAGAAGTACATTTGTCAAAAGCTGAAGCAACTGTCGTCGGATTTCAACCAATAAATCCGTGAGGATGGGATAGCTATTATGTCAAATATGACAATACACAAATTGACGCGGCCGAAAGTCTATAAACTTTAGAAGTTAATACGTGGTTGCAGTTAATTCTGAGTAATGTATTGTCAACTTTATTAGTATATGCTTTAAAGTCGAAAGTAGTTGAAGGCGAAATACATTTTGTGCTATTGTAATTTAAACCTTTTGAGTTTAAAGATTGAGTTGATATTGTAGGTAACTTTTCAGCTATTGTTGAAAAGATGAACCGCCAAAAAAATTGAAAAGGGGGTGAACAAAAGCTCATAAAAGATGGAGATTAATCGGGATTTGGGTACAATAACACACATGCCATGGTTGATGGGCTCGTCTGTTTGTCACTAACAGTGTTATATGGGGCTATGCGAGTAATTATTATAGCCAATGGTTGAAATACGGGGCCGGAATAAACCGTTTCGTGCTGATCAACTTATCACTTGCTATAACTAGTTAATTGTTTTTTTAGCAGCTACTCCTTATATCATCAGCTATCTGCTATTAAAATTTCTGTCATTATCGGTTCACCCTTTCCAGAGATTAGTCGGAATAAACAGACAAAGAGATACCTACGCAGACAGACAAACTTACAAAATTGGATTTCCTAATGTAAGTATAGATAACAGTCGTACAGTCCCCAACCCCCACTCGGCCCGCGTGGACACGCATGGCCTTAACCCTCTTCTGAGAGCAGAACTGAGCCCAGCAGTGGAGCATTATGATGTATCCCTTCGACTCATGGGGTCGAAGGGATGTATCGGGAGCCAGTTCGATTAAGGACTCGGAGTTTCGCTTTCTATTCTATTTCTATTTTATTTCTCTATTCTCGTTTCATTGTCTGATATTATGTTTTGATCACGTCACTGAGTGACATTAGTCAATAAAACAAGAGAATGCAGAAATAGAATTGAGAATGGAAAATTAAAAACGTTTGTAAATTGGCTTGGGGGCAGATCTCGGCTTTGAAGCTGACTTCACTCCCCTGGGGGAGTGGGGTGCGGCGCTGTAAGAGGGACGCGGCAATTCATGCCGGCTATACGGAACGATAAATCGTAACAGTTTATCTGTGCAGATCGATTTGTACAAATGTATCTATCATCGAAAATGTACAACGTTTTCTCATACACGAATTTTTCGTAAATTAGATGAGTCTTAAAACTTAACACACGCTTTTAAACTAAAAAGTAGAAAATAATTGTAATTTAAAAAGCGTGGGGCGACGTTATTGATATATTTTCAGAAGGCACACCCCACGCTTTGTTACATTAAAATAATTTTTATATATAATAAATATTATTTAACAATTTTTTTTAAAAAAGACTAATTTGTTTAAAAAAAATTTTTTTAGTATTTTTTTCAAATTTGTATATTAATTGTCATCAGTCCTCGATAAATCTACAAAGTTTTTAACGAAATCTGACCGATTAAAGTGGGTCAAAATCGCACACAAAGGAGTTGGTTATAAACATACAGGTGAACTTAATATAAAGCGTGTAAAAATTCAATCACTTTCCATGAATACATAAATAAATCTAAATCGCGCAAGTGAAGTTTTCACAAGCGCTGAGTATTTATTACCATAAAATGTTCAAAAAACGTCTGGGCCTTTCTTGTCGTGGTAAGCATGATTGAGCACATGCGTAAATTGGACATATGACTAATACAGTAATTGAGATGAACCACCCTAGGCCGGGGATGGTTATGACCGCGACATGAATGACCTCGCGATGGGTCAAGTGCGTGTCAGGCCACGCATAGAATAGGGTTCCGTTGGCACCCATAATATATATTTAAAATCGTGTCCTATAGATTATTGTTATGTTTACTTATAATCTCTTTATTTTTATACGAAGTTTCCCAAGTGAGTGCATTTTACAAGTTAGGCCCCTTTATTCAACTTTAAAGCACAATCGGACAAGGAAAATCGGGCTTCTCTCCGCCCCTCTAAAAGTAAAAATCTAAAAAAAACATGAAATTAGTCCATATATTCAACTGTCTAGGCAAACTAGAGGTTTTGATAACCTTTTTATTTCAGGAGTTATAGGGGCCTAACTTGTAAATTACCATCACTTGGAAAACTTAAGAAATACAAAAATAAAGAAACATTACATAAACATAACAAGTATCTATTGGATACGATTTTAAAATTTATCATCCACTATGGGTGACTACGGAACCCTATTTCATGCGTGGCCTGACACGCACTTGGCCAATCTGTTTTTATATTCTAGGACTATTACTAATCTTGAATATATACTGATAAATAAATAGTTGAACTATTAGTACTAAATGCATTTGAAAGAATATATGGTACTAACATAAAAAAAGGGAATTTAATAAAAAAATGTGTCTGTCTGTCTGTTCTGTGTTACGGCTAATCCTGGAACGGCTTGATTGATTTTGACGGAAAATTCACTAGCAGATGGCTGATGTCATAGGGAGTAACCTTTGATTATATACATGTCTAGATGGAGTGTTGCGCTGCATTCGCAATAAAAATAACAGGCCAGATTTGAAGTGCTTGTGTGCGTATTACACACACATGCAAGCGTTGCCTACGGGCGCGCGCATGACGTGGAAGCGTTCTGAGTGATACCAGCCCTTGAATGTTTTCCATAAAAGTAGGGAAAATAATTGTGTATTGATTTTGATTTGTATTAAGTTTAAAGTCAGTCAATATGTATTAGAGTTTTTGCTTTTGAGTTACTAGGTAAAATATATGTTGGTGAAAAAGGGAATTGCTATTAAAGCTTATCTATTCTTAATACTTAACAACAATTTGGTTAATATCAACAAATTATATTTAATTTAATTACTATATTTTTAACTAGATGTTCCCCGCAATTTCTCAAAATCATGTTTTTATATCGTTCTCGTTAAGAACTCAAAGAAATGTATCTTCCGATTAGTAAAAGAATTTTCAGAATCGGTTCAGAAATTCCGGAGATTAGCGCGTTCAAACAAACAAACACTTACTTTCATTATTAGCATCCATGGAGCGGCAAAATCGACACGCATATCAGATTTTAAATAAAATAAACAATATCTACCACCTTAGATTTAAAAAATTATACTTTATAAACATAATATATGATATGTATTATCCAGCACTTTTATATAATATTACACGAAATATACTTTTTCGATCATGATTGAACAATTTGTAAATTGGCTAACACTCACATGGGATAATCAAAGGGAGTAACTTAGGTTTTTTAGACTACCTTATAAATATTCAAAAGAGAAATTAAAAAATTTCCTTAAGTACCGTACCTACATACTTGTATACATATTATGCATTTAGTTGATAACTATTAATTTGTTATTATTTAAATTGTATTTATTTGTATAGATAATAATAACTTAGGGTGCGGTTAAAGAATTACCACTTATGAAGTAAGCTAAACTAAAGTACATAGTCGCATTTTTAGGGTTCCAAAGTTTATACTTTCGTCATCTCCATCCGTCCTCGACTTACCGTCGGAACTTGCATGGATGAACACCATAATTTTTAATAAATTATTTAATGTGTCGTACTCGCTTTTGACGCCACGCGTGCAACCTAATAATGTCGCGCGCAGACCTATTTTTAGCGGTAAATTAAAATTATAAGTAATGGAGATAAAGTTCCGGGAGTACGGAGTATTTATTGGAAATTTCCTCCTCGTACAGAATCTTTTTTTGAAATTTCTCAAATATTAATAGTTTATGAAATATTGGCAAAAAACTAAATGCCATTTTTTTTCATCTTTAATTGTTTATAACTTTTGCAATTTTTTATTTATGTACTAATACACGCTTTTAGCACATTTTTCTAGCCGTCATTCCGGATTCAATGAGCTATAGCACATAATTTTAAGAGCAGTATCTCTATTTTGTACCATTTTCAACTTGTCGACTAGACTACATTAGATAGGTCTTATGAAAACATTAGGTTTCTAAGACGATTTTTGATTTGGTGTCCTTTTGCGAGTCATTCCACTTTAAAGTGCATTTTTACTTTAAGGCTCAAAAAGTCTGGAAAAATTCGTGGTGGTAACTTTGAAGGAAAACTATAACGGATTAGATAACGTTGTTGGTTCAGGAGTTATAGAGGCTTAACTTGTAAAATGCGCCCACTTGGAAAACGTCATACAAAATTCAGGCATTAATACGTAAACATAACAATTATCTATTGGATACAATTTTAAATCCACATACCATTATAGGTGACTGAGGAACCCTTTAATGTGCGTGGCCTGACACTCATTTGGATTTTTATTTTCGTAAAAATAGGGCGTCCCCTCCTCTAAAGGCGAAACAGCTGGTTTAAAAAATCTCGAAAATTCATGATTGTAGTCCATACGATGAACTCTTAAGGAAAACTATAACGGCTTACATGACTTAGTTAGTTCAGGCGTTATAGAGGACTAGCTCGTAAAATGCGCTTACTTGGAAAAATTCATTGAAAATTAATGCATTACCGGTGACTGAGGAACCTATACTATTGTAAATGTTTGATTTTTTGGCAGCTCAATATACAAGCGTAGCTTAGTTTGGGTGCATCCAGCAAGTGTTGTAAATTACAACTTTTTGTTGTTAATTACAATTTGTAATTATTGTACATGTACTTAACTTGAGTAAATTATTATTATTTGTGCATTTGTTTATCTCGTACTTGAAATTTCGGTATTTTGAAAACCACGGGCCTAAACTAATGCATGCATTCGAATTTATCTGAAATGAGCTGAATCCCACGGTGTTAAAGCATAAAACTTTCAATCGGGAAGATGGTTTTAAATTATCTACAGCGTGGAATCCAGTGTTAAAAAACATACCACCTCGCTTTTCTGCGCAGTCGGTTAAACACCAGAATAGGGACTCATCGGTTTGCTTACAGAATAGGGACACTGTTAATGTAGTATGCGACGGTACATGGCGAAACAGAAAATATCGAAAATGTGCGGGTGGATGAAGAACCTTGTAGTTCACGGATTCGACGACGGAGGGCGTGCACCGATGAGCCAGTCAGCCTGTGACCACGGCCTGTGCAACCTGGTCGAAACGTTAGGCTATCAGAGGTATGTAATACCTTTATTAAGTGATCGCGTTAATTCTCGTAAAAATAATATTTATTATCATGGAACGCGAAAGTTTAAAAGTTAGTATAGAAATCATCTCAAACAATCCTATCATTTTCTATCGGTATATAAGGAAGTCTAAATCGCGCTAGTAAAGTTTTCGCAAACGCTGACGTTTAAATTAAAACCCGTGTGGTTTCGATGTGGTTTCAATAAAAAAAATACTACCCCTATGGTGAGTAGATAGTTTAACCACCTGTAACTAAACTTAAATATACTTAATACGTTTTTTAAGACATTTTTAAATTGCTACGCCGCCCCTACAGGTTGTAGCGTAATGATATATAGACTAAAGCTGTCTTCGAGAACTGGGCTATCTAACACTGAAAGATATTTTCAAATCAGACTAGTAGTTCCTAAGATTAGCGCAAACAAACGAACAATAAAGTCTTCAGTTTTTTAATATCAGTATGTGTATAAACTCTCCTGAGGTAGTATAGCCACGCTGGTTTCATTACGAACGGGCTAGCTTTATCTAAGCGGTACGACCCTCTCACAGAAGGCCAATCTAAAACAAAAGCATTCGTGCCTTAGTATTCTTTAGTGAATGTGAGACCCGAGACCCTAGTGATGCAGTAATGTCACACAATAGGCCGCCATAGTGTGGGTCACCATCAAATTCAAGTTTTTGTTTTTTAATAGGAAATTCCTAATAGCAGACTAATTCCTAATAGTTTGGAAGTTTGGCGGTGATTCACGCCCTGCCTCGGAGAACACATAAAGCCGTCGGTCCCGGTTGTCATGAACATCTATGGCAATCGTTATTGGGAATTCAGTTGACCTTAAATTTACTGACAACTAGTTCAACCTTCGAATTTTAGTTCTCCTTACCGCGGAGTGGGAACGTATTCCCCAAGAAACCATAAAAGATATACTCACTAGCATGCCCAGACGAATGCAAGCCGTGATTTCAGCAAGAGGGGGTCACACTCAATACTAAACTTTTATCTGCTTTTAATGTATTCGATAAAAACAAAGAAATTAACGCGTTTCATTTTTATTCAGCGATCAGGTACAATAATAGTGTTTTGAGCTTAAACATTATTTCTTAATAATTTAATCAAAATGTTATGATTAAACTGATGAAAACTATTCCTTCCTAATTAATTTATAAAATACTGAGGATAACAATACCTAAAATTGTCAAACAAACAAATAGTAACTATAAAATAGTTATTTGCTTAAGTGCCCGGTTTTTTTTGCAAAAGAGTCGTGCTTTCCATCAGGTAGAACACAGCAATTAAACTATATATTATAAACATATGTCCAATATTAATAGTATACACTTCTTTTGTAGATATTGTGATTCTATTAGTTTAGGCATACTACACAGCGCTTTGCTTCATCTAATAGCCAACTTTGCAATATTAGCTTCTAATTGAATGTATATTTTCATTTCATACCCAAGGGAAAAGAAACCCTACATAACTCAATAAAACAATTACTCGGCTCTAAACATTTATTATGAAATATTACTGCAAAAATTTAATGTATTTTAATTTTCAATTCGAATCATCCCATCCCCGTCCACAGCTGCCGAGATGTTCCCAAATGGCGCCTATCATCCCGATCTTGGGCAGTCCGCGTCCATCCGCTTCCAGTCAGCTCAAATAGGTATTTAGATGGAATACACATAATTATTAAATAAACATTTAGATAGATATTATGATTTTAATGATACGAAATCTTTACATATCAATCATTGTAATTATGGATACTACATATTCAGTAACTTAGTATACATAAGTACCTTTCATTCGACAACAATTTGTCTGTAATAAGCATATTATTAACATTTTTCTAATACAATGACTTAATTTAAAAGTAATACAGTATTTTGACTAGATTAATATATATTAAAACTTTTTGTCTTACTATCTAGTGATATTTATAGTTAAATATATACAACTAAAGTCCTATATATTATTTATGCATATTATGTTTCTGGTAAACCAAAAACTACGTTAAATATTAAGGTAGGTAGGTAATAAGTCTAATAAAAATAGCTCACTATAGACTTCTATTAGTATACTATACTAAGTAGTCGCTAAATATCATAAAACAAAGTTCTCTGATGCGTCTGTCTATTCGCGATAAACATAAAACTACTACACCGATTTTCATGATGTTTTCAGCAATGGATAAACTGATTCCCAAAGAAGGTAGTATATGATTTGTTAAGTTAAAATGTTTTTTAAATAAGATCTACCCGTGCAAAGCAGGAGCCCATAGGTACATAAAAAGCCGATACATTTAGTTACTACAGCGACACCCATCACTGAAAATCACATCAAAATAGGGCTAGTATTTTTGGAGATAAATGCTTTCAACAAGCATCCTATCTGGCCAACCTCATATACTTTCTACGTACTGTAAAAATATTATACTTAGGTTAACAATAATGAAGTTGGGTCCTAAAGAAAGTATACAATTATGGCAGTGGGCGACTCAACATTTTACATAACAATAATATGCATGTAATACAATTTCTACTTATTTAGACTAACGCTACGGACTGCTGTGCTATCTGCGATTAATGTTTAAAGGTACATTACGTAAATAGTGGATAAAAATAAAAATAACAATTGTTGATACTAAATTTTTACAGAAAACATAAATTCCACTTGGTTTAAGTAACGTTTTACCACAGAATACATAATACGTGCATACATTTTTTTTATGACCTTATTACCTACACGATATTCTTATGTATAAAATATATAAATGGTTTATTTAGATATAGAAAAATCACTTGCACTTATCACTTCAAACACTGAGTTTGCCACTGTCGTTGGTATGTCGAAAATTAAATACGTGCATAGACAATACATTGGTAATATATGTAAGATGTGGCTTTTTGCACGTTATCCTTTAGTATTTGTAGTGCGAAATTGCCGTTAAATTTCACAAGCACATAAGTATTGACTTCAATCATGTTGTTTGGTCATAGCAAATGTTTAGTCCCAATGTACATATCGCAAATAACGCGATCTATGGGTATATCTCCGACAGTGGCACGGAAGAAAGGCTCGACGATCAGACGCGCACTCACATTATTCATTTTTGTGATCAGTCCCATTAAGCGGCTCATTCGTTCAGGTTGATGAGGGTAGGCTCGTTGCACATACTATAACAAACAATAAAATAGAATCAATTGTAGTTAATTTAAATATATAAAGCTGTTTGTATTTAGAAACGGTTTTACTAAATTTTGTGCTATATGCAAAAAATGGTTTACAGTATTTCAGAAAACAAAGGTTTTCCAGTCAAGGGTGTACCTAAAATCTGATATATAGTAGGGCAAACTTAGTAAATTAAATAATATACCATATATCATTGTAAAAAAGAGGATTGTTATAGGAGTATATAAATAAATTAAATTGAAGTATTTGTTTGTATTTTCAATTAAACAGAAATTTAAATGAGAATAAATTATTATACGGTAGTTAATCAAAAAGACATTTTTAAAGCTTTTGTCTGTCCATTTGTTTCGGCTAATCCTTAGAACAGTGTTGCCTACATTAACGGGACTTTCACTGTCACTGTGCAACAGATGTCATCAGCTATCTGCTGAAGTCTCTTGCTGCTGATGGTAAATTACTTCTGCTTGGTAAGTATTTCGATTAAAATTACTACAAACTAGTTTTTTTTTTTAGGGTGCAGGCCCTATCCTAATACCAGCGCTGCAGTCACTCTGACTACAGCAATATGCTGAGATAGGCGCCTTTTCTGGCATAGCACAGGGCAGAATATTGCTTTTGTTCCATATCTGTATTTAAACCGTGTATTGCTTTGCCCAGTATATGTCAGAATAAACACGTTTTCTTTCTTTCTTTCTTTCTTTTTACTAGTGGCTCTGTCGAATATCGCGGCCTGTGGCTTTCCACATTTCACCCTTGGGTTGTACTTATGTAAGGAGCTGGGAAAACATATATAAATAACATCTCAATTTAAACTATTCTGCTATTTAATTTTTGATCAAGGGTACATAAATAACGAAATTAGTTTATTTCAGAATCTTACCGTAGCTAATATGTTTTTTTGTTGTTCTAGCGTTGCCATAAGCATCTGTGGGTAGATCAGTTTAGATAGAAAATTACTCAACGATACTTCATCGAATGTAAACCTGAACAGCAAAAGAATTCTAAGAGTGTAAAATTCGAAAAAATCAGGCCGTACTATAAAAACTTCAGACAAGAATGTTTCGAAAGCCTGCAGATCATTAGGGGTACAAGACTGGCTGCGTAAATATAGTGGTATGTTTCTTGGAAACATGAATTGTGCAGTTCCAAGTAAAAACATGTCCTTCCAGCTCTCTCGAAGTAGGATATACCTATCGGGAACGGGCATATTAGAGAAAGCTACACTAGCCCTCGCGAACTTGACATTCAAAAAGAGCAACCGAGCGCCAGCTTCTTTCATGCAGTTAGGGTCTGTTGAACATAAATAAGTTTCGTTTTCCGCGAGTGGAAGAGGAGGCGTCATTGCATTGACAGGTATGAGAGGCACGGGTGCTATTGGCCTTGTTGGGATAGGTGGCGATTCTGGTTGCGCTAAAGGCAGCACTATTGGTGGACGGAGAGTTTGCGTTACGGTGGCTGTAGCTGGTTCTCTGTAGAGTTGATTCATCTGACGGGTGATTGTTGAATGACGTGGGCCACGCTCATGTTGTACAGCTGTAACAATGTAATATTATGTCATCCTTTGAGTTTCAATGATATGCACTGTATGCCTAGTGGTTTAGTGGTCCCCACACCGCTTTCTACTGCGTAAGGGGTTGTAGGTTCAGACTCCATACAGACATACGAGACAATAGTTTGTGTGATTTATAAATTGATTTTGTATGATCTGCAAAAGATGAAGATGAGTCTGTATGTATCCGTTTCATGTATGTTTGAAAATTTTACTGCAACATGTACATTCCTAATGAGGGAGTTGTTTTCAGAAAACAGAAGGTTTTTTTATATTGAAGCCTACCCAAGTGACCGGACTCCGAGAATCCCCTGACCCCTACTCCTAGAATCCAGGAGTAGGGGTCACCATCCTCATTGTAAGGGTCGCAATGCAGCATGGTGACCCATACCCATGACGGATTGGTCTGATATTTCTGCATCACTCTCCCGGCCTCCGGAAGCCGGAAGAATAATGTAGAATGATTGGGCCAGTTACTAAATAAAAGCCGATACATTAATTAGTAATCAATTGATTTTTAATTGCGGAAATGGGTTGTATTTTTCTTACTATGTAGGTAGGTATAGATATAGGTAAAAATCAAACATATAGAAATATGCAAAACAAAAAAATAATCTAAATGATAATTATCTAAAAAAATACAAATGTTCTCAGTTCTAAAAAGTCTAAAAAACATAATTTGTGTCAAGCAACATGATTATATAGAATTGGGTGATAGAATCATGTGTAAATGTTACGTTTATTTAATTGGTGCAACTAATAATGATAATATCAATGTTTACCTCGTTTCCATATGCTACGAGACAAAAAAATATTATGTCTGTCAGTAAATACCTCAGCAACGACTTCTAGATGAGACCTGTTTCCAATCTCACATTTTTCATGATGAATTATTTTTACAGAGTCGCTTCCCCCGTCTTTTCGCTAAGATCCTTGATTCTAATGCAGTCCAGATTGAATGATTCAAGAGAAAGCTTTACATGTATATGTATAATACATACAAACTATATGAGAGGAAATTCGGAAATTTATAAGACTTAAGTGCGAAGCTGGTCCGTGTCGCTAGAATGAAAATAAAATATTACCATCTCTGTTCATTCCAACTCGTAGACACTTAGTCAGTCTACAAGCTCGGCATTGGTTCCTATGGATCTTGTCAACTAGACACTTGTTAGGAGTTCTTGATTTGCACGTGTATCGGCGATCACGGCGAACAGACCGTTTGAAGAAACCTGCGCACCCGTCGCAGGCAAACACGCCGTAGTGCTTACCTGACGAGTTGTCTTGACAGACAGTGCATGGCACGTCGTACAGGATGCGGCCTGGTGGAAAAGAACATCTTGTTAATACCTTCTCGTGGACTTAAAAAATTGCAATCGTGGTTGTTGGTTCGATTAAATCAAAGCGGCATAAAAATCCGATACTAAGCCGTTGTATGCGAGTGAGATTTCTGTGCATGTAACGCTTTCTTCTTAGAGTGAGGGGGCTCTAAATTAACTGCAAACCTAACAAAGAATAGTAAGACTTGCATTGAATGTAGGTAATATTAGGAACCTGGTACACCTAATAGCAGGTCGTTGTTAGTAACTTCGCGAAGTCAAATACTCGTTTTCTTCATTTGATAATTTATGAACATATTGTACTAGCGACAACGCTGACGTTTATAGAGTAAAATACATAACGTCTATTGTCAGTACTGTTCAGTTCAAGAGTTGTCTTGGCCGCGGAGAATAACCGAGTTTGACATTAAAATTTAAGTATCATCGCAACTCGAGTTCAGAATAATTTAAATTCCATTTGTTTCATTTGCCTCTCCACACAAACGAAAGAAAGATATAAGTATAAAATAAATTATTAATGATTCGACTAAACAGAGCATCGTGCTTTAAATAATAAAATGGATGGCGATGGCGATTTTCGATGTGTTGTGTAAATAAAATTGTGTTGAGTGTTGAATATAATTAAATTTATTTAAACTTCTTCTACTTGCTATGTGAAGTTTTAAGAATGACACAGAGTGTTAACAGTAACTAACAGAGCAAACTACATGGTTAACACCGCTATTAACAGAAGGAAAACTTGAAACAAAGCCTACACTAAAACTATCTGCCCAGCGTGTTAGGTATAATAGGCCAAAACATTGTTTATAAGGAGAGGCCTATGTCCAGCTATGGGTTATTTAAATCTCTTGATGTCTCGCTTTAATAGCTCAATACGATAAATAAGTTTTACTACAAAATTAGATAACTTGTATATACCTAGAATACAGGCTAGATCGAATGAATAAATACCTATATCTATACAAATGAATAAAATCGCAGTGTCTGTCTGTAATATTAAAATAACTGATTTTACTAAAAGCACCTATACACGGTATACATATATGTCAAAATATATTTTTTTACAATTTTTGTCTGTCTGTTCCGGGTAATCTCTGGAACGGCTGGACCGATTTCGAAGGGACTTTCACTGGCAGATAGCTGATGATATAAGGAGTAACTTAGGCTACTTTTTTTAGATTAGTTTCACTCCGCGGCGTTGTAAAAGATAAAAATAGAAAACCTAAAACTTGGTTTTTTGAATTTTTCACATAAAATTTGAGGTTATGTGAAAAAAGTGTCTTTTATTACCTACAACTTTGCCCTTTAACTTTTTTCTATAGGACTTGTAGTTTATCCGGAAATCGCGATAAGCCATTTTTTTCCTCTCCCCATTCCCGACCTCAGATCGCCCGTAAATTATTTTTCTTTTAATTTTTATAATATTCTCCTCCTTTTACAATGGGTTTCATCCTACTATAATTTATGTTCACTTTTTATTATTTTAAGAGGCTTCTACCCTACGGTCTAGAAAGTCTTCAAATTAAAAGCCACTTAACGACATCCTTACAAATGTTAAAGCTTAGTTATTACAATAAATCGATATGACGACATATGATCGACATGAAGAACTAGATTTCATTTTTTTTAATATGTGTTAGCCCAGTTTTATCACTCAATGATCAGAAGGAGCAGAGTATCAATGAAAAATTGACCTAGTTTTAATTTGTAAACTTATCTGTAAATTTTGCGTGCTTCCTATGCTTGCCGTACTACGCAAGTAGGTAATTGAGAAAGTAATGCATAGTTAAGAACTCACTTATTAAACACATAACTACATCAATTGGTGGCGTAAGTCGATGGATACCACACCTCCGCAACACAGTTTTTACTACTAAATGCTAACAGCATGTAGACTACCCGTCTACATGCTGTTACCATTTAGAAGATTAATTTATATTGTTCTACATTTATTAGTGTACTATAATAGTTATAAAAAAACGTTTCGAAAACGTGGAGAATGATTTCTTTTGAAAGTTTCCATTGCATACGTTTCGTAAATGAGAGAATTGTTCCTCTTGAAAAGTGTTAAAAAAGGCCGCGACGTCATAAATATGTCTATCTTTTAAGGTTCACTCTCAATAACCTATAGATTCAACAATAAGAGTACTCGAATACGTTGACGGCGCGTGTATACGCGACGAAAATACGTGTATTATCTAATGATAAAGTAAAAACAAATGTGACAAATTTGGCGACAACATTTAAATAATTTATCTGTTGAAACTAAGACCAGATGAGGGCTTCTTCCGTCGCGTCAGTTTTCCTTGGGTATCGGGTCTTTTTAACGCAACGCTGACCATAACACACCCCACGGAATCAGTTGGAAAGACACGATATCCATGCCTCCTCTGGATATCTTCGCATGATGTCCCACATTTTCTGTTCTTCAGGAAACACATGAATACATGGAAGGGCTATAGACTACCAATAAGGCAGTCATTCAGGGAACACGACAATATATCTATTTGCTCCGCCACCTTATTGAGCCTGACATTTTTAAGAAAGGTTTGAATTGAGTTCTATTTAACTTGAAGCATGAGAAAAATGCTTTGAATTGAATGAAATTAAGTGAATGCAGAGCAGCGATTTAGTAAACAGCTATTCAATTATATCAAAGATGAGATCTGGTTAAGAAGTCGTTAATATACGATTTACAAAATTAAAACGAATCGGGTATTCGTTTTAATTTTCGTTTCATCGATAAAATTGCAACATCATTAAAATTAAAATAATAAGAGAGAACATGACGGTTTTAGAACATCTTGCAGAAATAAAGACTCACGCGATTTATTAGATTATTTGTAGAAAGTGAAATTGAAATATGTCCTATTTCATTATTTCACGTCGGTAGTATAGATTAGTACATAAATAAAAATTATATAACTTAAATTAGAATTATTTTTAATACAGTCATTGCTTAGACCGGTAGGTACCTATGCGTTTTCTAATCACAGAACGTCAGTTTCACCTATCAAAATCAAATTAACAAATTAATAAAATTATTCAAACTATAAACCAAAGATAATTAAATATCTCTGGATTTCGCGTAAAATGGTTATAATTTAACTCGTAATTTACGTTTTAAGATTCATAGGTAAATAAAAGTTAGTAAAAATACATAAAAAATTGTAAGTTCTGATTTCAAAATGACATCAAACAATTCCTTTGATAGAAAAAAAAACAATTGTCTATGTGTAACTCCAAGAACCTATATATCCTAAACACAATAGGTTAATAAATCAAAATGTCACTTTGGCATATGAACAGAACGCTTCTCAAAGAGTGGAGCGCTACACAACGGCAACGTCGGGTTACGCCCCAGTGGGAGGCGCTTGGGTAATTTATGATTCTTTCTAGACTCACTACGAAATTGATGATTTGAATAATAAATTTATCAAACAGTATTTTCGTTATTTAAAAGTTGTCAAAGTGACTATTTGCTCTGCTGAATCTGCTCTGAATCTGCTGACTGACGCAGATTCGTTTGCATCTTCTACTGTCCCTAGCGTAAATTCGTTTAATAATAACACTTAATACCACGGACATAAAACGGGTTATTTACATCCAAATCCAACAGATAGGTATAATATAACAAAAGGGACTGAATTATTATCGTTATAAAATGATTACCAGTGTTTTCTACACTTGATGAATGAATATACATTTCTGATCTGAATCGATCATTCTAACTGTAACTTTATAGATACCCAAACACTAAGCGAATGATCATTCATAATATATGATCTGAATCGATTATTCTCACTGTGACTTTATTGATACCCAAACACTAAACGTCAGGTGTCAAAATCTACATTTTAAATTATTTGGACTATAATTAATGTGATATTAAATTAGAATAATTTTACATTTAGGACACAGTTTTGTCACATGTTTTCCTTTACTTCTCTTCTAGGGCTTTTTTTGGAAGATAAATAATTAATTAACATAATAAACTTTTAAAATTAAAAATATAAAATTCCTTATTTATATAAATATTTCGGACATCTTACACACAACGTCATCTAGTCCCAAACTAACCAGAGCTTGTATTAAGGGAGCCAGACAACTGATATACTTAGGAGTAAATACATAAACATACTTTTTTTTTGTAAATACATACATATTATAGACAGAAAATACCCAAATTTGGAAAAAAAAATTATGTATCACACAAACATTTGGTCTGATCCGGGAATTGAACCTGAGACCTCAAGTACAGCAGTCGATAGTACTTCAATTCATAAAAACCAACATTATAAAAAGGAAATACAAGATTGTTTATTCAAAAAGGCGTAATTATCTGTGAGGAGAGTTTTTCCCATCGTCCGCACGCCTATTCTTCTGGTCTTTCATCCGACACCACACATCCTGTACAAGTGTATACCATTCATCCAAGTAGAAGGTCTTATAAATTTTGCCTTTATGCCTTTTCGACTGATCGTGGATGAATAAACTTTTGTCTATGCCCGTGGGATCTTAAACTTTTTTGAATTTAGGGTATGGCACATCGGATTTCGGATATTTATTATTTATTTAAACGGTTTTATATGTTTACATTAACTTCCGAGTGGACAAAAGACCACGAAACACATGTAAGCACTTAAAAAAACCCACAAAAAACACTGAAGAGTTTACATTTACCTATGACAAATAATTCATTACAAATTAAATCAATGCGCGTACTACATATACCTAGCACTTTTAATGTAACTAGTGGTCGCCTAGTGGTCAATATTAGACTATAATCCATTAATACTATTATTTTTATGTTACTGCACTTCTCCTTCATATAAACTTTCACTGTGCCAAATTTCGTACTCTTCCTTTTTTTGAATTTTCGTAAAACTAGGTAAGTGTCTTTGCTTCATACATATTCGAAAAGATATTTAAAGATGCCCGAAAATATTTATTATATTCTATGTTATGTGGGTGGTTTCCGCACTTAGTCCTTTAAGTGGACCATTGTACGTGAGGATAAAGTGAGGTATTTATTATATTATAAAGACATACATCTGAGCGCGAGCGTTTAGTGGAGCGTAATGACTAGTACAACCTAGCCTATTAATCAAAAACCTTCATAGCAACCTACAAAGCTACCGTTTAAACTACATTTGCCTCTTAACATCCTACAATAGTTAATATTTAATATCAGTATTACGGAACCACTAATGACTGCATGTATGAAACTCAACGTGTTTTTTTTTTTATAAAACTGCAGTGAATAGCGCAGAATGGCGCAGAATCGACTTCATTCATGTTTAGAAATGTGTGCAGATAATATTTTGACATTGAAATCGTTTATTTTTATCAGATACTGAAAATGGTAACGGTGTTTGTGTATAGTTTGATTTTAATGATTATGTAGTATTTTTGTATTAAACTATCTGATGATGAGTATTGTATGGGTATTACAGCATCTATCATCATGTAACATATCTAATATACATGCAAATTATGTATAATACGTAGCATAAATATAGCTTATATGGAATAACCGTTTAATAATGACAAGTTTAATGAGAGATCGTAGGCAGAAGACATTACATATCTATCATCAAAAACTTATTGAGATGCTTGGACTTTATGAGGATTATTTTAGTAGGCATAAATAAGAAACTCATTCATACCCGGGTTCAATATGCTTGATCTTAAAAAAATCATGTGGAACTTTTGTAATTGATATTAGAAATGCAGATGTGCATATTCTCATTACATGTTACTGATTTTACTTGAAAATAGGATCTATCACACTAGTCCCTATGGGTAGCCATGCTTCGCATTCGCGGTGGGTATGATATACCCTTTTCATTTTTTTTGTTAACGGGCTGGATAAATCCCTTCGGTTCTCCGGCTTCTAGGGGACTGATGAGCCGGGACTGACGGTCTCAGGTGCCCTGCTCTGAGGACCCTGTCTGACCTGGACCATGTAATTTCAGGTCCTCATCAGGATCGGCGCCGCACCTATGCAAGCTCTAGCCTAGATGAAGCCATGTATCCTAGAGCATGTCATGATATAGCCCTAATCTTTGAATCAACTGATAATTTTCATCAAAAAAAGTCACTTTGGGAGGTTTAAAAAAAAGTGACAACATTTAAACACTTTATCTATGGAAACTTAGACCAGATGAGGGCCAGCTCTGCGATGATGTTGCTCTTTAGAGCGAAGGCTTCTTCCGTCGCGTCCCTTTTACCCCTAAAGAGGTTTTAACGTAGTGCCCTTTCAACGCAACTCTAGGCATGATACACCAGATGGGATCTGTTGTAAGTGCACTACGTCCATGCCTCCTGAGGGTACCGTCGCATGTTGCATTTAACTGCATCTTCTACTCTTGAGAAAAGACATGATTACCTGGAATGGCTAGACCGATTTGGACAGAACTATTACTGGAAGAAAGCTGATGATATAAGGAAAAACTTAGGATACCTTTTTACAACAGCATATTCCGGCGGCGTTACTTCTAAAGTTTTATTTTTACTACAACCACCGCGTTTAATCTTAATTCACAATAATTTACGAAATACGCATTGGCTATTACATACAAAAATACCAAGTACCTACAAGATATTCAGAGAGGTTGGACCTAATTTCTTAAACTACATACATTTTACTTAGACCGTGCTTCATATTATAAAATATGATTTTTTTGTTAATTTTTATAAAAACCATTTGTGCTCTAAATATTTATTTATGTATTTGTCTTTTTTTACCGGCAGAGTATTATTTTTTGAAACAAATCAAAATAATTAAATACTATAACATTTAGTTACAAACCCATTGAGTAGGTATTTGACTCAGTTATGAAACCCACAGTTAATTCATTTTACAAAAAATGACACAGGAACCCTGTCATTAGGCCTATCATTTCAAAATCGTCCCAAAAGGTATTCATCAACCGTGCGAAAGCTCACCTGTGACTAAGTGACCTACCGATCGCGTGTTCAATGAGGGGCCAAAACAAACCGATGCTTATTAATCGAGGATGCTATTTAAATTAAAATTTATTTGAAACGAGAGCTACACACTCTCCCACATTAATTGGGGTGTGAATAACTTTTAAGTGACTGTATTTGTGAATGCAATGAATAGGTAAGTGTAGTGCTTATTTACTTGCTATACCTAAGTATTGTAACCATAACGTAATACATTTAAAATTTCTTCGTTTCATTTTAAATAAACTATATTTTCATACAAGCTTTCGCCCGCGGCTCCGCCCGCGTGTATGTCGGTTATCGCGGTAAAAAGTAGTCTATGTCCTTTCCTAAGTTCAGTTCTATCTTCATACCAAATTTCATCAAAATCGGTTCAATGGTTTAGGCGTGAAAGCGTAACAGACAGACAGACAGAGATACTTTCGCATTAATAATATAAGTGGGGATTAGTAGGGATTTGTGATTCGAAAAATCTACGCTTTCAACACAATTTATAAAAACATTTTTTTTTAAACAATCTTCTTTCTCAGGAGAGTTATATGTTTTCTTAAAACATTTCATTGTTTGTTTTTTTAATAATTAGAGATTATTTAGTAAAATAAATTTTCAATGACATGGCGATTGCGACCATTAATGAACGGTATCATTTTCGAGAGGGCGCGAGGGGGACTCTGTGAGTTTTGGCAGATGCACGGACGTACCTCGTGGGAATAGATCGATGAGTCAAACAGTTGTCACGTCATCTCGTATATTGCTAATTAACGAGAACTAATGCGATGTTCACTGTTGTTACTAAAACTGACCGTTACCATTAATATTGTAGTACGCATTACGCCATTATGCAGATATTGCACTTTAGCAGGTGATGTTGACATGTTACTTTTGGTGTAAAAATTTCTGGATCTAGTTGATCAATGATATGTAGGTACATGTTTAGAAATATATAAAGCATGTTTACTAGCGGTATGTCGTGTGTGAGTTATGTGAGGATAAATTCAAATTCAAATTCAAAATTCTTTATTCACTTAGGATGCAATACATCTCTTGTGACAGGTCAAGATTCTACATGTACATTTATGCCATGTTCGCAAACAATAGGTAGAGCCGGAGAAAAGAACATGGCAATAAAAACTCGCGGCCACTCCTTTCAAATCGCCAATGTTTACATAGTTTTAATGTTTATAAACCTGATATGGGGGTAAGGTGCTGCCACTAATATACTATACACCATGTTAGAGGACTGATGCAAATTATAGTGATTAAAAATTAGAACTTATGCTAATTTAAAAAAAAAAAAAAAAAAACAGCAGCCTCAGTGGGTACAACATAGTAGGAGCATCTACTTACAACAAAGGTAAAAACTATATGTGCTCAAATATTGGCCAAATTACTGGTAACGAAAGATTAAATATAAAATATTAATTATAAGATCAAAAGAAAGAGAAGAATGGCCTTTATTCGACACGTAGAATCTTTACTTACAAAAGTAAAATCATGCTCTTAAACAATGTGATAACAACATTCACATGAGTAGAATTAAATGATAAGGAGCAAGTAGTCAAATCCATTTTTCTTTATCATTTAAAAATTCGTCAACTGTATAATAACCTTTACGTATAAGATAAGTTTTGACTACATTTTTAAACTTTTCCACTGATAGACTCATAACACTAGCTGGTAACCTATTAAAAAATCGCACGGAAAGACCCATAAATGAATTATGCGTTTTATGTAGCCTATGATATTCACCTACTAATTTATGCTTATGTCTCGTGTTCACCGAGTGAACGTCACTATTCCTGTGATATAAATGCATATTTTGTTTTATAAACACAATGTTTGCAAATATATATTGTGATGCAACTGTCATAATGCCTATCTCTTTAAACTTTTCTCTAAGGGAAACTCGTGCACCTAGTTTGTAAATCGCACGCACTGCACGTTTTTGGAGAATGAAAATTGTTTGAATATCAGCTGCCTTGCCCCATAGCAGAATGCCATACGACATGACGCTGTGGAAATAACCGAAATATACTAGCCTTGCTGTTTCCACATCCGTAAGCTGTCTGACTTTGCTGACAGCATACGCTGCAGAACTGAGTTTCCCTGCGAGACACGATATTTGGGCGCCCCACTGTAACTTACTATCTAAAGTAATTCCCAAAAAAACCGTTGAATCAACAAAATTAATAACTTCATTGTTTAAAACTAGATTTGTACTGATATTCCTTACATTTGGCAAACTAAACTTAATACATTTGGTTTTTTTAGAATTCAAAAGCAAGTTATTTGATGTAAACCAGTCAAGGACTAATGCGAGGGACCTATTTACTTCGTCAGAGTAAACGTTTTTGCGATTAGTTTTGAATATAAGAGAAGTGTCATCAGCAAATAGAACAATATCGCATAACTTACTAGTATAAAATGGCAAATCGTTTATATACACCAAAAATAAAAAAGGACCCAGAATTGAGCCTTGTGGCACGCCCATACTCACTGGTGATCCGGAGAAGATATTATTGTTATTTGTTGATGAAGATATTATTGTTATTTGTATTATTGTGAAGGTACAGTTTATAGATGGCAAGTACTGTTACATATGAATTCACGCAATTCAAGAGCTATTTGTCCTTTTCGTTCATTGAGTGCTTAATAATTAAGTCGTTACTTAATTTATTTTTATTGAAATTATATTAGTGAACATGAAATGAACCTTTTAAAAGCAGTATTCTTAAAAATATGACTATAAAATTTGACCGATTTAGCAAAATATGTTAATTTATATGATATATGGCAGTAAGTTTGAAGGAATAAGTAAAAAATAGTTAACACTTACTTGTAGAGGGTTGCTGATTGTCTTGCGGCTCCATGTCTGTAGTTTTAGTACAGCACGAACCTGGAAAATAATTGCATTATTGAGTCCTAAACAATAAAAAAGTATTTTATTTCACACAGGAAAGATCCCGAAATAACACTTAAGCATTACATTCGCGGTTTTCGAGAGCACTTGAGAAGCAACGCAAAGAAATTAATCGATCGAAAATTGCAACAAATGTAAGAAAATAATGTGCCATTGTGTGACTTAGTGGCTGACATCTTTAGGCCACAAAGAGGAGTGCCTCTTGTATTATTGTACATTATTCCCATTGTTCTAATAGTTATTTGTTATAAACGGCCACTGCATCGAGCACCATTGAGCTGTTACGGTTTAATTCTTTTTGAACACTCACAGTTACCCTACAAGTGCTAAAAACCGTGTGAATAATTATATTCGTATTGATTACTATAAGTTTTAATAGTTTGGAGTAATTTGTCAGATCAGGTCATACTCGGATTATAATACAGTTAAGAGACTTTTGTCCAGTCGTGGACAGTAAGCAATTTATGATGATGATTTAAACTGATGCATGTATGTCTGTCTATGGATGGATTTATGTATTTTATTTACTTTAAAACTCAATGCACAGTCGACTACCACCGTCTCTTCTTTACATTTTGATCCATTCTAAGGTTGCCTGGAAGATATTGCCTGCTTCAATAAAGCCGCCCTTTGTACACTACATATAATTATGTCATTTAATGTACTGTATTGTAACTCTGTAATA
Source organism: Phragmatobia fuliginosa (assembly GCA_932526445.1). Taxonomy (NCBI): domain Eukaryota; kingdom Metazoa; phylum Arthropoda; class Insecta; order Lepidoptera; family Erebidae; genus Phragmatobia; species Phragmatobia fuliginosa. The sequence goes on along the minus strand of OW052057.1, from coordinate 45,113,148 downwards.
AGGTGTGAAATTAAAGAGTTTTCTATTCTATTCTTTAAGTAGTAAATATTATCAAATGTATTTAAGATACTATTACTGGACAATACGTAAGTATTGTTTTTAAAACAATCTTAGAATTATATAAGAGAACATTAGCATTAACGTAATCTTTTATTATTTTAAGGTAGTGAAATCAGTCAATCTTTTGTAAAATTTATTAAAATTGATTTTGATCAAAAGTAATTAAACCGTATATTCTACTATATATATTCGAAAACTAACGTAATGTTCTGTATGAATAAATAAAAAAGTATTTAGCGATCAAATAAAAACTTAAGTCAGCCAATTACAAATAAATTCTCAGAAACAAATTTTAATATCAAAGAAAACTTTTTGTTCGCGTACTTTGTAGTTTCCGTCAACAGAAATCAGTAGCAAATTCTGTTACTTATTTGTTCGTCCGTCGGTCGGTCACTTAGATGTTCGGATTGTATGTTTTTGCACACTTAATTGTAGTTTTGCAAAACAGGTAATTACGTTCCGATAATCCCAGTAAGTATCGGGACAAAAGCGGGGATGAGCCGGGTTGGACGGGCCCGGTGCGCGCTTGAGGGTTGCAAACAAAGGGGACCAATAATAACATCGGAAAGTCGGTAGCTTCTTGCTTCGAGATAATAAAAAAAATGAGTAATGCTTTTATTGTTGTGTTCGGGTCTATAGCCAGGAATTTGCGGCCCAATTTTTTCATGACTGACTTTTAAGCAGCTGTTGTAATAACAAACATTTTTATGGCGTATTAATCTATAATATTGTGATGGATTTACTTTACATTAATGAGGACGACTCGTTAATATGACATCCGTGACGGGTCTGCAAGTGGTTAGGGTCGGTTAAGACAAAGATCATGGGTTCGATTTCCACTAGTACAAGTATAACTGAATGAGTTTGATTATTTTTTCCATGTCTAGAAAAAATATTTTCCATAATATGTATGTATTTTGAAAGATTTATATATTATTATGTTTTTCAGTTTCCTGGTTATCTTAGCACCGGCTCCGAATAATTTAGGAATGTGTGAGACATAATAAAATACTATTATTGCTCTTAGTATGTTGTAAGTACCTAATACAGTAAAAATAATGTCTTTTATATTTGATAACCAGAACCATAAGGATTATTAATTCATTTTTAAATCAACTTCACACTTGTGATTTAAGTTAACGGAGATTACTTTACATAGAAATATTGGGCTAAATAAGTGAATAGCTGACCTTGTTGGTCCAGTGGTCAGCGTATGCGGCTGCTGCCCAATTGGACTCGGGTTCGATTTCCGGGTGGGACCAAATATTTGTGTTATCCACAAATATTTGTTTTAGAGTCTTTACAAGAAAAGTATGTTTACGTATTACTACTAGATGGTGTTGTGTGTAAGATGTCCCAAACATTTATTATTATTTATGTATAGGAAGTTATTAGGCGTGCTCAAATAAACGCTGTACCGACTCAGCATTTCGGTTTTGTATCATACAGCACACAATTATTAGCACCCTGTTTAATTAACTTGACAGAATTGTCAGTACAATGTTAGTGTGGTTATCAGATAGATGACACTGGCATACTGTTATGTGAGTACTGGATATTTGGCTTACCTACTGATACACGTATTAAATGAACATTTCATGTATAGTCATAATGAGTCTACCCGTGACCACGAGCGGTATAACCCGTTCAAAACGTCGGAAAGTAGAAGGTTTCGTAAACATTTTTAATTTTATCGCGAATAAGTCCCGTATACAGTAAAAAAACATGAGTATGTGTAAAAGTCGCGAAAGTCTAAAAACAGTTTTTCATAATGAACTTTCGATTTGACGTTTTTACCACGTTCAGGTAACTCAATACGTAACCAATTAAAAATATGCGTTGAAAGCTTTTGCTTGAACGATTTGTTATTCGGTAAATATTAAAAATTAAAAAGATGACTTGTAAATAGGCTCATGAAAGCCTACGAGTAAAAAAAAACTAAATAAATCAGGTCAAAGAGTTCAGAGCATATCTTTTGATTTTAAAACATAGACTACTGTGTATGTATTTTGTGGTTGACTAAGTTTTTTTTCTAATCAATTCATTTCTAATAAAACTTTGATGTGTGTCTTATTTAGCGTTGCGCCCCGTCAAGAATATCTTAGAAAATAGTAAGATATATTACACCTGTTATAATCGTTTGGTTGTCTCTGTATACTTTGCCTAGATACGAGTTCTAAACTTACTCCACTGTAAGATCATGAAAAAATCGCATCAATGAAGTACAAAAAAACTAGTTAGTACTAACATAAATATAACAATACTTCTTTAAAGATGTGAAACATATTATGGAACGTTAATAAATATTTTAAACGTATTACGAAACTATATACTACGTATTAGAATATGCAGAATTATGAGTATTTAAAGATGAAATAAAATTAATACCTATAGTGTATCGCTGCGTGAAGTCGACAAGTGACTTGAGCCTGGCTTGTATCGATGCGAATAACGATAACGAATGTATGTTGACGAGTAAAAACAATTAAAGATTAAGCCAATAAGCGTGTCGGGAAACCATTAATAGTTAAAACTTAACAACTTGACAAATAAGCGAAATTTAATTTTAGCATTAACAGTTGAGTTATTGTTTTCTAGCGGAAAATTAATTAAACGCAAGCCACGAAATGTTTTTGTCGAGTAATATACGATTAATAACCAATAAATAGATGTTTTTTTCTTGTTATGTAATAAACGACCGGAGCAACTGTTTACAACTTCTGATACGCCTATATCTGTCATTTTAAACATTTTATTTCATCATTGTCTTTTCATCATTGATCGTTTTTTGTTTTTTCAAAGAATGGTACCCATTTTAACTCATTCATATTTTTTAAATCACTAATTGGTACTATTACGAAAACTTGAAGGCTTAAACCATTTAAGAACTAGACATTGGCAGCTAAAAAGGGCTGATATTATTCGGCTGATTGCGATAGCCGCCGGGACTCGCTAGATTGCTATTAACTTTCAACTAATTGTGTTTACATTCTGTGCTCTGGGATCTCTATAATATCTATAATAATTAAAACATCATTTTAAAAGGAACAATTAGAATATTAATATGTTCTACATTTGAATATCAGAGCAAATATTTATAACCTGTTAAAAAAATCACGATAAACCAAGACATGTTTTCAAATATATAAAATTTAATATGAATGTAAAAAGACTGAAACCACAGATAAAAAAGCCAAGAAATTTCTCAAATTTAGTAATATTTTCATGTAAATGTTTGTGAGAATGTATTTTACTTAGTTATTCACTCAAAACTAATGAAAGGAATTTGAATAAAAATACATTACAGTAATGTAGCTTATACATCAAAATAACACTAAGGCTACTTTTTACTACATTAACTAGTAAACAATAGACTGATTTCAAAGCTTTATCTAGCTTTAAATAACTAGTCCACGCACAAAAGGAATCACCGTGTCACAATTACTAAAGGTACAATATATTAGAGACGTTGAATACAAAGTCACTTGCATCATGCAAGCTGTTAGGATCACATTTCTTTTAGAAGGGTTACAAGTCACCCGCATCTTTTCCCTCTATTACACATGAAGGTTACCTACCGCAGTGTTTAGCGGTGGTCTTCCTAAATAAAATATTAAGTACTTACATCTTAAAAAGTACTTAATAGTTTCATGGACACGGAGTTTTCGACTGTACTACTTAACAGTAAAGACATTTTAGAATCGTGCAAGAAAGAAATGGCTTATCTCGATTTCCGGCAAAACTACAAGTCCTATGGAAAAAAGTTAAATGGCAAAGTTGTAGGTAATAAAAAGATCTATATCTTTTACATTAACACTTTTTTCACATAACCTTAAATTTTATGTGAAAAATTCAAAAAACCAAGTTTTTGGTTTTTTATTTTTATCTTTTACAAATAAAATTATTTTTTAACGAAATTTTGTGAAAACTTAGCTTTTCATGTCCTGAATGCACCGTAATTTATTTGATTTGAAATATCTATTTTTTCACCTCATTTTGACTGAATACCGAAAAAAAACCCTAATTTTCAATCGAAAATTCGTCCGTCAAAATATCAACGTTTTTGAAATCGAGATAAGCCATTTTTTTCCCTTAAACCCCCCCCTCTCCCCCTTCCCGACCTCAGATCGCCTTTAATTTTTGCAATATTCTCCTCCTTTTACAATGGGTTTCATCCTACTATAATTTATTTTGTTTTCAAACACTAAAAGCACTGGTCTATATGTGAAGTATAAAAGCATAAATAAATATTTTGGACATCTTATACAACGCCATCTAGTCCCAAACTAAGTAAAGCTTGAACTATGGGTACTATATAACTGATATAAATACATAAACTTAATTGTTTTTGTAAATACAAACATATTATACATAGAAAACACCCAAACTCCGTAACAAATATTTTGCGGATCACACAAATATTTAGTCCGACTGAATCGAACCCGTGACTTCTTGATCAGAAGCCGCATATGCTAACCACTAGACCAACAAGACAGTCTTTATGTTTATAATTAGTTTATATCCAAAATGCCGCATATCGGTGAACAAATTATACTGATTACTTATTTCGAGTAGGTATACCGAGGGTGACTATTTAGACTTTATTTTGATGAATTGATGAACAAAATCATATTGTCTGGCGGTTAGGCTGGACCTAGTTAGTTAGTTTATTAATAAATTTAGATACCTTCTATTTATCGCACAGCAATTTAGTAAACTTATACATAAGTAGGTATATTAAAGTACAATTGAACTAAATACGGATAAAAAATTATAAGAAATTAATTATTTTTTAACCTAATAAAAGTACTGTCACGCGTATTTCCTTTTTTCAAATAGGTACTTAGAATGAGCTAAGTTTAAATTTCAATTTTTTACGATATATTTTTTTTCTAATATCTATTAAAAACTAGCTGTCCCGGCAGACGTCGTCCTGCCCTTAAAAGATTCCCATAAAAAAGTCATCCCCTAATTTCTAAAAAAAGATTTTTCCGCTTTTCTGTTGAAATTTTCCTGAATTTTCTTTGCTATAAACCTCACGGAGCCCGAGACCTTTCCAACGAATGCAAAACCGTGGAAATCAGTTCGTGCGTTCTGGAGTTATAGCGTCAGGAAGGAAAATCTGACTTATTTTTATATAGTAGATTATAGCCACATAAAGAACGCACAGCTTATATTTATATTGTGTACATATTTTAACTCTGTTAAATTATTAGTTCATTTAAATTTTTATAGATTTCAAATTAATATTTTTGTGAACGGTTTGTTTTAAATCGTGTACTAAAAGTTATTTTTCGCCAGCATTATTACTAAAACAAATATAATTTTAAATTCACTAATAAAAACGCAAGCACATAATATTAGCTAATTTCAAAAGATAATGTAAATATATAACACTAGCTGACCCACCTAACTTCGATTACGTCTCTTTTTAATCATGTTCGGCTCCTATTGGTCTAAGCGTGAAGTTAACTACCCTATCTCTGCAAAACAGACATTTATAAATAATAATTCGAACGAATGACACACAAAATCATACAATCCCACACTGAGTAGAGTGTGTTATGGGTACTAGATAATTGATATAAATACATGTACCTATATTTTCTTTTATAAATACACACGTACTATACATAGAAAACACCCAAATTCCGAAACAAATATTTGTAGATCACACAAACATTTAACCCGAGACCTCGTGATCCACAGCCGCATTCGCTAATCACTAAACCAACACAGACAGTCCCTATGACCCAACTATACAAAACTTTTGATAAGAATAAAAAGCCTAGATCTATTATTTCCTCATTCATTGAATCTTTTCTGAGGTTCAGGTACTACGGGCGAACACGTAGATTGCTAAAACTATCACTCTACCTTTTTTTGTATAATAATGCATTGCATAATATGCATCGGTATCAATAAGAAATGATACCTAACCATGTGTATGACCACCATTTTGTTAAGTTAAAAAGAGATAAATTATGTTTAACTAGCAATATGTAGCTAATACAAAAAACAACATTATTTAAATAGGTACTTGAATAATATTATTCTCTATCACTTCATAAAACTCAATGCAAGTCAATGTCCACGGTTAGACAGACATTTTCTTTGAAATAATAAGAGATATTTAGTTGCTTATATATAAGACTTATTTAGTTGCTTATAGTTAATAAGTAGAATGCGTAAGTATATATACACTCGGTTCCAAAAATAACGGGTCAGTCACATAAACCCGAATATCTCCCGAACTACGTATGCCATCCTAATGAAACGAAGACTGTTCAATTGAGAATTTAATTATACAGATAAAAAATAAAATAAAACTTAGTTACACCCACAATATTAATCTTAAATTAAAAAAAAACTAAAGTAGTCATATTTTTCTTAAGATTACATTTTTTTTATGATTGTTTTTTTGCTGTTTTTCATCACTGGAGGCTTCATCACGTGGAGGCAATCATCATCATCAGCCTATCGCAGTCCACTGCTGGACATAGGCCTCTCCAATACAAAGTATTAAATGAAGAAAGTGATGAAAAACAGCAAAAAAACAATCATAAAAAAAATGTAATCTTAAGAAAAATATGACTACTTTAGTTTTTTTTTAATTTAAGATTAATATTGTGGGTGTAACTAAGTTTTATTTTATTTTTTATCTGTATAATTAAATTCTCAATTGAACAGTCTTCGTTTCATTAGGATGGCATACGTAGTTCGGGAGATATTCGGGTTTATGTGACTGACCCGTTATTGGTTTATGTGACTGACCCGTTATTTTTGGAACCGGCTTTATATATAGTTTTTCATTCACCTACGTAATTGTGTGATATCTAGCAGAAGCTAAAGTTGCTCAAAGTACTTATTTAGGGACCCCCCTGGGTAAATTGATATGATATTGGAATACCACTTCATTAGGTAATATCTCAAGCAAAATTCTTAGACGTACAAATGAATTTGTTTCAATATTGTTCATTCAATACGTACGAAAGTGATAATCCAATTTGATTGCTATCAATAAAATTATTATCCCTTTTCTAAATTGGTAAAAAAATGTAAATATATATCTCCGTTGCTTCTACTTTCTTGGTATTTAAAAAAGAGTTGTTATTGCTTGTTCGCACGAGTTTTTCGAAAAGCTAATCACAGAAATGTGAAATCATACAATTTTAAAATACCTTAAATCCGATTTTCTATCAAAGGTTTTAACAACGGACGTCTGAAACTAAAAGCCTAATACCATTGTGTTGAGACGCATCTAGGACTGAAATCATTTTTAGAGACATAAGTTTTAAAATTCATTATTTCTAATCTGTAACTAGTAGTTATTTTAATCAAACTTTATTATAACAATATATTAAAGTAATAAATAATTAAAAATACTAAATAGATTTCACCGAAGTATAAATACAAACATGACAATCAGAAGAGCACAACGGTTTGGAATAAACTAATAATACAGTCAATATTTCCACACAGTGAAAAATCATCATTACCTCACAACTGTGTTTCAAAGCTCAGATAAATAAAGCAAAAGATATAATAATTACTAGGTATTCGCCTACCGTAAACAACTATTATTAATTTCGAAAATAAATTGCGTCTGGTTCGGGATAAAAGGAAAGCTAAACTAAAAGCAATTATACCATACTAAACTTTCCTGCCACACAGCTTAATTAAAACACAGGCTTGCAAATATCAATTTTTGCCAGATTGAAGCTTGACTGTGTGTATTGCTTAGCATGAAAGTTGCAAATATTTATTTATTTTCAGCTACGTTTTAATTACTTTTCGCTGGTATTTCAACATACTCGTAAATACCTGTAAAAAGTTATACTCATATTTAAATATATCGTGTATTTATTAGTATAAAGTCCGGTGGTTTAGTGCTTAGCGATGTTGATTGCTAAACTTGAGTTGTGTGATCAAAACTGTCATTTCTTTTATCTGTGTGTAATTTATATATAATATGCGGGTGTGTATTTAGAAATATATAAGTATAAAGACTTCTCATAAGTCTTGTTTTCATAGTACAAGCTCTGTCCAATTTAGGATCGGCCGTGTGAGTTGTTAGTTATTATTAGGGTTCCGAAGTTCATAACTCGGAACCCTTATAGATTTGTCATGTCCGTCTGTCCGTCCGTCCGTCCGTCCGTCCGTCCGTCCGTCCTCGACTTACCGTCCAAACGGTAAGTGCTAGAAAGATGAAATTTTTCATGAATACGTGTTGTAATTACGTCGACAAAGTGCTACAATAAAATTATGAAAAATAATTTTATTTGGGGTACCTCCCCTACACGTAAAGTGGGGATGATTTTTTTTTCTCGAGGCTACCCCATCGTGTGGGGTATCATTAGATAGGTCTTTGAAAAACAATAAAGGGTTTCCTAGACGATTTTTTGATTTAGGTATCCGTTTGCGAGATATTTCACTTTAAAGGGCACTTTTTTGTAAAAACAGGGCACCCCCCCCCCTCTAAAAGCTAAACGGATGGCTCAAAAAATCTGAAAAAATTCGTGATGGTGGTCCATATAATGAACTTTGAAGGAAAACTATAACCGATTAGATGACTTTCTTAGTTCAGGAGTTATAAAGGCTTATATGGTAAAATACGCTCACTTGGAAAACGTCATACAAAATTAACGTAATAATACGTAAACATAACAATTATCTATTGGATACGATTTTAAATCCATCCATCATCATCATACCATTATAGGTGACTGAGGAACCCTTTCCTGTGCGTGGCCTGACATGCACTTGGCCGATTTTAATATTTTGGATTTTGTATGATCTCCAAATAGAGATATTGAAATAACATAGATTTCGAGGTACACTATTCTTATTTTTTCACATTTCTGTATTCTTCTTTTTCCTTAACAAGAAGAAGAAGTGTTCCCAATTTCAAATGGTATTACATATTAAACTTGCAGTGGTCATAATTGTGCAGTACTATATTAATATTTAACTGTTCTAGCTGACCCCGTTCATCGAATCGATACACGATAAAAATAACATAGGATTGTCTGCCGCTAAAGAAATCAATAACTGCAATAGTAACTACCTCGTTTAGTAATATTTTGAGCTCCCGTTTATGGAGCAATGTCTTTTACGTATGGTTTTGTATTAGACCGGGATTCTCTGGGACTTAGATACTTGATTAAATTGTGTTTAAATATGTCTTTTATAGCGCATATTATAAAACTGACGAGTTAGTTTGCTTTGTTGAGTTCGTTAAATTTGGAAGTATAGGTACGAATTGTTTTTTTATTTAAGACTTTGTGACGTTTCCAGCTATAGATTCGCGCGGTGTCAATAGAAAAAATAAATCACCGAAAGCGTCAGCGGCATACTATGTTTTTAATTATTTCTCTTATATCAGTTAATGTTTAATCAATATAACTTATAAAACTTTTTATTCACAAACCAAAGTACTTACACTGCGTTTTGAAAGTTCATGAACGCATGTTATACATTTTCGTGTTACGTACATTTATTGTGGAAGGCCAGTGTAGGGGCTTATAGGAAGCATAGGTGTAAATGTGAATGTGAAAACCATTAGCGAGACTCGATTTAAGCCTTTATGGAGGCGGAAATACATTTGCGGTATGGATACATGATTTGAATAAATATTCTGCGGTGCATTCTGTTAATCCTCCGGATTAAAACCTATTCAACCAGAAACAATGGCAATATTCATTTGATGTACAGCTACAGGATTATTTTTAATACCTCCATCATGCTTTTAGCGAAATGATTTTCGTTTTAGTTAATAAAATAGATTAAAACAGACAGTTGTACAGAGAAAATGAAAAGAGAAATAACAAATTACTTTCAAATATAGTTACCTAGAAAGTTTCGCATCGCATATATTTATATTTTTACACTTTTTGTAATCTTCTATTTACATTTTGCAATGTATTTAAGTGCACATTTTTTTCACGAACATTTAACCAATAAACTTTTACTGATTAAAAAAACACTTCTTTTGAATAACTTTCACATAAATGTCATTTATTATTTGGTGATAAGAGAATGGAGTAAGAAAATGGAATTGTCACGTCACAAGTATACGTCACTGGGATGGTAGTCGATAGAATGACTCTCGCGCAGCTCTGTGCGGGTTGTTAGGGGCGCGGCGCGGGGCAGCACCGCCCCTATCATTGTCCTTTTCAAGTTCGAAGTCATTCATTTGTCGTTGATCATTTATTGACAAACGTTTAAAATCGATTGTTATGTGGTAGTTATTTATAGTTTTGTTTAATTTATTTATTATTTGGCACAGTCATTTTCAACTTAAAAAGTCAAATAAGTTATTTTTAATTAATTTATTTTTAGTAAAGTTGTAGTTAGTATTTTTTTAACTTGGTCAATTACCTAAGTTGTTAATCGACAACCCTAACCGAAATGAAAATTAAATCAAGTTATAAAAATTATATAAATTTAATTTCATACACAAAGTACTAAGGAACAAATATTTTTATTCTTGTATAAGTAATATGGTTGTAAATCTCAATTGTATAATTGATATTTGGGGTGCCACCGCCCCTCTTCATACCGTGAGTTTTCTAACAATTGACTAAGGTATAAACTACCCAGGACTCATCATTGCAAAGAGTTGAAACAAACCCTAGACCAAACCCGTTCAGACAATGTAGTCAGTAGACTAAAGCCACTTTTCTAAGGAGAGGCATGATTTCAGCAATAAACTGTTAAAGACTGTCGTTGATGATGGTGATGATGATGATATTATAACAAGACTGTCATGAACTAATTGTTAAAATCAGACAACTTAGTGTAGGGCGGGGCGTTCTTTGGCTTAACACGGTAGGTATTGTGAATTGCGAAGAGCCTACACTTAGAGACGTCTGATAACTTTTTTTTAACCTACCAATATTTCTCTACCTTGCCAGATGGAAAGCACGAGCAGATTCCAAGAGTGAGGGAAACCACACATTGATTTTGATCTAGTGCCCAAAATCCAGAGGGTAGGTATTGAGTTGAGGGGTTACTCAAAGGGTTGTCACCATTGCGTGACCCATCTATTCAATAGTCAATAGCTTTTAGCAGTCCACTGCTGGACATAGACAGCTTAGAGAGGTCTTTTGCTAACTATATCACCCTCCCTGACAAGTTTTAACATGCTTCTTTTCAAGTTGTTCTCCTCTTAATAGAGCTTTTGTCGTGTTATTTGATTTGATTTGGCTAATATTAATTGATTAAGAATTATTTTTGCTTGACTAAAAGATATTGCTATTGTCATTAACATCTTTCGAACATCTTACACACAACATCATCTAGTCCTAAACTAAGCAGAGCTTGTATTATGGGTACTAAACCACTAATATAAATACATAAACATACTTTTTTTGTAAATACATACAGATTATACAAAGAAAACACCCAGACTCCGTAACAAATATTTGTTGATCACACAAATCCGACCAGGGGATCGAACCCGAGACCTCTTCATCAGCAGCCGTATACGCTTACCACTAGACCAACAAGGCAGTCAGGCTACCCTTAGTACACTACATACATATCTACTACATATTTGATATTTTATATACTGTATTTAAACTCTGAAATGGTAACTGCCAACATAATACTATTGTCTGTCAGCTCACAATGTTGCAATTCTGCAATCATTGCATTTATTATTCAAACAAATTTAAACCGAAATTGCTAGTACGGACTTTGTATTACATTTGACGAACCAATAACTGAATTTATTAGTTACTACTATTGGAGTTATTTTTAACCGACTTTAAAAAGTAGAAGGTTCTCTATTTTTCTGTTTTTTTTTAATATAGGGGCCAGGCACCGGACACACATTGAGACTTGGAAGGTTTAGGACTTGAAGGACTTATTTTCGTTACTGAATTTTTGTAGCCCACTACGAATATAAATAAAATTTTCTCGTAATGTTTATTTTATATGTGTGGTAATATTAGATAAAATTCAAAAATAAAAAAAAAGCAAACAAAGTAAATACCCAATCCGACACTCATCCCTATGGTAATATATATATTTTATTTATTATATATACCTACTTACATACATATATAAACATACACATATATACAACTATACACACATACAGCAAAATATACAGAAAAATTAATAAAATAAAAACAGTAACTAGTTATGAAAACAGAATTTAATAATTTCTAATAGCCTTTGTTTGAAGTTCTTCTTCTCTTTATAGTGCTTTTAACTTGCTTATTTTGCTTCCTTACTCGGCTCTCCTAACACCGATTGCATTCATTAATTAAGAAATATTTAAGGGTTCCTGCGAGAGTTTTTCTGAAGGATCGTATCAGGAATGAAGTGATCAGTCAGAGAACTAACGTCATCGACATAGCACACCGGATTAGCAAGCTGAAGTGGCAGTGGGCTGGCCATATTAGCCGCAGAATTGATGACCGTTGGGGTATAAGAGTTCTGGAGTGGAGACCGCGTCTCGGTAAACGTAGTGTAGGACGCCCACAGGTGAGATGAAGTGACGACCTGTGTAAATTGGCTGGCAGGAGCTGGATGCGAGAAGCCCAAAATCGATCAGAGTGGTGTACAATAGGAGAGGCCTATGTCCAGCAGTGGACTGAGATAGGCTAAGGATGAGAGAGATTGCTTTTGACTGTAACTAATTGTACAACTACATATCTAACATTTTAAATATTCTATTTAGACTCTATAATACGGTGTAAAAACAAAGAGTTTTCAATCAAGAATCAAGATTGCCTTGTTGGCCGAGACTTCTCGGGTTCGATTCGGTAGGACTAAATATTTGTGTGATCCACAAATATGTTTTAGAGTCTTGGGTTTTCTATGTATAATATTTATGTATTTTACAAATACAAAAGAAAAAGTGTCATGTATTTATATTAGTTCTTTAGTACCCATAATACAAGCTCTGCTTAGTTTGGGACTGGACGATGTTGTGTGTAAGATGTCCAAAATATTAAAAAAAACCTATCTATCTATGTAATGGTGTTTACAGTCCTTCTAGTACCTACGTCGCTTCAAAGAGTGTTGCCTCGAATGTAAATCTATAGTCCATCAGCTCACAATGTATCAGTGCTACAATTATTGCATTTATTATTCAGCCTCTGACATAGTTGCACCGTGATTATTTATTTATAACGGAATTTAGGTTCTTTATTTGACTGTTTTTTTTTTCTGTTATAGGGGTCTGGCACTAGAGGTTTTATGTTTTCCTACGAACATGCAATTTTATCTCGTTTTCTAACTAGTTACGAGAACGGAACTCTTATTTCTGTTCTTGTAACTAGTTTTTATAACCAGCTACCAAAGTGGAATTATTTTTTCTTTATTTGAAATCAATAAAAAAACATTGCATTCCTTTGTCGTAAATAAAACACTTTTTATATTTTTTACGTTTCTATATTACCCATATCGTATAGGTAATTTATTTGAAAAGGTATATGAATTTTGCTTTTTTCTGGAGTACTGGTTATTGTTTAAAGTAACAATTGTTTAAACAACAAAATAATGTTTACTTAAGGAACTTATCTTTAAGGAAACACATTACACATTGCATTAAGTAAGGACATTATTTTTACTAAATTTCCACCTCTTTAAATAATTTAATAAAAATTATATACATTAAGTTACAATTTCACAAAAATATTTTTATATCTAGAATAACTAATAAAATTATAGAACTGTTGCTACATAATTTTCTTCTACGATAACCGTCTTTTACGCAGCGTAGAACTCGAACCCGTAGCTGTTTAAATGTGCTACGACCGCCGTAGAATTTTTAACTGCCTCGTTTTATTTCGAAGCGAATCTATATTCACGTTTAAAAATTAATTAAATCAATGTAACGGGCAGTAGAATGCATCTAAATTAAAGAGAAGAAAATCACGCCACGCAGCCATATATCTCCATCAACCTGTAATTTATATTAATAAATAAAATGAAAAATAGAAAAAAAAAAACAAAAAAGTTGTAAGTATAAAGTGAAATCAGCAGCACACCTGAAAAAATAAAAAAGCAAAAAAAAACAGCGAACAGAAAACAAAGGCTTTAACTTTAAATCTAATACTTGCACTGGACAGCAGGTACCGGCGCTGGTTGCTCGCGAGCGCGAATACCGAATACCGAAAAGCTCTTTGAAACAAAGAGAAAGCTATCGCCTTAGACTTTTGAATAAAAGAGAAATATCAAAGAGCTTTGATACTGTGTCGAGTTCCGGGCGCAGCAGCGGTGCAGCGTCGCAGCCAGTCGTATGGCCGGCGAGGAACTGTATGCAGCTCCCCGGACAAGGGCTTAATATAGTGCCGTTGTGAGGTCTAGTCTAGATGTCTCTGATGTACAAACGACGTAAACACCCCATCTGACACTTGATTTTGAACTGTGCAGCGTTTCCTCAAACATTATTTTTTATTATTATCCTTATTTGCACAGACAGCATATGTAAAGTATGACTGTATCAGGGACTGGATGATTGATTTTACAGGGCGTTTACCGTGCGCGGACAGTTGAAATGGTAGGTTTCATGAATTATATGAAGCGTTTGTTTGTTTATTACTATCTGTATTACGCGGTTATTATTGTAAATTTTGAGTAACGCCGCGGAGTGAAGTTAGTGTAATAGATAATAGTCTAGGTCACTTCTTAGGTCATCAGTTTTCTGTCAGTGACAATCTGTTAAAATCGGACCAGCCGTTTCAGAGATTAGCCGGAACAAACAGAGAGACAGACGAGTTTAAATATTTCATTTATGATGCAAGTACCGTAATATGTATGTATGCAGACAGAAAAATATATATTTGTATAGATTATTGTGTTTATTTGTTTATATTATTATTCTAAGTAGTGTATGTATAATCATCATTAGTATGAGTATAGGAACTAATTTCTCATTTTTTAAAAGTTATTTATAATGTTCGGTGGTATATAGTAATAATAATAAATATTTCGGACATCTTACACACGTCATCTAGTCCCAAACTAAGCAGAGCTTGTATAATAGGTACTAAAAACTGATATCAATACATGAACATACTTTTTTTTGTTAAAACATACATATTATACATATAAAACACCCAGACTCCGAAACAAATATTTATGGATCACACAAATATTTGGTCCTACCCGGGAATTGAAACTGAGACCTCTTGATCAGCAGCCGCATACGCTAACTACTAAACCACAAGGCAGAAATCTATGTGTAACATCATATATTATATACTAGTAACAGTCCGGTTACCGTGTTAAAAACGTGATAATTTAAACGATATAATATTTTTGAAATAAGCTCTAAGGGGAATGGCGCCACTTGCTGAAACACAGGTCTCTCCTAGTTCGGCAATAGATGCTCCCCGTAGTTCTTCTAATAATATAATAACAACCCATAATATCCCACTGCTGGGGTCAGGTCTCCTCTCAGGAGAGGGTTAGAGAGGGCCATACGTCCCCACACTAGCCGAGTGCGCGTTGGGGACTGCCAAGACACGTTGTGGCTACATAATCTTGCCGTTGTATATTTTTTAGGCCACTTTAATGTTGGATAATTTATATATATACAGTATGTGTCAATTTTTTACAGTTAGCCTGTCAAAATGACTCGACGCTGCCTGATGGAAACCATGAGCAGAATCCAAGACTGTGGCCACCACACTTGCTGCATATCTAGATTAAACGAACCAAGGAAAACCCCAAAATGTGACTATTTACCGGCTCAAACCAACCTACATCACCAGCGAAGACGGAAAATCGGTGTTTCCGGACCGATACAATCTTCAAAAAAGAGCGTACTCCCATTTTAAAGGCTGGCAACACACCTTTGACTCCTTTGGTGTTTCGGGTGTCCATGGGCAGCGGCAATCACCTACCATCAAGTGATCCGTCTGCTCGTTAGCACCCTATAAAAAACCTACCGACGTCGCATCTATTCTAGAAATGACACCTACACTTGCAAAATGGAAGATATGGAGAATCCGCGTAGTGAGGTCCCCAGACTATTCAATCAAATCAAAAACAATTCTATATCACTTTTTGGCGCGACCTGGAAATCGAATCAGAGATCCTTGAACCATCTTTCTCGTGGTTAGTGAATATAAATATTAAATCGGTGGTAATGAGTTCAATTCGATTCGAATCGATTCAAAAGTGTGTTTCTCAGCAGTCAGTTTACCATAGTACCTACAGAACCTGCTTAGTCTGGAATCAAACACCTATTCGTGAGATGCAGAAACTCGTTATTTTTTTTGTTGATGATTTCTTACGCATCAATGTGGTGCATATAAACAAACATATTTGTTTCGGAGTCTGGGTGTTTTCTATGTATAATATGTATGTATTTACAAAAAAAAAGCTCTGCTTAGCTTGGGACTAGATGATGTTGTGTGTCAGATGTCCAAAATATTTATTTATTTATATTATACATAGAAAACATCCAGACTCCGAAACAAATATTTGTGAACCACACAAATAATATTTGGTCCGACCTGGGAATCAAACCCGAGACCTCTTAATCAGCAGCTGTATACGCTAACTACTAGAGCATCAAGGCAGTCATATATTAAAAATAATAGTGGCAAAAACAAAGAATGAGTTTACGAGACAAAGAGTTTAAATATCATATCATTGATTTTTAAAATTATAACGTTGACTCGGCGAAATTTCAGAGGGGAGTTCGGAATAATAATAAATATATTCAGAGTATCACTTCTTCCTGGTAATAATAATATTGTGTCAATGAAAATGACAATAGAGTCACCGCTTGCATTTAATATGACCGGAGGCATAGACATCAAAACAGGGTGCCATCTTTGAATTGATGTCACTGTTCGCGCGTTCTTATTGGTTGTTGGGGACGATAGTGCACCATAGGGGTTCTTTTATTTTTAATGCAGGGCCACTTTGCACGGATTGCCTTTTGTGTGTGTGACTTGGGTTGCCTTTGTGACTAGTTAGTCATTTTTTAATCGTTCATTACGGTTTTGTTTGTCAATTCAATAAAGTCGTACTTTTTTGGTGAGGGGAGTTGGAACTCTTTTATTAGATCTGTTCGCTGGATATCTTCCTTTTGTTGAGATATTCTTTTATTAAGCTGCATGTTTACGTAACAGACGCTTTGTTCGTAAGAAGTGTAGAATTTATGAATTAAATTCGTTTTTAATTTATGGATAGTGTTTAGTATTTAAACAGCAAAATATAAAATGCAAGACTGCGGCCATTCAATACCAGCGGAGGCGGAAGGAACGGTTACATTGACAGTCGACTAGGGATGAGGGCATCCTCTAGTGCTGTACCTTACAAGAAGAATGAAGTGAACTGTATTTTTTTTTCATTTTGAGAGGTACTAAAATGGCAATTTTGAGACAGATGTTTTTATACGTTTTTGCAGTTTTCAAGACTTATTATCAATTGTCGGTTTAAAAATAAAGTTAAACCAAAAAAAATAGCTGTATTAATTTTCAAGATACAACATTTTAATTTTAATTTCCAGCAAGGAGAAACACACACACATACATAAACGTTCGCAGTGGACTAACTTCAAAGTAGTCATCTTATTGTTGTCCTTTTGCTTGCAACTTCCCCCCTCTAATGCCCATCATTTCTATCATTTTTTTAGGTTGACTGCACGGTTGGCCTGGTGGTTTAAGCGGTCGCCACGCCGCTTTCTACTTTAAGTGTCGTGGGTTCAAATCCCACGTGGAATAACACTTTGTTTCACAAATTGGTGTTCTGAGTCTGAGTGTTCTTTGTGTGCAAAGTAAAGTATATTCTTCAGGCAAGAGTCGTATTAAAAAAAAAGTAATCACCAGTAGTCTATGAGCTTATATAGACTCATGTACATTTATGTATAATAAAACAGTTCCAACGGCATTTTAAAACAGACTATGAATAGGCATAGGATGAGTAATAACTGCTAACAGTGCTAGGTATATTTTACTTTGAAATATTACGGGGAGAGAAATAGAACGGTTTCCTTTTTAAAAATTGGAATACACGAAATGCCATTTTAATCCTCATTCGTTTAGGGTTGAAATTGCCAAAATCCATTTCTAATCTATGCTTATAAAATATCATCCGTTGCAGAAATAGTCTGGCTTGTAGCCCCAGGCAGTGCGTTTGTGAATCAGTCCGTCAGAGCAGCAAATATTTGTAAGTGTAGCAAATATGAGTTGGTAAAGATACCTCGTCCGTTTCTCGTTTGTCTAGCGGTTAGCATATGCATATCAGGCAGCATATATCTAGTTTTGGGAAATAGTATTAGCCTCTCTAGATAAACATAATATATGTTGAATTTAAGGTTAGAATTATTTATTTCTCAAAGATTTCAAACCACTACACAAAAGAAATAAACATATTTGTAAAAGGTAGGTACATTATAAAGGAGCTCGTTGAAACTATTAAAACACATTGTAGGCAGGTAACAAAATTGAGGCACTAAATTTGTTAGGGACTATTCACACTTTGTATTTCACCAATTATTCCTAATCTAAAATTTTAGTCATAAAAGATGTGTTTAAACTTAAATCTTACAATTATAAATTTCAGAGTATCAAGTTTTGTTGTTCGAAAGTATATTGATTAAAGACACACTTCACTTATGCTAAGACACATAGAGGGGTACACGGGGCTTACAAAATTTTAATTAGAAATTAATTTCTTCACATTTTCATAGTCACTTAGCGTGCTATGGAAATGGGTGTACTCGGTGTTTCTCTGAAGGATCCTATCAGGTGTTCCGACAAAGAGCTAAGGATATCGACATGACCTGCTAGATTAGCAAGCTGAAGTAGAGCTGGCAATATTAGGCGCAGAACTGACAGCCATTGGGGTAGAAGACTCTAGAGCGGAGACTGTGTCTCGGCAAGCGTAGTGTAGGACGCCC
Organism: Phragmatobia fuliginosa; assembly: GCA_932526445.1. NCBI lineage: Eukaryota > Metazoa > Arthropoda > Insecta > Lepidoptera > Erebidae > Phragmatobia > Phragmatobia fuliginosa. The sequence goes on along the minus strand of OW052057.1, from coordinate 45,094,211 downwards.
ACAGGCTATAAACAGGCAGGAGTTAGATGCGAGAGGCCTATAGTTGACCAGAGTTGAGTGCAATGGAATAGGCCTATGTCCAGCAGCAAACTAATGATTGGCAGAAACGGTGATCGATGAGACTAACAGAAAAGATAGGTTGGATGTCGGTATAGAACTGGTTGTTGCAGTGAAGCTTAAGAAGGCTTATGTCTAGAATTATGCATTTTTTCTCCTGAAATGACGATGATGAGGGAGTAAGGTAATAATGGTAATTTCAGTAAAAAGAATAGAATAAAATAAACTTTATTGTACACCAGATTTATATATAATAACACAATAATTAACAATTTCCACGTACGAATGGCTTGATCACTAAATAGCAATTTCTTTGTCAGTTAAATTATTTCGATTGCCACGTTGAAGTCATACTGTGTAAATATAATATTTATAAGTTGTCTAGGTGACTGTTTGCATAACAACATTTGTGGTAGTTTATCAGCCCTTTGTCTTTTTTGTTTAGGTACTGGAAAATCTTTCAAATCGTTTACTTCTTAGGGATATGGAAGTCAGTATTATGTGGTGATTCCACTAAAAACCTTCCCAACGACCGAACACAGACACTCCTCGCAAAAGACCCAAACGACCCGCTATTTCATGTCCTCTAAGGATCAATGACAAGCCTGGTAAAACACTTCCAGAATGGAAGCCTCTTTCTCGTCCGTCGTCTGGTATCACCTCCGACGTTCTGAACCTTCAGGATCGAGCCTCCCGATTTTATAAGTTTATCAATCGAACTGGGTCGGGTTAAGTTACTTTGCACGCCACTTAGTTGGATCCTCGGCTAAGAAATAAGATATAAGCAGAACGTATCACATCTATGTAAAAATAATTTTCTTCTGCAAGCGCCTCGTATGAAAACAATTTCTTAGCGTACGAATCGACTCTAGATGCACGCATCTAGAGTCGATTCGTACGCTAAGATTATATTTAACAATAGTTATATATATAATAATATACATGTCCATCGGTATGCAGTTTGAGCTAAACTTTATATTATTGCATTTTAAATATCTGATAATAATATCGTCTTTTCATCATCAATTGCCTTCAAGCCTCTTATTGGAAAGGAGATTTGGACCTATTGTACCACACTGTCACTGGTCAGACAGGTTGAGAAAGCAGTATAATTTTATAAAAATAGATTTGGAATTTATTTAGATTTTTAGGGTTCCGTAGCCTAATGGCAAAAAACGGAACCCTTATAGATTCGTCATGTCTGTCTGTCTGTCTGTCCGTCCGTATGTCACAGTCACTTTTTTCCGAAACCATAAGAGCTATACGTTTGAAACTTGGAAAGTAGATGTAATCTGTGAACCGCATTAAAATTTTCACATAAAAATAGAAAAAAAACAATAAATTTTGGGGATCCCCATACTGGGAACTGAAACTCAAAAAATTTTTTTTTATCAAACCCATACGTATACGTGGATGGATAGGTGTCCAAAAATGATGTTGAGGTTTCTAAAATCATTTTTTTCCAAACTGAATAGTTTGCGCGAGAGACACTTCCAAAGTGGAAAAATGTGTGTGTCCCTCCCTGTAGCTTCTAAAATAAGAGAGTGATAAAACTAAAAAAAATTATACGTTGTACATTACCATGCAAACTACCAACGAAAATTGGTTTGAACGAGATCTATTAAGTAGTTTTTTTTAATACGTCATAAATCGTAAACCGCAATTTACCTTTCATTCAATCAATACACTAGTATAAAAACATCGATGAAAGTTACAACGAACTACAAGAACTTTTATATGATGTTACTTACTGATACGGAACCCTTCATGGGCGAGTCCGACTGGCACTTGACCGCTGTTTTATTCTAATTTCTGTTTTATTTTTTATTCTATTGTTTCATTGGCTAATATTTTGTTTTGATCACGTGACTGAGTTGGATTAGCCAATGAAATAAGAGAATTGAGAAATAGAATTGAAAACGAAAAACGTTTGCAACTTGGCTAGGGAGGCTGAGCTAACTAACATTATGGAATATAACAAATTTGCACATATATTTGCACAAATGGAATATAACAAGTATTATAAAAACATCGATCAAAGTTACATCAAACTACAAGAACTTTTATATGATGTTACTTGCTGATACGGATCCCTTCATGGCGAGTCTGACTCGCACTTGGCCGCTTTTTAAACTACATGTATTTAAAAATATCATAGCATAGGTATATTCAAACACCTAACTAACTCACCAGCTGAGACAACAATACATACTCGCGTACCACTTTAAACTTTTAATTCTCAGCTTAATAGGATTACACACCCTTCGCTGATATCGAAGATGAAAACAAACATTACTTATTTAACTTAATAAACGTCTTGATATTAAAACACGTATATATGTAAATTTATATTTGACTGCACTGTTGGCCTAGTGGCTTAAGCGGTCGCCACGCCGCTTCCTACTACGCCAAGTGTCGTGGGTTCAAATCCCACGTAGGACAAAACTTTGTGTAATTCACAATTTGTTGTTCTGAGTCTGGGTGTTCTTTGTGTCCGTTTCATGTATGTTTGTAAAGTCCCCCACGACACAGGAATTTATATTCCTAATGCGGAACTCCCGCATTAGGAATATAAATTCCTGTGTCGCGTCTTTTTAAAAAAGAGAGAAAAAATAATATACACGTTAAAGACTCGTAGACAGGCTTTATCGCCCTTCGGCGATACGATGTTGATGAGCGAATATGTATTGAACAACTTATAACATCCCACTGCTGGGCTCGGGTCACCTCTCAGGAGAGAGTTAAGGCCTCACGTCCCTATGGGACGCCGATTTGGGACAGGCAAGACACGTTGTTTCTACGTAATCTGATAACAACTGGGACCAACTGCTTAACATGGCCTCCGATTCACGGAAACGCTCACTCATCTAGGTACTGACCTAAGGCAAGCAATGATGGTGCGTCATTGCTTACCCTCGATGATTGTTCCCAATCCTGAATCAAACCCACGAACTACCTTTAGAACTAATTAAGATCATTATTAGATTATTTTTTATACACTTTGTTTTGGTTGTGCAGCGAGACTTGTATTGTATGTGTGAAAGTCACAACTCAAGTTTTTAAAAACTGACTGTTTGAAGTGGTCACCACGCCCATTTCCACTGCGCCAAGTGTAGCTGGTTTAAATCCCACGTGGGAAATCACATTATGTGATTTACAAATTGATGTTCTGAGTCTGGGTGTTTTACTTATTCGTTTAATTTATGTTTGTTATGTGTACCGTGACACAGGACTTATATTTCTAATGGGGGCGTTGTCTTAATATACTACAACTATCACTAAATTGTTAGGAGGCACATTACAGGCCATACGGAAAGGGTCAAAATTAAAAATTTTGTGTATTTAATTTATCATTACATTTATTTCCTAAACGTTACAATATAACAATAAAACACCTCGTGCTGCATCCACTTACACATTTGACCATTTAGCTTATAAAATAAACTTATTTACTAAAATCCAAGCACAAGCTTTTCACGATAGTAATCTAAAACTAAAAACTAATGACTATACAACAATAAGGAAAGCAGAAATGCCTTCTTAGGTGAACTAAAACTCGTCTATCAAACCTTTTTCTTTTTACACAAATATTTGTTTCGGAGTCTGGGTGTTTTTCTATGTATAATATGTATATATTTACAAAAAAAAGTATGTTTATGTATTTATATCAGTTGTCTAGTACCCATTGTCTGTATGTACTCTGTTACCAGAGTGCATGTGCTCAAAAACTGACATATTACACCCTTACGAGCGTTGGTATTTGACTAGCATACACAATAAACATACAGTCTATATCAAAATAACATACAAAGAGACTAATTATAATAAATAAGTTAAACTAATTATAAGTAAACAAAAATTCATTAACAAAATTATGTACTTTTATGAATTAATAGTTCATACTTATTTTCTAAGTCTATGAAGTGATCTTTTCAATGTTGAGAGCCACCATTGAAAAATTGATTAATTGGTTTGTCTCTCAACCGCTGATTCTCAAAAAGCAAGGTGTAGAAATACATAAAAATTGTTATTTTGTGCCTTCTTAAAAACAATTTTATTAATAGTATTCGGTATTTGTAAATTACAGTTAATGCAAAAAAATAATAAATACAATTATTTCAGATTTTGTATACACATTCAGTGAACATGTGCTGTGCAATTATTTATATTAACGTATGTTTGCAGAATTTAACCAACCGATACTTAAATGAAAAGGCAAAATGTTACTCAAAATTTTGCGATAACAATATAAATTTAAATGGTGCACAGTACCGCAAAGTACACAGTTCGTATTGTTCGTTTATTTGCATTAGTGTCGAAATAATTTTCGTATGATTTTTATTTCATTTCATGGGTGGTGAAATATGAAAATATATTAATAAAGTAATGTATTTTAATTTACGTTACAATTCCAATTCCGTTCCCCGAGACTTAAAGAGAAATAGTATACTTAACCGAAGAGGTTTCCAGTTTCAGAACTAACTTATTAGGAAAATGGACATTTGTAACTATTATAGAGATCACTTAAATCTGTGAAAGATAATAATTGAATAAACATGAGCCAATAAATTGATTCGTTTTGTAGACAAACTACAAATTAAATCAAAATAAAAACCCTCTTTTCTGTTATAGTTAAAACAGTGGTTATAAACTTTCTAGATACCTTCATCCAGTTAAAGTTTTGTATCCTATAATAAACAAACTATATTAAATCATGTCTGTATTTGGCATTTCTGTTGCGTTTGATATGATTTTAATAATGCTTCAATGGGCGCTCTTGAAATTTAAACCAACAATAACATTCTCCGTAGAAATTCTGTTTCAATAACTATTATTCTCCTACGATCTTTGAGACAATACAGTTGATGAGTCTCAAACAAGTCTAGGTTTCAGTGAATAGTGTAATGCCACTAAACTACCACAGGTAGACGCGGTATTGTACTCCGCCTGCAGAAATGAACCGAATATAACTTACATACGTGTTTGGGTTGAGTTTGAACTAACTTTACAATACAATATTCACTACGTTTGCTGCTGAAATTCATAATCATTTTGTGTGCACTCGACAGTAAATAGAGTGCTTTCAATTTCGACGTTGCGAGTTGATCCGCTGCCGTGCCGAAGCGGTGCGTTCGGTCGCTTATTTTCATAAACAGTGCAGCGTCCTTACCGCGAAAACATGACAAGCCGGCAACAGGACGGCAAGATCGCAAGCTCCAAGTGTTCATTTCGCAGGGAACAGAATAATTTCATTTTAAAATTGATGATATAAACGTAGAGGTATTTATATTAAGTCGAAAAAGTCCTGTATGTCACTCTAAAACAACAAACACAGTCATCGCACGGAAACAACAAAAAATTAGGAATGATTTGATTTTTTTATCTAAATTTAAGTAATTTAAAATAATTATTGCAATTCGTAGAAACATTCTCTAGACATTTTTAGGTAATTAGTACATGTGTTTGGTTTTTGTTTAAACAAGGGTAAAGATTATGTAAATCACCAAAATTTGTACCACCGTGGTAACAATAACATCGAAAATACTATATTACGGAGGCATCGTTTTTGTTTCTGTTTGATGTTTTACAATAAGAGCACTAACAGTAATGTTTCTTTGTCAGAGTAAAAACATCACTAGCATACAAACGGCATGGCTTCGCATTCTAACCAAACGTACGGCAGCAGTCCGACAACAAACCTCCAAATTGAAAGCGCCCTAAAAGGGGATTACAGAAATGTATTTGCGATTACCCAGGTACGTCTCGGATGGCAGACAACATATTAATTTGGAGTACACAACCAACCATAAAGTTCAGTATAGAATAATTAAATATTATGTGAATAGATTTTCTGATACAAATATACCTAAGTTGTAACCTTTCTTTGGTAAAACTTTATAACATTCATGTATAACACTAAGATATCCCATATAAAGGCAATGCCTTTATTGGGGATATCTGAATATAGTTACGTACTATATAATATATAGAACGTAACTTTAATCAACTTATAGTATCATAAAACTATATACTTACATATTGTTGCATGCTACAATGATTGTTAATGTTAATGTTATACATGAATACAATTGTCATACATAATCACGACTAATACATAAAGCTTAGAACTAAGCATAAGTTTTAACAGCGGATTTGCTCAAGGAAGCATATTTTCTGTGAAGGGTATTTTTTTTTCTATTATATAACGGTAACGGCCTCGTTGGTCTAGTGAATAGCGTAATCAAGTGGTTTTGGGTTAAAATCCCGGGTCGGGCCAAAAGGTATATTTGGATTTTTTTTAAGAAATTCCTAAAACGCCCGTGCCTCGGAGAGCACGTAAAACTGTCGGTCTCGGTCGTCATGAACATCTATGGCAACCGTTATTGGTCGTTATTATTATGTCCTCAAATTTACTGACAACTTGTTCAACCTTCGAATTTCAGTTCTCCGTTTAGGTTGCGGGGGTCCGATGCCAGTCGCTCCGTATAAAAACTGATATTCGGTTAAAAGCGGTTGATCTAGTAGTTAAGTTATATATATATATTGGGAATATATAATAATATTGGGAATAAGGCTAGGAAGCAGAAGGAGATAAAGATAACTTTAATTGTTATTCTGATAATCTTAATGCTCAATTTACATTGTTCGGCTTAACAGGGCTTCAGTACGTATGAAATAAATTAGTCTTTTTAAATATAAAGAGGAAAAAAAATGGTCGATTCTGTTTGTAGACATCACTAACATTAAGTTTGAAATATGTTTCTAAATTTTGTTCTTATAAATAAGACTCTTTGGACATGATACTCTTGCGAAATGGATTTTTTCAATAGAATTCATTCTATCTTTGATATGTAAAATAAATATTACTGAAATTATGTCTTAAATTTCTTTATATATGTCTCAAATATCTAATAAAATAGTTTTGTATTACAGCGGTTCTAGATGTACAATAGAAAGCTAAAGTTATTCCACTTTACGTCTTAAATAGTTTTATGTATATACTAAGTTGTATTACTTAATTATTAATAATTGTTTCAAAATAAGTGTTAATTAGGGATATTTATGTTTAAAACAATATTCGACAAATTCCAGTCTTAGAAGACAGCGACTTGCTGTCTTAAAATACAATATTTTCATAGTACCTACATATATATTTTATACATTTATTACTAAAACTTGTAAAATATTGACTAGAGCAATTGACATTTTATAGGTTTAACAAAAAAGTAGGTTATTCGAGAATAGTTGATATTTTTTTACCACATAGGGTAATATTTTTTGGCAGTCCATGTATGCTTATATATTCCATCGTACCGGCAAAACTATTAAATCGATAGAGATGACTGATGAGGCGTCAATAGATTTGTAATAATAGCCTAGATGACTTAGATATACAAATAGATAGATAGATAGATAATTTCATCTACTTTTTTACTGTTTCTTGTTTGATATTATGCACGTTTTGGAAGAGGCAACTAGACTCGCAACTGACTTTTACTGAGTATTTCCTACCGGCACCGTTTTTAAAACAAACATAAATAGTGGCTTTAAATTTCAAAAACCGGTAATTTCTGTAAAGGCTATGACTAAAGATTTAAATGAATACTATGATCGCACATGATGTTCGGCATATTTAATTATAGTAGTAGTGACAATATTTAATTATAGGACTTAAGTTAACAGTTATTACTTAAATATATATACATGTAGCTTCCAATTTAAACTGTGGAAATTTCACAATAAAACATCCTGCTATTACAATGCAATTGTAATAGACTCCGAAGTTTTGAAAGAAGTTAAAGCAAATAGGCCATTCAACTGTATGTAGGAAAATATTTCTTTTGAAAGTTATGTCTGTTTTATAGTACGTCTTCATACAAGTATGAAAAACCATTAAAATCTTTATTATTTAAATGTATTATAGCACAGGGGAATAATTATATAATTTAGTCTCAGAGTTTCTTGTTATAATTTGATTTTAGGAAAAAACTGAGTGAAATTAAATAATAAACGCTTAAAATTAATTGAGTACTATTTGAAACTTTACTTCATTTCAATTAATATGTATGCAAGATACTAGCGTACAAGCTTTTATGGTATATATACAATATACATATATAACAAAAACTTTCTATAAAGAATACTTTTACAATTACAAGTGTTTTACATCTCACGTTTGTTTTAATTTATTCTTTATATATTACAGTCAAATAGTGCGTCATTGAAAGCTGAGTCAAAACAAACTTATTTATTAGAACAATACATGAACTAGACAACTAACATCAGAAGCGGGGCTGGCCTAATTACTAAGACTCGGACTTGCAATAATATTACCTGTTCTAAATCAACCCAATACACTAACCAAACACAAATCAAGAAGACTACTCATATATTTATTCTACAAATAATCTTCTTGAATAGAACTAATAAATTATAGGTTCAAGTCACCGTTAAATGCAGCTAATCTTTAGGGAGAGCACTGTCACTCTTCCCCCTAGAGTACACTCGGTAAGCGCTCTTCGACCCGAGCATCCTGTCCAGTAGACTGTGTTTCGCCCGCCGTCGATGCGTGAGGACCTCCCGGCAAAGCTCGTGGAACACTTCACCTACTTGGTTGACTTGTTCAGCAGCCGCCACCTCGGCGAAGCTGCACTCGAAGTCTTTAGCTAGGATTTCGCCTTCCTCGGGGCTAACCTACGTTAAAAAACAGGATTTGTTTATTAATATAGACGCAGAAGACTCATAATATATGTGGTAAAACTTTACATGCTGTATAAAATATATGCTGTTTTGAATTGTAATTAAAACATTTTTTTTTAATTCTTTTGATATAATGGAAATTAGTGGTAGAGCGATTTCAGCACAAATGGGAAGGCTCGACCGGGGCAGAGATACTACCCTTACATAGAAGAACAAAATGCCAGAATTCGTTGGTCAATATGAAACCGGAGGCCCAATCATTCTGCATGATTCTCTCGGTCGCCGGAGACATGATTTTAGGATATTTAATAGGATTTTTCTTGATGCTTTCTGTTTTATAACAACAATCATCTTACTGAGGCGCCGTGGTGTGGGTCACCATGCTGCATTGTATGCACTCACAATGAGGATGGTGGTCCCTACTCCCAGATTTAACACAACGATACTTTTGGCCCGACCCGGGATTTGAACCCCAAAGGTCTTGATTAGCAGTCGCACACGCTAACACACTATACCAACGAGGCAGATATTATTAATTACCGTATAAGGTACTCGAACATATCTTCCATTGTAACGAGAATTGAGGATATTAATAGACTCTTGAAGATAGTATAATCGACTTTTAAGTGAGTTTGATCTCTATAATTATAAAAGAGAGTAAATTTCAAGCCAGACCATTCCTACCTGTCTCAAGTGCACCATATCTGCTTTATTTCCAACCAGTGTCAGCGGTATGTCTGGCTGCAGGCTCTGCTTTGCGCGGCGCACATAGTTGAACGACTCTCGGTCCGTTATTGAATACACCAGGAATAGGCCATCTGCCCATTGTGCTATTTCATTGCTCGGCAAATCTTGTATACTCTAAAACATTTGACAAAGAATTTATTTAGTACCATGATAGTATAGAACTAGTGCCATCTAGCGAAGAGTAGCAGAACTATATTTGGAAAGAAACGACATAAACGTGGTGTCGTCAATAATATCTATGTATTCTGTGATATTGACGATAGTACGTTTTAGTAAATTATGATTAATGTTTTGTAATACCAATATAATTAAGTATTTGCGCAAGATGGCTGGCAGGAGCTGTATGCGAGAAGCCCAAAATCGTTCAAAGTGGTGTGCAATGGAAGAAGCATATGTGCAGCAGTGGACTGCAATGGGCTGATGATGATGATGAATATAATTAAACAGTCCAATGCTAGATATCCCTCATAGCCTCTCATTAGCACGACTTACCACACGAAAGAATAAAGTCATTAAAAGTGTAATAAAATCCTTAATAATATTATAAACGCGAAAGTTTTTGAGTATGTATGTATGTATGTTTGTTTGTTTGTTGCTCTTTCACGTAAAAACTACTGAACGAATTTGGATGAAACTTTACAATACTAAAGCTTAATATATAATCAAAATAACACATAGACTACTTTTTACTGCAATAATTGAGATACACGCGGGCGAAGCTGCGGGCGAATGCTAGTACCACATGTATCATTAGGTATATAAAACGCACATTAAATGATATAGAATACATTTGGTCAGCTTGTTTACTTAATGGACTATGTAAAAACAGATGCACTTATTGCCAAAAAAAAAAACAATTGAAACAATAACGTGATGTCGCCACAACACCAGGTTCAATGTGAAGTGGTATGTTGGCAACGAACCAAAAAAAAAACCACAAGATGCATATTGTTATCAGACACAAACAGAATCCATTAATATCTTCCATTAATAGTTATATCATATACTAGCTGAGCCCCACGGTATTAAGCATTTGTTGTTTTAACCGCGGGCAACACCGCGGGGCGAAGCTAGTCTAAAAAAAATCCCATCAAAACAGACAAACATTGTAAAAAAAAATATTTTGGCATAATATGTACCATATATAATTATACGCATTTAGTAAAAAGCGGTTATTTTAATATTACAAACAGACACTCCAATTTTATATATTTGTATAGATCATTACTTTTTTAATGTTGCGTACATACTCTGTTATGCATTTAGTTAACTTTTCATTTAATATTATAAACAAACACGTTAATTTCTTTTATTTATATTGATGACGTGTATTGGCATTTACAAAGGACAATGGCATTTTTGTGTGGGATTTGGTTTTTAGAAGCTTGCGTCGTCAAGTTATTTTAGTTTTTAGATTACAATGAATTGTCATTGTTGACAACAAGATGGCGTAATTTACCATTTAAGAAAACAAGATTATTCGTTTTCGATTTTCTTAATTCATCAAGAAAATGTTGCTCTCCTATTAAAAATATCACTAAGCTCCTTGATAAATATCGATTTAAGTATTTCATCGTGTTTTAGGCTCCGTAGTTCATGACTTGAAACATTTATAGATTTGTCATGTCCGTCTGGCCGGCCGTCCGTCCTCGACTTACCGCCCAAAAGGTTGGGGCTAGATAGATGATATTTTGCATGAATATGTGTTGTGATTACGTCGACAAACTACTACAATAAAATTACACCTCTCCCCCTACCCTCCTCTAAAGCTAAACAACTCGATCAAAAAATAAGCAAAAAATTACGATAGTAGTCCATATATTGAACTTAAAAGGAAAACTAATAAAAAAAAACAAAAAAAAAAACTTTTTTATGTCAGGAGTTACAGGGGTCTAACTTGTAAAATGCACTCACTTGGAAAACTTCTCTTAGCCAAATGTATATTTCATATATATTTTAAAATAGAATTATTATTATTTTTTAGTAATTTGTCACACATAGTTTTTAAAAATGTAGACTGTCGTGTTTACAAAACATTTTAGCTTTTTGTACATGCACTTGTACAAACTTTTTATGCAGTATTAAGTAATATTTAGAATGATACATTTAATAAGCGCTATGAATAATATTTTAAACACTAGATCATCTAGTCCCAAACTAAGCAGAGCTTATAATATGGATACTAAACAACTGATATTAATACATAAGCAAACTTCTTTTTGTAAATACATACATATTATACATAGAAAACACCCAGACTCTAAAACAAATATTTGTGGATCACACAAATATTTGAAGAGGCACTCTTGATCAGCAGCCGTATACGCTAACGACTAGACCAACAAGGTAGTCGTCTTAAACAATCATAACCATTAATTACATATTGTCTTACTTTTGTACCTTCATCAGGAGTCTGGTTTCCATAGTGAAGGCTTTGCTTAGTTTCGGTTCAGACCATTGTGTTGAGGTGTTTCAGGTTTGGGTGTTCTTTGTGTCCGTTTCATGTATGTTTGTAAAGTCCCCCGCGACACAGGAATTTATATTCCTAACGCGGGAGTTGTCTTTTTAAAAAAGAGAGAAAAAAAAAGGTTTGTTATTTATCACCATTATCTCAAATTCCAACATCCTATGTCGGCCACACATTGAGCAGAGGCGACGGAAATCTAGAAAAACTGATAGTGGTGGGGAACACCGAAGGCAAGTAATCGCGCGGTCGTTCACTAACAAGATGGACCGATCAAGTAAAGGACTCGCCCACCTCTAAATTCTACTCGGCTATAAGAGACGCGCTGGACAGAAACCGATGGAGGAATATTATCCGCTCTAGATGCAACCCTGAAGCTGACCACGATCTTCAGACATGAGGGACCCGACTCCAGAGAGATCTCAAATTCATGTCAGACTTAAACCCCTTGTGAACGTTACGACACCACGAAACTCACAAAAATGTTTTAAAGCGTTTTTTGAATAAACTTTATAGATATTTTCAGTAGCTTATTCAGATAGTAGTGTCAACCTATCGAAGTCCACTGCTGGACGAATGTCTCCCCCAAGGAACGCCAACCATCCCGGTCTTGGGAAGTCCGCATCCTTCCGCCGTCAGCCACCCTCCTCAAATCGTCAGCCCATCGTGCCGCAGGGCGCCCTGCACTACGACATTCATTCAGATAACAAAATCATCAAAATCAAGGAAAAAAATTGGCAAATGTAAAATTAAAAGTGTTCTTTACTAAACTTTTAAATTATTGTAAGTTAATTTTGAGTCCGCGCCAGAACTTTTTAGCAAAATAAAAAACCATTAATTTACGCTTTACCTAATTCATTTCCTTGTTTGTTTGGCGCCAAAATTACTGTCACCGAAACTCACTAAATAAAAGTTTTATAACGATTTTGAACAGGTGACTTAAAATAAATTTCGACTTGAGTTTGAATCGATTATAGGCTCTTTAGTCTTGCTGTTGGCACGGTTGGCGTAGTGAATTATTGCATATAATCGTTTTTCTAAGAGAGTTTTTGCCAAGGTCAAGCTTGAGCTACAAGTTGGTAGGTATGTTATCGCACTTTAAATCCCTTCCTCATCCATACGGCACGGAGCCATATGTGAAAGAATCTATGGCCTTTTCCCCTCGTATTTCAGGGGAAAAAGTGTTCTGAATAAACATACCGTCCAGATCACACAGATTAAAGATATCAGTATGGTTAAGGATGATATAATGATGATGTATGATGATTTGAATGGTGAGATTGATTCACCGAAAATGAGATAATAGTAGTATTTTAATTTGTACATGCGTGATCTTGTCTACGTGACCTTTGTAATATAATCTGTGAAGGTTCTCTCTGTGCAATGGAGCATTGCTACCCCTAATACAAGTACCTAAATCTATCATTAAATCATACATTGAGCACTTTGTGTTGTGCTGATTTTATTATTTTTCTAAATGTTACTTTGGTCTGTTTCTAATAATTACTAGGACTTTCTCAACTTGTATTTATAATGTTTTCATCAATACTTAGTTTTTTAAAAAGAAATTTAGGTTATATTTCTAGTTATGCTTGCAAAGCAGATGCCGGAGCAAAAACGGGAGAGGTATTGAACTATCCCGATCTACTGAAAACGGGCAAGGTATCGCAAACGACTCATGTGCCCTAACGAACTCTGTCCTCTATGACCAAGCGCAAGCCTGGAGGCGACATGAGGCAATTTGTCACCCTAGTAAAAGGCAGGGAGGGGGATGGGAGGGCTTGTAAAACGCACTACGGAGCGCGAGCTCCCTTAAACCATCAAGGTTATCTACAAGCAATACAAGATGGCTTTAGATACGTCAGGGTTCCAGGGTTTTCATTTCTAGGGTACATTTACTTCCTCATCTATTAGCACTTGAGACGACGTGGGATTTTAGTCCGACATAAACTTGGTTACAGTTATCAAATATTATCAAAACTATTTGCATCTGAATATTCTAATCAAGTCAGTTAATACGATATACGAGTAATGTTGCTAACCACATGCATCCAAGCCTGACAAGAGGAGCCGGGACGAGACACGGCTGATATAACAATGAGATATGACTCTTGGCAAACAATGTACTAACTATATCTATCTCGTTGTAATAGATTTATGTTGTCTGTAAAATAATTTTAGGTACAGTTTTTTTATAGTCGAATCTAAAGATTTAAACGATAGTTTTACGATATAATGTGTGTTTAGTTGATTAAATTAAATTTAAGTCGAATAATGTTTCATTGTGATTCATATTTACAACAGCAATAATCATTTAATTTATGCAGGTTTTAAATGAAAATGACTAAGAGTATGGGTAGTTCAACATAAATATATTTTATATTTACTTTAAACTTTTTGGTTGAAGTTTATAGTTAAATAAATATTATCTTGAGATGACTAAAACTCAATTGTGGGATCCCACATTAGGCAGAGCCTCTGCTATGATGATCGGACTGCGAATACATTTCAAATACATTTATTACATTTCTGTATTTACTGCAACCCATAACGTCCTACTTTTGGGCTCGAGTCTTCTCCCAGAAGTCGTTTGAAAATCCCAACGCTGTTATAGGCCTGTCAAAGGTTAGTTACATATTGTTAGGTAAATGACACTTAGATGCAGAATCAATGAGCGTGCCCATAATTAAATTATTTGGCGTGGCTCTGGATCGAATTCATATACTTAGCCATTGCAGTCATCATTACTAAACCAATGATGTACTTAACCATTGATGGGACTATGGGGGCTTATTACCCATATACATTTAGGTTTAGGCAGTAAAAGAGAGAATTGAAGTAATAGCAAATAATATATTTATTTGTAGTAAGTTTTTACAATACTAGCTACAAGGAAAATAAAAATCTGCCAAGTGCGTGCCAGGCCACGCACAGGAAAGAGTTCCTCAGTCACCCATAATGGTACGTGGATTTAAAATAGTATCCAATAGATAATTGATTAGTTTACGTATTAATTTGTTAATTTTGTATGACGTTTTCCAAGTGAGCGCATTTTACCAGTTAAGCCTCTATAACTCCTGAATTAACAAAGTCATCTAATCCGTTATAGTTTTCCTTCAAAGTTCATTAGATTTTTTTCCACGTGATTTTTTTTTCAGATTTTTTGAGCCAGCCGTTTAGCTGTTAGAGAGGGGGACGCCCTGTTTTTACAAAAAAATGTTCTTTAAAGTGAAATATCTCGCAAACGGATACCTAAATAAAAAATTGTCTTTGAAACCCTGTACTGTTTTTAAAAGACCTATCTAATGATACCCCATACGATGGGTTAGCCGCCAGAAAAAAAAAATCATTCCCACTTTACATGTAGGGGAGGTACCCCAAATAAAATTATTTTTCATAATTTTCTTGTAGCACTTTGTCGATGTAATTACAACACGTATTTATGCAAAGTTTCATCTTTCTAGCACTTACCGTTTGGACGGTAAGTCGAGGACGGACGGACGGACATGACGAATCTATAAGGGTTCCGAGTTATGAACTTTGGAACCCTAAAAACGGTGCAGTTGACAGCGTTATCCGGGCAACGGATGGCAGGCGGAAACACGCATACGCTAATCTACATATAGAGTATGGAGCCACAGAGATTTCCTGTTACGAATTTGAATCCAGGATATATTAAAAACAAATCCGAAGTCTAATAATACATTTTATACTAATGTTATATCCCATTCAATAAAATCGATCGTTACACTTCTTTATACTGCGCCAAGTATTGTGACAACACTTATGTGATTCACAAATTTTTGTTCTGAGTTGGGTGTTCCTTGTGTTACATAAAGCGGGAGTTGTCTTTTTATAAAAAAGAAAATGATGCAGTAGCATCTCTATATTCCACCTTATGTGGGTTGTCTGCATTCGCAACGAATACGGTGACCACTACTTCTGGATTCTACTCATGCTTACAGGCATGCAGGAAGGCTCGTACAGAAAAAAAAACAAAATGGACCACCAATTTTTCTTTCAACCGGCAAATCAGGGTCCGTTGTTGTGACGAAAGTTTGAGAAGTTTTTGTTCAGTGAACGTGCTTCAGCTGAAATTATGGTTATAAAAATGATCATTCATTATTTACTGACCTTGGGACACGTGTCTAATATCTCGAACAAGATAGGCTCGCCATCCAATAAAGCTTCATGCTTGTATTTGCTGTCTGTAACAAAAATAATACAATATAGAAAACATACAAGACGAAGAATGTATTTAATCTTTAGAAATATTACTGCCTCGTTGGTCTAGTCGCATACACTATCCACTAGAGTCTAGTGACTAGACTCTAGTGGATAGCGTATGCGACTGCTAATCAAGAGGTCTCGGATTCAAATCCCGGATCGGGCCCAGAGGTGTTTTTGAGTTTTTCTTAAGAAATTCCTAACTGGGGTCGGCTACTAGTTCAAATGGTTTTACCTAAATTTCGAAGGTTGAACTAGTTGTCAGTAAATTTGAGGGCACTGACTTCCCAATAACGATTGCCACAGATATTTATGACAACCGGGACCGACGGCTTTACGTAATCTACGAGCTGTTATTAAGAATTTCCTGTAAGAAACAACCCAACAACACTTTTTTTGCTTAACTCGGGATTTGAACCCGAGACCTCTTGATTAGCAGTCTCATAGGCTAACAACTAGACCAATGAGGCACCATCCGCTGGCAACACCTGTATACTGAAAATGCCAGTATTGAACATGCCGGTAACCTGACCTAGTCCTAAACCATCGTAAACTTAGTATAGTTTGGACTATGAAACCTAGACTGAATGACTGACTGATAGAGTGCATAGAAAACATTTGAACTACGAAGCAAACGTTTTCAGATTTCGAATAAAATCCGAGTCCTCAGGACAATCGCGTACGCTGTCATTGCGCAATCGATTCAACCAGCAAAAGTCACGTAAGCAGCTATAGTTTTCCTTTAATGTTCAAAATACGGACTAGCATCATGAATTTTTGGAGATTTTTCGAGCCAGCCGTTTAGCTTTTAGAGGGGGAGGGGACACTTCCTGTTTTCAGAAAAAAAATACCCTTATGTAAGGGAGCTATCCCAAATAAAAATCTTTTTCTTAATTTATTATAGCACTTTGTCGCCGTGATAGAAACACATATTCATGCAACGTTTCATCTTTCTAGCACTAACCCTTTGGACGGTAGGTCGAGGACAGACGGACGGACGACGAATCTATAAGTTTTCCGAATCATGAACTACGGAACCCTAAAAAGGGTTTTTGAATTTGTGCTCATTTGACGTCCCCTTTCTGCTTTGATATGTTCGATTTGAAGGGTGGAGATTGTTTATTGTTTTCGGAAGACGGGCTCCATTTAATCTCATCCACATTTTTTTATCATTAAATTCATTTTTTAATAAGATTTTGGTAATTAAAACTAAATAAGAGTCATCTATGTAAATAAATAAAATTGAAATGTGTGTTTGTAATAATTAAATAAATAAATAAATATTTTGGACATCTTACACACAACATCATTTAGTCCCAAAGTAAGCAGAGCTTGTGTTATGGGTATACTAAACAACTGATATAAATACATAAACATACTTTTTTTTTTGTAAATACATACATATTATACATAGGAAAACACCCAGACTCCGAAACAAATATTTGTGGATCACACAAATATTTGGTCTGACCCGGGAATCGAACCCGAGACCTCTTGATCAGCAGCCGCATACGCTAACCACTAGACCAACAAGGCAGTCAAATTAACAGTATTTTACAGAATTCATATAAAAATATATACGGTACTATCAAATAAGCTATTTTTATTTTTTTACCTGTCTATCTATCCTGTTTGTATGTCTGTCTGACTGTCTATTTCTCTGTTTGTTCCACGTGAGCTCCGATACGGTTGAAAAGCCTTTGACGGGAATTTCACTTGCATATAGCTGATGCCTTTTAGCATCAGCTGTCTGCAATGTACGTGACTTAGGCTACTTTTTATATACCAGCTTTGCCACGCGGCGTTACCCTTAGTTTACAACAAAGTCCGCAGTTAACACCGCTGTATCAGTACCTGTTATTATTTACGCGCATGTATTGGGTCTTATAGATATCGCGTAGATAATTCAAATCTGTATTCTGTGTAATTGAAATTGTTAACATAGTATTTTAGATTTGGATATCATTACTGTATGAATTTACACAAATTCATACAGTATGTCAAAGTTTTGAAATAACAAAAACACACATTTTTGTTATTTCAAAAATTTGTCATTAATGAAATGAAAAAAACTCAATCAAAAAACTATATTAATATTACAAGTTAGTCCCGGGGCAGGGTTATCTATTTAATCTAAAAATCTTTTGTATTTCGCTAGTGACTGCTATGTCAGTGTTTGTGGATACAATTCCAGCCCAGAACCGGAATAAATATTTGTGTGGAGATTACGACCCTTTGTTCTGTGTTAATGTTTTATCTATGTCATTTTTGTCTTTTATCTATTTCCGAATTTTTTATACATGGCATGCATGTCAATTCCATTATAACTTATGAATATAATATCCAAATTATTTATTTATCTGCCTATAAGTATTTATCAACATAAAATAATTAAAAATATTATCAGCGAAACAATTTATATTAGGCTCAGCTTTTTTTTTCTATAAT
The DNA here is from genome assembly GCA_932526445.1 of Phragmatobia fuliginosa. Taxonomy (NCBI): domain Eukaryota; kingdom Metazoa; phylum Arthropoda; class Insecta; order Lepidoptera; family Erebidae; genus Phragmatobia; species Phragmatobia fuliginosa. The sequence continues at coordinate 45,075,568 of OW052057.1, read as the reverse complement.
AAATATTTGGGAGATGTTACACACAATGTCATCTAGTCACAAACTAAGCAGAGCTTGTATTATGTGTACTAAAACTTCTATCCTCCGAAACAAATATTATGTATCACACATAAATTTGGTCCGTCCCGGGAATCGAACCCGAGACCTCTTGATCAGCAGCTGCATACGCTAACTACTAGACCAACAAGGCAGTTTTCAGGTTAGTTGCTACAGTACGACTGATCGTTGACTCTAAGTGGAACCACTGACATCGACTTCAATACTGACACCTTATCGCATAATATAATTATTTGTTCCTCATTCTTTAACTGATTACTCACGGAAATCGTAGCGGCCACTTCACCACTGTGGTTTGTCTGTCTGTCTGTTGTCCCATATGTAACCACATTTTTGTTGTCCAGGTTCATTAAATATGTTTTTGGTATCTGCTTTGTGTATAATTCTAAAGTCCTCTAATTCCAAGTCCTTCTTATTAAAAAACTGTTCATTTATATTAATTATACAAACAGACACCTCAATTTTATTTACTTGTAAAGAAGATAAGTTACACTCCTTACTCGATGTTTATGGCGTTTCATTTTCATTTCAAGAATGTTTTTCCTTAACTAAACAAATACTGAATGTGTTCAGTTGTAAGTGATGTACAAACAACGAAATGTTTGACTGCTTTGATAGGCGATAGGGTGAGCTACCCTTTGTTAGATAAAGATAGATATCCATTTAACCTTGAAGGAAACCTTACGCTTTGTTTGAAGATAGCGATATTGGTCACGGTCGTTAAAGTGTAGTTGTTACTGGCTGAGTGGTATTACTCGTGTTTGTTGTTGCACCACAGCGAGTAACAACACGATGTAAACTTATTAAAAAAAAATAAACCTACACAATTTATTAGGCATAGTGAGGGTCACTGTGCTTTTTGTCTTCTATAAACCTGCGTAACTTTATTTAACTATTTATAATTTTAAATTCTTTCACATTTGGTGTATATGAAAGTATTTATGATACATCAAAAATTAATTTTTTTTGTTCGCCTGTTGGTTATGGCTCATCTCTGAAATAGCTTGAACGATTTTAAGGGGACTTTCACATCTGTGAAAGTCCCATCAAAGAAGTCACAAGCATTTAGTCCGACGGGAATTGAAACCGAGACCTCAAGCACAGCAGCCGCATAGGCTACCACTGCGCCACCGTGGCAAGAGATTGGGAAATAATTAAATAGAAAGAGTCGTGAGGTTGTACATACCTTGCTGATGATCGTATTCACCAATATAGCGCTTAGTTAGGAAACGCACGGTCAATGCTGAAAAGAAAAAAAATATATGATCATCTAAATAGCTTAAAGTTTGGTTACCTTATTGTACACATCAAGGACATTGGACATTGACATAAAATTAACATCAGCTACAAGAAAAAAGTCATGTACCAAGACGAGCTTAACACAATTTTATTATTTTTTTATTAATGTAGTAAGTCCCTATGTATTGTTTAGGTTCAACGTGTCTTTCGTCTAAGATTTGAATCAATGAAGAGTCGGCTATGCCCCAAGACAAAATATGAATAAATATGTTTTAGGAAATTAACACGATTGATACGTGAAATGACCCACTGCCGGATAGACGCAGACGGACTGAGTGGCAAAGGAGCAAGGAATCTGGTCTACATTGCTCCATTGTCACATCAGCAGATTCATTTAATGATTAACAGAAACGGTTGAATTTAATGTCAGGTCATTATAGCGACATCTGGTGATTCATAAATCAGTTATACGGTAAAAAAACGTGTATAACTCAACACTGCATAGTTGTGGTTACGAGGTACTTGCTGTAATTAACAAATTCTTGGCAAGATAGTGTAACAGGTGCTTATAAATTACTATTAGTATAGTTTCCTATACACCTTGATTAACTCTGTAAACAGTCGCTCTACTAAACTGTGTATTAATAATATTCAAATTTACCTTACACACTATTCGTTTTGACAGATTAAAGAAAACAAGCCCCGTTATTGAGAAAACTGGGCGGCTTAACGCCAGATCCAACTCTTAGTTATTTTAATGTAACTAATTCAATAATTAATCATACAAATTTACTGACAACTAGTTCAATCTTCGAATTTGGGTTGCGTAGGTCAGATGCCAGTCGCTCCGTGGAAAAACTGCTATTCAGGTAAAACCGGTTGAACTAGTAGCTGATCCCAAATAATATTGTTAATAAGGCTAGAAATAAGAAGCTTTACTGTTCCTGATCTATATAAATAGTCTGTGACGTTCTCCATTGAATATTTATCGTCCGAGAATAGTTTAATAGTTGTTTTTTTTTTTTAAGATTACTATCAACCTCTTACGTTATAAGACTCCTTATTGGCTATTTATTCATCAGGTACTATTATAATTTATTAACTTTTATTGAACCATATAAAGACAAGTAGATTTGGAGCAGCTTGAATTTGTCCCGCACAAAAAAGTCATGACATTTTATTATGATCTTGGCTTAGTAAAAGTACAGAATATGATTTTATTTATTGTACTTCTTTCTTTCTTTCTTTTAATTTTTCACCATTATTATACCTCCGCCGATATATATCATGTGTCTTTAAATACACACCTCATTAATATTGTTGATATTAAGGAAGGTTAACATATTTCCAGTCCCGATGAGAACAAAACAAACGCCATTCCCCTTAAAGGACCTTTTAGTCAATATTTGCAGTTTAATAACCTATATCTGCTGAATCTGATCTAAATGAAGCCCTCTCCCATATACTGTTCTACTGTTCCAGTTTGTGCAGTCCGTATCTATCACTTATCCACTGTCAGTCACTCTCCTCGAGTGAGCGCTCCATCGCGCCGCAGAGATTTTGTTTATTTAATAAATATTTGGGAATTCAAATTTCCAAAAATCCGTCAGCAATTAAAGGCATTGAAAAGTTAACAGGCGATCGCTTTTTGTCCTGCTAATATTATAATCGCGAAAGTTTGTATGTATGTTTGTTGCTCTTTCACGCAAAAACTACTGAAAAGATTTGGATGAAACTTTACAGTAATATAGCTTATATATCAGAAAAACACATAGGCTACTTTTTACTGCAATAAACGAGATACACGGGCGAATGCTGATGTAATGTGTGATTATAAAAATATATAAATCGTAGAAGTCAAAATGTATCACTGTTTATCTCCTGTCAAAACTTCACAGGTTGCTATGCATAACACACTTGCATAGCAACCATAATGATAGTTTGTAAATCGCTAATTTAAAAATGATTTCTGGATAATCACATAAATATGCTACTTTTTATCCCAAAAATACGCAGGTAACACCGCGGTGCGCAGCTAGTATTTCATATTTCATCTATTAAACGTACAGATATTACTATAGATATATATATATTTATATATTTCCTGAACTGGGTTAATCCATGATTCCTAACATCTGAATTAGGCCGAGCTTATGTCTTACACGCTATCCCGGGCATCCTATGCAGATAGAAATATTGTATTCAAGCTTACAACAGCTTACTTAGGCTTACACAGTATTAAACTAAAAGCATTCTTAACGTCCGTAACTTGATGCAAAACATATTGATGCAAAATGCATCTAAATCTATACAACATATAGAAATGAATAAAATTGAAGTGGCTGTGTGTTGCATAAAAAAACATTTATTTATTTATTATTATCTCTGGAACGACTTGACTGATTTTGACGGGACTTGCACTGACTGATAGCTAATGATATGAGGAGTAACTTAGACTTTTTTTTGTTTATTAACCTTTCTCCTCGGCGCTACCCGCAATTTACAACAATAGACGCGATTAGCACGACTGGACTTAGCTAGTAATCATCAAGCTTGGGGTCGGCTAGGAAGATGATGATTACTTTTGTTTACATGAATAACAGACTAACAATTATTATGACTGCCTTGTTGGTCTAGTAGTTAGCGTATGCGGCTGCTGAACAAGAGGTCTCGGGTTCGATTCCCGAGTCAGAATATATGTTTGTGTGACCCACAAATATTTTTTTCGGATTTTGGGTGTTTTTCTATGTATAATATGTATTTACATAATGTCTCCGATTATCGTGTAAAGCTTAAGTAGTTGGCCATCCGCTTTCGCCGGAATGCACACATTCTTTCTCTTCTTTATAAAATTCTCTTTAATCCTCCCGCGTTACCTAAAATCTCGCTTCACCTTTTTACATGACTTACATAACAAATCACTAAGCCCTAACTGTATTTTTTTTCTGGTGTGCAATAAAGTCATTATTTTTATTATTATTATTTATAAATGAAGCGTGAAAAATCATCTCACTAAGCCGCCATAATGTGGGCCGCCATACTTTATTCTCTGGATTGGCAGCAAATATGGTGGCCCCCACTCTTGGATTCTACTCATGTATTCCATCTAGCAGGATAGAGTCACTTTGGTAGGCTAAATATATTAAATATAAACATAAAAACAGATTTACGGTTCAGAAGTGACAACTAAAGATAAAGCTACTTTCGTAATTAAAATATACATTTACACATTAGTCCACAGCTGGACATGGGTCTTTTTTAGAAAGGAATACTGCCGCGCTAATATTAGTAGGGCTTAAAATATTCAGACCTGTCAAGTAAATGTTGCCAGCGATATAAATAGTTTGTTGAGTTCCACATACTATTTTTATCGTCCGAGAATAGTTTTATAGTTATTGTACCATGAAAAATTGCCATGTTGCAAGGTCAGGAGAACTTCTATTTCAAGTGTAGTATAGCATTTCTGCAAATAAGTATCGCTTGCAGATGAGATGGCAGTGCGGGACAGGGAGAAGTTATGACCTGTGCCACTCTGTGGAACCTATAAACGGTCCTACCTCAGAGTACCTTAGAACGATCTCTTAGAACCGTAAGCACGAGATTGAGGGTAACAGGTTAAGTCATTTATTACTCTAGCAGAACAGGCTCGTCTAGGAGGGGTCAAGCAATAGATGATCCAAAGTCCAAGATAGAAGACGCAGACGGGCTGCGTGGGTTAGCTATTCATTGTATAATTTTACGTTTTACTATGACAATAATATGCATCTAAGATTTGGCAGAACGTCAACAACTAACAACAAAACGACATACTGTAATTTAATCGTCACTCAAATCTCTCTTAATGACGGTCGTGATCTTGAGCGTTGAATCCGCGCGCTGATGCCAAGGTTCTCTTACGACCAATTAGTTTGTCCATCATTCGTTTAGGTAAAATAATACATAGGTCAGGTTTCTTTTGCGGCTAACCGCATGCTGTTAACATTCGTTTAGCCGCAAATCGATACTAACTTATCCAATGATAAAGAGCAATCAATGCCCGTCCTCAAAAATCAAAGTATTTCCATGCGAAATTTCATTGAGAGAGCGGCTTAGCTGTGAAAGCTTAACAGACTGACAGACGAACTTATAAATACACACTTACACATACATACATATACACTCATTTTAAATTGTATCATGATCAACACTCTTGAGAGACCATCTCTCCTTAGAAGGAAGGATTTTTTTAGATTCGTAGACATTATACATTAGATCATCTATTACAACTTAATGTAAGTTGTATTTCGTTGTAATTTATACACAACAAAATGTTTGTGGCAAATAGTAAGCGTGTTATAAAATATGAATACTGCAGTTTTAGAACAAGAATGTACCCGTGACGAATGTAATGCGGCCATGTGTTTGTTATTTCAACTGCTTATAAGCACTCTGGTAAATCTATTAACGTACATTTAGAAAATAAACATCTATTGAAGAAATATACACATATTTCTTCAACTGTTTTAATGTTCATATGCTTAGATGCATTTTAGTAAGTAGGTATTCGTTAATAGTTTGTTGATTTGTCTTAGATGGTTCAGAGTGCAGACGATGCAAGTTTGACTGCAGTAAGTTAAATTAATTGAGAATACGTTTCGTGACATCTTTCAAGCTAATAAAAAGCGTGTAAATACCTATCTAATGGTAACCAACACTATGGGGTAGACGTGAGAAATTAAAATCATCGCCACTTTACGTGTAGGACCTACTACAAAATTTAATTTTCGTGATTTTATTTTAGCCACAGTTTAGCTGAGAATCTGGCACTTTGTTGACGTGACAAAAACACATAATATCCATGCAAACTTTCATCTTTCTAGCACTAACCGCGCGGTAAGTCGAGGACGGATGGACATGACGAAACAAGAAGGGTTCCGAGTCATAAACTACGTAACCGTAAAAAGAAGTCCAAACTCTCAGTCTTTTAGTTTCAGAGGAACGAATTAATCAATTTAACAGCACACATTTACGACACAGTGTAAGATGATCCTAATAATGACGGCGTACAATGTCGCAACAGCGTGGCTTGTTTTCCGTCAGAGCACACATCTGTTTGTCGTCACTAAACGTCTACATATTGTTCAAGCACGCGTTCAAGGCGTCTCCTAAAATAAAACTGACAGAAGAGTTAAAGAGTGTTTTGTAAGTAAAGGGTAAATCTGCCTGATAATAATTCAGTATATCTAACATACAACGCTATCTTTTTTTATAATATAACCTACTCGTACCAAAGTGGCTCTACTCTGCCTGATGAAAAACAAGAGTAGGGTTCACTATCCTCATTGCATGAGGGTAAGCAATGCAGACCTTTACCATGGCAGAATGGTCCAATGTTTCTGTATCATTATCCCTGCTTCCAGAGGCCGGGATAATGATGCAGAATGATTGGGCCTCCGGTCTCACTCTCACCAACGAAATACGACAGCCATGCTGTCATTATTAGGATTGTCTTCTGTGTGAGGGTAGTACTGCCCCTGTCGAGCCGGCTCATTTCTGCTAAAATCAGGGTGGCTCTACTACCGAGACCTACCTAAACCATGCAGTTCTTGTATGTACTTTAGGTACTAGACGACTGATATAAATACATATGTACATAACTTTACTACTTATTTGTATCTATGTATACATTTTAAATTGGAAAACGCGCAGTTTGAAACAATTCTGTTTTTAATATTTTACCCCACCAAAGTGATTCTACGCTTCTGATCGAAAGCATGAGTAGAGTCTAAAAGTCGTTGTCACTATACCCATTACGAATGTAGCAAAGAAACAACGCAAAACAATTGTAACTTGGCCAAGGTTGCAGGTATATATTTGGGTTATCCAAGAGCACGTTATTGGCAAGTCAGTGCCCTCGAATATTCTGACAACTCAGCTCAATCATCGGATTCAGTTCGCCCTTGGCGTTGCGGAGGTCCGATGCCAATTTTTCTGTGTAAAACCTAAGGTTAAAACGGTGGAACCAGTAGCTAATTCATTTACCTAGGTCAAAATTAAGCTAGGAAGATGAATGATCCAAGTACACATTATGTTAACGTTTGTTTCAGAGATTGCAATCATATCCACGTATAAGTCAGTCCTATCGTGTTTTTTTTTCTATGGAGCATAATATCGTGCTCCAACATTGTATTGTATTTTAATAACAACTTCCTCTCTGATCACACTGATCCAGTATAATTAAACTTATATGAACTCGGCAGTTGTCCCGCCAAGTCTAGAAATAAAGCCCCAGTCAATCCATCGAATGGCATTTTTCTAAAAGCTATTCTGAATATTTTTCTAACAATTGTAAGTTATTGAGGTAAAACTTGCAGTAAAAGAGCAATCAATAGCATTGTGATACATGACATTACACTCATAGGCTCCCAGACCAATAAGTTATAAAATGCAATCAATAAGAATCAATGTGTCAGTAAGTGAATGCGTTCAATAAACATGTAAACGGATCATCACCCGCCGCCTCTAACACAAAACACGAATCTAATGCAGGCTCTTACTCATTTTACCAAGTATAATTTTAATTCCATTTCAGTAATATTTGCATACTACTAATATAGTTATATCTATTTGCGAATGCCTGTTAATAGCTATGTTGTTATTAATTTTAGATTCTAGTAAGTATGTGTTTGTGCTGTTGATGTTCTGAAAAATATTATTGTGAAACGTTTTTACCGAACTTGTTTGGTATTTTTATATTGAAAATATTTTGTTCATGAGAAAATAATCATAAATTAATGACTCAATTTTAAAACTTGCTCACGCTTCTGGCATAAAATTTGAAGTGCTCAAAGCAGGTATTTCATTTACAAACTTTTAACATAATGTAAACATTGGCAAGTTACGTCAAAGCAAGGAAAACTCAAACATATAGCAATTTCGCTCATGTTTTCTGAACATACAAACTGCATGAGTAAGTCTTTAAATCTTTATAATGTAAAAACTTCTACTGAGTTACCTACGCTATTTTTACCTACAATTTTTTTTTAATTATACAAATGTTGATTGGTTGATGATGGCTTTGGGCTTACATTCGCAGATTTTGAGTGATGTACAAAAACAGAAATAGAATAGGTGCAGAGAGAAACAGTGAAAATTGTTTCCTGTAAATACATTTGATAGGTAGTAGAGGCAAGCTGATTTTGGCATGAATTGACCGGCTCCACTTGGGCGGTACTGACCTCACACAAAGAACTAGCCTAAAAATTACATCATTCGTCATATCATATTTCGTATTTTATTGGATTCCACTCATGCTTTCCATCAGGCAGAGTAGGCTTAAAAATCTTTTTCTAGGAAGCCTTTATTCCTAAGATTTACTTTAATATCAGTTTTTTCGCGGAGCAACTGACATCGGACCTCTGCAATATTGAGGGAAAACTAAAATTCGAAGTTTGAACTAGTTGTCAGAATATTTGAATGTACTAACTTCTCAATAACGATTTCCTGTATGAAATCCCAACAACACGTCTTTTTGGCCTACGCAGGATTTGACAGAAAGAAAAAAATCTTTTTTGTTGTAAGTATCGTATATAACTTCTATACCCATGGATTTAATCAAAAATGGTCATTTGGTTATTTGTGTAGAAGGACATGTCGTTATCAAACAAAATCTAGCCTAATAAAAAAAAAAGAAGGTGAAGTGACGACCTGAGTAAGATGACTGGCAGGAGCTGTGTGCAATGGGAGAGGCCTATGTCCAGCAGTGGACTGCAATTGGCTGATGATGATATATATTCCGGCTTATGACAAATGAAATGTTTGCGGCCACAAGTTTGTTTTGGTGGTTGATTCGCATCTGTTTATTCTTATGATCGGCTACGAAGCCATAAATGTGTCAATATGATTACTTCAACATTGTATTTATGTGTCCGATCGATAATATTAGTTCCATTTGGTGTTTTACACGTGTCTATTTAAAGACGAAAAGTTGTGAATTTATATTCACAACTTTACCTATACTACCATTTTTTTATCTATATTTTATTATTTAATTTTTTTTTTGATATAAAACCAGCGTAGCGTGTTTTTTTATTATAAACCCAGCGTAGCGTGTATTTTTTTTTTATTGTATATGAAAGAAATCAGGAATAGGGGCCACCATCCTCATTTTAAGGGTAAGTAATGTACCATGGAAATATCTTAATTATTCTCCTGACCTCTGGAAGGCAGGAGAACTATGCAGAATGATTAGGTCTCCGGTCTGACACTTACCAACGAAATACGACAACAAGAAATGCTGTCATTATTAGGATAGTCTTTTGTATGAGGGTAGTACTGCCCCAGTCGAGCCGGCCCCTTCATGCTATCTGTTGCATCTTATATCAACGTGAACATATTTGTTTACCATATAAATTTTTACAGTGAGCTAAATTGATAAGATAGACTTATGCTGTCGTCGATTTTGTTTTATAACTTCTAAAGGAGAACAATTGTTTCTTAACTACATCGCTTTTGTGAAACTTGATCTTGAAAGGAAACTCACAAACGGATTGATTTTCACCCATTTTCCCTCTTAGGTCATAGGGTAATGACATATATAGCCTTGCTCCAGAACTTTGCTATCAAACACTGTAAAAAATTCTTCGTTGTCAGTCCGCTTTTCTACTAATGCAGAAAAGTACTTGTATTGTATTAATTACAAACTTATATTAACACCAATTTGTTGATCTTCAAAAGAGATGGAAGGTCGTTAGCCAAAAAGTAGAATAAAAAAATGCTTGTGCTTTACAATACAATAGATAAATTTTTCATCTAGAATTTAAAAAAAAAAAATAGCTTTTTGACTGCCTTGTTGGTCTATTGGTTAGCGAATGCGGCTGCTGATTATAAGGTCTCGGTCACTAATTATAGGGTCGGACCAAATGTGTGGATGATCTGCAAGTATGATAGATGTAGCTTAATGGACGTTTGTCCATTGCACAATTCGGTCCAGGTCTTGCTGAATTATGTTTATGGGAAACCAGTGGATTTCCCATAATTTTGGTATCATCTGCGAATATTGACAGGTTTGAGTGAATTAGACTCTTCAAATCCGTTGTAAACAATACAAACAAGAGCGGTCCGAGCACTGAGCCTTGAGGTACCCCACTGTGTACGTTGCGGGTATCTGAAAGTGTTTCACCCACTCTTACTTTGAACTTTCTGTTGGTTAGGAAGTCCTCAATCCATTGAAGGAGTTGCCCACGTATTCCAAGGTGTTCTAGTTTGGCTACAAGTCTTTTAATTGGGACCCGATCAAAGGCTTTTTCGTAATCCAAATAAATGACGTCAGTGGGCTGATGTTTGTCCCAGTTGTCTGTCCATTTGTCCAGGCACATAAGAAGATTCGAGACGATAGATCTTTTAGACACAAAACCATGCTGTTCATCTATAATGATGTTTTCTATATTTATAAAAGCTCTCAGTTCAGCTGCTATAATCTTTTCCATTGTTCGACAGACAATACTTGTAAGACTGATGGGCCGGTAATTAGCAGCTAGGTGTTTATCACCCTTTTTAGGGTTCCGTAGCCAAATGGCAAAAAACGGAACCCTTATAGATTCGTCAAGTCTGTCTGTCTGTCTGTCTGTCCGTCCGTATGTCACAGCCAATTATTTTCGAAACTATAAGAGCTATACTGTTGAAATTTAGTCAGTAAATGTATTCTGTGAACCGCATTAAGATTTTTACATAAAAATAGAAAAAAAACAATACATTTTGGGGGTCCCCATACTTGGAACTGAAACTCAAAAATTTTTTTTTCATCAAACCTATACGTGTGGGGTATCTATGGATAGGTGTTCAAAAATGATGTTGAGGTTTCTAATATCATTTTTTTCTAAACTGAATAGTTTGCGCGAGAGACACTTTCAAAGAGGAAAAAAGTGTGTCACCCCCCCTCTAACTTCTAAAATAAGAGAGTTATAAAACTAAAAAAAAATATATGTTTTACATTACCATGCAAACTACCAACGAAAATTGGTTTGAACGAGATCTAGTGAGTAGTTTTTTTTTTTAATGTCATAAATCGTAACACGCTATTTACCTTTCATGCAACTTCCGTATCAGCATTGTGTATTGACACTAGTATAAAAACATCGATGAAAGTTACAACGAACTATAAGAACTTTTATGATGTTACTTGCTGATACGGAACCCTTCATGGGCGAGTCTGACTCGCACTTGGCCGCTTTTATATATTGGGGTAACATGGGCTACTTTCCACTCTTGAGGTAATCTTCCATTTTCTAGTGATAGGTTCATAATATGAGCCAACTGGGAACTAAGGACATGGCTGCACTGTTTTAGTAAAAGTGATAGCAAAGCATCTGGCCCCATCGACGTGGAATCACTAAAAGTATTTAAGACCTTTCTCACTTTATCTGGTGTGTATACGAGTGATTGTATGGAATTTAATATGGCAATCATTAAGACTGTCAAAATTGAGACATTAACGTTTTGGTACTTTAGTCTTCTTGTGTTTACGAGCATCATACTTTCATTGATTTTGTTTAAAATAATGCCGAAAACAATCAAAAGTTCGACGAGAAAGCTTCTATTTACTATGATTGACAAATAGAAAGACATAAAAAGTGATTTGATCAGAAACCTACAGAGAAAATAAAACAACTGGATTCAATCGTTTTACTTTTCAGTAGAAATTCAATAAACTGATATTGAATTGCTACTGAAACAACTTGATACTTTTCGACTATTTATAATAAATCGCAATATCTTTGACGGTGTATCTACTTTTCAGACAGTATTAACAACGAGGAGACAAACTTAAAATTGTGAAAGCAGTAAAGAAAAAATACAGGAATTCCAGGGTCTGAATTGCAAAATTTAAAAAAGAATATTTTCTATCCATAACTGCTGATAACTGGAAGAAGTACACTGATCATGTACCAAATGTGGAAAATCAGTACAAATCAAGGGACCGTAAACTAACTTGCACCCTTCATAATACATCTTTGGGACAGTAGCAGCGAAGAAAGCAATGAAGCTGATTCAATATTATCAGGTGTAGAGTTTTTGGAATCCTATTTCAACGATGACTCACAGTCCCTATGTTTTGTACGGATATATATTGAAAATAATAAAAAGGCAGCATTAAAAGTACTTTTTTATTTATACTTTTTCTTCATAATACATTCGAAAATTACAGCTCATAAAACGAAAAAAAAACTTCCTGAATAATAAATATTATCAACTCCGTGTAAGCAGTGAATGAAGTATTACAACATTTTTTGGTATACATTCGCCTCACGGTGTACTGTGCTATTGTCGTTGTATAGATACAACAACACCGTGGGGTTGTTGTATAGATACAACAACACCGTGGGGTTCAGTTAGTAGTTTTAAAATTAAATATGCTGCATTTTTGTGTGTGAGACATCTAACTGAACTCACTAGTATCAAGCTAAGTCTAAATTCCTTTGTTATATAAATCATCCATTGCCATAGAGTGCGTAACAGATAAAATATATATTTAGTCTGTTATGCTACTCGCCCACTGACACAGACTAGCGATAAACATGTATTTATTTATATAAACTAGTGGTCACCAACTGGACGACCCTAATGAATTTGAATTATAAGTGGCAACATTATTAAGGTTTTATTGTCAAAGACTAGAATTTCTATAAACACTGATTACGCCAACGCGACGCTACAATGTTAATTTGATATAAGGGTATCTATGCGTGTGCACGTCAAATACATTTTAGTGTGTGTAATATTTTATTATTGGTTCAATGTATTTTTGATGCATAGTTGAAAAAAAATGCATTCTGCAGTCTTTATCTATGTAAACTATTAGAGTGCGAAATTTCATACTCCTCCGTCCGCATAATTTTCGTAAAATTTGGTACAGTTTTTGCTTAAGAGGCCGGCGTACGACACTCGAAACTGCAAGTTGAAATTTGTTCGTAAAATATTGCTGTCTCTGTTTGACAAAATAAAACGTAGATACGAGTGCACCGCTGTATGTGTGTATGTGGATTGACATTCATTCGTAGTAATTCGGACTCTCTCGTAGAAGGTTCGGCTATCATTATTTGACTGACACGAATCACACACACATTGAAATATTTTTTGATGCGATAGCACTACTAATTGCTTGAAATTTGTGAAAATATGGATGTGTTTCGTAATATCGAAAATCATGAATGAAAACTCAATATTTTTTCGATTAATTTTTGTAAGTAGTAGCATAATAATATGAGATATGTTATTGATGAAACAATATTAGAAATATTTTTGTTTGTAAGACAGAAAAAAGCAAAATGGAAACATGACATTTACGATGTAAATTATGTAAAATTTAATTTGTTTATATTTTATTCTAGATTAGTTTATTTCTAAAAATAAAGACGTTATAACCTAAATAAATACAGTCTAAGTCCGAATATCAACATATCATCGTGGAAATATGTTTATAATGCAAATGATCTTGGTATACCGTTTGTATGGACAATTCAGCCTCCGGGGGCCCCTTAACATACCTATTAGTATTTAGAATAACTTTATACATTTTAGGCATATTATATCTAGATGAATAGGTAAGGATCCATATCACTTCATTATATATATAGTGTCAACCTATCGCCGTCCACTGCTGGACGAAGGTCTCCCCCAAGGAACGCCAACCATCCCGGTCTTGGGCAGTCCGCATCCATCCGCCGCCAGCCACCTTCCTCAAATCATCGGTCCATCGTGCCGCAGGGCGAACTACACTACGTTTGTCTAATCACGGTCTCAACTCTAGCACCTTTCGGCTCCAGCGTCCATCAGTCCGTCTGGAGACATGTCCGGTCCACTTCCACTTCATCGTGCTAATTTTCATTGCGATGTCGGTAACTCTAGTTGTCTGTCGAATAATCTCGTTTTTTTTTCGAATTTTATCGGACAGAGAGACACCCAGCATCGCACGCTCCATCGCACGCTGAGCTACTTTAAATTTATGGACCAGTCCGATAGTGAGTGTCCACGTCTCGGCTCCGTATGTCATTACGGGTAGGACGCACTGGTTGGAGACTTTGGTCTTAAGTGATTGAGGTATTGGTGACTCCAAAATATGACATAGCTTCCTGTATGCCGCCCAGCCCAGACGTATCCTTCTGTCGGCTTCCAGATCGAAGTTGTGCCGGCCGAGTTGGATTATTTGGCCAAGGTAGATGTATTTTTGCACAACCTCGATAGCAGCACCATTTACGGTTACGGGACTAGGTGATACATGCCTGTTATGCATGACTTTAGTTTTGTCTATGTTCATCCTCAGTCCCACTCGTTTTGAAGAATTATCTAGACTGTTGAGCATTTCTTCCAGATCCTGCAGAAACTCCGCCAGAATGACTATATCGTCTGCGAACCGCAAGTGTGAGAGGTATTGGCCATTTATATTAAGTCCCCGTCCATCCCAATCGAGCATTTTGAAGACGTCTTCCAATGCATTGGTAAACAGTTTCGGAGATATGACGTCTCCTTGTCTTACCCCCCGATGCCATTGGATTGGTCTTGTGCTCTTTTCTTGCACACGGACGGTCATCGTTGCAGCTTCGTAAAGACCTCTCATCACCTGGATAAATCGGTGGTCCACCGTGCACCTCTGCATGGAATCCAGGACAGCCGAGGTCTCGATGGTATCGAAAGCTTTTTCGTAGTCCACATACGCTAGGCAGAGAGGCTGATTGTACTCTTCTGTCTTCTCAATTATTTGCCTAATAGTGTGTATGTGGTCCACAGTACTGAAGCCTTTTCGAAACCCTGCCTGTTGCACGGGCTGGAAGTCGTCGAATTTTTGGGCAAGACGGTTCGGAATGACCCTCGAAAACAACTTGTACACATGGCTCAGGAGTGATATTGGGCGGTAATTCTTCAGTAGGTTTTTGTCTCCTTTCTTGAAGAACAATACCACCAAGCTCTTGCTCCATGCCTCCGGTGTAATGCCAGTGTGAATGACGGAAGTAAACAGTTTTGAGAGCTCTACTAACATGGATATACCTCCCGCTTTTAGGAGCTCTATTGTAATTCCGTTTTCGCCCGGAGCTTTATTGCTCTTCAGTTGTTCGAGTGCCACTCCAATCTCGCCCAGATCGACGTCGGGAAGCTCGTCTGTGAGGTGGCGTGTTAGTCTAACACGCGGATCGTCCGCGCTGGGGGTCTCGGGTGGGTGGGTTCTCGAGTAATATAAGTCCTCATAAAACTTTTCTATTTCAGCGAGAACTTCTGATTTAGAGGTGACGGTGGTGCCTCGTGGTGTTTTAAGTTTGATCAGATGGCTATAGGAGGCATTTGGCTCAGCAAAAACTTTTGTGCCCTTATTTTTATATATAGATATATACCTATATATATTTGCTTTTATTTAATATGAGCGCACCGACCCGTTTTTTAAAATTCTTGAAACTCCTCTTTTATAATATGCACGTAATAAGCATATAAACATTCCTTGAATCATTATACATCAATATACTGCTTAATTAAGAGATTAAGAAATGAGGAATTCTAGAAATCTTTAATACAAAATATCTAGATCAATCCTATTAATACCAATGACTATCTGTAATTCCTACGTTTCACGAAGAACAGAAAACCAAAAGTAATTTGAAAAAAAAAATCGTTTCATTCCACCATTTTTAAAAAGAAATTACCGCCAAGAATAATTAAAGCTAAGAAGCAACGAATGTGAAATGGGTAGTACGGGAGACAGAATCATAATATCCTTGTCTTAGTATCTGGAGAATATCAATCTGTAATGTTATTGACAGCGCATCGACTTTGGCCTTAATCTTTTACCAAAATTAAACTCTATTATGACTCATAATGTTAAATCTTCGTAAAGGTATAGATATCTAATTTTGGCCGCAGTACCCTGAACGTATATATCATATTAATAAATTGGACATGTTATCACAAGTCCTCAGTTATAAAACAAACAAAATATTATAAAGTTTGTCCTCTATTTTCACCACCTCCGTGCTGTCATCGCTTGTATATTGTGATTATGTGATGATTTTGTTTATATGACTTCTAAACACTCCGTAATGCAATAATATTCACAGTAGCGTGCCCTGTCATTCAGATATTTGCCAAAACACATAAGTGTCAAACTAGGAATATATTCAAAAACTAACCATGTAACAACTTAACTGAAGCTTAAATAGGTTTTTTTAAAGTTCCGTAGTTCATGACAAGGAACCCTTATAGATTCATCATGTCCGTCCGTCCGTCCTCGATTTACCGTCGTAAAATATTTTATTTGTGATACCTCCCATCGTAAAGCATACCTATCATTAGACAGGACTATTAAAAAAAAATTGAGAGGTCGCTATGACGATCTTCTGATTCAGGTATCCATTTGCGAATTATTCAACTCTTTTTTGCATTGCGCATTTTTTAGCAAAAACAGGGACTCCCCCCCTCCCAACGTAAACGGCTTGCTAGATGGTAGTCTATGTGCTGAACTTTAAAAGATAACTATAACGGTTATCTAATAACTTTGCTATCTCAGGAGGTAAAGATGCCTAACTTGTAAAATACGATTACTTGGAAATCATCATACAAAAATAACGAAATATTAAGTAAACATAATAATTATCTATTGGACACGATTTTAAAGCCACGTACTAGTATGGGTGACTACGGAACCCTATTCTATGCGTGACCTGACACGCACTTTACCATTTTTAGGGTATCGAAGTATATTACTCGGAACCCTTATAGATTCGTCATGTCCGTCTGTCCGTCCGTCCGTCCGTTCGTGTGTCCGTCCGTCCGTACTCGACTTACCGTCCAAACGGTAAGTGCTAGAAAGATGAAACTTTGCATGAGTATGTGTTGTAATTACGTCGACAAAGTGCTACAATTATGAAAAATATTTTTATTTGGGGTACCTCCCCTACACGTAAAGCGGGGATGTAAATTTTTTCTCGCGGCTACCCCATCGCATTGGTATTATTAGATAGGTCTTTTAAAAACAATTGATTTAGGCATTCGTTTGCGAGAAATTCCACTTTAAAGGGCACTTTTTTGTAAAAACAGGGCGTCCCCCCCGTCTAAAAGCTAAACGGCTTACTCAAAAAATCTGGAAAAATTCGTGATGGTGGTCCACATAATGAACCTTGAAGGAAAACTATAACGGATTAGATGACTTTATTAATTCAGGAGTTATGAAAACTTAACTTATGAAATGCGCTCACTTGAGAAACGTCATACAAAATTAACGCATTAATACCTAAACATAATAATTATCTATTGGATACGATTTTAAATAAACGTACCATTATGAGTGACTGAGGCCGATTTTTTTTAAATAATTTACTTACAATGAGATTATAATTATAAATATGTTCGAAATTTTAATTTTGTGCCATGTTTAAGCAAGGAAGCGCTCAAATTCAAGTGGCCTTAGTGATTGGAAAAAATCACCGAAGGTAAGCAACGAAGGCGCGGTCAGACCTAGATGGTGACCGTTTGTGGCATGATATGTTATGAGTGTTTCCGTGATTTGGGTGTAAGTTAAGCAGTCAGCAGATTACGTAGCTACAACGTATTTTGCCAGTCCTCCGGCGAACAAGGGGACGTTTGGACTTAACTCTCTACTCTCTATATTCCTGAGAAGCGGAGGACTTTATGAACATTCCTGAAACGGACACAAAGAACACTCAGGCTCATAACAACAATTTCTGGATCACAAAAAGTATTGTCCCAAGTAGGATTTGAGCACGACTCTTGGCGTAGTAGAAAGTGGAGTGGCAACCGCTTGAACCACTAGGCCAAACGTGCAGTTAAATTAACAATTAATTTAAAACTTAAAATACATTGTATACGACAGACATATCGCAATTCTCTTCCAGTCAACCTTCCAATGATTCAGAGCAATCATAGAAATTCAAATTTATTGATGAGCAACATATATTTTAAGAATGTATGAATAGCACATAACACTAGTATCATTCATACGTAGAAACACGGCACTGCGCCACCTATAGATTCCTAGGTATTAATTTATTTTAATCTTAATCTTCCTCCTCTATTAATAATCTTGTTTTTAGATTGACACACAAACGGTTGTCTGTCGTCGTTTAGTCTGATAAAAGTTAAAAATTCGTTTTATATCATAATAAAATAGGCGTGGGTTTGAACATGAAACGGCACGTCGACCGAGTGGGCAATTTAAGACGATTTTCTAACTGAAATTATTCACTTTTGAATAGTCTAAAGAGACATTTTGTGGTAAGGTAAATTAAATTTATGACGCGTTCTATTTAATTTAATGAAAAACGGCGTTGACAATATTTTAAAGGGGAGATCTTTAAAAAAAAGATAATCAGATGGAGAATAAGTAGAATCCAGGAGTCGTGGTAATCATTGTGAAAGTAGAGAACGCAAAATAGTGACCCACACTATGGCGGCCTCGGGTCATACATTTGCGTTATTTGGCCTCCGTCGGTCTTGTATTAACCAACCAAACACGACAACAACCTAAAATGACAATATTCGTGCTATTTCGTGAGAGGCACTACTCTCTCTTTACTCTCTTTATTCCTAATGAGTTTTCCAAGAGTTGTCTTTTTAAAGATAATAACTATATGATAATGGTCTATGGTATAAAGTAGAAATCTTAATTTATACGATTCTAATAAATATTGAACTCTTTCTAAACGGTTGAACCAATCTTGGTGATTTTTTTGACGGTTGAACCGGTTGAGAGGCCCATTCGTGCTGAAATCAGCGTGACTCTACAACCTACATCTAACACATAACGGAACTATTACTATGTGTACCTACTAGACAACTGACATAATCACATATAGATAAATCATAGAAAACCTTATTTATTCGTAGTAAAAAACACCCAAAATAACAAAAGTTCATACAAATATTTGATCCGGAATCGAATTCGAGACCTTAAGCAGCGCAGTCGCATAAACTACCACTGCGCTGTGCATCGCAAACATTATTTAGGTTTTCATTCGACAGTTTTTCTTCGAGTTTGAATATGTTTGGCGATGCTGTGGAGAATTTACATTAGAGTGTAAACGAAAATCGAATATCAACTCGATAAAAGCTTTAAACACCAGATCGAGTAGCCGATCCATAACCATTGACCCATTTGCTGCCTCAATGTTGTGAATTAAACGCCACGGTTTTGAAACAATACTATTTATATACTTGTACGTATGTGTTACGTGACGAGAAATAAACAAGGCGTCAGACAGATTTTGAATTGATTTTTTTCAGGTATTTGAACCGATATACTAACCAGGGTTATGCCAGCGTAATCAAACTTACGTAGCCACGACGTTGTCTTGGTAGTCCCCAAATAGCACTCGACGTAATCCTCTAGAACATCATGGGTTTTTGATGATTACATCAGAGTATTACGACGGCATATCAACCACTACATTTTTTCGTCGGTTATCGCGGTAATTAGCAGCCCATATCCTTCCTCAAGGATCAAAGTAAATCCATACAATTTATATAAATATTTAAGTTCAGATGTGCGGCGTGATCACGGCACTTGCAAAAATATCGTCGACTAATTCCCACTAAATTAAAAAATCTGTAAATAACTTTTTTATAATAACTTATAAAGATTAAAATGGGCCAAGTGCGTGTCAGGTCACGCATAGAATAGGGTTTTTGTAGTCATATACAATGCCAAGTGATGTCCAATAGATAATTGTTGTTTACTTATTATTTCATTATATGATATGTATTATATAGTAACTGTTGTTACTGTTGTTAATCACAGGTAACGCCGCAGGGCTAAGCTAATTTTAAAAAAAATGCCTAATTTACTCATTATGTCACCAGGTTTTTGCCAGTGAAAGTACCGTCAAAAGCAGTACTGCCGATTTATATTAGATGGAGGAAACCGACAGACAGACAGACAATTTTTTTTTAAAGGTATTTATTGTGTTAGTACCGTGTATACTTTGATATGCATTTAGTAAAAAACTCTTCTTTTGATATTATCTACATTAAGAAACTCTAATTTTAATTATTTATTATAAGTGTATGTATAGGTACTAGTAAAACTATGTTATCAGTTCAGTGTTTAATATATAAATAAATATCTTAGTATTGCCTATATACTTTGAAATCAGAATGCCTCGTAAGATCTGTGAAGTTATTATTACTAATTGTTGCATGCAGTCGTGGAATGCCAACAAAACTGGACGTATTTTTAATCGACTTCAAAAAAAAGGAGGAGGTTCTCAATTCGTCGGTTTTTTTTTATGTATGTTCAGCGATAATTTCGTCGTTTATAAACCGATTTCAAAAATCTTTTTGCATTGGAATCGTCGTAGCTTACAGGTGGTCCCATCGTCACCACATCGGGATCTGATGATGGGATCCCAAGGAAATCGAGGAAAGTCCTCAAATATCATAGGCACAATTGTCGCTATTTGGCTACTCAGAATAGTTTTTCATTGAAGTCGGTTCCTTTTTGTTAAAATTATAAAGAACTCTACTAAACCAAAGAAAACTAAAGTAATGGCTAATTAAGTGCATTAAAGCGAATGAGTAATAATGAGTAAACAATTCTTATTTAAGACACTCAATGGCAACACTACACGCGCTAATTACAGGTATGACGACAAAATAACTCGAGAAGAATATTTCTTACTGGCTTATGTACCCAAGATGTACATATAGAAATACGCACTAGGACTAAACGCCCTAAACTAAACGACTAATCCCCCACTACTGGATTCTACTCATGCTTCCCAGCAGGCAGAGTAGAGTCACTTTGGCAGGCATCAAATAAAAAAAACATATGTGCCAAAGCTTTGAATTCTTTTCTCAAAAGTTTGGAGTGGCAGAGCTTTAAATTCTGGACTAGCAGTCAAAATAACTAGTAAAACATAAAGTCTGTGATATACCAAACACACAAGCATAATTAGCACCTTAGCATTTGCAATGTAGACGAATAGTCAGTTCAGCTCTAGTTGAGCCTGCCTTGTCTCAAAATCATTAACAAAATTTAATATCCCACTTCTGATTGCAGGCCACTTCAGGCTTGGTCTATACCACACTTACCGTCTGGTAAGTGTGGTATAGACCAAGCCTGAAGCGGCTGAATTTGCTTAATTGAAATAAACACTACATACGTGTCTACGTATGTAGTGTTTATTTCAAGTGTTCCTTCTATCTTTTAAAAAATAATGAAAATATGTACTCAGCTTAGAGCCCGATAAAGGACTAGGAAAGGCTACTTTTTACCACGAAAACCACCAAATACGCAGGCAGAGCCGCGAGCAAAATTTAGTTAACTATAAGTACCCTAATTTTGCTAACTGACAGTGTAGTGTGATGTACAGTATTCATCCCGTTCACGTCACGGTTCGTATCACGCCGGCTCACGTGTCATTAAGCAGGCTCACGGCTAAATACACCTTGTTAAGTTAATTTGTCACGTTCTTAATAAATGTCATATTTTCGGTGACACATTTTCTGTTTTATTTACAGACGAAATTTTTCAACATCTCAGCTTTCAACAGTAGCTATAAATAATTTTGGTCTATGCTAATATGATGAGGTTGATGTATTTTTGCGATTTGATTCAATGCGATAATCATTGGAGAAGACTGACCCTGATAGACTAATGTCGATTTATTTGTACGAGTGGTCGAGAAATAGTTGAAACTCGACTATTATTAATTTGAATTTTATGTGGCAACATTATTATGGTTCTAGTGTCAAAGACTATAACTTTCATAATCACGGGATACGCCAAGGCTAACGCTACGCTACGCTACAATGTTTATTTGATAAAAGAGTATTTAAGCGTGTGTGTGTCAAATACATGGTAGTGTGTGTGATGTTTTTATTTTATAATTTAATGTACTTTTATGCATATAAAAAAAATGCTACCTTAACTCTGCATCTTCCACATAAACTATAAGTGATAATTGACGGCTGGCAAAAGCTGGATGCGAGTAGCCGAGAATCAAACTAAGTGGCGTGTAGTTGGAGAGGCCTGTGTCCAGCAGTGGACTGCGGTAGGCTAATAATGATGATGACAGTTTTACAAATATATGATTAAGGTAATACCTACGCAGGTATAATCAGTAAATACATACATATCATACATAGGAAACACCTAAACTCCAAAACAAATATTTACAGAACACACAAACAATTGGTCCGACCCGGGAATTGAAGCCGCAACCTCCAGCACAGCAGACGCGTACACACTGCGCCACCGAGGCATTCAAATAAGATACATTTTATGAAACACTTCGCTGTTATAGAATATATTAATGAGGATATTTGGTACCCAGTTATATCTCTTCATGATAATCCGACCATTAGATAACCAGCTCAGAGTAAATTATCTAAAGTAAGCCAAATTTAAATACGAACTTCTTTTAGAAGCAATGATCATGATGAGAGTGATTTTCGCTATTCTATTAGAATCGTAAATATTCTGTAACCTCTTATAAAAGACCAATCGTGAAACAAAGTTAATATTTACGAATATAATAATGCTGAAGAGTTTGTTTGTTTGTTTGATTGAACGGAACGGTTTGCTAATCTCAGAAACTACTGATCCGATTTATTTCAGTGTTAGATAGCACATTTATGGAGAAAGTCTATAAAGCTATAGGGGGGTATCGGAAAAAGTTTGCCTGCTGATTTCTCGGTTTAGAATCCGTTTGCGTGACGAAGTGACAGGAGGGTTTTCACGTCGTTTCGTTATCAATCCTATAGTCCTCTCTAAAAGTTTATACTTCCTGCATTCACGCTTCATTTTGCCAAATTTCGTGCCTTCCTCCCTGAGGATCGAGCCACATTTCCAAGGTTCTGATTCACATCTATCGTGGTTTCCATGGCAGCAAATCGGTTTTCAAGATATGACTGGAATTTATCAGGTTCCATCACGGCTTAGAGCAGAGTTGGTCGGAGCTTGGATTTTATCAAACGGACTCGTTCAGCCTTGAGGTCAAAATTCAGAGGTCCTCGGACAAGTCGGTGATCACTACGAGTATTAAAACTGTTCATTCGTCGGTCGGTCACCAGAGCCTCGTTTGTTGTTCAGCAGGATGCGCCGCGTGCAGGTGAGGTTGATTTGAGGCGAAAGTTTGGGGTTCGCCTTCTTACATCCCATTTTAAAAAAATGAAAACATTTTGAGGTTGCTAAAACTATTTTTCGATTTAGGTATCCGTTTGTGAGTTATTCAGCTTAAAAGCGTAGTAAGCGTAAAAGCGTAAAACCGTAGTAGTCCATATATTGAACTTTAAAGGAAAACTATAACGGCTTAGATAGCTTCGTTGATTCAGGAGTTATAGAGACTTAACTTGTGAAATACGCAATAATATGGAACGCAACCCTATTCTATGCCAGTTTTTTTTGTAAATACATACATATTATGCATAGAAATCACTCAAAATCCGAAACAAATATTTTCAGATCATACAGTTAATGTTAATTAAACAACAACAATGTTAAGTATTGAAACATTTGTTCAATTTTATAAAATTATATCTCAACAAATATATTTATACTTGAACTTTGAATCATGGCTATTTTATTGTAAATAAAGAAGTTCTCAAGATCTTTGTTAAGAAAACTTAGCGAAGTAAAGTCTTTGTTCAAGGCAGTTTCTTCTTGTAGAAAATAAGTGACATTTACTTCCACCTACACGACAAAAAAGTTATTTAAAGTATAAGAAAGCTTTTTCATGTCAATGACAATTGCTGGCTAGGACCCACGTGTAACCAACCCACACGCCTGTATCAAGAACTCATAATGTTCCGCTGCTTGGGTCTCCTCTCAGGAGAGGGTTATGGCCACGTGTCAGCACAACACGCTGGCCGAGTGTGAGTTGGGGACAGACAAGACGCGTTGTGACTACGTTGCCTTGCCGTTAGACGTTTCAAAGACGACCGAAGGCATCCAACTAAACTTTACGACTGCTATCTAATGATAACAACCGGGACCGATCAGGAAAAAAGGTTTGACTGCGCCGTGGTTGCTTACCTTCGATGATTGTTTCCAATCACCTAAGGCCACTCTGCTATGAGCGCACGCCTGTATGGGCCAAGCAATTAGGGCGTCGGCACGTTCCCTGTGGTATATACAGATGCACATTGTGGCCTATTTACGCACTTATAATTGCCGTGGCTAATTAGGACGTACAAGTACTTTGTTTCCGTTTTAATTATACGATGTGCAATATCGTGTAGGCAGAGGTCTATATTTAGAAGCTACACGTGTTGTGGATAAGACAATTTTAGTTATATGTGTATTTTGCGGTAACGAAAGCAAAGAATTTTCTGCCCAACTGAATTGTCGCATGCTGCAGAAACATCTCTATAGACTGCCACAGGGATACAATAGTGTAGAGTAGCCACTGCTCGTGTATACACATGCTTTCCATCAGACAGGACAGAGTTGCTTTGGCCTCAGATATAAATAAAATCTGTTTTAAAGCAAGGATTTTTTTCTATAAAAGTATTATATTTCTTGACCTAGGTCTTGAGTTTTGTGATCCTGAATGATAAGCAATAAGGTCGTGGGTTGGTTTTCCGTAAAAGATAACTGAAACTGTGCTAAATAGCATCGTTTATTTTGTATCTGATTATAATTTTTCGGTGTTAATAATAACTTATTTAGATTAATTTAAGTACGCTTGACAGTTGTCGTGTGACAGCCGGTTGTTCATTATTATTAACCTATTTTTATAACTATGTAATGTTTTGGAAAAAGTACATTATTTATGCGTAAATCTCTGTTAACGTATAAGTAAGTAAAAGTATAATGCGCAAGAATTGGTACCGAAACTTTTGTTTTGTGAAATAAAAGAGAAACAAATACAAAGATTATTAAGACAATCTGGGTATGAGCCAAATTTTCTGGAAATTTATTTGGAAATCGTGGCACTCCTTGTCAAGGTACTTGCAATGTTTACATTTATCTGTCTCTTTTGTTTTAATACAAATGTCTGTTTAAAAAAAACCTTGAATTTGCTTAATTAAAATGTCTCAACTGTTAAATAACAAATAAATTTCTACATAATACGAGATCGTGAGGTGTCGTATTAAGAATACACACTGTCACAAGCCTTAATGGTCCCGTCAGTGTAACAGAGCGAACTAAAATAGGAGGACAAACTATATAGGATAAATACACTGTCCAAAAACCGGCAATCCCAATATCAAACTGTATCCCAACCCATATGAACAGTGTATAGAGGCATATTTCTATAACATATTATGTAGATTTCATATATAATAATATATATATATATATATATATATATATATATATATATATATCTTGTAACTATAAACTAGTATAAACACTAAAATTATATTTATTGTCAGACTCATCGCTAATGTAGTCGTATGTCATGGAACACATGATTCTAAATATATTTTATGTAATTAAAACTCTGCACACCAAAATGTTGTTGTTGCTTGCATAGTTTTGGTCTATTGGTCCGATTAGTGCTACTCACTATAGAACCAAAGATCAGATATTCAATTTGAATATTAAGTCTAAATTATTATCTGACTAGATCATTAATAAATAAATAAATATTTCAGACATCTTACATACAACACCAACTAAGCAGAGCTGGTAAATAGATATTAGTCATAGACAGAGGCAAAAAAATCCTAATTTGCTAATCCTGTGGACTGTATTGATGACCTTGTTTCTCTAGATAACTAGTTTTTTTTTATATATTTAAGCCTGCCAAAGTGACTCTACTCTTCCTGATGGAATGCATGAGTAGAATCCAGGAGTAGGGGTCACCATGCTTATTGTGAGAATGATGCAGAATGATTGGGCCTCCGGTCTCACACTCACCAACGAAATACGACAGCAAGAATGCTGTAATTATTAGGATGGTCTTCTGTGTGAGGGTAGTACTGGCCGGGTCGAGCCGGCCCATTCGTGCTGAAATCAGCGTGGCTCTACTACCTCGAAAAATTATTTATTAAAAACTACTACTTAAAAAATTATATATTAAAAAAAAAACCTGATACAACTTGGTCATTTTAAACATAATATTTATTGTAATCCTACGTCAAATTTATTTACATTGATTCCGCCATTTAACAGATTTCTTAGTGGCGCATAAAGCGTTGGATAAAAGTTTACTTAAAGAAATATTTGAAATACATTCGCTGTGCAATGAAATCACTTCGCCTTAATGATCCCGTATAGTTTATTACGGGAAATAATACAGCGGTTACAGTATGGTCAGTGTGGTACTCCGCGAAGCTTCGCTAAAGCATAAGTACCTACCATTGCAAATATTTCATGACAAGTAACATTATGATTGTACCGCTCTGCCTTTCTCCTGTTTATTACTCATTGAATTGATTCTAAATATTACATTAAGAACATTTATAACATCCATTCATCACTTTGTTTGTATAAAAGTAGTTTTCCCAATATATATGGCCTATTTTCTTGGATGAAAGACGTCCTATGACCTATGCTTTATTCTATAAAAACGCAGTATATATAGAATATCAGTCTTATATCAGCAATGTCAAATATAAACTATGGTATGGTATGTTGCGTACAGACCTTTACGTATCTAGGTATAATATAAAGAATTTTCAAACAAAACCAAGTTTGCCTTTTGTTGATGCAGTTTATTCCTAATGACTCACTTTCCAACTATCGAGTCGAGATGCATGAAACGACATACTACGTATATGTATTACTTGGCGCATTTTAGGCACATTACTGAAATAGTGGGCATAGGTAGACCATGCCTACACCCAAGTTCTCATATTAATAAATAGAATTATTTATTTTTATCTAAACCTCATTTCTAGGGAGAAGCCTGCATCCAGCAGAAGTCTTTTTTGCATTATTAATTACTGAATCATTCCGAACCCTACCCTACAAAAAAGCATTCCTGTTCTCACATTCCTAAATACCGACTAAAAGAGCAAGTAAATTTGAAAATATTACTAACATCAACATCCCATAATGTCCCACTGCTGGGTTAGCGTCTCCAAACCTCGTTTCTCTTCATTAAGGAAAAGTTAATAAATTAACAATCCTATATAATCAGAAATTTTAGTCCCATATAAATATTTAATGTCAAGTTCGCCCAAGTGTCTGTAAATAATAATATGTAACTGTACTTTAGGGTAGACGATGTTTGAAATTAGGTAGAGGCAACTGGATTAGAGATATTTTGGGCTATCCTGACCTACCACAACGTGACACCATTAGGGGAAAACTATTTCAATTTTCTACAAGTTTAGTCAACTATTGAATGACTTTGTACTTGTCCATTAATCTCACTCGGATGCTCAGAGTGACGTAGATCTTTGTGACGTATTCAGGTCATCAAATGTTTGATTGCACTGGAAGCCTTGAGGAAAATTGATACTAGGCTATCCTTTCTTAGCTTAGTGAGAAGGACTTATAATTTTTTTATGTAGAGTATGAATAGTCTACGTCATGCTTGTATTTCTTCGGAGGTTGAGTCTGGAGATTTGCTATACAGTTCAAATAAAAATTTCAACTTATACTGCAATTATGATTTTTTAAGAATAAGTACCTTTTCGGACAGAATAACGATTGAAATTTGAATCACATACGTCGTTATTTGATATATAATATTATTTTCTTTATTGTTCGTAAGATAGAGAGGAAAAGACCCAGAGGCCGTAACTGTAGATAGATCCAGTTTGTTCTACTCTCAGCACTACGATTTTATTTACTCACAGAATGAAGGACAACGACACAAAGAGGATCTTTAATATAAAAGACCATCGAGCAAAGATAAAGTATTTAACAATAAAATTATATCTTCAAAAACTTCAAATGCTGTTATAATTAAACTAGCCCCACGATAATCAAACTTAATAAATATTTCTTTCATGTGATTGTCAAATTACGCTCAGATCATTGATCAGTATTCGTCCTAGATAAGAATCAAATTCACAACCTTCAGTTAACAGTCATTGTCGTATAGACCTACAGGACCATAAATGTAATCCAAATATGTTTGCTGACATTATCATAGATAGACATGATGTCTATGAAATTAAATATTTATA
This sequence comes from Phragmatobia fuliginosa, assembly GCA_932526445.1. Taxonomy (NCBI): domain Eukaryota; kingdom Metazoa; phylum Arthropoda; class Insecta; order Lepidoptera; family Erebidae; genus Phragmatobia; species Phragmatobia fuliginosa. Next base: position 45,047,206 of record OW052057.1, on the reverse strand, counting down.
TTATAACTACGTCTTTTAACTTTGACCCGTGTTTATGTCTGTCAAATGGTAGTTTTTAACTTCAGTAAATGTGTATTTACGTGTCATATTAAATATATATTTCAGTCTATAATAAATATAGTACTAGACGACACTGTTTAATATGCCTCAGAATATAAATGATCCATTATCCTCTGGTCACTACCCTGCTGCATAACCTATGGCCTACCTTGATTAATACTTTATGTATTAAATATTTATGTCTCATTCATATTAAGCTCCAGATATTAAGGTGAAATGAAATATACTGAGGAAACAGTGGTATTTTGACAGATGCTTAATAAATATTTCTTAATTATGTTTCATGTTCTATAGGTTTGTATAGGGAGGTAGGTATATCAATTGTTAATTCAGATTTTGGTTTTGCTAAAAAAACCTAAAAAGGAAAATAGAATATACTTTAAAAATATTTCTGTAAATTTTTTGGGTCAATTCGATTTCTTGTTTTTTATAGACGTAATTTCAATATGCCACAGCGAAGGTTATAGAATATATTATGATATATTACAAACATATAGATAAGTACTAGGTGACCCATGAATCTTTGTCAGCATTTCTTTTTCAGCCATGCTTATCTCCTGTTGGCCTAAGCATCATGTTAACTATCACATTTATCACGGACGAGAATAAAAAGAATAGATAATATGTTTCTTACTAGGTAATCAGTTTGTGATAGAGTGTGTGGTCAAGTTCTTATTATACTCATTTCAATAACAAGTATTAAAATCGCCTAAAAAGCCTAAATTAACGTGACTGTCGTGAATATCGACATGTATAATAAATCAATATTTCGGACATCTTACACAGAACGCCATCTAGCCGAGCTTGTTTTATGGGTACTAAATAACTGATATAAATACATAAACATACTTTATTTTTGTAAATACATACATATTATACATAGAAAACACCCATACTCCGAAATAAATATTTGTGGATCACACAAATATTTGGTCCAACCTGGGAATCGAACCCGAGATCTCTTGATCAACAGCCGCATATGCTAACCACTAGACCAACAAGGCACTCATACGTCAAGGCAGTCTTGTAAGCATACATGTCGATATTCATTTATCTGTTTTCACTCCCCAAGAGCTATCTGGGTTCCTTTTGAGCAAGTTCCTTTGTCTGTGGTAGATTACTCGCTCTTGTAGACATGGCGACTCTCAAAGGGAAAGCTCTTTGTAATAAAATAAACTATGCTGTTTGAATAGCTTGTTTCGAGCTATTTTCAATCTTCCAGTCGGAAAGACTAATTATTATTTTTTATTTAAAAAATAATCAAAAGTATGACCTAGTACTGGTTTTTGTGAAAGTCGATAACAATAAGATGTCAAAAGTGGATCATTAGAATCGTGCTCCGGCAGAAATGGTCCATCTTGAATGGACTTATTACACGACAGAAAATCGATATGATGCAACTCATTGATTTTCAAAGACTAAGTGAAGTTACTACCCCTATTCTCCCCTTCATTCTGGGGTGGGGAAGGCGGAGTATGCACTTGTAACTTTTGAGGTGCAATTGTCTGTGTAGATGCCTTCCATCATAAGTCGTCTGCTCCTCTGTCACCCTATACCATCAAAGGCGGATCTATCTTTCATATATTTTTTTCCTGTTTTTAATTACTTTATAATTACACTTCATTAACTTTATATGTATCTAGCCCGCCCGCCTAGCCCGCGGCTACGCTCGCGTCCTAGGGGTTTGAAACATAGATGTTGGCCGATTGTCACACATACCAATGTGCACATAAAATTTCATAAAAATCGGTCCAACCGTTTTAAAGGAGTACGGTTACTAATATTGTGATTAAATTTTCTGAATTTCCGCGCAATTTTTATTTTTTTTTCTTTCTTAAGAACCGTCTCCTGACAATAACAAATACAACAAAAATAATAGTGACATCGGTCCAGTTGTTCAAGGGTTCGTGACCAATGGGAATAGGGATTCATTTATATATATATATATATATATACATATATATATACATATATATGTATATATATATATAGATTGTAGGCGTTTCATAGTACCCACCTATTTACAATTTTCAACCTCACACCATTTCATAGTATTTTATCTTACTGACAAAAGATTGTTACACGATTGTAAAGAAAACTGTCCGAAAGAAAGGTCATGAATTTCAAGTCTTCTTACTAGAAATACCAGTTCCAAAGTCTGCCAAAGTGACTCCACTCTGCCTGATGGAAAGCATAAGTAGAATCTAAGATCAGTAGTCACCATCCTCATTGTGAATGCAGACAATGCAGTATAATAACCCACAATATTTACCTAATATTGTTTCATTATCTGAAGAAGGCTGGTAACATTTTTGATAAGTTTACAAACCGAATCATCAAAATTGCGTGCTCATATAAAGTTATCATGTCAAAATAACCAAAGTAAATCTTATATCATCGGTAGGTAACGTAAAACCATAAAACATTCCCTCCCTCGTATGCGCATTAGAGGCACGCAGCCGACGCGCTCCCGGCTTTCATCAACACTCAACAATGAACGCGTCATATCAATATTTAGGTATACAGAAACATCTTAAAAGCAACTAATGATGCTAAAAATATAATCCAAGTGCCTTTAAAAACGTAATCGATAACTTTAAAATGGCATTGAGCACGATTGTTTAATTCGATGTTTCAATTATTTGACGTTTATACATAATTTGATAACTTTTTCTATCGGAAAATAAACATTTATTTTAAGTACTTTTGATCTGTCTAGATAATGAGGTTAATATTATGTGAATATTTTTTTAAGATATTGGATGTTTTAACGTGTTGCGTTATTAAAATTTCATCATTATAATGTTTGATATAAATTGAATCATGCTTCCTTTGCAAACAAAATTGTTCCTAGTCTTGTGTAATAAGCAGGAAATCATAAACATTAAATAAGCGTAATTATATGTATAGAAAAAAGTTAAATTAAAGTTTTTTTAACTACCAAAGTGTTATATGGAGATTTAGGCTGTATAGGCTGTATAATATTAAAAACAATATTATGCCGATAAAACGGATAAAATTTATTTTTGGCCCTATGGCATGCTTGAACAGAAATCTTCCATACCCCGCATGCGGGCTCTAACGCTCTAGCCTTAACAGATTAAGAGTTCATAAGATGGTAAGTCCAACCACTGTCCATAGACACGCACAACTCAAGAGTCTTAAGCACATTGTAGACTTTAATTTTTTGGATTTGAGTCCAATACTTTTAGTGTGAATGAATAGAGAAAATAGAAAAATGTACAATCGTAGCTACTTCATCTACACAAATATATATATACAAAATAATCATCATCATCATCAGTCTATCACAGTCCACACTGCTGCTACTTACAGCGCTGGGCATAGGCATATTTTACGAAACATACTTCGTTCCTTTCAATCTTACCAACAGACATTAAAGAATTAAGTGCAACAGTGGGAATATTTAACCGATCTTATCATAAGTCGCTTAACCTCAAACTGCATTATTCTAAAAGATAATGTTTATATAAAATGTCACCGATTTCATATTTAGGTCACTCCAGTGATTCAAAAATAACATTGCTTAATAATACATTTGTACCTACTAATTTAGAGCATACCTACTTAGTAAACAAGAATATTTACCATAATCTCTGTAATTTTAAAGTGTAAAAATCTATGATAAAATAGAGAAAAAAGTTATTTTATTTCGACTGCTTTTCTTAATAATAATTTAAAACAGATGATTTCGTTTAAAAACCGTTTTTTTTTTTATATTTCGTTCTAAAACACAAAGAAACTACAAAAACTGTATCTGACTTATTAAACATTACAAGAAATTACTTGTTTTAGATTTTAAAAACAATAAAAAGCAATGTTATATTAATATTGAAACTCATTAAATATAAATTGTTCAACTTGTGATTGTGAATAAAAACCTTAGAATTCAATTAACAATACGTCGATTGCAACCTCGTTATCGATTACATTTACAAACTGAATACATTCAAAATCCTTGGGAGAAAAACACTTGTAGAATATCAATATTATTACAGCGGTGTAATGGTTTCCAACCATTAGCTACCAATGTCGTACCAAACACGTGCCGTGATTATTTTTATAAGCCAAAATAACCGTCAACATATGTGATTCACACCTTATACAACCGTTTTATATTATATTTATAACTGTCCATATTTAAAAACAAAAATCACCTCCAACTTTTAAAAGTTAAAAAACATACACAAATTAAAACACATTTTTTTAAATTAATTAATCACTAGACGTACCACTTTTCCCGACAGACGGCGCGCCGATCACAGCGACTTTGACTTCAGAGAGTGACGATTTCTTTCTTCTTATCCCTCTAGCGGACATCTTCCATGATCCACGCGACGCTCTCGCTCATCGGCCACACCACGATTGCGTGCGAACACGAACAAAAAGCTTGTGTGCCCCCGATCTATAAATACACGAAGCGACACTCTGACATCGGCTGCGTGTTAATGGGTCAAGATCTGGCCAAGATCAGCGTCGTTCAAATAGCCCTGTTTACTTGCTTCCTCGGTGGTGGCAGTTGGGCCAGTCTCCTTCACTCAAATGCCTCTTATTAATTTTTTAAAGCACTAACAGTGACAGGCTGACCTTTTAGTATCTAAAAAGTTAGAGTTAGGTAGGTGTGCCTCCTGCGGGGATGAGACACTGACTGCATTTGATCTTTATTAAAGTAACTTGAAACTAGTACATTGCGTTGCGTACACCAATAGATGTTGACTTAATTAGGACACAGCTAATAAATTGATACCTATATTAAGATACAGTACAGTACTTACTCGGTGCAGTGTCCATTCAGCATATCACACTTTATTTAAAATGTATTTACGTAACTGTATTTCTCGTATGTGGTAACGTTTTTATAAAGGGTAAAATAAATTAATTCAACCACGTTTTCGACTCTCAAAAGTGCACACATCTTTTAAGGGATACTGTATTAAATGTTATGATAAAATACCTCAAGACATACTAGATTTAACAGAGAAACGATTTAAAAATGTTTTAAAACGCATACTATGTAAGCAAGCTTAGTACAAATTAGACGATTACATTGCTGACAAGAATGCTTTGCTTAATGCTGGTCCTGCTCCACAGCCACAGGATTAAGTCTCAAACAATTTAGAAGTTAGTTACCACCATTGTATTTATGACATATGTTAATTCATGTTAATTTTATCTTAATGATTGACATTCTTATTTTTTTTTAAATTGGATAACCATTTTATTTCTGACATGTATTATTGATTTGTATCTTGTTGTTTGACATTTCTACTTTTTGTTATTGACATTATTACATAGTAAGTTACTTTTTATTAATTAATGTTCCAAATATTTATCGCACTCTTAAAATAGTAGTATTTTTATAAATGGCTTTATTATTGTTTATCTGCGAACATTTTGAATTGTAAATGTGAGCATTTCACTAGTGGCATAACTTTGTTTGTTGACTGGAGGTTGTGAATATGTCATGCTCGCTCAAAAGTCCTGCTGGCGGTGGCGTGTGTAGCGGGTTGTTCGGCTCCCTACGATGTGGTTGAACTGATGATGGTCGATTGCTGGTGCATAGGTCAAACTCGTGATACGGGCGCCGCCAGTCGGGGCTGGTCATCTCACAACTGCTATATTATAATATTATACTGTACATGGAGTTTCTTGTCTGTTCTTCTCCATAGTATCTACGAATTGGAATAGACAATTAGCTTCACAACTGACTACTGACTGACTACTTGACGTTTCAAAAGTGCCGATGTATTGGTATATTTGAAATAAAAATGGTTTGATTTGATTCGATTGATTTGATTGGGATAATTATTAACGTAATATCGGGATTTTCAACAAGAACTTTGTTTTCTAAAACAAAATAAAACAAAGAGTTTAGATGAAGATGATTCAATTTTTTATTGCATTACGAAGAGAAAGTTTCGGCAATTATGAATGAAATGATATCTGACAAATGTCCACCACGAGCACAGATGACAGATATCGATTCTTTCATCAAAGTTTTTAATCACTTTCTAGCAAAATTGCGGGACTATTTTGTTAATCACATCACGGAATTTGAGTTTTAAGGCTGCAATCGATTCGATTGGCCCCTTATAGACTCAGTCCATAAAAATATAGCCCCACAAAAAATAATCTAGTAATGTTAAAGCACACTATCTGGCTGGCCACTTAACCGCTGAATTCTCTGAGAAAACCTAAAGTAAGACACAATGGCGCCCCATAGTCAAATTTTCTCAGTTCTTTTACTAGTACTCTTTTGCAAGTACCTAATAATAAGCAAATGGTAGTGGTGGTGGTTCAAAAATGTATAATCAACTACTACTTTCTCCCTACAACATTTGATCCATCCTAAGGTTGCCTGGAAGAAATAGCTTTTAGCAATAAGGCCGCCCTTTGTACACTCTATATTTGATCAATGTGTTCCTTTTTAGGGTTCCGAAGTTCATAACTCGGAACCCTCATAGATTCGTCATGTCCGTCTGTCCGTCTGTCCGTCCGTCCGTCCGTCCGTCCTCGACTTACCGTCCAAACGGTAAGTGCTAGAAAGATGAAACTTTTCATGAATACGTGTTGTAATTACGTCGACAAAGTGCTACAATAAAATTATGAAAAATAATTTTATTTGGGGTACCTCCCCTACACGTAAAGTGGGGATGATTTTTTTTTCTCGCGGCTACCCCATCGTGTGGGATATCATTAGATAGGTCTTTTAAAAACAATAAAGGGTTTCCAAGACGATTTTTTGATTTAGGTATCCGTTTGCGAGATATTCCACTTTAAAGGGCACTTTTTTGTAAAAACAGGGCGTCCCCCCCCCCTCTAAAAGCTAAACGGCTTATTAGTCATCAATTCTTGTTTAATTTCAATAATCACCAGGTTACTAGCTCGTTTAACAGAACAAACATGATACGTGGTAGCTCACTAATAATCACAAAAAAGAGTATTAAAGTAAAGGAACGATTAGATATTGTCAGTCTGTCTGTTGAGCGAACTATAGAAATAGCTTGTGTAGAATTTGAGCTGTTCATTGTAATGCTAATGAGTGTGTACAGGCCCCCATGTAGTATTATATGATATATTTGACAAAATCCTTGAAGATGCATTATTTAGGGCCACACAATGTAATAAAACGGTTGTTGTCTGTGGTGACTTTAATATAAATATTCTCGAAAAGTCGACTATAAAGTTTTTAAAGTTATTGAAGTCATATAATCTATGTAACGTTTTCTTTGAACCCACACGTATTACAGCCAGTAGTGCCACTTGTATTGATAATATTATTACAAATGTGAAACCAATTAATATATGTATTGTAAGTGAGCTAGATTCAGATCATTGCGAGCAGTTCGTTACCTTTACGCGACGAAAACCAGAGGTTCAAGGTATGCTTAATAAATAATAATTAATTTAAATTAATTTTTACATCAAAAACATTAAAGATTAGTGATCGTGTAGTATTCAGCGACTGGGCTACTGTGGGTATCTATAAAAGTCGACAACGGCTGATATTTATTATATCTATATATATACAGGGTGAATTTTTGAGACGGGACAGTAAGGGTAGGTACCTTAACCATTATAGTTACAGGAAAACGCTTTTATGAGACTATCCATAATTTTTCAAGATATTCTGAACTGCATTTACCTACAGAGTTTGGAAAAAAAAATCAGCCAGCAAGAAAATGGTCATTTTAAACAAAAACTTTTTTTGATGCCAATCGATCCTCTTTCTTATAAGGATAAAAAGTACTGGACCGACTGAGGCTAAGTACACACGAAGCGTTTTTCTCCCGTGCCCGCTGCGGTGGTGGAACTGCGGTTTTTTTTCTATACACACGAAACCGGTTATTTGCGCGGTTGCGATCTTCGCCCGCCACGTTTGCGGGCAATGATCGCAAGACAGGCGGTTGCAAGATGCGGTAATGTTCAGTTGAGGTTCAGACCGCCATGGACACACACCAGAAACGAGCTGTTGCATTATATTTACTTCACAGAAGAATTAAAAGCCTCGCCGAGATACGTCGGCCGAGGTATACAAACATGTGACGATGCGGTCGCCCGCCAAGCGAACGAAAAGCGCGCGGTCGCAACCCGCCGAGGGCGCGGGCGACCGCGACCCGCGCGGTTCTACAGGTTGCCCGCCGGTGCAGCGGGAGCCGCAAACAACCGCGCACGCCGCGGGCGTAAAACGCGTCGTGTGTTGTGCTTTGTTTTTTTTAATATAAATCTGCATTCTACGGAAGTTGCGGGCCCGCAACCGCAGCGGGCACGGGAGAAAAACGCTTCGTGTGTACTTAGCCTGAGGTTTGAGTGTCAGAAATCGCCAAAAACTTTTCCCATATATTTGTACGGAAATAAATCATTTTAATATGTATTTTAGACACAAACAATCATAACTTACTCAGGCTAAGTACACACGAAGCGTTTTTCTCCCGTGCCCGCTGCGGTGGTGGTACTGCGGTTTTTTTTCTATACTCACGAAACCGGCTATTTGCGCGGTTACGCGGCCGTCGCGTTTGCGATCTTCGCCCGCCACGTTTGCGGGCAATGATCGCAAGACATGCGGTTGCAAGATGCGGTAATGTTCAGTTGAGGTTCAGACCGCCATGGACACACACCAGAAACGAGCTGTTGCATTATATTTACTTCACAGAAGAATTAAAAGCCTCGCCAAGATACGTCGGCCGAGGTATACAAACATGTCACGATGCGGTCGCCCGCCAAGCGAACGAAAAGCACGCGGGCGCAACCCGCCGAGGGCGCGGGCGACCGCGACCCGCGCGGTTCTACAGGTTGCCCGCCGGTGCAGCGGGAGCCGCAAACAACCGCGCATGCCGCGGGCGTAAAACGCGTCGTGTGTTGTGCTTTGTTTTTTTAATATAAATCTGCATTCTACGGAAGCTGCGGGCCCGCAACCGCAGCGGGCACGGGAGAAAAACGCTTCGTGTGTACTTAGCCTTAGAAATAATAATTTTCTTGGATTGATTTCATTTAAAATCCTTGTTAATGCATCTTTCAGCTCCTGAATACTATTGTAATTTTTTTTGTGTACCAATGTGACATCCACTGTGACCCGACCTGCCTATTTAAACTGGTGTGGCGGAGCGCCATCTTGCTGAAAATAAACTTTTCGCAATGTCGGAATTGCGAAAAGTTTATTTCCATTCATCCAACTGGTTTGCAGATTCTCTAAAATGACGTCGTTATACACGGCAGAATTAAGAGTACCTTTATAAAATTCCACCATTACCACTCGATACTTGTCGCAGTGGATACTTGTTCGCGTACCACACCAATGCAAATTCCGTGTTCTTATTATTTACAAAATACGCTTATTACAACAATCGTTAGATAGCTGATGAAACGTAAATATTTTAAAAAACATCTGCCGAACAATTATTTAATGATATCTAAAAAAAATATTACATTATTTAATAATGTAATATTTTTTTTAGATATCCGTTAGAGAAAAAAACATTTATATTTTTTTTTTTATTTCTTTACTTTCGCTTGTCTACTACGGTCTATTCAATTAACTTCGGCACTATTTTAATGATAGACGTCCTAAAGCATCTAATTACACATGTAAAAATGCAATTATATAAATAATAAGATACACAAAATAAACAAGATTAAATGTAGTAGCCTAAAAATCGGCAATTTTCAATAAAAAATTAAAAGTCGAATATCTCAAAAAGGGTTAAGTTAAGGGTAGGGTGTTTCATAGTGAAATAAATCAGAAATGATGGGTACTCTACGCCCTTAACGGATCTAGCACGATTTTTCCTGTAACCCTGTATACGAAAATTTAATTTATGTGCAAAGAAATTTAGCAAAGTTTCCTAAACTCAGTGATGTTCATTCGGTAAATACTAGAAACAAACATAATCTTTGTGTTCACGTCACTCGTCTCCACAGAGTAGGCAACTCGTTCATGGGACAATGTATACGCTTTTACAATAAACTCCCTATTGCTATTAGGAATTTGCCATTACGGAAATTTATGAATACCATTAAATCTAATTTATCCGCAAAGGGGTATTTACCATAGCAGAATATATTGATGATAAAACCGCCTGGGATTGAGCTGCCCATTCTGCACATATTTAGAATGTTGAAATTTATGTTGGTGTGACGATAATTTATAGTTAAATTTACATTATATATTTGACATTTTTTAAATTATTATCTTTAATTATTATAGTTGTGACTCAAATTGTAAATATATAATGTCTTTTATAATGTCTTTTGCATTTAAGAATATTGTCTTGACTTTCAAAGAGACTGTGATCTCTGAGTTTGTTTCGTCCTTTCTTCTCAGGGCTACTCCAGTTAGGAAAGGCCGAACTCATCTGCTCAAAAAAAGTATAACTTTCAAAAGTGTTCATGTAACCTAATTGCAGAATAAATGATTTGATTTGATTTGAATGCGCTCACTTGGAAAACGTCATACAAAATTAACGTATTAAAACGTAAACATAACAATTATCTATTGGGATTTTAAATCCACGTACCAATAAAGGTGACTGAGGAACCCTTTCCTGTGCGTGGCCTTGGCTGATTTTTATTCTTTTGTAACTCTGTAATTTTGTGTGCAAATAAAGAGTTATCTATCTATAGTTTGTCAATCATATGAACAATATTGTTTTTTTTAAAATAAATTATAAATAAATAAATAAATATTTCAGACATATTACATACATCGTTACCTAGTCCCAAACTAAGCAGAGCTTGTATTATGGGTACTAAATAACTGATATAAATACATAAACATACTTTTTCTTTTGTAAATACATGCATATATTTACATAGAAAACACCCAGACTCCAAAACAAATATTTGTGGATCACAAACATATTTGGTCCGACCCGGGAAACGGACCCGAGACTTCTTGAACAGCAGCCGCATACGCCCACTAGATCAAGGCAGTCAACCAGCAGACGATCAAGTTGCTTCTAACGATACCTCATTTCTTCAGTTCTAATGAGTGGTTGAGGGAACAAATGAACATACATAAATAGCCTGTCTAAATCGTAACTCTCCTCTCGCTTTGACGCAGTCGGGTAAAAATATGTCAAGTAACGATACCGACTCCCTCGGGACTGTTTTGAAAGAGCCTTGATGCGACGCTCAGCACAGCGTAGTCAATATCATATTTCAACTTGCTCGATGACCCAGTAAATTATCCACCTCAATCCTGTCAAGTTTAAACCCTTTTATTTGGTTCTCTATCATCTTTGATGACTGCACGGTTGACCTAGTGGTATAAGTGGTTTATTGCGCCAAGTGTAGTGGGTTCAAATACCACGTGGTTGTTCCACGTTCTTGTGTTATTCATAAATTGTTGTTTTGAGTCTGGGTGTTCTTTGTCTCTATAATTTTGTCATATTGATAGGGTTATTATAAGATGATGTTAGATTAACTTATTACCTAATTAAAGTTAAGACAAAAGATTCTTAAGATCTCGTTTCTTTTCGTAGAAAAACCTTCTTTTGTCTATCCGGTACCTTTTACCATTCGTAGCTTTTACAAGCAATACCAACAGGGGATTTTGTTAAAGCACACTCTCTGTGTTATAAGCTTTTCTTATTTCTGTAGGTAGCCTTCCTTTTTCTTCTCAGGTATCACTACTAGGTACTCATGTACCTACTACAAACTAATATAGCAATCTAAATTATAAATGAATCACAAAGTTATGGGTAAGATTTCTAGGCACATTTGAACAGTCAGAAGACGTTAGCGCGTGTGAGCGTGCCTGCCTGTCATTCGGGGATATTCACCACTGCGCGCGCCACGCCTTGTTCTTTTAAGTAGGGATTTCCATGACAAAGAGTGATGTGTAAGAGGACCATAATACCTCAGTGGTCTGCTTCACAATAACATAATTTCTAAGTTGTACTCTTACACAAATCTTGTGTATAAAATTCTCGTGCCTCAATGTTAGTTACCAGACTCCTCCGAATCTGTTTAACCGATTTGTATGAAATTTTGTTGTCATATTGGGTAGGTCTAAGAATCGGCCAACATCTATTTTTTATACACCTAAGACGTGAGCGAAGCCGCGGGCATCAGCTAGTAATAAATAAATATGTCAGACATCTGACACACAGCGCCATCTAGTCCCAAACTAAGCAGAGCTACTTTTTTTGTAAATATATACATGTTTTACATAGAAAGCACCCAATATTCGATACCCGAAATAAATCATAGAAACCCCTGGTCCGACACGGTCTACCGACCCAGAACTCTTGAATACATCCGCTTACGCTAACAACTAGACCAACAAGGCAGATAATAAAATAAAAAAGCGGCCAAGTGCGAGTCGGACTCGCCCATGAAGGGTTCCGTATCAGCAAGTAGCATCTTAAAAAAGTTCTTGTAGTTCGTTGTAACTTTGATCGATGTTTTTATAATAGTGTATTGATTGAATGAAAGGTAAATTGCGGTTTACGATTTATGACGTATTAAAAAAAAATTACTGACTAGATCTCGTTCAAATCAATTTTCGTTGGTAGTTTGCATGGTAATGTACAACATATATTTTTTTTAGTTTTATCACTCTCTTATTTAAGAAGTTATAGGGGGGGACACACATTTTTCCACTTTGGAAGTGTCTCTCGCGCAAACTATTCAGTTTGGAAAAAAATGATGTTAAAACCTCAATATCATTTTTGAACACACCAAGATCACCCAGACTCAGTGGTCTTGTGTTGCCCCGTATAGGAATCAAATTCATAACATTAAGTGCATTTAAACGGTTATATTAGGTATTTGTTAAGATAGATATATAACTCTTTATTTGCACACCATATTACAGAATCACATGAAATAACAGTACTCAGTAGTTTTTGCGTGAAAGAGCAACAAACATAAACATACATACATATTTATGTACATACAAGCTTTCGCGTTTATAATATTAGTAAAGGTTTATAAATGTATACAGAAATCTTGGTAAAGTAAAATAAAGTGGTCCAGTAATAATAAAACAATTATTATATTGATTGCATGCCATTAGTATGATATACGGAAATACCAGTTACTCACCATTGCTATGGTAGAATGTACTCGATCCATGAGAAATTGTTATCACCTGTTCTGTACTACATTCTTGCAAATAAATAATTTCAAATTTCATGGTCACTTAAGGTGGTCTATTAAGAGACTCCCGCGTCATTAAACATGGGGTCTTGTCATCATCAAGGAAACATTGAGGTTTCTAACATCATTTTTTTCTAAACTGAATAGTTTGCGCGGGAGACACTTCCAAAGTGGAAAAATGTGCGTGCCCCCCCTTCCCCTGTAACTCCTAAAATAAGAGTAATAAAACTTAAAAAAATATATGTTGTACATTACCATGCAAACTACCAAAGAAAATTGGTTTGAACGAGATCTAGTAAGTAGTTTTTTTTTAATACGTCATAAATCGTAAACCACAATTTACCTTTCATTAAATCAATACACTATTAAGAAAACATCGATCAAAATTACAACGAACTACAAGAACTTTTATATGATGTTACTTGCTGATACGGAACCCTTCATGGGCGAGTCCGACTCGCACTTGGCCGCTTTTTTATAATTTATTACCAGCACTTAGAAAGTACAAGACTGTACTGAAGTAAAACATTTTTGTTTTCAGATTAAAATTTGTTTCAACACGAATCAATTAATTGGTTATACGTACGTAAAACGCCTTCCGTTCCCGATAACATCGAACATCTGTTACTAGACGCTCCCAGATACATTAATAGTTTAGATATCATGCAGTTTGTCAAACATCACCAACAAAGAATTACATTTTGAAATACCGTTCGTCCGTATGTTGGTTATACTGCTTTCCTGTGATGATGATAAAACTTGTCAACGTCCTGAAAGTGCCACCAACAAACTCAAATGCGTACGCGTTGTTACAGTAGGTAGTGCGGAGGTCCGATGCCAGTCGCTCCATGGAAAAACGGATATCCAGGTAAAACCATTTGAACTAGTAGACGACCACAAATAATATTGGGAATTAAGGCTAGGGAGAAGAATTAGGTACGTTTCTATGTAACGCGTGACTACGGCTTTTCAAACTTGATTAACTCTTCTGATTTTTAACTCTCGGTCGCCGAGCGCCGCGGGCCTCGCGCAGGCGCGGGTGGCGCGGTACAGCGATGCGCGTAACTCGACGAGACGCCACAAGTGTGTCTCTATAAATTATTTAATTATTTAAAAAATGCGATTTAAGAATATAAATTCCTGTATCGCAAGGGTCTTTATTACAAACTTACATGAAACGGACACCAAGAACACCCAGACTCAGAACAACAATTTGTGAATTATACAAAGTGTTATCCCACGTAGGATTTCAACCCAAGACACTAGACACAATAGGAAACGGCATGGCGACTGCTTAAACCACCAGGCCAGTGAAGTCAATCAAGTTGTACCTATGTAAGTGTTTAGCTTATAATCTCTCTCTATAAACGCTATCGTCTTTATTATCTTGACTCAGTCATCGATTGATAAGTGTGAAACCACCATTTCATTCTCCCTCCCACTCTCCTCTAAATAGGAACTATAACAAAGTCAAGTAAAATATTACTGAAAAAATAAATTCTTACTTCTGTTTGTTTATTGACAGGATACGTCATAATATTATGTGAAACATTGCAGGCGGAGCGCAGAAATAACAAAAATAATTACATTTTGATAACAATATTCGCTTTTCATCGTGGTAATCCTTACTAATATAATAAACGCGAAAGTTTGTGAGTATGTATGTTTGTTTCTACCCACCCCTACGAAGAACTGTCTTAAGAAACAAATCTCCAATTTGTCGTCTGGCTAAGCTTGCTAAGGAGTACAGCAGCGCACTTCTTAACATCAAGAAATTTAATAATTTGGCTTATTGTCATTTTTTAGGGTTCCGTAGTTCATGACTTGGAACCCTTATAGATTCGTCATATCCAACCGTCCGTCCGTCCGTTCTCGACTTACTCCCCCCGAGATATCGAAAAATCAACTGTAAATCAATGAAATCAAAGTATATAATTCAAAATGACGTTTATAGTTTCAGTTAGTTTAGTAATGTTAGTAACAGAGTCATGGTGAGTACTTTCTTGAGGTTTTACTATTTACACTCTTATATTATTGTGTATGTTGTGTTAGCTTGATAGTGGTTGTATAAATAGTCTAAATTCTTACACATGTAATCTAGTTTTAGTAATAATATGACGACTATAAGTAAACCATAAATATGTAAATTAACCATCAAAATACTAACATCGCTAGACCCTTGACTCCTCTTAAAAACACAAGTTGCCCAGAATAGATTGCTTTTTGCAAAAAGACCGCCCATTGTACATTTCTTTGTTATTATTTAAACACACAATTATAATGGATGTACAATAAGGTATATCCTATTCTATTATGTTGTAAACACTATACTAACATCAGCGCCAAGCCCTATAAGGGGTCGAAGTGGTCGCCAGGGCCGAAATCGGTGGGATATATATATATACTAGCTGACCCGGCGAAATTCGTACCGCCTTAGAATATTATTTCATAATAAAGTATTGTGTTTAGTTATTAACTAATAGTGTCAAATCGACAGCAGCGTTAACTAACGGGCCACGGCCGGCATCGGCCGGTACCGCCACGATCGCTTTGTGCCTGCATTTTAAATCTATAATATTTTCAAAAGTATTAATTTAAATTACATACTGTAAAAGGCTATATTAATCTATATTAAATACACAATGTATTTAAGGTACTTAATTGGATAAGGATCAATACTGTATTGCTTAAAATCGCTTCGTAAATAAGCCATTATTTCTCGAAAAATAAATGGTTATTGTGGGTTATCCCTAAGAGATAGACATAAACTATTGCGGACTTTTTGGTAGACCTTTTTAAGATGTACAATACCATAGTACATTATTTTGAACTATCTCGTAGGGTACAGCCAGCGTTTGCAATTAAGCGTAAAAAAATGGGTTTATATCACAGAAACCTCTAAAAATAGCAATGTTTCTCTACTATAATAATAAGCATGTTTGATACATAAAAACCTTCCTCTTGAATCACTCTATCTATTAAAGAAAATGGCATCAAAATCCGTTGCGTAGTTTTATAGATTTAAGCATACGTAACAGAGATCGGAATTGGGTGTGTGAAACTACCTAAAGTTTGCAGTAAGTTTGCAATAATAATATGGAGCTGTACAACCACTGTTCTTGCAATTGAAATAAATGTTTTTATTTTATTTTTTTATGCAGTGCAGGTTTAATAATTTAAAAAAAAGCCGACTTCAAAACTATGTAAAGACGCGAAAATGTTCGTTTTCCTTGCATCAACCTGTAGCAAAACTTTTTAACTTAAGATACAGATCAAAAAAAGAAATTAAAACCGCATTAGCATTTTGCAGATATAATATATAAAATTCTGTGTTTGACCAACAAAGAACAATTGGGACTAAAAGACCGAATTTTAACCGGAAAAGTACAAAACAAAAAAATATTTAGAACTGTATTAGCAGAAAATTTATTTAGAACTGTATTAGCAGCTTGTAAATGTTTATAGTTCGGTGTTTTCAAAGGTAAGGAACATGTAAAAAAAATTGGCCAAGTGCGTGTCAGGCCACGCACAGGAAAGGGTTCCTCAGTCACCCATAATGGTACGTGGATTAGAAATCGTATCCAATGGATAATTGTTATGTTTACCTATTAATGCGTTGATTTTGTATGACTTTTCCAAGTAAGCGCATTGTAAAAGTTAAGCCTCTATAACTCCTGAACTGACAAAGTCATCTAATTCGATATAGTTTTCATTTAAAGTTCATTATATGGACCACTATCACAAATTTTTCGGCGGGCGGGACGGCCTGTTTTTACAAAAAAGTGGCCTTTAAAGTGGAATTTCTCGCAAACGGATACCTAAATCAAAAAATCGTCTTAACAACCCCTTAATGTTTTTAAAAGACCTATATAATGATACCCTACATGATGGGGTAGCCGTGAGAAAAAAAAACATCCCCACTTTACGTGTAGGGGAGGTACCCTAAATAAAAATATATTTCATAATTTTATTGTAGCACTTTGTCGACGTAATTACAATACATATTCATGCAAAGTTTCATCTTTCTAGCACTTACTGTTTGGACGATAAGTCGAGGACGGAAGGACGGACGGAAGGACAGACGGACATGACATATCTATAAGGGTTCGAAGTCATAAACTTCGGAACCCTAAAAAGTTGTAGATCTTTTAATTACCTACAACTTTGCCATTTAACTTTTTTCCTTATAGTTTTGCCGGAAATCGAGATAAACCGTGTTTTACCCTTTGTTGTATATATTTAGCCATCCAATCTGACTCTACCCTGCCTGATGGAAAGCATGAGCAGAATCCAAGAGTCGGGGCTACCACACTTGCTGCGATTGCGGACAATAATGTATGGCGGCCCACACTATGGCGGCTTAGTGAGATGCTTTTTCACGCCCCGGTTAAAGGACCCGAAAACCTCCCCCCCCTACCCCTTCCCGACCTCAGATCGCCCGTAAATTATTTTTCCTTTCATTTTTATAATATTCTCCTCCTTTTCCAATAGGTTTCATCCTACTATAATTTTATTTGTTTTCAAAAATTATCTACTCTGGTCTACTGGTCTATATGTCATTTACAAACTATCATTATGGTTGCCATGCAAGTGTGTTATTCCTAGCAACCTGTGAAGTTTTGACAGGAGGTAAACAGTGATACATTTTGACATCTTCGATTTATGTATTTTTATAATCACCTAGCTTTGGTCTTTGTATCTCGATTATTGCAGTAAAAAGTAGCCTATGTCCTTTCCCAAGTTCAGTTCTATCATCATACCGAACTTCATCAAAATCGGTACAGTGGTTTAGGCGTGAAAGCGTAACAGACAGACAGACAGAGGTACTTTCGCATTTATAATATTAAGTAGGGATTAAAAAAAAACAACTCACTAGATCTCGTTCAAACCAATTTTCGTTGGTAGTTTGCATGTTAATGTACAACATATATTTTTTTTAGTTTTATCACTCTCTTATTTTAGAAGTTAGAGGGGGGACACACATTTTTCCTCTTTGACCTCAACCTCAACATCATTTTTGAACACCTATCCATAGATACCCCAAACGTATAGGTTTGATGAAAAAAAATTTTTGAGTTTCAGTTCCAAGTATGGAGACCCCCAAAATGTATTGTTTTTTTTCTTTTTTTATGTAAAAATCTTAATGCGGTTCACAGAATACATCGACTGACCAAATTTCAACAGTATAGCTCTTATAGTTTCGGAAATAATTGGCTGTGACATACGGACGGACAGACAGACAGACAGACAGACAGACAGACAGACTTGACGAATCTATAAGGGTTCCGTTTTTGCCATTTGGCTACGGAACCCTAAAAACAAAACTAAACCGGTAAAATTCAAACCCGGTTTAACTTAAGTGGTTGTAACAGCTCCATATTATGTCCCGCTGCAAACTTTAGGTATTTTCACACACCTAATTCCGATCTCTGATACGTAAGGACAGAGAAAGAGACTTTGTTTTATACTATGTAGTGCTATATATAAACTCTTTTGCAAAAAAAACGGGCACATAAGCAAAGAACTATTTTATAGTTACTATTTGTTTGTTTGACAATTTTAGGTATTGTTATCCTCAGAATTTTATAAATTAATTAGGATGGAATAGTTTTCATCAGTTTCATCATAACATTTTGATTAAATTATTGAGAAATAATGTTTAAGCTCAAAACACCATTATTGTACCTGCTCGCTAAATAAAAATTAAACGCGTTAATTTCTTTATTTTTATTGAATACATTAAAAGCAGATAAAAGTTTAGTATTGAGTGTGACCCCCTCTTGCTGAAATCACGACTTGCATTCGTCTGGGCATGCTAGCGAGTATATCTTTTATGGTTTCTTGGGGAATACGTTCCCACTCCGCGGTAATCACATTCTTTAGCTCTCTGATGGTCTGCGGAGCCGGCTGCACTGATCTCACTCGTCGCTTCAGAACGTCCCAGATATTCTCTATGGGATTGAGGTCCGGACTTCTAGCTGGCCAGTGCAAACGACGAATTCCGACTTCTAGCATATACGCTTCCACATCGCCAGACCGGTGGGCGCGAGCGTTGTCGTCCATAAAAATTGAGTTTTCGCCAAAAGCGGTTAAAGCGGGTTGTGCATAAGGAATTAGAACTTCCGTTATGTATCGGTGTCCAGTGTACCGTTTTCGATGAAGACTAACTCCGTACGATCCATAGAATTTATTCCTGCCCAAAACATAACAGAGCCTCCTCCATAAGGTGTGATTAATCAAAACATGCCTCTGCAAAGCGTTCTCCTCGTCTACGTAGCACTCGCCGACGTCGGTCTTCACCATGCAGAGATATCCTGGCTTCATCGGAGAACAATACCCTATCCCAGTCTTCATGAGTCCATGACACACAATTTCGAGCGAAGCTAAGCCTGGCAACTCGATGTCCACGGAGTAATTTAGGGCCGCGTGCCGGGCGATGACTATGTATATTAGCAGCGAGAAGCCTCCTCCTAAACGTCCATAGACTAATTTGCACATTTCTTACTTCTTCGAGTCTGTTCTTGAGGTCCACATAAGAAGATTTGCGGTTTTTCAACGCTTGACTAACTAGGAAATCATCCCGTGGTTCGGTACATGTCTTTCTGCCAGAACTAGGCCTTCTATTGACGGAACCGGTCTCTTGATAGCGCTGCCAGGTCCTTTGAACTGTCGACCGACTCACATTTAGCCTCTGAGCCACGAAACATTGGCTGCAACCTTCTTCAAGCAGCGCAATAATTTTGCTCACTTTTATCACTTTATCTACCATTTTCGAGAATGCTAAACAGCAATAACAATACTTTTAAATGTCAAGGACATCAGATAATTTATTAAAAATTGTCAAAAAGTTAATTAGAGTCGATAATAACTATAGGGAATTCACGCCACAAAATGTAGTTAAAAGTTGTTTTCTTTGAAAACCAGGCTCAATCAATAATTTGAATTGGGAAGGTACTCTTATAAACATTTTGGCACTTTTATAACTGGCCAGTAACATGTTCAAATGATTAAAACCTTTTTTGTATTTTATTTTTTTCAGACAGGAAGAAAATCGAAACCGCCCGTTTTTTTTGCAAATGAGTGTATATAAACTATAAATTTACTAAACATATATCAGTTTTCGTTCCTACTATCCAGCCACAAAGTTCGTTCTTGAGGTCTGTTCTTGAGTGACGTTGTAAAAGGATGCAGGTGAGGGGAAGTAACTATAGTTGCTTTGTCTTATTTTCTCAACTATTCATTTGCTATCAAGGAACGTAGGGAGCATGTTCAAATTAGTTCTTAGTAAGATATTCTTGTAACAGACACATCTTCACATACAAGCTTCTAATAGCTAATTAAAAACTGCTTTTGTTCCTGGTTTAAACTAGGGCTTCCGTTCATCTGGCATTCCCCGGATTAGTCTTCCGGGTAGGGTTTCATTTGTAATACGGTTCAAATCCGGACTGCAATTTTCTGGTTTTTGGTCGATCGGTAAAAGATTTATGAAGTCTCTTATTACTATTTTGTTTTAAGATATATAATATACAATGTGGAACTTATTAGTAACAACTCACAGAAATTAGTGTTTTGTTTCGGAGTCTGGGTGTTTTTCTATGTATAATATGTATGTATTTACAAAAAAAAAAGTATGTTTATGTATTTATATCAGTTGTTTAGTACCCATAACACAAGCTCTGCTTACTTTGGGACTAGATGATGTTGTGTGTAAGTTGTCCAAATATTTATTTATTTTATTTATATAAAAAATAATTTCTAAAAATAATTAATCAAATAAAAAATGAAAAAATTGAGTTTTGACAATAATCTCACATGCACGATTATTCCAAATGGATATTTATTATTGTTTTTCAAAATACCGCTACTTTTTTTCAAATCGTTAGATATTTACATAGGAGCATTTTAAGCGCCTAATATATCCTCTAAATATCTGGTGGGTTCAAATATGCTTAATTTCTATATTTTTACCTTACATTTTTGCAAACCTGTACAGTTTTCCCCTTTTCATATTGCGAAAAATAAAAACTACATGTAATTAATTCAATTGCCTACACTACCAAATGCGAAAGGGCCTCGAGTAAATCTACATTTAGCATCATTGGTAGCACTAAAGCTTCTACATATTTAAACAATAAATACATTGATATTTTTTTAAATAAATATTGATGAAAACTTTGAGATGTTACGAGTACTTTGAGTTTGACAATAATTATAACTAGTTTGCTCCAAATAATTTAAATTATTTCTTTTATTACTATGGAGATTTAAATTTAACAATTTAAACTTTACTTTCTAGGTACTTGATAAGTTAGGATCTAAAAAGGGCTTAACTAAAAAAAAACTATAGACGTGTCCAGATTTTTAACACTAAAATCGAAGATATGTAGATTTTGTCCTGGTTTCCGTATTTTGGAGATGGCAACCCTAGTTCAAACTAGCAAGCCTTTCGTGCATAAAATTAGAAAAGAGTGTATAAAAACTTAACTTTTTTTAAACATAAATTGCTCTAAGGTATTTTTTTTGTTTTCGAAAGAATATGAAAGTAACGTACCTAACGTTTCTAACCTAATATTGTTGGAGGAAAATTATGTACTAGATGAGCCCCGCGACGTTACCCGCGGTAGTTATTGTACCTATGTAACAACCGCGTGAAAAGCCGTGAAGTGAAGCTAGTGTATCAAAATATCCTAAGAAACTTCATATATCATAGCGTATATATAATTCCATTTGAATTTTATGAAAGGCTAATAGTTTGTAATGACAAACAGACACTTCCATTTATTTGTCTAGATTGCACACTGTGCAAATATAACAATACGCAAATAATGCATTTTTTCACTACACTTTTCGTTGATATTCTATGCTTTGTTGGTCCAGTTGTTGGCGTATGCGGCTACTGATCAAAATATCTCCGATTCGACTCTCGAGTCGGACCAAATGTTTATATGATCTGCCAATATTTGTTTCGCAGTTTAGGTGTTTTCTATGTTTAATTTGTCCTGCACACATTTCAAGTAAAGTCCATTTTTTAGGGTTCCGAAGTTTATGACTTCGAACCCTTATAGATTCGTCATGTCCGTCCAGACACAGGTAAGCGGTAGAAAGATGAAACTGCATGAATATGTATTGTAATTACGTCGACAAGGTGCTACAATAAAATTATGAAAAATATTTTTATTTGGGGTATCTCCCCTACACGTAAATTGGGGTTTTTTTTTTCTCGCGGTTACCCCATCATATGGGGTATCATTAGATAGGTCTTTTAAAAACAATAATTGGTTTCTAAGAAGATTTTTGATTTTTTGACTTAGGCTCCCTCTAAAATCTAAATGGCTGGCTCAAAAAATCTCAAAAAATTCATGATAGTGGTTCATATAATGAACTTTAAAGGAAAACTATAAAGAAAACGGATTATATGAATTTGTTAGTTCAGGAGTTATAGAGGCTTAACTTGGAGAATGCGTTCACTTGGAAATCGTCATACAAAATTTACGCATTAATACGTAAACGTAACAATTATCCATTGGATACGATTTCTAATCTACGTACCATTATGGGTGACCTGTGACCCTTTCCTGTGCGTGGCCTGACACGCACTTTGCCGATTCAAGAAGTTACTCTTTGGAACGCGCTCCCATTGGAAATCAGGATGTCCACTAGCCTTTTAAATTTAAAGTGTGAGAGCACTAGAGACTTGTTGACGAAGTCATCAGAATAACACTTTCTGTCTTGATTATTCATGTATTATCGTACGTGTACATATGTATGTGTCTGTGTATATTATGTATGTATGTATGTAGAATATATATTTTGAAATATATATATTTTGGAAATTAATTGATTTAGTCTGTCGTCTTACTAATCCTAACATACACCTGCCTCAAACAGTTTCGCAACACCCAAAGGTCTATCTGGAAGACAATGCCTGTGGCATAACGTCTACGTTGTGCAATATGTTTTGCAGGCAGTTTTAATAAATAAATAAATATGTATTTACAATGAAAAGTATTACATCCCTACTAATATTATAAATGCGAAAGTAACTCTGTCTGTCTGTCTGTCTGTTACGCTTTCACGCCTAAACTACTGAACCGATTTTGATGAAATTTGGTATGAAGATAGAACTGAACTTGGGAAAGGACATAGGATACTTTTTACCGCGATAACCAACATATACGCGGGCGGAGCCGCGGGTGAAAGCTAGTTATTTATATTTATTTCAGCTATCAAGCTCTGCTTTATTTGGGATTCGATAATGTTGTGGGCCACATTTCCAAAATATTTATTAACTTATTTTATTCCTTAATTCGAAGCTTAATGTTATGATGGCTTTAATCTACCTTTTTGTCGATTGATGGGCAAATAAATATTAAAAGGTTTTTTTAGTTCAATCCAGCATTTCTGAGATTAGCGTTTGGAACCAAACGAATTCTTGAACTTTGCAATGTTAATATAGATTTTATTCAATCTTTGCGTGCCACTAAAGATGCCATATTATGTTCATACGTCATGACGTAATTTGGCATGTCATGTCAACTTTATATACTCATATTTATATAATAATAATAATAATAAATATTTCGGACAATTACACACAACGTCATCTAGTCCCAAACTAAGCAGAGCTTGTATTATGGGTACTAAACAACTGATATAAATACATAAACATACTTTTTTTTTGTAAATACATACATATTATACATAGAAAACACCCAGACTCCGAAACAAATATTTGTGGATCACACAAATATTTAGACCGACCCGGGAATCGAACCCGAGACTTCTTGATCAGCAGCCGCATACGCTAACCACTAGACCAACGAGGCAGTCAATATATATATTAATAATTATTTATTCGTAGTTTACTATATATATATATATATATTAACATTGTCGCCGCTAACGAGTTTAATTAACCGTTCAATCAACGGCCTTGCGTCTACTAAGGGCGTCTATTCATATATTTACATAAAAATACCAACTTTAATAGATTTAGAATAGATTGCATAGCGCCAAATTAGGTGCGGAAGGTAAAATCCAAAATAATCAGAAGCGGCCTATTCAAATGTAAACAATGTATAATAGAAGACCCATACTGTCCATTCTTTTTTTTATGTACCTGCCAATGCCAATAAAAACCTTGTCACCATAGTTTTTGTTCCGACTGGAGACTTGCCAACTGTAACCACATCTGCACTTTTAATTAAAATAATTTACGATAGTAGCAAACAGTGATAGTGTTTCCATCGGAATTACCTAATAACCGTATTTTACTAACAAGGTGAAGAAGGTCGCCATAAGCTAATGGATACGGCAGAACAGCTTCGGTTGTTGTGGGAAAATTTAGGGTAGGCCTATATCCAGCCATAACGTTACATGTATACGTTAGTGGCATGAAACTGCTCACCGATCCACTATGGCTCGTTGGTCATCCTCGAGTGGGCAGAGCGGCAGCACTGGATCCTTTATTTCCAATTGACACAGTTCCTTTTCGGGCACCGTTGCTTCTGGAATAGACTCAGCACACCGTGATGGTTTGCCCCGCCTGGGTGACTTGGCGTCGGGCCGTCAATGCAGCCATCAGATGAGATCTCTTGCTACCGGCTGTCATACGCTCCATGGCCGGTAGCGAGAGTGCTTTTACAGCGGTCGCAACCTTCTGCGAAGACTTTATTTCGTAGATGGAGGCGGCAGAGAGGGCCCGGGAGGACGCATATCAGCGCCTCATCAACACAACCCTTGGCGCAGTCGTAAGAGGCGTGGCGACTACATACACAACTAGGCCGTACGTGTAGCCATCATTCCTACTTGGTTATGCAATCATTTTCAAACGGGAAAAGAAGAAGTAATAGAGACTCTTATGATAGAAGAGTTCGCTAGGTACACACGATAATGAAATACCTAGTCGATGGTATTATTTATTTATTTTTCTTTTAATAAAACTTGCCGTACTTTTATAATATACATGAAATGAACACAAAAAAGATTCATACCAACAATTAGTAGACTATACAAAGCGTTATCTTATGTGGGGACCAAATTCGTAGCACTCACTGCGTAATATAATCAATTAGAGCAATAAGTCATCCTTATTTAGAGCTTTTAAAAGTAACAAAAACGTATTATATAATATCTATACATTTATTTATGAAAAACATTAAATAATCAACAAAGGAGAAGAGTCACCGTCCACAGCATCCAAACGCTGTTTTATTTCGCTGCGCGATTTCCCTTCCAAAAACAAAAATCGAATCACCGACGGAAAATTGCTCTTTTTCAATTTTTCTAAAATCCGCAGAGACTCCTGTGCAGCACACGCGGTCAAAACAAAACTACAAATCCAATCCGGCTGAAATTTTGAAGGTAGACGTCTACGAGAATGTACTACACGATAAATTTCTTGCTATACTGGCGCCAGGCGTCAGGCGGTAAGGCTAGGTACTTAACGGACCTCCTTCGTTTATGCAGAATCAACAAACGGGAGAAACAATATTAAAAAAATATATACTAGTATTTGTTAAATAAGGGAATGAATCTGCGTCATTACATTTATTTCGGTGATACTTTTTATTTAGGCAATGTTCTAAAACACTTTTTACTTTCGAAACGTTGGTACAAACCTCTACCATGTTCTCACTCCGTGAAACTCAAATCAACAAGAACTGAAACACTAAATTAAACAAAAACAGTAAACTAAACAATATGTAAGTACTTTAAATTAACAAACCGCCTCTTTTATAGTGTTCGTGTGTATGTCACTCTCGTAACAAAGATGAATCCGAAACAGTTTAGGCTATAGGGCGTGATAAAAATACACATACACATATTTAAAGAAACATAGCCCTCATTTTGCAGTATTTTGGTAATTATCAGATATTTAATTAAATATATTATAAGATATTTTCCTTTCTACATTTTACGACAGTTCATACCTTTTCTTAAAATAAATACACCTAACTGTTGTTAATGTCACTCTAAACTAAAATTATCCAGTTAATTTTATAATTTCTTCACCTAAATAGCCAAATCCATTTGATTTATGAGCAGATTACATCATCACTGCTCAAACGGCATGATTAAACTAATTTGACGTACGCACAAACCATGTTTTTTAACATTTTTATGAATGATAAAATTCGTTCGGCCAACGCGTTTCCGCGTCGCTGGCACATTAAATTTTAGTATATTTTTATTAGATTGTCCGTTAGTTATCACGGTTGCAGTCAAGGGCGCTTGCGTAGTCGATTTGTTTCTTTTGGGGAACATTAAATTTAAATTTAAACAAATTATTTTGACGTTATCCAAATGAGTTTCCTTTTAATGTTCTCCACTAATTTGGGCAAAATAAGGTCTATAGTTGATGTTTTTACAAACTTTGTATTTTATTATAAAAACTGGACATCACCACCCCCGTTTTTTTTTGTGCGGATATCCCCACCCCTCTTTAGGCTTTCGCTAAACATCTGGCTTGAATGATTGTAGTCCATGTGATGAGCCTTAAAGTGAAATTATAACGGATTAGATAGCTTTGTTAGTTCAGGAGTTATAAATGCCTAACTTGTGAAATACGCTTATTTGTAAATATAGAGAAGTAAACATAACAATTATCTATTGGATACGATTTAAAATCCACTTGCCATTGGAACCCTTTTCTATGCGGGGTCTGACATGTTCTCGCCCGATTTATATTTTAGTTTTACTAGGGTAACGGCTACGTACTACGGTTTGGTTTGATTTGATTTGACATAACGAATCTATAAGGGTTCCGAGTCATGAACTTCATAACCCTAAAAATGCCTTACGTCAAAGAAAAATTTTCAAGGCAAATTTAATTTAGTATTTTTTTATAGTATTTTATATATAGTATAATATTTCATGATTACCAATGCGATTACGATTTACCAAATTAATTGCGAAATATGAAATTAGAATCCCTATTATGTTACCTACAAACTTTATTATTTTGAGAAAACTGAAAAGTTACGAATTGACACTTTTACGCCATCTAGTGAGGAATAGCAGAACAAGTTTTCCTTAATAATAAATGTATGTTCTGACCGTCTATAATTTGACAGTGGCCGGAAGTTTCGATTTTAAGGTTCATGACCTTAAGTTGCTAATCATCATAAGGTAATACCTGCTAGCCAAGATGCAAACGTTGTTCGATTTCTGTTCCACTCTCTATTCTCTTGTTTCTTGTTGCGAGGCTGTTCCGGGAAATAATCCTCCTTATTAGAAAAAAAGTAAACAACAATAGAAGACTACACAATGGCCTAGTGATTTAAGCAGTCACCACGCCGCTTTCAACTGCGCCATGTGTTATGGGTTCAAATCCTACACGGGATAACACTTTGTGTGATCCTTAAATTGTTATTCTGAGTCCGGGTATTCTTTGTGTCTCCTGTATGTATGTAAAATTCCCCGCGACACAGAAATATATAGGAGTTTTCTTTCTTAACATCCTTTGTTTGGGAAAATAATCGAGAATGATAGTCTAAAGTTATGAATTCGCTAATCTACCGGGTCGATACTACCCTCACACCAGGATATCAACCTCAAGTGATACGAGCTGTCGTGTTTCGTTGGTGTGTGCGAAACCAGAGGCCCATTGATGCAGTACCATCTAAGTGTGAGTTACCATACTGTATTGTCTGCATTCACAATGAGGGTACTGGACCACTGCTCTTAGATTCTACTCATGCTTTCCATCAGGCAGAGTAAATTACTTTAGCAAACTGTAACATCAGGGTCTATGAGGTATATGTTGTTGTTGCAAGCGCGGGCAACGCCACGGGGCGAAGCTAGTCTTAAAAAGTAGTCTAAGTTACTCCTTATATCATCAGCTATCTGAGAGTGAAAGTCCTGTCAAAATCGATGCAGCCGTCCGAGAGATTACCCGGAACAGACAGAAAAAAAATTGGTATCCATTATGTACCGTTTATACATACTTATGCATTTAGTAAAAAGTGGTTATTTTAATATTACAAACAGACTCCAATTTAATTTATTTGTAGGTAAGGATATAGATAAGGGACACAGCGGTCTCGGCTTGGCTGGTCGGTGTTCCTTCTCTCACGACAGCTTCTGGCCCCGGGGTGAATGCAATCACCCCGGAATGTACCGCAGCAGTGGGGTACAGCAGGGGGAACTCCAGAAGCCGCTGATGCGTTTCTGGTGCTCCTTTGAAGTAGGCCGCTGTAGGGTTTAGGTGGTATACCGGTTGTCCCGGGAGTTCCGAATACGGCCTTTGTCTACTCTTGGTCCGAGGCGGGAATCGAACCCTAGACGTTTCGAACAGCAACCACATACCGCAACCACTGCGTCACCGAGACAGTCAATGGAAGGAAATTAAATGGATAAAATGAAACATCTAATATTAGCTATCTCTTTATTTTGTACATCCTATAATATTATATACACGCTGACGCCAATTTGACACTGTTGTTATAAATATTTATTGCCTACAATAACTTCACAAAATTATTTAAAGATATTTTAGTCCCCATCTAACACACATACACTAAAATCAATGAGATACAATGGTGCTTATTGGTTCATTTATCTACTTAAATTTCAATTGCTTACAGTTCAATTTTCGACATCTCAAATCTAAGCTTCTTGTGTTGAACATTCAAAATGTATACTTGAAAAATGTTGTAAATTCGTTTACGACTGTAAATTAATGAAGTCAAAGTATAAAATCCGATTTAAAAAAATTGTGAATTGTAGTTTATTTATGTCCACAAGAGAAACAGCACCAATTACTAACATTTTCTTATAATATGTAGGTACAGTCAACTATTACATATATTAAAAATTGTAAAACTACACACAGTGTTGGGATGCCTCCAACAATTACGTGAGCTCGTAGAGTGACAACATTGACTGTCGCGTTAGGGCGTTTTTCAAAATTTTGCTCAGGACTATTTTGCTATGTCCTACGA
This sequence comes from Phragmatobia fuliginosa, assembly GCA_932526445.1. Classification (NCBI taxonomy): domain Eukaryota; kingdom Metazoa; phylum Arthropoda; class Insecta; order Lepidoptera; family Erebidae; genus Phragmatobia; species Phragmatobia fuliginosa. The sequence continues at coordinate 45,018,080 of OW052057.1, read as the reverse complement.
GTTTGACCATTGATTAAAAGGCAAAAATGTAGGAAGTGAGTATCAAATTATTTTATGTAAGGGTGAAATGTTTAACTTACTGTAAAAAAAAGATAAACATAAGACTTAAGCGGAAAACATATTTTAATATTTAATAAAATACCAAATATTATCCTACTTTTTTATGTGTCCTACATAATATCCTGGAGTTTGATTACGTATTTTGGAGAATATATAAGCTATATTTAGATATCTTTAGTATTACTCGAATGAAATAACTCATTTTATTTGTTTTTACATAAAATATAATAAGGTTGTAGTATATTTTTCTAATATAAATACTGAAATTATCGGATTTAAAAAACTGGCCACAGCGGACAGTCCTGTACGTAACGGTATGATTTTATAAAGATTAACAATAACATTGTCTTTGGCTCTAACTATTTTCAAGCAATGTCATATTGACAATGTTTTTATCATTCATTCGCTCTTTTCCTTTGAATTAAAACTGAAGAAATTCAATCGTCAACACTTGCGGTCCGTGACATACGTAACGGGTCTGTTTGTTTGTCCGGTACGAACATTGATTTTGAAAGGTAAGACCCACAAATTTTATATACTACTCGTGTTAAATTATAAGTAAATATGTTGTAGATAATGAATGTGTACTAGTAAACTACTATAATCAACTTTTTTTATACCAAAGAAACATGTGATGACAAGTCCGCGTTATACGTAACGTCCAGACGTGACGTGATTTACTATGAAAATAAATGGACATCCTGTACGTAACGGAGCAAAATTTTGAAAAACGCCCGTTAACTTTAACTTAACGATATACAAAAATAATTTAAAATTGTAATTTTCATCTATCATGAAATATAATAATTTGCTTACATAGCTAGTACATAAATCTCATCAAACGCAATAAATCTCTCTAAATTTAACAATTCACGTAAGCATTGGATACACCTTCAATTATTTCACTGTGAATCATATTGATAACAAAACAAACTGATCTACATTTCTTATTAAAAGTTTAAATTTGAAACTTTATTTGGATCTAGTTTTGTAGCAAACAACCATTGTTTGGTTTATTCAATTTCAATTTTATTTTAAGAGTACTTGTACATTAATGCAAGCGATGCTTCAGAAAGTTACCTATCATAGTTAGGCATTACTGACCTCGAAATATTTGAACAGATCATTATTTTTAGTCTTAGATATTATTTTGGAATGTGTATAAGCACATAAACTTCGAAATACTTATTTATTATATATAAATTTAATAAAAAGTATTTCGAACATGCACCATCATCTAGTCCCAAACTAAGCAGAGATTATATTATGAGTACTAAGCAATTGATATAAATACATTGGTGTTTTCTTTAAATAATATGTATATATATATATATATATACAAAAAAATATGTTTATGTATTTATATCAGTTGTTTAGTAACACAAGCTCTGCTTAGTTGTGGACTAGATGATGTTGTGTGTTAGATGTCCAAATATTTTTATTATTCTTTATTAGTACTTAAAAATACTTTTTTTTGTAAATACATACATATTATACATAGAAAACATCCAAACACCGAAACAAATATTTGTAGATCATACAAACATTTGGTCCAACTCGGAAGTCGAATCAGCAACCACTAGACCAACAAGGCAGTTTAGTTTTATCCAAAGGAAATCAGTATGTCTGCCAATGCAGTGGTAGTATATTGATTTCCTTTTTGGAGATAGCAGTTGGGAGAGGTTTGTTCTCTGGTTTCCGTGACATCAGTACAGACCATAGGATTACTTCTATACATTGCCGGATGCGAGAAAGCGAAGGTCGAACTAAGATGCGTGCAATTGGAGAGGCATATGTCCAGCAGTGGACTGCGATAGGCTGATGATGATGATTGTATAGACAAGAGTAAAGGCATTTACCTATTTTATTACGTCATCCAATACTTATTAACTCAACACCATCTAGCGGAGATAAGTCAAACTATTTACATACTTACATCTTCAACACAAATGCCTCATTAGTCTATGCGACTGCTAATCAAGAGATCTCGGGTTCAAATCCTGGGTTGGGCTGTTGTTGGTTTTTTCTTAATGACAGCCCGTAGTATGGACAATGGCAGTTTCTCACGCCCGTGCCTCGGAGAACACTTTGAACCGAAGAAATTTTCACCTCCATGCTACTTAAAAACATACTACGTAAAAACACGTATTTCCTTCCTACTATGATCCCGGGTCCTTTAAGCGGGGCGTGAAAAAGCATCTCACTAAGCCGCGATATTGTCGGCCGTCATGCTTTATTGTTTGCATTCGCGGAAATGGTGTATGGTTTCCCCCACTCTTGGATTCTGCTCGCGCTTTCCATCAGGCAGGGTAGAGTGTACACTTTGGTAGCTATAAGCGGGGCGTGAAAAAGCATCTCACTAAGGGGCCATATTGTGGGCTGCCATACTTTATTGTTTGCATTCGCGGCAATGGTGTATGGTTTCCCCCACACTTGGATTTTGCCCGTGCTTTCCATCAGGCAGGGTAGAGTCACTTTGGTAGCCTAATTATATATATATATATATTTATAAAAACCAAATTCTCAGGAGAAGGAAATAAGAATATTACTATTCGAGCTAAAATATATACATCTTACTGCACTACGTTTGCAACAAATGTGCCAGAAATGCCAACACATGATTCAACTTCTATAAAATAGTATTATATTAGTCTTATTCATAAGTATTTAAATGACTAATAGTGTAGATTTATATTCGATATGATTTATATGATCATGATCAGACCGACAGACCATTTAATTGTCCCCGGCGTTAACCAGTTACATAAGGCTAATTTATTACTTATACAATACGTTTATATTAAATACAGCGACAGGTGTGAAACAGACTACAGGAATGAACCACAGATAGTGCGATCCCAGCACTTAGTCCTAAAACAATCAATAAATTGTGAACTAGAATATTAAAACCGTTACTATCTAGTATTTATTTCACAACAAAAAAAACATTTACAGGACGTGTCATCTGTTATCTTACATTTAGAACACAGCTAAAAAATTAAAAAAAAAACTCGCCAAGACATTTTAATTTAAAACTAAAATTCTTATTTAGTAGAAGTTAAGACCCAAATATTATATTATGTGTAACGTGTATAAAAGTATACTTATTAAAATTATATTTTAAAAGTACACTTACACTTATATAAAATTATTTACCTACGTCAATTGGCTAAGTTGGTATTTGCCTAGAGTAATATTTTCTGCAGCCGACTTTTCTTTTATGTACATAATAACATGAACTAAAGGAACTGGAATAGCGCTAATACAACTCAAGAAAGGACTAATTGTGTTTGGTCTCGTAAATAAATTACGTATGAAATATATTTAAGTAAAAAAACGCCTAAGAATGTTAGAGAAAGCTACAGCCACCCTAGGATAGTTGCAATCGTTTTATATTTTACTCAATTCTATTTCTCTATTCTCTTGTTTAATGAAAATGTGTCTGGCAAATTTCACTCAGTAACGTGATCTAAACAAAATATTATTAGGATAGAAAGCGAAAAACGTTTGAAACTTGTCTATGAGGGTTGTATAAGTTACCGAAACAGACCATTGGACGACCTATTTATGCTACAAGGAATCCACACATATACCAAATCGAGTCCTTATAAATAGGGTCCATTTTTTTTAAATAAATAATAAATAAGTATTTCGGACATCTTACACACCACCATCTAGTCCCAAACTAAGCGGAGCTTGTATTATGGGTACTAAACAACTGATACAAAAACATAAACATACTTTTTGTCTGTATCTCTATGTATCTGTATGTATGTACAAAATACATACATATTATACATAGAAAACCCCAGACTCCGCAACAAATATTTGGTCCGAATCGGGAATCGAACCCGAAACCTCTTGATCAGCAGCCGCGTACGCTAACAACTAGACCAACAAGGCAGTTTCGTTCCAGGGGCTTCCTTTCTAGGGTTTCTCGGCTCAGAGTACCCCAGACGGCGTGCGGTTTTAGTCGACTGGAGTCCGATATAGGCACTAACTGGTGGTACCCATGGGGATTTTAGGAAGAAAGGATCCGTATTTCCATTTTGGCATGTGTGTCGGTTAGTTCCTTCTTGCATAAGTATGTCCCATTGATGATGTAATATATATCATCAATGAAATATATATTATGTTATGTGCTTCTGATGAGCCCGAATATCATGTACATGAATGGGCCCAAGGATAGGGCAGCCTTGATAGCCCTTTATAAAGGAGTAATTTAGTTTTTTGAAATTAGCCTAAACTAACGGGATTCAAACTGATGAAGAGGTCTCGGGTTCGATTTCCAGGGCGGACAAAAAAAAATTGAGACTGGGTGTTTTCTATATAATTATGTATTCATTTACAAAAAAATAAGTATGTTTACGTATTTATATCAGTTGTTTAGTAATCATAATATAAGCTCTGCTTAGTTTGAGACAAGATGGATGTTGATGTTGTGTGTAGGGGAATCAAATCTATACTATAATAATAAAAATCTGAAAAGTTTGGTTGTTTGGTATTTGTGTACATTTGTCAGTGACAGCTCCAGTGTACAAAAAATTGTCCGACCACAACACAAGCCATTGTGCAGTAATTGACATGCCATTTTGTATATATATAGCCAAATCAAACTGCAGCAGTTCTACTAGTTTCTAGAATAGTAAATAATCTCGCAATCCTATCTTCCCTCTCGAGGGAATAAATCTCAAACTTTTCTTTCTTCCAATACATCCCTCGTAAACCTGTTTTCATTGGTTCCGGAGTGTGTGCGTCTTGGTCCAATAGAGGACCATCAATACTGTCACAGCTGAGCTCATGCTCAAGTCTATTCATACAGTATTTCGCAATCCCTTTTCTACATTCAATTTGTGTCCTATTTGTAAATAATTTGTCTTTTAAAGACATTGGCGATGTTAAAGTCTTTGTAACATTTTCTTAGATATTTCATTAAACATAGAGGATGCATCTTTGAAATGTCTTGTCTTTATCAATTACATATTTTTTCTATATGGGCGTTCAACATGAGAACAACAGCAGATAAGTAGTGTGTTTGAGTAGTACAATAAGAGCATTTTTTGTTTCTGTTTCACCACGCGTAATGCCTCATATCAATCACGTGAGGCTCGATAGGGGAGGGAGGGGTTCACAAACAACCACGAAATATCACAAGTGGGAGGGGGGGTGTAGTAATATATTACGTATACGTATACGTATTTCTCTCATTATTTTTATATCAGTCAAAAACAACCTGCTACCTTTCTACACTACCTCTGAACTTAATTTAATTCAGTCTTTACTTTTCTATAATAAAATTTGTTGATACTTATACCTGTACCGTATTAATATTTAAAAAAACCTAAGATTCTTAGTAGGTACTGAAAAATAAACGTGATATAGGGGGTGGTAGTCTTAAACCTCACCATGTATCATCATGTACCAAGGGAGGTGGGGCTAACGAGTAACAAAAAAAAGATCACGTGATTAATGGATGGCCCCTATGATGGAAGTTCGTGAATCTTCTCCGTGATCGTTTTTCTGTCAGCTAGATGTTCACGTGAGAGATTAACACAAGAAGGCAAATAAACATGCATTAATCGCGCACCGTGATCGGAAAACTTAGTTTACAAGCCGTGATATAGTTTGTTCTCCTTCTGGCCTTAATATTTTCCTCTCTGCTCACAATATGATCTGAACTGCTCTGTGGGATAGCTTCACTTATATCGGTTGTCTAGTACCCTTAATATAAGTTCTGCTTAGTTTGGGACTATATGGCGTTGTGTGTAAATGTTCAAAATATTTATTTGTATAGTGCTTTCCGTTTAACCTCCCTGACTTCCCTCCAGCAAAAAAACACTTAAATAGCTCCGAGTGCCTGTGTTAAACATACTTTTTAGGGTTCCGAAGTTTATGACTCGAAACCCTTATAGATTCTTCATGTCCGTCCGTCCATCCGTCCTCGGCTTACCATCCTAACGGTAAGTGCTAGAAAGATAAAACTTTGCATAAAAATGTGTTGTAATTACGTCGACAAAGTGCTACAATAAAATTCTAAAAAAAAAAATTGTGGTACCTCTCCTACACGTAAAGTGGGGATGTTTTTTTTCTCGCGGCTACCCTATCGTGTGGGGTATCATTTGATAGGTCTTTTAAAAACAATAAAAGGTTTCTAAGATGATTTAGGTATACGTTTGCGAGATATTCCACTTTAAAGGGCCCTTTTTTTGCTGGAGAAAATCGTGATGGTAGTCCATATAATGAACTTTGAAGGAAAACTATAACGGGTTAGATGACTTTGTTAGTTCAGGAGTTATAGAGGCTTAACTGGTAAAATGCGCTCACTTGGAAAACGTTATACAAAATTAACACATTAATACGAAAACATAACAATTATTATCTATTGGATACGATTTTAAATCCACATACCATTACGGGGGACTGAGGAACCCTGGGCGTGGCCTGACACGCACCTTGCCGATTTTTTATCTGTGCATAAATCGTCCCAGATACCATCACAATAGCCCTCTTAGCCAAGTTGCAAACGTTTTTCTTTGACGCCTCTATTAATTTAATGTCTGTCAGGCACGTGAACAAAAGAAAATATTAGCCAATCAAACAAGAGAATAGATGCGTCAACCATCGCAGAAAGAAACGTTGCTACTTGGCTAGCGAGCTGGTTCCCTGACTGGTGAACCTTACGCACCTTGCCTCTACTATTTGCAGATGACAACCTCGTCCTAAGAGTGAGCTGTTATAGTGTCATTTCTTTGCGGTTAATTTCGGACAATCTTATCTTATCTTACACACAACGTCATCTAGTCCCAAACTCGGCAGAGCTTGTATGATGGGTACTAGACAACTGATATAAATACATAAACATACTGTTTTTTTGTAAATACATACTATATAAATAGAAATACACCCCAGACTCCGAAACAAATATTTGTGGATCACACAAATATTTGGTATGACCCGGGACTTGAACCCTTTGATCAGCAGCCGCATACGCTAACCACTAGACCAACAAGCCAGTCATTGTTAATATATTTGTAGTTTTGTGAGCAAGGCGAAAGATTTTTTGAATAGAAATGTATTGCCTTTGATTATTGTCATTAGTACAACCGTTGAAACTACAATAAAATATATATTTATAAATATGTTAGTACAAACAAAATTAAGTATTTAAATGCTATAGGAATACCAAATCTTAAATTAAACAATGAATCACAACCAAAATATTTATTATAAGTTCAAAAATAATATAAAACCGTAAATAAAAATGGATGTGTGAACCAAAGCATTCCCAAATAGATTTGAACTCTGATATAAAATGGCGTCGGGGTCATTTTTCGAGGCAGTATATATTTGGACCTAAGTATACAAAAAGGAAACAAGCCACCAGATTTATATTTTGTATACTTGATATATATAGTCAACAGACTCGTCTCGTACACCAACCTAAAGTGATTTGTGGTGACGTGTTAATTTGGCGAGTGAGAGAATGGGTGAGTACTACATTGTCTACATTCATAATGGTGATGGATGGTGCCCCTTACCTCTACCCTGGCCCTCTTGGATTCTACTCAACCTTTCCATCAAGCAGAGACACTTTTGCAGGTCTAAAAAAGCTAATACAAAATAATCACATTACAGTCAACGTGAGATTTTTAACTCCTTTGTTACGAAAATTTGACAGTCCCACGATGAATCCTGCAACCGATCGATCGACAAGTTGGCCAATCAATTTGTGACCAAACTTTTATGGCGATAATTGGATACAGATCAGGGTATCTAATTGATTAATAGGAATTGAATTGAGTTTTATTACGAGACTAGCTTTTGTCTGCGGCTCTATCCGCGTATATATCGATTCTCTCTTTGATTTTTTAAACTGATATAGTTTTACATTTGTGAATCGATTAATAAAAAACTAACATAAAATTTTAAGTACAGTTTACCACAATACAAAACTTAAAACCGCATCTTAATCGGTTTGACCACATCTGAGATGAGCGCCCATAAACACACAGACAAACAGACGACAACTCCCAAAACGGTTGTTTCAAGCTCTGTTACTTTAATTATGACATCTCTATTAGTTTCTCTTTAGGATCTGTAATATAGAAACCTTCTACAATTTAATCCCGACTAATATTATAAATGCGAAAGTAACCCTGTCTGTTTGTCTGTTACGTTTTCACGATGAACCGATTTTGATGAATTTTGGTATAGAGGCTACTTTTTATCAGATAACCGGCGTATACGCGAGCGGAGCCGCTGGCGAAAGCTAGTAAGTATATATTGGCTCTCTAATAAATGCATCACAAAAATGTTTAGACAAATCTGTTTCGTCATTTTGATCCTTACAAGGCGGGCAGAAAGTGCGTTTTGCTTTTTCAATTATTTTAATTTTGGCAAGTGTGGCTGATTCCTATTTGCATAAGTAGGTCCATTTAATCTAGTAGGATCTTTTAAAAATCATTCCTTGATTAAAGATCTTTAAACATTAAAATGTAAAAAACGACTGGCTTCGTAGCAAGTTATAACTGGCATTTATCATTAACAGAATTATTCGAGAAATTGCTCCTAAGGAATACGAGAAAAGAAAAACAAAAAAAACAAAAACTAAATTATATAAAAATAACACACATATAAACTAAAACTTTCCTATTGTTGCGAATATTTAGAAATCCTTGTAGTCAGCCTAAACGAATTGAATTCGTTGACATTTTTAACATAAAATCAGTCATCAATTGTCAACCCTTTCCCCAATTTGATTAAAGGGGGTCAACTCGTTCCCCAATTTGATTAAAGGGGGTCAAACCCGTTCCCCATTTTGATTAAAGGGGGTCAACTCGTTCCCCAATTTGATTAAAGGGGGTCAAATCAAACATTAAAAATAAATATTTATAACTCTGTTCTAATCATTGAGCAACACAGGAGGGAGTGAACATACGCAGACGTTCCTCTCTGTAAAAGTTCAAGCACAAATGGGCACAAGCATTACACTGTTGATGACACAGAATGTGTGTGTGAAAATTTGAATGTTTTCTTTATTGATATGCGTGAGTTCATAGTGACAGACAATTATTTTTGTATGTTAGTCTTAAATGTGTATGTCTCAAATGAATAAACTGAAATGTGAAGATGTATGTGTGAAGATTTCCTCCAGAAAAAAAAATTACAGTCTATTTTGTAACTAGCCACTACCCTCCGGTCTTGTCTGAGTTGCTCTATAGTGCTAGTAGTTAATAGCGAGTTTTAGAGAAGTCAATAAAAAAAGTTTTAGAAACAGTTACTTTTTAAGTTTTGATTTAGAAAATTTATTAAATATATAAATAATTATGGTAAAATAAATGAAACATATTATCACGTCATAATTCGTTCACACACAAGCGTCTACAGCACGCGCATTACGATTGATTGATAAAGAAATAGATTGCTTGAACAGTCAAAACAAGTCAACACAAGTGAGGTGTGATATTCTTCAGAGACTCACACAGTGTCCTTCCTTAAGTTGTGATAGCTAACATATAAAAACTAATATCCTTACACTCTAGTCAGAATTGTAGTTGGTTTCTTGCATAAGAGGCTGCATGTCCTCACGTTTGCGCTCGCCACGGTTCGATATCCGGGTCACGTTCTCGAGCACTCCAATCTCAGATAAACTGTGGACAAATGCGATTAATTTTAAATTAAAATCATCAAAATTAACAACCATAATGTCCTACAGCTGGGCCTCCTCTTAGGCGAGGGTTAAGGTCATACGTCCCCACGCTGGCTGAGTGCGGGTTGGGGAGACACGTTGTGGATACGTAATCTTGCCGTTGGATGTTTTTAAGCCGACCAAAGCCCTCCAACTAAGCTGCACGACTGTTATCTTATAGCATATACATAACGGTCACCTATCTTAGTACTGAACGCGCCGTACTTACCTATGGTGATTGTTATCAATCACCTAAGGGCACTTGGCTATGATCCCTCTTAAAAACTAATTAAGTTGCCTGATTAGGTTGCCAGGAAGAAATCTAAGGTTACCTGGAAGAAATTTATTTTGGCAATAAAGCCGCTCTTTGTACAGTCGATATTTGATCATTCTGTTGAAAATAGTGTTGTTGATGATGACAGATGTATAAACTGAATATAACCAGTTTTCCACGGAGCGACTGGCATCAGACTTCCACAACCGAACGAGGACAACCTAAATTCGAAGATGAAACTAGTTGTCAAAATATTTGAGGGCCCTAGCTTCCCAATAACGATTGCCATAGACGTTCATGATAATCCTCTACTACATTGCTGTTTTTATTTATGGGCCTGACTGACTGACTGCCTCGTTGGTCTAGTGGTTAGCGTATGCGACTGCTAATCAAGAGGTCTGGGGTTCAAATCCCGGGTCGGGCCAAAAGTGTTGTTGGGTTTTTTTTCTTAAAACAGCAAAGTCTGGAAGTTTGGCGGTGATTCACGCCCGTGCCCCGAAGAGCACGTTAAGCCGACGGTCCCGGTTGACATGAACATCTATAGCAATCGTAATGTGGAAGTCAATGCCCTCAAACATACTGACAACTAGTTCAATCTTCGAATTTCAGTTCTCCCTTAGGGTTGCGAAGGTCTGATGCCAATCGCTCCATGGAAAAACTGATATTCAGGTAAAACCGGTTGAACTAGTAGCCGACCCCAAATAAACTTGGGAATAAAGGTTAGGAAGATGACGAGCCTGTCAAACTAACCTACTCTGCCTGATGGAAATCATGAATAGAACCTAGGAGTAGTGGTCATCATGGCAGCATGGTGACTCACATTGTATCGACTTATTGAGATGCTCCTGGATGAACGTGTCATTGGCGCAAGGGCATCCAAAGACCAACCTTTTGAGTCGCAAATGTGCATGGGCAACAGTAGGTATTTATAATCAGCCCCCAGGCCAAGTTGCAAACGTTATTCGTTTTCTATTCTCTTGTTTGATTGGATAATATTACATGTTATGATCACGTGACTGAGTGACATTAGCCAATGATTGATTGGCTAGGGGGGCAAGTGAACCTTCTCTAAAAAGTCAGGATTTGTGAAGATATTTTAGTTTCATCAGGAATATACATCCTGTGTAGTGGGGAGATTTTACAAACATACATGAAACGGACACAAAGACAACCCGGTTAATACTTTACTTACACTTCAGGCTCTACGTCATCGATGTGTGTGGGTGTGAAGTATGGGTTGGCGGCTGCTGGTCGGAACTTGTAGCCGGTCATGACAAAGAACACAAGCGTGGCCATCTCACGGAACAGCTCGTCAATCCATGAGTACTGGAATGGTACTGTTATCTGGAATAATTTAAAATATATGTATATTTCATATATCAATGTAAATATTATTCGCATTGTAAAAATGTCTGCTTCGGTTGCGCAGTGGTAGTGTATGCGACTGCTATGCTTGACATCTTTAATTTGATTCCCAGATGTTTGATTGATCTGCAAATATATATTTTGGAGTTTGTGTTTTTTATGTATAAAATGTACGTATTTACAAAAAAAAAGTTTATAAAAGTATATGTGGCGACTTCCACATACAGCGAGACGAAAATATACAACAGCACCATCTAGCGAATAAACACTGAATAACTACTAATCCTAAATCGCGATAGAGAAATTCTCGCGCCGATTAGCATATATACAACATCCCAACATCAACTGTTGGGCCGTGGCCCGCCAGGCATGTTCATCTCGCCTGTTTGGAGGATCCTCCCTTTGTGGTGGAGGAACACGACACCCTCCCCCTTCACATATGTATTTATTTAAGTGGTCTACTAGCCATTGTAAAAGCTATGCTTATTTGGGACTAGATGACGTTGTATGTATTTATGTATGCATTTGGAATCTCCCCTGCCTTACACCACGTCTGAGAAAAATGATGATGATTGTGATGAAACCCGGGATGATTCTTTTCACCCCCTGTCAAAGTGACTACTGTGCCTGATGGATAGCATGAGTAGAATTCAAGAGACGGAGTCACCCCTTGTGAGTATAGACAATGTATCATGGTGACCCACACTTTAGCGGCAACTGGTCTCGCACTCACCAATGAAATACGATACCACGAATGCTGTATTGTTAGGTTGGTCTTCTATGAGAGGGTAGTATCACCCCGATCGAGTCGTACCCGTTACCCGCGGTAATTGTTGTAAATTACAAGTAACGCCGCGGACCGAAGCTAAAAAAAATATCTTAGGTTACTCCTTGTGCCATCAGCTTTCAGCCAGTGAAAGTCTCGTCAACTTCGGTGCAGCCGGTCGGAACAAACAGACAGACATTTTTTTTTTATTAATTTATTAAAAAAAAAATGATGTTAGTATCATACAGATACTCCAATTTTATTTATTTGTATAGACAAAGGGGTGTGCAAAAGCATCTCACGAAGCCGCCATGGTTTGGGTCCTCATTGCCATACTTCCTGCATCGCGGGCAGTGTGGTGGTCCCCTGGATTCTACTCATGCTTACCACCAGGCAGAGTGGAGTCACTTTGGCAGGCATCAAATAAAAATGTCACTCACATTCAATATAGATATGACGATTCTAGTGAAGTATATGTAGCACGCGACCATCGCGTAGAAGTGCCTGAACAGCTTCAGCTTTCGCAGGTTGATGGCCGCCTTGCCATCTGTACTGGACGCGTCTTGTAAGTGTCGTATTGACCTGCAAGAAAAGAATGTGATAAAGTACTGCAGTTTTTATATTATATTGACTACGTTGTTTTGTCTAGTGGTTAGCGTATGCGGTTGCTGATTAAGACGTGTCGAGTTCGATTCCAGGAACGCATCAAATAATTGTGTGCTGCGCAAATATTTGTTTCGGAGTCTGGGTGTTTTCTATGTATAATATGTCTGTATTTACAAAAAAAAAGTATGTTTATGTATTTATGTCAGTTGTTTAGTTACCCATAATACAAGCTCTACTTAGTTTGGGACTAGATGACGTTGTATCACATTATCCCACTTCTTAGTCAAGAGTATTAGGCTTTCTAAACGACGCTAGTTAGACAGCGTTGAGTAGGGTATGTTATAAGAATTCCTTTTCTTAGCTGTGCTGTACTTCTCCGTAGTTTGCTATCTTTGTGCTGACTAGCCTTCCATGGCGAACTTATATATTCAGGCTTGTTCCGTCGGCGCCGTCAACAATTATGGCGAACTTATGGGTGGATAGCGAATCACCATTACAGTATATATTATAGCAGCCATATTTATTGTTTAAGCACAGATTTTCTATTCTTATATTACTAACTAAGGTATGCATATTTACACCGACATACGGCTAATTATTTATCCTAAAACATTTCGCTACAATACATATAATCACGTCTTGATCTCAACGAGGAAATGACTGTCCGAATTCTACGTGCTCGATAATAGACTCATATCTGAAATATTCTGGCCAAGCTTATGTCTGTATAAATTCCATCAATTACTTTAAACAATATATGACGCAGGAATACCTTCTAACAACACTTTCAGGTGAATTGGGAAGGGCATACTACGTATCCTTCATCCGTCACCACGTGATCAAACAGATCCGAATATAAGGTGTTAATAATTCATTTCTAACATTATAAATTCAAAGATAACTGTCTGTTACGCTTTCACGACAGTGCTACATAAATATAAAAGAAAAATTGTTAATTTCCTTCAATTATAGGTTGTGATACGTTCCCAAGGCAATTAAATTCAATGTGAATTTTAGCTAGGCTTTTCTGTGGTCTTGTCATTTATGGTCATTACAAATATTATCTTTCTTTAAATAGAACCTAGTCATATTATTTGAAACATGATTTTGTCTGTTCAAATTACCTACAGTAATGTATCTGTTTTTAGATTTTATTGACTTATTCGCGATAAAATTAAAAAGATTACGATACCTTCTACTTTCCGACGTTTCGAACGGGTTACACCACTCTCGGTCACGGTCGGTCTCGGTCGGTTTTACAGTAATGTATGTTTCAATAAATTACCAGTTTCGATAAAATTTGGTACAGACATATACAGAGCTATGAAGGAACTGGTGTTATGTCCTCTCTTAACGTGAGAACTTCTCTATCGTGAGGCAGGCTTAGCTCCGTAGTTCAGTGAGTCTCTATTAGATGGCGCTGTAGTGTATATGAGACAGAAAAGGGATGAAATATAAAACCCACCATACAACGGGGAACATGATAGCTCCACAGCACAGCAGTTCCACCAGCACGAAGATGTCTCGCCATGCGTTGTGCTCAGCAGCACCTTCCTCGCTCTCCGTTAGAATGATCTCCGCAACGTTGGCTAGCACCTGAAAAACAAAAATACTTGAGTATTGCACAAATTCAGCGTCAGATAAATCTAAACTCGATGAACTTGTTGTACAAAGGCGGACTTAATGCCATTAGGTATTCTCTCCCAGTCAACCTTCAGGTGATGTAGAAACAAGATGCGGTAGGTGCAAAGATAAGGTTTCTTTGGTACATAACGATTTTGTACATATGACATATAATACGATCAATATGCATACATTTTACATAAATGTTAAAATATACTATAATATATAGACATACACATACATCTATTGAATATTATATAAAATACATAGTAGTGTACTTGGGTTGCGACTATACTGCCGACTCATACGTAAGGCAGTTTGTGGACATTCTAATTTCAGCAGGGCGTGCATTAAAGATATTATCGTTCATCCATTAACAACAACCCGTAATATCCCACTGCTGGACTCTGGGTCTCCTCTCAGGAGAAGATTAAGACCACGTGTCTACACGTTGACCGAGTGCTGGTTGGGAACTAGTAAAATAATTTATAAATAATAATAATAAATAAATATTTTGGACATCTTACACACAACATCATCTAGTCCCAAAGTAAGCAGAGCTTGTGTTATGGGTACTAAACAACTGATATAAATACATAAACATACTTTTTTTTGTAAATACATACATATTATACATAGAAAAACACCCAGACTCCGAATCAAATATTTGTGGATCACACAAATATTTGGTCTGACCCATGAATCAACCCGAGACCTCTTGATCAGCAGCCGAATACGCTAACCACTAGACCAATAATGTGGTGGCTACATAATATTGCCGCTCACTGCCTTTTGCTTAACGTGACTTCCTTAATCACGGAGACGCTAGTTGACCTGGCAGACTTCGTACTGCCACAATCGATAAATAGAAGACCTAAACTCTTGTATATAATAAACTTATAACAAACAAAAGGAATCCATATTTAATTAAAAAAAAATACAATTCAATTTTATATATTCACCTTTTAAACCTTCTATGGACTTCCACAAATAATTCAAGACCAAAATTAGCCAAATCGGTCCAGTCGTTCTCGAGTTTTAGCGAGACTAAGGAACAGCAATTCATTTATTTAATATAGATTACATTATTATTATATACACCAGACCAACAAGGCAGTCAATAAAGTCACCTCCGCTTTCTGTTAGCTTAGATTTTTAAACCACTCAATGGATTTAAATTTAGTTTTCAGCAATTGATAGAGTGATTCAAAAGGAAGGTAAATGCTTCCGTTCTAATGGTCAACAGCACGTTCGCTTTTAATGTAAGCAAGTTAATCTTGCAAGGTTATGTTTGAAGCATATGCAATTGAATATTTTCTTGACACTTTCTCAAGCTTCAGCAACTAGATGAACTTTCGTGTTTCAGGTGTAATTTATGTAAACGATTATAACGTTGCCAGGACACTTTGACAATATAATAGATATTGACGTATTTCTATGAAATTATCGTTCCACAGTTCTATTAATAACATAGGGGTCGTTTTAGGTGTGCCACCCTTCTTCTACCTAGCCTTACTCCCAATATTATTTGGGGGTTTTACCTGAATTTCAGTATTTCCACGGAGCTACTGGCATCGGACCATCGCAACCCTAAGAGAGAACTGAAATTCGAAGGTTGAACTAGTTGTCAGTAAATTTGAGGGCACTGACTTCCCAATAACGATTAGAAATAAGATAGATGTTCATGACAACGGGGACCGATGGCTTTACGTGCTCTCCGAGGCACGGTCGTGAATCACTGCCAAAGTTCCAAACTCCGAGCTGCTATTAGGAATTTCCTAATAAAACCCAAAAACACTGTTTGGTCCGACCCGGGATTTGAACCCGAGACCTCTTGATTAGCAGTCGCATGCGCTACCCTGTATATATCCAAAAAAGAACTTAC
Source organism: Phragmatobia fuliginosa (assembly GCA_932526445.1). Lineage (NCBI taxonomy): Eukaryota > Metazoa > Arthropoda > Insecta > Lepidoptera > Erebidae > Phragmatobia > Phragmatobia fuliginosa. The sequence continues at coordinate 45,001,813 of OW052057.1, read as the reverse complement.
TTGCAAGGGAATGACGATCATGAAGAGCTTCTTGTCCCTGTCTGAAAGTATGTGTTTGATGAAGTTCCATCCGGTGCCGACGAGAACTATCGTGACGAACAGCACCGCACCCTTTAATCTGAAAACCAAATTGTTTTGTTTTGAAATAAAAAAAAGCTTTGCTCGGTTAATAATATACTATTTTATTATTTATTTTACAACGCCACCTATTCTCTGAAGTAGCTTATGTGTTGTTGTGTTGGAGTACTAAAAAACAACCAGCTAAGTATTACTGATGTACGTTGTATGGATGTCGCAAAAAATGTGATAGATATACACACGAAAACTCAAAAACCCTAAGCTATATTACGGTCAAGTTTCATCTAAATCCGTTCAGTAGTTTTGCGTGAACTAACATACATACAAACATTCGCGTTTACAATATTAGTAGGAAGCAGGATATCAGTAGATATTAATAAATACTTCTTTTTTCTAAATACGTAAATATTGTCATACAAACATTTGGTCTGTTTATATCGTCAACGCGTTCTGCATTCTCTCCTGCCTTGAATATCATGAGATAGCGCTCTACCTGCATAGAGATATATTATATACCTGCACAGGGTGGTCATAGAGGCTTATCAGTGCGACAGGACTCATTTGGTCCGACACAGGAATCGAACCCGAGGCAGTTACGAACGCTACCACTGCGGATATCGAAACGAAAGTAAACTAAACGAAAAAAAACTAAACTGGAAATACTAAGAACTAAGGAAAATTAAACTACATGACTTACAGATGCGTGATATAGAATAGTATGGCCCATGCCGTGACATGCTCTCCTCTCGTCTGTATGAAGTGATAGTTAATGCCGTGGAAGGCTAGCGACAGAGCCTTGAGGTACACCAGCACACACATAACGATGTGTATCCTGTACACAGGCTGTCGGCTGGTCTTGAGAATAAATGTCCACAGCAAGGCGCTCATGAAGAATATGAAAGACATAATGCTGTATAGAAGTGGTAGTGGCATTTCACCAGCTGATAGGTAGTTGCCATTGTTGCTCTCGTATATGTGAACCTGCAAACAAAGAAGCGATACGTGTCTGAGTAACTTGAAATATATGCTCAATGTCCGAACTACTACAGTCTTGACCTCTTCATAAGTGGAGCAATTTGCGGACATTTAATACGCTTATCTATCCTCTAGGAGATTTGATTTGTACTGCGCTTTTGCCCATGGTGCCAATTTGTTTATTAGCATATATATCCATACTAATATTATAAATGCGAAAGTAACTCTGTCTGTCTGTCTGTTACGCTTTCACGCCTAAACCACGGAACCGATTTTGATGAAATTTGGTATGAAGATAGAACTGAACTTGGGAAAGGACATAGGCTACTTTTTACTGCAATAATCGAGATACAAAGGTTTTTACATTTTTACCTAGGTGATTATAAAATACATAAATCGTAAATGTCAAAATGTATCACTGTTTATCTCCTGTCAAAACTTCACAGGTTGCTAGGCATAACACACTTGCATGGCAACCATACTGATAGTTTGTAAATGACATAAAGACCAGTAGAGCAGGGTAGATAATTTTTAAAAACAAAATTATAGTACGATGAAACCCATTGAAAAAGGAGGAGAATATTATAAAAATGAAAGGAAAAATAATTTACGGGCGATCTGCGATCTGAGGGGGGTCGGGTAGGGGGGGAGGTTTTCGGGTCCTCCTCGGACGGGGCGTGAAAAAGCATCTCACTAAGCCGCCATAGTGTGGGCCGCAATACATTATTGTCTGCATTCGCAGCAAGTGTGGTAGCCCCGACTCTTGGATTCTGCTCATGCTTTCCATCAGGCAGGGTAGAGTCACTTTGAATGGCTAAATATATAAAACAAAGGGTAAATTGGGAATAAGGCTAGGAATGTGAAAGGGTAAAAAACGGTTTATCTCAATTTCCGGCAAAACTACAAGTCCTATGGAAAAAAGTTAAATGGCAAAGTTGTAGGTAATTCAAAGATCTACAACTTTTTAGGGTTCCGAGGTTTATGACTTCGAACCCTTATAGATTCGTCATGTCCGTCTGTCCGTCCGTCCGTCCTCGACTTACCATCCAAACTGTAAGTGCTAGAAAGATGCAACTTTGCATGAATATGTATTGTAATTACGTCGACAAAGTGCTACAATAAAATTATGAAAAATATTTTTATTTAGGGTACCTCCCCGACACGTAAAATATGGATGCTTTTTTTTGTGCATGTGGGGTATCATTATATAGGTCTTTTAAAAACATTAAAGGGTTGTTATGACGATTTTTTGATTTAGAAATCCGTTTGCGAGAAATTCCACTTTAAAGGCCACTTTTTTGTAAAACCGGGCATCCTCCCCCTCTAAAAGCTAACCGGCCGTCTCAAAAAATCTGGAAAAATTCGTGATAGTGGTCCATATAATGAACTTTAAATGAAAACTATAACGAATTAGATGACTTTGTTAGTTCAGGAGTTACAGAGGCTTAACTTCTACAATGTTGGCCTAGTGACTTAAGCGGTCGCCACGCCGCTTCCTACTACGCCAAGTGTCGTGGGTTCAAATCCCACGTAGGACAACACTTTGTGTGATTCACAATTTGTTGTTCTGAGTCTGGGTGTCCTTTGTGTCCGTTTCATGTATGTTTGTAAAGTCCCCCGCGACACAGGAATTTATATTCCTAATGCGGGAGTTGTCTTTTATAAAAAAAAAAAAAAAAAAAAAAAAATGTGCTTACTTAAAAAACGTCATACAAAATTAACGCATTAATACATAAACATAACAATTACCCATTGGATACAATTTCTAATCCACGTACCATTACTGAGGAACCCTTTCCTGTGCGTGGCCTGACACGCACTTGGCCAATTTTTTATTTACACTTTTTTTCACTTAACCTCAAATTATAAGTGAAAAATTAAAAAAAGTTTTTGGTTTCCTATTTTATCTTTTACAAATAAAATAATTTTTAAACGAAGTTTAGTGAAAACTTACCTTTTTATGTCCCGAATACACTGTAATTTTTTTGATTTGAAATATTTAATTTTTTCACCCTATTTCGACTTTTTTCGAAAAATTGGGGTGTTTTCTGTTTGATGAAATCTCTTCTTTCCGATGGTGTAATCCCTACTAATATTATAAATGCGAAAGTAACTCTGTCTGTCTGTCTGTCTGTTACGCTTTCACCTAAACCACTGAACCGATTTTGATGTAATTTGGTATGAAGATTGAACTGAGCTTGGGAAAGGACATAGGATACTTTTTATCGCGAAAATAAAGGTAGAAGGGTTTGAAATAGGGGACGAAAATTTGTGTCGAAGTTCCTTATTATCAAACATAAAATCATGTAAGACGAATTCCACGCGGGCGAAGCCGCGGGCGGAAAGCTAGTATAATATATATATGACTCATAGCAAAATTAGAATTGGCCTCGGTCCGTGTCAAAGTGCCGGCACCCCTACCCTTGCAAAATTACTAGTGCCTCGAAATGAGGCACAAGGGTAATGAGGGTAAATTTTTTTTTTTTTTTTTTTTTTTATATATAACGCCTGCCAAGGTGACTTTACTATGCCTGATGGAAAGCATGAGTAAAATCCATCCATGGGGGTCGCCATACTCACTGCAAATGCAAGCAGTATGGCGAACCACATCATGGCGGCCTAGTGAGATGCTTTTTCACGCCCCGCTTAAAGAACCCGGGATCATAGTAAGAAGGAAAAACATGAGCTGGTAGTGAGTTCCAGTGTTTAACTGCTCGGCACAAGAAGGAAGACCCGAACCGCTTAGTTCTGGAGCGTATGTCTTCCACTCTGAAGGGGTGACTTCGCTGGCCAGATCGTGTTGTTCTGTGGAGGAAGGGAGAGGGTGGGATGAGTTGGAAGAGCTCTTCAGAACACTCACCGTGGTAGAGGCGATAGAGAACTGCCATAGAGGCGACATCTCTTCGCAACTGCAAAGGTTCTAGGAACTCGGTGGCTTCGGGACTGTCTATGATGCGAACTGCTCGCCTCTGCAACCGATCGAGAGCGTCAAGCAAATACTGCGCAGATCCATCGCATAGATGAGAACAGTACTCCACGCAGGAGCGAACCTGGGTCTTATAGAGAAGACACAGATGCTCCGGCGAGAAGAACCGTCTCACCTTGTTTAGTATGCCTAGCTTCCGCGAGGCCGCCTTTGTGACGCTCTCGATGTACTCCCGTCGGTTGAGATCCCGGCAGATATCCATGCCCAGGATACCGAGCTTATCCTGTAGTGGCAGCTGAGTGCTCTGGAAAGTGGGAAGGGGGAGGAATGGAGACTTTTTGGTGGTGAGTGCGCAAACCTGTGTTTTTTTGGCATTGAACTCGACCAGATTCTCATCACCCCATTGAGAGATAACGTTCAGAACCCGGTCGAGTTCAGCGACAAGTTCCTGTCGTTTTACCTCAATATCCGCCGATTTAAATGTAGGATGTCCATAATATTGTCCATGCACTGTGCTATCATCTGCATAGCAATGTATGTTGCCAAGGGCTAACATGTCATTGATATGCAGAAGGAACAGCGTGGGCGACAGGACAGAGCCTTGGGGTACGCCTGCGTTTACCTGTTGGAAATCAGACGCCGCGCCGTCACAAAGGACTCTAATGCGGCGCTGGCGCAGGAATGCGGCAATCCAGCAGCACAATTTAGTGGGCAGGCCGTATGCCGGAAGCTTAGAGAGAAGCGAACGGTGCCAAACCCTATCAAAGGCCTTGGCCATGTCTAGGCTGATGGCCAGGTTCTCTCCATACCTATCCAAAGCCTCACCCCACAGGTGCGTGAGGTACGTTAGAAGATCACCCGTGGATCGGTTCGGTCTGAAGCCATATTGCCGATCACTTAGCAGAGAGTGATCTTCCAGGTAATGGACCAACTGCTTGTTAATTATGCGTTCAAGCACCTTACAGAGTATGGAGGTGACAGCTATAGGACGGTAGTTGGCGGGATTGGAGCGGTCACCCTTTTTGGGGATAGGTTGAATATTCGCCTCTCTCCAGGCCTCCGGGACAATTCCTGAGGTATATGACAGGCGATACAAGCGTGTGAGTACAGGAGACAACTCTGGTGCACAGTTCTTAAGAACCACCGCTGGGATCCCGTCGGGTCCACTGGCTTTCCGGACGTCGAGTGACCGAAGCTCCGCGCGTACTTCACTCTGCCGGATACGTATATCCCGCATTGTGGAGCTGCAGGTCGAAATGGTGGGCGGAAGCAAGCCACGGTCATCGATTCGGGAGTTAGCCGCAAAAAGGTCGACGAGAAGTTTCGCCTTCTCCTGCGGCTTGTGGGCAAGTGATCCGTCGGGAAATTTCAGCGGTGGTAGTGAGGGTTGGCAATGGTTGGACTGCACGGCTTTAGCCAATCGCCAGAACTTACGGCTACCCGTAGGGTGTGCGACGAGTTCTTGGCCAATCCGTGCGATGCGCTGGGCATCCGCTCTCTTGTAAGCCCTCTTGCATTCCCTTGTGGCTTTGTTATACGCTGCTTTTAGGCGATCGATGTTTGGGTCACCATGGTCGCAAGCCCTGACCCATGCGCGGTAGGCCTCCCGCTTGTTTGCAACGGCGTGGGAGCACTCGCGATTGAACCACGGACGGGCCTTCGGGCTGACGACATCACTGTAGGGAACGTAATATTCCATACCAACAGTGATCTCGTCAGCCACCGCAGATGCACTCTGTGACAGATCCCTATCTTTAAAGCAGCGTTCAGCCCACGGGATGGACGCAAAATAATCCCGCATTCCATCCCAGTCTGCTGACGAGTAGTGCCACAGTCTTCGCCTTGCCGCCGCAGATCGTGGGGCGGCACCAAGAGGCACCACGGTGGACACCAGGCAGTGGTCGGAGGAGCCTAGAGGGGCGAGAACCGACATACAGTACTGCGCTGGGTGGCTCGTCAGCAACAGGTCTAGCAAGGAGGGTGCTTGACTCGATGTGTCTGGTATCCTGGTGTTCTGGACTACCAGTTGGGTAAGATCATGCGTGAGAGCGAATGCGTGGGCAGTTCGACCCGCGTGGTCAGTCTTGGAAGACCCCAACCAGGTCTCATGGTGGGCGTTAAAATCTCCAAGAAGCACAAGTTCGGCGGTCGGAAATTGCTCCTGCGCTCTGTCCACTGCCTGACTCAGGTGGTCGAATAAACGGGTTGTCTCCGAGTCTCCAGTGTGGGAACGATAAAGGCACACGTAAATTCGACTGGTAGATCCGAGATCTACGTGAAGCCCGAGGATAGAGAAGGATGGGTCCTCGAGGCAGCGCAGACGGCGACAGCAGACATCCCCCCTGACGAAAAGACACACTCCAGCCTTCGCGAGGAAGCACTCCTCAAGCTGGTATCCCGGGTAGTGGAGATATGTCGTGTCGGCAGGGCGGCGTATCTGTGTCTCCGTTAGAAACAGCATAGCCGGCCGTACCGTCTCAAGGTGCTGGTGGACGGCGTTGAGGTTTGCATGGAGTCCACGAATATTTGTGAACTCCACCTCAAAGAGCGGGTTGGTGGGAAAAGAGGATGCCGCTGTGGTATGCTTCTTCTTTTTGTTGTTTGCTGCCATGTTTGTTTGAGTGTAGGGACGTGAAAGGCATGACAGTCATCGCGGCATTGCTTAACCGAGACTCGGAATACTGTGTCGTCATGTAGCGGGGAGGTAAGACGGTGACCGAACCGTCGGGCGGAAGGGCCCCCGTACCCTCCCGGAAGTGGTCGCCGGGTCCCACCGTCCGGTCACCAACCGGCGCGACGAACCACTCCGAGATTATGCGCGACCTGATGGGGCAGCCTCCCAAGGTGGTTAGCCACGGTTGGGCCCCTCTCTATGCCGCGGGCGGCCAGCGGCACCACCGTTTCTACAGGTCTCCCTGGCCGACGGTTCGACCCACGTCTCCCTCACAATGACTCCTCAAGAATTCCACTACTCACACACATACCCCGATGACTGTCACCCCTGCATCTTTGGGCCTCCGGTCTCGCACCCACCATCGAAACACGACAGCACGAGTGCTGTCATTTTAGGCTGGTGTTTTGTGCGAGGGTAGTACCGCCCCGGTCGAGCCGGCCCATTCGTGCTGAGATCAGCGTGGCTCTACTACCTACAATCTCCTACCTACAATCAACAGTTGTTCGGAGGAAAGGATTTTATTCATACTTTCAAGCTCGGCAAAGACGGTAAGTCAGGGTCGAGGACATTGACGGAGCACGATGCGAATATAGACCTGTCGTAAATGCCCTCAGCGATACAATCGCTGAGGCCAAAGCTCGGTCAAGGAGAGTTCAGGACAGGACTGGATAGGGACCCATGACCGTACAAAATGATGCCGGATAAGTTTAGACCATGGATCCCTGCGGAAACCTCCTGACGGAAACTCTGGACCCGGCGTACCTGGGAAGAGTGCTAAACACGCTCTTCCGTTCCAGGTCGAGCGCTGGTGACAGGGCTGTCGGTTGTGGGGGACCAACTGAGGCACGGATTTTCATAAATTGATTCGGCTTCAGTGTGTTCAGTGAAGGAAGCGAGACGGGTGTTCTAAGATAAGAAGGAATGGCTTCTCCTTTTGCGTTTTAACTGATATGCCTACTGAACGAATCGGGGCAACTCTTTGAGAGGGTTATCTGATTTTTCAGACTGGGATTTACATTCAGGTGCGTTCAATCCCTGTTGGGGACTAAAGCCCGAACAGATGATGTGGCTATGGCAGTTAACCTTGATATCGTCAACGCGTTCGGTATTCCCTCCTAACTGGAATAGCATATTGTACATTGTTATGGTACCTCCTCGCATACAATGCTGTATTTTTACCAGTTTGCCTACTGGCCTAATTGTCGTCTGTTATGCAGACAATACCGTAATATTGGTTACAAAGCCAATCTTCTAGGACATGCTTCAGTACGCCGAGCGGGGAGTAGTTTGTGTTTTGTATATGATTAGTGAGCTGGACCTGAGAGCGATTCGTGGCCTATAGTGTCAGGAACCTCACAGTTCACACCTTTGGGTAGGTGATGCAAGTCCAGTTGGGTCAGTAGAAGAGTTGGTTCTGGCTATGCGCTTCTGGTGAAGGGTAAAAAGCCGCAGTCTCCTTCTGTGAGGATGTTATGAGGAGGAGTCTGCACAGCGGACATAGGAAAGGGCCGAACCCGCTCGACAAAGTCTTCGAATGGGGACATGATGGAGTTCACTAGGTTTCTAATCTCATCTGAGAGACTCTACTGACACGCCACGGGGTTTAGTATGTAGTTATTTAGTTTTTTAGGATATGATGCGAAAAGCGTTCCCCGAGTAAAAAAAGTGTTGGTCTTCCGATTCATATGTTTTAAAGCTACAACAAATGCAAAGTAAATGAATATTAAATTAACAGAACACCGATACTCAACCGATCGGCATCGCAACGTATTTGTAGAATTATTCCTGAAGTGTAATTAAAGTATTGCCTGGCATCACTCACATCGACTGCTTACAGTAATGATAAGCTTCTTCATATCGTAAATCAATAAGTTGCATGGCTTTTAAGTCTTCTTTTAGGGACTAAATGAAAGATGCTTGTCTCCTACTTTTGGGGAAAAAAAAATTACTTACCACCATATTGATAGACGGCGCAGGCCCCACGCTGGTATTGGGACAGTTGTTGAAGTAGAGATTGTAAAGCCCTTGCTCCTCTGTCGTAGCCACGTAGAGCGCAAACTGTCGGCAAAAATAATGATAATTATATAAGAAATATACTACTCCTATACGTATAATACACCGATCAATACTTCACTGAATTCAGATCTCGATTCGTATTTTATTTAAACAAAAGTGATAGAAATTGTTGGACTCATTTGGCGGTCGACGTTGACGTTTGTACCTTGACACGCCTAAATTTTAAAAGGACTTAAGACGACCGGGGTGTTACAATCCTCTAACACAAGACTAACCTCAAATGACAACATTTGTGTTTCTTATGTAAGTGCGAGATCGGAGGCCCAAGAATGCAGCAATGTCAGTTATCGTGATCGATATATATAATATACGATATATAAGTGTGTGAGTAGTGGAATGCTCGTGAAATCAAAGTAAGAATGCCGTGGATCGTAGATCGGAATTTTATTTATTAAAATTAAAACATACTAAGTTACATATTTGTCCCCCAAAACCTGATTGATGGTTTAACTGGGGGATTGAGTCTCTGTACAATTATCAACTTTTACAATTAAACACTTAACTATTACTTAACAATCTTTAGAAAACAAAACATCTCTTTACTACTAATTAGAAAATTATTTGTGGACTTAAAGCATAGGTACAACAAAAACTTATTAAATAGAATCCAGTAAATGTTTTAGGGTACGGAAGCCAAATAGCAAAAAACGGAACCCCTATTCGTCATGTCTGTCTGTCTGTCCGTCCGTATGTCACAGCCACTTTTTCTGAAACCATAAGCACCATACTGTTGAAACTTGGTAAGTAGATGTAATCTGTGAACCGCATTAAGATTTTCACATAAAAATAGAAAAAAAACAACACGTTTTGGGGGTCCCCATACTTGGAACTGAAAATCAAAAAACTTTTTCATCAAACTCATACGTGCGAGTAAGGATAGGTCTTCAAAAATGATATTGAGGTTTATAATATCAATGTGTCCCCCCCTGAAACTTCTAAAATAAGAAAGTATAAGATAAAACCAAAAAATTTATATGTCGTACATTACTATGTAAACTACCACCGAAAATTGGTTTGAACGAGATCTAGTAAGTAGTTTTTTTTAATACGTCATAAATCGTAAACCACAATTTACCTTTCATTCAATCAGTAAATCAATAAATTTTAATTATTATATAAATAAATATAACAAATATATATAAATATAATAACTATAAATAAATAATAATTTTAATAAATAAATCATTTTTTTGTCAGTACACTATTAATAACTAATAAATGATGTTACTTGCTGCTACGGAACCCTTCATGGGCGATTCTTTTCATGGTTATGACGATGATTTCGCCATTTCAAAGAAATCCCATGAAACAATTAGACTAGAACTCATGAACTAAACCCATATTAGTCAAGATTAAAATTGAATAGATTGGGAATATTGGTGATTATTTATTGGCTCCGTGGTCATCTATGTTTACCCACCCAAGGAGGCTGCCTTACGGGGCAGTCTCGCGAACAAACAGACAGACGCGGCGGAGGAATTTATTTTATAATAAATAAATATTTAAATAAATACTTCGGACATCTGACACACAACGGCATCTAGTCCCAAACTAAGCAGAGCTTGTATTAGGGGTACTAAATAACTGATATAAATATATTAACATATTTTTTACATAGAAAAACACCCAAACTCCGAAAAAAATATTTATGGATCACACAAACATTTGGTCCGACCCGGGAATCGAACCCGAGACCTCTTGATCAGCAGCCGCACACGCTGACCACTAGACCAACAAGACAGTCAGATAATATGTAGTTATGACATACATCGATCATTGCTTGCGCTTTGTCGCGTTTAAAATCCTACTATCCTACTATAGGTAGGAACTAATATTAGAAACGCGAAAGTTTGTATGTATGTGTGTATGTAATGTATGGTTGTTGCTCTTTCACGCAAAAACTACTGAACGGATTTGAATGAAACTTTACAGTAATATAGTGTTTACATCAGAATAACACATAGGCTACTTTTACTGCAATAATCGAGATACATGGGCGAAAGCTAGGTGATTATAAAAGTACATAAATCGTAGATGTCAAAATGTATCACTGTTTATCTCCTGTCAAAGCTTCATGCTAGGCATAACACACTGGGATAGCAACCTTAATGATAGATTAAAAATGACTAAAATACGCGTGTAGCCCCGCGGGGCGCATCTAGTAATTTATAAAGGAACTATCGCGACCAATAGGTATTATACTAGGATATTTGCTGCCATCATCATCATCAACAACAACCTTTAACAGTCCACTCCTAGACATATCCTCTCCTTGAAAAGGAGGTATTGGCCTACTATACCACACTGGCCAGACGGGTTGGTATAGGGTTGGTTTCAAGTGGCAGCACGGGACCCTTACCTTCCGACTGACGCAGGTTCTTTCCGGGCATGGTTGCTTCGGAAAGTACCTGCACTCGGTTGCCAGGAGGGAATTGAGTCCCGCCTGCCACCACTGCGACTGCAGTGAGGATTCGGCTCATCACACGCTGGCGGTCTGCCCCGCATGGGAGACGCAGCGCCGGGTCCTCACTGCAGTCATCGGAGAGGATCTCTCGCTTCCGGCCGTCGTTCGTTCCATGGCCGGCAGCGAGAGCTCATTTACCGCGGTCGCAACCTTCTGCGAGGACGTAATCACGCAGAAGGAGGCGGCGGAGAAGGCCCGGGAGGACGACATCCAATCGGACCAGATTCGCCGCCGGCGACTCGGGCGGCGGAGGCGCGAACATCTGCGCCTCATGCCGCCTTGAGTGTGGCCGTGGGTGGACGGGATGGGTTTTCCCTCCACCCGCCCTATGTGGCCAGCCGCGAGGAGGCGGCGTCGGTGTGTGCCGGACGCCGCCTAAGAGAGGGTCGTCAAACCGAGACGGTGCCCGCATCAGGAGCGGGCAGGCGCTGGAGAAGTTCAGAAGGAGATCTCACCCTGGACTTCTCCTCCTCCTAAACGGAGAAGCGCGGAGAGGGCACACTGTGTGGTTTTTAGTCGGTTCAAGTCCGACACACCACCCCTTTTTTTTTTTTTTTTTTTTTTTATGTGTGGAAAATCATCATGGACCGTCACCCCACCGGGGGTTACGGCGGGGTGGTGTGTCGGACTTGAACCGACTAAAAACCACACAGTGTGCCCTCTCCGCGCTTCTCCGTTTAGGAGTAAGAGAAGTCCAGGGTGGGATCTCCTTCTGAACTTCTCCAGCGCCTGCCCGCTCCTGTTGCGGGCACCGTCTCGACCTCGACGACCCTCTCTTAGGCGGCGTCCGGCACACACCGACGCCGCCCCCTCGCGGCTGGCCACATAGTGCGGGTGGAGGGAAAACCTGTCCCGTCCACCCACGGCCACACTCAAGGCGGCATGAGGCGCAGATGTTCGCGCCTCCGCCGCCCGAGTCGCCGGCGGCGAATCTGGTCCGATTGGATGTCGTCCTCCCGGGCCTTCTCCGCCGCCTCCTTCTGCAAGATTACGTCCTCGCAGAAGGTTGCGACCGCGGTAAATGAGTTCTCGCTGCCGACCATGGAACGAACGACGGCCGGCAGCGAGAGATCCCCTCCGATGACTGCAGTGAGGACCCGGCGCTGCGTCTCTCATGCGGGGCAGACCGCCAGCGTGTGATGAGCCGAATCCTCACTGCAGTCGCAGTGGTGGCAGGCGGGACTCAATTCCCTCCTGGCGACCGAGTGCAGGTACTTTCCGAAGCAACCATGCCCGGAAAGAACCTGCGTCAGTCGGAAGGTAAGGGTTCCGTGCTGCCGCACTGCCCATTTGCCGATGACCGGTTGAAGCGCCTCTACGGTGGCGAAGTCAGCACGTGGAGTCTCCAGCCGGACCGACCAGCGATCCATCGTGGCTCGGTGAGCGGCTTCGCGCCACTCGCGCACGTCCTTGGGCGGAGGTCCAACTCCACCACTCTCCGCCCGGTAGTTAGCCACTCGCCGATAAACGTCGGCGAGCACTTCCGCCTCCAAATCCCACGGGGGTGTTCCGGCCAGGGCGCACCCCGCCGTAACCCCCGGTGGGGTGACGGTCCATGATGATTTTCCACACATAAAAAAAAAAAAAAAAAAAAAAAAAGGGTTGGTTTCAAGCTTTTCTTCTCTTTGCATTGATGTTGTCTTGTGTAGTTTATCCCTTAGTCGCCTTTTACGAAAGCCGCGGGATGAATAGCGGTGGTGACACTTTGTATTCTTAATTCGTCACCACACACACGGGCTTTTGCTGTGTCACGAAGAATCGTAACTAATAAATTACGAACTTTTACGTATTCGTTTTCAGAATTTCCAGATTGAATATAAAGGATACCTGACAAAGTTTTTAATTTACTATTTATAAAGGCTAAATATTGCGAGTAGGTAGAACAGAAATGGTTATTAGACAAATTGCGTCGTTTGTGGCCACGTGTATGACGTGGGCACAAATAACATAATTTTGTCTCAAGATCTGTTTATAGGTTAAAAGTCAAATATTAGGGGTTAAAGTATGAAATTAACGATTTGTACTGAAACATTTAAATTAGTTTTTTTCATTTAACATATTTATTTAATCAAAATATCAACCATTTCTATCTATAGATTGCTGCCATATAATATGAAGGATGAAGGTCATTTATGCCTTTGCGATAGAACTAGTGATCTAGATTCTACAAACTGTGTGAAAGCATTTTGTACTGCCTTCTGGGAAGAAAACTTTTTATCACGTAGAAAATTGCCCAAATCACGAAAAAAATGGTTGTACATTGGAGCAATGTCTGGTTTCTAATGGCAGTTTCTGTAGAGTTAAAACGATTTCTCGTGCTATATGAGGTCTCGCGTTATCATGCAGCAATAATGGTAAAGATCGATTCATGAGTCAGGGCTGTTTCATTGCAAGTTTTGCTATCATTGCTCTGAGTTCTGCACAGTAGACATCTGCCGTTATTGCTTGACCTTGAAGTTATAGTGAATAACACCATGCTGAGACCACCAAACAGTTACCATTAACTTTTTATGGTAAACTTTGCTTAAGGACACTGTTGCGACGTTTGACCTGGGGTCAGCCATTGCATTTTTCGCTTACGGTTATAAAGAATCCACTTTTCATCACATGTCACAATATGATCCCATATACCTTCATTTCTGTATCGACACAAGTTTCAACATGTCCTTCTTTCTGCAAATCAGTCAAATCATGAGGCACCCAGTTTTCATTTTATTTTATTGATTTGACGCAAATGAGTCAATATTTTTGGTAAGGTAACATTAAACCATGCCGCCAATTCTTGGGTAGTTTGGCTCGGATCAGTTTCCTCATCTTGTCAATTCAATGTTATTCATACGTGTCTGGGCGGTCTTCCACGTGGTTTATTCTTCAAATCAAAATTTCCATCACGTAAGCGTTTAAACCAAAATAGCACGGACGGAACTTGATTTCAAAAATCACTCGAATTTTCGAAGTATCAATCTTTCTTGTCTAAGCCTATTAAAAAAGCAACTAAAAGTCGATAACCGAATGTTGCACATTTTTTATAAGAAGAACCTCATAGGTACAATATGAAAAAAAGTTTCACTCAAAAATCTCAAACCATGAAGGTTCTTTGTCAATTCGAAGTACCTGTTAGAATAAAACGGTAATTTCATACTATAACGCCTATTTTTTAGGCGTCGTAGGTAGCAGCGGCTGCGTAATATTTGGAAACAATTTCGGGTTGTAAAAAAACTTTAAACGTTTTTTTACGTGTGGAAACAGGTACTACTGTTACGACATCTGGAACCCTCCCAGCCCCTGCCCGCACTAAAGCAGGCACCACCATCTCTCTAGGAGTGAACTCTATGTTTAGGCGACGTACGTCACAAGCGGACGTTGCCTCCTCGCGGCTGGCTACTGAAGCGGATGGAGGTGAATACCCAACCTCTTTCAGGACACGCCAGTTCCTTACTTCAGCTATCCTATCGACCCGCCTGCGGGCGCACACTCTTCGGCCTGGCCCCTGGCGTCCGTCGCCAAGGATCCTCATGCAATGGACTTTGTGTTGAAGTCTCCCAGCACAAGGACGTGCCCAGACGCTAGTCGTCGCATCGAAGTCTCCAGGTTGTTGAGAAACACCTCGAAATCGATCTAACTCCGGTTCGGTTATAAAAGTATACACCGTATATGGTGATTGCAAGAAGTTCTGAGCCGCGGCACCGTGGTTAAGGTTCGTCTGGTACAGGATGTTGAAAACTTCATCTATTACTGGACCGTCTCTACAACCTCCTCCATCTTGGTCCTTCGTCCCGAAGGTCGCCGGTTAAAAACCGACTATGAGAGAAAACTATACTGAAAAACATCACTAAAACTTGCTACAAACACTTCATCCGTCTGTTTATCGTGACCGCCGAAACATTGTTTTTAAGTACCAGCTATTTAAAAGTACTTTACTATGCTTGAGTGAAAGTATGTGTGAAAGCATGAGTAAAATCAAAAGTCAATGTCATCATTATTGCAAACGCGGACAATGCAGCAGGGTACCGTGGACTGTTTAGAACTTTCGAAGTATTTTTTTTCTTAATTTTAAGTCCCAGTAAAGTGACTCCACTCTGCCTGATGGAAACCACAAACCTGTTGTTAAGGTACTTCAAAGACCTTTAATGAGGTCTCTAACTACTAGACAATTCTTTGTTATATGTGAAAGAGTTCGTAAACTGATGACACGCAGCAATATACTGAGATGGTAGCCCATTCAGATAAACATTCATAACAATTACAATTAAAAAAAAAAAGTTTGTATGTACTAGCTATAAGTTGTTTATCTGAATAAATGTTTATTATTATTATTATTTAAACTGAAACAAAATTCAACACAGAATATCTGAAGCAGAACGTCTTTTACCAAAATAAATTTTCTCATGTATTATTTTATATATAAGAAAATAAGAAAGTAAATTATTTGTGCAAGGGTTAATATGTCCGACACTAAGACTAATAGGTACATAAAATATGATACGATAATGATATCAGACTATTACCAAAACCAAAGGCTTAAAAACTTGCCTGCCTTAATAGCTTACACGGTAAATGCCCTTCCGATTTTAAAGGTGGTATGTAAATATATGAATACGTGTTTATATACATGTTTGTGTAAACATCATCATCATCATCATCATCAACAACAATATTTAATCTTGTCTTGTGGTCACCAAATTCTACGAGTAAGATGGTACGAAATTATCTGGATCAGCTAGTATTATTATTTCTAAGTTTAATTGGATAAGATGACTCACTCGATATGCGAATGTAAATTATACACTAGGCTTCAACACTTAATTTTGGGAAAGTTCATCTCTTCACGTTCGTTACTAAGTGAGGTAATACGAGGTGCTAAGACATTCCTATAATGCCTTGTCTCGTGAGTTACAAACATAAATTAACGGCTCTTTTACCTCGGTCTGAAAACAATACCATATACTCGATTTAAATGCAGGCTTGATTAATTATAAATACTGGGCATGCGTATTGCACGTGCGGGGTGTAGCCCAGTCATATTAGGTAAAAAAAGGGGTCAACCTCGGAATGAAAGATAATAAGCTGCAAATTGGTATGAACCTTTGTTTTGTCATTCTAAATGTTGTCTCAAAAGTCACAATCGTTATCGTGTCCGCGTCTCAAGATATTCAAGGTCAAAGGTCACAAAAATCGGTTTTTCGCGAATATCTGGCTTCCTATCGGTTAAATGAGATTTGCATTTATTACAAAAGTTGTAGGCTATAAAATTCCCTACAACTTTTGTTTAAACTTTTTTTTCATACGACCAACCGTTTTGAAGGTAGAGCGCGAAGAGTGCACATCGTACAGTCATATACGGCCTAATGCAAGGTCAAGCGTGTGTTATGGTTATCAGTACGTTATAAAGTCAATTATTTACTTGGAAATTATAATTATTAAACAATGCCTATTATTTATGTACTAACTATTAATTATTTATATTTAATTAAAGTAAGTAACTTGATTATTTATATATAATTATTCATATTTAACTATTTAAGTATAAAATATTATTAATTCTGGATTATATATTTTAGTTTTATTTTAAGTTAACACGACATTATATATCTTTTCTTTAAAACGCGTAAATTTCTCAATACATAGCCGCTTGAGTGATGTTGACAAAAACGCAAAATTCCGTTGAGTGAAGTTGGGTTCGGACCGCTTGAGCGATGTTGACAAACACGCAAAATTCCCCTGAGTGATGTTGGGTTCGGGCGTCGGCGGCTCGCCGCTGCACCGCGCTCGTATTTCATTTTTTTGGCGGGTAAATAGTGGCAACCAACGCTTCAAGTGGTATTATTCTAGTAGGTTATTAACGAGGCTATGACGTAGGACTGACAGTTTGTTGAAATTTAGTAGTAATTTCATTTTTAGAGGACGGCAAACATTCAATATGGTTGAAAAGTCAATATGTGCACTTTGTGCACTACTTCAGTATGAACTAAGCCCGTATCCGACATCTTTATTTGATAGTAATGGCATGAGAAAAACCACGAAAGCAACATTATATGACAATATGATGCCTGTCGTTATCGATCTTGATGAAAATAATGTAACATACATCATCGATGGTGGATTTCTTCTGCATCGCGTCGTATGGAGCAAAGACGATACTTTCTCTATTATTTTAAATAAGTACATTAAATATTTACAAACACATTATGGCTCAGCAATTGTTGTTGTATTTGACGGATATTCGGACTATAGTAAAAATATTAAAGCACTGGAACAACAAAGAAGAACTGCTGCACTTTCAAAATCATATGAAGTTTGTTTTGACGAAACAATGGTTGTGCCAATCAGTCAAGAAATTTTTTTATCAAATCGGTCTAATAAAAAAAAAATTATCGACATGCTTGTTGAAAAATTTAAAACTGTTAATATCACAACAAAACAAGCCAGAGATGATGCTGATGTTCTCATCATTGACACAGCTATTGCCTTATCAGAACATCAAAAGACTGCTGTCATCATAGGAGAAGATATCGATTTGCTCGTTATTTTAATTGGACGTACTCAGTCACATCATCAGGATTTTTTTTTGAAAAAAGTTGGCAAAGGCAATGTCAAAACACAAATATATTCTACTAAAAGTTTTGACCAATATCCTCGTACTAAAAAGCACACGGCTGTGACACGACTTCTGCGCTATTTAAAAAAGGAAAAATAACTGTTACTAGAGCATTGGAAAAAATTCCTGATTTAGATAAACTGGTGGAAGTATTTCAACAAGAAAACTGCCCAAAACAAACATTATTAGAAAATGGAGCGCGCATCTTGTTGGCATTATATAATGCTCCAAAATCTGAGGACAACATTGATCATTTCCGCTACACGCAATTCATCAAATTTACAAAACTAAATAAACCTGTACAACTGTCAACACTTCCACCAACAAGTGTAGCAGCTCATCAACACATAAAACGTGTCTACTACCAGATTCAAACGTGGTAAGGGAAGGACTTAGAACCTCAAGAATGGGGCTGGATGCTTGAAAATGAAATCCTGGAGCCCATACGAACGTTATTACCTCCAGCACCAGCCGAACTACTAAACGTAATATTTTGCAATTGCAAAAATGGTTGTGGTTCCCGCTGTGGATGCAGAAAATCAGGGCTACAATGTTCTTTAGCTTGCGGTCAGTGCAACGGACAAGCTTGCCTCAACGCTTCACTGTATCCAAGTAATCCCGATGAAGAAAATACATATGATCCCGATATTCTGGAAGGTTTGGAGATGAACATGACAGATAATGAGGATGATGACAATGAATCGAACATTTTTGAGCGACAAGAAGAAGAAGACGACGAAGAAGAAGAAGATAATTAGCTTCCATTTCCAATTTCATTACAATTAAAATCAACAAAGATACTTTTGATATTTGAACACACATTTTGATAAATGTATATTATGCCGTATTTAATAATAAATAAAAAGAATTAATAATATTTTATACTTAAATAGTTAAATATGAATAATTATATATAAATAATCAAGTTACTTACTTTAATTAAATATAAATAATTAATAGTTAGTACATAAATAATAGGCATTGTTTAATAATTATAATTTCCAAGTAAATAATTGACTTTATAACGTACTGATAACCATAACACACGCTTGACCTTGCATTAGGCCGTATATGACTGTACGATGTGCACTCTTCGCGCTCTACCTTCAAAACGGTTGGTCGTATGAAAAAAAAGTTTAAACAAAAGTTGTAGGGAATTTTATAGCCTACAACTTTTATAATAAATGCAAATCTCATTTAACCGATAGGAAGCCAGATATTCGCGAAAAACCGATTTTTGTGACCTTTGACCTTGAATATCTTGAGACGCGGACACGATAACGATTGTGACTTTTGAGACAACATTTAGAATGACAAAACAAAGGTTCATACCAATTTGCAGCTTATTATCTTTCATTCCGAGGTGAAAGCCCTAATATGACTGGGCTAGTGTATGGAGGGTTGCCGTTGCATTCACCTCACCACCCTCCGATCGATAAAGCTACTGATTTCCGGGCCGCACCTGATTGTTTAAGAAAGGTGACCCATGCACTATTATGTCTTTGTACTAATGCCATAAAAAAAGAATTGGTCTTCTAGTCAAGGAACTTTTTAGTTTAGAAGACATTCAGATAGCCATTTATTACGCACACAATACTTCATGGTGTTCGTATCAACTTCACAAATGTTATGATTATTATGTTTTGAAACACATACATTCGAAACAGTTAAAGTATCCGGCTAAAGGTAACATAAAGTTGGTCTTGTATGTATAAACAATTCATTGAAATAAGTTGGGATAGACAGCCTTATGTGACATAAAGGTTTCTTATATATAACTTATATTACGAAAAGCTTTAAAACAATCATCATCATTATAAACAGTTCAAAGCTGGCCACTACCGTAAATAATTCATCCTCCACGATACTGCTGTACCTGTGAGACAAAGAAATGCCTGTAGTGAAGTTCAGGCCAGTGATGATGCGAATTCAAATCAATCAGTTCAACGCCGTTCACAAGAGTTGAGGCTCTCTCCAATGACCACCTGGGGTATTTTGCGGTTGGATTTGGGCTTACACCGTTACAAAATTGTTTTGGCATAAGAATTGAAGCCATCCGACCATCGTATCCGTCGTGAATTTGCCGATTATGCACTGGAAATTATGGGAGCCGATGACGATTTTCATTGCAAAATCATCTTCTCAAATGAGGCCCATTTCTGGCTCAATGAATTTGTTAATAAACAAAATTGTAGCTATTGGAGTTAGTCAAATCCACGTGTGATTCATGAATCAGCATTGCATCCGCAAAAAATAACAGTTTGGTGCGGTTTATCGTACGGTGGAATCATTGGTCCGTACTTCTTTGAAAGTGACGAAGGAAACCCTGTTACTGTGAATGGCGAGCGCTATAACTCGAGGTTAACCGAATATTTCTTTCCGGAATTGAATCCTTGATGATATTGACGCAGACGACCTTTATTTTCAACAAGACAGTGCACCACCTCACATTACTCGAGTGAACATGAAATTATTGCGTGGAAAGTTTGGTGAGTCGTTAATTTCGAGAAATGGACCGATCAGTTGGCCACCAAAATCGTGCGATTTTGCAAACACCTTTGACTTTTTTTTTGAGGTTACGTTAAATTTAAAGTGTACAGCAATAATTCAGCTACAATTCGGGACCAAAAAACCAACATTCGACCAGCCATAGCCGACATACCGGCCGAAATGGTGCACCGCGTCATTGAATTGGCGTGAGCGGGTGACCGTCTGCAAAATGAGCCGCGGCGGTCATTTGGCCGATATGTTAATTAAAACATAAATGGCATAAAATTATCTATTAATTAAATCAATCTGATGCATTTTTCATTAAAAATTGTGTTTCAATCAATTTTCAAACCAGGACGTTCTTATTGGTAGACCGCATTACATAATTCCACGTAAAATTGAAGTATCTGTACGTACCCGTTTCTTACTAAGTATATATGAAGTTTTTAGGAGACTACCTAAAAAGCACTTTTTTAAATACTTGTCTGTCTATCTTTTGACGCAACTTTCTTTCACTGGCAAGAAGCTGATCCCATAACGAGTAACTTATGCTAATTTTTTTCAAACTAGCATTGCCCCGAATACAATAACCGCAAGTAACACCTGTCTAGTTTTTGAATAAAATTGACTAAGTTGAGTTCATGTCAACCGAAGAGTCACCTGAAGGCGTTTTTGTTGGATTTAATTTGTAAATTTAATTTGTGTAAAATGTTGTTGTTTAAATAAATAAAAAATAACCTCTTTTCAGCAAGGTCGTTTTAGCCTACTACAGGTCAGTACCGGTTTTTTAATTTAGTGCGCCCTCAGGGATGCGGAGGTCCAGTGCCAGTCGTTACGTGGAAAAACTGATATTTTAGTAAAACCGATAGAACTAGTAGCCGACCCCTAATTTCATAGGGAGTTATGAAGAATCGCCAAGTGTGTTGATAAGCGCCAAAAACGAGAACCGCTCGACCAATTCACAAGAAAAGTGCATACAATGCAGCGTGGTAACCAACACCATGGCGGCTTAAGGAGTCCGGTCGAGTCCGATCCGGTCTCACACTTGCCAACAAAAGACTTACATGACATAAAATTTTTGGTTCTTCTTCTGTGTGAGGGTAGTACTGCCCCGAACGAGTCGGCCCATTCGTGCTGAAGTTTTTATTAACATCATACTTTTATTATTACCACGAGGTATAAAGGGGATACAAAACAACTGTAACACTATAATAGGGCTGTAACACTGTAAATACACCATAAATAATCAAATTCAAATTCAATATTCAATATTCTTTATTCACTTAGGATGCAATACATCTCTTGTGACAGGTCAAGATTCTACATGTACATTTATGCCATGTTCGCAAACAATAGGTAAAGCCGGAGAAAAGAACATGGCAATAAAAACTCGCGGCCACTCTTTTCAAATCGCCAATGTTTACATAGTTTTAATGTTTATAAACCTGATATGGGGGTAAGGTGCTGCCACGAATATACTATACACCATGTTAGAGGACTGATGCAAATTATAGTGATTAAAAATTAGAACATAAGCTAATTTAAAAATAAAAAAAAACAGCCTCAGCGGGTACAACCAGGGGGGTGTCACTCCGCAGTTTAGGTATAGTCGGCCGGCTGCCTGCCGGGTCAGACACGCCGGTCGAACAGACATCGTCAGAACAGTTCAGAGTTATACGATAGAAAGAGACGCAATTGTAGGTAAATATAATCGTAGTGATTCGGCGCTGTGCGATCTGAATTGAACTTAATCTTTTGACACCGAGGGTATCTATAACTTTAATTTACTTTTCGGAGTGAGTCTTCTGTGCTGGTACTATTATGTATTCTGTGGTACAACATAGTAGGAGCATCTACTTACAACAAAATATTCACGTAGGTACCAAAATTTACATTTTAAGATAAAATATGACCTCTTAACAAGGTCAGACAGTGTTATTCTATTTATTTTTAAGACACCCTTGGAACGTTGTGGCAATGTACAATGGGTAAAAATAACTTCAATTCTAAAGCACAGTCGTCTAATCTCAAACCAGGAAATGCTTATGCTACCATAGCACAATCGATAACTAGTTAGTAGTAGCGTTTACTGATGATCAACATTATAATCGTCTCAACCGAGAGACGTTTACTGCTGGATATAACCCTTCCTGAGAGCTCTCCGGTCCTACGGAACGGCTACAACAACTCGTCAGACCATCATTTAACTTAAACACCATCATCAACAATAATCTATAATGTTCCACTGCTGGGTTTGGATCTCCTCTCAGAAAAGGGTAATACGTCCCCAGACGGGCCGACTGAGGAATGGGGCCTGGCTAGACGTTGTGGCTACGTAAATCTTGCCGTTGGATATTTTCACGGCTGTTATCCCATGATAACAATCGGGACCGACTGATTAATGTAACCTCTGAATCACGGAGACGCTCATGATATCATGCTACTAACGCTCACCCATTCAGTTTAGACTGCAACTGTTTACCATCCGTAATTGTTTCTAATCACCTAGGCACACTTTCTAATATCCACGAAATATCAAAATCCACAATTTTAAACTCTCATTCATTCCCTCATCGCGAAACTGTTCAATAATGAATGATTTAGTACAAATGCGTGTATTTAGGGAGACAGCCTTTAACGATATCTAGATTAACGAAATGTCCTGCCAATAATATACCTACATTTATCTCAATCAAAGTTAGTACATATTCCAGCGTTCCTGATACACTACCATTTAAGGTAAGTAAATATGGCGACCTCGGCGATACCCTCGCAAAAGCTATAAATATACCGAAATCAACAACAACCCTCCCCCTCACAAATCAATATTCCTGTCTGGTGGCTAAAGGCTAATAAATTTATTAATTTGATTTGAATGATTAAATTTATTAAATTGTGGCGTAGGTTTATTAACCTACGCCACACTTTATTTTAGAACTAGCTGCGGCCCGCGGTATTAAGCGCGGTTTTTATAATTATGATTAATTGAAATTGTTAGGGTTCCGTAGTTCATGACTCGGATAGATTCGTCATATCCGTCCGTCCGTCCGTCCTGGAATTACAGTCCTAACTGTAAGTGCTAGAAAGATAAATCTTTTCATGAACATGTCTTTCTATCACTTTGAGAAAGTGGTACAACAATATCATAAGAAATATTTTTATTTGGGATACCTCCCCTACATGTAAAGTGGGGATGATTTTATTTCTCGCATCTACTCAATCGTTTGGGGGATCATTAGACAAATCTTTTAAAAACATTGAGAGGTTACCAAGACGATTTTCTGATTTGGGTTTCAGAGGAGATCAGACAAGTACAGTCAGCGTCATAATAATATTGGCGTTCAAAGTGGTCAAAATGATGTGAAAAACACTAATTCAATTTTATGTTGGCGCGCAAGGTGCTCAAATTGTTGTACGCATTCAAAGTGGTCAAAAGATCTTAGCAATTAGTTGTCAATAATATGTTAGCTGACAGAGTGTTCATATTTATGTTATCAAATAGGTTGTTCATTGGTATCTAAGCGTGCAAACTAGTCAAAAATATCTTAGCATTAAAAAGAAATCAACCTTATCACCCACAGATAGAGTATACTTTGCAGTTTCACTACATAGTATAAAACAAAGTCGCTTCCGCTCTCTGTCAGTCCCTATAAATACTTAGATCTTTGAAACTATGCAACGGATTTTAATTCCGTTTTCTTTAATATATAGAGTGATTCAAGAGGAAGGTTTTTATGTATAATTCATGCATAATATTATAGTGGAGAAACATTGACAATTTTAGAGGTTTCTAATGTGATGTCGTAAATAAACCCATTTTTTACGTTAACATTGTAAACGCTGTCTGTACCCTACGAGATAGATCAAAATAATGTACTACAGTATTGTACACCTTAAAAAGTCTAACGTAAATCCTATTACGTATATCCTAACGTAAATGCGATTTGGGAATCGTTACGGGATAATATGCAAGCTGTAATAAATGATAACAATAACTCATCTTCTGATTATAGTGATAAGCATAGAACATAAGTCATCTTCTGATAATTCGGACTCTGAACAATCAACTAAGAAAAGCAACAATGAGGACAGTACATAGGAAGAACCAAACATAGACATTAGTCTTTCAGGTGAAACACTTGGCAGTGTTTGAGAGTTAAAAAAATACAGAGTACTAAGCCCGCTAAAGATGTTAGAGGAAGAAAGAGGTTTAGTTATAGTAATGTGGGTGTTGAAACCGGTACAAATCCATGTGTAGACCAGCCAATATAACATATAAAGAGGCTTTAAATGGCCTAGAATCAAGAGAATGGTGTAAAGCTTTACAGGAGGAATCGGAAAATCATTTGAAGAAAACGAAGCTTGGAAAGTAGTGGACAAGCCAAAACAAACAACAGAGGTTAAGTGTAAGTGGGTGTTCAAGAAAAAAGTGGACAGTTGTGATACTGTGCGATATTATGGTCCGTTAGTCGCCAAGGGTTTTACACAAAGACCAGGCACAGACTATACAGAAACATTCTCACAAGTGGACCGTCACTACAATAAGACTATTGCTTGTATTCAGTGTTAAATATAATCTAGAAATAACTCACCTTGATGTAACCACAGCTTTTTTGAATGAGCATTTGAAGATGTGTATATATGAGTTTACTATACAATTTGGAATGTCATAAACAGAAAGTATTAAAACTAAAAAAATCGGCCAAGTGCGTGTCAGACAGAAACCATTTCAACTCTAGAGGAATTGCAATTAGAAAACATACGTCACCCTCCGTATTCGCCAGACCTTGCTTCAACGGACTACCATTTTTTTCGTAATTTGGACAATTTTCTACGTGATAAAAAGTTTTCTTCCCAGGAGGCAGTACAAAATGCTTTCACACAGTTTGTAGAATCTAGATCACTAGAGTTCTATCGCAAAGACATAAATGACCTTCCTATTAGATGGCAGCAGTGTATATATAATAATGGTAGATATTTTGATTAAATAAATATGTTAAATAATAAAATCCCCCACGCACATAAAAGGGTTCCTCAGTCACCCATAATGATACGTGGATTTAAAATCGTATCCAATAGTTAACTGCTACTTTTACGTATTAATGTGTTAATTTATGACGTTTTCCAAGGAAGCGCCTTTTACAACTTAAGCCTCTATAACTCCTGAACTAACAAAGTCATCTAATCTGCTACAGTTTTCCTTTAAGGTTCATTATATAGACCACCATCACGAATTTTTCCAGATTTTTTGCGCCGTGTAGCTTTTACAGGGGTGGGGGGGACGCCCTGTTTTTACAAAAAAATGCCCTTTAAAGTGGAGTTTCTCGCAAACGGACACCTCAATCAAAAAATCCTCTTAAAAATCCATTATTGTTTTCAAAAGACCTATCTAATAATACACCACACGATGGGGTAGCCGCGTGAAAAAAAATCATCTCCACTTTACGTGTAGGGGAGGTACCCCAAGTAAAAATATTTTTCATAATTTTATTGTAGCACTTTTTTGTCGTAATTACAACACATATTCATACTAAGTTTCATCTTTCTAGCACTTACCGTTTGGACGGTAAGTTGAGGACAGACGGACGGACGGACGGACAGACGGACATGACGAATCTTTATGGGTTCCGAGTCGGAGCCCTAAAAGGTCATCTACGGATTGGAAGAGTCAGTTAGAGCATGGTATAATCGTGTGGATGATTTTTTACAAACCTTGGGGTATAGAAAGTCTTTCAATGAACCTTGTTTATTTTTTAAACATATTGATAATTTCAGGATGATATATAGCCTTGTATGTGGACAATCTTATTTATTTTTTGTAATTGTAAACTGAATACCTTAAGACTAAGTTAAAATCTAAATTTAAATTAAAAGCCTTGGGAAATATTAGACAATGCTTAGGAATGAGAGTCAGATGAAACATTAATGAGATTTTTGTAGATCAGGAACAATTTGTAGATCATTTATTAGATAGGATTTTCATGAAAAATTGTAACCCAGTCAGTACACCAATGGAAGTAAATTTGAAGCTAGAGAACGGAGACACTCATTGTACTCAGTATCCTTACCAGCAATTAATAGGAACTTTAGTTTATTTATCTATGTTAACCCGCCCAGATACATTGTATGCTGTTTGTTACTAGAGCCAGTTTAATTATAATTATAATGAAACACATTGGAAACATGTAAAACATATTTTAAAATACTTGAAAAAAATCAAGCATTTTGGTTTTTTGGTTTAAGGGTTATGTCAATGCTGAATGGGCATCATATTGTGTGGACCGTAAGTCTTTTACTGGATACATATTTAAGATGTGTGGTAGTGTCATGTCTTTTAAGTGTAAAAAACAACCAACATTAGGTTAATCTAGCACAGAAGCTGAATATATGACCATAATATTTGTAAGGCAAGTAAATAAGCCATTTACTTGAGAAGCTTATAGTTGGAATTAGAATGCAGAAATGAGTCACCTATTCAAAATATGTGTTGGTATAATCCACAAATAAATTATAAAAAAAGTTATTTTGTGAGTATGTATGTATGTATGTGTATGTTTGTTGCTCTTTCACGCAAAAACTACTTTTTAGTTTTAGACAACTTTTTAGTGGGTAAAAAATTCAATTCCCGAGAGGCAGTACAAAATGCCTTTGAAGAGTTTGTTGCCTCCCGTCCAACTGATTTTTTACAAAAAGGGCATCAATAAACTGCCAATGCGTTGGCAAAGATGCGTCGATTGCATGGGTGATTACTTCGAATAACAGAAATAAAAAAGTTTTATAAAATAAGTACTTTCACTTATTGCATACAAAACGGCAATTTCATAGGTAAAGACCTAATATCAGAATAACACATAGGCTACTTTTTACTGCAATAATCGAGATAAACGGGCGAAAGCTAGGTGATTTTAAAAATACATTAAATCGTAGATGTCAAAATGCATCACTGTTTATTTCCTGTCAAAACTTCACAGGTTGCTAGGCATAACACATTTGCATAGCAACCATAATAATACGCGAGTAACACCGCGGGGCGCATCTAGTACAATAATATAATCACATTAATAAATCTTCCCTAAAAGATAACTTTAATTATGATGAAAACCGCGTTTAAATACCTGTAATTGTAATTGAAATGATCAGAGCGGACTGACAATGCTTTTTATTGAACTGCGTAAACATTTAATAATATTTGACCATTCGATTATAATAGGTACTTTCTGTACCCGGCGTGACAATCACAAGATACATTGCGTACATTGTAGGATATTAAAATACGTTCTACAAAGCCGAACAGTTGATTAATATGTACTTAACTTATACAAAAAACCAAAAACGCAACCACATCGACTCATTTGCTGAAGTTCCTATGGCCACCTTCCAGCTCCATCTTCAGACCCTGGTTACCATATGGTGTCAAAGTACTCGTCAAGCCGAATAAAATGAGCCCAAACTCGACGGGGTTGTGTCGAATTACGGAGTTCCAATGGCCACCTTCCAGCTCCATCTTCAAACCCTGGTTACCATATTAGAGTGTCAAAGTACTCGTCAAGAAGACGAACCAAATGAGAATTTTTACTCGAAAATAAATAATCGTATCATTAATTCCACTTTTAGCAAAAAAAATTCAATTGGTTTTATCTCATTTAAATACCTACATCCAAACTCCTTTTCTCAGTTTAATATTGTAGATTACCTATGATTTAATAGAATATTGGACTATATTTTTTAATAACATTCGAAACAAAAGACATGTCAATTACGTCATGCAAGAAATGAATGAGAAAGGTATTCAAGACAAAAAAGGACAAACATTTAAAAGTAATAACGAAACTGCAAAGTATACTCTATCTGTGGGCGATAACGTTGGTTTCTGTTTATTGCTAAGATATTTTTGACTAGTTTGCATGCTTAGAAACCAATAAACAACCTATTTGATAACATCAATATGAACACTCTGTTAGCCAACATATTATTGACAACTGATTGCTAAGATCTTTTGACCACTTTGAATGCGTACAACAATTTGAGCACCTTGCGAGCCAACATAAAATTGAATTAATGTTTTTCACATCATTTTGACCACTTTGAACGCCAATATGATTATGACGCTGACTGTACATAATGCAGGCCTTCTTTTTTAAAGTTATTTTAAGGGGCATATTTAGAATAATCTATAATTGTGTAAATTTCAATAATTAGTAAATATAATTAAAAAATGTGGAACTTTCATAATTTTAACACACTTATACTATGTCGCTCTGGTAAGCGTAATGTAATTAAAAAAAGCGGCCAAGTGCGAGTCGAACTCGCCCATGAAGGATTCCGTATCAGCAAGTAACATCATATAAAAGTTCTTGTAGTTCGTTGTAACTTTCATCGATGTTTTTATACAAGTGTATTGATTGGATGAAAGGTAAATTGATTGTTACGATTTATGATGTATTAAAAAAAAACTACTCACTAGATCTCGTTCAAACCAATTTTCGTTGGTAGTTTGCATGGTAATGTACAACATATATTTTTTTTTAGTTTTATCACTCTCTTATTTTAGAAGTTAGAGGGGGGGGACACACATTTTTCCACTTTGGAAGTGTCTCTCGCGCAAACTATTCAGTTTAGAAAAAAATTATATTAGAAACCTCAATATCATTTTTAAACACCTATCCATAGATACCCCACACGTATAGGTTTGATGAAAAAAAAATTTTGAGTTTCAGTTCCAAGTATGGGGACCCCCAAAATGTATTGTTTTTTTTCTATTTTTATGTAAAAATCTTAATGCGGTTCACAGAATACATCGACTGACCAAATTTTAACAGTATAGCTCTTATAGTTTCTGAAATAATTGGCTGTGACATACGGACGGACAGACAGACAGACTTGACGAATCTATAAGGGTTCCGTTTTTGCCATTTGGCTACGGAACCCTAAAAAGTACTAATTTAAAAACGTCATTGCTTTAAATAAATGTGTTACAATAGACTTGGTAACAGAATAAGACGCAATATTCAAGATATTTCCTACCAGCCAACTTTAGGATGATATGGCAATGTTCTAAAGTACGTACGTTAAAAGTACAAAGAGAACATACGCATATTAATGATATATATAATTATAAGTTGATTTTATAAAATCTGCATTTCGTTAAATATTCTTAGTACAAGTGAGTTTGGAGCTAGATAAGTTTTAGAAGTAAAAATGTTCTTTCAAAACATTTTTATAAAATGTGATCATAGGAAGCGATATGTTAAGAAATGTAAGTGCCTAGGATGTTTATAAAAGGCTCTTTGTAATATTTTCATTTTTTGCTAACGAACTGCATTGAAAGTCAAAATTATTAAAATATCATGCTTATACAACAGGCTTTAAGTTTAGTAAGTGCTGAACACCGAAAGCATTTCTACATGGAGCATGGAATAAACGTAGAAATCAACATGTAATATTTGTCAAGACAGTGAAAATTATTTGTACTTAAGAGGCCGGCGTACGACACTCGAAACTGCAAGTTGAAATTTGTTCGTAAAATATTGCTGTCTCTGTTTGTCAAAATACAACGTAGATACGAGTGCACCGCTGTATGTGTGTATGTGGATTGACATTCATTCGTAGTAATTCGGACTCTCTCGTAGAAGGTTCAGCTATCATTATTTGACTGACACGAATCACACACACATTGAAATATTTTTTGATGCGATAGCACTACTAATTGCTTGAAATTTGTGAAAATCATGAATGAAAACTCAATATTATTTCGATTTATTTTGTGTCAGTAGTAGCATAATAATATGAGATATGTTATTGATGAAACAATATTAGAAATATTTTTGTTTTTAAGACAGAAAAAAAACAAAATGAAAACATGACATTTACAATGTAAAATATGTAAAATTTAATTTGATTATATTTTATTCTAGATTAGTTTATTTTTAAAAATAAAGACGTTTTAACCTAAATAAATACAGTCTGAGTCCGAAGATCAACATATCATCATGGAAATATTTATATACTGCAAATGATCTTGGTATACCGTTTGTATGGACAATTCAGCCTCCGGGGGCCCCTTAACTGTACACAATTTGGCAACAGAGTAACGAGATGATGGTTATAAAGATGATTACTTTTTAGGCAGTCTAGTGTTTTGTATTTTCCGTAATTAGTTTATTTGTAAGTAAACTCAGCATGAGTAACAGCTAAATGTTGTTTCTGTAAGTAAATATGACATATTTCGTGCGTTTTCCTGTTTTCAACGTAAGTCGAATTAAATAATATATGAACTGTGACTAAAGGACCATAGTATTCCCTATTTCAAGTTTGATCCGCTAAACTAGTGAAGTGGTGAAAACTTTATATAGCTATACATTATTAGCAGAGATTGATAGCCTTTTTTTGTTAACGGGGTGTAAAAATCCCTTCGGATCTCCGGCTCCTCGAGGACTAAGGAACCAGGAGTATGTGGTGATTCCACTAAAAACCACCCCGACGGCTGATCTCAGGCACCCTATTCTGGAACCGGAACCGAACCCGAACCCATATTATTTCAGGACCTCCTGAGGATTGGCGCCACGCCTAGCCAGGCTCTCTATAGAAGGAGCCGCAGAGGCTACCTCATGCTTATTGGCCAATCAATATGTATTTTAGCAGCCTGATCACATTATGTAACCAGGCCACCACTCTTCCTCCAGCCACAGCAATCTAGCTTGCTACCAGAGTTCCCCTTCTCAGGTAGCTTGCGGCTCCGTCGATGGCTGGTGTAACCGCCGGGGTTCTCTACGCTCGGGATCGGTCCTCTCCCGATCCCGTTCAGCAGTCTATTTCTAGAGCATTACAGCTTTACACAAATAGAGACCACTGCCAGCCTCCTCACCCGCCAGCATGGCAGCAATGATTGCTGGCGGGAACAGGTCTCGTCCGATTTGGCCGACTAGGAGTTCGCGTTCAGACACCCACGCGTGGCAGTACTCGAGCGTATGCTGGGCGGAGTCTCTGGCGGAAGCATTGTGTTGTCTCCGCCCGTCCGTCTCCGTTGTCTCTTTATCAGTCGTTATATCAAACGTAGAATCGGTGATCATTGTTCCGATAGTCATATTCGGTTAAGAATTGTCAACCAAGAGCCTCGCCTCGACCAACATCTTAAGAGGCTCACGTTAGATGACTAGACCAAGGGTCTGATATAGAAGGCAGTCGTTCTTGACACGGCACGTAAGAGTATAAATAAATAAAAAAAAAATATCGGACATTTTACACGCATCACCATCTAGTCCCCAAACTAAGCTTTTTTTTTATATAGACAACTCCCGCATTAGGAATATGAATTCCTGTGTCGCGGGAGACTTTACAAACATACATGAAACGGACACAAAGAACACCCAGACTCAGAACAACAATTTGTGAATCACACAAAGTGTTATCCCACGTGGGATTCGAACCCACGACACTTGGCGCAGTAGAGAGCGGCGTGGCGACCGCTTAAACCACTAGGCCAACCGTGCAGTCTGTATAAGTTTGTGTAAGCTTATATTATGGGTAGCTGGACAACTGATATAAATACATAAACATATTCTTTTTGTAAATAAATACATATTATACATAGAAAACACACAAACTCCGAAACATATATTTGTTGCTCCGATCCGGGAATCAGCAGTCACATACACTAACCGAATTGGCCGACTTGGCCGACTAGTAGGCCAAAACCTCCTTTCTAAGGAAAGGCCTATGTCCAGCAGTGGACTGTTGAAGGCTGTTGATGACGATGATACGCTAACCACTAGACCAATGAGCTGCCTTATTGACCTAGTGGTAAGCGCATAGTGAGGAGGTTCCTATTCATGGAGGGATATAGCCACACTTTTTTTCTTTAAAAGTCAACTTCCGCATCAGGAATATATTCCTGCCGGCGAACTTTACAAACATACAAGAAACGGACACAAATAACACCCAGATACAAAAAAACAATAACCACGGGTAACACCGCGGGACTCTGCTAGTATAAAATAAAACGATAATAATAAATTATAATAGTCTACTTACACTAGTATTGTAGTAATCAAATCCGTTTCGAGTTTCTTTTGTCATTGGAAGGAAGCTGTATATGCATTTTTCTTCTCCTTTCGGATGATCTGTGGAACGATAAAATCCGTTAGTTCTTATTCTCACATTATTTTCACACTATGACGTTTTAGTTTAGGGATGTTGACGCGATAATAGAAAATTATTCGATATTCAAAAATCGGTCTGATTGGAAATAGGCACAGCCTGGTATGTATTTATCAGACTGCTGAACAAACATGTGTTTGTGTTTTCTTTTATCATAGATAAATTATATCTAGAAATAAAATGAAAACAAGAAATGATCGTCACACAGATTTTTTTGAGCCCATGACATCCGGATCAGCAATCAGTGACAATAATCAAATCTAACAATAAATTGCTATGTTTTATAAGTAAAACATTAATTTTTGAACAACGAAATTAAACAAACATTCTAGCATAATTCATCATAATATATTAGCTTACGCTCTGTCCATTCTTTTATTATCTTTTTGACAGTACAACAAATTTCGAAATTAGTGACGCCCTCACACGTCACCGATTCGATTTGAAATAAAAATCAATCGATATAAAATTCTTTAAGTCACTGTCGTAAATAAATAAAATGTGCACTATTATGATATATAATTGGCCCAGAACAAAGAAAACTTCCTAAAACAGTCACTTGAAGGTCGGTTTAGTAAGTATTATGTGATTTTTCAAATGAATTTTCTCATAACTCTGGATTTAAACGTTATTAACCACGCGTTTCAAAGGTAAATTTTACTAACACGAGCATAGTTACATTTTAAGTCAGTGATCCAAAAATAAATTAATTAATGCACAGAGTTATTGTTCTTTATTCTAAGTTTGAACTTAAATTCCAAAATTTCGACTCTTCTCTCATATTGAAGTCATACTATTTTAATTTCCTTTTTATTAGGGTTCCGTAGCCAAATAGCAAAAAACGGAACCCTTATAGATTCGTCAAGTCTGTCTGTCTGTCCGTCCGTATGTCACAGCCAATTATTTCCGAAACTATAAGAGCTATACTGTTGAAATTTGGTCAGTCGATGTATTCTGTGAACCGCATTAAGATTTTTACATAAAAATAGAAAAAAATCAATACATTTTGGGGGTCCCCATACTTGGAACTGAAACTCAAAAAATTTTTTTTTATCAAGCCTATACGTGTCTGGTATCTATGGATAGGTCTTCAAAAATAATGTTGAGGTTTCTAATATCATTTTTTTCTAAACTGAATAGTTTGCGCGAGAGACACTTCCAAAGTGGAAAAATGTGTGTCCCCCCCCCCCTCTAACTTCTAAAATAAGTGAGTGATAAAACTAAAAAAATATATGTTGTACATTACCATGCAAACTACCAACGAAAATTGATTTGAACGAGATCTAGTGAGTAGTTTTTTTTTAAAACGTCATAAATCGTAACATGCAATTTACCTTTCATCCAATCAATACACAAGTATAAAATGTTACTTGCTGATACGGAACCCTTCACGGGCGAGTCCGACTCGCACTTGGCCGCTTTTTTAATATTTTATTAAATTAACAGAAACAATACTTACATGAAGTCAAATTATTCTGATCATAATAATATGATAGATTATTTTAATCGTTTAATCGATTTATCGTATTCCAAGAACTGTTATATATTTTGTTTATAGCTATGTACACTGCCCACTTCCCTACCCGTCTATAAAGTACGACATTACTGTAGTACATTATTACGAAATAATTTTAACAAAAAGCGGCCAAGTGCGAGTCGGACTCGCCCATGAAGGGTTCCGTATCAGCAAGTAACATCATATAAAAGTGCTTGTAGTTCGTTGTAACTTTCATCGATGTTTTTATACTAGTGTATTGATTGGATGAAAGGTAAATTGCGTGTTACGATTTATGATGTATTAAAAAAAAACTACTCACTAGATCTCGTTCAAATCAATTTTCGTTGGTAGTTTGCATGGTAATGTACAACATTTATTTTTTTTAGTTTTATTACTCTCTTATTTTAGAAGTTAGAGGGGGGGGGACACACATTTTTCCACTTTGGAAGTGTCTCTCGCGCAAACTATTCCGTTTAGAAAAAAATGATGTTAGAAACCTCAACATCATTTTTGAACACCTATCCATAGATTTATAGGTTAGATGAAAAAAAAAAATTTGAGTTTTAGTTTCAAGTATGGGGACCCCCAAAATGTATTGTTTTTTTTCTATTTTTATGTAAAAATCTTAATGCGCTTCACAGAATACATCGACTGACCAAATTTCAACAGTATAGCTCTTATAGTTTCGGAAATAATTGGCTGTGACATACGGACGGACAGACAGACAGACAGACAGACTTGACGAATCTATAAGGGTTCCGTTTTTTGCCATTTGGCTACGGAACCCTAAAATATTGTGCCTGATATTTGAGGAGTTCCCTCGATTTCCTTGGGATCCCATAATCAGATCCTGATATGGTGGCGATGGGACCACCTGTAAGGTACGCCCATTCCAATACAAAAATATTTTTTGAAATCGGTTCATAAACGACGCAATTATCGCTGAACATACATAAAAAAAAACCTACGAATTGAGAACCTCCTCCTTTTTTTGAAGTCGGTTAAAAATATACCGGTAATTTATAGGCGTGACCTGTCAAAAAGACAATAAACGAATGGACAAAGTATAGTGCATGACACGCGCAAAAATAAGACACTTATGAGCCTGAAAAAAAATATCACGGACATTATCATGATCATTTCTGCCAAAATAAGCCCACTGCTGGCTTGCCATCATTCAACGCTTCCCATAAAACATTATAATCTGGTTGAAATCTACACTGGATCTGTACAGTTTTAAAAGTTCAGTGTAAACATATGATGGATAGAAGTTCAAAATAGGCCAAGTGCGTGTCAGGCCATGCATAGAATAGAGTCCCGAAGTCACCCACAATGGCACGTGGATTTCAAATCATGCGCAATAGATAATTGTTATGTTTACTTATTACTTACATATTCATGCAAAATTATATCTTTCTAGCTCCAACCATTTGGGCGGTAGGTCGAGGACGGACGGACGGGCATGACGAGTCTATAAATTTTCCGAGTATTGGCCTACTATACCACACTGGGTAGAGGGGTTGGTATAAGGTTTGTTCCAAGTCTTCCTACCATTTGCGATGCTATAGACATAACACACACCACAGAAAGTACAGCACTAGTCTTAACGCGTTACCATATGAACAGAAGTTATTATCTTTTTATTAGTATAGTCAACTGGCTATATGAGCGGCAGAACCAATTAAAGTGAGTAGAGACCGCGTCTCGGCAAACGTAGTGTAGGGCGTAAACAGGCCAGGTAGAATGATGATTCGCAAAAGACGGCTGTCATGAACGGGATGCGAGTAGCCGAGGATCGAACTGAGTGGCATGCAATTACAGAGGCCTACGTCCAGCTGTGGACTACAATAGGCTGATGATGATGATTCATACTAAAGTATATCGACGGCGTTAATGACCAATGTGTACCAAGTCAACATTAGGGTAGTGTAGATATCTTGTGATTTAGTCGCACATTTTACATAAAACATCCAAATTATGTACTTGTATTAGACACAAAGTTTATATACAAATAAATAAGCACTACACTTGAATATATTTTGTTACATAAACAAGGATATTTCCATTATCTTCGTACACAATAACAAGCAATCAACAACCCATAACGTCCCACAGCTGGGCTCAGGTCTGCTCTCAAGAGGGTTAAGTACATACCCACGCTGGCTGAGTGTGGGTTGGAGACTCGCAAAACACGTTGTGTCTACGTAATCTTGCCGTTAGATGATTTTAAGCTGCTTATAGGCCTTCAACTAAGCTTCACGACTCTTATCTTATGATCAAAACCGGGACCGACTGCTTAACGTGACCTCCGAATCACGGAAAGGCTCATAACATATCATGCTACAAACAGTTACTTATCTATTTACTGACCGCGCTCTCGTGGCTTACCCCTTTTTTCAATCACCTAAGGCCCCATCTAACAAGCAATATAGTTATGATGTAATCTGATAAACTTACATGCAGGTATAACTGATTTGTTCTGGTAAAGATGTAGCACTTTAGCTTTACAAGTTACGTCCAATTTGAGATTCTTGAAGTCCATCTTCAATGTGATGATGGCTGGGTGCTGCGGTGAGACGATGCTACTGTTGCTGTTTTTCAGGAAACAGGTGGCAGTGTTGGTTTGGGCCAGGTAAGGGCTGATGGCAGCATTTATAGTCCGGTCTAGTATGAAGCCATACTAAAACAATGATTTCTATTATTAATTTTCAACAGCTGTGGGCACGATTACGAGTATATAAAAATTACACTGAAAACATCTTGGTAGTTTTAAAATAGAATAAATAAAAAATCATCATCATCATCATGATCAGCCTATCCCAGTCCACATAAGAATCTCCCATTGCACATCACTGTAATTGGTAACCACTGTAAGTAGTAAATATTTCGGACATCTTAAATACAACATCATCTAGACCCTAACAGCAGCGTTTGTATTATGGGTACTAAACAACTGATATAAATACATAAAAATACTTTATTTTTGTAAATACATACATATAATACATAGAAAATACCCAGACTCCGAAACAAATATTTGTGGATCCCGGAAATCGTACCCGAGACCTCTGGATCAGCAGCCGCATACGCTAACCACTAGACCAAGAAAGCAGAATGTAGTACATATTGTTGTATTGTTTACACTTAAACTACTACACACTCACACTCAGACACGGCTGGACCGATTTGTATGGAATTTTGTGTGCATAACGGGTATTTCTGAGAATCAGCCAACATCTATTTTTCAAACCCCTAGAAGGCGAGCGGAGCCGCGGGCATCAGCTAGTATTTTATAGATCTGCCATTATCATTTGAGCTCAATCGGCTATTATTATTACCCAATATTATTTGGGGCTGCCTTCTAGTTCAACAGGTTTTATAGAAACAACAATTTTAGCACGGAACGATTTGCATCAAACCTCCACAACGCAATAGTTGAGATAAAATATTTAAATATTTCGATATATGTTATTTATGAATACAGGATCCCACTGCTCGTTTCTGCAGCTGTAATTTTTTTTGTCTATACAAATTTGAATGTTAAAAAAGTATGAAATATATTAGCGATAAAGTGACTATAATATTTTTTGCCGCAATTACATATATTAATATGTGAAGCAAAAACTTTGTTGCGTACAAAGTTTTTAGGGACATTGCGTGGACGGAGGAGGTATGAAATGCACACTTATAGTTTATGTAGAGGAGGAGAGCAAAAAGCTATTTTATTAAATAAACATAAAAATACATTAAATCAAGAACTTAAACGGACACACACACTAGCATGTGTTATATGCACACACACGCATTGTAACGTAGCTCGACGCAACCCGTGATTAAAGAAGTTAGTCTTTGATAATAGAATCTTAATAGTGTTGCCACTTATAATTCAACTTAATTATGGTACTTTCGACCACTTGGCAACCACTAGTTAGTAGGTCTAATTACTTCGCTAATGTAACTTGCAACTAGATGTTTTTTTTACATTGTAAACTTTTTTAAAGCTTAGACTATCAGTTCATCATCATCATCATCATCATCATCATCATCATCATCATCATCATCATCAACAGCCTCTAACAGTCCACTGCTAGGTATAGGCCTCTCCTTTGAAAGGAGGTTTAGGCCTACTATACCACGCTGGCCAGACGGGTTGGTAAAGGGTTTGTTTCAAGTTTTCCTTCTCTTGGCAGTGATTTTAACTGCTTATTTTGTTCCTTTAGTCGCCTCTTACGAAACCCATGGAATGAATAGGAGTGGTGACCCTTTGTATTCTTAATCCGTCACCACACTATTAGTTAACTTTCCTAAATTGAACTGCCAAGTATTCAAGTGGCAAACGTCCTTCGTTTTCTATTTTATTGTCTATTCTTTTGTCGTTAGCTAGTGTCACTCAGTCTTGTGATCCAAACAAAAAATTAGCCAATTAAATAAAACGAGAGAGAAATCGAATAGAAATCGAAAAACGGTCGGAATTTGGCTGTTCCAAAATAAATAAAAAAATCAAATAAATAACAGTCTACTTCATGAATCGAGGAGTAGGTTGTAACTTAGAGTGAATTATACCTCTTCAGTTCGTAAGTGCCTGGGCGTCTTCGATTTCAAGTTTTGCTTATAACGATGTTATTTTCTTCTTATACTATTCCGGAAAATAATCCTCTTTATAAGGAATAATAAGGAGGATTATATCCCAGAACAGTCTCATTAACGATTTCCTGAAGGAGAAACAAAATACCTGTTTTACACAGAATCTCATCTTGTTGTCCTACTTGCCTCCTCGAGAGGCATGGTTGCCAATGGTGATAATATTTATTTTGTGTTTCTGTAGACATCACAATCAAAACATCAAAAATAACAAAGACAAATTATTAAGCATATAACTTGTTTATAAATAAACACAAGTTATATGCTAAACTTTACATTACTGTAAAGTTTCATCATAATTCGTTCAGTAGTTTTTGCTTGAAAGAGGAACAAACATACACACATACTCACAAACTTTCACGTTTATAATATTAGTAGGAAGTAGGATGTATCTATATACAGATGTATATCTATTATATATTAATGTTCATGTTATGTATATAAAACCCGTTGAAGTAGCCGACCCCAAATAATATTGGGAATAAGGCTAGATATAGGCTAGAATACCGAATGAAAATAATAAAAAGTATATGGATTTATGTAAAAATAATTACCTAGCAACGTAATCTCAAAGCCGATATGGTAGCTTATTGAGAGGGTGATGTTAATGGGCGAGGTGGTAGCACAAATGGATGTATAATGCTACCCACAACAATGCACTACCGACGGAGAACATCCCAGATACATGCATTAAGCTTACCTACAGGGTTTTAGGATTATCAATTAGCAGCTGAATTGTTGATTGGGCCGCAGTCGAATCGACCATTATTATGATATTTTTAAGCAACGCTGTATGAAATTTCATATTCCCTATCTTTACACTCAAATGTAATGTAATTCTTCACAGTGTGTATATAGGTACAAGTCAAATCAAATCAAATCAAACCACTTTTATTTCAAATAAACCAATACAACGGCACATATGAAACGTTAAGTAGTCAGTTAGTAGTCAGTCGTGAAGCTAATTGTCTGTTCCAATTCGTAGATCTTATGGAGAAGAACAGACAAGAATCTCCATGGACACTCTTTTCCAACATAGTTTACACTGTACACTCCGTAACATACAATTGTTTTAATAGAAATGATAGAAAGAAGCGCATATGTCACTTAAACTAAGTGTTTATAGTCCCACTTACAAACTGTAATAACTGAATAATTGAAATAAACATATGTGAAACATACATATTTTAGATTTATTTATTTTAATAGTGTTAGAAACCTTACAGGTACGTAGTAGAACTACGCTGATAGGAGCACGAATGGACCGTATTGACCGGGCCAGTACTACCCTCACACACAAGACCATCCTAATAAAGAAATACGAAGCATTTCGTTGGTAAGTGTGAGACCGGAGGCCCAATCATTCTGTTAACATTCTGCATCACTCTCTCGGCCTCCGGAGGCCGGAAGAATGAAACTAAAACACCACTGACCAGGCCGCCATGGTATGAGTCATCATACTGCATTGCCTACCCTCAAAATGAGAATGGTGACACCTACTCCTGGATTCTACTGATGCTTTCCATCAGGCAGAGTAAAGTCACTTTGTTAGACTTAAATATAAGAAAAACTCTAAATTAATACAGTATACAAATTAAATATATAAAGAAGATAAATTAGAAGTTTTCATAGATAATAGAAAAAAGAAAATAGAAAATAAAGAAATAATAAGTAAACATAACAATTTATTATCTATTGAACATGATTTTAAACCTACCTAACATTATGGGTGACTACGGAACCATATTCTATGCGTGGCCTGACAGGCACTTGGCCAATTTTTTTATTTGTTTGCTGGCGTGTCTGATATAGGAAAGTTAACATCACGCTTATAACAATATCAGCCGAGCATGATCATAAAGAGACGCAGACGAAGATGTCTAAGTCAGCTAGTATTTAGGTATGTTAGTGACTAACGCCCATAGGAAAAAGCCGAACTAAATACACACTAGAGTTCTGAACCCCCTGTGTTTGCTTTATTATCATTATTGGTTAAGAATTGTTAAACACTATTTATATGGAAGGCCTTAGTATCTCTTCACATTAGGTTGGGAATATGTACCAAGCCAATTCGCAAAATCTTATGTGTGAACCACCCATACATACATACTTACAAACTGTGGCGTTATATCAGTAAGACTTGTCTGCTTAGCTCGGAGTCCGGACCTTAATCCGATCGAGCACTAGTGGGACGGCTTAATCTCGATCGATAATTCGGACTAGACATTAACACTAACACTTCTTATTAATAAAAATATTTTTAGTAAAGTTTGTTTTTCTTTTTTAAATTAATTTCCACAATGTGACACCTTTTAATAAAGTTGATTTTGTTGAAGTTCCTTTTTTTTGGCAGTAGGGTAAAATTATCACGGCTGATTTTGGTATCATTGAATAGGTATTGAAACAAGCTTTAATTCCAAAATAAAAAATATTAATTTTCTTTTTAAAAAAATATAA
Organism: Phragmatobia fuliginosa; assembly: GCA_932526445.1. Lineage (NCBI taxonomy): Eukaryota > Metazoa > Arthropoda > Insecta > Lepidoptera > Erebidae > Phragmatobia > Phragmatobia fuliginosa. The sequence goes on along the minus strand of OW052057.1, from coordinate 44,960,780 downwards.
TTAATATTTTGCAAAAAAAGTTACATGCCCGATTTCATTGCACCCGAGTGTAGATAGATTGTTGTGTGTCAGATGTCCGAAATATTTTTTTGTTACTCATAGTAGAATTTCTAGTCTACGAGTTGATGTGACAAACAATACTATTGAATAATTCTTACCTCTCCATACACAGGACCAGATGGCATCATGAAGTTCACCATCTGCACATCAAGAATACCACCCCTGAAGAACCCGAAGGTCGTCAGATCTACGAACTGCCGCTCATCATCCTGGACAGATTAGAAAATAATCAATAAAACAAATACACAGTATCAATTTGTTAATATTTACAAGAGGCCCTAAATTAAACAAATCTGGAACAAAATAAAAACGCGAATGCATATGAAATAACAATTTAAACCTTGACTGATATAAAGTCTTGTGTAGGATTAACTTTAGTTGTGATGATTTGAAGAGAGTTATGAATATGTTCATTATCGTCAACAGCCACAGTCTCACTGCTGGACTAGAGGCCTGTCCTAAGAAGTTGAAGATTTACCGCCGAGTATTTTTGTTGCAGAGTAAATCGATGAGCACATGATACAAAAACATTTGCATGGGTACATTACAAATATTTGAAGAAGAACCTTTTTCGCATCCATGTATTTATTAAATCCATGCAACTATTAATTACGCCTAAGCACCAATACAAGCTTTTTAAGTGTGTATTTTTATCCGAGATCGCGTTCGGCGGTGCGATTGGTCAGGAGTTAAATTTTCCCAAATTGCAACTTCAAACATGTCAAGTTTGAGTTCTGTGAAATAAACTCACACTAGGCTTAGCAGTCTAAACATGTGCGTTCGCACTACACCCTCGATATGCGATTATAAATATTGCGCGGATAGGTAGATCAACATCTAAGTGTTCGCATGGTGCGCCAGCATAGCATATGGTCTAAATCCTTTCTGACAAGGTATTTGAAGTATGAGAGCTTAATCAGACCAGGATTATAATACAGTTAGCAAGGTAACCTACCGCTACATATTTTATGTAACCAGATTGAAAAGGAACCATACTAGAAACTAAGCTTTAGTAGCATTTTTTTACTAAAACTAAAACAAATTTCGCTGCGCTACTTTTTAATTCTTACTACGGCCACAGTTGCAGTTGCATACATATTAAACTACTACACTAGCTTCGGCTGACTAATTCAACAACGCAAAGCCTACGACTAGGACTACAATTGGCTTCCAATGTTAGCACGCAATAAGAAATAATCACGCAAGCAAAGCCGCTGTCAAACGCTAGTTATGATTTTAAATATTCAATCTAAGATTAAGTGGCCGGCCTAGGTGTCTCGGTGCTGCTCTAAAGGCCTTTTGTTGCCTTTTGTTGCCATGCAACAGACACAAACATTATATAGTTCCAACACACATACTTATATATATTTTAGGTATACTATATTTATTTGACCAACTCTACTCCTTTTGCTGTCTCGTTTATTTTTTATCTTTCTTTTTCCTAATTACACACAATTCATCATCATCATCACTGGATCACCACAGCTTGGATTGTGCATTATTTCTTTATTATATATTTTATATGTATATTTAGTCTAGCTATAAATACATACTGTTACAATTTAAAAAAAAATAGCATTTGAATTTCGAACCTGACTTTCTTTTATGATCAGTTAATGTATTTTGGCGCCAATCGGTTGTGAAATATTTTTGTGATATTAATGGAGTGAGGTGAGAAAGAGAACTGAATTGCTGTGATTGCAATAATCACGGTTCTCTTACACAAAGTAGGTATGGGCTAAATGCAATTTTTTAAACTCTTGAAGAGTTTCCTTTGGTCCAGATGTCTTAATAACAGCAATTCCTAGACCCTTTAATATTTGTAGCGGAGTGGATCACCGCACGATACCTTCACAAATCACGGTTGCATGACGGCCCATGGGGCTTTCCCACGTAAAAAAAGATTTTCAATTAGTTTGCTACCTTAGTCGGCGCTTGCGAAACCCACTTGATGAATAGGACCATTCCTATACCATATAACTGTCATCATTCACAAAATTACGCAATGGCCGTGATTCTCTTGTTAACATCACTAAATTTCAGTCATCTATAATTTGTTGTTGGATTATATACCTTAACTTCATTGACTTACAGTCCTTTATTTATTATCACACAGCATTAATTTACTCTCTGCTAGCTTTACTCGTTCCTTAATTTACTCTCTGCTAGCTTTACTCGTTCCAAGTCAAAAATTTAAGAGGCATAACTTCGCACCGCAAAAGCTTACTTAAGTCTATTTTTCAATATCACACAGTTTAAATTTACTCTGCGAGGCTTGACTTCGCTCGCGATATAGAGCAACAGGCGGGTGTGTTGCCCGCGATTATTGCTGTAAATATCTGGAAACAGCTGGTGTTACAAATGAAATAATTAAAGCACAGCAAAACCCTTTGAACACATTAAGATGAAACCGCACAGCAAAACACATACTTACAGTAATAATAATTGCAATTGGACAAGTCATTTGAAACTCTATAAAAAAAACTCCTCACTTTGAATACAAAATAGGTTTGAACACACAACACATAGTGCAGTAGAAAGCGGCAAGATAACTGCTCAAACCACTAAGTTATCGATGTGGTATTTTTCTTGTTTTAAAAATATTACTCCCGCATTAAGAAAATAGGTGCAGTAGAAAGCGGCGTGGAGACCGTTTAACGAGTCCAATGCAGTCATTTATTTTTCTAAAGCTTAAATAGCCAATGCAACCTAAAGAATTATAAACCTTTTTTTTTTTTTTTTTTTTTTTTTTTTACGTGTGGAAATCCCCGCGGACCGTCACCCCGTCGGGGGTTACGGCGGGGTGGTGTGTCGGACTCGAACCGACTAAAACCACACGGTGTGACCCTCTCTGCGCCTTTGTATTGGAAGGAGTCCAGGGAGGGGATTTCCTTCTGGACTCCAACCGGCGCCTGCCCGCACTGTTGCGGGCACCATCTCACAATTTACTCTCTAATTAGGCAACGTCCGGTCACACGCGGACGTCGCCCCCTCGCGGTTGGCCTCTACTGCGGACGGACGGGAAACCCGTCCCGCCCATCCGCGGCCACTCTCAGGGCGGCATGAGACGCAGGTATGCGCGCCTCCGCCGCCCAGGGCGCCGGCGGCGGATCGGGTCCGAGTGGATATCGTCCTCCCGGGCCTTCTCCGCCACCTCCTTCTGCAAGATTACGTCCTCGCAGAAGGTTGCGACCGCGGTGAAACAACTGTCGCTGCCGACCATCGATCTTATGACGGCCGGCAGCGAGAGATCCCCTCCGATGACTGCAGTGAGGACCCGGCGCTGCGCCGCCCAAGCGGGGCAGACCGCCAGCGTGTGCTGGGCCGTGTCCTCACTGCAGTTGCAGTGGTGGCAGGCGGGACTCGGTTCCCTCCTAGCGACCGAGTGCAGGTACTTTCCGAAGCAACCGTGCCCGGAAAGTACCTGCGTCAGCCGGAAGGAAAGGGTCCCGTGCTGCCGCCCTGCCCACTCCGCGATGACCGGCTGAAGAGCCTCCACGGCGGCAAAGCCAGCGCGTGGGGTCTCCAGCCGGAACGACCATCTCTGCATGGTGGCTCGGCGAGCGGCTTCGCGCCACTCGCGCACGTCCTCGGGCGGAGGGCGAAAGCCATTCTCCGCCCGGAAGTCAGCCACTCGCCGATAAACTTCGGCGAGCACTTCCGCCTCCAAATCCCACGGGGGTGTTCCGGCCAAGGCACACGCCGCCTCTGTGGACACCGTGCGGTATCCACGTATGGCTCTGACCGCCAGTGTCCGCTGGGGGCGCCAGAGGCGCGCCCTGTTTTGGGCGGTCAGAGCCGCCGCCCACACCGGTGCACCGTAAAGTGCCATCGACCGGACAACCCCCGTGTACAGCTGCCTAGTGGGGACACTGGCCCCGCCCAAATTGGGCAGAAGTCGCCCTAGGGCGGAGGCAGTGCCCACCAATTTAGGTCCAAGCTGTCGGAAGTGCTCGTCGAAGAGCCACCTACCGTCGAGGACCAGACCCAGGTACCTCATCTGGGCCCGGACCGGTACGAGGACCGAGTTGACCTCGATCGAGGCGCCGGCGGGCGGGCCGCGACGGGGCCCATGAAATAGCAGGGCCTCCGTCTTCTCCAGAGCCACCCGCAGACCCAACGCCTCGATGCGCCCGACCACCCGGGAGACTCCCGTGGTGGCCAGGCGCGCCGCCTCCTCAAAGTTTGCCCCCCGGGCCGTGACCAGGGTGTCGTCTGCGTAACAGATCACACCCAGCCCGGGGGGGAGACGCCCTCGTAGGGCCCAGTCGTATCCCATGTTCCACAGGAGTGGTCCTAGGACAGACCCCTGTGGAACACCGCACGACATGGCCCTGCGTCTCAAGGCGCCACCTCGGTCCTCGTACTCGACGGTACGCTCCTCTAAGTAGTCTGCCACCAGCCGCCTCAGGTACCCTGGCACTCCGTGGTACTGGAGTGCGGCCCTGATGCAGCCGAATGGCAGACTATTGAAGGCGTTGGCGATGTCCAATGACACCGCCAACAGCACTCCACCGCCTCTCACCGCCTCTTCGGTCACGGCCCTCAGGCGCAGGATCGCGTCGACCGTCGAACGCCCTTCTCGGAAACCGAATTGGGCGTCCGACAGGTCGGGCCCCACCTCGCTGAGGTGCCGGACGATGCGGACAGAGAGAACCCTCTCGAACAACTTGCCCGCCTCGTCCAGCAACACGATGGGCCTGTAGGCCGCGACCGAATCGGCAGGCCGTCCATGTTTTTGGATCAGGACCAGCTTCCCGCACTTCCAACGCTCAGGGAAGCGTCCGGACGCCAGGCTAGCGTCCAACACTCCCCTGAGGTGGTCCGACATGTAGTCGAGGGCACGGGCCATCACTCGGGCTGGAACCCCGTCCGGCCCGGGGGCGGTGTTCTTGGACCGAATCCGTAGAACAGCCGCCCCTACCTCCGATTCCCTGACAGGCGGAACATCACCCACGCTGTCCCGACGACGACCGCGACGGGCCATCGACGGGGGTGTGTGCTCCGCCTGCTGTGGGAATAGGCCCTCGACCACTTCCTGCAGGAAGCTGGGCTGGAGAGTCTCCGTAAGGGGGGGGCCCTGTGTGCGGAGCTTTTGTCGCACCGCACGGTAAGGCCGACCCCAGGGGTCACGCTCGAGACTCTCCAGCATCTCCACTCTGGACGCGTCTTTGGCGCGGCAGATGGCCAGCCTCAGAGTTTCCCGAGCTGCTCGGTACTCCTCGTGAAGCCGGTCCACCTCCTCACCGCCTCCGCGGTGACGTCGCCGACTCCGGGTGTGGGACCTCCGGGCACGTACGCAGGCCGCACGGAGGTCCGCCAACTCCTGGGACCACCAGTAGACCTCCTTCCGAGGAGGCCGACGGCCACGAACGCGGGGCATGGCCGCATCGCAGATGAGCGTTAACGCATCGGCGAAGCGACCAGCCCCCGCGTCGACCTCCTCGGTCGGGGCCTGCGGAGACAGCCAAGAGCAAACAATGGCCGCCTCCTCTAGTAGGTCCCTGTCCAGCTTGGCGACAGCCCACCGCGGAAAACGGGAGGGACGCCGCGCCGCGTGACCCCTACTGGCGTCCTGGGACCGGGAGAGCTCGAATCGGATATAAAGGTGATCCGAGAGCGTCTCAACCTCATCCAGGACACTCCAGTTCCTTACTCGTGCGGCGACTGCAGGGGTAGCGAACGAAAGGTCCACTATCGACCCCCCCTGCTGTCGCACGCACGTGTTGGTGGCGCCCCTGTTCAGCAAACAGAGGCCCACCGATGCCGCCCATTCTTCCACGGCTTCGCCCCTGGCGTCCGTCGCCGGGGAACCCCACGCAATGGACTTTGCATTGAAGTCCCCCAGCACGAGGACGTGCCCAGACCCCAATCGCCGTATCGAGGTCTCCAAGTTAAAGAATTATAAACCTGCTTCAACCTGCCTACTTTAATTCTTCAATTCATCCACATCGGCCATTTCTCATTTTCATGATTCTGCCTTCTCTTCCTTTCATTATTTTACCCAAAAAGCCTACTATTACGAATGCCTACTTTCATAAATATATACCATTGGAATTGTCTGTTTGTAACACCAAATCATCATAAACCAGCTTTTGACTAAATGCATATGAAAGTACATAAGTACGATACCAATATATATTTTATTTCATCTATTTTGTCTGCCTGTATGTTTATTCCGGTTAATGTCTGTAACAGCTGAAACTTTCCTTAGACGGGATTTTCATTATAATGTCAGTGGAGAAACTTAGGTTACTATTATATTAGAAAAAAAAATAGGGCTGCAACTCAGATCAAATAACAAAGGTAGATATATGATACCGCACTTAAATTATAACAGTTAAACCACTTTTTTGTGTTTATTTAGTTTTATAAGTTTTTTAATGTCCCTGGCAATTGTGTAGACATAGGTGAATTTTTAGACCATTTAATTACACAGGACTGTATGTTTTAGGCAAACTTACCTAACCTCATACAATACTGATGAAAAGGAGCTTAGTGCTTGTAATTTATTTGAAGTAACTGTTTTTGTTGTTTCAGTGATTAACACTCTGCATGTCTATTTTAATTAATTGATCTGAGGGTTACAATAAAATAAGATGATGATAATTTGGTTGTTGGTTGTTGCTCGTTGGTCTAGTGGATAGAGTAAATGACTACTAATCAAGAGGTCCCGGGTTCAAATCCCAGGTAAGGCCAAAAATGTTTTTGGGTTTTTCTTAGAAAATTCCTAATAAGTTTGGCAGTGATTCACGCCCATGCCTCAGAGAGCATGTGAAGCTGTCGGTCCCGGTTGTCATGAACATATATGGCAATGGTTATGGGAAAGTCAGTGCCTTCAAATTAATGACAAGTAGTTCAACCTTCGAATTTCATTCTCCCTTGGGTTGCGGAGATCCAATGCCAGTCGCTCAGTGGAAAAACTGGTATTCAGATAAAACCGGTTGAACTAGTAGCCGACCCCATATAATATTAGGAATAAGGCTAAGAAGATGATGATCTGAGAGTTAAAAGATGATAAAATAGGACATAGATGAAGTTACATTCTTCTTCTTCTTCCCTTCAAATAAGAAAAATACACATCTCATTCAAGTGGGTTCTGAGGTAAAATAGAAAGAAAAATCAATTGAAATAAAAACCTTCTTTGTTTTAGGAAGTTTTATTTTTGTAGGTAGTTTGCATAACAATATCCAAATATTGACAGATTATTTTTTGTGATAATACATACTCCTGATAAAATGAGCACAGAGCAACACATAATAATACCCTATCTTAATACTTAACACAGACCTTAACCATCTCCTGAGAGGTGACTCTAGCTCAGCAGGTGGACATTATGGGTTGTTGATGATCTTAAAACTACAAAGGACAACAGTTATGTCATCATATCATAGTTAATTAATCAATGTATAGACAGTTCAACTCATTTGCGCGCGCGGCGCTATGTGTGCGTGCGCTGGTAATTATACAGCAGCTAAAGTGGCCGTTGTCGTCTGAGCAACATGTGTTATTATCACTTTTTTTTGCACAGGTACAGTCGCTAAGGAAAATTACTAGTTCTTTACGGAAAAAATGTTTAAGGAGTCAGGTAAGTTTTATTAATATTTAATGTGTTAATTTCTTATGATTTCTAATTATCATTCATTATGATTAAATAATGTAGGTATCGTTAAAAAGATAATATTTTAACGTTAACATATTATTTTTGTTTTAGACTCATGAAACCATTGCCAAAGTATATGACTTTCTGAAAAAGGATAAGACAGATATAATGCAACTAGTAAGTGATCCAGTTTACAGTGCATGTCTAATATTAATATCGAAATTGAGTGAACATTTAAACAGTGTGCGAAAGAGAACAGCAATGGCAGTGGGGGTATCAGAGAGAACAAAAACTAATATATTGGCTGAAGGATAAGAGAATGACTCTAAATTTAAATCTCTGTATAAAATCCGCAAAAAACGTGCAAAGAAGTTGGAATTAGACAACTTTAATGTTGACGTTATACATTCAACTATTCAAAATTATTGTTTAGAACATCTGATTATTCATCATTTGATTCTTCTAGTCGCTACTAGATACATGTTTATTGAACTATTAATCTGTATCGCTATACAGATTAATTCAATAAACATGTATTTAACAAATTAAGTTGTTTTAATTTAATTCGAATAATTATTATCTAACAGTGCAGCAGGTTACAATAACCTTAAAAACTAAATAATCTAAATGAATTGACAATAGTTACTGTTTATCATTAAGTTGAACTAATTTTATTTATGAAATAACTGTATTTGTATTTTATACTTCACTGTACCTCTTGTCACCGACACAGTCACTGTATATATACAGGGTTTACTCACACATAGCGCCGTGCGCACTGATGAGTTGAACTATCTATACCATACATTTGAATTTGAACTGCATCTATACTTATTTATCATAATGAATTCAAAAATATCTATTTGCCTGTCACACTTTCAATACTAAACCACTATGCCACTCTTTATTGTGACACATATAATACAATCTATACAAACTTTGTCGTAAGAAACAAACAATACAATAAAAAAAAGATTTAATTCAGTCATAAAACATGATACAAGATGTTGAAACATCTTATACCTGTGTATACAGAGAATTCATTTGCTTTATCTCTTGTCTGTGTGATTTAATTGATTTATCTTTCAATACATTATCCTTACATTTAGAGAATGTGACCCTATGTTTTATATGATACTATTCAGATCATGTTTTTATATAGGATTATGGAGCTAGTTAAGTTAAAATTCATCATATGTTATCTGATTATATTGTTACAAATTAAATATTTTCAGGCCTGCTGTGCATTTTAATTCAAGAAACCTGTTAGGAAGAAGCTAACGTAACACGTATTATATTGTACGTTAAACAATGTAAAGCTTCATTCCATTCTAATCTGCCGATTAAATAAGAAAGATCCAGAAGTGCAAAACTATACGACAATGCTATATTACCTATCCAGCAACGTTTATAAAACTTAGTACAGGTAACGAATCAAATCTTACCGTAAGATGCAACTTGTGTATCCTGGCGTACACTGTCACTGAGATCAGCAAGACGCATAATAATGCTTTTTTTAACGCACAAATCATGTTTCATGACTGTTATAGTCAAAATAAATAAACCAAATTGTTAACTTTCAATGTTTCACATCACAATTTCTCAACAAAACAATCCTCTCAATCCGTGACGGAGATGAGCATAGACTAAAAAATAATACCGAACTGTTGCGAGTACAGACATAGACAATGTTTTCGTGACATGACTGGACTAATACACTAAAGTAGTACAGTACACATACTATTACGTTTTTGGCATCTCGGTTGCTTTCATAACGTAAAAAAACTGTGTCCCAAAGTGCAAAACTCAGTGTCCTGAATTGATTTTCAAGGGTGCTGGGCGCGTCTCATTTTACTATCTGTTTACGTAAAGTTAAGTTAGGGCATTTTAAGTGCCGCCTGACGCAGGTACTTTCTGGGCACGGTTGCTTCTGAAAGTATCTGCACTCGGTCGCTAGGAGGGAACCGAGTCCTGCCTGCCACCACTGCGACTGCAGTGAGGACACGGCCCTGCACACGCTGGCGGTCTGCCCCGAATGGGCGACGCTGCGCCGGGCACTCACTGCAGTCATCGGAGGGGATCTTTCGCTGCCGGCCGTCATAAGATCGATGGCCGGCAGCGACAGTTGTTTTACCGTGGTCGCAACCTTCTGCGAGGACGTAATCTTGCAGAAGGAGGTGGCGGAGAAGGCCCGGGAGTACGACATCCACTCGGACGGTTCCCCGTCCGTCCGCAGTAGTGGCCAACCGCAAAGGCGCGGCGTTCGCGTGTGACCGGACGTTGCCCAATTAGAGAGGCGAAACTTGAGGTGGTGCCCGCAACAGTGCGGGCAGACGCTGGGAGGAATCCAGAAGGAAATCCCCTCCCTGGACTCCTTCCAATATACAGGCGCAGAGTGGGTCACACCGTATGGTTTTAGTCGGTTCGAATCCGACACACCACCCCGCCGTGACGGTCCGCGGGGATTTCAACACGTTCAAAAAAAAGGGGGGAGCTAACTAGGGAAAGAAAATATATAGAAAAAAATACACGTTTCACATCATCACTCACACACACTCGTACATCACCAGACTATAATTTACCATTTTTCAGGCCAGTAGGTACTGTTTTTCGATTGAATGTACGTAGGTTATTAATAGGAATGGTAGGAAAATTACTTTGAATTTGTTTACCTATAGTTTTTGTACATTGATCAAAATATATTTAATAAATAATTGTTATCGTGTATAATATGGGGTCAAGTAAATATAAGATTATTTTTGTCTATTCGAACTTTAAATATACTTTGCAAATAAATTAGTATACTATATTATTATTATAGTACACCGAAATACGAAATAAAGCCTTTATACATTACTTTTATGCCTTTAAATTTATAGTACCTACCTTAAGAAGAAGCTCTAATTCTTATCTATTTCCATAAAACTATTTAAATTACTACACTCACACATCCATATAGTCTCTGATAGTGCTTAAATCCCTCAATAAAACCCATCTCACTTCGAAACTCATAATGGATTGTCACAACGCGTTAGAATTCAGTGACAATGCAATGGATAAAAGGACACAGCGGATCGCTAGGTAACGATGCGGCCGATGAGCTGGCTAGGAGGGGTTCGGGCGCAACGGTTTTCGGACCCGAACCCGTCGTGCCCATCCCATTCGGCCAGCTCGGTGGTTGGCTGCAAGAATTTACCCGCACACAAGTACTACACCACTGGCTATCTGTCCCAGGCTGCAGACAATCAAAGGAAGCCATGCCACTTCCTAATGATAAACTAACTAAACGCTTATTGCGTTTGGACAGGGACAGTCTGCGGCTGGTGGCAGGAACTATCACCGGACACTGCTCACTAAACAAACACTTCCACACCATAAGCATAACTGACAGTTCCCTATGCAGAGTATGCTTAGGGGCAGAGGAAACGGTGTCGCATGTACTCATTGAGCGCACAGGTGTCACCGAAACACGGAAAAACACACTTGGATCTCCTAAATCTGTTGCAGAATGTCTGGATAGACTCGGAGACCTTATCCGCTTCTGGAGGGAGGTGGGCTGGCTGGAGTGATGGCCGCCCTCACGTACAATGGTCCACTTAAAGGACTAAGTGCGGAAACTACCCACATAATATAGAACATAGAAGTACCAAAGGAACTACAGTATTAAATGAACTAAAGGAAATATACTACTGAACGATTCCGTGCTCCGAATTAACAACTGAACTAATGTATAAAAAGAACTAAAGGAACTATAGTACTGAACTAGTTCTTTTGGGCAAAACTGAGCTAGAACGGATCGCTCCCTATAGTGAACGACCAAACACAAGTCTAGTCACCGTAGCGTGGGACTAGCAATGTCAAAGCGTGGGACTAATGTTAAAGCGTGGGACTTTTTTCGTGAGAGTCGGTGAGAGGATAATTTCCACACTACAGTCACTTACTCTGTGCAGTCTGTGCTGTCAACACAGTCAACAGTGTCTACAAGTACAGTGTATCGTTTGCTTTGATTGCTCTACAGTTGTCTATTAGGAACTTGTGGGCAATGATTTGTCAAATGTCTGTGTTACATTCATAATTTAAAACTGAAGAATAATATATTAATAGTGCTAGTGTGTGTAAATTATTGACTAAATTCATTAAAATTAATTAGAAATCTGTAAAAATAAAATCCATGTTGTTGTTTAAGTTAGCCGGTATTCTACTGTAATAAAAAACATTTAAACGCGTTTTTAATACAATTTATTGTAGTTGTGAAATCAATAATTTTTATGAGCAAATTATTCAAGATGAAGCTATTTAGGCAGTGTATCTTTTCTCCGCGGCTGTATAAAGTGTATCGTGAAGGACCTCTGGAGGTAAGTCTCACTATATATTTTTTGTAAAGCAAGTAATAAAATTAACATTACAGAATTTTAATTAGAAACGGCCAAGACAAATAATTATCACATTTGAATGTAACTTTTTTCCCTACTATTTGTTTCTGTAATAACCTTCAGCGTAAAGACATGGTTGAGATGTGTGCAGCAAAAAGTTTAAATCTAGATGTGGGACTGTTCTGATTGCATCATCAGCAACCTATAATGTCCCACTGCTGGGCTCAAGTCTCCTCTCAGGAGATTGTAAGGCCATATGTTCTCATGTTGGTCACACACAATAGTTTTTCTCGTAAAATTGCTCTCTTATAGACCCTCTTTGTTCAGATTTGGCCTTGTTACATTCAGTTCTTGCAAACATACTTTCAAGGTAGTACAGATTTGCTGATTTTATTAAGATAGACCAACTCTACAAGGGTGGTACTGCCCACATGTATAAGACCAACCTGTGATGGCATTTGTGCTATCGTAACTATTTCTTTGATTAATGTGAGACTGAAGTAGCATCTAATTAAGGGCCAAGGTGTGGTGCTGACAGATGTAAAAAACATTTATTTATCCTATAAGATTTAATATCAGGCAATGTATCATGTAGAAATTCTAATTGGAAAAGTCCTCAAAAATTGTCTATTACCTTTTTATGAACATACCAAAGTGACTATGCCTGATGGAAAAATAATTAGAATTCAAGAGTGGTGGTCACCATCCTGAGTGCACACAATGCAGCAGCAGAGATTATCCAGAACAAACAGATGGACAAATATTTTAAATAAATTAACTAATTATTATATAGCAAATCTAGTTTTCTATATTTGTGCGTGCGTAGGTGTAGGTAGGTGAACACCTACATGTTCCATCTCTCCTACCTCTATCCAGCACCTTCTGGAAACTTCTTAACTGTCATCCATTCAGCTTCTATTTAGCCTTCCAACCTTTCTTATGACTACTCTGGCTTTCCATTTTATGACTATTAGCATCCATCTCTTGTCTCATATGACGCTGGTGTAATAAATAAAGTTGAAGTTGTCTTTCGTAATTGAAAATCAAGTTTCCATCCACGTCTGTGACAATAGTCTGGGTAATGATTAACCTATGTCTTTCAGCAAGAACCAAGGAATTCACTAAAATTCATGAAGTGTTTTAACTGTGAAAGCGTAAAAGACAGACATAGATACTTTCTAATTTACGATTATGGATGATTCAAGATGATGCAATGATGAAAATTAATTTGGCCACTCTTAAGTTAATTCAGGTTCCTCCAAACATATATATATATATATAAATCAAAAGATCTGCAACAAATGCATTTAAATAATGACATAATGTAAAGGGCAATAGGCTACAGGTTTAGTTAATAATATATTTTGTTACAGGCCTTATACCGACCACAGGGTGCGGAAAAATGGGGTGATAAAGTTATAACAGCGGTAAGATTCTTGAATAATCAAATACCTATAAATATTGAAAACCTCATTAGTTTAGCACTTTACATATGCTGAGCAACCCTTGTTGGGTTATTCTTACAATAAATTCTGATCTTCAGGTACTACTAGTTAAACTGGTTTTAATACCACTTCCTTGTGTTGTAGTGGTGGCCAATATTTGATTCGATCTTAGGTTCGATTCCTGGATTGCACCAAATGTTTGTGTGATCAGCAAATATATGTTTCAGAGTGTAGGTATTTTCTATGTATAAATTTTTATAGTCACTGATTGCCATCTATGGATTCTATGTGAACAGACATTTTTAAGAGTATTATTAGTAACAGTAACTAGTTATTTATAGATTAGATTTATAGATAATTAGTAACTTATAGATGCTCTTACAAAGAATATACTGTTTCATTTAATTCATAGTCTTTGTGTGATTCAAATTTCCATATCAGCCCCCTTATCCAAGTTGCAAAAATTTTCTATTCTATTCTCCTTTATTGGCTAATGTCACTCAGTCACATGATCAAAACTAAATATTATCCAATGAAACAAGAGAACAGATAAATAAAATGTAAAACGAAAAACGTTTGCAACTTAGCTAGGGGGGTTGTATTTAGCATAATAATAGCTGAATTCCGTCAGTATATAACGTATATACTATTTCAGGCTAACACCATACTAAACATAGGTCTGTATACATCACCGTTCATCTGTATGTACATTTACAAAAGAGGTTTCTTCAACATCGATGAAGTGACAACTATTGGCTGTGTCTTCAGCAGTATTGGATGCATATTGGCTTTCTCCTTCATGCTCAGAGCTTATGGGCGTTCTACGAATCCTAAATATTTGACCTTTTTGCAAGCCCTGACGAGCCCGATGAATGATAAGAATGTGTATTTGAGTGGCATTAGACAGTATGATTTTGAATTCAACTCATGGCCTGCTACATTTAGCGTGACATCCCGTAGAAGGTAAGCTTCTATAATCTATATGAAGGCTTATACTTAGGATCTTTCCAGAACGGCGAATAAAAATATAAATCTTATTCAGGTCCCAATGGTTTGAACAAAATTCATTCAGCGTGTCACCTAATTCGCAATTACCTGGGTACCAGCGAGCCATCATTCAAATGTTGGCCTACGTAGCGACTCACACCTTTGGTTTGAGGCTCATCTACCCCGGTTCGCTGGCGATACTCCAGAGCATGCTGTGTAAGTAAACACCAAATATCAATGTGACTTGTCCTTCCCTCAAAATACACAGTAAATACATTTTTTTTCATTCCTGTTCACTTTAATCATTTTCTCCAAGTGAAGATTTGAACCCACCACACACACACACACACACACACACCACATAAAAGCATGATATTCTGATTTAAACCACACGCCATCCGTGCAGTCAAGTATCTGTATGTTAAATTTTAATATTTAATTAATTGTCGACGATGTCTTAAGGTTACTTTTTTATGTCCAGGGGGTGCATTATTCCAAGGTAGATCTCATCTAGTGGAAGATTTTGACGGTAAGCGTGCGAAGTTGTTAACCAGTGATGGCAACCATATCGATACCATGTTCGTAGACAAGAGGAAGGAGACACCGAAGGGCAAAATTCTGGTCATATGCTGTGAGGGAAATTCTGGCTTCTACGAATTTGGTATCATGACCACCCCTGTGAAGGCTGGCTACTCAGCACTTGGGTGGAACCATCCAGGATTTGCGGAGAGTACGGTGAGTACTTACAAATCTTAGCTTTTAGAGCTTAAGGGCTAAACATGTAGATGAGTAACCTGATCGCAAGTGATTACCATTGTCCTAAGGGATTTTATTTCTAGACTACTAGTACTTGAGCCATTGTGTTTTTGGTCAGTTCGACTCCGACAATCACCCACAGGCACAGACCCTAATACATGTGGGCGAGAAGGAGAGGATGAGAGGAGGATTTCTTGAGTGCCGACCACTCAGGAAAGTTTCCACTTAAAAGCTTAGCACTGATATTCTGTGACGGCCTCGTATCATTATGCTCGAGTTGGACCGTTGGTGCCGAAATATGACTTTCTCACTATATTATATTATGCTGAATGTGATTTTACACAGGAAATGTTAATTTTAATATACAAAAGTGTTAAATAACTGCTAGCGGCTGCTTCCTTACATATATTCAATTTAATTGCTTCACACACAATGTTACGCTAATGTAATCATTTCTTGTTTCGACGACTAGAAAGTTCTATCATCTTAAATAGTCTCATATCCATTTAATATATTTTATAACTAGCATACGCCCGCGGCTTCGCCCGCGTGTATGTCGGTCGTAAAAAGTAGCCTATGTCCTTTTCCAAGTTCAGTTCTATCTTCATACCAAATTTCACCAAAATCTGTTCAGTGGTTTAGGCGTAATAGCGTAACAGATAGAGTTACTTTCGCATTTATAATATTAGTAGGGATTGGAACAAGAGTTTCGTAATTTTTTATCTTACACGAAATTTTACAATCAGTCACGAGTGAACGGCGACTACTTAATCAGAAGTAGCAATATCAATGTTGTGACGATGATAATACACCTTAACACAGATATTCTAGACTAACTAGTTGTACTGGAAGATGTTATAAAAAAGTCTAATAATGAAATCGACTCCAAACTTATTTATATTTCATAAATATTTTAATAATTTATTTTTAATCCTATATGAATCTGTAAAAGTTCGCTTCTAATGAAATGGAGCAAATATGATTATTGATTAGATATGGACCGAGATTTATTGATTTTTCCATAAGTATACTATACTTAGAAACGCCCCCGAGAGGCGCCCACATAGGTATATATTCAATTTTCATATTGAATAGCTTCGTTATCTGTAATTCAATATTTGCTTACCACCTACTGAGGTAAATATTTATTCGAATGAAAGTTTATAATAAATATTCTTTACATCTCTCATGTTCGGTAAGTAGGTTCTTATTACCTCCCAAATGGGGCTTGTAGGTGACTTAATACCGCTCTAGAGTAATAATGTAGCTAGAAAAGCCCTAGGGCGGTAAGTAATTAAAAAAAAACCACTTCTTTCTTTCAAAAAGTTCGCGTACATCGTCTAAGCGTACATCTAACCATCATACTGGCAAAAACATCATGCATTCAGCCTAAAGACCAAATAGGTCGCTTTGCTATTCAGCCTTGTCTTCGTGTGTCTTTATTATTCATCAATTTTAAATATCGAACGGCGAAGCTCAATTTCATTCTTGAAAAACAATTTAAAAATTTCTTTACTTGTTTCTTTTTAATGAAAAGAGGCGGGAATAGTAAACTTTTAATTTAAATATTGTTTGTTTTTTATAATTCCGTGCTAATAAATTAGGAAAAAACTGCACTCCCGATTCAATGAAAATAGAAGCTGAAGATAAAATGTTTTATTCTTATAATGCCGGTTTTTTTCTACTTCCTCACAATCGAGATGTAAAGCAGAATAGTTAGCTCGGGTGTAAGCACCAATTGCACCCTCGAACTATAGGCGCCCTCGCTGCGCTCGTGCGCAAAAATATCTCGGGCTGCAATTGATGCCTTACAGGCCAGCCCTCGGCTACTAATCTACTATTATGTACGTTATTTACCTATGATAACTTGTTAAATATTAGGAATGTTTTTTTAGATTATGGTTTATCTATTTGTCATTTTCGTTTATACCGATCTGCTTCGACACGTTACGGTTCTGTCAAGAGGTATTTACCTGGACTTTCGAACTCCAAAAACAAAAAAAAAGTTCACTGTTTTGCTCAAACTTTGTTTGAAGCAAACAGTACATAATGTCCTTACAGCCTAATCATCTTGAAAGCAGACCAAAAATTTTTTTCCTGTTTCAAAAGACTTTATAACAATCTGGCTTTCTATTATTGCTAGCTGCCGGACAGGTGGATCATTTCAATAACTATATTGAGCCTTCGTTATTGCAAAGTGTTGTCTCGTCATCGTAAATGTAAATTTTTGTCAAACGATTTTTAGAAACTGTTGATTCAAAGTCAAAATATATTTGAAACTGTGTGCTATGTAAACGTTAAAGTCATAGAGTATAGTCCTAACCATGCAGAATCATGTCACTAGGCCAAATGGGTCGCCATGCTGCGTTTTCTATATTCACCATGAGTATCTTGATTCTTGGATTCTACAGGATTATGTACAATTATGGATTAAGTTTGGGCATAGTAAAAATTTTAAATAATATAAACAATATAAATGATAAAAGACGATAAAAATATAACAGCATAATTTAGTGACGTAACTATACAACTTCTTAAATGTCAAGTTTAAGTATCAATTCTCGTGTCACGTTGAACTCCAGAACCATCAAATCATTTTCCACGTTTTTTAAAATGTGCGCGCTAATGTACCTAAGATAGTTGAGTTAACTTGTCAATAATGTAACGTTTTAAAAAGGCCTACCTAACTAAAATGTATTTGATTTTAATTTTTTATTTCACCAAGTTTGCGTGTGTCTATTATTTGATCATTCTATTATTCGAATCAAGTAACTTCCAACAGTAGGCTGCGACAGGTTGATGATGACGGCGACGACGATTTTGGCCTACTATACCACGCTGGCAGGACGGGTTGGTAAAGGGTTTGTTTCAAGTTTTCCTTCTCTTGGCAGTGGTGTTAGCTGCTTATTTGATTCCTTTAGTCGCCTCTTATGACACCCATTGAATGAATAGGGGTGGTGACACATTGTATTCTTAATCCGTCACCACACGGTTTATTTGCCTCTAATTATATGTAGTATATATAAAATAACTACTGATTTTGTGATGCGGCCCTCCACTGCAGTCTGATTCAAAACTAAGCAGAACCTGTGGTGAGGTACCCTGAGTTGTTTATGAACATTAATCTTGGTTGGGTCACGAACCTGTAGCTAAGCACGCAGGAAAATTAGCCACTGCGCGAAGAGGTTTGAAATGAAGAGTAATGTATGTATTGCAAGTGCGGAGTAAAAGGGGATTGCTATGCATTTAACACTGCCCTCCGCCTCTAGGTCGATAGAGCTACGAATTTGCGAGGGTTTTTCCTTGCCCGGGTACCCGGGCTACAGCTAATTGAATAGTTAATTAGTCCTGATATTTAAGGGTGAGTAGGTTTTAATCCGTCTGTTTGTACGTTTAAACGTCAGAGCGGAGGCTGCACTCGAGGTAATTGGCAACACCCACTGGCCCAGACAGATTAATAAAGCCACTTCATTTTGAGATCCGCCCTCTGTTTTGATGAACATAATATATTTTAGCAAAGAAACTACGACGTATTAAATATTGTTTCAACACAGTTTCGTGTGAGACTGATGTAACAGATTGACACGGCCTTCATTTTATTTATTTATTTATTAAAACTTCCTGCAAAACATAAATGAAGATGGCAAGAAGACGTGTGCCGCGCACCTCTATACCTACATACTAGCATACATACATACATTGTATACTATCTAAACCACAACTTCAATATTTCTCTTTAATTAACGTTCAGCTCCTATTGGTCGTAACATGATGTTGAACCTATAGCCTTCTTCCATGCTATCTAACACTAATAGATTAGTTTAAATTAGTTAAGGCATTCATGCGTGATCGGTCATGGCATACAGGGATTAATTTTTATGTACGTATTATAGCACACAATGGTGGCCAAATTCTTCAGGAGTTCTATGAGACTTCCTTCCTCGGATATACCCGAATCCCTCGCAATAATATGTGACGAAACTTCGAATACAGTTTTAGTCAGACATCATATTGCATCGTAAGCCCGCTATGGTGAAGTTGAATACTTTTAAACATTATTTTGTTTGAGCATTTAGGAATAGTAGAATGTTAAAGGATTTTTTTATAGTTAAGCTTAATCATTATCAAAGGAACTACTCTGCCTGATGGAAAGTATGATTAGAATCCAGGAGTAGGGGCCACCATCCTCTTTGTGCGTGCATGCAATGCAGCATTGTGACCCACACACCATGGAGGCTTAGTAAGATGTTTCTGCATCATTCTCCCGGTCTCCGGAGGCCGGAATAATAATGCAGAATTATTGCAGAAAGGCGATAGCACGAATGCTGTTATTTTAGGTTGGCCTTCTGTGTGAGGGTAGTACTGCCCCGGTCGAGATGGCCCATTCGGTTACTCTTAAATTGGTATTTGATTGATAGACTAAGTAGGTACATATTCTGTAAATAATCTAATATTAATATTAGGGATTAAAGTATGACTCTGCAAGTTTTGCTAGAATTGTTCAGATTTCGGCACAGTAGAAATCTGCCGTTATTGCTTGACCAGATCGGAGAAAATTATAGTGAGTTTTACACCATGCTGAGACCACCAAACAGTTACCATTACCTTTTTAGGGTTCCGTAGCCAAATGGCAAAAAACGGAACCCTTATTTCTATAAGGGTTCCGTTTTTTGCCATTTGGCCGTCAAGTCTGTCTGTCTGTCTGTCTGTCCGTCCGTCCGTATGTCACAGCGAATTATTTCCGAAACTATAAAAGCTATACTGTTGAAATTTGGTCAGTCGATGAATTCTGTGAACCGCATTATGACTTTTACATAAAAATAGAAAAAAAACAATACATTTTGGGGGTCCCCATACTTGGAACTGAAACACAAATTTTTTTTTTTCATCAAACCTATCCGTGTGGGGTATCAATGGATAGGTGTTCAAAAATGATATTGAGGTTTCTAATATCATTTTTTTGTAAACCGAATATTTTGCGCGAGAGACACTTCCAAAGTGGAAAAATGTGTGTCCTCCCCCTCTCTAACTTCTAAAGTAAGAGAGTGATAAAACTAAAAAAAATATATGTTGTACATTACCATGCAAACTAACAACGAAAATTGGTTTGAACGAGATCTAGTTAGTAGTTTTTTTTTAATACGTCATAAATCGTAACACGCAATTTACCTTTCATCCAATCAATACACTAGTATAAAAACATCGATGAAAGTTACAACGAACCACAAGAACTTTTAATGATGTTACTTGCTGATACGGAACCCTTCATGGGCGAGTCCGACTCGCACTTGTCCGCTTTATATTGGTAATGCAATGGTTAACCGCAAGTCAAACGCCGCAACTTTAGGACACTGTTGCGGCGTTTGACTTGCGGTTAACCATTGCATTTTTCATTAACGGTTATCGTAAAAAATCCACTTTTTATTACATGTCAGAATTCGATTCACTATTCCTTCATTTCTGTATCAGCACAAGCTTCAGCACGCGTTTCTTTCTGCAGATCAGCCACATCATGAAGCACCTTTTTTTGATTTGACGCAAATGAGTCAATATTGTTGGTAAAGTAACGTTAAACTATGCCGCTAATTCCTGGGTAGTTAAGCTCGGAGCGGCTTTCACCATCTCTTTATATTCATTGTTATTCGCATGTGTTTGCGGCCTTCCACGTGGTTCCTTCTTCAAATCAAAATTTCTATCACGAAATCGTTTAAACCAATATCACACGGTGCTTTCATTAGCAGTCTCCTCTCCAAACGCAACATTGATATTGCGTTCTGTTTCTGCAGCGTTAGTTGCACGTCGGAACTCGTATTCAAATATCACTCGAATTTTCGAATTTTTCTTTCATGTCTAAGCTGAATAAAAAAAAACAACAGAAAGTTAATAATCGAATGTTGCACATTTTTAAAAAAGAATTTCGTAGGTACGATTTGAAAAAGGTTTACACAAAAATCTTAAACCATGAAGGTTCTATGTCAATTCGAAGTACCTATTACAATAAAACGGTAATTTCATACTTTAACCCCTATTATGAGAAAGAGAGAGATAATTTCTTGTATAATTTTGTACACACTTAAAGACATTAACTAAATAAATAAAAAGACAGTAACAATTAACTAGCTGACCCACGCAAGTTCGTCTTCGTCTCTATTGAAACATGCTCGGTTCCTATAAGTCCAAGCGTGATGTGATCTTAGACACGACAGCAAAACACAAAAAAATTACAATCGGTTAGATATTTTCGGAGCTCATTACGATAACCTGAGCAACGTGACACTAGAATTACACACTTATCATAGACTATAGTGGTTTCAAAGATGCCATTGTTTTCAATCAGTTGCTTGAAATAAAATTAGATATTTTCATAAAACCTGTACTGAATATAAAAGTGAGAGGCAACTTAACATTTCAAATGATTTAGGGCCACCGCAGACTAGCTACTTTTAGCATCGGCGATCGGCAACTAGTCGCTTTTTAGAAGCTAAATACGGCGACCGAACGCTCCACACCGCACACTTAAAAACGCCAAATGCGGCGATCGAGTCGCTTTTTAGAAGCGCGACACAGCATCTGAACGCTACTCTCCGCACTATTTCGGATGCCGGTAGCAGCGACTTGGCATCTGAGCAGTCGCTAAAACGCGCGTTTCCGATACCGCGATCGAACGCAGGAAGTCGCTAAAACGCGATGCAGCATCGATGCAGTCGCCAAATCGCCGATCGCCGATGCTAAAAGTAGCTAGTCTGCGGTGGCCCTTAATCGTTTGATATTTAAATAAGCAATTCATGCACACGTGTTGTTATTACCACACTTCGAAACCTACCCTACCTATTTAGCGAAGATAACTAATTTCCATATGGTTTGTATTTCATGATTTTATATATTACTATCTGTCCCTCGTGATTTAATCCGCATATTTTCGGGATAAGTAGCCTGAAAGCTTTTAATTACTATCTGAATTATTTCTATTCGATGTTGATTTATCACAAATCTCATGAATCTTATCTTCAATCATTAAAAGTCCTTCATTGTATATACTGTCATTAAATTGTAATGGCATATCCTGTCTGTTATTACGATTTCTATCTATACTAATATTATAAAGAAGTAAAGTTTTTGTGTTTGTTAAATTGTAAGGGGTAATCTCGGGATCTACTGAACCGATTTTAGAAACTCTTTCACCAATAGAAAGCCACATTATTGCTGAGTGTCATAGGTTATATGAAAAACCGAAAAATAAAAAAGCTTTTACGTGGTAGTCCTTTTTGCAAAGTGAATCGGAGAAAAAACGGTCGAATGAAAGCGTTTCTTACGAACGCATCCTTAACTATGAAAGATATATTTTTGAGTTCTAGAGAAAAGATGTGGAGCTTAAAAATGCCTACAAAATATATGCCCAACGAAGTGGGCACGGGTCAGCTAGTTTAATATATCTTTACACAAGTCATTACGAAATTTACTCCATAACTCAAAGGGGTCAGATGGCTGACAAAATATGAGGATGGTAAATAATTCTCATAACTTTATGGCTGGCTCTAATATCTAACTTAAACTACTCCTACTCATAAGATAATTATAGTAATTGAAAACGAATTATGTAATCAATTTTGTTTTTCAATGAAATACTTGCGATGAATAACATATTTATTTGGATACTTAATCAAATCAAACCATTTTTATTTCAAATACACCAATACAGCGGCACTTTTGAAACGTCTAGTTGTCAGTCGTGATGCTAAGTGTCTGTTCCAATTCGTAGATCCTATTGAGAAGAACAGACAAGAAAGTTCATGGACTCCATTAAGGATTATTATCTTATTTATAAAAACATTCTCGAAAATGATGCACTATTATAGAATAAATTTTGGTTTGCACAAAAAGAGTTATTGTGAGCCAACCTTGGATATAGACATATGTTCTCGCATGTTTTTTTGCGACACTTTAAATAAATTAACCGCGTTTAACGCAGCGCACGCAGAGGCAGCCTCTCAAGAGGAAAAAATATCCCCCAATTATGAAACATTCTTTATTGATACTCTGCTCTTATTGGTGTTAGGGTGATGATATATACCCTATAGCACTCCTGGATTAATGGGCTATCTAACCCTGAAAGAATTTTTGAAATCAGACCAGTAGTTCTTGAGAAACAAGCAACCTATTTAGCTTCAGCTTATTAAAATAGATAGATCGGTGGAAATAGGAATTGTTTGTGGTTAGAAAGCTCAAGCTGAATCTAGCAACTTCGTGTCCATCCCCTATTGTGTTGGTCATAGTGTGATGTTATACACCGTGAATAACACTACCGTAATAAAATTATAGTGAGCCAACCTTAAAAGATACTTACATCCACAGATCATAGAATCTTCACCCTCTTTACTGCTCTCATTAAGCCTACCAAAGTGACTCTACTCTGCCTAATGAAAAGCATGAGTAGAATCCAGGAGTAGGGGTCACCACCCGCACTGTGAATATAACCAATGCAGCATAGTGACCCATACTATGGCGGCCTGGTCGGATGTTTCTGCGTCATTCCTGGTCTTTGGAAGCCGGGAGAATGATGCAGAATGATTTGGCCTCCGGTCTCACACTCAGCAATGAAATACGACAGCAAGAGTGCTGTTATTATTAGAATAGTCTTCTGTGTGAGGGTAGTACTGCCCCGGTCGAGCCAGCCCATTCATGCTGAATTCAGCGTGGCTCTGCTACTTAGGTTTTGCTTCTCAACCATCCTAATTATATTAGAGTTGGATAAAATGAGACATCCAGATACGTTTTCGTCTAAGACAGAAATAAGAGTAGGTTACTACATACATATAAAATCACGTCTATATCCCAGAATGGTAGGCAAGACACAATTGATCTCCACTTGATGATGGTGATGATACACTATACCTCCTTTAACTGCACATTGGCACATGAACGTAGCAGCTAAAAATTGACAGGGTATCGTCGTCGACGGATACATCTGGGAAGACATCAACATCAGTGTATAACAGTAAATAGCATTCTTAAGTCACGTCTATCCCAGAGGAGTAGGCGGAGACAATCGATCTCCAATTACTACGGTCCTGACGCACCTCTTACTTCGTTCACATTCATCAATCATACTTTTAATACTACTATAGCCGGTTCCAAAAATAACGGGTCAGTCACATAAACCCGAATATCTCCCGAACTACGTATGCCATCCTAATGAAACGAAGACTGTTCAATTGAGAATTTAATTATACAGATAAAAAATAAAATAAAACTTAGTTACACCCACAATATTAATCTTAAATTAAAAAAAAACTAAAGTAGTCATATTTTTCTTAAGATTACATTTTTTTATGATTGTTTTTTTGCTGATGATTTATGATTAGTGATGAAAAACAGCAAAAAAAATATGACTACTTTAGTTTTTTTTTAATTTAAGATTAATATTGTGGGTGTAACTAAGTTTTATTTTATTTTTTATCTGTATAATTAAATTCTCAATTGAACAGTCTTCGTTTCATTAGGATGGCATACGTAGTTCGGGAGATATTCGGGTTTATGTGACTGACCCGTTATTTTTGGAACCGAGTGTAGAAATTAAAAATACTTTTTTTAATTAATAGAATTGTTAAATGGGGTCAGCATTTGATACAAAATCTCGTTCACATTCATCAATCATACTTTTAATAGTACTAGAAATTAATAATACTTTTTTTAATTTAAAGAATTAATATATGGGGTCACCATTTATTATGAGATCTAGATGATATTCATGATTGTTCCCAGGGTCTTCCTTACCCGTCACAAGAGCAAAATGCCATAGACTCAGTTATGCAGTATGCTATCGAGGAGTTGGGGTTCGACCCGGAGCAGATCGTGATGTTCGGATGGAGTATTGGAGGGTATTCGGCTGCATGGGCTTCTGTCAATTATCCTGTCCGAGGATTGGTAAGTGGGTCCCCTTAATGATAATAAAAAAAATACTCTTTTTGCTGGGCTTGTTAAACCAGAGGTCGTTCGATTCTGCGGTCGGACCAAATATTTGTTTCGAAGTTTGGGTTGGTTTTCCGTGTAACATATATGTGTATCTACAATAAAATTATGTATGTATTTATATCAGTTGTTTAGTACAATTAGTACCCATACGACAAGAACTGCTTAGTTTGGGGCTAGATAGCGTTGTGAATCAGAAGTTATTTTTTTATGAATGTAGAAGAGAAGAATTTATGAAATTAAATAGGTAGTTAATATAGATTTTCCAAATAAACTTGATACTAAAATGATGTATGTGTACTGTTTACTACAGATAATGGACGCAACCTTCGACGATCTTCTCCCTCTAGCCGAGAACCATATGCCCTCGTCCTGGTCCCTCCTTGTGAAGGAAGTGGTCCGTTCGTACGTCAACTTGAACACTGCGGACCTGGTAATCAAGTACGATGGAGCTGTGCGTCTGATTAGGCGCACCGAAGACGAGATTATCGCTCTGACGTAAGTATAATTTTCGTTTTTATTTAAGCCTCCAGGATTCTACTCTGCTTGATGAGAAATCATGAGTAGAATCCAGGATTATAGGCCACTATCCTCATTGTGAGGGTAGGCAATGCAGCATGGTGACCCATACCAACGCGGCCTGGGCAGACAATTGATGCAGAATTATTGGACCTCCGGTCACACACTCAAAAACGAAATACGACAGTAAGAATACTGTTATTATAAAGATGATCTTCTGTTTGAGGGTAGTACTGCCCTGGTCGAGCCAGCCAATTCGTGATGAAATCAGCGTGGCTCTACTACCTACATGTGTGTGTTTAGAAATATATAGCACAGTTGGGATCAAATCGCCGTGTCTTAAATGTCTGAAACACGAGTTGTGGAATAGTGAGTGCACTGTAATATCTCTTGCCTAGTCTCCATAGCGGCTGGTCGTTGAAGGCGGCTAGGAGTCACAATTATGATTCATTAATTTGGTATGGTTTTAAATTTACAGGCAAGGCCAGTTATCGACGAACCGTGGCAATTACCTTCTGGTCAAGATAATTGAGCACCGTCACCCTGAAGTCATTGAGAAGCCTCACGTGAAACATCTGCTTATGAGGATGATGGCTATGCAGGAATCGGAATGGGGACAATACGAGAGCCCTATAGTGCCCTTGGTAAGTCTTAAATCGCTTTAATTTTTTTTTTTCACAATATTGTCTTAGACATCAGTCTATAAATTAATCAGCAACAGCCTTAATTAGTCTCTGAACCTGAGCCTGTGTCTTATGTGTCTTATGATGCGACTAAGGCTAAGACCTCACGAAACGTCTTGGCTCTCAGTCAAAACCTAGAACTCACTACTAGCAGGGGAGTGTCACTCCGCACTTGAGGTATAATCGGCCGCTTGCCTGCCTGCGCAGGCCATTCCGGTAGGTTGTCGCTTACGCACGACACGCGTCACGTTCTTCGCCGCGTCGCCCTCGCGCATTATTGAATTTTTTTATACCATTCGACACCCACAATGGCTTCTAATGACAAACCGCCATCTTCTAATTCATGTAAAAGATATTATAACTCGTGCGAGCTAAGATGGCACCTGGCTCAAAACGAAACATGATACCGTTCCCCCGCGTGATACCTATCTGTTGTCTTGCGAGTATCGTTAGCATCACTATTACCGTTGCCCGAATCTCCATAATAATTTTAGTTTATTAGGTATTACCTAATGTTTTATAAATCACTCCATTTTTTTTATTAATTTATCATTAGATTCGTCTGGATAACCCTATTGTTTTAATAAAGGTCACACGAATTGCCCAGCAGTGGGACGTTATGGGTTTTTGATTGAATATGAAGTTATAAATTGAACCTATTCTTTTTTTCTAGGTAAAAAAGTATATGCGTGACTTGAGGACAACTCACTGCACTCCCCTGCCCGAAAACCAGTTTGTCTCCATAATGAACTCGATTGATGCTGAAAACCGCTAAAGTGTCACGTTTTGAAACAAATTTGTAATCAGGTTGATCAAATAAACCTGTCCCTAACTCAGAGCTTCTCTGATAATATTGATAATGTATTTTTGAATCCATTTAAATTTGATTGAAATTGCTCAAACAAATTATAACAATTTATCACAGTCTGTTTAGAAATGTGATAATAAAACAGTTAATTTGGCATAAAGAATAATTCTTTCAAATAAATATGTCTACAGGGCGTCCATTAATTACGTAAGACATTTTGCGATTATGATATCAAAATCAAAGATTTTATTTTAAATAGGCTTTTTCAGGCACTTTCAAAACGTTACATTAATGGCTCAGTTGCCCAGTTCGGAAACAACATTGTTATGGAGAAGGACCGGCAAGGAAATACATGATTAAAAAAAATATATATTTATTTATCCAATAACAACGTAAAAAAGCAAAAATCATAGACATGGATGGTGCTTCTTGATTCTGCCTGTTGAGTCTGATGTCGTAGATCCATTCCCCTTTATTGTGTGGTCATCCCCGTAATTTTTTTATTCGCAGTCTGGTTACTATAGTACAGGCTCTGCCTAATTTAGGAGCAAATGGCCCAGTGTTAGAGGAGTGAGGCTTTAATTTTTAAGGTTTTTTTTTACAGAAAAGAGGCTTTTTGGGTTTCTGAACAGGCTATATTTAGGTTTAGTCGTGGGTATATCGCTTGTGTGATATAAAAGAAAGTTTAAATTATCGTCGTATCGTGTCGTGTGTTCAAATCCCACGTGGGACAACAATTTGTGCGATTAACAATTTGTTGTTCTGTGTCTGGGTGTTCTTTGTGTCCGTTTCATGTATGTTTGTAAAGTCCCCCGCGACACAGGAATTTATATTCTATATCTCGATACCACAGATATATCTCAGATCATCATACGTAGGCCTTTTCCCGCCTCTCTGATCGATTTTGGGAACTTTTATCTGTCAAATAGTATTGTATGTCATTTAATTAACTGACATTTCTTTAGAAACTGGTGAAACTAGCCCTTATTCTTTAATGATTTGTATTACTGTTTCCTTACTGGATGGGAGGTATTCTATGTCTTTTCTGTGTAACAGGCATTGAGTCAGCAAATTATATTGTTATTTAAGTGACAAAAATTAAAAAATTACGTACGACGAAAATTACGTATTACATGTTAGGAAACGTAGATTGTGATAACTACCTGACGTTTGCAACCAACGCCATATGGTTGAAACTTCGGGTACTTCAAACGTATTTATTAATCAGAAGATTCTACTCTTCTGTCTGACTATAATATTACCTACTGTATAAAGTTCAGTTTTGTAATGGTTCTAGATGAACACTTAATATATATTTATTTATTTATTTATTTTATAACACACTTACGTCTACCTTTTAATTAACATAACTGTTTGTAAGATTTATATATCGAAAATATATATATATATATATTATTCAAGTTTTAAATAAACTTTAGATAGTTGCATGCGTATCAATAAATTTGATGTGTTATTTATAGTGATTTTCATATCTTATTATTACTCTTTAACGGGTGTGTTACCCAACGCAATCTGTTTGAAACTTCGGGTACTTCAAACGTATTTATTTATCAATATGAAGATTCTTCTCTGCCTGATTAAAATATTATAATATAAAGTTCAGTTTTGCAATGGTTTTAGATTAACACATATAATTATATATTATTCAAAGATTTAAATTAAACATTAGATAGTTAGTTGCATGCGTATCAATAAATTTGATGTGTTATTTAAAGTGATTTTTAAATCTTATTATTGATCTTTAACGGGTGTGTTACTCCAGCAAGTGTTTTTGCCGAATGACTTTTACCCTACTTCATGCGCAAATTTTGCTAGTTGTAACAAATTACTCCTTCGAACACACTAATTTGTTGTTATGGGTATAACAACAAATTAGTAGCTTTTTTATGGCTAAAAGGGTTTTTAGCCATAAAAAAGATCTATAAAGCCATTTTTTTTTTGGTGGGGTAACGCACGCCTCTTTAACACGTTCTTGTTAGCAAGGATGTTACTTGTAGTTAGGAGGGTTATATTAAATTAATATTACATTTGGTAGAATAAAAATTTTAATATTAAATTCGTGTTTATTATGAATATATGTTATAATAAAATCTTGAGTAACTACAGCGGAATGTTACTTAAATTATAATTTTGTATTGTGTTATTATGTAAATCTTTTAGACTACATGCTTCATATAATTGTTTGTTGTTAAATAGGCCATTGAATACTGGACTTACAACTTAAAAAAAAACATAAGATTCCCAAGGATCGACATCTAAAACTATTTACATAATTAGTATCGTTTCCGACATAATGAAATATAATGACCGACATAATATGTAATACTTGAAAATAGCTAAACGCAGAGGTTGAAAAAAAAAACCTTCGATAGACCTTAATTTGCTTAAATTTATTAACTCAATCGTTTTTTAGTTGTTTGCTGAACACCGATGTAAGTAAATGGTTTTGAAAAAAAAAAACAGTTTTGCTAGTACCTAGTAAACTTAAAATGAAATAAAAAGCTATGACATGTAGCCATCGTTTACATTATAATGACTGAAATTAGGTTTATATAACTATACGTAATATAAAGATATAAGTAAATGTTATTAATTTTAAATGGTATATTTAAGTAATCAAATACGCAGTTCATACAAAACAAGGAAACGTGGCAAACTCGAACAAATTAAAGTCTATCATCAACAAACAAGCCTGTAAATTTCAGCTATCAATCACGAATATTATAAAAGTTCTATGTAAAACAAGAATTTAGCAAATTTCCCGAGCAAATTAAAAGGTTACATAAATGCGACCGCACTATACATTCGGCTGACATCTGAGATGAGTGGGTAAGGCGGCAGTACGGGACCCTTTTTGACTGACGCAGGTTCTTTCCGGGCATGGTTGCTTCGGGAAGTACCTGCACTCGGTCGCTAGGAGGGAATTGAGTCCCGCCTGCCACCACTGCAACTGCAGTGAGGACACGGCTCATCACACGCTGGCGGTCTGCCCCGCAATGGCGACGCAGCGCCGGGCCCTCACTGCAGTCATCGGAGAGGATCTCTCGCTACCGGCCGTCATAAGATCGATGGCCGGCAGCGACAGTTGTTTTACCGCGGTCGCAACCTTCTGCGAGGACGTAATCTCGCAGAAGGAGGCGGCGGAGAAGGCCAGGGTGGACGACCCCCACTTGGCCCGCGTACCGGGCGGCGGAGGCGCGCTCATCTGCGCCTCATGCCGCCTTAAGTGTAGCCGCGGGTGGACGAGACGGGTTTTCCCCTCCATCCGCATTAGTTGGCCTACCGAAAGGAGGTGGCGTCCGCGTGTGCCGGCCGTCGCCTAAGAGAGGGTCTGCAAGAGCAGGCAGGCGCTGGGAGGGGTCCAGAAGGAGATATCACCCTGGACTCCTCCTAAAATAGAAGCGCAAAGAGGGCACACCGTGTGGTTTTAGTCGGTTCGAGTCCAACACACCACCCCGCCGCATAGAAAACCCCGGCAGGGTGACAGTCTGAGGGGATTTCTACACGTCAAAATACTGAACCGAGTATAATTAATTTCTTTTATTTAAAAATCAGTCTTAAACAATCACATAAGTTCTTAAATGTTTAGAAAAATCACAGATAGTTGAGGAATTTCAATACCAACTTAGATGTATTTTTGATTCGTTTTACAATGAATTAAATTGTATGAAACATTAAATTGTAGTTTTCAAAATTAGTTGAAACATTTAAATTATAATCTGATAAAGATATTCTGTTTGACTGTACAAAACACTAAATACTAATGCGTTTACGAAGATATGTAAATGTATGGTGCGGTCGCTTTTACGCAACCTTTTGAATTGCTCGGGTTATAGAAAAAAATTGCTATTTTCTTGTTTTACTTGAATTTTATAAAAGCTACTTTCATGTAGCTTTTATAATATTCGAAATCAAGAGCTGAAATTTACAACCTTGTTTATTGATGATATATTTAAATTTATTAGAGTTAGCCACATTTCCTTGTTTTATAGGAACTGTGTATTCGATGACTTAAATATATGATTTAAAATTACTGATATTTACTTATATCTTCATTTTACGTATAGTTACCAATGTAAATCATCTTCGTAATCAGTCGTTATAAATGTAAATCATGACTACATGTTACAGCTTTTTATGTGATTGTAAGTATACTGGTTTACTAGCCAAATAGTTTTTTTTTCTGAACTTCAAAACCATTTAATTATATCGGTGTTTTTCAAACATTTTAAAAGCTAATGCGTTAATAAATTTGAGCAAATTAAGGTCTATCTACGGTATTATTTCAAGCTTCTGGGTTCAGCCATTTTCAAGTTCTAGGCAAAGCCAAAACAATACCCCAGCAAAATTGACATTAACATAAGAACCACAACACACAAATTTTGCTATTTGCTAACATTTCATACGTAGCAAAGCATGTATTTCGTTTGGGTCTGAAACGATATAAAAAATGCTGGGGTAACGTTTGAAACGTTACTACAGCAAAGTGTTTTTACCGACTAACTTTTAACCTTCTACATACACAAATTTTGCTACTTGTAACATACTACTCCTTAGAACTCACTAATTTTCAGTTACACTCTCATCCTCTTAGCCGAATTTTTTGCTTTTTGCTATTGCATGCCTCTATAACACGTTGTAACTGATGTTCTTGTTAGCAACGATGTTACTTGTTTATATTAAATTAATATTACTTTTGGTAGAATTAATATAAAAATTAAATTCGTAATTATTAAGAATATTTATTATAATTCAATCTTGAGTTACTACAGCAGAATATTACTTAAATTATAAATTTGTAATGTGTTAATTTTTTAGAATACTTGCTTCATATAATTGTTTGTGTTTAAATAGGCCATTGAATACTGGACTTACAACTTAAAAAAAACCTAAGATTCCCAAGGATCAACACCTAAACCTATTTATATAATTAAACACACAGTTTACCTTAAATAAAATAGCTGAAATTCAGGATGATATTTTCCTAAATAGAGACTGTATGACTGACCTTCCTCCTATCAAGATTTCTTCAAGCGATTTTGGTCCATGACCTTTAAGAATTTAGCTAAATCTTTATATTTACAACATCCTCTTCAAAAGATAACTTATACAACTAAGTTTAATAAAGGGTCTCAAATCTAAAAACACTCGGCTCCAATTTTATAAACGCACCCATTGGGCTGCAAAATATTCTGTTAATTGACTTTCACGCCGGCTTGTGTTGAATTATTTTATAATCTGATTTACTTGTGTTGTGGGATATTTAAAGATAATGTGTAGAATATATACCGAGTGTTGGTATTTTAATTAAAATATATATATATGTATATAATGATATTTCTGTTAATCTTAATTTTGAATATGTAATTTGCATTTAATGTGTTTAAACAATTTATGGGTTGTATTTGGTATTTATAGTGAAATAGAATTAAGAATAAAGGATTTTACCGTCTATTGAAACATTTTATTTACCTACACTACCTTTCACAATAACTACCCTATTTTAAAAGTACATACACTAAAAACTATCCTCAACTTCAGCCAAAGATAGATCGCTATCTCTACTTTACCGTTTAACATAGATCGCTATCTCTACTTTACCGTCTATTGAAACATTTAATTTACCCTACACTACCCTACACAATAATACTTTTAAAAGTACATACACTAACACTATCCTCAGTTACTCAGTTGAAGATAGTGGTAAGACAGCGAATGCTATCGCTGCGAAATATCACCATGCTAATTATGTAAACTGTGATCGCAGTTGCTATTGTTCTGCGCATGCAGCGATTCAGCAACTACAAATAGCAGCGTAGTAAGAACCGTAACTAGTCGCAAGTTGTTATCTGTTATTTCTGTACGGATAGCTAATTGCTCCCACGTGCAACTTTTAGCTACTTTAAGGTGGCGATCTCAAAGCGATTAATCGAACTCTCGCACCAAAAACATCCATTTTGAAATCGAACTGTTGTACTGAATCGATTCAATGTCGATTCAGATCAGAAATCAATTTGATATTGTAATAAATATAATATAGGGAATTGTTTTAGGTTCTGATGAATACAGGGTCCACGATAGTAGAGACAAGTAAAGATGTGTAAGCCGCTATACATCCCGCTTCAATCAAAATGGGATAGTAAAAAGGTTTTTAAACAGCGATTAAATCACTGAGACTGTTCACTGCGTTTTTCACTAACTGCTCAGTGCGATCGCTGCTAATCAAATATCACTCTTAGGCCCATCTCTAGTTGAAGATAGATCGCTATCTACTTTATCGCTGATAATTTTTTTAAGGCTCAGGTACTACAATACAAGCGTAACTGGTCAAGTGGTCAATAATGTCAATATTGATTGAATTATTGACAGATAAACAAATGTAACCCTACGTCTAACGGCTTAAAACCAAAAACCTATAATGAAATGCAAGTTATTTTGATTATTATGAGAATGCTTTACGAAGTACATCAAGAGCATTAGTTTTTATTTTATCAATGCGAAAGTTAGAGTGAAATTTAAACAAGCATGCAATTGATGTAAGTTCTAGTCTTTAAAGCCTTATACTCGGAAAGTGGGAGTAAAATAAAAGGTCGTGTTTGTGTTTGTTGACGTTCGAGCTTGACAGTACTTGATACCAGTCACAGTTCACGTTCACACCAGTGTTTCCACTTTTAGGGAATTCTCCCTATTTTAGGGACAAATAGCTGATATTTTGAATGGTTAAAGACAATTTTAAAAATTCAAGGATTTAGGGAATTTCGGGGAAAAATTAAAGCCTATACTGGTAGCCCTGTAGTAAAGGAAATCATAGACTAAGCCACTGCTTTTTTCTTAGGGATTCCCCAGAATCCCAATAAATGTAATCCGTCTAATTTTTATTTACCTATTTTCGTTGATGTCACCAGAACTTAGTCGTATTGTAATGTTTTGATTTTATATGTTTGATGTTATTTCTGTATTGCGGAGCAGTAGTGGCACTAGTGGCATCAATTATTCAAGTTGTTACGACATTCAATGGAAGAAAATGACTATCAAGCATCATCTTCGACTCAAGATTGTTCAAGTTAAAAAAAATATGTGCAGACGTAAAAAACTTCTTGGTTGGAGCATCCCGATTTTAAGCCTTGGCTAAAAAGATCTGACATCTTGTAAAATCTGTGATTGCAATCTTGCATGTGGAATGTCCGAGTTATTGAAACACCAAAAAAGTATCAAACACTTCAAAAAAATGGGTGTTATATCACAATGTGCAAGCATGTCAACTTTCATAAACAAAAATCAGAATCATACAATTAAGGTAATGCAGATAAATTTTAGAACCGAACAGTGTTATGTTGCGTGCAGCAAATGATTATAAAAGCAATGCGTCAACTTCCAAAAATTAAAATCCTGTTGATCTATGATCTGTGGGCGTTTTGATATTAAATATACCTACATTAAATAATATGCTTTGGTTTATTTTCTGTATTTTATTTATGCTCCCTAAATAAAGGAATTATGAAAGTAGTTTAGGGAATTTAAGGGAAAAATTCAAAAAAAACTAGGGAAAAATTGAAAACGAAAGTGGAAACACTGGTTCACACTCACATTTTCATTCGTCTTTTTAGTTTGACAAGTAGCAGTGACAAGTTTTTGGTCAGATTAATGTGGAAAATTCTAAATTTTCCTCGAAAATCAAGGATATTTCTGCATTAGTGAATGACTTCTATGGATTAAATCAAAAGTTCCAAATTCTTGTTACCAATAGAAATATTATTTGTGAAGAAGCATCACTTTCGTAAGTGTTTTTGATGTTTCGTAAGTCTACAATTTAATTTCAGATGATATTTTAATTAAATAGAAAATAACATAAACTTTATTATAGCCAAAACATTAAATTAAAGCCGTAAAAATACTATATAATTTCATTTATGTTATGCAATATATGGTAATATAACCTTGAAAGCAAGTACCGGCGCCCACACTTAACTTTTCTTTCACATCCACACAATATACCTACATATACATAACATAACATTATGCATAGTAATATTTACGAATTGAAGAACTATCAGTTGTAACAGGTACACTGTTCAAACTGGGTGTTCTTCCTTATACAGGGCTGTTTGTAGGTTTCCTGCTTGATTAGTCTTTGACTGCTTACTGAATTCCCAACATAGATAAACATTTTTATCTTTAATTCAACCTATTTTTGTCCACTGCTAAACAAAAACCTTAAAAAAATCTGTCTGTTTTGGGATCAGATGTATAGGTCTGAGATATTTTCTGGGAAGGTTGCCACTCTTCACTATCACTATCACTATATCACTATCACTATTCACTATCACTATTACTATACTATACTATACTATATAATATAAAACAAATTCGCTTTCTCTGTCCCTTTGTATGCTTAAATCTTTAAAACTATGCAACGGATTTTGATGCCGTTTTCTTTAATAGATAGAGTGATTCAAGAGGAAGGTTTTTATGTATAATACATGCATAATATAGTAGATAATAATTTTAGAGGTTTCTAATGTGATTTTTTTTACACTTACATTGCAAACGCTGGCTGTACCCTATGAGATAGAATGTACTAACAAAATAATGTACTACAGTATTGTACATCTTAAAAAGGTCTACAAAAAAGTCCGCAATGGTATATGTCTATCTCTTAACCCACAATAACATTTTCTTTATTTTTTCTTTTCACAATAAATGATGGTTTATTTACGAAGTGATTTTAAGCAATACAGTATTAATCCTTATCCAATTAAGTACCTTAAATACATTGTGTATTTAATATAGATTAATATGGCCCTTTACAGTGTGTAATTTAAATTAATACTTTTGAAGATATTACAGATTTAAAATGCAGGAACAAAGCAACTGTGGCGGTACAGGCCGGCGCGTTACTTGGCGCTGCTGTCGATTTGTCACTATCAGTTAATAACTAAACACAATACTTTATATGATTTAATATTCTAAGGTGGTACGAAGTTTGCGGGTTCAGCTAGTTGTAATTAATTGTATGGCATAAGGCAAAACTATTTAATTTTCATTTAATGATGATCAATCTGTATGTAAAATATAATGTTAAAGTTAAACTGTAAAAGCCCTTTATTCGCTGGGTATAAATTCATTAAATAAGCTGAGAATACAGAACATAGAAAGAATAACTATAGAATGGTAACTTTTAAGAATTATAGTAGAAATATTCTCAGGTGACAAAATCAAAAAGGAATCTACAAAAGTTCATTTAATTGAAGTTTCTAATCACATTATCTATAATTATCAATAGGCTTAGGCAATCTTTTAAACTATTTGTAAGTTTTTCTTGCTTGGCAGTTTCTAAAAGCTCTTCTAACTTAGACTAATATTCAACAGTGGCATTAAATTTCCTTCTTCAAAGTAATACTTTTTTCATAGATGAAATAATTTTAAAAAGAAATGACAAGTCTTCCTTTCTGGATGTCAAATCTTTATCTGGTGATAAAAGCGTACTATTCACAATTTTAGTAATGTTTGCCTGTAAATTTGAATAAGATCAAGTTGCAATTTTTTTTTATTTGCTAATAGTGAAAATGTAAATGCCGGAAGCTTGCATAAACAGCTTTTAGTGTAATTACCAAATCAAAAATGTAGCTCCTTATAGCTATAAAGAAATTCTTGTAAGAAATACCTACCCATCAACATCCTGAACCGATGAGGCAGTTGCAATAAATATTCATTATTATGGTAAAAGGCATATTCATTCAGTGTATGCAGTGGTATGAAACTGACTAATTATGCTTGTTTTGTTTAATTTAATTTATACAATTTAGCAAAAAAGTTATCTCAAACTTCACTTGGTTATAACTCAAGGTTTTTGTTTTCTTTGTAAAAACCTAAAAAAATAAATAAAAGAAATTGAACAATTACTCACAAATACTCTAGTCCTTGATAAAGAGGTAAAAAAGTATTGTCTATATTTTAAATGTGCTAATAATTGTTGTCTATGGCTATTACATAGATGTTAACCCTTTTATATTATTACTATATTAGTACGCAGCTCTGTCTGTTTTTTTTTGTTAGGTTATACTCTGTTATACTGTGAGGTTATACTGCGGAAACATATTTGTTTCACATAAAACTGTCACAAAAAATTATCAACAAAACTCTTCAGCTTTGTAATATTAATATAGATTGTTACCAATCTTCTACAGTTGTCAGAAAATTTTAAAGAAATTCCGTTTTAATATTTATAAACCTACATAAAATGAGCTATGCATTTTTTAAAGCGTAATTCTCTTGAGTAGTTATTTTTTACTTACATATTACTACTGGACTGATGACAAGTAGTGAAAATGTCTGATGTCTATTTTATTCATACTGAAAACTGAGTTTTATACAACAGTTAATATATTAGAATCTATAATCTGTATGTTATAACATTTAAATGGATTTTTATAAAGTTTTGTGACAACTGTAAAACATTAGTGATAATCTCTAATGCACTTTTAGAAATGTAGATACATTTCTAAAAGTGCATTAGACACACACACACATTGTTTATTTTACTTTGTTACTAATAAAATAATAATAACTAAGTTTCAAACCAAGACTCAAAACTCAGAGATCATATTGGCATCAAAACTCAGCCTAACTTGCCTCTAATAAATGTATTTAAGTATTATATATGTACATAACATGACTAAACCAAACTTTCAGGGAATGTCGCACATTAACGACCTAATAGGCGTATTGAGGGGCCTACGTCTGGTGGCGGAGGCAGGGATCAAAGCGCAACAAGAAGCCACCAGCCTGATATGGCATAACTCAAGCATGAAGGCTCTCGCTCAAACCTGTCCTAGTACTAATCCTCTTGCTTTCAACCCCAATCCAACCGCAGTCAAAGACTTCATGGAGAGAGCGCTAGTTGTCGCACATGGTTTCAGACAGTATGCATTAATGCAAATTCCTAATTTAAACACTGTAGAGGGGCCGAAAATGGATCAACATCTACAGGAAGAATTAGAAGAGCTGAACAGAGAATTTAACAGAACATTTGA
Organism: Phragmatobia fuliginosa; assembly: GCA_932526445.1. Classification (NCBI taxonomy): domain Eukaryota; kingdom Metazoa; phylum Arthropoda; class Insecta; order Lepidoptera; family Erebidae; genus Phragmatobia; species Phragmatobia fuliginosa. The sequence continues at coordinate 44,922,523 of OW052057.1, read as the reverse complement.
GTCTTTCAATGAAGCTCAAACTAGGAAAGATAGTGCTAATCCGGACGCCGACCTTATGTCACCACTCGAAGAGTTGAAGATGAAATCTGAAATGGTTGCAAAGTCAAAACCAAAACCTCAGACATTGACACCACCACCGCCCCCAACAAAGAGCAGTAAAACTTCACAAAGTCCTGCACCACCTGTTCCAAAACCAGTTGCAAAGAAAAAGATGAGAGTTGTTGTAAGTACTAGTTTTAATTTCGAATATCCCTACTTCCCTACTAATATTATAAATGCGAAAATAACTCTGTCTGTCTATTACGCTTTCACGCCTAAACCACTGGACCGATTTAGATGAAATTTGTTATGAAGATAGAACTGAACTGGGGAAAGGACATGGGCTACTTTTTACCGCGATTACCGACATACACGCGGGCGGAGCCCGCGAGCGAAAGCTAGTAATAGGTAATTTTAGTTCCTGTTAGTAAATGTATATTTATCAGCGTATTGGCTGCAATATCACAGGATCTGAAATGTGATGACTGTGTGTGGGATATGACACATTTTCATAACTGTAACTATGTAAGATCATGATATTTAGCCTTTCGCTGTCCACTGCTGGAAATAGGCCTCTCCAATTGAGATCACAAACACAATAGAAGGTTCTTGAACATAATTATCTGCACAAACACCTAATGCATCGTTTTGATAATATAATCTCATAGGTGCATAAGGAACTAGGACAGTATTGCCATACTAGGAGATGACAATTGCCAATGCCAAACGCTGAGTCATCACTATGCTGTTTACAAAACTCAAAAAAATATTCACATAGCTCTAAAGGGGTCTACAGAGACGGGTTTAACGCCCACCTTTTAAAAAATTAAATATTTAACTTGTATGAAGTTGAAAAGGTAAAACTGTCATATAGGTTCGTCCATGTCGTGTGTATAACATACACTGCTAGCATTGATCGCTCCGATGCTGGCGAGTGTCATCTAAGATGGGTCGGTATTACGCCTTTTACATTGTATAACAGTGAGAAGCGTAACATCATCCGGCCCCTGGGAACCGCTCATGCGTCCCAGGAGGGTTCTCTGGGTATCCTATACACACTCCTAACCTAGTCTCCCACGGAATGTATAGTGCGGACTGCGGTAGTATCTCACACACATTCAGCTCCGGGAACATATAACATTTATTTTAAGATATATTGGATCATCATTATCATCAAGAGTACCTAATACCTAATAATCGCGGTAAATAGAAGCCTATGTATTATGATATGTAAGCTACATCAAAATCAATTCAGTAGTTTTTGCGAGAAACAGCAACAACATACATACTCACAAACTTTCGCGTTTATAGTATTAGTAAGATACCTTTATTCCTAAAACACATTTAAAATATTTTCTTCCTTTACAGCTAAGCGAGAACTCAAAGGCTCGCGTTGTGCCTTCTTCCCGCATTGGTCGTATGATATCTTTCGGGTCGTTGGCTGCAGGCCTAGGAGTTGGCACTGTGGCCCAGTATGCAAGGAATACGATCCAGTCTGTGACAGGCAAAGTGGATGAATCTGCAAACGCTTTCATGACGCCGGCCAACGCAGAGAGGATTGTAGACACACTGTGTAAAGTCAGAGGTAATAGGCATTAAACTATATAGTGGCAATTTGTGCATAGTCTGATTGTTGCCCTTAATTAATGTAGTATTTCTAAGAAAAGAAAAAAATAACACTCAAATACTAATGCATAACTAGAACTTTTAAAGGCGAAAAAAAGATTTACCTAGGTCACCCCTCAGATTATTAGTGACTCCCACTGTACTTATCACCTTGCGAACTTTAATTTCCCCCCAAAAATGAAGGGAAGTCTGTGAAAAGGAGACCTCATTCCAAGAAAAGCAAATATATATATTTTCGGACTTCTGACACATAACATCATCTAGTCCCAAACTAAGCAATATGCTAATCTAATCCTTTCTTGTATAATAGGTACTAGAACACTGTTAAACACACATAATTTTTATGTAAATTCATACATATTATACATAAAAAACACTCTAAATCCGAAACAAATAATTGCAGATCATACAAACATTTGCTTCGACCCGGGAATCGAATCCGAAAACTCTTTATCAGCAAGGCAGTTTAAATTTTCTAAAAAAATAAGATTCGAAACGAACTATAATTAAATATCACGTATCTCTTGAATACCTCTTCACTTATATGACGAATAGTCTTTTAGATCTGGCCATTTAGAGAAGAGTCAGCGTTATTTCCTCACCCAAAATTTGAAAATTCGTTCTTAACATCTGTTATTGTCGTTTGGGTAGCTGCTGTAAAAAGAGCTATTTAATTTTTTAAATTATTCTACATGTTGGGGTAAACGTGTTCTTGAGTGGAGACCGCCTCTCAGCAAACGTAGTGTTGGTCGTCCACAGGCCAGGTGGAGTGATGATTTGCACAAGACGGCTGGTAGGAGCTGGATGCGAGTAACCGAGGATCAAACTAAGTGGCGTGCAATTGGAGAGGTCTAAGTCCAGCAGTGGACTGCGGTAGGCTGATGATGATGATGATGATGATGACATGTTTAACTGATTAGCTTATACCTAAAGGTTAAATATACATCCAAGATTGTACCGAAAGTTGTTTATATTGATTGTTTCCAGGAGCTGCCTTGAAACTAGGCCAGCTACTTAGCCTACAAGACGACGCCGTCATCTCACCAGAGTTACAACGCATCTTCGAACGTGTGAGACAGTCTGCTGACTTCATGCCATCGTGGCAAGTGGCCAAAGTAATGACGTCACAACTAGGGCCCGATTGGCGGGATAAGGTCGCAAGTTTTGAGGAAAAACCGTTCGCAGCTGCCTCTATAGGTAAGAAATTTATGAAGATTAGCAATAAATTTTCTTCCTAGCCTTTTTTACTCCCAAGATTATTTGAGGTCGGCTACTTGTTCAACCGGTTTTTTCACGGAGTATTGGCGCAACCCCGAGGACAAATTTTACTAGTTGTTAGAATATTTGAGGAGGGCACTGACTTCTCAATAACGATTGCCATAGTTGATAATGGAAACTGAGAAGGCCTAACGTACTTGCTGGCGAAACAACACCAGACTTTTATAGCCATTACATACTTCACTACATAGTATAAAACAAAGTCGCTTTCCGTTGTCTGTCGTTATAAGATCTATAAAACTACGCAACGGATTCTGATTTTTTTTTTAAATAGAAAGACTGATTAAAGTGGAAGGTTTTTATGTATAATGCATAATATAGTAGAGAAATACCCAAAATAATCATATTTTTATCCTTTACTTTTTATGAACCATAATGGCTAATTTGTCAAGCGAATTTAAGCAATACAGCATTAATCCTTATCCAATTTATATCTTAAGTACATTGTAAATTTAATATAGATCAATAATGCCCTTCAATTACGCGCGTAACTTTCTTACCGTTGCTTTTTAAAAACAGATAGTCTGAGGAAAAGATTTGGAGGATAGGAATTTCAAATGTGAATTTCTTCCCAGGACAAGTGCACTTAGCTGTACTCCACAGCGGACAGGAGGTGGCTATGAAGGTCCAATACCCTGGTGTGGCTAAAGGCATCAACAGTGACATTGATAACTTGGTCGGAGTCATGAAGGTAAGGAAGGATATTTTTTTTCAATGTCTTTTTATTTTAGAGAAAAGAAAGAAGATAATAGCAATAGTGCAGAACCTTATATTTTTTAATTTGAATAACTTTATGCACAAAAGTACTTGTTGGTTTAGTGGTTGGCGTATGCGGCTGCTGATCAAGAGGTCTCGGGTTCGATTCTCGGGTCGGACCAAATATTTGTGATATCCGCAAACACCCAAACTCCAAAACAAATAGTTTTGGAGTTTGGGTGTTTTCTAATAATGTATGTATTTACAACAAAAAGTATGTTTATACATATATTTATATCCGTTTAGTAACCATAAAACAAGGTCTGCTTAGTTTAATACTAAATGGCGTTGTATGTGATATGTATCTATTAACCTTTACAAAAATAGCAAAGCGATTGGTCCAATATGCATATTATATTCTTTCACAGGTATGGAACATATTCCCGAAGGGTATGTTCATAGACAATATTGTAGAGGTGGCAAAGAAGGAGCTGGCCTGGGAGGTCGACTATATTCGTGAGGCGGAGTGTACGAGGAAGTTCAAAGAATTACTGGCCCCATACCCAGAGTATTTTGTGCCTGACGTTATTGGTAATAATACTTTTATTATTATTTTTCACTCCACTTTTATTTATTATACACATACTTAATGAATTTTAACAATGAATCTAAAAACTAAAAACCTTAAAAATAAAATATAATAACTAAAATATATTATTAAAAAGAGTCCCTTTAGGCAAGGTTCCGAAGATACTGGCAGCGTTCCCCCTTTGAATAGCTAGACTAATTCTTTATCCGTGATAGCTGCCAGGTCTTCGGTCTCCTGTGATGTCGACTAACCCTTTGATAGAAATCATGAGTAAAATCCAACAGAAGCATAGTAGAAACTCGATTATCCGGACCTCAGTTATACAGATTCAGGGTTATCCGGACTAGCAGCCGCGACCAACTATATTGTACCTATAAACAGAATTTATGCAAGCATGAACGACATCTCGTGATGAACCCTCTGGCACCTCGTGAAAAAGTGATTTACGTCAAATAACAAATATTTTAAACCATATTCAACTTATTATTTTATTTCGTGAATATCAAATGCAAATTTCCAAACACAATACATTTTGTAAACTAGCTATACGTACCTACATACATACATTTATTTTATACGGTAGCTGCAGTATTTTAGCATAAATGTAAATGTACGCACTATACATCGTATGTTGAATACATTTTCCTAAATTTAGATATTTAATAACAAACAAAACCCAATTTTCTTGATACATTGAAATATCCTGATTTTGGATTATCCGGATGTCTATTTCGATTCGGTCTAACGACAATAATTAATCCGGTTAATCGAGTTTCTACTTCAGAAAATACAGTATGGTGACAAACTATGGCGGTCTTGTGAGAGACACCTTCATCATTGGGCTTCCGACCCTCAGCACGACAGCACATTTGTACTTACATCTTAAATTTCTTTATATTTCGTTTTCCAGACGAGCTATGTGCCCAAGAGGTGATAACCACAGAGCTGATAGAGGGGGTACCGTTGGATAAGTTGTTCGACTCACCGTACGAAGTTCGCATCGATATCGCGTACAAGATCATGCAGTTGTGCCTCCGAGAGATGTTTGTGCTGCGGTGTATGCAGACGGACCCTAACTGGGCCAATTTCTTCTACAACCCGACTACGAAGCAGGTAGCCATCATCTGATTCTTCCCACTGTCCATTCTCCCAGCGGCCGAAAGAATGATGCAGAAATATCTGATCAGACCGCCTTGGTATGGGTCACCATGCCGCATTGCTTACGCTCACAATGAGGATGGTGACCCCCTGGTCCTGGATTCTACTTATGCTTTCCATCAGTCAGAGTAGAGTCGCTTTGGTAGGCTTAAATACAAAGTGAGTTTGTCTGTTTGTTACGCTCTTACGGCCACAGTTGCACAATTTTTGAGGATGTGTTGGTGTTTGTTACTCTTTTTTTGAATATTATATTGAATAAAGTGATTTAGATACAATTTCACAATAATACAATTATAGAAAAACATACACTTTACTACAATTTAGCTAATGCTAGTATATTATTATTATTTCCTTCTAATTTTGAACTGTCATACAATCATTAATCTTATTATTTTACCCTTTTAGTGGTAAGATTAAATGCCTTTCATAGTGGGTACGGTTAATATAATAAGTGTTGTGTAGCAACCTGAAAAAATCGTTTTAAAAGTAGCGAACCAAAATAACTAATAAAGTGATTGGAAACCAGGCGACTGTAAACAACGAGAGCGTGGTCAGTACTTAGGTGGGTGACCGTTGACTAGCTTACTTAGAGGCCTTTGGACTGCTTCAAAACATCTAAGCTTGAAAACATCTAACGGCAAGAGAACAGAGCCACAATGTGTCTTGTCAGGCCCCAAGCCGCACTCGATCAGCGTTGGGGATGGTCTTAGCCCTCTTCTGATAGGAGACCCGAGCTCAGCAGTGGGACGTTATGTGTGTGCCTTAATATCTTATCTAATTAACTACGTGAAGTAAAGAAAAGATAAAGTTCAAGGTAGTAAGACTGACGCTGATTTCAGCACGAATGGGCCGACTCGACCGGAGCAGTACTACCCTCACACAGAAAACCAACCTTAAATGAATGCACGAGAGCTAGATTTAGTTGGTGAGTGCAAGACATTCACTGAGTGTGGTGACCACTATTTCACCCATGCTTTCCTGATAGGCAGAATAGTCATTTTCGCAGGCTCCATACATAAAAATCGGACAAGTTCGTGGCATAGGGTTCCGTAATTACCCATAATGGCGTTCGTCGTGTCCAATAGAAGAAAGTTACGTAAGCTGTTCCGTAGCCGTAAAGTTTATCACATGTACTATCATCATGAATTTTTCAGATTATTCGACAGAGTCGTTTAGTTTTTAGAAGGGGTGACGGGACGGGGACGCTCTGCTTTGAGAAAAAAAACGCCCTTTAAAGTTGAATAAACGTATGTCTAAATCAAAAAATCGTCTTAGCAAGTTCTAAATGTTTTTAAAGACCTATATAATGATACCTCACACGATGGGGTAGACGCGAGAAAAAGAAATCATCCCCACTTTACGTGTAGGGAGGTACCCCAAATAAAAAAATCATTTTATTGTAACTCTGTCGACATAATATAAACACATAATCATGCAAAGTTTCATCTTTCTAGCACTAACCGTTTTGGACGATAAGTTTAGAACGGACGGACATGATGTATCTATAAGGGTTCCGAGTCATAAACTACGAAATCCTAAAAATTAAAGTATAGTGAAGGACCTGGAGTGTCACCACACCTATTCCCCCCATTTACAAAAGGAGCAAACTACACAGAATAACAGCACCACTAAGTTCAGGAAATCTTGACACAGGTTGTGTCAAGTTTTGCCGGTGTGGCATAGTAGGCTAACACCTTCTTTTTATGTCCAGCTGTGGGCTAGTAAAGGTCTGTTGATGATAATGAGTAGGAAGTTCATTTATAGCAAATTATTAGGTTTGTTTATTTTATAATTCCAGGTGATTCTCCTCGACTTCGGCGCTACTCGGGTGTACTCGAAGGAGTTTATGGACCAGTATATTGAAATAATTCACGCGGCTTCCTGTGGCGATAGGGACGCCATCTTGCGAATGTCGCGGGAGATGAAGTTTCTGACCGGCTATGAGTCCAAGGTAATAATAATTATTTAATAATTAATTGCTGCACATCTTTTTGCTTAAATGGTTGGCTCATCTCAGATGAGTATTTGGTATTTCAATTCCAGCGGAATTGGCTTGAGGGTCACTAACCCATTTTTTTTATGGGCATAACCCAGTTATACTATTGTAGTGTAACCACTTACCTACACTCTACTGAAGCGTCTATATATATACTTAAAAATACTAACTTAACAGCCAAATTTTAGTCTGTGTAGCGGTAGGAATTGATTACATAGCGCTGTCAGTAACATACAACGCCGTTTAATCCCAAACTAGGTACATATTATACTATGGGTACTAGACAACTGACATAAATACATAGATATTTTATATCATTGTACATATTTTACATGAGAATACCCACAATTCGACGTGAAACAAAAAAATTGGCTAATGAAGTTATTGTATAGTATCGTTATATAATTCATATTCTTATATCTTCAAACCTCTCCCTCAATCATAAAAGTTATATTAAACATTTATTTTCTTTACCTAGATAATGGAACAAACCCACGTAGACACCGTAATGATTATGGGTGAGGTGTTCACGAGCAGTTCTGGTGAATTCGACTTCGGGGCCCAGCAAACGACCAAACGGATCCAGGCTCTCGTCCCCACCATACTCACTCACAGGCTATGCCCACCCCCAGAGGAAATTTATTCTCTACACAGGAAGTTGTCGGGTGTGTTCCTCCTTTGTTCCAAGTTGAAAGTGAAAATGAACTGTCGGGACATGTTCCAAGATATCTATGAGCAGTACAAGGCTAATAGTTTGAGATAATGTTCCTTGTGAAGTTTGTGTACCTTCAAGATGGTGGAGTTCAGTAAGTGATTGTTGATGTAGCTCGTTGTACGCATTTAGTTTTATTTATTAAATTGCACTTCTGAACAGTATTTATGTTGGATTATTATGTTGACGTTTTATTTGAACTTTTTCACAAATTTTAAAGCAAGCTTAGTTTGAATTATAAATTTCAAATTTTCGTGAAATATTCACAGAAAACTTCATAAGCTAAAGATTAATTGTTTGTTACTAAATAACTGCTAAAAAAGTAAAATATATGGGAAGGAAAAGCAATTGAAATATTTTATATATTTATTTTTAATACTTTAACAGGGATTTGTTTTCTTAAAGTGTGTCAAAGGCAGCTTACACATATATGTTTAGTTCTTAACCAGCTAAAAGCTTACACACAAATCCACGGAAATTAAAGAAGTACTACATTGAGGTTTAAACGGCATTTGCATACAAAAATTAAAGGTAATTTTTTTAACACTCTTTTTGTTTACTTAAAATAAAGCATACTTGATACAAATACTAATACAAACATTTTAAAGTAAAATACAAATTAATATATTCACATATTTAATAAAATCTTATTATTATTTTAACATAATGACATAATAACTTGTATAAAAAAACTTTGCTGTAAAAGACAATTCAAAAATTTAAAAAAAAAACATAATAGGTACATACTTTTTTTATTGTGTCAATAATAATTTAATTAAAACCGTGTTAGTTAGCATTTTGTTATTTCATATCATATATGAAATATATATGTCATATCATGAAATTTCATACTGAAAATAAGAACGTAGAAATAAGTTCTTCTTTAAGTAATAAAAACATGAGCAGGAGTCAGGCAAACTAGAAAGAAATACAGGGAAAGTGTAGGAAAATGAAGAAGAAGAAATAGAAAACAAATAAATATTTTTGGACATCTAACACTAACACACAACATCATCTAGTCCCAAACTAAGCAGACCTTGTATTATGGGTACTAGACAACTGATATGAACACATAAACATACTTTTTTTTCCCAAATACATGTATATTATACATAGAAAACATCCAAACTAATAGTTCTACATATTTTATTTGTTCAAAATTACGTTGGACGCTGTTTGCGCCTGCTTAGTCTTGTCACCTTGTCTTGTATTTTAAACAAGTCTCAACTTGTTATGCTTTTGTTTTTTATGTGTCACAAAATATTGTAAATTTTCGGTATCCCAGTTTCGGCTTGATTTCGGCGAAACTCATTAAGTCCAACCGACACGAAGGCCGAAATAGAAAATAAAATGCAAACATTTAAAAATGATGTAATGTGCTTAATTACTATTATTAAATTTGAATGAGAATTGTCCTTAACAAATAAATGATCTATAAATGATAGTATATTTTTGTGTAAATGTACATTAAACTCGGTCGAAAAATGTTTTACTTAATAGAATATATTATAAATTGTGTGCAAATATGGACTTTAGTCATAATGTGGTGTAAGGATAGTTTTAAAGCAAACATTTATGTAAGATACGTATTAAACTACTTTATATTGTTCAGGAATTGCAATAAATAAAATGCGACTCTCGTTGCTGAGAAATCAAGTGGAAATTAACTTGCTCGCAATAATTTGTTTTAAATATATAAGGTAGCCAGAGGCTCTCTTGCACTATAATTTAAAACATGGTTGGATAAATCACATCACTATTTTTAGTTTATGCAGCCATTTGTAAATAATAGGATTTAACGCATTTATTGTGACTAAAACCATACCCTATTTATAATCAATTTATTTTCGTTGGCAAAAGTTGTAGTTTGAATACTAATGATTCAAAATGAAATTAATATGAATAAAATTTAAAATGTATTCGCTTTGAATAATGATAATTAATGAAAAAAGGTTTGCTGTATAAGAAAGTTTAGGCTCTGAGCGATGATATTAGAGCGCTAGTGTTTACACTGTCTGCCTTGTCTTTGCCTTAATTGAAATTTAATATCTACCTCTGATGTAAGCAGTCATTTATATGAAAATGTGAATTTGAACTTTGAACGTAGTAATGTAAAAGTAAAGTGTAATGTTTGTTAATATAACTGACTAAACTTATTTGTTGATGAAATAGTTGTTTTATTTATTGAAATAATATATCCTCATATCCTCGTATATGAACTATACCTGGGCGACCGACCGCTTAAACTATTTATTGTTTAACAAAGCTATTTATTGTTGGAGTAACAACCATCACTGACTACATCTATTGTTGTTGTGTTGGAGTACCAACCGCCAACCTACAAAGTGTTACCTACACCTCGCTAATTTCTCTATTCTCAAACTAAAGATTAATCTGATCTATTCCCCAACCCTAAAAACCTCTAATACTTCAGGAAATCGTAAGAGCCGATTCCGAGAACAATTTTAAATATCTTAATAATAAATACCTACATGTAACTCGTAAGAGCTAAGATGGCACCTGACTCAAATGACAGTTTTTTTTTTTTTAAGAAAAGACTACTCCCGCATTAGGAATATAAATTCCTGTGTCGCGGGGACTTTACAAACATACATGAAACGGACACAAATAACACCCAGACTCAGAACAACAAATTGTGAATCACACAAAGTGTTGTCCTACGTGGGATTTGAACCCACGACACTAGGCCAACCGTGCAGTCATCGTCGTTTAAAGTACCGAGTGCAAAAAATATATATTTAATTCTATATTTTTTTAAATTCAACATTTAATTTGTTTTAACTAATTTCTCATTATATACTACTTTATCTTAAGTGGTACTTTACTAGCCAAGAAAATACACATGCATACCTATAGGAAGCAGGCCTCATTCATTATTTACCCGAATGCATTCTTTGTGCAGTGATTTAAATGATATTCATCAACAACCCATGACGTCCCACTGCTGGGCTCGGGTCTCCTCTCAGGAGAGGGTTAAGGCCATACGTCCCCATGCTGACCGAGTGCGGGTTAGGGACTGGCAAGACACGTTGTGGCTACGTAATCTTGCTTGCTGTTGAATGTTTCTAAGCCGCCCGAAGGCCTCCAATGATATTAGGTAATACTTAGGTATTACCTAATATCATTGGAGGCGTTCGGGCGGCTTATTTATATGATAATCGTATGATTTTAAATGTAATTAAGGTACTGAAATATGTTTATAAAATACCATTTTAAATCGTTATGATAAGCCTTTTAATCGTAGTCTCTAAATGCCGGTTTTCTTTCTCAAGTGACCTTTCCCAAAACAATTCCAGACGAATCTAATGATATATTAATTAAATAAATTCGTGCAGTGATTTAAATGATATTGGGTACTACCTATTAAACTATAAATATTATGGAAAGATTCATCATCATCATCATCAATCATCAACAGCCTCTAACAGTCCACTGCTGGACATAGGCCTCTCCTTAGAAAGGAGGGTTTGGCCTACTATATACCACGCTGGCCAGACGGGTTGGTATAGCCTTCTCTTTGCATCGATGTTGTCTTGCGTAGTTTATCCCTTAGTCGCCTTTTACGACATCCGCGGGATGAATAGGAGTGGTGACACTCTGTATTCTCAATCCGTCACCACACGGAAAGATTAATGCAACGGTAATAGTGATGCTAACGCTACTCGCAAGACGAGAAACGGTATCTTGTTTCGTTTTGAATAATATAAACAAGAATTGTTCGTGTAAAGATACTAGCCAGATAAAGTATCCATAAAAACGACGTTTTAGTTCAGTTTACCTGGCACTACGGTTTGACTACTTGAGTTTGATCAAATTGCCTTTGACTTGACAACAGTATGAAATGACGATAAATTTCTATTTCGCAATTCGCAAAATCTTGCTTTTGCAAATAGGAATTGAAACGACTGTATGTTACCGAATAATGAAAAAACTTAATGCCGACTTTCCTATTTTGTCGACTTTTCTCAAATAAATTATATTATCTTTATCATCATCATCAGCCTATCGCAGTCCACTGCTGGACATAGGCCTCTCCCATTGCACACCACTCTGATCGATTTTGGGCTTCTCGCATTATCTTAGCTACATTTAATACTTTCATGCCCATTTTTCATGGATAATTATCGTGTAAATACAAAATTATAAATACCTACTATTGCCTAATTAAAATTTAAGAAATTGACTATAGTTTTGCATTAATAGTTAGTGATGAGGGAACGGGTATCGTGTTCCTCCACCTCATCGCATTCCAATCGCAAATCAAGAAGTTGCCCACTATGCCGTTGGCTTCTCCACGCCACCAGCCGTGGTCCACGCCATGAGCGTTGTCCACGGGAGACGGATGCTCTGAAAATAAATAAAACATCTTAGAAGTAATTATGGTGTCCTGTATCTTTCTCTGATGTTGAGGTCTTTTAAACTGAAGTTACCGACATTGAATTCAAAGACTTTTTCTTCCATGTTGGTATATGTTACCAAGGCATTGATCAGATAGTGATGACACTGACAGGTATCGGCACTAATCCATAAATTTAATACTTAATGCATCGTTTTCCCATAATTGATCATCATATTCCTAATATTTATTCCCAAGATAATTTGGGGTCAGCTACTAGTACAACCGGTTTTACCTAAATGACATTTTTTTGACAAAGCGACAATCATCGGACCCCCCGTAACACTGAGGGCGAACTGAAATTCTAATGTTGAACTAGTTGTCAGTATAGTTGAGGGCACGGACTTTCCAATTACAATTGTCATAGATGTTCATGACAACCGGGACCGACGGCTTACGGTACTCTTCGACCCACGAGCGCGAATCACCGCCAAACATCCATACTACGGGCTGTTATTAAGAATTTCCTGTAGGAAGAACCGAACAACGCATTTGGCCCGACCAGGGATAATATTAATCTATATTTCATACCCTCTCTTAATCCAACAGCTAAATGTAGTAGAAGTGTAATGACTTCTTTGCTAATCATTCCAGATTACACAGGAAAACACGCTAGAGGAAAGCTAAACTCACCTGACCATTTTCAAGATTAAGTTCATTAGATGCTTCAGCATCATAGTCGTATAAGGCGAAGCAGTAGCCAACAACTCGTTCTTCCTTCTGTTATTCCTGTTTAGCGGTACGAGCCGATATCACGGAGATTTGATCCGGAGACTGTACCACTTCAACATCTTCTCCCTCAACCGTGTAGTCAACGAAACAGAAAGAAAGAGCGTCCAACCGTGGGGCACTGGATGTCTGGTGATAGAAAAGATGGTGTTACAGTTAGGCGGTTTATTGGAGGGGGGACAACTCAGTGTTTCATATTAAAGGTGCTTTATTGAATTTTTTGGCGGACTTGGATATTTTACTGATTACAGAAATACACAGTTCCAAATCCTGTTTACTTTTTTAGGAGTTAATAAATTATAAAGGGTAAAGACGTTCTATGGATTTCGTAGATGATATACTTTACCGCCTACTCTTTTGGGGAAAGATAATCTAAATAAAGATTTTTAAATGTAACTGAGGCGGCCTTCTACGCCTTCAGCGTAGAAGGCCGCCTCAGTTACATTCAAAAATCTTAGTAGGGCATGTTCTCTTAGTATTTTCTCCGTGGTAATTTATTTTAAAAAAAATATTAAAATACAAATGTTCTATGAATTTTACATTTTCTTAATATGTTTTCACCATTCATGGAATCTTCTACTGGTCGCTTTATGTAATATATTTATCGATTCTGTACAGCGTTCCAAGGTGACAGATGCACGTAGCTTCATTAACTACCACGAAGTTCAACGTCTAGATATTTGCGAGGGACGTAGCCCGCACAACTGTCCTTGTCTTGGAGGAATAATATATATGCTGGTCCTCCATATATATATATTACAATTTCACTTAATAGATTTAAGAATAAACTTATATTATATATATAATAACTTAAATCTATTTAAATGTTGCAAATGTTATTTCCTCCTTATCTATTCTGAATGATATGGTGATCCTGTACATTGCAGTTACTGTGCCTCCAGCTACCACGTCACTTTACATTCTTGTTAAAGTAGCTTTGACCTGGGGGCGGTACACTATATACTAAAAGTATACTAAAACTCTAAAAATTTAAGGCATGTTGTACCTGTTGCACACGTTTAGACAAGTGCCTAAACGTGTGTAACACCGATTAGATGTCGACAACGATAAGTTTTAGAGAGATTAGCAAATACATTAATGTCTGCAGGTTTAGGCTTCAGGATGTCTAGTCTATCATATCACGGTCACCTCATGTAGATGTACTAGAGTCGCATGGTACACTTAGAGTGGGTCTATAAAACCGGCTGTAATAGTGAAAACTTTAATGTTAAAGTATGTATGTATGTGTATATGCATGTATGTATGTAAGTTATGTAAATTACTAAACATCAACGCCTTCATCATAGGCCTCTTGGTGGTAGTGATGCGCTGGTGGTTGCTAGAGGGCATAGGAGCTGATGCTGATGCTCCATTTCCCTCGGTGTTGTCGCTGTCATAAATATACGCCTATAAGTCACTACTTGAGTTACAAAATATGTAGCGCAGTAGAAAGCGGCGTGGCGATCGCTTAAACCGTTACGGCCCATTCACGACCTTACCGCTGTGAGCGGCAGCTAAGAGCGAAACGCCGAGCGGTAATATCAAAAGTATAAAAATGTACGAGGAACGCCACGAGTCGCCGCTCATAGCGAAAAAGCTAGCGGTTTTTGCCGAGCGAATTGCTACAGCGGCGAGTGGTGTGGAGAGCGGCAGGAACAAAGGCACAAGTTAGTATGTGCGACGCCACGAAACAGAGCGGCGTGGACAGCGGTGCAGGAGTGACGGACTCAGCGGCGTTAAATAAAAACAAAAAAATTTAGACGATTTTATGGCGGTAATGGATACCGAGGCTTTTATAACAGAAATTTTAAATAGACCGCCTATATGGATGTCAAAATATCCCCAACATAAATATAAAAAGGTTGTGGGAAGAAATTAAACAATGTTTTCCGGAATATAATGGTACTTACGTTTAATTTAAATTGATAACACAAAAACATAGAACCTAGGTACCTACCAAACGAAGCTACTGATATGTTGATAAAACTACTGGTATGTTTACGTAATGTAGGTGGATAGTTGACAAGTTTTAAAAGTTAATTTTTTTCTCTGTCAGTAGGTACCTAATTAGCAAAACAGTTTACATCAGAGTTGCCACCCGTCCCGAATTTCCCGGGACAGTCCCGAATTCGATGATATCGTCCCGCGTCCCGACAGCCTATTGATTTTGTCCCGATTTTTCACAAATGTAAGAATTGCTCAAACTGAATTCACCTTCTTCCCCTTTCGCGCAGTGTACATAAAAAGAAACAGCTATTGGGTGCCAAATAGAACTAATGACAACCTTTTTACCAAAATTTTTATTTGTTGTATTCAGTCACAGGTTGTGATAAAAACAAAAGATTTAAAACTGGAAAAGCACAGAAGTTAAACGCTTAATTGTGTCTTGTATCTCGTGCTCAGGGCATACCTCCTTTAAATGTTTATTTTAAGTGTGTATTTTCAGTAATGATAATAAAACGGTCCAAGATCAGAAATGGTTGCTTGGTAGATTTATTACAAGCAGAATTGCAAATTACACTAAATATAGACCTTGGCTGGCGTATGGCCAGCCAAGGTGATCTGATGGAAAGTATGAATGGAATCCAAAAGTGGAGGGCGCCATACTCACTGCGAATGGAGGCAGTATGGCGGTATAAAGAGATGCTTCTTTACGCGCCCCACTTAAAGGACCCGGGATCATAGTAGAAAGGAAACATGAGTTAGCAGTGAGTTACAGTTTTTCATTTAGCTTTTAGAGAGAGGGGGGGGTCTAAAGAAGAAGCATACCAGTACCACAGCGGCATCCTCTTTTCCCACCAACCCGCTTTTAGAGGTGGAGTTCACAAATATTCATGGACTCCATGCAAACCTCAACGCCGTCCACCAGCACCTTGAAACGGTATGCCCGGCTATGTTTTTTCTAACGGAGTCACAGATACGCTGCTCTGCCGACACGACATATCTCCATAACCCTGGATACCAGCTTGAGGAGTGCTTCCTCGCGAAGGCTGGAGTGTGTCTTTTCGTCAGGGCGGATGACTGAACTGCCCACGCATTCGCTCTTACGCATGACCTCACCCAACTGGTACTCCAGCACACCAGGACAAGACACATCGAGTCAAGCGCCCTCCTTGCTAGACCTGTTGCTGGTGAGCCACCCAGTGCAATACTGTGTGTCGGTTCTCGCCCCTCTAGGCTCATCCGACCACTGCCTGGTGTCCACCGTAGTGAAGTACGCGCGGAGCTTCGGTCACTCGACGTCCGGAAAGCCAGTGGACCTGACGGGATCCCAGTGGTGGTTCTAAAGAACTGTGCACCAGAGTTGTCTCCAGTAATGACACGCTTGTATCGCCTGTCATATGCCTAAGGAATTGTCAAGGCCTTTGATAGGCTTTGGCAACGCTCGCTTCTCTCTAAGCTTCCGGCATACGGCCTGCCCACTAAATTGTGCAGCTGGATTGCCGCCTTCCTGCGCCAGCACCGCATTAGAGTTCTTTGTGACGGCGCGGCGTCTGATTTCCAGCAGGTAAAAGCAGGCGTACCCCAGGGCTCTGTCTTGTCGCCCACGCTGTTCCTTCTACATATCAATGACATGTTGTCGCTCTCGATAGGTTGCAGGGGCGAGCAGTTCGCATCATAGACAGTCCCAAAGCCACCGAGTTCCTGGAACCATTGCAGTTGCGAAGAGATGTCGCCTCAATGGCAGTCTTCTATCGCCTTTACCATGGGGAGTGTTCTGAAGAGCTCCTCCACCTTATCCCACCCTCTTCCTTCCTCTACTGAATAACACGATCTGGCCAGGGAAATCACCCCTTCAGAGTGGAAGATATACGCTCCAGAACTAAGCGGCTTAGGTCTTCCTTCTTGTGCCGAGCAGTTAAAAACTGGAACTCATTGTCAGCTGATGTTTTTCATTCCTACTATGATCCCGGGTCCTTTAAGCTAGGTCTGAAAAAGCATCTCCCTAAGGCGCCATAATGCTGTTTGCCATACTGCTTGCATTTGCAGTAAGCATGGCGACCCCTACTTGTGAATTATACTCATGCTTTCCATCAGGCATAGTAAAGTCACCTTGGCAGGAGTTTTATAAAATAAAAATCCTCTATATAGTTGAATAACTCTCAAACGGATATCGAAATCAAAAAATTGTCGGAGCAACTTCCTTAATTTTTAGAAATAACCGATCTAATGATAGCCCTAACGATAAAAAAATCGCCTCCACTTTACGTTTACCTCAAAAAAAAATTTTTCATGATTTTACTTCAGCACATTGTCGCCGTAATAAAATCATGTCCATGCAGTTTCACCTTTTTAGCACCAACCGTTTTGACGGTTTTAAATTCGAGGACGGACAAACGGACGTGACGGATCTTTAAGGGTTTCGACTAATAAGCTATGGAACTGAAAAAAATATGCATGGAAAAATAATTGAAAAATAAATACGTAAATGTTTATACAAAACTTTTTATTTTATCATTTGCAAAAAAGTGCTTTTTTATCATGATCTGAATTAGGCTGAAATTTGACAGACTGTCCACTTAATAAGTATCGTCCCGATTTTTTTTTTCCAAAAGGTGGCAACCCTGGTTTACATATCAGTAGTTTTGTCTGTAGATGTAACTACATACGAAACTACTAGTAAGTACCTACTTAGCAAAACACTTGGAAACATCAGTTACTTCTTATAGGTAGGACCTTCGTATAGGTCACTAAATCCACCGTCTAAATACCGATCTTTATTTAGTTCGTGCACTCATTCTATCATATTTAAAAAAAAAAGTTGTTTCTAAACAGACAGGGGATAACTTTTATAACGCCATGATTTTTAACACGTTTCGACTACCTAAATACGTCCACCGTCGCCGCTGCAACTAACCGCTACTACGGTTCGTGGCGTGCAAAACGCACCGCTCACCGACGCCGCTCCGCTTTTCGCTAAGACCAAAACTCGTGGCCAGGCCGTTAGGCTTACTGTGGTCAAACATAAAATTATCCTATAGACGTCATTTATAACATTACGAATTCCATTAACTAGAGAAACACCAAGCATCGGGCGCTCCATCGCACACTGAACGACTTGTTGCCCAGTCCAACGGTGAGCGTCCACGTCATAACAGGCAGGACGTACTGGTTAACAGCCTTGGCTTTTAATGATTGCGGGACTGATGACTCGAAAATATGACGAAGCTTCCCATAGGCTGCCTAGCCTAAACGAATTCTTCTATCGATATTCTATAGATGTATTTTGGCACAACCTCGATGGTAAAATAAACATTACGTATTCTATCGACTAGAAAAACACCGAGCATTGCACTTTCCATCGCACGCTGAGCAATCTTAAACTTGTGGACCAGTCTAACGGTGAGTGTCCACGTCTCAGCTCCGTATATCATAACAGGCAGGACGCACTGGTTAACAGAGTTGGATTTTAATTATTGCGGCACTGACGACTCGAAAATATGACGAAGCTTCCCAAATGCTACCCAGCCTAAATGGATTCTTCTATCGGTCTCTCGATCGAAACTGTGCCGGCCGAGTTGAATAGATTGGCTACGATAGATGTATTCTAGAACAACCTCGATGGTAACGCCACTAACGGCCACGGGACTTGGAGATACATGTATGTTATGCATGGTTTTGTCTCGCGAATGTTTATTCCGAGGCAAAGATTGCATAACAAGTCCAAACTAAAACTGACAGAGGTGGGAGTATTAATTATTACTGTTTATAATATGGATTTGCCTTCCTACTTTGGTACCTACTCATATCTTAGAAAATCTGTACCTGAATTTCACTATTACCATTCCACAAGCTTAATTTGTAGTGGTGGCATTTTCAGTTATAAGATGGAACTATTCATTTCCTATATCTGTGTTATTACTTTATATATCCTCTTCCTCTCGTTTTGAAATAATTATAATAATAAGAAGAATGGATTATATTGAGAAAACATTGATGTAAATTGGGAAAAGTGCATGAAAGTAATTATGTATGTAGTGTCCAGGTGCTCATCACTAAGTATTAAACTTCCTGTCTGTCTGTCTGTGCGTTACCTATTTCAAAGCGTTGCCTACATAGTACAAACTGAGTTGATTAGCTATAAGTTCGGATCTCTATTCATCAGTACATTCTCATTTCTAGGACAAATTTTAAGACTTACCGTGTATGAATACAGAGCAGTACATATGTAAAGCGGAGATGCTGCAAGCTCCACCGTCTCAGCCGCGGCCGATTGTTCGGTCTCGCCCTAGTTCATGTGGGTTGAATCATCCCATCCGACGGTTAGCTGTTCTATACTCATACGCTCTTCCTCCAGGACAGCTAGTACAATATTACATATTTATACATATCTATTTCACAATATAATTTGATACATCTAAGAAAAACCTTAAATTTATTTAAATGTTGCAAATGTTGTATTCTCCTTAACTATTCTGAATGATAAGGTGGTCCTGTACATTGCAGTTACTGTGCCGCCAGCGAAAGAGTCACTTTACATTTTTGCTAAAGTACCTTTATCCTGGGGGCGGTACACACACATTAAAATTGAAACCATATACTAAAACTCGAAAAGGTTTGGATATGTTGTACCTGTTACACACGTTTCGATAAATTGCATGACACGAATACAAAGGCCACTCAGACTCAGCATCATAATTTGTGGATCACACAGTGTTGTTATTTGTGTCATTTGAACCCACAACACTTAGCGCTGTAGAAAACGATGTTGTGAATGCTTAAACCATTGGGTCAACCGTGTGTTCAAACATCAAACTATCCTTATGACGTAATTGTGACATATATGCAAGTAGGGTATCTATAAGGTATCAAGGTGTATAGGTACTCAGCATATTATACACGTTTTTCCATAATCCTTAAATATCCTCCCTTACTCCAACAGCTAAATGTAGTAGCAGTATATTATCTTCTTTTCTATGTCTTTCTAGATTAAACACGTTAGAGGAAAGCTAAACTCACCCGTCCTTTTTCAAGATTACGGTATCACGGAGATTTGATCCGGAGACTGCACCACTCCAGCATCCTCTCCCTCAACCGTGTAGTCATACTTGTATAGTAGACATACATACTTGGTCGCGTTCAACGTCTAGATAGTTGTGAGGGACGTAGCCCTCCTCGTCGCGGTAGTATCTCGCGCGGAGCCAGCTGTCACCGTCCCCTTCACAGACAAGCTATATTTGTTTTGGTGGCATTTTCAGTTATAAGATGGAAATATTGATATTCTATCTTAGATTTCATTCTTCATATATACTCTTCTCGTTTCGTATTGATTGCAATAATAAGGAGAATGGATTTTATTGAGAAAACATCTATGTAAAAGTCCATGCAAGGAATGATGTATACAGTGTCTAATTATAAAAAAAAGGTGCCAATTACGAAGGATTAAATTTCCTGTTTCAGTCTGTGCGGGACCACTTTCGTAGCGTTGCATTTATAGTAGGAACTGAGTTAATTAGCTATTAAGTGGGGAGCTTTATACCTTGTACTTTCTTATTTCTAGGACAAATTTTAAGACTTACCATGTATGAACACTCAGCAGTACATTTGTGAAGCAGAGGTCCTGGAGGCTCCACTGTTTCAGCCGCGGCTGATTGTTCGGTCTCATCCCAGTTCATCTGGGATGGATCGTCCAATCTGACGGTCAGCTGTTCTTAATCATACGCTCTTCCTCCAGGACAGCTAGGTACAGTACAATATTACATATATAAATATATACATGTATATCACAATATCACTTAATAGACCTAAGAATAAACGTAAATCTATTTAAATGTTGCAAATAATTTATCCTCCTTATCTATCCTGAATAATAAGGTGGTCATGTACATTGCTGTTTCTGTGGCCCCAAGCGCTAAAGTGACTTTAAATTCTTTTTAAAGTACCCGAAAACTGGGGTGATACACACATAAATTAAAATTAAAACCATATACTAAAACTCTAAAAGGTTTACACATGTTGTACCGTTTGAACAACATCTAGAAGAACAGAGGAATTGGTTTCAAAACCAAGATCTGATTGATACGAGCTCTGGTATTCCGTATCTTCCTGTATGGTGTGGAAACATGGACAATACTCGCCTGAGAAAGACAAAGGATTGATGCATTCGAGATGTGGTGTTGGAGACGCATATTAAGAATACCGTAGACTGCAAAACGCACCAATGCAACGATCTTGAACCAGCTCCAAATAAAAACTCGCTTGTCCAACACGTGATAAAAACGAATTCTTTCCTATTTCGGCCACACAATGCGCAGTGGCGACGGAAAGAACTGATCTGGAAGAACTGATCGTGGTGGGGAACACCGAAGGCAAAAGATCGCGCGGTCGTTCACCAACAAGATGGACCGATTAAGTAAAGGACTCGTTGATCTCTAAATGACAGACACCAATGGAGAAAGATCACCCGCTATAGATGCAACCCTGAAGCTGACCACGATCCTCGTGACCGGGGATCGTGGTCAGCTTGAGCACGACCGAAGGACCGACTCCAGAGAGCTGCTATAGAATGTATGTATGTAAGTAAGTAGTACTAACAATCAACATCTTCATGGTGGTCGTCTTCACTCTGTGAGCTGTAGGTGGTACCCTGGTGACTTCTAGAGAGCATAGGGGCTGATAGTGATGCCCTTTCTCGCTCGGTGTTGTCGCTGTCATAAAATGAGTCGGAGCTTGGCTGATCCTGTCGGTAAAATGGATTTGATTATTAAAGATACTCTACTTGAGGAAGCTGTTGGTGGTGCTGGAAGCGGGTGAATGTCAACAGCCTAAAACCGGGATTGTAGAGTTTTCACTCCTTGGGGTCTTAATAAAACAATAGACCGCCATACTTTTATTAAAAGACAACTTCTACATTAGGAATATGGAACTTTATAAACTTAGACTCAACACCACAACCCACAACACTTGTTGTTGTTATTAGGTCCTGCATACACCTTTTTTATTTAATGTACGGAAATAGCCACGGATACAACATGTTGGTGGCTATGTCGGACTCGAACCGAATACAACCAGTAACCGGAGCCTGCGATATCTGGCCCGTCCCCGGGTCTGGCGGATAGGGAGAGTTCTGAACCTCTTCAAGTCTCGCTCCGCCATATCCTTCGCAACCATAACTTGCTCACAGTAAGAGACAGCGGAGTTTCACGCGCTCTTGCACCGTACCAGGGCCACAACTACTATGGAGCGAGAGACTCCCCACTTCGATGGCCGCCACGAAGTCATGTCTCGGCTCCTCCTACGCTAGAAATTCTACCAGCATGTGACGTGAGCTTGTCAACGTCTGGCCACCGCAGTGGTGACACTAAGGCATTGACTCTTTGCTGATCAGACAAAGAAGACCTCCCTTTCCAGTGATCATCTGTGTCTACCGGTGTGAGAGGTGGGAGAGGCCATAACGGGTCTTACCGCCGCAACAAAGGCGTGCCCAGCGCTCGGCTGCCCAAGACAATAAACGGGCTGTGCCAACCAGCTTGGTGACCAGACTTTGGAAGTGATATCCGGAGTCCCATCGGCCGTCGAGTACCAGCCCCAGATACCTCATAGAGGGTTCGAAGCCGATGCGAGTGCCTTCTGCTATGAGGGCGGATCGTTCAGGTGGCTTTTTATTTTATGGGCCTCGGATTTGTACAAGGCCACCTCGAGGCCCCGCTGCCCAAGATTTTGCATACACCTGACTACTTAACGATCGACGCGTGAAATTGTTTTCGATAATGTAAGTATAAACTCTAAAAATTATGATTACTCAAATTTATTACGGAAGGTTTTTATCGGTTCGTATAATAAAAGAAATATATATTTTTTATAGTTTATTGCAGGTCAAAAAGGCATTGGGGAACATTAAAGCAGTCATACATAGCACCGGAACCTCACGGCGCCCGCTAATGTAATAACTATTTAAACCAATACATTATTGTGTATTGTGTACCGCGTGCAATTGCTTTTACAACGAACCTGAAACTTAAAGTGAATAAAAGATAGGTGAAGAAAAGAAAGTTATACATGTTATTGGTGCTTAAAATTTTGACTGTTTCAAATAGCGTATACTCTTAGTTTAAAATTTACTCAAAGCCTAGCTGGCTACTTTGTAAAGTAGTCATGATAAATTTTACTGAGCTTCAATGACCAACCACCGCCTTTTATAACACTCTTTCCTTTACAGCAAGTCAGTGGACATTAGTTTTAGCGTTGTAAATCAATTGTGAGTTATTTCCAACATTAATTTATCTAAAAGTAAATGACAAACTACATAACTATTAAAAGTATGAAATACATAGTGTAATATTAAATATTTCTTCTATTATACAATATGAAAAATCAATGCCTAGCCTACAACTATTTCGCCTTGATGAAAATCTTGTATAATGATACACTATCATTTCGACTATCTCGATCACTTAAAATAATTTTCGAATAAAATATTGATTCTCGAAACTAAATAGTGATTTGAATACATATAAATATTTAAACACACAAATTACTTAGAGATTGACGAGAACCTAAACACTTTGAATAATTGTTAATAGTATTTGCAATCACAAAATATTTTACAAAAAAGGACCTAAAATTAAATAAATAAACTTCCATCATGTTATTCTGTCGTTATGTTAGAATTATTTTCATTTATCTCAGTGAGACAACATCATAATATATATATACCTACACTGTACTTATGTATTACACATCTCCGAAACTGTTTTCAACATCAATAATACATTTTTGGTGGCAGTGTGGCAGCTGGTTTCTATGCTATATTCTATCTGATATTCATTAATTAATTAATTATAATATATAACATTAATGTCCTTTCGGACTTCAAGTGCAACAATTTCATTGCAAATTTTCTTAAGTATTATGCCCATCTCTAGACAATATATATATGTATATATATATCAATATATCGACAAAAGTGCGACGTTTATACATATTTCTGTTGTTATCTTAAAGCCTGTCGGTAACTTTGTTTCACACTAGGTTTCGCCCACGTCGCCGCACACGTGTATATCGGTTATTGCGGCAAAAAGTAGCCTATGTCCTTTCTCAGGCTCTAGACTATCTGTGTATCAAATTTCATTTAAATCCGGTCAGTAGTTTTGACGTGAAACCCGGACAGACAGACATAGGTACTATCGCATTTTTAATATTAGTAAGGATTGCACGCGGTACAGTTATCTACCGTATCGTACATTAGATAGTTTACAATAAATCTCTAACTCCTATGTATAAATATTTGAATACTAAACAGTATCTATATGTCTAATTACTTACATACCTATGTAACATGCTGAGATTATGGAAAGCTATTTGTAGAAAATTGTGTAATTACCATTTAAAATAACCGCTTGTGAGAATACACACGGAATATATTATTGCTTTTTGTATTACTGTTTTATCCAACGTTTGGATCAATAACTTTGTATATGAAAATATCAAGGATAAAAAGGACTTTTTGTGGTCCCATAAAATTTATCAAAGTGTTTATAGAAACTTCAATATGTAGATGCATTCAAGTTGTTTCTAGTAATTTGAGAGATTTTGCTTTCCCTGTTTTGATCAACAAGGAAACTAAATAAATTAAAAGTCGTTGTAACTTTTCTGTCACTGTTCAGTCAGTCAAGTTATCGTTGACGCCATTTTGATTGACAAATGTCAAACTAATCTCGTGCGTCATCAGCAACCTTGAGAGCGGGACTTGTAAAAGTATTTAAAGTTCTGCTCTCGTATTTATTGGATTTTGAATCGATTGAGAAGATTAGAGGGGAAGATGATCTAATTCACACAATTTCAGTACTAAAACAACTTCATTACTATTTTAGTTGGCATCATTACTCTACCGGCAACAGCTCCCCAAGTCAAGTTGCTAACGTTTTTCGTTTTCTATTCTACCTATTGTCTATTCTAATTACCAATTCTCTTGCTTCATTGGCTAATATCACTCAATCACGTCATCCAAACAAAATATTAGCATAGAATCGAATAGAAAACGAAAAACATTTGCGACTTTCCTGTGGGGCTGGTTTTAACTATATTTCTAGTAAGAAATGGCAAGAAGGTAGAACATCAGTAGTAACTTTCAATGTTCTACCTTCACGCATAAACAGGGATATAGTCGGGTTATTTTGGCTACTATATAGCAATTAACATATTTTACTTGTGTTTAGATTTATTTATTGCAAGTTAAAAGATACTTACATGTGAAGAAAAACGATAAAAATACAAATAGTAAGTACACAGGTGATCATAATTGTTAATTTGACACCGAATTTTTAACTTCAACAAACATACATATAGTCAATTATATATTTATTTCGTAATTCGCATAATCTCAGCTACGACAATACATTAATTCAGATTCCTAAAGAAAAAGCCACATTTAATATATTTTTCTATTTTATATTGATTCACAATCTTAAAAAAAATATGATTCGGCAGCGCGATTAAAAATCATTTCGTTTTTTTCTTGCCGAATTTTTTTAAGGAGATTGTGAAAAATATTATAAATAAAATTATTTAATATTTAAACAATCTTGATAGTTTCGTGTTACATTTGACATAATTGTTATATTATTGTTACAAAAACAATTAACTACAAAGTTCTACAATCCTCATATCATGTTTAGCATTCAAAGAAATGTGAAACGTAATTGAGGTAAAACAAATTATTTTGTTAAAAAGTGATATAATTCCGTCTTGCGAATATATAAACGAATCAAGTAAATTAACAATGTTTCAGTTCACATAAAAAATAACCTTTGGATATATTAATAGAAGTATGTACCTTGAATTTGGTATTTTTAAATTATATTTGGTAATTTGGTATTTTTAAATTATATTTGGCTTCTGTCGTGTTAATTTTATTGACACATACGAAAAATTACTATCTGTCCAAATTGTTATAGGCTTATAGGGTCCAAATATGAACTTTCAAATTTATACAACGAGTTTCTGAATTTTGTTTTGTGTTTGAATAAGAAGGTTCAATAAAATGGTTCTATTATGAACTGATTTTCTTCAACACAATGTTATTAACATATGCTTCAAAGATTTATCTCGATTCAGATTCGCGTTTGAGCTAAGATTTGCTATCTTCTTCCTAGCCTTATGGCCAATATTATTTGGGGTTCACTACTAGTTAGATTATCAATAGTATTTTTAATTCATATCAATACTTGTAATGTGTATTCAACGATAACATATAATATAATATATAATAAAGTAACAAGCCATGGGGTATATTAAGTAACACACTTGAACAACTAACTCTTAACAAATATTGGTCTAATACTTTATTAAAATGTTTAAATATAATGTGCTATTGTTCATTGGGTAGTTGCCTAAGGAAATATTTCGAACATTCCAAACTACGCCACACACCATGTCTATTGTTTCTTCATCCGTTCAGAAATCAATTTCTAGCTTAGAACTGTTTAAAAAGAGTACTTTGTCAAAAATAGTAACAGTTTGAAGAAGAGGGTGTTGTTTTCGAAATATTTCACTATAGTTACCCAATGCACTAAATATTAAATTCTTACGTGTCGAGTATGCTCCATAAAATAATTCCTATGAGTGCGGTCCTAGTAACTATCAGATGCAACTATAAAGAAAAAACAATATTCGATTTCTGTCCTGGGCCTGCCATAAGTACTTATTTCTTTGCAAATCCAGTTCCAAATTCAAACTATCAACAGCTAGTACCATAGCAGACCTTACAAAATAACATCCATTTACAATTCCTTTAAAAATCATCCGTCATTAAGTCAAACTTTTAGTGCCATTCGAGATCAAATATGAAGTGTACTCACTTATAGTAGAACTGCATTTTATCTGTTAGGTATTTAACATATTTTTAAATAGTAACAATCTGATTACTAAATTGACCTTTATAACTAAACAGTTTACTTCCCACATAATAAATAATTCCTAACATACTATAGATAAAGAGACATACTAAGATAATAGATCCCTAAAACCAATTATATTTTGTCTATAATCTCTTATAAGTTACTTGCAAATTTTCTATGTACGCGACAAAAAATACATGTAGGTATAGTATTATTGTTAAGAAAAAGTTTGAATAATTACAATTATGAGGTCAGGTAACAGAAAATGCATGCACTTAACATGTATGTATTTCGTTAGTAAGACTTGTAAGAAGATTGGTTCATTATCACAACAAATTAAAAAGCATTATTAAGTTCAAGGTTCAACTTACGTTACAATTTCGAATTTTTGATGTTTGAATATAATATTTTAACAAAAGGGTGTCTGCACCCTGTATGCACCTAATCTTACCGTCTCCCACTGAGCATTTATCCCGCAAATGGTCATTTAAATTTGGGGCAAACAGATAAATGTTTACCTTTTCAAGAATTTACTGTATAGTCGTAATGTAGGCTCTCTCATATTTATCTGACAATAAGATTCTGATCAAATTTTTGTACTAATAGTCAACTTGGTTAATAAGTTTTCTTGTCAGAATACTATCATTTTACGTTAGAGTTGATTTGAATTCAGAATTCTTCTAAAAAGGAGTTACGTGTCCAACAAATGAAAGTATCATCGCTTTATTACTAAATTGAGATTTCGCTCCTATTCATTGCATGAACACCAAGTTGCATTCTACTGCACTCCACTAACCTTACTTCCATCGCGAGTAGGAACACGCTCCTGTACTTATTAACTAGTAATGAGTGTTAGCTAGCTATATACACAACAATCTACATGCCACGACCGTTCCTCTAAACCTAACTGACCTCCAATGCGGTCGTACAGTTTGAATTCACAACGTTTTCTCAACAAACTCTTATAAATAATCCCATTAATCAATATTGAGTACTAACATCAATAAACATTAGCTACTATAACACCTAATCAGGTTTATATAATTTCACTAAGTAAATAAAAATTTAACACTAACTTTTTACGATTGAATACTCTTGATATTTTGCATAGATAAACAAAATGTAGCAATTTTTAGTAAGGCTAGTTCAGTAAACGAATATTGTGTGAAAACACACGAAATATGAATGATTACATTGTAGAAAGATACATAGTGCTATACGCGACCGAGTCGTCAATGTATGCAGCAAAACGCTAGCAGAGAAACGGTCTGTTACAGATGGTCGAAGTGATCACCGTGAGCAGTCGACGTTAGGCCTTAAGCGTTGGACTCCTTGAGGTCCGTCAGCCTCGCGAGCTGAGCGGGCTCGAGCTCGTCGGGGATGGAGGCGCGGCCGCCACGCGGAGCGGCCGGGGGCGACTGCGGCGCGGTGGGAGGTTCCGAAGCTACTGATGCGCCGCCCGATTCGCCTTCCGAAGCCGTCGAGCTCGACTGAGGATGCGGAGCCGAATCGGCCGGACCCTCGTCTGAGTCTCTGAGACAGACCGCGGTTTGCTCCGACAGCGACGACTCGTCGTCGTCATTCTCATCGTTTTGTGGATCCACTTGGGCGTCCTGTTCGAGCTCGGTATCGGTCTCCACCTCGGGCGCTGGCGGTGGGAAGGGCTGATCCGGCTCCTCTATCATCGGTGTTGCGGCTGTGATGACGATCTGCGCCACACCGAGCCCGCTGTCATCTGACGGTGGCAGCTCAACTGTCGGGGGCTCCGGCGCCCTCACCAGCAGCGGGGGTTCTTCGTCGTCCTATACACAGAGGATTCTTATTACTCATATAGTATTTCTGAAATACATTACTCGAAGAGATTCGATAGAGTTATAGTAAGATGGAGTCATGCATCACGAAGCGACATGCTATGAGGACGTGGACTATGACGGAGGTTGATTGAAAGTACGTACTTCACTACAAGACATTGAAACAAAAGTATTATTTATGCTAAAAGTATAATAGAGGCATAAAACAAACAACAGCAACGAACTACTCAATATAAGCTTTGGCAAGCTGCTAGTCAACTGTACAAGACGGGACAGACGTAGGTATTTTATGACAGGGCCAAACCTCTTCCCAATTGTTATCTCCGATAACCTCGTCGACTGAAGCATGGAAAAGAATTCACATTTAGTTAACAACAATACATGGAACATATATCACAGTGAAATTCTCCAATTATTCTTTATAATAAAAGTATGATTGGCTATGATGCAGCTAAAAGGAGAAATTACCAGCAGAGCGAGCTTTGAAGTCACGACTGGTCTTTCTCCTTATAATATTTTGTGTTATGGTTATTTAAAGCGGGGGACAACAAAGTATATTTAAAATATAATATTGAAATATTTTTTATTGGCCATCGATGTGGAAAAACTCCTTTTATCTTGGCTTTATATGTAAAAGTTAGTTGACTCAGTGCACATTTACAAGTCTCTCCTTGTTTTTAGAACTAAGATTGTATACGCATATCATTTCTGATAAAGAAATCTAAGAACGTTATTAATAGACTTTTAAAAATAGTAATAGAAGTGACACAGTAAATGATATATACATAAAGTAATACAAATAAACGGGTTTCTTTATTATGCTGGTGTGCGTGTAAATCTATGCTTGTGCGTGCGAATCAAACGGTTATAGTGACAGCAACGCTTTTACGTTTTACAGTTTTGTTTTACATTCTATCTAGACTTACAAACGATCTCAGCAATCGGCCTCGTTAAATTTATTGTTTTATTTATAGTCCTCTAATAAATTGTGTAAACATTGAATCGTACTAAAAAAAATAATGCTCACATAAATTTATCTCTAAATTTATTGAACCAGTGTCTTGGCATGATATGAAATATTAAGCACTGAGAAAAGCATCACTACGAAATTATTCTGTTAATTTATTTCACGAAAGTGGAAAATGAATAATGTACACTTATAATTATTTAAATTAATGGAAACTAAACTCCCAATTTTACATTAAAGAAGAGACAAATTACTTTGGCTAAATATTTTATGTACGATTATTATATTTTTTTAGTTTACACAACGATCAATATTTAAATGATTAATATAATAGGTGTTTTGTATGAAATTGAGAGTCTTAAACTAAGTCAATTAATCACGAAACTGTCAGAAAAGTATTTACTACGAAATCTCATCGCCATAACGACTTATGGCGATGAGATTTTGTAGTAAAAACTTTAGAGTGGTGTAGTGGAACCCGATCATTCTTATACAATGCGAGATACCGATAACTAAAGTCATCCATTTAATAAATAATGGATTTCTTTGTACTAATAATTCGATATATTTAAACGTGACGTTTTCGTGATATTATGGAGCGTATTAGCTGTTTTCTGTTCTTATTATATGTGCAAGTATTTGTTTGTAGTCAATGTGTAGTGTTACACGGTCAAAACATTTACCTGTATTTTTATTTTCCCTGCGTTACAATTTGTTACTTTTAAATATTATCATACAAGTATTCTGTGCCTTTAAATTTTTCATTTTATACATAAAATCGTAATTATAAAAGTTCTCACCACTAAAGTTCTACTTTTTGTTGCTGAGCAAGCACTTAGGGAAGATATTTATCTGACAACGCAAGATTGCTATGCTGACAGATTAGAGCCATTGTTAGTGTAAAATTTGTCGAAACTATGTTATTTACATAAGATTGATAAAAAACCGTTGTGTTGACAGTCTTTTTACGTAAATTATAAAAGGACCAGGTCATGACACTTACCAACAATGGTGACCGCAGGAGCTACTCCACCGAACTGCGACCCATACTGCTCCTGGTGATTCCTACTGAGCTCTAGATTAAAACTGAAGTCGGGCTGGCTATCCATTGAGTCGCTGAGGTCGGTCGGCGGCGGAGGCGGCGGGACCATGGGAGGAGCGCCACCTTTAGTGTTGTTGTTGTCATTCAGGATCACTGGCAGCGTCCACAGGTACAAACATTACAGCCAACAACAACGTAGCCAATACACATGCGAATTTTGATCATTCAGCCAATTTTTTGGTTAGAAAGTGTTCCCAATGATTGTCAGAGATTCAGATCGAATATGAATATTTTATTTTTTGATTCATTCAGGAAAGAATCAAAGACAATCTTCCATTGCGTGCTAATTTTACAAATAAATTACTTACGTTTTAAGCCATACATCAATGAAACATAAAATATAATGCATTGTGTGTTGTAACAAAGCTTATTGTTTCGTTATTAGACTAATTTTAATTATAGTCCGTAAGAAAATAGTTATGTTACGATCAAGCATTGCATCCCGAATTTCCGACCAAATCATATGCGAAGCTTACATTGCATACAAGTCAAGGAGAACAAAATTTTGTTTAATTATTTTAATATTTAAAAAAGTAGCTATTTTATTAGCAACAAACTAACAATCATTGCTATGATCAAATTATTATGGTTATACGATTAACGAAATTATGAAACTAAAGTTAATTTATTTATTTGAAATGAATTAAATGTGAATTATAAGAAAAATTAACTTTCGCGAAAATTTTGCATTTCGGTCTAAGAATTTAGTTTTCTATCATTTTCTTATCAATAAGATAAAATATATAAAATTAAAGGAATGGAATATAGGTATCGTGACGACACAAATCATTATTTAATCATTATTTCGATTACACCTACATTTTAGAAGTGTAAATATAACTAATTTTACTCGTCAGTCAAATATTGTATTGTACTGACTAAAATCTGAAAGTGAAGAGTACTGGTATGCAGGGTTTAGGCAAACAGTACCATCTCTGAATACGCAAAATTATACATGTCACGTTATTACACTTACGGTCAAAGTACGGTTAATACGAGACAATGATTCCCTGAGTTGAACCCTGATAATAAGGAATTTATCGAACTTCACAACATCCAAACTACAAGTACAACCAACTTAATGGTAGCAAGTAAAAGAAAATTCGCCAAAGTGATCAATTTTCCCCAAAATTATAAAGTTGAGTGCCTTCGGTAGAGGAGATGACGTGCCTTGTGTCACCTAAGTCTCCACCGTGTCTCGGATTTCGGATACCGTGTTTTATTGTATCATGATACATATTGTATCATTATTGAATCATATTACTTATAACAGCCGTTATAGAAGATGGTACTTCAGGTATACCCTCCATATGACTTAGAGCCTTACTATCTTAATTTGGTTAAAGAATATTGTACAAATTAATTTGTTTTGTCTACATCCGTGCAACACATGCAGGTAGTGACATCTAGATGTGGTGTCTGATGTAATGATAGTGCGACATGCCATCTGGGAACCTAACCATGATCATTTTTTATCCAATCAGCCAAAGCTAATATTTCACATGTACATACAAAGTGACAAAAATATCTTTAATGAGTTTTTACATAGATTTAACCCGAATGAGGACAACTAAGATAGTTGGCGTAGATAAATTTTATATAATTGTTCAACAAATATTATGCATTGATTATTATTATTATTTTTATTTCAAGTCACTGAAGTGCTATATGTATAAAATAAATCAATATGATATGTTACAAAAGTATTTCTCAGAGATTATATGTATAAATTTATGATAATTTTTGGGCTTTCTGAGTAGAAATACAAACAATTAGAATGGCAAGTAATAAAATCATCGCAAAAGGTTTTAATTTTGACTCAATCAAATTTTAAAGTTGTCCCCATTCGTACAAGCAAACTAGAATAATATTTTGGCACAAGTGCTTACTGTCGTCCTCCTGCCCGGGTGGGGTGCCTGGTGGTGACGAGAAAACGAGGGGCGTTGTCTCTGGGGGTGTCCAGTCTTCAATGCCGCTCAATGGCTCACCGTTCTGACATAGTTACCATATTAATTCATTTAGTAGTGCCATTATTTTTGACCGAATTGACTTACACTTTGATAAGTAATCTTCGTGATAGACTCAGATAATTTTTGAATATTTTTTTTTAAGGTAATGAAGATTCCACAGAACCCAGTCGGCTCAATGAATCGTGATGGATGGATGTCAGCAGTTACGAAAATTCATCAATCAACCAATAATAGGCATCAAAATTCTGTTTCTGTTCAAAAGGTTAGCTACCGCATTAGGAGTCTTAAGTGTTGTCGCAAATTTTCTAACATACATTAAATGGACACTAAGAACACCTCGCCTTAGAATCACAATTTATGGATCATATATAGCCTAACACTCAACCCAGTACAGTACATTTAGTCAATGCACAAAATATTAAGTTGAAAATTCTTTAGTAAGCATTTATATCGTTGCAGTCTTTCAGAATCTTAAACATCTATCACCCACCTCATCGCATTCCTCGACAATCAGGGATGGGAAGTTGCCCACTATGCCGTTGGCTTCTCCACGCCACCAGCCGTCGTCCACGCCATGAGCATCACGGGACACGATGCGTATGATCTAAAAATTAATGAAACATCTTAGGAGTGATAATGGTGTCCTGTATCTTTCTCTGATGTTGAGGTTTTTTAATCTAAAGTTAGTGACATTGAGTCCAAGATTTTTTCGTCCTTTATATAAACACGAATGTTAGTATATTAAGGTTAGAATTATTTATTTCTCAAAGATTACTTCACAAATCACTTCACAAAAGAAATAAACATAATTGTAAAATGTAGGTACATTAAAAAAGAGTTTAGAGCTCGTTGAAACTACTAAAATACATTGTAGGTAGGTAACAAAATTGAGGCACAAAGCTAGTTAGGGACTATTCACACTTTGTATTTCACCAATGATTCCTAATCTAAAATTTTAGTCTTTTAAGTTGTGGCATTTTTTACCAAGGTATTGATCAGATAGTGATGACACTTTCGCAGGTATAGACACTTCATAAATTCAATACTGAATATATAGTTTACCCATAATTGATCATTTAGCCTCATTCTAGCCTTTATTCAAAAGATAATTTGTGGTCGGCTACTAGTTCAACCGGTTTTACATGAATATTAGTTTTACACGGAGCGACTGGAATTAGACCCCGAAATGACCCTGAAATTCGAAGGTTGAACTAGCTGTCAGTATATTTGGAGTCCAGAAGGAAATCCCCTCCCTGGACTCCTTCCAATACAAAGGCACAGAGAGGGTCACACCGTGTGGTTTTAGGCGGTTCGAGTCCGACACACCACCCCGCCGTAACCCCCGACGGGGTGACGGTCGGCGGGGATTTCCACACGTAAAAAAAAAAAGCTGTCAGTATATTTGGCACTGACTTCTCAATAAAAATTGCCACAGATGGTTCATGATAACCGGGACCGACAGGTTAACGTACTCTCCGAAGCATTTCGGGCTGTTTGAATTGTGCATTAAGAATTTCCTGTAGGAAAAACCCAACAACGCTTTTTGAGCTGCCCCGGGATAATAATAATCCATAAATAATTAATATCCTTCCTTTATCCAACAGCTAAATGTAATAGAAGTAGATTATTTTCTTTTTTATATCTTTCTATAATAAACATGAAAACAGGCTTTGGAAAAAGTCAGCTCACCTGTCCTTCTTCGAGATTAAGTTCATCAGATGCCTCAGCATCATAGTCGTATAAGGCAAAGCAGTAGCCAAGTGTTGGTAGCTGCGGTTCAGCTTCGACTGCTTTCAATTTTGGTTCTTCCTTCTGTTCCTCCTGTTTAGTGGTAGGAGCCGATATCACGGATATTTGGTCCGGAGACTGCACCACTTCAGCATCTTCTCCCTCAACCGTGTAGTCAACGGAAGAGAAAGAAATTTGAGAGACCAACCCTGGGGCACTGGATGTCTGGTGAGAGAAAAGATGGAGTTACAGTTAGTCTGTCTGTTGGAGGATCTCCAACAGATAGCCTAACAGTAACCGACAACACAAGTGCTTCACATTAAAGGTGCTTTATTGAATTTTATGGCGGACTTACATATTTTACTGATTGCAGAAATACACAATTCCAAACATTATACAAGGAAGAAACGAACTACATATATTATAGATGATACATTTTTATGGTTTATGTTGAAAAATTATTGCACTTACTAAATAATGTTATAAATTCAGATCTCAACAGCTTGTCTGCTGAATAAATTACAATATTATCAGTGGATAACCTGTTAAATGTGAAATAACACAAAAACTAAGGGATTACAATAGTCCTTTGAAGTAACTCTAAACTTATTTATGTATACGAAAATTTGTAATGGACTAAATAGACGTCAATCTCACGAATTCAAGAAAAGGATTCATAAAATATTTTATAAGAACACAACACAGAAAAATTACAATCGGTAGGTTATTCCCATGGAGCAAATACAAAGAGGAGAAGACAGAACCAGATGAACACCGTAACTAAAGATGAATCCTTACGTCATTGCTAATTCGAATTTAAATATTTCATTATGTGACGACTATGAAAAGTTGAGAAGCAAGAGATTGTCGTGGTATGGACATGTGATGCGTAGAAAGGAGCAAACTGCAGTAAAGAAAGTTTTAAGTATAAAAGTTGACGGATATAGGAGTAGAGGGCGACCAAAGAAAAAAAGGATGGACTGCGTGAAAGATGAAATGGTCAGAAAAGGAATAAACAGTGAAATGACGAGTAATAGAGAATAATGGAAGAAGAAAATTCATTAAACCGAACCCAAATAAATTTGGGAAGAGGGTGGGAAGATGATGAGATGATGACCTACTTTAAACAACACTGAAATTTACGAAAAACACTTCACGACAAAAAAACACTTATACTGGTATTTGAAGGGTATTTTCATTAATATAATGTTTTAGATTTTGATGCGAAAATAATAAAGATTAATGAATCCAATATATAAAGACAATACTGATGTCCAACAAAGTTCACCAAGATTTGTTCTTTCAATGATATGATAATGTCTTATCATTTTAAAGAAAGGCCATAAAACGTATAAAACAGTAACTTATAAACTAAAACCAGCAAGGTTAAAAGTAAATAGATTGCGAATATTGATGATAACTTATGCATACAATAATTAAAATTGTAGATTATTTGCTTTTCTCAGATTGATGTAGTTAAAGTATTCGGATGCCGAAGTGAAATTATGCAATTTTATTTATAAATAAAATGATGTGCACAATACTTGTTTATTTCAAGTTCTATCTCCATATAAATAAAGATTATTTGAAAACATAAAATTTAAATCAAGTTTATGAACAAGACAAAACAAAAAGTTTCACTTTTGCAATATTATTTACGCTACGAATGCTTTTTATTGTTCCGTAGCCAAATGGCAAAAAACGGAACCCTTATAGATTCGTCATGTCTATCTGTACGTTCGTATGTCACATCCACTTTTTTTCTGAAACTTTAAGAACTATATACTATATACTGTTGAAACTTGGTAAGATGGAAGACAAACGCCCATTCCATTACAACAATAAAAAAAAAAGTAAATGTATTCTGTGAACCGCATTATGATTTTCACACAAAAATAGAAAAAATACAATAAATATCGGTCCCCAGACTTGGAACTGAAACTAAAAAAATTTTTTTTTAAACCAAATTGTTATCTATTCGCTATTGAATCCGAATCGCACTTAGCCGCTTTTTGTAATACATGTCAAGATGTTTTATAAAATTAACCTTGAAAAAACCTACTCCCTTTTTTTGAATTTTTGAATACGGTATTTCATTATTTAGTTACAGTTTAGGTATCAGACACCCATTGTCAGATAGCTAAACTACATTGCAACATCAACATATAAGGAAGGGAGTTCTACTATTAGAGAGTTCTACTATTATTTGGTAGATGGAAAAATGTAAAGTGAAGGTAAATTGTTACGCATTGTTCCCTACGAAAATCTTATCTTTGTGTTTGCTCCGTGGTTATTAATTTTCAAAAATATTGAAACACAAATCTTCTATGAATTTTTAATTTTCTTTGTGTCTTCACCATTCTTGGAATCTTCTACTGGCCGTTTTATTAAATCAAACATATATTTATCAATTCTGTACAGCTTTCCAAGGTGACGGATGCTCGTAGATTCTTTGTCTACCACGGAGTGGTAAGCTTATACGTAAACGAAATGGATTCACATTTCACTTACGCATCCGCCTTCACCCAGTGAGACTTCTTCACCCAAACACGTTCTAGATGCGGAAAGATGCTGTTCTACACATTGTATGCTAATTTGAAATAAACACTCAATTATAATGTATCAATAAAATATATTTATTAAGTAACAATGAATGGATCAAACAAATAATTAAATCAATATCAAATCAATAAATAAAATCTAACAATCTGTAATAATTGCAATTTCATCTTGAAGAATTATGATATATTCGTTACCATTTTCAAAATCAAACAAATCGGCACGGAGAAAGATATTATCTTCAAGTGCTTCTATCCTGGGACATACCTGGTCGCGTTCAACGTCTAGATAGTTGTGAGGGACGTAACCCTCCTCGCCGCGGTAGTTCCTCGCCCGGAGCCAGCCATCACCGTCACCCTCACCGACCACCTCGAGCTGTTCACTCTCGATGATAGACAGCTCATCAGGGTTTTGAGCCTAAATCAAACACAGAGAACACATTATTTTCAGCCTACTGCCTTCCACTGCTGAACAAAGGCTTCCCCCAAAAAGCACCAACCCTCCTGGTGGTAAGCATCCATCCACCGCCTGCTATTTTTTGTTCAAGACGTCAGTCCATCGTGCCGCAGGGGTGCCCTACACTAAGATGGCCTAATCGCGGTCTCCCCTCCAGCACGTGTCAACTCCAGCGACCATTAGTCCGCCTGGAGAATGGAGTGGAGTCGATAGGATGGAGCGTATAATGTTCTGTGTTTCTCTATTGCGAAACACAGAACATCGCACGCTGAGCGACCCTAAACTTATGGATCAGTCCAACGGAGAGTCCTCGTCCACGTCTCAGCTCCGTATGTCATAACTGGCTGGAAGCACTGGTTCAAAGCCTTGGCTTTTAATTATTGCTGGACTGACGGCTCGAAAATATGACGAAGCTTCCCATAAGCTGCCCAGCCTAAATTCATTCTTCTATCGGTTCTCCCGATCGATACCGTGCCAGTTGAGTTGAATGGTTTGGCCAAGATAGATGTATTTTGGCACAACCTCGGTGATTCTGCCCAAATACACCTATTAACAGCCACGGGACGCAGATACATATATATTATGCATGATTTTCTCAGTTTTCTTACTTCCTCTCGTTTTGCATTAATTGCAATAATAATAAGAATGGATTATATTAAAAAAACATATAAGTAAATTGGGAAAAGTGGAAGCAAGTATTCAGGTGCCCATTACTAAGGATTAATCTTCCTGTCCGTCTGTATTTACGGTACCACTTTAGTAGCGTTGCATGAGAGCTCTAAGCCCCAGTACATTTTCATTTCTAGGACTAATTTGAATACTTACCGTGTATGAATACAGAGCAGTACATTTATAAAGCGGAGGTGCTGGAGGCTCCACCGTCTCAACCACGGCTGATTGTTCGGTCTCGCCCCAGTTCACCTGGGTTGGATCGTCCCATCCGACGGTCAGCTGTTCTATACGCATACGCTCTTCCTCCAGGACAGCTAGGTACAGTACAATATTACATATATAAATATATACATGTATATCACAATATCACTTAATAGACCTAAGAATAAACGTAAATCTATTTAAATGTTGCAAATGTTTTTACCTCCTTATCTATTCTGAATGATTAGGTGGCCCTGTACATTGCAGTTACTGTGCCTCCAGCTAGCAAGTCACTTTACATTCTTGGTAAAGTAACTGTATACTGGGGCGATACACACATAGATTAAAATTAAAACCATATAGTAAAACTCTAAACAGGTTTACACATGTTGTACGTTTCGACAAATCGTTCTAAATTATTTGTGCGCGCTCCAAGTGCCTGCACACGGCTTGGATGTCGACAACGATAAGTTTTGGGGTCATTCGTAAATACATTAATGTCTGCAGGTTTTGGCTTCAGGATATATTAATATAACTGTCTAGTGCAATATATCTCCATCACCACATGTAGTAGAGTCGCATGGTATACCTATAGTGAGGCTTTAATCATCAGCATCATCAGCCTTAATAATATCGACATCATCATCATCATCATCAGCCTATCTCAGTCCACTGCTGGACATAGGCCTCTCCCATTGTACACCACTTTGATCGATTTTGGGCTTCTCGCATCCAGCTCTTGCCAGCCATCTTGCGCAAATCTTCACTCCACCTGGCCTGTGGGCGTCCTACACTACGTAATATCGACTGTAATAGTGAAAACTTTTAATGTTAAAGAAGACTCCCTTATGCAAACCCTATGCGGTGAAAGTCCATGAGATACTTTGGTAGGAGTTTACGAGTTATTAGTGTAAATAGTACTAACCGTCGACGTCTTCATCATGGTCCTCTTCGCCCTGTGAGCCGGAGGTGGTGCGCTGGTGGCTACTAGAAGGCATAGGAGCTGATGCTGATGCCCCCTCTCCCTCGGTGTTGTCACTATCATAAAATGAATCGGAGCTTGGCTGATCCTATCAGAAAAATGGGTTTGATTATTAAAGATACTTCTTTAAGTCACTACTTGAGGAAGCTGGTGGTGGTGATAGAAGCGGGTGAACAGCCTAAAACCGGGATTCTAGAGTTTTCTGTCTTGGTGTCATTGTTTAACAATGGACGAGTTTTTTCTAAAAGAGAAGGAATCCCACATTAGGAATAAAAGACTTTACAAACATACTTGATATGGATGCAAAGATCACTCAGACTCAGAATCACAATGTATAGAAGATCACACAAAGTAGTCTGTCAAAAGTCAGATGGTATGATACGGTAGGGTAGTAACTGTAATTACTGCACGATAAGAGAAACTTACAGCGGCTCCTGAAGCATCCGTGCGCACACTAAGAAGACTGCTGCTCCGCGGCAGAGACGCATCTTGCACCGCGAGAAGATCAATTTCTTTCAGCCACTCATCAACAGGAGCACCACTAACCCGCAAGCATTCTAAACGGGACTCATATTTTGCCTTTGAAGTTTCCGAACGGCGAATGTTAGAGCGTAGCTCGTCCATTCGTACTTCGAGTTCCGGCCCATTGGGGTCATTGGGGTCAACCTGGGAAATCAAATAAATAAATAAAGTTTCATATTATCAGTATTATTTTAATAGGTCCTTTTTAAACGGTGACAGGTGAGGCCCCCTGTCACCCTAGCAGAAGCAGGCCGGGGTGGCAAGTATATCTGTATTTGACCGGAGAATAGAAACATCGTAGTTTTCGCACAGTAGGGGGCTGTCTGGAAACTAAGATGGCCCGAGGTACGTCGATGTCCCAGGGTTTTTCCTACCGAGGATGCACCTGATTCCCCGACTTCAAGTGCCGTAGAAGGCGTGCGGTTTTGGTCGGTTAGTCCGACCCAGCCACAATTGTGTGTCATCCGGGATGATTTCCGCACGGGAAAAAAAGGTACGTCGAGTTACGAGAAAACAGATTCTCCTGTCAGTGTTATATTACTAAAATACTAGTTTTAGCCCGCGGTTTCGCTTATGTGTTATTCTGATGTATAACTTTGATTGCCATTTTTACCCCCTTAAGGGTGGAATTTTCCGAAATCCTCTCTTAGTGCTCGCCTACGCTTCGCAAGGAACATACATGTCAAATATCAGCTTCGAA
The DNA here is from genome assembly GCA_932526445.1 of Phragmatobia fuliginosa. Lineage (NCBI taxonomy): Eukaryota > Metazoa > Arthropoda > Insecta > Lepidoptera > Erebidae > Phragmatobia > Phragmatobia fuliginosa. The sequence goes on along the minus strand of OW052057.1, from coordinate 44,881,775 downwards.
TAAGTAAATTCGACTGTGCCAGCAAGTCAGTCAGTAACAGTTTTATATACATACTAGTTGACCCAGCGAACTGCGTACCGCCCAACTTTAAAATTCCAGAACTTGATCGCAGCGCCACCTACCGGGTCCAATTGCAAATCTAAACCATTTCCAGATCCCCTTGAACACACACAAAAAATTTCATCAAAATCGGTCCAGTCGTTTGAGAGAAGTTCAGTGACATACACACTCACAGAAGAATTATATATATAAAGATTGAGTTGTAGTCAGTGTGGTGATGGATTAAGAATACAAAGTGTCACCACCCCTATTCATTCCATGGGTGTCGTAAGAGGCGACTAAAGAAACTAAATAGGCAGCTAACATCACTGCCAAGAGAAGGAAAACTTGAAACAAACCCTTTACCAACCCGTCTGGCCAGTGTGGTATAGTAGGCCAAAACCTCCTTTCAAAGGAGAGGCCTATTGTCTTAAAAACTGGGCTGTATGAACTCAACCTAGAAAGTAGGGAATATTTGTTGAGTTTTCTCCTTACCTTTTGACCAGCATCGCGCATAGCTTGGTACAGATGTAGCTTGCGCGTCGCGTCCCGGACGAGAGCAGTTTCTCGCACAACTCGTGTTGCCCAGCGTCTTGCCTCGCCCGCGAGCGTTTGAGCCACAGACTCATGCTCAATAGTCACTGTGTCAACGGGGTCGTTGTCACACGCCTCGAACTCGTACTGCGGAAACGGTTGAATAATCTATACTAAAGATATTTGGTAACAAACAAACAAAACTAAAATAAAAAGCATTTATTACTATAATTTCTTACTAGTTTTATCTTTTTTTTTTTTTTTTTTTTATATTTAAGCCTGCCTAAGTGACTCTACTCTGCCTGATGGAAAGCATGAGTAGAATCCAGGAGTAGGGGTCACCATGCTTATTGTGAGGGTAGGCAATGTAGCATGGTGACCCTTACCATGGCAGCCTGGTTAGATTATTCTGCATCATTCTCCCAGTCTTCGAAGGGCGGGAGAATGATGCAGAATGATTGGGCCTCCGGTCTCACACTCACCAACGAAATACGACAACAAGAATGCTGTCATTATTAGGATGGTCTTCTGTGTGAGGGTAGTACTGGCCGGGTCAAGCCGGCCAATTCGTGCTGAAATCAGCGTGGCTCTACTACCTATAATATAGTATAATAATATAGTATATCTTTTAGGATATCTAGTAGATTTTTTGATTCCACAAAACAATATAATTTCAAATGCTTGTGTTTTGTCAATTATGCGATTTCCTAGAAGTAATATTATAGTCAGGGAGACTGCTTATGAGAATGTGGTATTAATGTGGATTGTTTTTTATGTTGACCAATTAGGCTGATGATATATATATATACATATATGTAATAAAATCCTATTGAACTTAATAGACTTAAGACTATACTTAAATCTGTTTAGATGTTGCAACGTTTTAACCGCCTTATCAAATTAAATGATAAGATGGACGTCGACACTGCAATTAATTTTCCTCCAGGACGTAAGTCACTTTACATAGGGAGTAAAGTACCAAGATATTGGAGGCGATACATCCATTGATTTTAATTAAAACTATATCCCGAAACTCTAAAAGTTTTCCATATACCCGTTGTACACGTTTCTACAAATAGTTTCAACTTATGTGTGCGCGTTTCCAGTAGCTCCACACGGCTCCGATATCGACAACGTTCAACAATATCTAATACGATATCTCGTACATACATTTGGTGTATCGGGACAGATCTATACATATACAGATAAGTTGAAACAATTTGTGTAAGTTTAGCGGTTTTTAAAAACATTATCAAATGTTAGAATCTTCCGAATATGTAGAAAATTCAATATAATCAACACAAAAAATTCCATGGATTGGTTAGTAAGTATCAAGGGTGACAGCTACACGTACAAGATTGTATCCGTGTACAAATGAAAATCACACAATATTTTAATATTCTTAAATGAAGTTATTATTATTATTAACATTATAAAGGAAAAAAGAAAGAATTGCATCATTTAACAAATATCTACTTAATAATAATAATAAGAAATAATAATATCTTGGTACCTGAATGTGCTGTTTGAGTACGGGATAGTATAGGTAAACACACTGCAGGTTGTATTCCCTCGTGAGCTGCTGAGCCTGGTCGCGGATCTTGCCGAAAGAATGCTGAGTGGCTGAACATGTCAGTAGTTCCGTACGCCCCATCAAAGTGAGAAACTCCGATACCTTCTCGTAAACAGCTGATTCCATGGTTTGCATGCACGTTTGCAGTTCCACCAAGAAATAACGGTTCTGTCGAAGGAATATTTGATTTAATAAAACCGAGGTCCGAACTAAGTGACATGCAAATGATATTAAAACTATATTATAAATGTTGCAGTATATTTAACCACCTTATATACGTGAACTATATGATGGAAAACACAACTGCTGCTAATTTGCCTCTGTTGTTCAATCTCTTTACAATGATTGTAAAGGACTAGTTGGTAGAGGTCACACACACACACACAAACCAAATAAAGCATTATGCACTAAAGTATCACTAATGTTAAAATCATTAACAATGAAAAGTATACTAGAATCGATTTCATTTAGACTGGTGCATAGTCGAGTTATATGAGGGTTTCACCTCGGAATGAGAGATAATAAGTTGAAAATTCGACCTTCATTAGTATGTTCTCAAATGTCTCAAAAAATTTTGTGTCTGCGCCGTCGTTATTCAGGGTCAAAGATTTTTTTTAAAATTTCATTGGAACGTCCAACCATTTTTGAGATATTTAATGGACAATACTTAATGCACGATCGACCATGAATGTCAGCGAATAATACCCCTTCTATAAAGTTTATTTATGCAATATTAATCACCATAAATAATTTGTATTATTTATCAGTAATTGCATTATATTAAATGGTTATAGAGGTGTATTTCCATAAAATGAAGGTCACATAGAAAACCAGAAGCGTAGACGCATCTTGAAGCACTGAATGATTGGCTTGCCACCTAAGAGTTATAAGAAATCGGCCTCTATTCTTAACTTCGGAGACTCGAGGTTTTATGAGACTTTTGAGACAACTTTCAGAACATCAAAATAAAGGTGTATACGAGATTACATCTTATTATCTCTGATTCCGAGATTGGCCCCTTTATTATGCTTATTTGACTGGACTAATACTGTTAAAAAAAAGTTGTTGCGGGCTACACAAAAAATACACATAATATGTAAAACATCGGTCTAAATTATAGCATTGTGTACTGAAATACACAAAATCAGTAATGTTAAAACCATTAAAAGTAAATGTATTCTAGAGACAATTTATTTAGACTGGTGTGTATTCTGTAAAGAACCAGTTGATTGAAAGCCACACACATACACACAAATACATATAATACACATCGGTCTAAAACAAAGCAATATAGTAAAATATCACTAATCATTAAAAATAAAAAGTATTCTAGAGCCAGTTTCATTTAGACTATATGTTCAGAATATATCAAAATAAATTCGTAGATATTATATTAAAAAGGTTAATAAAAAAGAACTGAAGAAAATTTAATGAAGATAGAACATGTGAACATTCTACGAGGCTGACACATACTCGTTATTACGAAGAATTATTGGATTTGCCTGTTTTTTGCTTAATTTTTTTAAAGGCGAAGTTTTGATTTGCTTAATACTAAGCCAGAGACATATAATTATAATAAATTAGACTACCTTTGGCCTGTATGCCTTCGTCAAGATGAATTTAAGGTAACCCATTTTTAGCATTTTCAAGTCGTCAAAACCCCTAATAAAGCTTCTCAAGTCTGAGTTTTAGTACTGTGGGCCGTAATAACCGAATCAGTGTAAAAATAATAACAAAATAAAGTCTTTATGTTTATTACATAAAAATTGCAAACATAATAACCAAATGTAGGTTTAATAACTAACTTTAAAAATAAAATTTAGTCTCTGGTTGGCTAAAGTTACTCTACATGGCTACTTACTAAAATTTATATATGATTGTCAGAAAACGCCCTGTCTCATTTCAAAAATAAAACGAGATGTACAGGGTTTTCTAATTACTTTGCCTCCTAAATGCTAAATTCTTTATAATGAACTAAAAAGAATACTCTCTGCGGAGGTTGCATGTACTTCTGTTTTTTTCTTTTTTTACACACCTGGTGAGCATTGGCCGCTGCGATGCTTAGAAGGTAGTCGTTCCTGGCTCCGGTAGACTTCTCTTCCAGTTGGTCTCGACGAGAGGACACCTTAGCACTATTCTTTTGCAGCGATGTAATAGATTGGAAGAAGGAGCCCTTCTTTTTCTTAAGCCTGTGTAAATAAAGTCGTGAATGAGTAACCCAAACTGAACTTAATATTGACATAAATTCGGATATCAAATCAAACAGTTGAAATTATTGTTCAAATATTATTGAACACATACGTAATATATATAAACTACTAGTTGACCCAGCGAACTTCGTACCGCCCAACTTTAAAATTCCAGAACTTGATCGCAGCGCCACCTACCGGGTCCAATTGCGAATCTAAACCATTCCCAGATCCCCTTGAACACACACAAAAAAATTCATCAAAATCGGTCCAGTCGTTTGAGAGAAGTTCAGTGACATACACACTCACACAAGAATTATATATATAAAGATGAGTGCGCGAACATACTGTGATTGTGCTGGTAATAGATAAATAAATAAATAAATGTCTGGAAGGACAGATTGCCATCCTTGACATAAAGGCCAAGGTGGGAGCGACTTCCAATTTACTATTCCTCTGATTGCTGAATCCTTTACATTAAGATAAAGAAAACAATTGAACAGAGGTTTTTGTGAAGTAGCTAATAAACTAAAATTGGCAATTATAACCAAAAAATCATATATATAAACGTAATCACTCCTGTGGATCTTCATTTAGGAGGGATTAATTCAACAAAAATGTATAATCCTTAATAATATAGGCACAATGAAGGAAGGATGTGATTCTGTCTGTCTCTCTGTTACGCTTTCATGCCTAAACCACTCCACACATTACAATGAAATTTGCTTATAAGATACTTTGACTCTTGAGGCAGGACATGGACTACTTACCAACCAATATACGCGCGAACATAGCCGCGAGCTAAAGCTAGTAATTTACAGTCATGCGAGAAAATTTATTCTCAATGTAGCTTAATATTTTTTGGGAAGAGTGCCTCATGGGTTCTAACCCAGATTACTTTGTATCCGACAGACCTTTCGATTGGGTCAAACTATTCTGGTAATTCTTTTTTATTTGTAAGCTCCCATGATAAGACAACCAGGCAGGATCTGATGATAGGATCCTGGAGAAAACGAGGGAATTCCTCAAATATCATAGGCATGGCACACCTGTCACGATTTCGGTACTCGGAATAGTTTTTCTTTGAAGACGGTTTTTTTATTATTTCATTAAAAACATTCAATATCAATGCTTTCAGGAAATGTTTTCCTAAAATATGAATGAATAAATTGGTTAATTATCAATACTCACTTCTCTTCAATGTCTTTGGCCTTGTCACGGACATCATGAGCAGTGTGTTCCTCATCGAAATATAGCTTCTTCGTTTTGTCCACATCCACGACAGTCAATTGAAGTTCCTTGTGTGCTTGCGCCAAAGTTTCTGTGCACTGTTTAAAAACACATAAAACAATTGTAATTTCTATTATGATCTATAATATGACAGTGATAATGATACACATAAAAATAACGAAGTCATAAGAAATGGCTTGAATGATTTTAATTAAATTTTGAATGAATATTTGGTAAATCTGAGAATAAGTAAAAGGCTATTTTTATCCTCTTTTATATATTGGACTTCTTTGAAAAACATAATTTATAATTTTAGAAATAATTTAAAATGGCATTATAAAGTTTGCCACTTTAAATTATCCTATTTTCATCAAAAATTTATTAAAAGTTTGCCGGTTAGCCGATCCAACAACGATAACATGCAATGTAATCTGTTAAATGTAATTAGAATCACTGTTTAAGCCATTACTTATAATAAACTCCAAAACTATTCGAGTCTTCTATTTTGAAGGCATGGCAAATTATTTCGACATGCCTTCAAAATAATTTTGTATAGTTAAATATGCCCATCATCGCGACTGCATTCTTAGCAACATTGCCTTGTGGAAATTAAGCTATATTACTGTACTTAAAAACAGACAGACAGACATGACGAATCTATAAGGGTTCCGTTTTTTGCCATTCGGCTACGGAACCCTAAAAACAATCTCATTTAACTTGATTAATCACTTATCATCTATTAGGCCTTTAGCTGGTTTTCGTATTATGAAAAACTAGCTACAAAAGTTAAACAGTTAAATTTGACGACGATTTTATTTCAAACTTCTAACGGCGAATAATTAAACACATTAATGAGTAGGCACATATATATTATTCATAAATAATTGAATCCTCGCTTGATTGCTGCTTTGAGGTCACAGGAACGTAGAGGTAGGATGAAAGCGGTGACCGGGTGAGAAGGGGGAGTTGAAACTAAATAAATAATACAAAGTTTCAATTCCTCCTTACTCGACTCGGTCCCCCTTTGACCGTACTTCAGGCACGCGCGGTATTCCGTCTGTTTCAGGTCTTCACTTCTATATCAATATTCCTACTTCAATGGAGGAAGACCAAGTTTTTTTACATCAACCATTAAACTAAATTCTCAACAATTTTTGTGTTTATAACTAATGTATTGTAAAAATAAATCAATGTTTTGAAACGAAATAGAAATTAAAATGAGATGAAAAACAGAATTGTAAATAGTGACGTGTAATGGGAGAGGGCTGTGTCCAGCTGTGGTCTGCAATAGGCTGATGATGACGATATGCACAGAATTGAAGAATGGTAGGTTCATAGATCAAGACACACGTCATTATTATATTACAAGTTGGTGTAAATAGGTCATTTATATTATTTACAGAAGAAGCGCTCATAGTCGAGAGGCTTTAAGTGATTGGAAACAATCACCTAGGGGAAGGAACGACGGTGCGGTCAGACCTAGATGGGAGACCGTATGTAGCGTGATATGCTATGCTATGCGTTTCGTGATTCGGGGGTCACGTTAAGCAGTCGGTCCCGGTTGTTGTCATAAGATAGCAGTCGTGAAGCTTACTTGGAGGACTTCGGGTGGCTTATAAACATCGAACGGCAAGATTACGTAGCCACAACGTGTCTTGCCAGTCCCCAACCCGCACTCAGCCAGCGTGGGGACGTATGGCCGGCCTTAACCCTGTCCTGAGAGGAGACCCAAGCACAGCAGTGGGACGTTATGGGTTGTTTATTATATTATTTATATAATTATGTTCACTTAAAGCGACACTCCATTCACGTGGTGATGATGATGATAAAAAACGCAGTTGACCCTCTCAATTAGGAGGGCCAAGCTTATAATAAATTAGTAATGTAAATCAAATAAAGATTTTGCACATTATAATTTTTAATATACGCCATTTTCATACTACTGGATTAAGATGCTAATATAATTGATTAAATATTTTAAAACAACAATCTGTAATTTTAAATCTTTATCCAGGTTCAGGCCAAGATAAGTCAGATCATGGATTACTAATATTAACAAAACACAGTTGGACAAACAATCGATATCTATATCATGACATGTACTCAAAAGTACACATTTTTTAATTTATGTAGCATATTCTAAAACCTATCATATACCAGAACATTGCAACACATTGCATAAGTACATACATATAAATAATGATATAAGTAGATTAATGAAAACTGGTACCGACCTAAGCATCTTGTCAAAGGTCTTAGCGCGATTCGTGACTATCTTATTCTAGATACTCAACCAAAACAAACTTTAAAAAAGTGGTAGTCGATTAGATAGTTTCCGAGCTTATAATGAGTAATGACGTCACACGAGAATAATATAATAATATAAGATAATGAAATAATTGACCAATATCGTATTATATAGATGACTCATTTAACTTCGTCTGCAACTATAAGAAGAGGTTCGTCAACATATGAGTCAAACCTAAGAAAAGTGTTTCTAAAATGACATAATACTGCTGACAGCCTGATGCAAACAGTATTTTCATTTAGAAACGCCCGTTCCAGGTTAGAATAGAGAAGGTAAGCCTTTAAGTAATTGAATATCTTAACACTAGTGTTTTGCCATTTGTGAGATGTGACACATGGCACTTTGAATTGGATGGCCTAGTGTGAGTTAATTTCATGTCAACTTGATCATCTCAAACTCTTTACTAAACTTAAACTCACACCTTACCTTATCACTTAACCCTTAGTAAATGTAGAAAAAAGAACATACTGTGGTTGTGCTTGTAATAGATGAATAAATTAAGAAATGTCTGGAAGGACAGATTGCCATCCTTAACATAAAGGTCAAGGTGGGAGCGACTTCCAATTTACTATTCCTCTGATTGCTGAATCCTTTACATTAAGATAAAGAAAACAATTGAACAGAGGTTCATGTGAAGTAACTAATAAACTAAAATTGGCAAATAAACACAACAAAGCATATATACTCGTATATAAACATAAAATTACAAGAATATGTGTTGATGTTTGAATGTTGTAGAATCTTTATTACTTTAACACAATAGTGCGTTAAAGTGCAATGTATTCTCCTGACACCATTCCTCTTGTGGTGTAAGAAATTTCTGCAATGTACAGGAATTCCTATGGACTATTAAACTATGATTCCTAAATAAAGTGCGTCTTTTTTTTCTAAATGAAACATTTGCACTAGAAATAAATATGTTACACACACATTTGGCTATCGTTTAATACTTCAATTATGCCTATCGCGAATATTCAAGTTACCAAGAACCATTTAGCCGATTCTGTACGATCTCCGCTCTTCAGGCGAGCGCTAAATCATTTTTTGTCAAATAATGCTGTGTATAAGCTATATGCTATTCTGATCCCTAGTTTATTATTGTAGAAATATTACACTTTTATAATGACGTTACTACACGGATGTGAGTAGTTTTCTCAAAGTTTTCATTTAACTCGTATAATTCTCTGAGTTTTGGTTGGGTTCACAATAAATTGAATTTCAGTTTTTTTTATATATATTTTGCTGGCTGGTTAATTTAGTCAAACAGAATTATTGCACAATTTTAAATTAATGTCATACCATGTAGTTTGCCATTTGCTGTAAGAGATAATACTTGTATTCCCTTACTGCAAAAGATAAGATAAATAAAATCATTTCATTCCACATCATCATCATCATCAGCCCATCGTGGTCCACTGTTGGACATAGGCCTCTCCCATTGCACACCACTTTGATCGATTTTGGGCTCTCGCATCCAGCTCCTGCCAGCTGTAAATATGTTGTACCTTGGCCTTTATTGCCATTTTTTTAAACTTTAACATCTATGTACTAAGTATGAAATGTACATTTCTGATATTTTGGTGGTGAGTACCCAAATAATTGACCTTTCAAAATATGCAATTAGATAATATTTGTGTGCTGTACGTCAAATCACAATGAAAATTATATATCTAAAAAACTGTCCTAGGTACAACAGGTACATTTACATTTTTCATTAAAACTAACATTTATATTTTATTAGGGTAATCAATAGCACTACCATTATATGTGGATTAGTAGTAGTTAGTGCCATGACTTCATGAATTCAAGCAACAAAAGAACATCACCTTCGATATCCCGCGATTAACGCCCCTTAGAACGCTATCAAAAGTGCATACCGTCCTTGGTCTTACTAGTGCTGCGACTTCTTTTTGCCGGGTAACGTACATAAAATATTATTCTATCGATTCTGAATAGCCGGATATCTTATTACATTAGTTCAATGGAGCTCAATATCTTATAACGTAACGAATGCTAGTTAATGTTGCGTTCATAACTAAAACAACATGAAAAGAGTTAAAATAAATAGGCATAAAATAAATAAGTAGGTACAGGCATTCACTAAGTCACTATGCTGCATTATCTGTACTTACAATGGTGAAACCTACTTCTGGATTTTACTCATGCTTTCCATCAGGCAGAATAGAGTACAAAATGCAAAAAGTCGAGTAAGAAGCATAGGTATATGATAATTAGGAAAGGGATATCGTTAAACTTAGATAAGACACAAATCTGTAACTGTTACTACATCTAGATTTATCATTATATCGTAAAGTATTGAGAAGTATAGAAAATACTAAATTATTGGGTATACCAACTATCGATAGACAATTGCCGTGTGTCGTATAATAATCAGAAAGCGGTAACAACTCTAATGGCAGTCTATAATTGCATTTATGTAAACTATCGACGTGGGACAAAGAACACCTGTTTAGAACTACGTTTTATAAGTACAACGGAGGAAAAACCGACTTGTGTCTTTCAAGTAAAGTCACAGCTGCTATTGCAAGAATATTCGTTGCAGAGACAACACAATACAAGAATATATCGCCATGTTGCCAGACGATATTTAAAATAAATAAATAAATAAATATTTCGGACATTTTACACACAACATCATCTAGTGCCAAACTAAGCAGAGCTTGTATTATGGGTACTAAACAACTGATATAAATACATAAACATACTTTTTTTTTTGTAAATACATACATATTATACATAGAAAACACCCAGACTCCGAAACAAATCTTTGTGGATCACACAAATATTTGGTCCGACCCGGGAATCGAACCCGAGACCTCTTGATCAGCAGCCGCATACACTAACCACTAGACCAACAAGGTAGTCAAGATATTTGCGTAATCATTTTCAGGTACACCTATCTAGACAAAAAAGAATACAAAATACGCAAGAAATCAGTAATAGTAACGTTGAAAATAATAAATGGCATTTGTAAATATAGCCTTCCTTATCTTCGTACTTTTTAAAATTATAACGACAGTTGTAAAGTATGTGACCAGTGAAAGAATTAGAGTATGGATAAAAGAAAATTTAATTGGATTTATCTAAAAAGACCTAGACCTTCGAAAAAAGATGCGCGTTTCATCAAACGAATAAAAAAGAATAAAAGAAGAAAATTAGTAAAAAATAAAGGAGTGCGCAGTCATTTGTCTCTCACGTTTTAATAGAAACAGTCGCAATGCTTAGTATTTTTTAATTTGATTGATATGTAAGTTTCAATTTATGATTATTGTAGCACTAGTTATAATGAATTAGTTTGAATAAACCTACAATTTTCCCTAAATACACAGATATTTAGGGAAAATTATGTGTTTATGTTAATGTAGTAATTGTGTTTTATTTCTTTGTTATGGAACTTATGATCTATGTCTAATATTGTAACATAATAATCACAAAATAGCTACCGGAGAAAAGTACAATTGGGTAGTTACTTAGTTTTTATCTAATCTTTTACTAAATAGTTAAGATTTACCGCTTTGATTAATTATATTTTGATATAGGTATATAACCTTAGTAAAATACTGAATTTACCTCCGGTCCGGTCCGGGTGCTTTTGTATCTAATGCTGTTAAAAAACATATTGATACATCTGTCCCACGGCACTTCCATCTAGTTCTTAATAGTACGTAACCTGTGCTGTGGTTACAAAAACACAATTAAATATAAATTTTTGGTAATTATACTGAGGCACAGAACAAAGTCTCGTATCATTACACAAATATTTAAATTGTATGTGACAATTAAACCCCACGAAAATGAAGCCAAACATAGCAATTTCATTCCATAACCGCACTGTAAATAAAACGTGAATATGTTCAATAGAGAAATTAATATTTCAAAATTTAAATGTTCATTTCAAACCTATATTGCCCATTAATTGCCGTGGCACATTAATTTTCTGAGTTTGGATTGATTGACATTTCTACTAATTACACAAAATGAAATAACTATTTATTGTAAATACAAATTAACTGTCCACGTATTCCCAACCGACATTTAATATTTTTGAAAACATAATTTTAAATTTCATTAGTATGTTATTCGTAGATAAAAATTATATAGTATAAGAATAAAAGTGTTTCGATAAGTGATAAATTGTCTTAGTAATGCGAAAAGTCTATTTCATAAATGTTCATAGGGTTCAGGTACTATAAATAATCCTTGGTTTATTAATGAAATATCACAAATATCTTCCTGAAATGCCGTAAGCCGTATTGTTGATTAATACCGGCCAATATAAAAGTATTCATTAATTGAATGAAGCATTTGTGCAAGTAAACTCCTAAAAAACAAAAAAAGAAATACAAATATATTTTTTTTGTGTAAACCTAAAAATACCTATTGTAATAAATAAAATATGCTAAAGCAACGAAGCCCGTAAACTTCTTTTGATGTTTAGATGTGATGAATCAAAAGTTCTTTTGATTATTAGGTTCATAAGAAATGTAGTTCGGAAAATATGATTTACAGGGTTTCTTTGCCTTGGATTTTTATTGAAATTTCTTAAACGTCTGATAATATTGTTCTGGAAATAAATGAAAAATGTTTTGATATAAAATTTTGCTGGACAATACTTCAATAACGGCACTTATTAACTGTCGGTCCGATGAGTTCAGTAATAGGTTATCGAGAAAATGAAGTATTTAGAGTTATTCGAAAATATTACATCTTTAAATTATTTGATCATGTTTAAAGTTGCAGGTATCCTGTACTTGTATAATTTGATTTTCATAAATATGAAGTGTTAGTTTACCTTTTTGACTGCCTTGATGTATTCTCAGGACGGACCAAATCTTTAAATATTACTTTCGATCACTACACACAGTGAAATGGAAAGCGGCATGACAGATTGAACCGCCGTGCAAACATATACTCAATTCAATATTAATCAGAAGAAATAGATTAAAAGATCCGTCTTTGCGTAAACCTACCGTTTATGGAATGAATAACTTGAAAAAATTCCCGACTTAAATCTAATATCATTTGAGATTGTTTATTAAATAAACAGAGATTATATTTGTTTATCCCCCGACCTATAGTAATTACATTCCGCGTAAAGCTGGCTACGTTTCCGTTTAATTTCATGAAATCTAATAAATCCATTTGCAAAAAAATAATAATTTAGTGGCAATTGCTTCGATGGAAAATTGAATATCCAAGCCAACTTGGTCTGCTGGGTAATACGATCAATCTTGATTCATTTGAAAATGTTTATTTCTTTTTCTATTTGGTTAATTATCGTCTACGTTCGTCGTTAGATATCGATAATTGAAACACCAAGATGAAAAACTGAACCACAAAATGATTGGTATTTTTTATATTTGGAGAGAACTTTTATATTGGCGTCTTATTTAAAGTTTTAGTGTTCGTATTAAATAAAATCACCATAATAGCTATGAAATTCATAAATATAGTTGTCTAATTACGAACGAGTGTGTGGAATGTGTAGTGTGTGAGGAATAACCGAACCCATCTTAAAGTTTTACTGCCTTGTTGTACCAAATGTTATTTGTGTGATTCACAAATATTTGTTTCGGAGTCTGGGTCTTTGCAAAAAAATGAATATTCATGTATTTATATCAGTTGTCTAGTACCTATAATATAAGGTCTGCTTAGCTTGGAACTATATGATATTGTGTGTCAGATGTTTGAAATTGAAAAAGACGAATTAAAAAAGACGAGCTGAAGTCAGCATTCACGATTCTGAGTATTCTATGGCTTCAGTTGCTAGATTGTTTACACTTTAGATGGAATGGTGTTTAGAAATATCTCACTTTTCTAACTATTCCATACTAGAATTGGTATCGGTAAGCTTATTTTGATTGCTATCTAACAATATGTAAATTATTAGAAGCTGTCACTTGAGTTTTCATACGTACATAACAAAGAGTTTTCTAATCTTCTCAAGTCACTTCCAGAGATTGCTACATCAGAGGGATAGTTTTAGAATTTGCAATTTCCAATTCCATTACCAATAACAATCGACATCAAAGGTTGTCTTTTGCAGTTCGCAGCCTGTGATAACAACGTACGGTGGTTTGAACACGTCCTTCTTTGTATGGCAGTATGCTTCGGTAATTAATTTTCGGTATATATATACTGCCTCTATCGAACTCTCAGATAGCTAGATTAAAAGTTTCAATATACGCACTTTATTTAGAAGTTCTGCACGCAAAGTGTTGTAGAATTAATCTGAATTTAATTTGTCAATTAAATATTACTATGAGATGAAATTAATATTTTGTGAAGTAATCAGATTTTGCTCTAACAATTTCATTAATTAACGTTGTTGAATGTATACGTAAACTAGGAGCACATTTTTAAAGAGAAAAACAAATTCTAGTTTATCATCACTTATTAAGATTTCTCGTAAAATATTATTTTACAACACCTTGTATATAAATTTAAAAAACTAATGAATGAGCACGAAATAAGTAAAATCAATGCACTATTAAAAAGCATTTTTAAAAAAACAAATACACTTAGAGAGTACATACCTTCTTAGCGACGTTGAGTTTATGCTGTCTCAAGCACTTGGCTTCATCAGCTATTTGCTGTTGGAACACCTCTACAGCAGCGAGGCGGGCACGGGCCAGCTTCTCATTCTCCTCCAGGACGGTACGCCATACATTCCACATGTTCCTGTGGACAAGGCCACTGAGTGTAACTGGGTATATTATGAGAATACAAGCAATGTCATTAATAGTTCGCTATGTATGCAAATTTCTCTTTCCTTTCTTTGGTGATACCTGGTAAATAAAGACCATCACTATTCATTCTATAAATATTGAAGAAGAACAGTACTGTAATGGGAAACAAAATTAGAAACAAAAGAAGAAAGGCCTTTCTAAAGATGTCGATGAAAAAAAATACATACAAATTTGACGGATTTTGCATTTGTAGCGAAGTGTAAGACAGTGTTTCAATGTAAAAATAATGTATATAAGTGTCCAGCCCGCTCACGAATAAAGAATTTGTTCTTATTGTGCGAGACAAGCTAATTTAATCTAGGTAACAACTCTTAAACTCGATACCACAAGATATCGACTTTTGATTCTATTACCATATTCTTAATATAACTTAAATCTTAAAATCTTAAACATACCGGTATTATCATAGATTAATGTGTGGTACAGTCCATCTGGGTTTCATTGCGAACAATTTTAAGAGTTGAACATTAACTGTTTAGATCGCCAGCATTTAAAACGTAAACCCGATTGAGGACGTTTGGGACGTCCGAGTTCTTTCCAAGCGTAAGTGATGTCTAAGAAAACTAAACTCTTCCATGATCGATTGAGAGTTCACAATTGCTTCCATTGACTAGCGGGAGAATTTCTATAATGTAGTGTAAAATAGCTGGTGCACACTACTACGTGATACCGTTAAACCGCAGTATTGACTGCACGTGGAATTACTAAAAGTACTTAAATTTAATTTTGTAGATTAAGATATTAATATTCTTATTATTATATTAGTGAAAAGTTTTTTATGTTTCAAATCAGTTGTATCACTTTTATTAAACAAATATTTGTAGTTAGGGATGACCCGTTTCCAAGCCCGGCAACGGGCTAGGAATCGCTGGCAACTCGTCTTGATTGCTCTGGAATGTAATTTACGCGTAACATAGCATAGGAATTTTTTTTCAATGTTACATATAACAAAACAGTATAAAGAATATATTGAAATAAGTTAAAACACATAAATTAAGTTCTGTATTAGACCAAGGTCGATAATTTTTGAAAACAAATCAAATTATAGTAGGATGAAACACATTAGAAACGGAGGAGAATATTATAAAAACAAAAGAAAAAATAATTTACGGGCGATCGAAAATCGGGAAGGGGAAGAGGTTAAGGTTTTAAGGGTAAAAAACGTTTCCGGTTCTCTCTCGGTTTCCGTATCAATGTAACATGTAATCTTACATTTTTCTAGTAATTTAAGTGTAAATTTTAATAAGTAGCTCAATAATGATTATATATTTTTATATATATAATTCTTGTGTGAGTGTGTATGTCACTGAACTTCTCTCAAACGACTAAACCGATTTTGATGAAATTTTTTGTGTGTGTTCAAGGGGATCTGGGAATGGTTTAGATTCGCAATTGGACCCGGTAGGTGGCGCTGCGATCAAGTTCTGGAATTTTAAAGTTGGGCGGTACGAAGTTCGCTGGGTCAACTAGTATATATATATATATATATATATATATATATTTATGTATATACAATAGTAAATCTTAACGGAAAGTAGAGATTTCATGGAACAGAAAGCACTCCAATTTTTTTGACGGGTGAATTTTTGATTGAAAATTAGGGTACTTTTTCGATAATATATATATATTCAAATCAATACATAAAACGGTAAGCTTTCATAAAATTTCGTGAAAAAATAATTTTATTCGTAAAAGAAAATTAAAAAACCATAAACTTGGTTTTTTGAATTTCCCACATAAAATTTGAGCTTATGTGAAAAAAGTGTAAATGCAAAAGTTGTAGATCTTTTTATTACCTACAACTTTGCCATTTAACTTTTTTCCATAGGACTTGTAGTTATGCCGAAATTCGAGATAAACCGTTTTTTACCCTTATAACCTCCCCCCTTCCCCTTGCCGTCCTCAGATCACCCGTAAATTATTTTTCCTTTCAATTTTATAATATTCTCCTCCTTTTCCAATGGGTTTTATCCTACTATAATTTTATTTCACTTTTTATTATTTTAAAATGCTTCTACCCTGGTCTATATGGTAAGGTGTAGTTTAATGAATTCTATCATTAGTTATTTTTATTAATTTGTTTACTTTGGAAACGTTTCACCAACTTACATATCTTTCATAAATTACAAATAATAAATTGTAACAAATTGTATTCATAATTCTTAAATTTTCCTCAATTAGAGGTCGTGACTTTTATCCTTGTTAAATAACATTTTCTAATTTTATTTAAGAAGGAAAAAGTCCCATTTGATTCATAAATAAATGATAAAATTCTGAGGCAGTAAACATTTCACAAATTAAACCAAATTGACAGACATTCAGTCGGTCATATATATATTTTGTTTTGAATTATATAGTAAGTATAATAGTAAATTCTCGCTTCTATGTCTTATTAGACTGATCCTTTAAGGAAGTGTATTGACA
The DNA here is from genome assembly GCA_932526445.1 of Phragmatobia fuliginosa. Taxonomy (NCBI): domain Eukaryota; kingdom Metazoa; phylum Arthropoda; class Insecta; order Lepidoptera; family Erebidae; genus Phragmatobia; species Phragmatobia fuliginosa. Next base: position 44,864,708 of record OW052057.1, on the reverse strand, counting down.
TAGAGGCATTAGTGCCGATTGCTATCATCGGTAAATCTACCGTTAACAAACCGCACCGCAAAGTCCGCAAAGCGGCAGATGGATCGTCTTTATAAGCTATATGGATAGGAATATCTATGGCTCAGTAATATTGATTCATACAGAATTTATCATCTTCATTTAGGGAGATGATTATTCCCAAGATTGTTGTTGTCAGCTACTAGTTCAACTGGTTTTAGCCAAATATCAGTTTTAAACGGAGCGACTGGCATCGGCAACTCTGAGGGCGGAGTGAAATTCGAAAATTGTACTAGTTGTCAGTATATTTGGGAGGGGTCCAGAAGGAGATTAGTTCCCTGGACTCCTCCTAAAATTAAGGCGCACAGAGGGCACACCGTGTGGTTTTAGTCGGTTCGATTCTGACACACCGCCCCGCCGCAATCTCCGGCGGGGTGACGACCCGAAGGGGATTCCACGCGTAAAAAACAAAGTTGTCAGTATAGAACTGTGTTATGGAAAAGTTAAAGGACTATAAATTCAAGTGAAAGTCATGAATGGATGAAAATCTGATGAGTTGATAAAAGAAATGAATAACATTTTCTAAAAAAGAGAATTCATGATGAGAAGCTTATTTTTCTAATTTTACAACAATTCATTTGTTTCTAAATTGAAACGAAATCATGACAAGCAGCTGTTTGTCACTTAGAAATAAGTATGACCGATATAGGACACGACAATTCTAAATGAAATGTCAGTGATTTGAGACAAGGAAATTTCATTTTTCATTCAGGCTTGCTACTTTTATAATAATTAAATAGGTTAAATGTCAGCATGTATATTTGAGATGCGAAATTTCATTTTGTGTACAGGCCAGAGGCTTATTTGCATTTTCTGGTACACTGTTAAATTAAGTGGATTACATTTCCGCATATTGCATTGTTTTAAGGTAATTTAAGTATGATTCGCAGGTATGTAACAAATGTTTATGCAAATATTGTTTTGCAACTAATCGTGTTTTAGTTTGTAAGTAGTATGTAGACACGTTATATTGAATTACAATGAAATTCCCGTGTACAAAAAAAGATCTGTAAGTAAGGCATGAAAACATATTGTAATATCATGCCCTACCTGCGTTTTATAATGATAGTATACGACGTGTGTTACTATAAAAGCCCGCAATAAGGAAATCCTAAAATTGATCAGTAAACTCCAAGATTTTCCAGTCAAAGTACACTTTATGTCTGGTATCAGCAATACTAATGGCACGTTGTTCGTTTTATTTAAAATGCTGTACCAGAATCACAATTGGACACCGAAAGGAATACAAAACCACTGAAATGGGTAAATTCAAAAATTGAAATTTGGCAGGAATATATCCCAAACTGTAAAATAAATTGGTTTAGATTACACTGTTCAATATATTTCTAAAAGAGCAAAAATGGAATAAATAACTGATAAATTCAGAGATAGCTAACAGACGGATAAATTTACAGGTAGCTATAAAATATATATTTTAGATTATTTGTGTTATGATTGTTAACGTATTATGCCTGTGTTCGTTTCCTTATATTTGTATAATTACAGAAGGTACACGGTTTGAATAGAGATTAATGAGAGAAGGTATCTTTTGTCTATTGCCTGATTGAAAGCAGAGAATAGCAATTGATTGAAACCCTCCTTGTGTGACTGATTACTCATTTGTTGGTATCATCATAACCTCTTTTGAAACGCAGTAAGATAATTACATACACATTGTACGTATGTATATGTATTTAAATATATTATTACTTAATACAGTGGTCTCAGGTATAAAGTTAAACTCTAAGGACATCTCACGTTATTCTTTAAAAAAGTATGTATGAACTTGAAAAGATTTTTTTTCTAAGCCATCAGAGCGTAATCGGATCGAGAACACGTTTTACCATCCTTCCCTAAATTTAAGGGCCCACTTAGAGAGAGTTAAATGACCCTTAGTAGTATCATTCAACTGTTTCTGTCATCTTTAGAGGAAACCTAAGTGCTTCGATGTCTTTATAAATTTAGAGACTAGCTAATCTAGGGGGCTCCTAGAAAGATTAAGTATAGTTGGTGAAAACGCATAATAGTCTTACCACTCCCAAAGATCCATTAAACACCGTGTAATGAAATAAAGTAGAAACAAACTAATTTACCAACTCGTCGATCGGCGTAGTACGAGTGTTATAGATTAAAGTAAGCCTTTAAGAAAGAAAGAATATATATTTAAAAATAGAACTAAATTAATAATTTTGGTAAATATAATTTTGTAAAGAGTATAACAAATTGTATAACACTGAAATACTGTAAAAGTTCTGCTGTGGTTGAGGTAACTCGCTGTATAAGGTGAATATTTTCCTTTACCCGGTGAGTGACTGGATTAGCTCCTAACGGCGCGCCTAACAAGATTTATTTACATGCAAACACCGACTTTGCTCTCTCTGCATTTCAATGGAGTAGCACCAAGGCATATTTATGATATTTATATGAGATTTGACGTCAAGGTGTTTGAGTGCTTTTTATTTGCCACTAGTCACTAATTAAAATTCACTTTATAAACACTTAGATGTGTATAAAAATTTGCGCTGACGACTCGCTAGTAATTTCTTCTTTAGAATTTTCTAAAATCTATGTAATGATTATTCGATATTTATTAGCTTTTGACATTTTTCACCTATTAAATGAAATTGCTTCACGCAATTAGAAAAAACAACGAAGAAATTGTTTAAAATCAATTTTCCGTTACCCCAACATTTCAATTCGAAATAGTTTATTCACTTTAACAGTATGAAAGGGTAATCAAAGAAAATCTCTCACAAATACAGTTCCGTTTGAGACATAAATATATCCTGTTCAATTCGAATACGCCAATAACATCCTTTCATATCTCAAACCTTTGATTTTTATCTTTGACATCTCTGTCGTATCAATTGACTACGAAGCCAATCCTTTCAAGTGTTATCAATTTCTAGGATACCGAGTAGCCTGTTATAAAGGGTCTAGCACATCATACCAGTACGATTTAATTTATGTTCAGATAAGAAATGTTGGTTTTGAAGTAAAATTTTGTAAGCAAGTTTTTAGTCCATCGTTTACAGACTGCCTCATTGACTTAGTGGAAAGCGTATGCGACTGCTAATCCCGGGATGGGCCAATAAGTGTTTTTGGGTTTTTCTTAGGAAATACGTAATAGCAGCCCGGAGTTTGGAAGTTTGGCAGTGATACCCGCACATGCCTCGTAGAGCACGCAAAACCTTTGATTCCGGATGATATGAACATCACTGGCTATCGTTATTGGGAAGTCAGTGCCCTTGATTTTACTGACAACTAAAAAAAAAAAACACACAGTGTGCCCTCTCCGCGCTTCTCCGTTTAGGAGGAGGAGAAGTCCAGGGTGGGATCTCCTTCTGAACTTCTCCAGCGCCTGCCCGCTCCTGATGCGGGCACCGTCTCGGAAGACGACCCTCTCTTAGGCGGCGTCCGGCACACACCGACGCCGCCCCCTCGCGGCTGGCCACATAGTGCGGGTGGAGGGAAAACCCGTCCCGTCCACCCGCGGCCACACTCAAGGCGGCATGAGGCGCAGATGTTCGCGCCTCCGCGGGTGGACGGGACGGCGGCGAATCTGGTCCGATTGGATGTCGTCCTCCCGGGTCTTCTCCGCCGCCTCCTTCTGCGTGATTACGACCGTCAGTCGGAAGGTAAGGGTCCCGCGTTGCCGCACTGCCCATTCGCCGATGACCGGCTGAAGCGCCTCCACGGTGGCGAAGCCAGCACGTGGAGTCTCCAGCCGGATCGACCAGCGATCCATCGTGGCTCGGTGAGCGGGTTCGCGCCACACGCGCACGTCCTCGGGCGGAGGTTCACTCCACCACTCTCCGCCCGGTAGTTAGCCACTCGCCGATAAACGTCGGCGAGCACTTCCGCCTCCAAATCCCACGGGGGTGTTCCGGCCAGGGCGCACGCCGCCTCCGTCGATACGGTGCGGTAACCCCGTATGGCTCTCACCGCCAGAGTTCTCTGCGGCCGTCTGAGGCGCGCCCTATTCTGCTCGGTCAGAGTCGCCGCCCACACCGTTGCACCATAGAGTGCCATAGACCGGACAACCCCCGTGTACAGCTGCCTCGTGGCGACACTGGCTGCTCCCAGATTAGGTAAAAGACGCCCAATTTTACTGACAACTAGTTCAACCTTTGAATTTCAGCTCTCCTTTAGGGTTGCGGAGGTCCGATGCTGATGTTCAGATAAAACCGGTTGAACTAGAACTAATAATAATAATAATATAATAATAGCCTTTTATTTCAGACAAAAATTGCTGACTCTAAATACAATACCAACTTAATCCTAGCTTAATTAATTTTCTGACTCCGCAACACTTGTCTGTTTGTCATTATTGACAAAGGCCTCCTCCAGACATTTCCATAACTCCCTATCCTTGGCTGTTCTTGTCCACAAACATGATATCTCTTTTATTTCATCTTCCCACCTCTTAAATGGCCTGCCTCTTTTTCTTTTGATGTCTCTTGGATACCAATTCATCATAGATTTGCTCCACTTTTCCTTTCCTCTCACTGTGTGCCCGGTCCATCTCCACTTCAGTTTCTTTATAGTTGGTGTTATCTTCTTAGTTTTAGTTTTGTTTCTTATTATCTCGGTTCTTATTTTGTCTGACAGTTTTAATCCCAACATACTTCTCTCCATGGCATTCTGGCAGGACTCTAATTTTCTTATATGGGCTTTAGTAAGGGCCCATGTTTGACAACCATAGGTGAGAACCGGAAGTATGCATCTCTCAAATAACTTGCGTTTGATTGCTATAGGCATGGTGCTGCTATTCATAACTTCTTTGAGGCTCCAGTATCTCTTCCATGCGTTGGCTATTCTAGTCTCAATCTCTTTTGATGTTAAATCGCCTGGCGAGATCAGTTGACCGAGGTAGGTATACTCATTTGCATAGTGTATAATTGTGTTATTGACCTTAATGGTTTCTTGTCTACCATTTGTCATAGCCTTCGTTTTTTGAGTGCTCATAATTAGCCCTACCTTTTTACTTTCCCAGTCTAGGTCATTGAGCATTGTCTCTAGCTCAGGTTTTGAGGAAGAGAACAGCACCAAGTCATCTGCAAACCTGAGGTGTGTCAATTTTTCGCCATTTATTGTTAGCCCTAATTCTTCCCAGTCCATGTTCCTAAATACTTCTTCTAGAACTGCAGTAAAGAGTTTAGGAGATATAGGGTCACCTTGGCGTACGCCTCTGCATATATTTATGACTTCACCTTCTTTCTCTAACATAACTCTAGCTTTGCTATCCTTGTAGACATTCCTAATTATTCTAATGTATTTATTGTCAATCCCTTGGTTCTTAAGGGCCTGCCATATGTATTCTCTATCTAGCGAATCAAATGCCTTAGAGTAATCAACAAAACAGCAGTAAAGGATAGTTTTGTATTCCCTACTTTTCTCAAACCGTTGTTTCACAACATAAATATTGTCTAAAGTGGAAAACCCGCTTCTAAAGCCTGCTTGTTCTCTTGGTTGATTTTCATCAAGTATCTTTGTTATTCGGTTTAGAATCACTTTAGCAAAGGTCTTGTAAATGTTGGACATTAAACTAATGGGCCGATAATTGTCTATATTGTTTCGGTCTCCTTTCTTATGTAAAAGTATTATTGTTGATATTGTCCACTGTTCTGGGATTGACTCACTCTTAAGAACATCAGTAAAAATGTATGTAAGTATAGGACTAATAATGTCTACACATTGAACTAGAAATTCATTGCTGATACCATCCGGCCCAGGAGCTTTATCTTTTTTCTGTGACATTATAGCTTTCCTTACTTCTGACATCAGTATTTCTGGTACCTCGCTAATGCGTGATAGGTCTGTTGCTCTTGTTTGATTCCGGTTTTGGTACAGATTCCTAAAGAACTCAGTGGCTGAAGTTAAAATTTCTGATCTTCTAGTTATGCTTTTGCCACCTGTGTCTTTGATGTTGGAAATCCAGTCTATTTTTTCTTTTAGTATCTTATCTGCTTTTCTAGTGCCTCCAGTCTCTTCGATGCATTTTCCTAGTGTTTCCAGTCTATATTGTTGTCGGTCTCTACGCATATTTAATTTTATCTGTTTACTGGTCTCTGCTATTTGTCTTCGTATTGTTCGTGTCTTATTAGGTGTTGATATTAATTGACCTCTAATATCTAGCAGGTTTTTAGTCTCGTCTGATGTCCATGTTCTTTTTGTTGTTTTTTGTTTTATTGCCTTACTTGTTTTTGTTTTTAAAACTTCTTGTAGTTTGTTGTATTTTTCCTTTGTGCTTAGATATTTTGTTTTGTCAATAAAGTTACACAATTTCTCTTCTAGTAACTGGGTATCTATGATTGAACTTATACTGTTAGGCTTTATTTTGAAGGGTCTGGTGTGATTTAAGGCATTGAGTTTTAATTTAGTTCTAACTGCTCTGTGGTTGCTATTGAAGTTGAGGTTGTTTATTACTCGACAGTCGTTAAAAGCTGTTGGTCTGTTGGTGAGGATATAGTCAATCTCATTTTTGTAATTTCCATCGGGTGATGACCATGTCCATCTGTTATTTGCACGGTTCTTGTATTGACTATTCAGCAGTGTTAGATTGTTCTCTTGTGCTAATTGGATGAGTTTTTCCCCATTTCTTGTTCTCTTACCCGAACAATATGGACCCAGTGTAATATTTTCTCCACTTCTTTGACTTCCAATTCGTGCATTAAAATCACCCATTACTATGAGGTTATTGTGTATATAATTTTTTATTGTTTCAGAAAGCTGACTATAGAAGGACTCAATTTCCATTGTTGTTGATTGTTCTGTTGGAGAATATACTTGAATGATAGACCACACTTTTTTGTATGATGTTAGCTTTATGTTTAGTGTAGCTATGCGCTCTGATGTTCCTATGAAGTCTTCTATGTAATTTTTAAATTCCTTTCTTACTATGAAACCAATTCCATATTTGCCTGGGGTGTCACCTTTAAAGTAAAAAATGAAATTACCATGGTCTTCTGTACTTTCGCCCAGGCGTCTGACTTCACACAGTCCCATTATAGCCCAGTCCACGTTTTCAAGTGCCGAGATGAGTTCTGTCAAACTTTCTTGGGTTCTTAAGGTCAATGTATTGTATGTTACTATGCTCAAATGATTTTCCTTGTGCCTTGATTTTCTTTGTATGCTTGTTTGTGGTGTTACATAGTCTGGAGGGTAGTAGTCATCTTCCCCCACGGTGACTAGCCGGCTTGGGGTGCATTTTGTATTTTAATTGATGTTTATTGTATTTGTTGTTGCGGTTCCAGTTGTCGGAGTCATTTATTTGTTTTTTGGGATATCTGATTGAGAAGCTGATCTCTCGCGCGTTACATAGTTCAATATATTCGCTTTGTTTGGATTATCTGCTGTTAGTGATTTTGCTGAACTTTCTGTGAATTTTGTGTTTGATTTCTTTTGTGTTGGTGATTGCGGTGACCAGCTCTCTTGTCTCTTTCGTTTTTCTCGGTTAGGATCGTTTGTCTTAACTATTAATTTATCATATTTTATGAACGCAATATTTCCATTTTTCTTCTCTTCGACTACTTGAGGCTGTAATTTCTTGCGTATTTCGAGTATCTCTCTGGGGTAGTCTTCTTTCACATAAATCCCAGTAGGTAAACAGGTTTTTTTCTTTAAAATAATGTGTTTCTTCCAAGTAGTGTTAAAAGTGACCACTACGGGGCGTCTTTCCGCTGAGGCTTTGCCAATTCGGTAAACATTGCGTATTTCTTGACATTCTATGTGAACCCCTGCATCCTCAATAGTTTCTTTTATATGGTCAACAAGTTCGCCTTCAGTTTTGCCTTTCTCATTAGTTCCGAAGAATATGAGGTTGTTCTTGCGTTTCTCTTTTTCAATTTCTGTGAGCTTTTGTTCTAGTTGGCTGACCTTCGTTTTTAATTGTTTGTTTTCTTCTATAAGTGGTGCAATTCTTTCTTCCATTGCGTCCATAATATTTTTTGTTACAGACTTGGTAATAGATAAAGTTTGTTGTTTAAGTTTTTCATCTAATTTTGACAGCAATATTTCCATATTTATTTCCATTTTGTTTTATTATGTAGGTAGCACTGATTAACGTCTTTGACAGCTGTTTCGTCTATGCAGTTATTTGTTTATGGTATAACCTTCAAATCGTGCAAACTTTGTTTACTGTATTTACAGTTTTACTTGTTTCTTTTAAGCACTTTGTATTGAAAAACAGTTCACTTTGACCACAATTCGTCTGACGGTGCACTTTTAGCGTTGTAAACACGGGTTTGAACAGTATTGTAGAATAAATAACAGAGCACAACTTATCAACGTCCTAACACTTGACAGTGCCAACCGGAAGTCCTACTAGAACTAGAACTAGCCGACCCCAAATAATATTGGGAATAAGGCTATGAAAAAGAAGTTTTTAGTACATGGCTATAGTCATATTATCGTCCAAGGCTGGACATTGGTGTTTATACCACGGTGTCAACATGTTTTTTTTGAAGCTTTATTTCAAGTTTTTGTATGTTGTCCCTTAATTGGCTTTTATATCCACGGGATGAAAAGGGTTGATAATACAGCAAAAGAAATGGTGCAGTTAAATTATCTGATAAAAGAAATACTATCTACAGTCTCCGACTGAACACAGTGTAACGAGTTCTCGAGATAAATCAATTAAGCAGAAAAAGAGAGTGTATTAAAAACTGTACAAAAATATTCAAGGCGACGAATAATTATAAGTGTATAGGTACATTTATTATACTCTGCTATCTGAACCTAAACTGAGCACAGCTTGTGATATGATAAACCACTAAATTGATAAATACATAAACATACTTTTTTTTGTAAATAGATACATATTATACATAGAAAACTCTCAAACTCCGAAACTAATATTTGCGGATCACAATAATTTGGTCCGACCCGGGAATCGAACCCGAGACCTCTTGATCATCAGCCACATACCAGTAGACCATTATGGCAGTCGGATATATTATAGTATTGCTTATCTTGGGTTACAACTGAGAAGCCCTCTTTGAAGCCCTCTCATTTTACATAAAATATATATACGTTTATATAATATATTATAATATCATCATCATCATCAACAGCCTTTAACAGTCCACTGCTGGACATGGGCCTCTCCTTTGAAAGGAGGTTTATATTATAATATATAAGCTTTTAATTATAATATATAAAATTATGATTAAATTTATAAGCTTTAGTTACGTTCATAGCAATTACAGATGTCTTTGATAATTCGGAACGTTCAAATCTATATAATACAATATTGAAGATCTCTTTGAACGTTTGTATTATAACTATAGATAAGTACCTATAGATATTAAATACCATTTCTATAAAGAAGATTAGAAATTGGATATAGACAGTGAAATGTTGAGAGGGATTTTGAAGTCCTTTATCTTCCGAAGAAATCATAATGAACATCTAAAACCATATAACTGACAGAAATAAGTTGGAAATGTTCTGAATGATTGAATACGGTAAATCCATTCTTCCATATTAATATCATAAATACGAAAGTAACTCTGGCTTTCGATTTCAATTAATTTTGATATGGAAATACTTTGATTTTAAAGAAATACATAGGCTACATTTTACCATTGTAACCTACATGTGGGCGAAGACGCTGGCTGAAAACGTGATTTCTTCCTTTATATTAAGAAACGTATTGATATTAAATGAATAATTTATTCGGTCATCTCATAACGTAATAAAATGTCTTTCCAAGCTAGTAATGGATTTATAAAATCCTTGTTTTATAAAGTAGTATCTATATTTGAAACACAAGGCAATAAAAAAATAAATATCAATGGTATTCAAATATTACAGATTGAAATTGAAGTTGTTTTGATATAATATATTATATTTTAATACCCTGGCCACCAATCCCTTAGAAGTGTCCCTTTTAGCTTAGCGAATAGATCTTGTTAAGCTTATCGTGAACTCTGAGTATTTCAAACCGCAGTCCTGAATGTTGCTTACATTGATATATATATACATATCTTTCTTAAGCTTTGAAATACCTAATCGTTATATATACGAAGGCAACATTCCGAACACAAGGAACGAAGAATGTGTGTGAATACCTTCTTCTTCTATCTTCTTTACGTATATATGCTTTGTTATGTACAATGTTAAAACTTTACACATTTTACATATGACTGTCTATTCTGCCAATAAACTTACATATTATATAAATACATGATACTATACTTACTTATATATATATATATATACACGATTACGATAGCGATATATGTATACTACTGTTGGACTATTTTGAAATGGAACCACGCTTTTCTTTTTAATATTTTAGTATGTTTCAATGTTAGTAGGTATCTATCTTTATATATATAATTCTTGTGTGTGTGTATGTCACTGAACTTCTCTCAAACGATTTTGATGAAATTTTTTGTGTGTGTTCAAGTGGATCTGGAAATGGTTTAGATTCGCAATTAGACCCGGTAGGTGGCGCTGCGATCAAGTTCTGGAATTTTATAGTTGGGCGGTACGAAGTTCGCTGGGTCAACTAGTCTTTATATATATAATTCTTGTGTGAGTGTGTATGTCACTGAACTTCTCTGAAACGACTGGACCGATTTTGATGAAATTTTTTGTGTGTGTTCAAGGGGATCTGGGAATGGTTTAGTTTCGCAATTGGACCCGGTAGGTGGCGCTGCGATCAAGTTCTGGAATTTTAAAGTTGGGCGGTACGAAGTTCGCTGGGTCAACTAGTATTTTATAAAGTAACGTTTCTGTACGCATTGGCCTATGGATGAACTTGGACAAAACTAAGGTCATGTTCCATGAACATTTACTACCGGAACCGGTCGCGATACACGGTGCCGTGTTCGAAATTGTTAAAAAATATGTGTACCTTGGGCAGACTTTGCAGTTGGGTAGAAACAACTTTGAGGACGAGGTGAACAGGAGAATTCGGCTGGTTTAGGCAGCGTTTGGGAAGCTTCGTCGGGTCTTCTCATCATCGATCTCACAGTGCCTAAAGACTTCAAACAGTGCGTCCTACCCGTCGTGACATACGGGGCCGAAACGTGGACACTCACGGCACGGCTAGTCCACAAATTAAAAGTCGCGCGGCGTGCTATGGAGTGGGCTATGCTCGGCGTTTCTCGAAGGGATCGTATTAGAAACGAGGTAATCCGGCAGAGAACTAAAGTAATCGACATGGCCCACAGGATGAGCAAGCTGAAGTGGCAACCGACAACCGTTTTTGTAAACATGTTCTTGAGTGGAGACGGCGTCTCGGCAAACGTAGTGTAGGACATCCACAGGCCAGGTGGATCCACTAAGTGGCGTGCAATTGGAGAGGCCTATGTCCAGAAATGGACTACGATAGGCTTATGATGATGATGATAAAGTAACGTTACAGTAATAAAGTGGCGATAATATGATATCAAACATACAAGTCAAGAAAGTTTAAAAGCAGTTTCTCTTAAACTATTTTCAATTAGCACCAGCGCTGAAATTAATTTGAAGGAAAAAAAATATATTTAATATTTTCTATAGCAACTATTTAAGGAGACTGTATCTTTCTAAATATTTATTTTAAACTAGTTGAGTCGCTTTAAAAAGGAATCGGGGCCTGTGATCTTCTTACAGTAAGTTTGCTTTAATAACCGCATTTTCAATATTTAAAAACACAAGCTCTCCAATTTACCTTTGATAGTTTTTAATTGCCTACTCCTTCTTCTTCCTAGCTTTATTACCAATATTCTTTGGAGTTGGCTACTAGTTCAACTGGTTATACCTGTATATCAGTTTTTCCATGGAGCGACTGGCATTGGAGCTCCACAACTCTAAGAGAGAACTGAAGTTCGATGATTGAACTAGTTGTCAGTAAATTTGAGGGTACTGACTTCCCAATAATGATTGCCGATTCCCATAGATGTTCATGAAAACCTGGACTGACGGCTTTACGTGTACTCCGAGGCACGGGCGTGAATCACCGCCAAACTTCAAAACTCCGGGCTGCCATTAGAAATTTCCTAAGAAAAACCCAAAAACACTTTTTGACCCGACCCGAGATTTGAACCCGAGATCTCTTGATTAGCATTTGCATACGCTATCCACTAGACCAATGAAATGAAATCCGAAATACTCGCACCATTAGTCTGAGTAGCCTTTAATAGGTTGATAGGTTGTTCGTATAAATTTAACACTCCATGTTGCACTATTAAAAACTTCTCCTGCAAATGCATCAACTGAAGCAAACTTATCAGAAGTTTTCCTTGAGACGAATAAATTCTTATAAAAAATTTATTGTACACTCTATAACTCGGTTTCTTTGAAAGAGTTCAGGAGGAAGCCATTGTATGGAGTAATGGATATTAATCAAATCGAATAAACTTAAAACGAGTACCATAAGAACCTAGATATCCTCATCTAATCAAATTTAGGGAGTTCAAAACTGAAAACAAAAGAATGGGAATTTAATTAATTAAACAGAAACCTATAAATATATCTGTAAACACATGAATAATATTAAGTACACATTCCGCAGGAATTCCGAAACGTGTGAATAAATTTGGCATCTCAAATAACAGTTTTAAAATGAATTACATTCGATAACGTGTTAGTATTTTCAATATGCAAACATGCCGTTATTTACCCTTTAAACAAATAACTGAGAAACATGCTGCAAAATTGATGATAGCGCTAGCCATGATGTCAGTATTTTAACTTTGCAAACATACGATTATTTAACTATTAATTTTTAAACAAATAACTGTAAAATGAGCTGCGCATTTTCCCGCTGGTCATGGTGTTGATACAAAAGTTGGTTAAATTACATCAAAATGCGATTAAAAGTTGATAATTAATCGTTTCAAAAAATTCATGGTTATAAAGAGAGCTTTCATCATCATCATCATCATCATCGTCATCATCATCATCAACAGCCTTGAACAGTCCACTGCTGGACATAGGCCTCTCCTTAGAAAGGAGGTTTTCATCAGATAAGGTCTATTTCGGGTCTACCAAAGTAACTCTACTCTTCCTGATGGAAACCATGAGTAGAATCCAGGAGTAGGCGTCACCATTCTCATTGTAATGTAAACAATGCAGGATAGTAAACCTCTCTATGGCAGCCGGGTTAGATGCAAGTGCATCATCGGACCTCTGTTCTCACAAAATACCAACGGTATATAATAGCTCGAATGCTGCCATTTTTAAGTTGGTCTTATGTGTGACATATCATCACTGTAGTGTTATATTAAAAATACGGTATCACTACTTCTATTCATCAAAGGGGTGTCGAAAGAGACGAGTAAGGAAACAAACAACGCAGTGCCACATCACTGCAAAGAGAAAGAAAACTTGAAACTGACTCCATACCAAGCCGATAGAGTAGACCTAAACCGTATTTCTAAGGAGAGGCCCATAACCAGCAGCAAACTATTAAATAAAAAAAATGTTCAAACTTACCTGCGAAGAAACAACTTAAATTAAAACAAAAAAAACGTTTAATCGAGAAGTGTTGAAAGGAGTTTCATACGACATTCAAATTAATCCGATTTTCAAAACGTAACTCTCATACTAAAAAGTCGAATACAGTTTTGTTCAATAGGGTATTACACCTTTTTTTGAAAACTGTTTTAAATTAATCCTGAGATTGTAATTAGCCAGTTGAATTTTTATTTTTAGTTTATAAAACCGAAAAAGGCCTTAAAAAGTATTGTTTATTTATGATTTAGCTGGCCGCTACGCTGTTCCGGCTCGTGACGTCACTTTGTTAGTAAATAATACGAACGCGAAAGACCAAGTAACAAGATTTGTGAAAATAATGAATTATAATGTATATCATTGGTGTATTGTGCCTGAATGCAATAATAGAAGTGTAAAAACGCCACAAGTTTCAAGTGCCAAGTGATATTAAAATGATAAACACTTGAAACTTTCAATACGAGACCCAAAATCATTGTCCACAAAGACTAGACTGTATTTCTGAGTGTATTTACTTAACTATTAAATTAATTAAAAAGAAACTTGATGTTAATATTACAAAATAAATGAAATATTTTCTAATGTATTTATAGGTTATACATATTATGTACTTTTACTTTACATATTTTAGCTCAAAAATGATATGAAAAATTATTACCGTTTTAATATTTCTCAATTCGGCAGAACAGAAATCAGGATTCATTGCAAAAAACGTCACCATCAACGTATTTAACATTGGTACATTTGTACTTTCTACTTTCACTAAACCGTCTTCCATGACGCGATTTTAATGAAATAAAAATTATAAACATTTGTATTCCACAAACTAACATTTATATATAAAATTTCAAAATAACACAGAATACGATAAAAATCTAGGTTGTTTACTATCCGAGTGACGTCAAGTCAGAATCCAATATGGCGGATAGTGTTTTAGAAATTTCAAAGACAGACCAAGAAAGACGATTATTTAATTGAATTGTAAAATTTACATTGCATTTTTATAAATAATCTAGCTGACCCCGCGAACTTCGTACCGATTCGATTTAACGTCACTCGATTGTTTTGCCTACTCGCAACCTCACAAACTTAAACTTTATGGTATGGTATTAATGTTCAAATTGACTTTTAAGTATTATTACCAATCTTTTGTATAGGAATATAGAAAAGTGTTGTTTTCTCTCCGTAAGAACCATCCTCGTTCGTAAGGAATATTATAAAAAAGAATTAGCATAATAGGTTCAGCTATTCTCGAGATTTATGCACAGCAACACATTTAGCGATACGTTTTTGTATTATAGACGTAACTCGATTACTTTTTTCAAAATCTACCATAAACATGCATTTTTATGTTTTTTCTTACATGGTGTAAAATACCCTATTTCAAATCAATATAAGGTACGTATTTGCGTCTGTCATACACCAAAACAAAACATCAAAGTAGCCAGACATCGTTCTTCCCTTTGCACCCTCTTTCATCTATGGACATGGACCGTAAACAAATTTTAATTAAAATCAAAATTACTGAACTGAATCCCAATCCAATTATTTGGAAAAGCGTAGGAGGTTCAATTAGGGAACGTCAGTCAACCCCAACTACTCACTTGTCTAGACTGTTGTGCAATCTAATATTAATCCTAGGTTCGGCAGGGGTTCTCTGAAGCAAAGCTTTTATGTATTTGAGAACATGCCCTTGGGGTGGCTGCCTAACTGAGGTGGTCAAAACTAATTTCGACACTGTATTGAAGTTTGTGTCGTATTAATTTGTCTAAATATTTCCGCCTGTCTGTGTCTCGCAAGATACCTTCCTCAAATAGGTTACGCCTAAGTCATAAGCAGACTGATTAGCCTTATTTTAAAAAACCATCCATAAATCAGTTACTAAATTGAATTGTCTAAATTTAAACTCCTAACAAGTATACAGAGAAATTGTGTGGTTTGCGTGAATTCATTTTGTATCTGAAAAAGTATTTTTCTACTTGTAATTAGAATCTATTATTCTCATCAAAATGATAATAGATTCTATTAATGATAATACTAAGAATAATAGATGAATCGAATCATATTTGTGTTCAGTATACTTAACAACAACCTAACAACAATTTCACTTGAGGACGTACCAAACACATTTGTTTTTCTTGATAAGTTATTGTGTGCCGGTGCGCTCATGTGCCGTCTTCTTTATAAAATAACTTTCGTAGCCCCACTTCAATATAGGTTATATATAAATAAATATAGTCATAAAATAAGGTAGTCATAAAAGGTAGGCATAAAATAAATATGAACAGAAATTTTAAACTTGAATTGTTATACAAGTTTAATCGTCGGTAAATTACACAATATGCATTCGCCTTATTACTGTCGTTAGTCTTCGATGCTAGTTTGAACTATACCTATTAGGGCAATTTTCCAATAGCCCTTTAACCTTTAAATCATACTATATTACACAGAATTTTAAATTAGATTAAGTACCGCAGACCACTTATCGTGCCATTTAGCCATTATAAGTTATGTTTAGTGATTGAATTATTCAACCAATAATTGAAGTGAAAGACAATTTCCTTATAAAATATCGAACACACTATCAGTAACATGTTAGAAACTTATCGGACATTTCTGCGACTTCCTGATGTTATTATTTTATTAGACACAATATATTTTTGGTAGTAAAAGTAGCTACTAGCCTATCATTTTAAAAACGATGAACCAGTGAAATTATTTTACTATATTTGTAATTGTATATTAGGTAGATTAAGAACTTAATCTGGCCAGAGCTTTTTAATTTTTTGCTCTCTCTCTTTGGGTAAAATAGTATTAAGATGCTTGAACTTCTACTGAATCCATATTGTAACGAATTATCAGATAGGTATGTGTATAAGTATTACGAACTTTAACCTAAACAAGCTATTAGCTACTGAAGTGTAAGATTATTCCTTAAGCCTATGTCATATTTTGACCATGTCTTCTGGTAGTGACAGTTGTACGATGACCGCAAGAGAAACACGCAATACATTGTAGCATCTCAAGTAATTTGTTTTATCTCGAGCCGCTGCAATGCATACAGGGGCTCATTGCCATCTGAAACCTAATGGCTTTCATGTGGTGTGCGGTTTGCAGGTCTGGGTCACTGTTTTTAAAACATTACCTGTTAAAACAGACAAATTCTATAAAACTATGGCATGACGAAGGTTTATGCGATGCGAGGAATATTCAAATGCAAACAGGAATGGCGTGACATCGTGAAAAGTTTATATGGTAAGTGGGATCAACAATCGTGCGAAGATATTAGAGCGATAAATTTTAAAATGTAAAAGTTTGTCGCCGTTTGTAATTGACAACTAACATTATATCTGAAATCTAAGATATTTTTTTATGCTTTCTATGCCAATCTTATAGACCCGATATTTTGTATTTTTCTAAGGCTTTTACTTTCGACTCCCAGGTCACAGGATTTGTATTAGCCGATATTTTGATATAAATGCATATTGAAAATCCATGCGAATTGAATCACTTGTTATTCCAAAAATGCCATCATCGACCGTTTAGGCATTTACTTATTTTCATCATCTGAGCTATATCTTTTAATATTAGGATATTTATTTTAGAGAAAGGAGGATAGTTTTAAGTCAGTCTGTTATACGAGCCCCAGTCACATTGAGATAACTGTCAAGATTAACAACCCGATGTATGACACAACCGTAAGCAGGACATTTATGTAGGCGGAGGAAGACCCAATACCACCAGGAAGATTCTAAATGTAAACTTTTATTACAAACCTAAAATATACTCACATTTTAAAAAGGTAAATAAGGTTTAAAGTAATTAAAAAACAACATACAAAAATAAATAATTAAGTTTAATAAATAAGTAAATTAACTTTTAAATAAAAAAAATGTAAATACAGGAGTGAACAGCATCAATCCCAAGCCGTAACAGGCTACAGATTCACACTCACCTCTTTGGTGTCTGTTATTTATTTATTTATTTTATAACACACTTACATCTACCATTACAGATATGTAGAATCTAATGCGGTATACGTAGACAATATGTTTTAATTAACTACGATACGACAGTACTGATATTGTCATGTTGCAAATTGCTTGCTGCTCCGTTAACATAATTTTTGTAAAAAGGGTACAAGGGTTTTTGTTTTACGTATTACTATTTTTATATACATACAGTAAAGCATTATTATACTACATCATTATTATTTGAGTCACAGAAACATGCTAACAATTCTATAACTTATTTGACAAACAGTATAGTAAATGTATCTATATATTATATTATTATAATTTTATATATATATAATACATATATATATATATATATAAATAAATTGCTGTTCGTTAGTGTCGCTAAAACCCCAGAACGGCTTAATTGTGGATTCCTTTTATTTGTTTAAAGTTTATTTTATACAAAAGTCTTCTATTTATCGATTGAGTCAGTACGAAGCTATTTAGATAAAAAATAATACACAGAATTTCATCAGATCATGCCGATTCGGAGGAGTATGACAACAAAAAATGTAACATGAGAATTTCATACATTTGGATGAAGAAAAATAAATTAATTCTTATAGAAATGTGTTCAAAGGTCTAAACATTATTTTCCTTTATCAGGTTGTTGGTTACTTAATCTTACCTGAGATAAAAGTGTCACGTCATGTCTTGGAGAAAGTGTTGCGGACGGTAACAGAAGAAACCCATCACATACAGGGCTTGCTCATGCAACTAAGTAAGCTTGAGCAGGCGCCGTATATGATGGAGCTCTTTGACATATAAAAGTCTTCAATGCGTTGTCAAGCAGCCAGATTCGAGTCACCTTTCCAAAAACGTACCAATTATTTTAAACCGACAACCTGTTAAGACAACCGAAACATATAACCTGTATTAAATGACTAACAACGATCCTCGAACTAGAGAAACCGATTCAACAAAGGTTAGTTCATTTTATAATCGAGACAAATGAAAATATTACGGACATTAAACACATTTTAAACAATACACAAAAAAAAATATGTTAATGAACAAGTTGCTTGGTTCTAATAAAACATTCCTTTAAAGAAGAATTGGCCATAGCTCCATTAGTAACTCCTTCAAATAATCTGAGTTATATACGTGCACATTATTATGTATATCTGTATGTAACAACCACGTGAACTAGCAAATTAATACATAGTATTGTAAGATAAAAAAACCATCGCAGAGAAAAGGAATAATTAAATGATCTGTACATTTACTTAGATTGTTATTTTTATTATTTTTATGTTATTTTTATTTCAAATGCATGTAGAATTTGAAATAAAAATATAAAAACTGATTTAAAAATCGTAAAAATAATAAATATATTGCACTAACAGAATCTAAAGTTAAAATGAATCTATACAAATAAAAAAACTAAGTGTCTGTTTTTAAAATTAAATAAACAGTTATTACTAGATGCATTGTATGAACTTACAATGAGGATGGTGGCCCATACTTCTGGTTTCTACTCATGCTTTCTATCAGGCAGAGTGAAGTCACTTTGGTAAGATTCAATATATAGAAGAAAAACCAAAGCCCAAGATTATACCAGCATGTCTGGCCAAAAAATCCTTTCTGAGAATCCTAGCAATCGATTGTTACAAGCTGGTGTAATGATTTTAGATTGTACGAATGTACCGGCTTGACCGGGACAAAAGTACCCTCACACAGGAGACCAACCTTAAAATGATAAAATCACTTTGGCAGACTTAAATATAAACAAGAAATATGATGTGATGTGATAAAATATAAGTGCTGAGTCTAAGTGACATACTTAGATAAAAAAGAAAGAAAAAAGAAAATAATTGGCTTCTCTATCCTAGTCATTCCAGGGCTTTTAGTTTAGTGTTTAGTGATCTGGACTGTGACGTTTGAAATCATCAAAGCTACGTAGAGCAAATATTGTGCCAATGTCTTGGTGGCGCAGTGGTATTGTATGCGAATATTGTGTTTGAGGTCTCGGGTTCGATTCGCGAAGCTGTCTTTTTAAATTCTAAAAAAACTCTCTTTTAAAATTATTCTACATTTGATAAGGAATCGATTAATGAATTTACTTTAATTTTCTAATGTAGTACCAGATTTATTTTATAAAAATCTATGCTGAAATTAAAATACATGTTAATTTTATCACTGATTATCTAACGCCAGCTTTGATAGATCATTTAGGCACTAACTTATTTTCATCATATAAGCTATATCAGTCACGTCTTCTGATGGAGGAATATGCAGTTGCATGAGAGACCTGTAGACTGCTTCAACCGAGGCGAAAATGCACAAGTCTCGTTTGAAGCTGTCTCAGGGCACCCACCACCATTTGCAACTTGCCATGTGTTATGAGGCTGGCGGGTTAAGGTAATTTCTTCAAATAAGTATTTATTTGAATGATCCCGCTGGTCTTTAGGTAAGACAGGTCATCACATGACATCTGATCTGATCTATGTTAAATGACATAACATTTTGCAAGTAAAGCTTTTAAAGATATTTTTACACTTCGAAATATGAACATAGATAGATATAATTTTAACAAAAAGGAACCGACTTCATACCAAAACTATTCCGAGTACCCAAATCGCGACAATTGTTCCTATGATATTTGAGGAGTTCCCTCGATTTCCTTAGGATCCCATCATCAGATCCCAATATGGGACCACCTGTAAGCTACGCTCATTACAATGCAAAAAGAATTTTTGAAATCGGTTCATAAATGACGAAATTATCGCTGAACATACATAAAAAAAAAAGATTCCGACGAATTGAGAACCTATTCCTTTTTTTTGAAGTCGGTTAATTAGAAGCCTAGACTGTACTCACATTTCCAAATAGAAGATAAGGTATAAAGTTATTTAAAAAAACCTACAACAATAAATTAGGGCCCGGTGGCCCTAATTTATTGTTGTAGGTTTTTTTAAGTTTTTGTTTAAGTGTGCGGTCACACTAGCTACTTTTAGCATCGGTGATCGGCAACTCGTCGCTTTTTAGAAGCTAAATACGGCGACCGAACGCTCCACACCGCATACTCAAAAACGCCAAACGCGGCGATCGAGTCGCTTTTTAGAAGCGCGACACAGCAGCTGAACGCTACTCTCCGCACTATTTCGGATGCCGGTAGCAGCGACTTGGCATCTGAGCAGTCGCTAAAACGCGCGTTTCCGATACCGCGATCGAACGCAGGAAGTCGCTAAAACGCGATGCAGCATCGATGCAGTCGCCAAATCGCCGATCGCCGATGCTATAAGTAGCTAGTCTGCGGTAGCCCTTAGAACCTCTGTCACTTTCAAATAAACGTCAATGCGGGAATGAGCAGAGTCAATACCAAGCAAATTTGTTATTTAAATATTCTAAAACTATAAAATAAGCCAACATAGTTTGTGTTTAATTAAGGACCAAAATTTGACTGCCTTGGTGGTCTAGTGGTTCACGTATGCGGCTGCTGATCAAGAGGTCTCGGGTTCGATTCCCGTATCCGACTAAATATTTGTGTCCACAAATATCTGTTTCGGAGTCTGGATGTATAATATGTATGCATTTACAAAAAAAAGTACGTTTATGTATTTGTATCAGTTGTCTAGTACCCATAATACAAGCCCTACTTAGTTTGGGTCTAGATGATGTTGTGTAAGATGTCCGAAATATTTATTTATTTTCATTTATTTTTTAATATGTAAAATCGTACTCCCTGACATCGTAAAGACTTGCTTACTTTTTGTAATCAAGTGCTGTTGTGTTTTGTTGGTGAGTGTGAGACCGGAGGCCCAAGCAAACACATCTCAGTAAACCGTCATAGTGTGAACCACCATGCTGCATTGCGTGCAGTTACAATGAGTGTGGTGACCTCTTGGATTTTAGACATGCAATAACTTTGGAAATCTCATTAATTAAAAAAAAATGGTTCTCAAATAGTTGTATATATTTTATGGATTTGCTTTTAATTATGTTAAAACTTTTATCAAATCACTTTCGTATTAAGTTTTATTAACATTATAATTTCCTTAGAACATAAATACTACTTACACCTAAGTTGTCTAAGCTCTCTAGTTACAGCAGCTGCAATAGTTGTCTAAGCTACTAGTTTTAGTTTAAGAGCCAGCTCGCCCAACTAAACAACCATTTAGTCTAATAAGTTTGACATATGACTATTCTTTTATAAATGAAACAGTGGGTTCAATGCGGGGGTAATATTCCTAGAACGATTACCAATGACGTATTATGTTATTTGTTATCGATGGCCAATAATGATGCCTAGACTCGATTGCATTGTAAATATTGGTTGCCGTGTATAAATGCCTGTTGTAATCTAACATTGTACACATGTTATTTATGTTGTGGTCAGTTTTTACCTATTCACTGCACTATGTTTGCATGAAGGTTGCCTTAGTCTGAATAAATAAACAAAATAAATATACGATAGCTTAGAAAAAGTTGTTGAATGTTATTCGAATGAAGTGAAGTAGCATGCTCACATGAGTTTCTTTTTACTTTGAAGATGGCTACTGACTGAATCCCCTAAATGTTGGTCATTTCATTTCATGTTAAATACCAAAAAATAACAGAAAACTTAAAGAAGAGATTAGAAAAGAGTTTTTTTTTTGTTTCGCTTAGTGCCATTAAACATAAAATAAAACGTAATAAATTAAACAAAATAATCAAAATAACATTTGCTGTGGTAAAAACAAGAAAAAAAACCGATTCACTGTATTTAGAATTATACTTTTTGGTGCATACTTTGTGATGTTAAAAAAATTCGCGTTGTAGATAAAAAAGAATATATTAATTTAGCGCCAATTTCAAAATATAAGTCCTTGCAATGTTCATTGACAAGGAAGAAAATATGTGTGTAAAATCCCCAGCCACCCGATTCATATTCCTAAAAAATCGCACAGCCTAATTTAGTTCTAGAGAACTGTAGTGGAAATATTTTCTTAATGAGAAAATTTCATTATTAACTTTGAGTTTCCTAATAATAACAAAAATATTATAAGTGAACACGGTTTTCAGTATCCAAACAAAGGTTGATAACCCAATGTTAGGTTAATAAAAACTTTGAATTACAAAGATGTTTAACATCTCATAAACTTTAAAACTTTGTGGGTTACAACTTTTTAGTGCTTTGATAGCAGAAAATCTCTAATCAATATTCATATCATTCAATTTATATCTTCACTAGTTTTGCCCGCAGCTCCACTTGCGTCTCAATCGGTAATCTTGGTAAAAAGTAGCCTTTTCAGTTCTTTCACAGGCTAAAGACTATCTGGGTACAAAATTTAATTTAAATCAGTTCAGCGGTTTTTGAGTTTATCGCAAACAGACAACCAGATGCGGCAGAGGACTTCATTTTGTAAAATGTAGTAAAAGTGGGACCGTGTCGAAAAAACTTCTTATCTGATATATATTTCTGGTAAAACGCGAAGCCTTGAAATTAACGAAATATCTTCGAATATTCTAAAATTAAATGTACAAAATTGTCATAAGACGCACAGCTTTATATTGGAACGCGAGCTGCCTAGACGCTGATACCTGAAATACAGTTTATACGACCGCAGATATCAGAGATTCCTGAGAAAATTACACAAATTATCAAAAAATAATAATATGCAAATTTATCACTCACCATTTCTCTTCGGCGCCATCCACTTTGATGTCCGGGATGTTCGGGATCTTCTTGTTCAGGTAGGCTGATGATATCTTGAGGAGAGCCTGCAACAAAAAATATTACGTTAGTATACTGAATTAATAGAGAATTAACTGGCTCGTTGGTCTAATGGTTAGTGTTTGCGACTGCTAATTAAGAGGACTCGGGCTCAAATCCCGGGTCAGACCAAAAAGTGTTTTTCTTAGGAAATTCCTAATAGCAGCCCGGAGTTTGAAAGTTTTGCGGTGATTCAGAACCCGTGCCTCGGAGAGCATGTAAAGCCGTCGGTTCCGGTTGTCATGAGCATCTATGGCTATCATTATTGTGACATCAGTGCCGTCATATACTGACAACTAGTTCAATCTTCGAATTTCAGTTCTCCATTAGGATTGTGGAGGTCCGATGCCAGACTCTGTATTAAAACTGAAATTCAGGTAAAACCGGTTGAATTAGTAGCCGAACCTAAATAAAATTGGGAATAAAGGCTAGGAAGATGATGATACGGAATTAATATAGAATGATCTTAGTGCTTTTTTTCAAGTTTGTTCAATTTCTTGTTTACACAGGATGTTATGGAATATTTAGTCAACAGACGATTTATGCTCTTCAGTTTTCTAAAATACCAAACAAGGACTAACTTACTTTGGTAAAAGCTACCTCTGAGGTACCCTTTTCACAACTTTTTTTTTAAAGTGTGTTTCGTTTAAATTTTCAATAGAAAGTTTAAAAGCAATATTACTCAACGGTAAATTGAAAACACATAAGAAGTGGTATTTAGTAACTAAAAATACCATTTGCTACATTTTGCGAAATTGTTCAACTTAGACATTATTTTAATACTATAAAAGGAAGTACTAGATCCGCATATTTTTTTTTTCAAAACTGCCCAGGAACAAACAAATTTAAAATTTAAATTATATTCGATGCTTTTTAAAAAAAAGGCACTAGATAAATACTTTCTATAATATAAACTAAATTTGGTTCGTAGAAATTTAAAAAAGGCTTCCGATATTTACTTACCATAAAAACAGCTTTTATTCACAATCTTGCCACAAAGGAATAAATAAAACTGAACTTCATCTATTCATCTTCAGCCGCCGATGATAAGAGTCACGGCGATAAGGCCATGACAAATGATAAAGATATTGAATCGTTTACAACTTTCTTTACCGTTTCCCAGGACCCAACTGCGTGACAAAAAAAACCGGACTTTTCTCAGACTTAAACGAAGCACCACATCAAATAACCTAAATTCAAACATAATTTTTTGGACTGGATTGACTGTACTGAGAGGTTGCTAGGCTTGCGCGACTTGATGAGTTCTGTATCGAAGCAACGGGAGCACATCTATTTATACTGTCTTCCCCACCTCAACGTCGAACAAGAAAAGGTGGGGAGAAGCAACCCCAAATCGTTCGCTATTGGTCCTCCCGTCCCCTTTGTTCGTAACAAAGATAATTGGCATTTGAGTACGTATCATCTCTCCTGGTTACTCCATAGTAACAGTACTATCATTAGTGCTTTTAGTAAGCTTTGTTAAAGAATATTAATCCAAAACATTTTTGTCTTGTTTGTTAACTC
Source organism: Phragmatobia fuliginosa (assembly GCA_932526445.1). NCBI lineage: Eukaryota > Metazoa > Arthropoda > Insecta > Lepidoptera > Erebidae > Phragmatobia > Phragmatobia fuliginosa. The sequence continues at coordinate 44,839,964 of OW052057.1, read as the reverse complement.
CGTTTATAAAGAAAACGTTTTCATATTTATGTTAATTTAAGAATATTTGACCTTAGGGTTGATGACATGCCACACGTGTGAAACTGATATTGATGTAAAACCAGTTGAACTGTCAGTTGGCCCAAATAATATTGGGAATGAAGATGATGTTTATTTCGATATATTTGAATTCAAATATGGTTTCGTATAAACATGTAGATAAAATATCAACTATGAGGCACATGAATCTGCAAAATTGTGCTGCCATAAAATTAATACTTTGAATACTGTCGTTGTTTTGACATAACTAAATTTATCATTAAATATTTTTTCTAAAGGAACAATTTTAAAGTGAATAATAACATTACAGGAAAGGAAAAAAATATAAAATGTTTTTTTAGATATAAATTACACGTGTCGAAATAGGCATAATCAACATTTTTTTTAATATTCGTTAAACCTGTTATTTAAGTTAAAAGTAAAAAGTAAAGGCTAGTAGCCAAGGGGCCTTTGGGGATTAGAACCACAATCACCGAGGGTAAACAACGACGACACGGTCAGACCTAGATGGGTGACCATTTGTGGCATGATATGTTTCCGACCTTAAACAGTCGGTTTGTTTATCATCATAAAATAGCAGCCGTGAAGCTTAGTTGAAGGCCTTCGGGCGGCATATGAACATCCGTCAACAAGATCACGTAGCCACAATGTGTTTTGCCAGTACACAGCCCGTACTCGGCCAGGGTGGGGAAAAATGGCCTTATCCTTGTCCTGAGAGGAGACTCAAGCCCATCAATGGGCGTTAAGAGTTGTTATTGCTGTTGTAATTTAAGTCAAGTCTTAGCTACTACTTGACTACGTACGCCTACGCCGTAGCACCAATACAGCTACCGTATCAGCACCTCTTAGAATTTCACTTTGATGTTAACTATAATATGAAATGATTTTTGATAAGTGCATCAAAATATGGGCTTTCATTATAAATACATACTGTGGTATGTACATATATATACACACGTATTCAGCATTTTGTAACTGTCTGGACTAACTTTAAACACATCTAATAATAACATTAACTGCTGCCTTGTTGGTCTAGTGGTTAGCGTATGTAGCTGCTGATCAAGAGATCACGGGTTAGATTCCCGGTTGGAACAAATATTTTTGTGAACAACAAATATTTGTTTCGGAGTCTGGGTGTTTTCAATGTATATTATGTATGTATTTACAGAAAAAGTATGTTTATGTATTTATATCAGTTATTCAGTACCCATAATACAAGCTCTGCTTCGTTTGGGACTAGATGACGTTGTGTGTTAAATGATGAAGCATATAAAAAAAACTAATATTAACATTAATAATTATGCCTCCTAAGTGTGAGCGAAACTCTCCAGGAAAAACATTTACGCACGAACTATTTAGACTTTGCAATTAATTTATAGTTTCCCCAACACTATGTCTAGTGGCAATTCTTTATCAGTAACCCATAACGTCCCACTGCTGGACTCGTCTCTGGGCTGGGTTAAGGCCATACGTTCCTACGCTGGATGTTTTTAAGCCGGCCGAAGGCCTCCAACTAAGATTCATGACTGTTATCATAGATAACAACCGGAGCCTGCTCTGAAAACATCTCATGCTACAAAGGTCACCCATGTAGGTTCTGACCGCGCTGTTGATGCTTACCCTCGTTAACCTTTTTCAATCCTCTAAGGCCTTTACTACACACACACACACACACTAAGAAAATAAGCGTTTCCATTCTTACCACAAACAAAAGACAAAAATGATGTAAGTAAAATTTATGCATCTAGTAAAATACATTACACTACTGTTTTTACACTCTTTATATTAACTTCACCTAATCAAGAGGTGTCGGGTTCAAATACCGGGTCGGGCCAAAAAGTGTTTTTGGGATTTTCTTAGGAAATTTCTAATAGCAGCCCGGAGTTTGGAAGTTTGGCGGTGATACACGCCCGTGCCTCGGAGAGCACGTAAAGCCGTCGCTCACGGTTGTCATGATAATCTATGGCAATAGTTATTGGGAAGTCAGTGCCCTCAAATATACTAACAACTAGTTCAATCTTCGAGTTCTTCAGTTCTCCCTTATGGTTGCGGAGGTCCGATGCCAGTCGCTACATGGAAAACTGGTTGAACTAGTAGCCGACCCCAAATAAACTTGGGAATAAAGGCTAGGAGGAGGATGATATTAACTTCAACTGTGTGTTTGTAACCTACTACTTTGGGTGCGATTTTGAACCACTATAAACGGCCAGATTTCGTTCACACTTTGTAGATTTATCGAGGACCGATGACAATACACATTTGAAAAAAAAATATAAAAAATATGTTTAAACAAATTAGTCTTTTTTAGTCTAGAAAAAAAATAGTTTTAGAACTAAACAAACACGCTTTTCAAATGAAATAGTAGAAAATAATTTGAATGTAACAAAGTGTGGGGTTTTTAGGGTTCCGTAGCCAAATGGCAAAAAACGGAACCCTTATAGATTCGTCAAATCTGTCTGTCTGTCTGTCCGTCTGTATGTCACAGCCAACTTTTTCTGAAACTGTAAAAGCTATACTGTTGAAATTTGGTCAGTCGATGTATACTGTGAACCGCATTAAGATTTTTACATAAAAATAGAAAAAAAACAATAAACTTTTGGGGGTCCTCATACTTGGAACTTTTCAGAAAACCCATAGATAGGTGTTTAAAAAATGATGTTGAGGTTTCTGATATTATTTTTTTCTAAACTCAATAGTTTGCGCGAGAGACACTTCCAAAGTGGAAAAATGTGTCCCCCCCCCTGTAACTTCTAAAATAAGAGAGTGATAAAACTAAAAAAGATATATGTTGTACATTACCATGCAAACTACCAACGAAAATTGGTTTGAACGAGATAGTTTGAAGTAGTTTTTTTTAATACGTCATATATCATAAAAAGCAATTTACCTTTCATTCAATCAATACACTACTATAACGATATTTTTCGTTCAAAGTTACAAGGAACTACAAGAACTTGTTACTTGCTGATACGGAATCCTTCATGGGCGAGTCCGACTCGCACTTGGCCGCTTTTTTTATTTATTTCAATAAGGTCGCCCCACGCTTTGTTACATTAAAATTATTTTATTCCAAAAGTCAATAGATATCACTCGATTCACAGTCAGGAACAGTATATTTTTGAATTGTCGTATTGTATAATTGAAAAGAAAGTTCACATTATGTTATATCAACTTGGCCAGGTGGAGTGACGATTTGCGCAAGATGGCTGGCAGGGGCTGGATGCTTGCTTGAAGCCCAAAATCTATCAAAGTGGTGTGCAATGGGAGAGGCCTATGTCCAGCAATGGACTGAGATGGGGTGATGCTGGTGATGATATATTGACTTTATGCCAATAAATAAATAAAAATAAATGAATAAGAATTGTCTGGACTTTGAAAGAGACTATATATGTAACATATATATATATATATATATATATGGTGTAAAAGGGTCTATACAACAGTTGGTCCTGTGCTGCCCGCTTTCAATGTTAGTATAATTAGATAATTAAAATATATAGATGTATATAAATATGTATATATTTATTTCAAACTAAAGGAAATGAACCTTTGGTGGAGGCCTTAGTCGAGCAGTGAAAGTCTTAGCTGAGATGATGATGATTGATAATTAATTTTCTTGCTTTCAATATCACCTTGGAAGTTTTCGTATCAAAACATCAAAACACACAAAACATAAACAATGGGCAAAATGAAAAAAGATGAGCAGTGTTTTGTTTTTGTTATGGAATGGAACACGTCAAACAGCCGAGGCAAACGAAGGGTGTAAGTCTACGTAACAGCCTTCCTATGGCTCGTCCATTTTGAATGTCTTTGGTGTTATTCTATTAAACACTACTTACCTTTTCAATTCTCGTTTGTACTCACTTGTTGATAGCTAAGACCCATCCTCGAAATAACAGCTACTTGTGCATTAAAGTGCTAAACCGTCACTTGGACAAGCAAATCCCATTTTAAGAATGCATCCTGTTTAATTTAGTTTTTGTAAAATTCTAATTGGACATTCTTCCAATCATCTGCAGTCGCCGATGATATAGTTACGGCAATAATGCTTCGGCAAAAGGTAAAGACGTTGAATAGTATACAACTTTCTTTACTTTTTGCCAAGACCCAACTGTGTAAAATCTTCTATGTTTAGAAAAATCGTAAATGTAAAATCGTCTGGAAATTAAAAAGCATTGACGACAGTCTTTTTTCCAGCCACAATTCACAATAATATAAAGATTTACAAAAAACATACAAAAAACAGCTCTGACCAACCAGAATAGGGTGAGCCTCAGGCAGCCGCAGAGAACTCTGGCGGTTAGGGCCACACAGGGTTACCGCACCGTGTCGACGGAGGCAGTGTGCGCCCTTGTCGGAACACCCCCGTGGGATTTGGAGGCGGAAGTGCTCGCCGACGTTTATCGGCGAGTGGCTGACTACCGGGCGGAGAGTGGTGGTGTTGGACCTCCGCCCGAGGACGTGCGCGAGTGGCGCGAAGCCGCTCACCGAGCCACGATGGTTCACTGGTCGGTCCGGCTGGAGACTCCACGTGCTGGCTTCGCCACCGTGGAGGCGCTTCGGCCGGTCATCGGCGAATGAACAGTGCGGCAGCACGGGACCCTTACCTTCCGACTGACGCAGGTAAATATATACATATTATATTTAGAAAACACCCAGGCTCCGAGACGAATATTTGTGTATCACACAAACATTTGATCCGACTCGGGTCTATTGGTTAGCGTATGCAACTGCTGATCAAGAGGTCTCGGGTTCGATTCCCGGGTCGGACCAAATGTTTGTGTGATCTGCAAACATTTGTTTCGGAGTTTGGGTGTTTTCTATGTATAATATGTATGTATTTACAAAAGAGTATGTGTATGTATGTATATCAGTTGTCTAGTTACTCATAATACAAGCTCTGCTTAGTTTGGGGACTAGATGGCGTTGTGTGTAAAATGTCCGAAATATTTATTTATTTATTATTTTATTTATAAAAAGAATACAATTTTCTGGTAACAATGATAGCGAGTGTCAAATTCAGTAGCACAGTACTATTGTGCTGTTTACTCATTAACATCAAAATACATTAGCAATTAAATTCATAGAATAAATAACTATAAACCATGTTTATATGGCTAGGTTAAATCAAAATGTCAATTATATTTAAGTGAATTTTCACCCCTATAGTCGTCACAAAATAAGAAGCCCGGTTTGACATTTGTCATCGTGGCGTAACTAATACGATTAATTCGTGTTTTTGAGTGCAATTTTTTAATATCAAGTTAAACTTGATGATTATTTAAGATATGCGTTGTGATAGTGTATGGGTAACATAGTAATTAAATAGGATTATGAATTTGATTTTTCAATTTCTTACATGCGGCATGTCAAATGACAAATGTGAAAACGGGCTTCTTATTTTGTGACGACTATAGTTTCCCCAAATCAATCATTATATTAACATTGAATCTGTAGTTGACAGTTCTTAGAGGTAAAACCACAATCCTCTGTAATAATTAGTAAGGAACAATAACGGAGAAAATGTAGGTGTAGTTTGACAAGTTATATTTGCAATTCGTTAGGTCACAGAAAGTATCACAACTAAATGGAACAAGACAAGTTTGAGACAATAATAATATTCTGCCTTCTTAAATATGCATGAGCACAAAGCATCTGTATTGTGAGTCAGTGTCATCACATCTAATCATCCCGTTGATACCTTAAGATGTGGTGGCAAACTACGTAACATAATAGAATTGCAAAGAAAAGGAAAATTTAAAACAAATCCCATACCAATCCTTTTTACCAGCATAATATCGTAGCTCAATATCTCTTTTCTAAGGATAGCCTAGTAGTCCTAGAGACTTTTATTGCTGAGGTCACAGATCTTTATAAATAAAGTTCTAGTGTCACATTGTTAGTTGCCATGCTCCTGATCACTAGGTTTGAGAAAGGACTTACTAACTATTTTTATACCTCTAGGTAAGACCGAGCGTTGAGCGGAATAGCAGCTGTAGTTTGAGATCAAACATTTGTATGTGACGGCGATTCCTAACAACGAATCAAGTTTTTATTATTCTAACAGAGGTAGGGAGAGGCAGAGGTTGTCATGTAATAATCAATATAAATTCATGTACACGTACCTAATATCGTTTTAACTTTGTGTTGGCAAAAATGATTCAAAACTAAAAAGAAAAGGGGCCCCGAGGAGTAGGGTACACTCGATTTTAACGGTGACCACACTTCAGATTCTGTTTATTAATACTTCTCGAATCAAGAAAGAAAATCGTTAACACAAAACTGTTTGTTGTAACAGTCGAACTGTCTTCAAAGAAATAAGGTGTTCTCAAAACAATAGTATTTCTTTTGTAATTTTCCGGCCATTCAGTTCGTAGAAAGTTTTTCTTAAAAATTGAAGAACCCAATTTATTGTGTTCAATTCTCATTGAGACGTATTAAAATGGATGAGTGATTTTGTAAAAGTTATATTGAATAATACCGTTACCTGAAATTTAATAATTTCATAGACCATTGTTGTAAGTTGTTATAAGATTCCAATAAATTAATTTGTTGTGTTTCTGATATTGGCATATTGAAAATCGAGGTTAAAACCCTCACTGATAATAAATGGGGCTACTTCAAGTTATTGAGATCTTCAATTATCTTGACTTGGAGGAATCACAAGTAGATATTTATTACGCAATTGATAGAAGTGGAAAAAGTTAAGAATGTGCTTGAGAAGGAAAGTGAGTTGTTACAAGAGCTTTAACATATTAAACTAACAAGTTATCCCTACAATACATATCAAGTCTCTATTACATAAAACATATATGTACCTTACAGGTACATAATATTAAGTGCCTGAAGTCAAATTTTACAGGAGAGGCAAAAATGCGCGTAGTGAAATTTTTAATGTAATTTTTAGAAAGTTATAATAAAGGCAGAGTAATTATCATAGCTGTATTTTTATGATAAATAGAGGGAACTATCATGAATTACACATAATTTTGATAAATCTATCAACTATCTAACATCATTTGAGATCCTATATCCTGGTAATATTTGTATTTCTCTTCTGTATTTATATTTGTAAATTGTATATCTCTTTTCATAGGTGACGTAGGACTTAATGCTTTATACCATTACTTAGAACTGGTTCTTGGAATTTTAATGGTATATTAAAGTAATTACGACAAAATGTGGACTTACTATTGTAGAGGTACAGATATATTTTCATCAATTGGTTTGTTAGTTTTAAGTATGTTAAACGATACATACTTTGGATTTATTCGACACACACATGTAAGATGTTTAACATTATTTTTACTGATCACGATAAAGACTTACCACTCCTAATAGCTTTATAGACTCTTTAGAGGTGTGTATTGGGAAATTAAAGTTTACGCTTGCCATTTGAAGTCGCTTATCAAGATATTGGGAATATTGATTCCGTTCATGTCGTAAGTTCCGAATAGGATAATAGCAAACTTTGCAAGACGACCACATAGAAAAAAAAGGAAACCTGGATACAGATCCCATACTAATCTGTATTGCCAGCATATCCTAGAACTTTTTTTTGTATTAAGACATTAGACCTCTCCAGCTTTTAAGTCTAATAATAGTCTTTTAAAACTGGGCACCAATATTACATCTTCAATTTGATTTAGAGGTTGAATACATTTTGTGAAGAGTGTTTCGACTACCTTAATTAATATGTAGAGTATTTTGACTACCTTTAATTACTTAATTAATTAAATTTAATTAAGGTAGTCGGAATACTTGGGTATATTTATGCAGTGAAGATTGATTACGTCTAAGTTAGACTTGAATATACGTTTTGGAATTGCTAATTCACTAACAATGAGAGTTAATTTTAATATTTCTATTAAGAATTGATTAAATATTACAGTACACTCGTAATTTCTGGAGCCTTGTGGAGGAACGGGTGTCGTGTTCCTTCAAACCCAAAGGGAGGATCCTCCGACCAGGCGGGGTGATCATGCCTGGTGGGCCACTGCCCAACAGTTGATGTTGGGATGTTGTATATATGCTAATCGGCGCGTGAATGTTACTTTCGCGATTCAGGATTAGTAGTTACTCAGTATAGATAATTATTCCGTGTTGTCTTTGTAGTTCAGTGTTTTCGTCGGTAGATGGCGCTGTTGTATGTTTTTCGCTTGCGCTGTATGTGGAAGTCGCCACAGTCTTAAATATAAATATTATTCTTGATTTACATAATAATTAGCTAATGTCTGTGGCTTCCACGTTTTGGACTATACGCCTCAAGTAGTAGGCTTTGTTTAAAATTCAAGCTAATATAACATTATAAAATAAATAAATATTTCGGACATCTTATACACAACGCCATCTAGTCCCAAACTAACCAGAAAAACTCCAGACTCCGAAACAAATATTTGTGGATCAACCAAATATTTGGTCTGACCCGGGAATCGAACCCGAGATCTCTTGGTCAGCAGCCGCATACGCTAACCACTAGACCAACAAGGCTGTCGATTTAGTTATAATAGGCATACCAGTTTCATACGGGCTTCTACATAAACACATTACTCGTATAGACTGTCATGTGAGCTTTATTTAAACTAGACTAAAAAGTTTCCGCCTGCAAAGTCTGCCTAATCTCAGCGGTTCTTTTAACGTATTTTTTACTTAAAGTAATGCGATATAAAAATGATCCACTCAAGGAGTTTCTGAACTAAAAAAGGAGACACAGTTACTTGTACCACAATCTTGGTAACATTTACTTCGCATATACAGTATTTTCTAATCACTATTTTGACTATCTCTTGTTTTCAAATAGCGGTTGTTTTCGTAAAACACACGGACGGTATGAATTGATCATAGCAATGTATTATTTGTTTTCCAAATTTTAAAACTAATTTCACCAAATCATCTATTTGTTCAATCAACAAAAGCTCTCTGTAAGGTAGTAAATTATTCAAATGCCTATATTTAAACATAAACAGTGGATGCTCTCTAATGGCCTTGAATTTTATAGAACTAAATTTACTTATTTGATTTTGATATTCCTATCCTCTCCTCCTTACCCATAACATGATTAGTTTAAGCATAAATAGAATAAATACTTTTAAAAAAGACACTTCTATAATTGCTTTGGACATTTCTTCCCAAAGTGAGTCGAAGAACCTTTATTCAGAGTAGTCAAGAAACCTTATCGCTTGTGTGCTCACGAAGGACTTTAATGTGAGAATTAATATATATGAAACGAAGACAAAGAATATTCAAACGTAGTGCTGTTCCTGTCGGGTTTGAATCCAAAACACTTATGACACTAGCTATCTGAGTTGTCAACATAAACATCATCACCATCAACCCATTGCAGTCCACTGCTGGACATAAGCATCTTCCAAGGCACACCACTGGGCGCGATCTGTTGTTTTCTGCATCCAGTTTCTGCTGTCATTACACGCTTTATATTAGCTTCACTTGTATGTTTGTTTGTTTGTAACCGACTCCTTTGGGTGCGATTTTGACCCACTTTTAAATACCAGATTTCGTTCAAGCTTTGTAGATTTATTGAAGACATTACACTAATTTGAAATAAGTAAAAAAAAGTTTAAACAAATTAATATTTTTTAGTCTAGAAAAAAATAGTTTTAAAAAACTAAACAAACACGCTTTTCAACTAAAAAGTAGAAAATAATTTTAACGTAACAACGCGTGGGGTGCTTTCTGAAAATATTTCATTAACGTCACCGCACGCTTTGTTACATTAAAATTATTTTCTACTTTTTTGATTAAAAGCGTGTTTGTTTAGTTTTTTAAATATTTTTTTACAACATACAATTCAACTCATATGTAACATGACACAAATATTTAAATCATTCGTAATTATACGCTGATAGGTCGTACTGGAATATTTGCGGTTATCAGCGTTAAAAACCGAAACCGCAAAACGAGAAACGACTGAAAGGAAGTGTACGTAATCGAATAGTCCAACCTTTCATCGTAAATGGCACATTTAATTAAATAGTGGTGTCTGAGAATCGAGAAAACGGTGAATGAGTGATTGCCAGTTTAAAATATCTTTTAAGTTAGAACTTCTTTTTGAAGTAATAGTAAACATTGAAGATGTTGGAATATTTAATTGAGTAGAAGAAAGAATGTGAAGAGAAATTGAACAGAAGAGACTCCAATAATAACAGCATTCTTGTTGTCGTATTTCGTTGGTAAGTGTGAGACTGGAGGCCCAATCATTCTGCATCATTGTTCCGGCTTCCAGAGGCCGGAAGTATAATACAGAAACATCGGAGCAGGCCACCATGGTATGGGTTGCCATGCTGCATACCTTACCTTCACAATGAGAATGGTGACCCCTGAATTCCATTCATGCTTTCCTTTATTCAGAGTAGTTACTTTGGTAGGCTTAAATTGAGTTGATACAGTCACTGACTCGTTAGTACGAAATCAGAATAAAGCTGAAATGTCAATTGGGAAACGTTTTAATTATGTCCTGTAACAGAATTGGAGACTTTCCTTTATATCGCAGAACAAAAAAAAGTTGAGTTCACGTTGTATTTATTCCACGTGAACTCAACTTTTTCAAGAAACAAGAAAAACTTTTTCTTTTCATCGACTTTACAATCGAAATCGACATCGAAATTAATGCCATAGAAAGTAGTGAAAGTTAACGTAGAACGCGCCATTTAACACCGAACCAAGCAAAGCTCATATTAGGTAACTAGATACCTTGTAAACATAATTAATTTCTAAATACATAAAAACTAAGAAACCGAAAAGGTGGTTTCATCACACAATTCATCCAGAATAGAAATGACACACACGACCTAAGTCTTACGTGAACCGATTTCCAATCCCAGAGTTACTGAATAGTTATTATGTGAATTTAATCATTTGTGACGATGTTGTTTGACATTTACATCTAAGAAATAATCACGCCATATCCGTTACTATCTCCTGTTACTCTCTTGTCACCTAAAATTGAAGCTTAAAAAACCATTTCCTCGGTTGAAAATAAAACAAATACACCAGCTTTTAAAAAGTTTACCGTCTTTTTTGCAATTACGACACAATGGTTTTTCAAAGGAAACAATATCAAACACGTGTTAAACCTGCCGGTGTATGTGGGAAACAGTACATTGGAAGCACGCTGTGAACACTCACTATTAACTTAATAACACTTGCAAATATGTTATTACTGTAGACATAATAGAGGTGACAGTTTACGGTAGAACTGTTTTGTATTTCCAATGAAATTAAAATATATAATTTTAGCTAATGTCACGTTTTCTTTAAAATTTATGAACGCCAACTGCCTCTGTGGTTTTATATCGCCACAATTTCGCCAATATCGTGTATTCACAATGGAATACCAACTGTTGAAGCATTACATATCGATCTGTGCTGGTGGCACAAATTAAATAACTTAATAACTTTGGAGAACAAAATGTCAAATGATTTTTCTTTAAATTTTTAATAAACAATTAAAATACAAATTAGGCCTCTCCCGAGGCACACCACAGAGGCTGTTATGAAAAATAAAATTAGATGATTTTTATAAAAAGTAGGGATAGATCAGAACTTATTAATAGTTTCATTACAGCACATAAACTTTAATTTTGTAAATAGTTGCCGCATTTTATGAATAAGTCGACAAACAACATACTTATCAGTAGTAGAGCTACGCTGATTTCAGCACGAATGGACCGCTCGACCGTGTTGGTGTTACCCTCACACAGAAGACGAACCTACAAAGGACAGCATTCGTGCTGTCATGTCCTGTATTATTCACCTTGAGAATAGTGACCCTACTCCAGAGTTCAACTCTTCAGGAAAAATAGACCCAGGCAGATCGTTCCAAACTTTGGCGACTCTCACCAAAAACGAGCTGTAAAACCGTTTAGTTCGTCTTTTGGGCATGCCAACAACGTATGGATGAAACTTTTGCCTGCGCCTAGTAGTCCGATAAAGGAATAGAGATGGCTCGATCAGTTTGAAAAGAGCTTTCGAGCACTTTCCAAAGTGTATCCTATAAAAAACTGATAAGCTGGCAACTCGACGACGATGCTCAAGGGTGTGTAGTCTGCTATTTGAGTGTTTTTCGTTAATTAGCTTAGTTTTTTGTTAGCTTTTTCCATTGTTAGTGTTAGTCAAATTGGTTGAAGTGAGCCGTGACATACCAATGAGATAATGAATTAATACTCCATTCAAACGGTCCTAATAGAGTTATGGCAGCCGAAAGTGCTTAACCCACTACCATGTCCATCAGACTTTAGCGACTAATGGAGAAGCGGTGCTCTGATTCATTTAAGGTTTATTTGGATTTGACAGCATCCCCACCTTGTATCATATATCACGTCTGTCTAGACAGCCGTCTACAGGTATTGATCGATTGTTAAAACGCGTAAAAGCAGTTTGGTATTAAAGCGCTTTATGCTGAATTTTACCAACAGAGAAAATATGCAATGCATAGGGTCAAGAGTTGAATGTAGTATAAAAAGATTAAGGCAATGCATTTAAAATAACCTTTGTGCTTTTGTCCATGAAATGTACATCAAATGGATTTTTTTACAGCTTCAGTAACGCGACATCGAAAACCCTTTTGTTCGCAAATAAAAAGAATATGTAAAATGAACGTTGAAATTCACTCTATTCGCTTTGAATTTTATATGGCTCTAAAAGTTTGTCGAAAAAGAGAATTCACGAAATGATAAATATATATTTGCAGTCGGCCTGACAGTCTTTGGCCTTCATAGTTAATTCTAGTTTTGATGAAAATAGCATGGATCTTCCATTTGTATTTACTATTCTAAAAATGTGTTACTTTGAAAGGCACTCTAAATAATCTTACATGAGTTAGCAGATATTTATTCAATATTCAAAAATAGTTCACTAGTAGACATGTACATATAGAATGATGGTGTAGTACTACTACGCCAGCGACGAGGTGGTATATAGCTTCACCCTGTTTCTGTTACTAATTTTACTTTACTTTGCAGTTCATTTGTACTGCATACTTAGAAAATTAAAAAGATGTAATATATGTATTATCATCTAGATAGTTGCCAATCTAAGTAAAAGTTATATTTAAGGTTATTTACTTGACCTCTATATGTATATTAAGAGAACGTATACATAGTTCTCTGAGCCTTTTATTTTTCCTTTATCTGTAGCACACAATACATATCAATCAAGAGATTTACAATAGAAGTGGGCGTAGTTATTCACAGTCAGTAAACGAAGTACATTGTTGAGTATCCATAGAGGCATGAAAAAACAATTTAATCTCAATCGTAGAAGAAAAACGATGTATTCCAAATTGTTTATAGAAATACTAGCTTTCTCCGTTTGATCCTCGCTTGCTGGGTTAATTGGTAAATGGTAGCTTATATTTTTGCTAAAGTTTTAAAGTGTTTCCTTGCCAAATTTTAGTGGCTTAGCTGTGAACGCGCAACAGATAGACAGATTAGAAGACTTTATTTGGTGTTGTTGAGTTATTTTTGGTGATATTGGGCCACTTATGAGATATTCATACTAGAATATCGTTAAAACTGATTTATATGGAGTAAATTAACGTATTTTTAATAGTTTACTTGTATTCAAAAATATATAACTTGTTTTCGAATCCTGACCTATAAGTATGGTTCTAAATTACACTGATTTTAAGGCAATAAGGACAATCCAAGTTCAATCCATTATAATCATCTTAACTGCCTTAGTGGTGCAGTGGTCTCGGGATTGATTTCCGCGTTGATTAAAATGTTTGTGTGATCCGCAAATATTTGTTTCCGAATTTGGGTATTTTCTATGTATAATATGTATTTATATTAGTTGTCACAATACAAGCTCTGCTTAGTTCGGGTTAAGATGGTGTTGTGTTTTTTGCGTTGGCACCTATGTCAGTATTTATAATATAGAAGAATCTTGTAGGCCGCCACAGTGTGGGTCACTATAATGCATTGTATAAATCCGCAATGAGTACGATAACCACTGTTCTTGTTAGTCCGGTCAATTTAGACATTCGAAGCTACTCAAATTCCTACAGATCTGAAAATCGGTAGGATTATTTAAAATATGATTGATTGATCGTTTTTGAGACATAACGATTCAAAAACTTGTAAAACTTGTAATCGTCATAATATACACACGTTTCCAGGCCACCTATGAGCAGTGTACTTGGCGCGTTTTTAATTATATATTCCACTTATGTTAAAAAACTTATTAGTTATTTGTTAAAAAAATCTTAACATAAAACCTAGTAATAATAATTCAGTACTATATGTAATCACTCTATCCAATATTAAGAAAGAATCAGGCTCCGAGTGCGCAGATATATTTAATGGAGGTTGAAAACTTTCATAACTTTTTCCAAAGGAATAAACATTAATATAACATGTCTGTTATGTATGAGCTTTAAAGAGATATAAGTTTCATTTCATACGCGTGATGGAAGACCAATTTCCCAGGATTTTCTACCTTGAAACCTGTTTCACCTTATGGGTGAACCTTCGTAATAAATGCGGGTTTTAATTCTATATTTTTATACAAATGGTCTTACTTACATTATTTCAGTTAAAACTTTGAAATTATTGAGTGTTTTACTCAAAATAAATAACCTAAGGTATTAGTGACACTTGTTCCTAGCCTTATTTCCCAATATTATTTGAGGTCGGCTATACTATCTATCTATACTATCTAGTCAACTCCCAAATAGTTTAAAAGTTATAATCTAAGTTCACGGTAAATTTTGGTATGTGCCATTGACATCTTTTAAAAATTGAATTATCCCTTGTTTTATTTTTTTATACGTATCTTCTTCTTTTTTTTTTTTTATTTATTTATTTCAAGGAACACAAACAATGTATAGTACAAAATATCATAATATCTAGTTTTATAATGTTTGAATCCAGTACATACATATATAATATGTGTCCACAGCTTTTCTAGCTTCCTAGCCTTCTTCCCAATATTATTTGGAGTCAGCTACTAGTTCAACCAATTTTGCCTGAATATCAGTTTTTCCACGGAGCGACTGGCATCTGACCTCCGCAACCCTTAAGGGGGAACTGAAATTCGAAGGTTGAACTAGTTGTCAGTAAATTTAATCCCCTCCCTGGACTCCTTCCAATACAAAGGCGCAGAGAGGGTCACACCGTGTGGTTTTAGTCGGTTCGAGTCCGACACACCACCCCGCCGTAACCCCCGACGGGGTGACGGTCCGCGGGGATTTCCACACGTAAAAAAAATAAAAAATAGTTGTCAGTAAATTTGGCTAGCAAGAATATTCGTAGTTTGAACAAACATAAAAAGATGTCATTATAGATTATTAAATTACTTTAGAGTCATTTAGTTAACAAGATTACCAAAGGCTACTAGAGTAACTTGTTTGAGTTTCTTGCTCTAATATCACGATAATTCCAATGGAGAAGATGATTCTTTTTCGAAGACGACACGAAGTATCGAGCGAGCAACTATTGTGGGTGTGTGGGTTTTTTGCAAAGTTTCAAAAGCACCTGAAAAGGCCTACTGGAAATTAAAACTATTTGATATAGATTCTAATGATTTAAATCGGTGCTTTGTCATACTTAACCCACTTATTGATAAAATTTTCAATAACCTCCTTTCAAGTGGCAGCTGAACACAAAACAAAAGCAACGATTCTAGAATTTCAAGTCTTAAGCCTTAGTGGTTTAGTCTCTTCATTGTACGTAACTTTCTATGTATAGAAAGTTTAATGAGATATTACGTACCCTTATCTAGACTCAAACTAAGTTAATATCAATACATAAGCTGTACACAATACACAATTAACTCGTAGTACAAGTTTTGTTGTTAGGCAATTTGTGCTAATAAACTTTGTGAAGTACTCACAGTATTATGTTGTCTCGGACACAAGCAGGGACTTAAAGACACAGGTGGTTTTAAAACTTCCATGAATATTAGCAGTGGACGCAATTGGGCTAGCTCAACCAGAGTAATAATACAGCATCAAAGAAATCATTTCTTTAGCTGCTTTTCACCGAATGAATGAGGAGCGCAAACCTAACTTCACAACTAATTCTAGGGAGCATTCAAAGGTGGCCAGCATACATATGTGTATCTAGTTGACTCTTTACACCATAAAAACAACAACTGAACTAAAGTTGTCCTAAAGTACTCATTTAGCGGCGAAATCGGTTGTTTAGAAAATAAATCACTTCGGTGATATCTTTAAATTATAATTAAATACTTTTAAATCACCTATTAAAATAAAGAATAAAGTTTTAAGTTCTATCTGTCTTCTTTTCTACTTTGCAACACTCTGTTTATAACGGAATCAAAAAGTTACAGTTGACAATGACTTCATGCATAATATAATTCGTAAAGTTTTATATCAAGTTACAGATGAATAAGTTTGAATAGAATTGAAATTACATAAATAAAAATAATAATATTATGGACCGCTGTAACATGATATAAACGTTTAAATATAAAATAAAAAGATGTTAAGAGAAATGTTTTTCATATGAAACAAAGGAAAAATAAATGAAATTATTTGATGATGATGATTGAAATTAATGATTTGAATTCCTCTGATTTACCGTGTGGTGATGGGATAATTATATGGGATTGAATAATATTTCGGACATCTTACACACAACGTCATCTAGTACCAAACTAAGCAGAGCTTGTATTATGGGTACTAAACAACTGATATAAATACATAAACATACTTTTTTTTTGTAAATACATACTTAATATACATAGAAAACACCAAGACTTCGAAACAAATATTTGCGGATCACACAAATATTTTGACCGACCCAGGAATCGAATCCGAGACCTCTTGATCAGCAGCAGCATACGATAACTACTAAACCAACAAGGCAGTCAGTACAGATTGTCGCAACCCCTATTTATAAAAGTCTACTGAAGGAGCAAAACTACGCAAGGCAATATCACAAGGAGAAGGTAAATTTGAAATAAACCCCATTAAATATCCCTTTACTACTACTACTACGTCTACTACGTCTACCCGAAAGTTTTCGCCGACTAAACCAGGCTTTACCTGGTTTAGTCGGCGAAAACTTTCTTCATATGTCCAGAAAAAATTAAATGTTGTTTATCTAACGTAATTCGAATCCTCACTATAATAAACTCAACATTTAACGTCTTTCTTAAGTCGTCTATACGCCTTTCTAAACGACAACGTGGGTTCATACATCACTACCATTAAGTCATTTAGTTTCAAAATGAAACATAAATAACAAAGTTCAATAAATTCTCATCACTACATTACAAAACTGATAGCTTTTCATACATGTATTTCTATATAGATATCAGTCGCTCCCTCGATCCCTTTGATCTTCCCTCGAACATTCAATACGTCATTCAAATTACAGACATGAGCGAGTGCTAGGGCCCCGCGTAAGCCCTAAGAGCAACCCCAAATGTGGATCCACCCCTAGGCTAAATGTGATAATCCCACCCTACTGTCTGGCTATCTCTCATTATTTGCTTTCAGACATAATATTAAAGGCCCGGCTGTGTTTGAGTACATTGAATAAATGTTGCAGATCGAAAAGACGAGTTTAGTTTAAAACGACTGGCATGGCTGGCATACATGCAGCTGGCTAAAATTTAATCTCTGTCGTTCATTATTCAATACACGTGATCAGACTTTTGGGTTTTCAATATCTTTTTTAACATGGTTGTTCATTCCAAATTCGTCTAAAATAGCGATTTGTTAATTTTTAATACGACTGACGGTAAAATTCTCATTTTAACAAATTTATTTATGCATCAGACCGATATACTACTCACGGCGCAGTCTGTGTCTGTATAATTAATACATGGACATCTAACTATATTTATATAATTCTCGTGTCATAATGTTATTTTAACACACTCTTCTGTAGAACTGAAAATAGGATATAATCAATTTTTTACACCCCTAGTTAATAACGGATGGAGCGGTGGGCATCAACTAGCTATACATTAATAGTGTTAGTTTTACATGACTTGAATTATGATTAGCTTCGGCGAGTATTCGGGAGAAATCATGTTATCCCGAGAAGGGCCCCTGAGTCTAGCCTAGGATAAATAACATATCTTCACTTTTGTACTATCACTATGAGAACGCCTTCTCCTAGGAATCGAATACTTGAAGAATTTTTACTCCGTCATCGAATATATTTTCGTACAGATTTTCTATGCCTAATTATTATTGTTAGCAAAAGCATTATCATCTAAAGATGATAAATTTCTATTTATCAAGAGTCTAGTAGAAGCAATACGAAAGTGTTGAAAAAAACTTTTAGAAGCAGAGCAAATTGAATAAAATGTCGCGAGCGCGGTAACGAAAACAATTGTCTCGTTAACTTGTCAGCTTTCACCCACACTATAATAAACTTACCCGTAGACTTTGTACAAAGTCCTAAGAATTCGATAAAAACAGACAAGCTGTCACTTTCAGTCTACACTTACAAACAGAGAATAAAATATAATCGTATTATTTCAAATTCAAAAAGTTGTTACTGATAAAGTCATAGTATAATAGGAAATGTCAATGTTCTGAAGAGTTCTTTAGCTTTATATATACAGAGTATATACATTGTTGTTAGTATCAAATAATTAGGAATCACTCCAATGCACACAAAGCAATGTTAATACTTACATGTACTCGTATTTGAACATTGTATGAAACTGTCAGAATGTACTCAGTATTAAAAAAAAAAATTTCTAGAACGACACTGAATAGAGCCTTGTAAAATATTTTAATGACAGTGGTAAATAATGATATTAAATCGAGATTGATTCAAAATTTATCAAGTTTCTAATATCTTAATTACGAAGATAAAGAATTTATCTGCGGTTTGAATTACAAGGATACAGAACTACTTTTAAAACCTATAAGTTAAGGTGTCACTTATCACACACACACATACATACGCACACACACGCGCGCACACACATACACGCACATTACAAATAGATGTTTTAGTATTAAACATAGATATAAGTCCTAGGCATAAGATAATCTTATCGTTTTATAGCTGCAACACAGGCTCTGCCTTGTGGCTGTCACAATAAATGTTAACATTTTTGCATATTATTTTTGAAAATAAACCATTATTATTATATAAATTCAGTTGGTATAGCACTGAAAATTACTTATAGCTAACAGGTACGTACGAATAACGGATCTGGAATAATAATATTTCAGATATTAATTTGTGAGTGAAATTATTTTGCCAAGTAGTTTGTGTACCTAAAATCTTTTAAGGGGAAGGTACTTATCTCGTAGTCAAGCAACGGTATTGACTATGATAGGTAAATTATCGAGAATTCGTCCTCCCACATGTTTATTGTTGATGAAAAGGAATATTATATCGTTCAATTACGGTTTCCAATGAAACGTAATTTGATATGAAATTACTGAAAGCATATATGGTACAGAAGGCGTTAGTCGGAATTCCAAAATTAGAATGTTTTCATTAAATAATAATTGTTAAATTTTCGTCAATTGTGAGTTGAAATTTGTCATAAAACTAATTAATTAAAAAACAAAAACTGTCGACAGCCGTATAAGAAAACAATTGTGTATACTCGTAGGTACGGCTTTACAACACAATGATGAAATTGTTCCACAAAGACTTTTTGTTAACGTCGTTTTCTGAAGTTCATTATGTAAAACTCAACCCAGCTACAAAGTTCTAAGGATATTGTAGCTGGGTTGATAGGGATAGGTATGTACCTATCCCTATCAACCCTATGTATGTACATAGATAGGTAGGTGATTAGGGATACGTACGTTCGGACGGCTATGTTTAATTATTTATTAATAGCTTACACATCTCATAAGTTATGTATAAATTTTACTATGGAAATCAGACTATTTACAACATTCCTATTTATTTTTAAATACATACATATGTATGATTCCATATCGATATTATAAATTTGAAAGTATTTCTATTTGTTTCAATCAATCCTTATAGAGATAGATTGAGACATTGAGAAGTACATTGGCTTCTTTAAGTTGAGGTACACGCGGCAAAAATCGAGCCAAACATCCTATCATCCCACATAACTTCATTATGCTCATCAAAATAGTATTTGTCTCGGGTTTGGATCAAATACAGTTTGACTTTTAGCTATTTCTATTGATAGATTTCTATTGATTTGGTTTATGCGAAAATGAATTTGTTTTTCACAAGAGTTTTAGATTGGTTGTTTCATAGCTAGTTTATTTTCCTCATTGCTTCAACTAATACAACTTAGATGAGTGAAGTTCGTGACAAGATAGCTTGACGAGCTCTAAATAATTGTTCAGGAAACCGATCTATCACTGGATATTCTATCTTATGTTCAAATGACATTCTAAAAATAACGAATATGAAAATACAACAGTACCACAGAAAGTAAAAGAAAATAGTTGGCAAAATTGCTTTATTGAGACAAACCCAATGACAATGTTGAAGAATTTAGTATTATTACTATCAGTCTTTAGTTACTTTCTCAAATCTTGAGGTTTAATAAGGTCACTCACACACCCACAGTATCACTCAAATGTTCAGAATCCTACAGCAACCGTCCACAAACGCAAATTGTTTAAATTATGTTATTGCTTCCTCATTAAATTAGAAATAAACTTTACCTTACATAAAATAGTTGAAATAGTAATGTAATGTCGAAAAGGCTTTAGCATCTCATCTTAATGAAAATGAGAGCAGTTATTCTTTCCTTTTAATATCCCTCCGTTGTCAAAGTGCTATACATGTTTTATAAAGAACTCTAGGTGCGAAGGTTAATGATAGATGAATAATAAAGCATAGTTTATTTCTGATTAAATTTGAAGCCTGAGAAATGCCTTAGAAATTAAATTTACTATTGCGTCTTCTGTTCCTCAGAATGTATACGATTGCCAAGGAATATTCGACAAATCTATCTTTAAACTGATAATGTTGAAAAATGTGTTTGTCAAAACTTGAGTGACAATGTTGAGGATATGAGTTTATGAGTAGTTTGGGATATCGATGTTTTCTTTTTGGAAGACGGTCCCCATTTCATTTCATCCACATTTTTTGTCATTAAATTCATTATGACGACGACTTGAAGACTTTATAATTCAAGACGTTTAATAGTTGACCTTGCCAGAAATAGCTGATATATATATCAGCTATTTCTGGCAAGGTCAACTATTGTATACAGTTATTAAAAAAGAAGAAGAAGTAGCTATTAATGAGTGTTTTCCTACGATCACTTTTATTGGTTCTTTAGTGACATTCGCCGTTTCCTTAGACATTGTTTTTATATACAGATTTTAGATCAATTCCTACGGCTCAATTCTTGTTGCCACAAAATAAACTAGCTATGCTTATGACTTTACTGATAAAATAGCCAATCTTCTTACGTAAAGCTGTAGGGATCCAATAAACATTTTTAACCTTCTTTCAAAAGTAGTCTTTACAATAACTGTACGTAAAAAGCGGTCTTGAAATAAAATATATAATTTGTAACGGTCATTATTTGACTGCCAGATAATCTCTCATTTCTATACTATTAAAGTAACGCGTAAAAGTTGCACGGTTGGCCGAGTGGCTTATGCGGTCGCCACGCCGCTATCTACTTCTCCAAGTGTCGTGGGTTCAAATCCCACCTGGGACAACACTTTTTGTGATTCACACATCGTTGTTCTAATTCTGGGTGTTTTTTGTGTCCGTTTCATGTATGTTTGTAAAGTCCCCCGTGACACAACATTTTTATTCCTAATGCGGAAGTTGTCTTTTAAAAAAGAAAAGTTCATCTTAATACATATGTATATTATTATATTTATAAGATTAATTTTAATTCTCACACAAAATGTTTGCCACCTGCCCAATGCAAGAAAGCAGCTTTCAATACATGTTTCCGATTTTCGAGTAACAGTAATAACAGGCATTCAAAAACAGACAAGTTTCGATGTCTAAAGAGGGTCCGGCGAGGGGACCGTTCGATTAGGGCTTTCAAAACCACCATAGGGCTTTCACGTGTCTTTAATTTTAATGAAACATTCGAAGGGTGAGTTTCGAAATGACTCATAATACATACCTGCTATAAAATGCAACACTCTAAAAGGAGTTGTCCATGGTACAAACAATGTTTACCCTTCAATTGTACACATCTGTACCAATCAGTTTTTGTACAGGTGACGTAACCACTTTTGTCTTGGTACTATGTAATTTCCAATAAGAATAGTTAATTTCGATATTTCTTTTCAATTTGCGAGGGTCCAGCCAAGGGTGTTTTTGATTACGCCAACCCGACCCGGGTTAGAGTAATCAAAAACACCCTAGGCCTTTCACATGTCTAAAATTTCAATGATGGATTAAAATTTCGAGGGGTGAGATTCGAAGTGAATTAACTGGAAATTGGAAGTCTGGCGGTGATTCACGCCCGTGCCTCGGAGATCACGTAAAGCCGTCGGTCCCGGTTGTCATGAACATCTATGCCAATCGTTATTGGGAAGTCAGTGCCCTCAGATATACTGACAACTAGTTCAATCTTCGAATTTCAGTTCTCCCTTCGGATTGCGGACGTCCGATGCCGAAATCGACCCAAAATAAACTTGGGAATAAAGGCTAGGGAGATGATGATGCTAAGAAAAAACTCCGGATCTGATAGAAACATGACTAGTAGTGAAACATAACTTGATTAGAAGTGAAATAAACGAATAAGTAATAGTATTACTCGCTATTTGCTGACTTTTCATCGTTCAAAGTAATTAAGTCAAAACAAAACAAACCATGTACTACTACTAAGTACTTGTCATAATCTAAGTGTAAACAAAGTCTTGCTTTCTTCAAATATTTGCCAGCTATAAAACAAGTGCGCATGGAGTTCTACGTAAACCCTGTTATGACCTTGGATTACAGTCGTTTTGGGATATACTACATTGTGGTACATCGTACAAAATTAGGTTTTTAACTATTAGCTAGAACGGACTCCTCATGTAGTTTTTTTATTCGAAATCAAACTCAATCACTGAACTTTTATTTCAAGCGCACCTTTTTTCATTTATTGTAGTATCTGCAATCAGCCCTTTGACTTTAATCAGATTTAAAATTAAATGTTTTTATCATAGGTAAAAGATTTTCCACACCCTATGATGTGTCATCTCTGTGTTTATCTTCTGATAATAGTTTTATTGCCGCTTGTGTCAGTATAATTTTTTATACTGACATAAGCGGCTTTCTTTTTGGTCTGTAGTTAGACTGTGAGGATTTTTATTATTGCATTTATTATAAACTCTTTTGCAAAAAAACGGGCACCTAAGCAAATAACAATTTTATAGTTACTATTTGTTTGTTTGACAATTTTAGGTATTGTTATCCTCAGAATTTTATAAATTAATTAGGAAGGAATAGTTTTCATCAGTTTTATCATAACATTTTGATTAAATTATTGAGAAATAATGTTTATGCTCAAAACACTATTATTGTACCTGCTCGCTAAATAAAAATGAATCGCGTTAATTTCTTTGTTTCTATTGAATACATTAAAAGCAGATAAAAGTTTAGTATTGAGTGTGACCCCCTCTTGCTGAAATCACGGCTTGCATTCGTCTGGGCATGCTAGTGAGTATATCTTTTATGGTTTCTTGGGGAATACGTTCCCACTCCGCGGTAATCACATTCTTTAGCTCTCTGATGGTCTGCGGAGCCGGCTGCACTGATCTCACTCGTCGCTTCAGAACGTCCCAGACATGCTCTATGGGATTGAGGTCCGGACTTCTAGCTGGCCAGTCCAAACGACGAATTCCGACTTCTAGCATATACGCTTCCACATCGCCAGACCGGTGGGCGCGAGCGTTGTCGTCCATAAAAATTGAGTTTTTGCCAAGAGCGGTTAAAGCGGGTTGTGCATAAGGAATTAGAACTTCCGTTATGTATCGGTGTCCAGTCAGTGTACCGTTTTCGATGAAGACTAGACTCCGTACGATCCATTGAATTTATTCCTGCCCAAAACATAATAGAGCCCCCTCCATAAGGTGTGATTTCTTCAAAACATGCCTCTGCAAAGCGTTCTCCTCGTCTACGTAGCACTTGCCGACGTCGGTCTTCACCATGCAGAGATATCCTGGCTTCATCGGAGGACAATACCCTATCCCAGTCTTCATGAGTCCATGACACACAATTTGGAGCGAAGCTAAGCCTGGCAACTCGATGTCCACGGAGTAATTTAGGGCCGCGTGCCGGGCGATGACTGTGTATATTAGCAGCGAGAAGCCTCCTCCTGACCGTCCATAGACTAATTTGCACATTTCTTACTTCTTCGAGTCTGTTCTTGAGGTCCACATAAGAAGATTTGCGATTTCTCAACGCTTGACCTACTAGAAAACGATCATCCCGTGGTTCGGTACATGTCTTTCTGCCAGAACCAGGCCTTCTCTTGACGGAACCGGTCTCTCGATAGCGCTGCCAGGTCCTTTGAACTGTCGACCGACTCACATTTAGCCTCTGAGCCACAAAGCAATGGCTGCAACCTTCTTCAAGCAGCGCAATAATTTTGCTCGCTTTTATCACTTTATCTACCATTTTCGAGATTGCTAAACAGCAATAACAATACTTTTAAATGTCAAGGACATCAGATAATTTAATAAAAATTGACAAAAAGTTAATTAGAGTCGATATTAACTATAGGGAATTCTCGCCACAAAATGTAGTTAAAAGTTGTTTTCTTTGAAAACCAGGCTCAGTCGAAAATTTGAATTTGGAAGGTACTCTTATAAACATTAAGGCACTTTTATAACTGGCCAGTAACATGTTCAAATGATTAAAACCTTTTTGGTATTTTATTTTTTTCATCCAGGACGAAAATCGAAACCGCCCGTTTTTTTTGCAAATGAATGTATGATTTAATTGTGTTATACTCACTCAGTATTATTTAAATTGTATAGCAAAAGATTCATAAAACGTACACAACTCAGCATAACAATAAGTACACGTTGTTGACACACAACTGTGATCTCAGTAAAAAACTTGTGAATTCATCTGGTGATTATTTAAAGTAAGAATGTCTGTCAAATAAGAATACATACATATTATTGATTTAGAATATTGAATTACATATCTAACTTCATATAATTTCTGTGTTTCTGATAATTATCCTACAATCTGAGAGAATGTCTTTGAAAACAAGAATGGAAGGAAGTTGGTAGCAGAAAATCAAGGAAGCGCATAATATTTAACTTGACCAATGAGCACATGCGTCAATGAGCATTGACCGTGACCGTGAATCAATGTCAGATGTTATTGTAACATATTTCGTAAGCATACTGTGATTCTAATTTTGTTTACGAGAGGGAGAATGTCCTAGATTTATTTCTTTGACCAGTTTTTTCAAAACATTTTTTTTCTCCTTCACATGCATGCGAAAATATGTGAGGATAGATATTTGTGAATGGAATTTAGGTCAGAAAACGATCATAGTCTGCAATATCACGTAGGCAAGTATTCCCGAGGGGTGAGCAAGATCTAGCATCAACCGCGGATTTATAATTTTTGCAAAAACTAATGTAGGTTTGTAAATCACAGATCATTGCAATGCAATAATAAGTGGAATGGATGCAATTATACAGAGATTTTAAGTGTAAAAAAAGTTTTTTTTAATGATAGGCAACTCCCGCTTAAGAGGGGGTATAAAGATAAATTGCCGATCTTAGATTTGATTTTTACACTCGAAAGTAAGCCACAAATGATCTGTTTTTTATATATATATATTTCATTATATTTGCAAGGGGATGGTCTGAGTGAAAACATAAAATTATAATATTTTATCGATAGAAAATTATCACAAAGTTACGTCTAATTTTCCACTAAAATCAATTTATTATCATAAATGTGTGTATTACTGAGTCAATATTTTAATAAATTGTATAAAAATATATTACCAAGGGACTGTATTAGTGTTTTAAAAAAATAATGTACAATTTACGAGTAATTACAATAAAATTGATTCGGCGCTTACTACATTCTTATTTCGTGCAGATCGCTCCCTTTCTATCGCACTTGACCCGAGGTAACGGGCATGTTTTGTTTCATCAATCAGTCGTGGTCGCTCCGTTGAGACGAGAAGACTGTGCTTCTGTGCTCCGGTTCAAGAAAATACTTCGTCAATCATTGCAAATAAAAAATATAAAACAAAACGCTTTAAAAGAGAATTAAAGAAGTCAAAAATTCAACTCATGACTAATTGTCGAAGGTCTATTACTTTACTTTTCTTATATTTGTGTTTGATTGATGAGTAGTAATGATCTCACATCTACAATCTACAATGTAGATGCGCTGGATGTCGGCGTGTGGGTAGTATAAGCAAAACAAATCGATGTTTTTGACCACTCGCATGTTGATGCCAGTATATTTATAAACTTATATTTTACCATACAATTTTATTTGTAACTAGCTTTTACCCGCGACTCCGCATGCGTTATTGTCGATGTTTTTTAGCACACTTTTCTTATTTTTTCTTTCCATAAGAACCCTCTTCTGATAATAATTTATTATAAACAACAAAAAAAGATTCAGCCAAACTAGCCGAGCTGTTCTCGAGTTTTGAGCGCTTAAGGTTTTGCTTATCATTATCCCGACTTTGTTTTATATATATAGATTTTGTATTTCAGAGCCGCTTAAGTTCGTAACAACACACAAGGTGATGAATGCAATCCAGACGATCGCTAAGCGGAAATCACTCATCAACTTTGTAAGTTTATTGTAGTTGTTTACCTTAGGACGTTGGTCCTAAGGTAAACAATTTTAAACAACAATGAAGGTCTATTTAAAAAAAAAAAAAGTAAATTAACCCTCAAGATTTTCGTACTACAAAGAATGAATAGACGTGAATTAAGTAAATAAAGTCAAGTATTAATTTGTTACTTTTTTTTAACGTGTAGAAATCCCCTCGGACCGTCACCCCGCCTGGGGTTTACGGCGGGGTGGTGTGTCGGACTCGAACCGACTAAAACCACGCGGTGTGACCTCTCTGCGCCTGTGTTTAGGGAGGGGGCCAGGGTGTTATCACCTTCTGGACATATTTTATATAATTAATGATTGCGACAACAATGCTGTAGAGCAATTCAATAGCATCATTGCAAAATTTGTGGGGGGCAAACGAACAAATTTAATAAAAGAATTTGTAAAAATAAGTTGCGACAAAATTATAAAGTACGTTTTAAACTACGTTTTTCCAAAAAACCGTCTACAGGCGTTGACGGTTTTTTTTTTCGAAGACTTAAAT
This sequence comes from Phragmatobia fuliginosa, assembly GCA_932526445.1. Classification (NCBI taxonomy): domain Eukaryota; kingdom Metazoa; phylum Arthropoda; class Insecta; order Lepidoptera; family Erebidae; genus Phragmatobia; species Phragmatobia fuliginosa. The sequence continues at coordinate 44,812,688 of OW052057.1, read as the reverse complement.
TATGGAACAGACACCTGCCAAAAGCCTGATATGGCAGAAGATATGTATGGGATGGTGAAACGTAGTTTTCTAAAAAATTTGGAAAAGACTGAGACTGAACGATCACAGATCGAAAGAGCTACTATCTTACAAAGAGATAGTAGCGAATGGTTAGAACTTCGCAGAAATTTATTGTAAATTTTGGAACATACAAGACAACACACTGGTCATTATAAAAACCGATTCTTGGTCAACTTCATATAACCAATAGCAAAATATTTCTTTTCATAGTGTGGTCGGCTGATAACTTAAAGTTAACTGTAGAAATAATCTTGCGCGATGATGACTTTTGGAAATATAAAATGGTTGGTAAATTAACAAAATTTTAAATGGAACATATATTGCCTGAGTTGATTGACCCACGTCAGCAACAAACGTCAACACAAACTACTGACTGAAGCTGGACCCCCAAAAAGGTCGAATCTAACTTCCGAATTAGTGTAACTTTTCTCAAGCTGGAACCTCTGAACAAACTATGTAATCATCCGAATTAGAAAAAATCTAATCTCAGCCTACGTTGTCGGAGGAAAACAAAACCTTTTCACCAGATTTCTCTACCGTTGGTCATTCTAATGCACCACAAAAAATATTGTCATTTGCAGAATATTGATGCACTTACGAGTACATAGAAGTATCATAAAAGTAATTATTATTTTGCTAAAATATAAACTGTATAAAATTTGTGTCTTTGTATTACTTTGAGTAAAATTCATAAAAGAAAATCGTTACAAAGTACCTACAGATTTAAAATAGTTTTATTATTATTGAATTTATATTTACAAACACAAGTAATCCTCATCTTTTTTGGAGAGTGTTTGTTCAGAAAATGACCCTCCTGTGTGACATGATATTATGAAAATACATCATTATATTAGGTACCTACATTTTCGATTTATTTACCACCATTTTATCTATCAAAATCTGACTGAGTAAACTGACTCGCACTTAGCAAATTTTTATCTGCTTATTTTGGGTGTATTGTGCTCGATCGTATTTGACAAAACAATACGGTAGCTACGGAGACGCGCGGTGACGTACGTAGTAACATACCTACGATACCTATCTTCTTGCCGATACGAGAGCGGGGAGGTGTGAAGCGCGCGGGTGAAATCTGATATTTTTTTAGGTTTATGCGCGCTCTTAAGGAACATAAATCCTGTGTCGTGGTTAAACCAATACGCCAAACGTGCGGTCAAATAAAATACCTTATAACTTTACAATTGCAAGAAAATTACTATATTTAAATTATTATAGAGGATTTTTATTTACACATTAATGTCGAGAACTAGTAAAAATTTATTAGAATTATGTTGTTTGTCTATTCATTTCAAAGAAAAAAATCCAAAGTTTATTTTTCTTGTACTTTCTAACTCTTTAATACAAAACAGTTACAAAAACTAATAAAAAAACGTTCGAAACTAGTTGAACTACGAAATAGAAAATAGTTTTAGTCCCTTCAAAAAATGGAGCGATTCTTCTTGTTCCTAACCTTAATTATTCTCAAGACTATTTGGGGTCAGCTACTACTTCAGCCGCTGTTTTCTGTTTCAGTCATCAGTTTTTAGACGGGATCGGCTACTAGTTCAACCGGTTTTATCTGAATTTCAGTTTTTACACGGAGCAACTGGCATCGCACCTCCACAACCTTGGGAACTGGAATTCGATAATTTATTTGAGGGCACGGATTCCAAGATAACGATTGCCATAGATGTTCATGTTCAAGAAACGCGATTTTGAAAAAAAAGTTCAAGATATTAGTGTATATTTGAAGACGTTACCATGTTTTTAAATTAACTTAAATTTTATGAAACTTTAATCAGACAGCTCTATTTTTTAATTTATATGTGCACAAAGGTTCAATGAGAAAGTCCAAATCAGGTTCAAAGATTTTTTTACATACACGTAAAGTCAATAAAGGTGTTTCACAAAAAGTAGGTACTTAGTAACACTTACCTCGGAGTAAGACTTCTCAATGGCTGAGCGCTTGATGACGTAGGTGCGAAGGTCCTCGAGGAGATCACACTCATGCTGGTTCTTAGCGTGGAGCTTGGCTATCTGCTCCGTGTGTAGGTTTTTAAGAAATTTTGTAAAGTTACTCTGAAACAAAGTAGAAACAGAACTGTAAGCTTAGGGAAATATGAAAAAAAATGATAAAGAAAAAAAAGGTTAATTCAATTATATACATAATTTTTATTGCAACTTTATCTACGACTCTTTTTAATTATGCTCGTCTTTTATTGTTCCAAAAGTCATGTTGATCCTATCTTATTCACGCCTGCAAAACACACATTGAAACAAAGACTGAATTCGCAAAAAGTATAGCGACTACTTTTAAATTCTACTCAAAAATAAAATCTGCCTTTTTAGTACAACAATGCTTTTATAAATCTACTTCTACCTATATACAAATCTTTTTAACAGATACGTTATATCGATGTAAACTTTTCTTGATATTACCCAATAACATTTGCTTGACAAACTGTCCTTAACGATAAAATAGAGAAAATATAAAAGCAGCTTTACCGGTATAAGCTTTTAATTCACATTAAAAAAAAACGGGTGGACCACACAATGGTTAATAAGAGTAATATTGTAAGTAGTTCTATTGTGAACTGCCATTGAGGTAGAAGATTCGAAAGGGTAAATATAAATAGACAGATGACAATAAAATGATCCCATCCCACTCATTCTCTTTCTAACTATTAACTGTTATAGGAGAGCCCTGCTTTGGTAAATTTTGGAGAATTAGTTTAGAATAATCCATTTCGTTGTATTTCAGAGACTCGTTGAGAGTACCGAATCCCCCTGAAGTCTGAGGTGGAGGATATAGCTGTTCAGTTTGTTCCTACAATATGGCTCTAGTTGGAAAGTTTCACAGCTAAAACACAAGGTCATGAGTACTGTCAATTTGGCAGACAACAAATAAAAAGGTAGAAAATCGGGCAAGTGCATGTCAGGTCATGCAGAGAATAGGGTCCTGTAGTGATAAACATTGCCAAGTGATGTCCAATAGATAATTGTTATGTTTACTTATTATTTCGTTAGTTTTGTACAAATTTTTCTATAACTTTTGAACCGACAAATGCATCCCAGCCGTTGTAGTTTTCCTTTAAAGTTCATCATATGTAGGGGATCCTGTTGAACCTTAGCACTATGAGTACCTAGGCCACTGGGCTCGTTTCAAATATTCGCTCTATATTAAATTTTACTGTGTATCGTATTCGGTACATCACTACCGACTATTCAATGTAAAGTTAGTCACATACCACCATTAAGCCGGTGTTTGCTGTTATCGACATGAAAACTTTTTTTGGCGAAAAAGTAAATATTTCTAATATATTTTGAAATCTGATAATTTATAATAGTCAATTAATTTTATATGCTATGGTTTCTTTTATTTAACAAGTGTTCAAACATTAAAAAACTTACGAGAAAAGTGACCTCAAAACTATTTAAAATCCATCGTTTTGTTGTAGTTGGAGTAGTGTTGTACCTCGGTCACTGTCGACCAGTTGTTCCTTGGTCATATTTATTTAAATATTGATAGTATTCTTATAAAACTAGTCCCAATGACTGATTAAAAGTTAAGAGAGAAATGATAATTTATAAAGTTGATTGTTTAAATATTTAATTCTCTACGATTTGTAAGATATAATTGTTTTTGATGAATAATTAATTAGTAATTTATTATAAATAAGTAATGAGTTAATTGTTCAGATCTAGGTATATGAATATACTAACTTTAAAGTATGTGATGTGACACACTAGTAATTGAAAGTTTGTTGTTTTTTTTAAAAGATTTGGTTTAAATAGCAAAAGAAGCAATTGAATATTATTTTGATTTTGTTCAGAATTTCTGAGGTGTTTTGTTAAGTAATGTAATACCCGACTGAATAATACGGTTTTTGTTAGGAAAATATAATAATTTACTTAAATTACCTCCAAATTCTCAATGTGTCATAGGTACACCATAGTACTGGCCCAGGCACACAGGGTATGATGTACCTTGGCCTTTATTGCCATTTTTTTAAACTTTAACATCTATGTACTAAGTATGAAATGTACATATCTGATATTTTGGTGGTGAGTACCCAAATAATTGACCTTTCAAAATATGCAATTAATATTCGTGTGCTGTAAGTCAAATCACAATGAAAAATATATATCCAAAAAACTGGCTTAGGTACAACAGGTTCCCCTACTACCATTACAATTTTCATTAGTTTTTTCAAATGGCCGTTTAGCTTTTAGAGGGAGGGGGGACGCCTTATTTTTGCAAAAAAATATCCTTTAACGTTAAATAATAAAAATAAAACAATGTCTTAGCAAGCTCTCAATGTTTTTAAAAGACCTATCTAATTATACCCCGCACGATGGGTAGCTGAGAGAAAATAAAATAAAATCATCCCCAAGTTACGTGTTAGGGATACCTCCCCAAATTAAAATATTTTTCATGATTTTATTGTAGCACTTTGTGGACGTGATAGAAACACATATTCATGCAAAGTTTCATCTTTATAGCACTAGCCGTTTGGACGGTAAGTCGAGGACGGGCGTGTTCCATCTTCGTCTTCATCTACATTTTCCATCAGGTGAGATGGAAGACAAACGCCTATTCCATTAAAACAATAAAAAAAATGGACGGACATGACGAATCTATAAGGTTTCATGTGATCCATGATAAGGAAACCAAGATCTGATGATATAATGTGGTGTGGTGACGGATTAAGAATACATGTCACCACCTATTCTATTCATCCTATCCTATTCATCCCGCGGGTGTCGTAAAAGGCGACTAAGGGATAAACTAGGCAAGACAACATCAATGCAAAGACAAGGAAAACTTGAAACCAACCCTATACCAACCCGTCTGGCCAGCGTGGTATAGTAGGCCAAAAACCTCCTCTCTAAGGAGAGGCCTATGTCCAACAGTGGACTGTTAAAGGCTGTTGATGATGATGACGAGTGAACTCCTCAAACATCATAGGTACGGCCACGGCACACCTATTGCGATTTGGATACTCGAAATAGTATTTATTTGAAGTCAGTTTTACTGTTAAAGTTATATATTTTCTATTACAATTACAAAATTAATAATTTTGATGACCATAGAAATATATTTCGCATTGAGTAAATAACATTTTTATTTCAATAAAAAAAAATTTTACGTGATAAATACCCAAAATAGAAATAGGGATAAAAGGTAGCACTCACGATAAATTTTCCATCAATTTGAAAAGGTACTCTAACAAAATAGAAATTTGTCTATGTAATCTTTTTGACTCTTTTAACGATGAATACTCGTCCATTTTCCTAGTAATTTTGATATTTTAAATAAAGCAACATGGAGTATGTATTAGTCAATGAATGTTTGAACCACTCGTTGGAACAGTTTTGAACTAAACTTTGTGTTACAGGGACTTATTTCCTATTATCAGTTACAGATATTTTTATCTAAATTTTGCCTCCGCTCTAGTGTAATGTAGGATATTCATTGCACATATTAGCAATGAATATCATTGCAGCGAGTAACACAGGCTACTTTATATCGCGATAAACGATATACACCCGGACAAACTTTGCAGTACAAATATTAACAACTTATATAAAGTTCATCACATTTCATATAAAAAACTACTTATCGCATTTATGCGGTGTAAGTCGAGCATTATAATCCAATCAAATTTTCACATTTATTGTACAAATTATTTGCCTGCATTTTTATTAAGAAAAATTTAGAAATATATTTGTAAAATGTTCACCTTTGACCAACTAAAACAACAAACAGTAAAAAACGCACATAACCGAGTGATCTTAACTAATTGGAAACAATCATCGAGGGTAAGTAACCACGATGCGGTCAGACCTAGATGAGTGACCGTTTCTGAAATGATATGTTTTTGACAGAGTAGACAAGTATTTTTATTTTATTTATTTATTTCGGATCACCAACAAATGATACACACATCAAATATGAATATAAAGAAAACAAAATACATGCCCTGTGCTCATTCAGTTATAGGTAATCACAGCTAACATGTTTTGAGAGTTTCCGTGATTTGGAGGTCATGTTGGTCTATTGGAAGAGGACGTTGAAAAAACGAGAATCTATTTTAAAGAAGGGATACTTATAAATACTTTAATTGTCAGTTAGTAGACTCCGCCACTGCACCGATTTAAATGTAACTTTGTACCCAGAAAGTCTAAAGCCCGAGAAAGGATATACACATTTGGAAAGAGTAAGTGATATGCGAATTACTGTTGTAACTGTTTATTCTGTTGGTTACTAACTGTTGAGAGTATATCAGAATAATGTTATTTGCTAAGGAGAGATGAAAGTGGCTGACCGCAAATGGATGCGGACTGACTATGACCGGGATTCATGGAGAACTTTATTCAGCAATTAGTTAATTGAAGATGGATTTCCATCTTATCCAATTTACTTGAATTTCTCTTCGAGGTGGTTTGTTTATGAGTCTGATGTATAGAAGTCATGCTAGTTGTATTAAACTTGGTTCTATGAATAGTTTACAAAGTTTGGTAGCCAATGAGGCCCCACTACTAAACTTGTACTACGGGACTATTTAATTTTAAATGTATCAACATATGTTTAGTTTGAGTCTAGACTGAGTTGTGTACCGTCTCAGAATCTTATCTATACATTAAAGTTTACCCTAACTGTTTCTCTAGCAACTTCAAACTTGAACTTTCGGTAGCTGATGCTTTTAATCTTTAAGAAAATATTTTAGGCATTTTCATCCTTAAAGAAAAGGATAAACAGTTATATGAAGGATGGTCATTGTAAAAATTAGAAACATAAAATAATTAATAATAATCCGCAGAGATAGTTAATAAACATGTAACAGCTCGATGAATTGTCCGACCTAAATATCCTCCTCCTTGTGTATTGAACAACAAAATAGTTTCACTCCAGATAAATATGTGAATATTTATGTTAATTACATCAACGTGTTAAACCTCGGACACAATGAAATCTGTCACAGTGAGCCGATATATGAAATTAAATTTTAAACAGCCGCACTCTCACACCGTACTGTGTATTTACACAAACATTATAGAGCTACAGAGTTTCATTATTTGTTTGTAAGTGTTGTATATACGCTCGTACAATGATTTTCCTATAGTTAAGGCGGGATCGGGGAGGAAAGGGGAAATATAAATAATAATAATAATTAATATTCCGGACATCTTACACAAAACATCGTCTCGTCCTAAACAGGGTTTGTATTATGGCTACTAGACAACTGATATAAATACATAAACATAGTTTTTTTTTTCGTAAATACATTATAACATAGCAAACACCCAATCTCCGAAACAAATATTTTTGAATCTAACAAACATTTGGTCTGACATTCAAACGATAACACCTTAACTGAGAATCAACCACAAAATCATTCTTAAGAATACGTTATATGCGATAAAATTTTATACACTTTTTTTTTAGTTAGCCTACCAAAGTGCATCTGCCCTGCTTGATGGAAAGCATGAGCAGAATCCAAGAGCCCTATTCTTATACTTATACCATATCGGACAATAAAGAATGGCGGCGCACACTACGGCGGCTTGGTGAGATGCTTTTAAAACACCATACATTTTAATATAATATTGCAATTATGTTAAGTAATTTTGAACAATTAATCTGAGAAGAGCTTCTTGTATGAGCCCGTATTAGTACTCATGTTAGCTTTAACAACAAACTGAAGTCGATCAATCAGTTCACCCACGAAACACTACAACCCAAGTTTAGCTAATGTAGGAAAATTGTATGTAAACAATTTACTCAACAAGTTTTCTCAATATTTGTACAATACAGTAAATAGTAGTTTTACATTAATAAGCTCTCTGTTGAGGTAATATGTATGTTTGAACAATCAAGTGTTGCCGTAAAGGGTTCTTTAACAAGGGGCGAAGCTACCCGTATTACTAAAGAGATCAGTAAAGAAGCAGGCTCAAATATTGCGCATCTAGACTGATGACTATGGATGATTATAGATATGTCGCTTAATTGAGGACTCGCCTGCAGGGTACAGGGGTGCGGGGGTAGGACAAAATCGAGGACCGGAAGGGCTAGGGGAGCCGATACTCGTTGCGTGTTGTGAATGCCGCCGGCGGTAATAAGCTTTTCATCTATATGTAGATACCTATACGGTAATTGAAGTGACAGTATTGTCACAGGTGAACTCAGTTCGAAGCCATGGTTAATTCAATCTGACAGAAACGTCAGACAATTTGAAAGTACGATATAATGTTTAGCAGGAATAAAATGTTCACTTTGTAGCTTCGTTCGCGTGAAGTTGCTGTTTGCTCCGAGGAATAGAACTCTTTACAAGATTAGAGGTACTTTAATGTTATTTTTACGTCTGACAACACGAATGATACATTTTAGGGTTCAAACGACGTAAAAGAGTAACTAAATATTCTATACTATCTTTCGCCCGCGGCTCTGCCCGCGTCTATTTCAGTAGTCGCGGTAAAAAAAACGTAAAAAAACATTTTTTTTTTTCATAAATAGTATCCTATGTTACTTCTAATACCTCCAAGAATATGTGTACAAGGTTGAGTAGTTTTCGCGTGTAAGCGTAACAAACAAACTTACATCCACAATTATAATATTAGTAGCGATGTAGCACCGATTTCAGTGTGTCTAAATTTTAGTAAACTGTATTTTCAACTTTACACGCTTCAACTTCCACCTTTACAAGTAGGATTTTTCATATTTTGGAGAAATAAAACATGAAAGATTTTACATAATAACATATACTGTTATTATGTAAAATCTTTCAAATAAAATTCTAAGTAAGTTCATAAATGATGGAGTTTTGAGGTAGACATACCTCCTAGCCAAGTTGAGTGACATTGGACAATTAAACAAGAGAATAGAATACAAAACGAAAAACGTTTGCAACTTGGGTAGGGTGGAACACCATAAACAGATATAGAATCCTAATGCTCCTTTTTTTGCATTCGATTATAACAATTCTCATTTTATATTGCTATTCAGTTGCAATACAGATGTTATGACGGCTATAGATATTGGTAATCACTCATTGCCAGAGGGTTAGTATCGATCGCATACCTATTTGGGAACGGGTTCAGAGTTGCAGCATAATTGTTCAAAATACTGTCGATATATTGTCAGAAACATTTGACAACGATTTCGATTTCACTTTTTATCAAATAGAAAGCTTGTTTTGTCAACCGGTTCATTAGGGACTAAATGGGAAAATTAAAAATGTAGTAAAAGAAAGAAATTAGTACAGTATTTCGTATAAGGATGGATTGAGGGATGTAAACGATAGCTAGATATACCTATAGTTCTTTAAATACAGGGTTATCTATGTGACCGATAGCTACGAAACCGACAAAGTAAATTGAGGAAGCGTTTTGACTTCTGCAGCCTGCCTGCAGCTCTGCTCGACTATATGTTAGTTACCACGGTAATCTTTAAACTGACATAGTTTTTTATATATTTATTATTATACTAGCTGACCCCGCGAACTTCGTACCGCCAATTCAACGTCACTCAATGGCTGTAAATGACATTGACATTCGTTACGCGCGTTTTTTTAAATATGCAAAATTAAATGTATGTTTTTCAATATATCTGAGAGATTTTCTTAATATTTTTTTCCGTAAGAACCTTCTCCTAATAATAACAAATACAACAAAAAAAGAATTAGTGAAATCGGTCCAGCCATTCACGCGTGATGCCGTGACCAAGGAAAACGGGTTTCATTTTTATATATATAGATTTATTGCAGTCCGTGTGGTGACGGATTAGGAATACAGAGTGTCACCACCCCTATTCATCCCGCGCGGGTGTCGTAAAAGGCGACTATGGGATAAACTACGCAAGACAACATCTAGCGTGGTATAGTAGGCCAATACCTCCTTTTCAAGGAGAGGGATATGTCCAGCAGTGGACTGTTAAAGGCTGTTGATGATGATGATGATGATGATGATATTTATTGCACAAAAACGGATACAATTTGTTCAACTTAAGCACTAGGTTAGGTTATAAATTGAACATGAGTTCGCCTACGTTGCCAAACAAGACAAAACCTTCGACTTACGGCGCCATTCCTCACCGGAATTAAAACATAACTAGCATTATATAATAAACCACCAGAGAACCAGACCACAGGACCAAATAATACAGTTGCGTCTCACTAGGCCGTCAGACTGTATTGTCTCGTCAATTAAATCTGCCAATAAAATTCCCGTCAAAATCAGTCCAGCCCTACTAGAGAGAGATTAACCAAAATAAGCAGACAGACAGACGAAAAATCAAATGTGTGTCCCCCCCCCCTATAACTTCTAAAATAAAACTAAAAAAAAGATATACATTACCATGCAAACTTCCACCGAAACTTGGTTTGAACGAGATCTAGTAAGTAGATTTTTTAATACGTCATAAATCGTAAACCGCAATTTACCTTTTATTCAACGAATACACTATTAATAAAACAAAGTTACAACGAACTACAAGAACTTTTTTAACTTGGCCGCTTTTTAGGGTTCCAAAGTTCATGACTCGGAATCCTTATAGATTCGTCATGTCCGTCTGTCCGTCCGTCCTCGACTTACCGTTCAAACGGTAAGTGCTAGAAAGATGAAACTTTGAATGAATATGTGTTTTAATTACGTCGACAAAGTGCTACAATAAAATTATGAAAAATAATTTAATTTGGGGTACCTCCCGTACGCGTAAAGTGGGGAAGATTTTATTTTCTCGTGGCTATCCCATCGTGCGGGGTATCATTAGATAGGTCTTTTAAAAACAATCAAGGGTTTTCAACACGATTTTTTGATTTAGGTATCCGTTTGCGAGATATTTCACTTTAAAGGAAACTTTTTTGTAAAAACAAGGCGTCCCCCCCCCTCTAAAAGCTAAACAGCTGGTTCAAAAAATTTGGAAAAATTCGTGATGGTGGTGTCGGCAACATTAACGCATTAATACGTAAACAAAATAATTATTTATTGGATACGATTTTAAATCCACGTACCATTATAAGTGACTGAGGAACCCTTTCCTGTGCGTAGCCTGACACGCACTTGGCCGATTTTGTTTATGTAAGTGCCGTATATACCTATGTAATTGGATACGTATTTAGTAAAAACCTGTTAATTTGATGTTATAACCAGAAACTTCAATTTCATTTATATATTTATCCTTACAAATATTATGAACGCGAAATTTTGTGAGTATGTATGTATGTAATATGTATATTTGTTGCTCTTTCACGTAAAAACTATTGAACGAATTTGGATGAAACCTTACAGTAATATAGCTAATATATCAGAATACCATTTAGGTTACTTTTTAATAATCGAGATACAAGCGTGCGGTGCCTTATATACATATATAAATATTCCTAATTATTACAATAGAATACCATCCAAAGGCTGAATGAATGCTTACAAACCACTGCTGATTGTCTTGATGATTAAGAATCGAACCCAACTATTCTGCATTGAGATTAGTTCTAGGCCTATTACTAATACTTGTAAGTACTTTGTGTGTCTAGTGTTGAAATGTCGGAAATGCAATAACATCTTATCGCAATAATGCAATCAGGGGTCATGCAGTTTCCTAATACTCTTCCTCTCGCGGTTTAATTCTATACAATAATGTATAGAACCTCTATAACGGAGGGTATTGGGCATTGTGTTATGGTCTAAGACTACATCTTTACTCAAAAAATACTATTTTAAATCTAAATATAAAATATCTCTAATTCCTGAGAACGAATACTTGTCTGTACGTGTGTATTCGTGCGCGTTTTTATCAAAAGGTAGATATTTAAAAAAAAAAAGTGTAGTTTTCATTCATAGGATTCATTAAGCTCTAATTAGTTTGGGCAGTACTGCTTATTAGAATTTTCATACTCGTGTGAATCCTGTACGCTAGAATCCACTAAAATCCACGAATACAAAGAGCAGAGGCTGAAATAATTGTTTTAGAAGCCTCTTTTCATAACATTCTTATACTTTTTAATACTTCAAATTTGTCAATCTAATTCCTCAAGCATCAGTTAACGGTCATTGATTTATCTAAGTATTACGAATATAAACTAAAATTCTTCAAAATATTTTTATTTATTTTTCACGTCAGTTTGACAGTTTACAGTGTGGCACAGTTCGAAAGCTGTTTGAAAGTATTTTTAAACCTCTAACTTAAAGTGAAATGATCAACACCCTAGCCAAGATGCAAACCTTTTTCGTTTTCTATTCTATTCTTTATTCTATTTCATAATCTCTTGTTTCATTGGCTAATGTCACTAAATCACGGGATCAAAACAAGATGTTAACCATTTAGAACTGAAAGAACTAAAGAAGAAACTGAAAGAAATACAACAGACTTAGTAACATTTTTATCCACACGACTTTAGAATAATAAAACCCCCAAGTTTTATTAAGCTTCTCACTAGGCCGCCATAGTGTGGTTCACCATGCTGCAATATCCATTCTCGATGGGGATAGTGACCAATGCTCTTGGATTTTACTTATGCTCTCCATCAGACTAAGTAGTCATTATGGCGGCTAATACATAAAAAAAACCCTAATTTTGAAACCACCACTATGTTCCATATTACTACGTGATTTGAGACCTGTCAAACTTATTTTCGTTTGTTAATTTTAAGTTTTGCGATTTAATCTATACGCCCCATGACCGTTTGTTCTATCTACACGATACTAAATTATAGTAGTCGCATTAAAACAACGTGGTATTTAATTAATAAAGAATGTTTCTGCATTTACATTCACGAATTCCCTTTAAATTGTATTCATTTAAATATAAAATGTGAACACTCGTTTTGCAATGATATAACCGTAGACCGCCGGAAAACCGATAACTCATCGAAAGTTTGCTTTTAAATGTTGGGATATCTTCTATTTATGTTTATGTGAACCTAAAGATGTAATCTTGTTATCAATTACGCAAGCTGCCAGGAACTAGGATCGGTCTCGATGAAAATCCAATTTCATAAGTGTTCATAGCAGCGTGTTAGGGATTGGAATTTCGATTTTCACCCAAAATATTTTCTGAACAAGAAGTTTAAAGCGGTATGCTACTAACACCTTAAATGGAGGTGCGAAAATACGATTATATACGATATCGATTTGCTTCTTTGTGATTTATTTAAAGAGAGTTTTTGTTTGTTTGTGGTGACTATCACTGTTCATGTACAACCAGTATTTCACAATCAATATGTGGTATCTTTAGGTTTCACTACATGACTGGGAACCCTTATAGTTCGACGGAAAACGAATCTTTGCATGAACATGAATTCACCCCCCCCCCCCCCTAAAAGCTAAATGGCTAGTTAGAAAAATCTGGAAAACATTTAAGACGGTAATCCATGTGATACACTTTAAGGAAAACTTCAACGGCTTTGATAGCTTCGTTAGTTCAGGAGCTATAGAGGCCTAACTTGTAAAAAACGTTTACTTGAAAAATATCGGAAAACTAATTAAGTCGTAAAGCATGAATAGAATCTAAAAGTAATGGTCACTGTACTCTAAGTTTCTTATAAGAATTTTCATATAGCTTCTTAGAGTATAAAGAATGGCAGATGTTCACGCTCAAAAAGTGATATTCTGGTAAAACCGATTAAACTAGTAGCCAGTTCAAAGTGATCTCAAGAATAATAAAAGCAAGAAGATGATGCGATTATCGTACGTCGACACGAGATTAGGCTTTGGCTACCTAACACACTAAGTGTAGTTTTCTATGACATCAGTACTACTCTCTCCATTTTACTTCTAAATTACATATCAGACAACTGTATTATTTTATTCATCCGCATTCGGTATATTCTCTTCCCGGAAATCCTTCTCAACTGTACCTCTATACGATTTCTCTACTTACTACAAAACTAAAACCAAATATTCAATCCTATTACACAGAAAATATTCTATTCCAAAGTTGAAATCTCGTAACATTGCACTTTATATTTCCACTACTCGGTAGAATAGTATGGAAATAGAGCTTTCAACTGTACAGCAAAACAATAAGTAGTTTTATGCTTTGTGCGAACGAATTGGCCTTTTTGAAAGGCGATTTATTCACCTTTAACCTTAGGCATGTTTCTACACACTCCACTCTCCCTTTTACGTATATTATAAAATAATTTCGTATCAAATTATACAGGTATTTTACTAATGACAGGAAAATTTCCAGAACGTACTTTTGACGTCAAGGATAAAAAAATATCAGGTAAATAACGCAACGCAAATGAATATCATATTTTATGTTACGCTCGGCACACATGAGCCAGTTCGAATTTCAATTCTTTTGTCGCTGTTGTTATTCACTGTGAGGGTCAGGATGGCAAGAACCCTTTATGAGGTGAACAGCCACATACTTTTGGAGTATCTATAATCAACGGTAGTTGCTTACTAAATGATATCTTGTCAGTTCTTTGCCATCTACAGAGTAAAAGTAATGCATTCATTATTTTTCATAGAGGCTGATGCACGAGACTTGAGTGCTTTTGAATTGAATTACAATTTATTTTTTAAGAACCTAATTTAAAAAAAACTACTTTTAATCCATTTTAATACTTAAAAAAGCGTCCAAGCGCGATTGGACTCGCCCATGAAGGATTCCGTAGCAGCAAGTAACATCATATAAAAGTTCTTGTTGTTCGTTGTAACTTTGATCGATGTTTTAATAATAATTAATTAATTAAATTAAAGGTAAATTGCGGTTTACGATTTATGACGTATTAAAAACCTACTAACTAGATCTCGTTCAAACCAATTTTTGGTTCAAGTTTGCATGGTAATGTACTTCATATATTTTTTTGTTTTATCATGACGGATTAAGTATATAGAGTGTCACAACCCCTATTCATCCCGCGGGTGTCGTAAAAGGCGACTAAGGGATAAACTACGCAAGACAACATAATTACAAAGAGAAGGAAAACTTGAAACAAACCCTATACCAACCCGTCTGGCCAGCGTGGTATAGTAGGCTAAAACCTCCTTTCTAAGGAGAGGCCTATGTCCAGCAGTGGACTGTTAAAGGCTGTTGATGATGATGATATGGGGGGAGGGACACACATTTTACCACTTAAGAAGTGTCTCTTGCGCAAACTTTTCAGTTTAGAAAAAAAAGATTTTAGAAACCTCAATATCATTTTTTGAAAAAAAAATGTTGAGTTTTAATTCTAAGTATTTGTTTTATTTGTTTTTTTTTTCTATTTTTGTGTGATAATCCTAATGCGGTTCACAGAATAGTTCTTATAGTTTCAAAAAAAGTGGCTATGACACACGGACGGACAGACATGACGTATCCATACAGAACTCTAAAATCTAGATAGGATAGAAGTTTTCGACAATCTTTTAATGGATTTTTAAAACATGATATCATCAGCTATTAGAGTTTATATTCGGTAACTCCACGGTACGTTGGGGCTACTACTACTCTGGCAGGGCAAGATGTTCTATAGATTGCGTGGTTCTATAGATGACAGGTGGGATTGCTCAAACTTGGGATACTGGACACGGTTTAATACATACGCAGGGTCCTGTCCTATCTGTATTTTTATTTTATACCACCGCTACTAACTTATGGTTAAGAATTTTATAACTAACAAAAAGATATGGATTTCGATCTGAAATAAATGATAATAATAAAAATAATAATAATAATTTATCTCACTATATTTCGCTATATATTTTGTTTTGTACTAATAAAGTTCCACAATACACATAAAAGTGACGTTAATATCACTATTCATTTCATTACTGTCATTCTCTTAATAACAGGTCATTCAAACAGTATTAAATACAGTGTTGTACATTTATAAAAAGTTATTTGTATTGTTTCTTAAAAATTAAACTAATTACATTGTCTGTTATTATAAACAAGCTACATATTAAAATTAATAGAACTATAAAAAATTTAAACCATTTACGAACTAAATTAAAAATAATATACATAAATCAACTTTCGCGTCACTTATTAAAATGAGTTACCGCTCAGCAAAGGAAATCAATTTTGAACGAAAATATTATATCAGCTGACTGTGGCGTCGCCATATCGAGTTACAGAATACCAACTTGTCCTACGTCACTCAATTTAAGAGGGGGTATAAAGATAAATTGCCGATCTTAGATTTGATTTTTACACTCGAAAGTAAGCCACAAATGATCTGTTTTTTATATATATATATTTCATTATATTTGCAAGGGGATGGTCTGAGTGAAAACATAAAATTATAATATTTTATCGATAGAAAATTATCACAAAGTTACGTCTAATTTTCCACTAAAATCAATTTATTATCATAAATGTGTGTATTACTGAGTCAATATTTTAATAAATTGTATAAAAATATATTACCAAGGGACTGTATTAGTGTTTTAAAAAAATAATGTACAATTTACGAGTAATTACAATAAAATTGATTCGGCGCTTACTACATTCTTATTTCGTGCAGATCGCTCCCTTTCTATCGCACTTGACCCGAGGTAACGGGCATGTTTTGTTTCATCAATCAGTCGTGGTCGCTCCGTTGAGACGAGAAGACTGTGCTTCTGTGCTCCGGTTCAAGAAAATACTTCGTCAATCATTGCAAATAAAAAATATAAAACAAAACGCTTTAAAAGAGAATTAAAGAAGTCAAAAATTCAACTCATGACTAATTGTCGAAGGTCTATTACTTTACTTTTCTTATATTTGTGTTTGATTGATGAGTAGTAATGATCTCACATCTACAATCTACAATGTAGATGCGCTGGATGTCGGCGTGTGGGTAGTATAAGCAAAACAAATCGATGTTTTTGACCACTCGCATGTTGATGCCAGTATATTTATAAACTTATATTTTACCATACAATTTTATTTGTAACTAGCTTTTACCCGCGACTCCGCATGCGTTATTGTCGATGTTTTTTAGCACACTTTTCTTATTTTTTCTTTCCATAAGAACCCTCTTCTGATAATAATTTATTATAAACAACAAAAAAAGATTCAGCCAAACTAGCCGAGCTGTTCTCGAGTTTTGAGCGCTTAAGGTTTTGCTTATCATTATCCCGACTTTGTTTTATATATATAGATTTTGTATTTCAGAGCCGCTTAAGTTCGTAACAACACACAAGGTGATGAATGCAATCCAGACGATCGCTAAGCGGAAATCACTCATCAACTTTGTAAGTTTATTGTAGTTGTTTACCTTAGGACGTTGGTCCTAAGGTAAACAATTTTAAACAACAATGAAGGTCTATTTAAAAAAAAAAAAAGTAAATTAACCCTCAAGATTTTCGTACTACAAAGAATGAATAGACGTGAATTAAGTAAATAAAGTCAAGTATTAATTTGTTACTTTTTTTTAACGTGTAGAAATCCCCTCGGACCGTCACCCCGCCTGGGGTTTACGGCGGGGTGGTGTGTCGGACTCGAACCGACTAAAACCACGCGGTGTGACCTCTCTGCGCCTGTGTTTAGGGAGGGGGCCAGGGTGTTATCACCTTCTGGACATATTTTATATAATTAATGATTGCGACAACAATGCTGTAGAGCAATTCAATAGCATCATTGCAAAATTTGTGGGGGGCAAACGAACAAATTTAATAAAAGAATTTGTAAAAATAAGTTGCGACAAAATTATAAAGTACGTTTTAAACTACGTTTTTCCAAAAAACCGTCTACAGGCGTTGACGGTTTTTTTTTTCGAAGACTTAAATTATGGAACAGACACCTGCCAAAAGCCTGATATGGCAGAAGATATGTATGGGATGGTGAAACGTAGTTTTCTAAAAAATTTGGAAAAGACTGAGACTGAACGATCACAGATCGAAAGAGCTACTATCTTACAAAGAGATAGTAGCGAATGGTTAGAACTTCGCAGAAATTTATTGTAAATTTTGGAACATACAAGACAACACACTGGTCATTATAAAAACCGATTCTTGGTCAACTTCATATAACCAATAGCAAAATATTTCTTTTCATAGTGTGGTCGGCTGATAACTTAAAGTTAACTGTAGAAATAATCTTGCGCGATGATGACTTTTGGAAATATAAAATGGTTGGTAAATTAACAAAATTTTAAATGGAACATATATTGCCTGAGTTGATTGACCCACGTCAGCAACAAACGTCAACACAAACTACTGACTGAAGCTGGACCCCCAAAAAGGTCGAATCTAACTTCCGAATTAGTGTAACTTTTCTCAAGCTGGAACCTCTGAACAAACTATGTAATCATCCGAATTAGAAAAAATCTAATCTCAGCCTACGTTGTCGGAGGAAAACAAAACCTTTTCACCAGATTTCTCTACCGTTGGTCATTCTAATGCACCACAAAAAATATTGTCATTTGCAGAATATTGATGCACTTACGAGTACATAGAAGTATCATAAAAGTAATTATTATTTTGCTAAAATATAAACTGTATAAAATTTGTGTCTTTGTATTACTTTGAGTAAAATTCATAAAAGAAAATCGTTACAAAGTACCTACAGATTTAAAATAGTTTTATTATTATTGAATTTATATTTACAAACACAAGTAATCCTCATCTTTTTTGGAGAGTGTTTGTTCAGAAAATGACCCTCCTGTGTGACATGATATTATGAAAATACATCATTATATTAGGTACCTACATTTTCGATTTATTTACCACCATTTTATCTATCAAAATCTGACTGAGTAAACTGACTCGCACTTAGCAAATTTTTATCTGCTTATTTTGGGTGTATTGTGCTCGATCGTATTTGACAAAACAATACGGTAGCTACGGAGACGCGCGGTGACGTACGTAGTAACATACCTACGATACCTATCTTCTTGCCGATACGAGAGCGGGGAGGTGTGAAGCGCGCGGGTGAAATCTGATATTTTTTTAGGTTTATGCGCGCTCTTAAGCTCTCGTTCACAATTCCTGTTAGTCCGCGGTGAGCTCTGATTACCTTAGTCGACAGACCCCTTTGTATCGAGAAACACCTAGCAAAGAGGAACTCAGTGAAGGTATAGTAATATACCCATACCTTCATTGAGCTCCTCAATATCGACCGTGTCGGGCTGCGGTTAGACGAACATGGACAATTTGTCACAGCGAACTATCCTGCCTTTGTGTTTAAAGGCCTTAACACTTGTTTTTCACACGTGTAACAAAGAGAAGTTATCTAATGAATAAAATCTTAAATTCAGCTCTTTTGAACACTTGATTGGTGAAAATATGGTAAATTGAAGCAGTCGATCGCTAAGTTTTGGGTATCACCTATTTAGGTAATATTTAAATAGTTTAGAATGTTTTTTTAAAGATGTTAATGTGAATATACGGGTATATAATTAATTTCTTTTGTTTCTATATACTTGTTAATCTAGTGGTAAGCATATGCGGCTGCTAATTAAGAGGTCTCGGGTTTAATTCCCGGGTCGGACTAAATATTTGTGTGATCCACAATTATTTGTTTCGGAGTCTGGGTTTTCTATTTATATTATGTATGTATTTAAAAAAAAGTATGTTTATGTATTTATATCAGTTGTTTATTACCCATAATATAAGCTCTGCTTTGTTTGGGACTAGATTATGTTTTGTGTAAGATGTCCGAAAATATGTATTATTATTTTATTATTTATTTGTCATTTGAGCTCACAGTTGCTATTGTTTCTTAATACTAATAATTACAATGTTAATAAAAAATAGATTGAAATCAACCATTGCTCATTGAAATAACCAGAGTATGATAGGATTTTAGGGAATTAAACTTCAATATCTTATGTTGTTACATTGTGATCCCGGTCGAATATGCGTGCTTCCATGAATTGGTTTTCTATTACATCAAATTACAAGCATTATTTTTATTGCTTTCACGTTAAAATACTAAATGGAAAATATGCTTTCAGCTAGATTGAAGTAGGTAAGTCCCAATTTTTACCTGGAGGGTAGTGCATATGGTTTGGTGTGGGGAATTGGATAGTGGCTAATGAGATTTATAACTACGCCACTCACAAACATAATAATATTGTAATTTTTTAGAACAGAAAAAAAGCCAGCCGTTATCCGTTGCCTTGACAACACAGTCCTTCTAGATTCTTCTTTTTTGTTATTTCGTTTTTTTGATGAAGGGTTGAAGGGTTCCATAGCAGCAAGTAACATCATATACAATGTTTTGTGGTTCGTTGTAACTTTTATCGATGTTTTATAATAGTGTTTTGACTGAAATAAGTGTAAATTGTGGTTTATGATTTATGACGTATTAAAAAATACTTATCTACTAGATCTCGTTCAAACCAATTTTCGTTGGTAGTTTGCATGATAATGTACAACATATATATTTTTTAGTTTTATCACTCTCTTATGCGGGGAGGGACACACATTTTACCACTTAAGAAGTGTCTCTTGCACAAACTGTTCAGTTTAGAAAAAAATGATATTAAAAACCTCAACATCATTTTTGAATACCTATCTATAGACCCCACACGTATGGGTTTGATGAAAAAAATTTTTTTGAGTTTCAGTTCCAAGTATGGGGACCCCCAAAATGTATTGTTTTTTTTTCTATTTTTATGTGAAAAACTTAATGCGGTTCACGCACTTGCAGGATTTTATCTTCAAAATAGTAGCGTAAGCCATTTATAAATTAGTACCTCTATTGAGTTCTTACTTATCAAACATCAGAATAAATATATAAGAAATTTAGTGAATATCAAAATGTATGACTTTAGTGCAATTTATTAAGATGTAGGTGTTATGTGTGTAGTATCATGTACATGAAATGTATACGTTCGTCAATTAGAAGCTTGTAAGCTCTCTGATTGCCTAATGTGCTTCTAACATGAACCACACAATTCAAGTAGTCGCTTAAAGGCTAAGCTTAATATCTAAGTGCGGAGCAAAGTGCTTTGCCAATTACCAATTAGGCTATTGAGTTCGCGTTTCATGTGTAACTAGCCGACCAACGCAACTGTGCTTACCTCCCTCGTACAGGGAATAAACTAATAATCGTAGAGGAACGTTATATAAAGCCTATAAGCCTCTCTTGATAAGTGATATTGATATTTTTTTATATTATAAATACTCTTCTTATTTCCAGACTTTCCCGTTTTTTTTTTTCTTGTTTTTTGTTGTCAACGGGACCAGAAAATCTAGAAAACCAAAGCAATGCCCTAAACCAAAAAAATTTTTGGTTAAAATAAAACTTAAAAAAACTTTCAACGTTATTTAAAGAATGGATTATAGATGAATTGCAAACAAAAACATTAAGAAAAGCTTGTCGAAGAAAAACATTGCGTGGGCTTTCGCATTGTTTATTGAAGATTTCTTTTAATTAACTAATCAAAAAAAAAAGTTGCTTACCTTTCAATGAAAACAATGAATGTATTTTCTTTTCGACGGTAAAACTGTTGAGTATAAATACATCAGTTGTGTATTTTTAATAAACATTTATAAGAATTCATTTTCTCTAGCAATAAACAACGATCTTTAATTAATCTATCGTTTTTTTTATTACAGAATTAATAAAATGCAAAATTAACAAAATCCTATTTTCAACGTCTGTCTGCAATGTCTTGAGGAAGGAGTGTATCAAGACGAAACACCTTTAAATAGAATTGGGAAAAGAAAATAGAAATGTCGGACTTTTGATAACTAGGAATTTATCTCATTTATGAATTAGTAAAACCCAATATATCGTGAAGGAGAAGGCTAATAATACAGCACAGACCCAGCAATAATTCTTCTTGATAATAAAATAATTCTTCATAAGTTCAGCAAATATCCATTTCCAACGACGGTTTGCTTTGAGAAATGAAAACTTATTGCCGAATATTACGCTGTTATGTAATGCTATGCTATTTTTTCATAGTTCTTCTTGACGTCAGTGTATAGATACATGTTAGTTTCCACATACTACACAAATCATGTCTGACACTTGACGCTCAAATGATTTTGTGATAAGATTACACTAGACAATACTCTTTGTAAGCAAGTGTGTTGACATTTATTTCCCTTTGAATATGTTTTGACGAATGCAATACACTAACCACTAGACCAACAAGGCAGTCATCATTCTTAACTAGATTGTCATAATAATAGCATACAGGCTGATAAATATATCTATACATTTCTAAAAACATACAAACTCGTTTAATAGATGGATTATTCCCAGAAACAACATCTTAGGTGAAGTTAATTTACGGCCTATGATTTATAAGTCAAACAACATCATATATATTCATCATCATCAGCCTATCGCAGTCCACTGCTGGACATAGGTCTATTACACACCACTCTGATCGATTTTGGGCATATACTTCTTCTTCTTCCTAGACTTTATTCCCAAGCTTATTTGGGGTCGACTACTAGTTCAACAGGTTTTACCTAAATTTTAGTTTTTCCACGGAGACTGGCATCGGACCTCAGCAAACCTAAGAGAGAATTAAAATTCGAAGATTGAACTAAAAGTGGAAAAATGTGTGTGTGTGTCCCCTGTAACTTCTAAAATAAGAGAGTGATAAAACCAAAAAAATATATATGTTGTACATTACCATGCAAACTACCAACGAAACTTAGTTTGAACGAGATCTAGTAAGTAGTTTTTTTGTAATACGTCATAAATCGTAAGCCGCGATTTACCTTTCATTCAACCAATACACTATTATAAAAACATCGATCGAAGTTACAACGAACTACAAAAACTTCTATATGATGCTACTTGCTGATACGGAACCCTTCATGGGTGAGTCCGACTCGCACTTGGCCGCTTTTTTTTGGTTTAGGGCATTGCTTTGGTGCTGAACCAGGGTCTAACCAACTTGTTGAGCGCTTTCGATTGTCGAACAGAATCCATTTTTCGTCGCACGTAACAATTTTTAGTTTTAGACAACTTTTTAGTGGGTAAAAAATTAAATTCCCGAGAGGCAGTACAAATTGCATTTGAGAGTTTGTTGCCTCCCGTCCAGCTGATTTTTACAAGAAGGGCATCAATAAACTGCCAATGCGTTGGCAAAGATGCGTCGATTGCATGGGTGATTTACTTAGAATAACAGAAATAAAAAAGTTTGAAAAAATAAGTACTTTCACTTATTGCATACAAAACGGCAATTTCATAGGTAAAGACCTAATATTTGTCAGTATATTTGAGGGCACAGACTTCCCAATAACAATTGCCATAGATGTTCATGACAACCGAGACTGACGGCTATACGTGTTCCCGAGGCACGGGCGAGAATCACCGCCAAACTTTCAATACTTTTTACCAAAAATAAAATAAAATAGAGATCATATTGATTCATTTCTATGAGCGATTTTTATTAATGGCTTCAATGCGAGCGAAGCCGCGGGTAAAGTAAGTATTACATAAAGATCTGGTATATTGCCCATTCGATATGGATATGAAATTACTATTGCTTGGTTGTAGTGGTCTCGACATGAATGCTTAGGGCACTTAGACGAGTACTGTTTCGAGGCCAAAGAAAGGGTACTTTAGTCCCTTAACAAGGGCAACCGTTGTAAAGTATTGACCTTAAACCATTCTCATGACACTGTTGTAACCGCTTTAAATAAAATGATCCATTCTAATATTAATAAGGCGAAAGAAACTTTGTCTTTCTACCTAAACCTCTGCATCGATTTCAATTGAAGTTGGCATTGAGATACCATAATTATTAAAGCGCTCATAGCCGAGTGGCTTTAGGTGATTGGCGCGGTCAGACCTAGATGGGTGATCGTATATAGCATCATCATCATCCAAATGTATCAAATGATCCAAAACTATGTAACGTTCTTACTCACTATCATGAGACTAAGAGTTGGTACCGTTTGCCTACATACAAAAAAAAATATTAAAAATATGATCATTATATATATTTATTTTTTTCGTTCAAATAACCCACTACTTACTTTGAATTTAATGGAGTAATTTTAAGAAAAATCGTAGTACGAACGTAGTCAAATTCTCAACTATAATATTCCTCTTAAACGTTCTTAAAAACTACTTGTCTCAACAAATTTCTAAACGTTTGAGAAATGTACACTTCTAAAGTAATGATATTTATTTTATGCAAAACCTTTTTATTGAGAGTATGTTAAATGTTTCGAATATCATTTTTTTTATTCTCGCAACTTACGAGGCAAAACATTTCATATGTCTAGGGCAATTATTAATTTAAATTTAACATCAGATTTTCATGGACACTTTATACATTTGTTTGTTTATCTATGTTGAAAGTGATATAGTTTTAATACACGAATGTTTGACAGACCACAATCCCTTGAAACTGTTGTTAATATTAAATAGCGAGAATTTGTAAAATCTCTGCTCTGTACACAACGATAAAAGCTTAGCAAACTTCATTAACTTGAACGCAGTTTAAAAGTGGGTTAAGTATTTTAAAATAAGAATGATTTTCATTGACTGATGAATAATTAAAATGACCATAATGGTACGTGGATTTAAAATCTTATCCAATAGATAGTTGCAATGTTTACTTCATCATCATTATCAGTCTATCGCATTCCACTGCTGGACATAGGCCGCTCCAATTGTACTCCACTTAGTTCGATCCTCGGCTTATTAATTCGTTAATTTTGTATGCAGTTTCCCAAGTAAGCTTATTTTACAGGTTGTCCCCTATAACTCCTGCACTATCAAAGTTATCTAAGCCGTTATGAATTTTCTTTAATGCTCATCACATGGATTACTGTCATGATTTTTTTCAGATTTTTTAACCAGCCGTTTAGGTTTTGGGGGGGGGGGGGGGAGCGTTTAAGCTTAGCTTCGTAACACTAACCGGTTAGACGGTTCCTCGGTTCCTCTGTCACATCTGCCTGTCTATTCGCAATAAACTTAAGAAGCTTTTAGCATAGAATTTGTTAAGTTTAAAATGTTCTTTAAATACCTATATCTACCCGTGCAAAAACTGGGGCACAAATATTTTCTAATTTCAAGGTCTTTCATCTTTTAAATTTCTTACCAAAAATGTAAAGATAACGATATCGATTACTTTAACGCCAGTCAGTAATTACTATTTTCAGTCTTATTAATATAGAGTGCAGAATCAAATACAGTTGTGTCGTTGGACGGGTGGAAAAATTGGCACTTTAAAGGTGAGTGATACATGCAAGGTATAACGAAGACGATAGTTAGCCATCGTTGATGATGATGATGATTTGAAATGTGGAGAAGCTGTATTGCATTGAATTAACACGAAACCACGTCAGTATTGTACAGTACCTACCTATTTTTATTGTAATTCTTAAACATAAACTTTTTCTTCCTAACCTTATTATTCCCAATATTATTTGGAGTCGGCTACTAGTTCAACCGGATTTACCTGAATATCAGTTTTTCCACTGGCATCGGACCTTCGCAACCCTAAGGGAGAACTGAAATTCGAAGGTTGAACTAATTGTCAGTAAATTTGAGGGCACTGATTTCCCAATAACGACTGCCATAGATATTCATGACAACCGGGACCGACGGCTTTACGTGTTCTCCGAGACACGGGCATGAATCACTCAATCTTCCAAACTCCGGGCTGCTCTTTGGAATTTCCCGAGAAAAACCCAAAAACCCTTTTTGGCCCGAACCGGGATTTGAACCCGAGACCTCTTGATTAGCAGTCGCATACGCTATACACTAGACCAACCAGGCAGTTTTTTCTTAAACATATGTACATAAGTATAAGTAAATACAAGAAAACTGCGGATTTTATAGTAAGTTGTAAGTACAATTAATTAAATACTCATTTTGTGTTGAGACTTATTCAGGTCTTAAATACAATCCGAACACGCTTACACCACTAAACCGATTTTGATGACATTTGGAATGAAGATAGAACTGAACTGACATGCACGCGAGCGGAGCCGCGGTCGAAAGCTAGTTCAATATAAAGACACTTCTTTACGCTGAATAATTATTTCGCTATTATTGTTCAGTGATGAAAATATGTATATAAATATTAAAATACTGCATAAAGAACTATTCAAAAGCAAAATGAGGTAAACATGCGAGTGATAAACACGTCATTCAAATCGCCGGAGGAATTCACGAGTTAGATACACAATTTTCAGATCTGCCTGCTTGGTGGTCTAGTGGTTAGCGTATGTGGCTGCTGATCAAGACGTCTTGGGTTCGATTCCCGGATTCAGACCAGATGTTTGTGTGATCCGCAAATATTTATATAATTATTTACAAAAAATATGTTTATGTATTTATATCAGTTGTCTAGTACCCATAATACAAGCTCTGCTTAGTTTGGGACTAAAGGGCGTGGTGCGTAAGTTGTCCGAAATATATATATAATTTATTTAATATCTTGGCGTTTTTTAGAATATGTAAAAGAATTTAAAAGATGTTAAAATAAAAACATAAAGAAAGTATTAGACAATGTTATCCTTCTAAAATATTTAACCGTTAAACGAACTAAACATAATATCCATATATAAGCTTCAATGTTTCCAACAGATAATCGAGAGAGATGAAAAAGATAAATTGTAATACAGGTACATAAAATATTACACATACCTATTGTTGAGTTATCAGACATATGTCGGTTTGACTATATAACTTAGAAAAATATTCATCTCTCTGTCTATTATTCGCCAAAACATTTAATTAACAAAATATAATGTGTACCTTATACATCAGTACATTCTGAAATGTAAAGATGATCGGTTCAGTAGTTAAAAGGTATCAAGCAACATAAAACTTTCTTTCGTATTTATAATATTAGTATTCGGTTTTTGTCAACAAAACCCATCGAGGCGTATATAAGGCCTTTCTCGGACGTCCCAACCACTTTCCTATATTAACTGAAGAAATATTTCCACGAATACTCAGATAGGATTCCGATTAATGGAATACAGATTTAGAGAAACAAGAGTATGACTAAGGATTACTCTGTATTGTTGGCTATACGAGGGACAACTGAAATGATGACAATAAATTGAAAATAGATTTGATATTAAAAACAATGAAATCAAACTACAAATTTCTACTCAACAAAACGTTCACTGAAACTGCAATCGGTAAAAATGTTCTTAATGTCTTTGTTTATAAAAAATTGGTAAACTGTTTGAAGTTTTTAAGAATTTTCATAAATACCAATAGTATTGGTAAGCTTATAAAATTGT
Organism: Phragmatobia fuliginosa; assembly: GCA_932526445.1. Classification (NCBI taxonomy): domain Eukaryota; kingdom Metazoa; phylum Arthropoda; class Insecta; order Lepidoptera; family Erebidae; genus Phragmatobia; species Phragmatobia fuliginosa. Next base: position 44,785,529 of record OW052057.1, on the reverse strand, counting down.
ATATTTATGTAAACGTGATTCGGAGGTCACGTTAAGCAGTCGGTCCCGGTTGTTATCATAAGATAGCAGTCGTGAAGCTTAGTTGGAGGCCTTCGGGCGGCTTAAAAACATCCAACAACAAGATTACGTAGCCACAACGTGTCTTGCCTGTCCCCAACCCGCACTCGGCCAGCGTGGGGACGTATGGCCTTAACCCTCTCTTGAGAGGAGACCTGAGCCCAGCAGTGGGACGTTATGGGTTGTTGATGATGTAAACTTAAGATAATTGTACCAATATATACATATATGTTAAATACGTTGACCTGTTCTAAAACGTTAATTGAATACAATCGGAATTTAAGTTACAAATTTCATTGAATTAAGTACTCATAGTTATACAACTTGAAATCGTAACTTGTAAGTATATTCTTTTTTAGAAATGATTAGATTATAGTCGATATATAATTATGTATCTATGTAGGGAATTAACTCTGAACGAAGGTGGATTGAATATGGAAGTACTAGTAACATGTAAAAGAAGAAAAAGCCATGAAGATTGATAGCACCATTTAACTATGTAAAATGTATAAAAGTAACATAGGTTTTGACCGTTTTAAAAGTTCAACTCCAACTGAATAGCATTACTCAAATAATATCAGGATATAAAACCTGCTTTAAAGAAATATTAGTACATTCTTCGCATCTGTCTTGTTCATCACTTTCCATAAATGCAACCTCAATGCGTGCCACAGCAAAGCATAGTACAAAATTACCAAAAAGCTCAAATATAAATTTACTAACAGAAAAGTAAAAACAAAGTTCTACTCTAATCCCTTCAACTCCAGACCCAAACACTGTCCTACGTCTGTCCAGTCAATAACAAGAGTTAACTCAAACAGTATATTCCTAAACAAAGCGTGCCCCTCTATTTACTCAGCCTCCGTGTCCCGTATATACTAAATCCCCTCGAGCTAAGGGGGATCACTGTCTGGCACATACATTAATGTAATACATAGATTCACGTGTACTTGTTACCAGCTTTCAGGCCCACAATCGCGTCTGTGAAAATTATTTTTCTATGAGTCGAGTACAATGCTTTTTATCTGAATGGTACGAGGCGTACACTGTAGTTCTGACAAGGTGACAATGACACATATCGTCAAAGTGATCGGTCTACAGATTCACATTCATTTATACCTTAAAGTACTACTGATAGATGTAAAATAAAATTAATATGTTAAATCTTGAATCCACTGGGAACGTTAGTAGGCCTCATATTTCTAATTGAGGGTAGACGTGAGTTTAGCGGGTGAGGAGATTGTTCTCGTACATTCACTTTATTGTAGCACTCAATCACGAAATACAGTTAGGACATTGAATAGCAGCCCATGATTAATAATTTTAAATAAGACACTCCACCGAACACGTGGTGCTCACACGAGACGATCCGCGACAACCCTGCTCGTCAACGACGACGTTCCATTTTTAAAGGAACTCGCGAACGAATGAACGAACAATAATCATCTAGGGATGGGATAAAATCAATGTCACCTGTGATCCTTGTCTATGACTTATGACATGAAAGTATTCGACTAAAATCAATCATTCAATCGCGTTATTATTATTTTAAAGTGTCAATGATTCCCATCCCTGCGGTCACCGGTCGCACGCGCCAGTGCCCGGTGTTGCGTCAGTGTCTTACCTTCAGACACTTAACAGTGTTGCCAGCTAAAATAATCGATACGCCGGCAAATATTTGTTAACAATTAGGATAGAAAATCAGGCCAGCGTTTGTTTTTAAATGTCAACATTTAGATTTTTCTTTTTTACACGTTTATGAATTTGGAATAACATTTTTATTTTCTTGTTTTCAAGCTAACCAGCATCATTAAATTTTTTTGGAGATGGCACGATGATGCTTGAACACAATAAAAATAGGCTGAAGAATTTGTTATATCGTTTCGACACGTCAAACTCTGTACATATTGTACATCAATCAATCTTTATGCTAACACAATCTCACGACCGTTTACGGCCATCGCAAACTGGGCGACTTGTCGCCGCGACTAGTCACCGTGACAAGACGCGGCGTCTTTGTTTCTTCGGGGGTCTCTGACGCCTAGTGTGCGGAGCTTAGAGCAAATTGTATGAAATTTAATGTCGCTGTCGCAATTCGCCTAGTATGCGCCTGGTGTTAAAGGTTTCAAAAACGCATGTCAAAATAATTAAACTGTTGAATTATAAATATAAATAAATAAATATTTCAGAAATCTTATACACTACGCCATCTAGTCCCAAACTAAGCAGAGCTTGTAATAAGGGTACTAGATAACTGAAATAAATACATAAACATACTTTTTTTTTGTAAATACATACATATTATACATAGAAAACACCCAGACTCCGAAACAAATATTTTCGGATCACACAAACATTTAGAGCGACTAATCAATCGAACTCAACTAGACCAACTGACTACTCAACTGCAATATTTGACATACACGCGGTCGGAGTGGCGTGTTAAAATTAATGGAATCTTAATGAAAAATGAGTTGTCCGTGATTCTCGCCCGTCGTCATTTCGTCTGCTGACCTTGCTCTATTTGAGGGCAACCTTTGTCAATGTGTCCACACTTTCTGACTCGTGCTTATAACTGCCTTGCCAATACTCTCTAATTGTCTCTTGAATATGAAAATTTAAAAAACTTTCATTAAAACTATTTTCAGATCCAATTTTGATATTGTAATAAAATTAGGATAGATATTTAACGAGTACAAGTGTTATTTAGGTTTTGTTTTTTTTTAACAATAATAACAAAGAATACGTTTAATAACTTTCGTTACATCTTATTCTTCTTCCTAGCCTTTATTCCCAAGTTTATTTGGGGTCGGCTACTATTTCAAAAGACCCTAAGGGAGAGTTCTCCCTTAGGGTTGCGGAGGTCCGATGCCAGTCGCTCCTAGTTCAATCTTCGATGTTCGAACATCGAAGATTAAACTAGTTTTTAATATATCTGAGGACACTGACTTCCCAATAACGATTGCCATAGATGTTCATGACAACCAGGAAGGACGGCTTACGGCATGTGCTTTTTTTTGTATATCTCGGTGTCAGATGATGTCAGACCTTGGAAGATTATACTTTGAAAACAGATTTGACATTATCTTATTATACGAATATAAGTTGAATAAAAAAATATGTTTTAATTTTTACACTGTAAACTTCCATGCGGGTTAGAGACTGGCAAAACACGCTGTGGCTATGTAATCTGGCCGTAGGATGTTTTTAAGCCGCCCAAAAGCCTCCAACTATAGTTCACGACTGCTATTTTATGAAAACAACTGGGACCGACTGTTTTAGGTGACCTCCGAATCACGGAAACGCTCGTAACATAACATCATCACCATCCACTGCTGGTCATAAGCCTCTCCCATTGCACGCCACTTAGTTCCACCCTCGGCTGTTACAAGATATGTCACAGTAATTATTGTTTTACTTGATTTATAAATGTGTGTTTGATATTTATTCGGATTATTTAGGCTTATTTATTTATTGAATAATTCATGGGAAAACGAGGTTAACATGAAGCAAAACCGTGGGTAATATTTAAATAAATATTTACGCATAGAATAGGGTTCCGTAGTCATCCATAATAGAAGCTGGATTTAAACTCGTGTCCTATAGATAATTGTTATGTTTACTTATTATTTCTTTATTTATGTATGAAGTTTTCCAAGTAAGTGCATTCTACAAGTTAGGCTCCTATAACTCCAGAAATAAAAAGTAATCTAAGGCACTATATTTTTACTTTAAAGTTCAATATATGGACTATTATCATAAACATTTCCAGGTTTTTTGAACCATCCGTTTAGCTTTTTGCGGGGGGGATTACTAAAATTACACCTGAAAGTTGAATAACTCGCAAACGGATACCTAAATCGAAAATGTTTTTTGCAACTTTTTTAAGTTTTCAAAAAGCCTATCTAATGATATACTGTAGACACGAGAATAAATAATACTCCACACTTTATTTGTACGGGAGGTACCAAAAATAAATATATTTTTCGTAATTTAATTACAGTTCTTTGTCAACGTAATCACAACACATATTCTTTTATTTATTTTTTCTCTCTCTTGCACCAACCGTTTGAGCGGCAAGTCGAGGGCGGCCTTACGGACGGCTTCCAAGTCATGAACTAGTCTTCCATGTTTTCTTTTCAAAATAAATCTTATATGCTTACAAAAATTCACAGTACAAGTAACATGGAATTTAAATTATCTTTTCGCCTACTATGAATTTTGTATTTTCATTATCTAGTAAAGAACTCTTCCTTGTACCCTACACACCGTTAGTATGCCTAAAGTCGTTATCATGTGAAAGCTTTTACTGATGGAGTAATGCTTGTTAGCATGTTCACCAGATGCAATAAAGTAGAGCCTTTTAGAGCAATCTGCTGTATAAAATCGACGAGAATTTATGAACGGAAGTTACGGTGTCTATAACTTGTTTATGCTTCCGTCAGCTAACTAGGTTAAAGGTTTCATTGGTGTAACTTAGAACATAATATGTTGCTACTTATTTTCCAACTTTTATTTAAACTTCATTATTAAATAAAGATTCTGTAGTGAAATTAACAATTATAACAAGGTAGGACTGTTCATTCATCAACAACCTATAACGTCCCACTGCTGGCCTCAGGTCTCCTCTCAGGAGAGGGTTAAGGCCATACGTCCCCACGCTTGTTGAATGTGGGCTAGGGACTGGCAAGAAACGCTTTGATGTTGATGGTGTTTTAAGGGGAAGGCCTTTAACTAAGCTTCACGACTTCTATCTTATGATAACAACCGGGGGCGACTGCTTAACGTGACCTCCGAATCACGAAAACATTCGTGACATGTCATTCGACAAACTGTCATCCATCTAGGTACAAACCGCGCAGTCGTCGCTTGTGCTCGGTGATTGTATTCAATCACCTACCACTTGGCTATAAGCTCTTCGGTGAGACTTGCTTATATGACAATGAAATTTTTTTGATATGACTACGTATATCTCGTATTATTACGTATCTATTGACATTTCAGTCATTGAAATCGGTTCAATGGTTAAGCGTTACGGCGGTTTACATACATAGAACGCTAAAACTATTATCTTTCAGTTTGGCTTACTAAAAAGTTAAATCAACGTGAATCGAAGCCATGAGCTTACGTTGTTATATAGGTATGGCTTTAGTTAAATGTATCTCAAGTTGCAAAAACCGATCGAGTTCCACTGAATGGCGTTAGAAAGATGAGATTTCGGACAGTTTTGTGATTAGTTGGTTCAGTTTGTCTTCATCTCTATTTACTACATGTATTACTCTAGGTCATCGTATATATGTATATTATATTTGCCTATCATCACATAGGCCTCTCCCATTGCACACCACTGTGATCGATTCTTAATAATATTTACTACTAATTCTATTGAATGAAAGACGAAATAAATACGATTCTACAATGACGAATTAATAACAAAATGGACAATATCAATCAAATGCCAATTCCCCATAAATTACTTATTGGTCTAGTACATACTGCATCATTAGTCTGTATGCGACTGTTAATCAAAAGATCGGGTTTGGCGGTGATCCTCGCCCACGCGTTGGAGAGGATATAAATAATCAATATCTACATTTATGGCAATCGTTATTAAGAAGTCAGTGTCCTCAAATCTTCAAATTTATCTAAAGCTGGCCTATAACTCTTGAGTTTCTTGGGATGAGGCGTGCCCTGTCCATCAGATGATTCATCAGCTCCTTTTAGCTGTACATAAGTTCTATCATCATCAAAAACCAAGTAGCCTTCAAAAATTTACGAAACCTGTACACAAATATATACAAACTATTTCTTATTCCTGAACATTTTCCTAAGGTAACAATGATGAAAAAGTTCTTGACGCGCTTTGAATATTAACAAACTTCTTAAAAGGAAAATGGGGCGTCTATACTAGGAGCCATTTTAGTAGTCAGTAATTCCAGAATGGAAACAGGCGATATCTTGGTACGTAATTATTTTCATTTTAATTTTAGGTTATAGATAATAATTCTATTTAATAAGATAAACCGACAAATAATTTTGAAATTACAGATCAAGCCTCCCGCTCCCTAAACACGAGGGGACGGGAGATTCAAATGCTTATCATACTTCACTTCTTCACTTACTAATCGTACTTTTCCTTTGTTTCTATACAATCATCATCATGAACAGCTTTAAAGCACCCCTGGCAAAGGGATTCAAATGGCCTGTCACCTCGTTCAATTACATACTATCATCCTCATCAACATCTTGTTAACAGTCCTGTGATGAAAGTAACGTAACTTCGCCTTTGCATATTTTTTAAATAATGCATTTTCGCTAATCGATTTGGATATTGTTACGGTGTTAATTAATTTATTCCTGTAAGGATATCAGTAAACGTTATGAAAATGTCCAATTACTTAATTTATGTTTAATTACCGGCGGTGTACACGCGTTCGCCGGTTAATTACGTAAATTGATCGATGCGTGGCAACGTGAATTGCGAATTTATTTTTTAAATTTATTTTAAAAAGAGAACACTGGAATTTTGTAGTTTATTATTGTTGTTTTAAAAAAAACGTGAAATGAAACGTATTTTCATGATCAGTAACAAGTGACACTAATGATGTATTTGTTAGTTTTTAGGGTTCCGTAGCCAAATGGCAAAAAACGGAACCCTTATAGATTCGTCAAGTCTGTCTGTCTGTCTGTCTGTCTGTCTGTCTGTCTGTCTGTCTGTCTGTCCGTCCGTATGTCACAGCCAATTATTTCCGAAACTATAAGAGCTATACTGTTGAAATTTGATCAGTCGATGTATTCTGTGAACCGCATTAAGATTTTTACATAAAAAAAGAAAAAAACAATACATTTTGGGGGTCTCCATACTTGGAACTGAAACTTAAAAATTTTTTTTTCATCAAACCTATACGTGTGGGGTATCTATGGATAGGTGTTCAAAAATGATGTTGAGGTTTCTAATATCATTTTTTTCTAAACTGAATAGTTTGCGCGAGAGACACTTCCAAAGTGGAAAAATGTGTGTCCCCCCCCCTCTAACTTCTAAAATAAGAGAGTGATAAAACTAAAAAAAATATATGTTGTACATTAACATGCAAACTACCAACGAAAATTGGTTTGAACGAGATCTAGTGAGTAGTTTTTTTTTTAATCCCTACTTAATATTATAAATGCGAAAGTACCTCTGTCTGTCTGTCTGTTACGCTTTCACGCCTAAACCACTGTATCGATTTTGATGAAATTCGGTATGATGATAGAACTGAACTTGGGAAAGGACATAGGCTACTTTTTACTGCAATAATCGAGACACAAAGACCAAAGCTAGGTGATTATAAAAATACATAAATCGAAGATGTCAAAATGTATCACTGTTTACCTCCTGTCAAAACTTCACAGGTTGCTAGGAATAACACACTTGCATGGCAACCATAATGATAGTTTGTAAATGACATATAGATCAGTAGACCAGAGTAGATAATTTTTGAAAACAAATAAAATTATAGTAGGTTGAAACCTATTGGAAAAGGAGGAGAATATTATAAAAATGAAAGGAAAAATAATTTACGGGCGATCTGAGGTCGGGAAGGGGTAGGGAGGGAGGTTTTCGGGTCCTTTAACCGGGGCGTGAAAAAGCATCTCACTAAGCCGCCATAGTGTGGGCCGCCATACATTATTGTCCGCATTCGCAGCAAGTGTGGTAGCCCCGACCCTTGGATTCTGTTCATGCTTTCCATCAGGCAGGGTAGAGTCAGATTGGATGGCTAAATATATACAACAAAGGGTAAAAAACGGTTTATCTCGATTTCCAGCAAAACTACAAGGAAAATAGTTAAATGGCAAAGTTGTAGGTAATTAAAAGATCTACAACTTTTTAGGGTTACGAAGTTTATGACTTCGAACCCTTATAGATATGTCATGTCCGTCTGTCCATCCGTCCGTCCGTCCGTCCTCGACTTGTCGTCCAAACAGTAAGTGCTAGAAAGATGAAACTTTGCATGAATATGTATTGTAATTACGTCGACAAAGTGCTACAATAAAATTATGAAATATATTTTTATTTAGGGTACCTCCCCTACACGTAAAGTGGGGATGTTTTTTTTTCTCACGGCTACCCCATCATGTAGGGTATCATTATATAGGTCTTTTAAAAACATTACAGGTTTGTTAAGACGATTTTTTGATTTAGGTATCCGTTTCCGAGAAATTCCACTTTAAAGGCAAACTTTTTGTAAAAACAGGCCGTCCCGCCCGCCGAAAAATTTGTGATAGTGGTCCATATAATGAACTTTAAATGAAAACTATAACGAATTAGATGACTTTGTTAGTTCAGGAGTTATAGAGGCTTAACTTTTACAATGCGCTTACTTGGAAAAGTCATACAAAATCAACGCATTAATACGTAAACATAACAATTATCACACACTTGGCCGATTTTTTATAATATCATTGATCAAAACACTATTATTAAAACATCGATCAAAGTTACAACTAACTACAAGAAATTTTATATGATGTTACCTGCTGATACGGAACCCTTCATGGGCGAGTCCGACTCGCACTTGGCCGCTTTTTTTTTTCGTAAGTACGGGTGACCGCGACTACTAGGTTATCGTATCGCTTAAATAATTTCATCGCGTATAAGTCTCGATATACATCAAAAACTCATGTTAAAGTTTGTTATAAGGTAGCGAAACATGAGTTTGTAATAGATTATTATTAGCATCATGCTAGGGAACAAAGTGTCTAGTTTCCAGGTACTCGTTATATTAGTTTGCTCGTTCGAGAAACGCGATAGCTAAGCTAGCTATCGTCTTTCGCGTTTGCTTGCTTAGCTATCGTTAGTGGTTGTGCAAGTTATATGCAAATTTATAAAATACAACCCCCTTCTCCATCTCCTCCTGCCCCTTTGCAAGGTTATCTCTTGTTAAATATGTGTTTTGTATGATGTGATAATCTTATTTTTGAATTACCGACTGTACAGTACATTAATTATTAGGTAGTAGTGTCAAGCTGATTTAAACAGTGTCAGTACTACCCTTACACAGAAGACCATCCTGATAATGACAGCATTGTTGCTATTCCGTGAGTGTGAGGCCCACTCACTCATTCTACATCATTCTCCCGGCCTCCGGAGGCCGGCCTCGGGAAAATTATACAGAAACATATGACCAAACCGCCATAGTATGGGTCACCACATTGCATTGCCTACCCTCACCCCTACTCCCGGATTCAACTCATGTTTTCCATGAAGCACAATAAAGTCACTTTGATAGGCTTAAATACAAAAGTCAGCTATATGTCATCTGTTCGACCGTTGTCAAAGATGATGAAAATTATAGGAAGCATAGACAGGTGGACAGTAGAAAGATGTTCAACCAATCCCGCTTATTCATGTCTCAAGGCTTAGGATTACGTAGGTGGCAGGCACTGTTTGCAATTTCTTTTGAAAAGTAGATTCTGCTACAGCAATACAATAATATATAAGTAACATTTCATATTTTAGGAAAAATAAAACCGAAGTTATAAACTGGAACACACTACCAGCTCACGCGTTACTTCCCATTATGATTCGTCCTTTAAGAGGGGCGTGAATAAGCATCTCACTAAGCTGCTATAATGTGGATCGGCATCTCCACACTGTCTGCGAATGCAGCCCCTACTTCTGGATTCTACTCATGCTTTATATCAGGCGGAGTGGAGTCACTTTGGCAGGCATCAAATAAAAAAATAAAAACATGTATAGATTTATAAGTCAGAGGTTGTGCTATCCCATTTAACCTAGTTTTATGTGGATCTCACTATAATAACGGATGAATAATATGTAATGTCACCACGACTGGTGTCGTAAGAGGCGAATACGGGAGCAATCGATGCAAGACAGCACAGTAGGTGCCAAGTAGTATAGTAGTTTAAAACATTCTTTCTATATAGAGGCTTATATTCAGCAGTAGACTATTATGGGTATTGATGTGATGTGTAAAGGGTATGCTAAGTGAATAAAACCACAAAATTGCGCCATCATAATCGTCGAAATGTGATTATTATACCATATTATACCACTTGAAGGTCACCCTAAGTTATTGAGCTCAACGAGATGTAATCATAAATCTAAAAAGAAAAAAAAACTCGGACATCTTACCTACGACGCCATCTAGCCGAAAACTAAGCCGAGCTTGTTTTATCGGTACTAGACATCTGATATTAGGACTATATAAATTTCCCTTACTCTTCCGGTCGTGTTCATAAAAAAGAAATAATAACTAAAATTAAATTACCGATGAAGTCCGCCATTCGATACACAAATAAAATATTAATCTCTAATTAAAACATTTCACGAAGAGAACGTAGTTTTTAACAGTCTACCTCCTTTATAAGTAAGAAAAAAAAGTTTTAGCATGCGTGACAAACATGACACATGGAAATTGTTTTTCGCTCGAGTGAATTTTAATTTCGTTTTGGCCTAACCTTTAGCGCTTTCTATTTGTGAGAAGCTAAATAAAAAAAAACCTTCTTTACAGATTCAGTAGATTCCAGTTTTGAATTTCTAACGTAAATTAATGCTATACAGTCTTTTTAATTTGCTTTCAAAATGTTACATAATCTTGTGCTTGGTGAAATGAAACTTTTTGTAGTCAATTTATCTATAGTGAGGATGTATTAGCGTGGAAAGAATCCATGCTAATAGATCATGACTATAGATAGAGAAGACCTCAGTGTGTAATCACAAGAGAGGAAGCATATAGATCAGCGTCAGGTCTTTAGAAAATTTGTTCAAATATGTATATATAAATCCAGCATTATATCATAAAAGCAGAACATGAATGTTAAATCTTAATAATCAGTTACTAGGTATGCTAAGCATTTAAGCCCGAAATCTCTCTCTGAATTTAATAAAAGATCAATCCTACACACCTTACATTCGTTAGAGTTCTAGAACCAAAAAGCGTAGCATTCGACATAAGTGACTCAATAATGTGATAATTAATCAACAAGCGCCATCTGGAGTCATAAATAGCCTTGAAGCGTTTCTGGCGTACTTCAAATTTGTTTTTAGAAACAAATTTCTTCGAATAACTTGACATTGTTCTTTGTCAAGTGATTTCATGACATTTGAAATAAGAAACATCTTACAAGTAACAGTCTGGGTTCTGATGCTGCATTGTCTTCATTCACATTTAGGATGGTGACCACTCTTGGATTCTACTTATGCTTTCTATCAAGCAGAGTAGCCACTTTTGTAGAATAACATATAAATTTCCATAGCAGTTATAATAATTTTTTTTTACTTAAAGTTTACTACTAACATTAAAGATAACTTGTTATAAAAACAATTTATATATTCATAAGTATTACCTAAATCACACAAAAATATTCTTTACTTTTTAATTTTCTCTCTATGCGTACCGATTACTTAGTTCTGAATTCAAATCAACTTTTATTTTTTAAACCTTTTATACCATTAACAGTATTAACAGCTATACAATAGGCTGACCATTAAAATGTTTTATCGATTTATAATAATATTAAACGTTTTTCTAATGTATACATTTCATTCAACAAAAATATTTTATGTAAGATTACAAAGTAATGAAATTTTTCGTATATTAATGTTTGACATAGTAAAAATATGATGTTTAAAAAGATATAATAAAATCACAGTATCAGATTGTTTTGGTATCAAATGTTCATAAATTGTAAAGTCTAACCATCGACAAACAGAGAACCCTAAGGAATCCACTACTGAACATAGACCTCTTCTTAGCAAGGAGATTTTTGGTTTTACTTTCCATCAGGTGACCCGTCTACTGGCATTCCCCCTTACATAAATATTATCATCAGCAACAGCTAATAATAGCCCAGTGGCCTTAGGTGATAGGAAACAATCACCGAGGGTAAACAACGTCGGCGCGGTCAGTACCTAGATGGCTGACCTTTTGTGGCATGATATGTTATGAGCGTTTCCTTGATTCGGAGGCCACATTAAGCAGTTGGTCCTGATTGTTATCATAAGGCAACAGTCGTGAAGCTTAATTTGAGGCCTTCGGGCAGCTTAACACGTTCTAAAACACTTACGTAGCCACGACGTGCTTCATAGAGCACGTTAGGCCGTCGCGTCGCCGTCGGTCCCGGTTGTAATGAACATCTAACGCATTAAAAGTAACTGGAATCGAATGGGGGAGAGCAGGGTTCACGTAGTAGTTTATCTCCTCGTCTACCACCTAAATCATAAATATGTAAAATAAGTGAAAAGTTAGCTATGAATTTGTTTTAAGTTTCGCGTAATAATAAGCAGTTTTCATAAAGACAGTACGCCTGGCCTATTTAATCTAATTAACCGACTTCAAGAAAGGAGGAGGTTCTCAATTAGTCAGAATCTTTTTTTTTCGTTGTTTATGAACCGATTTCAAAAATTCTTTTTGCATTGGAATGGGCGTAGCATTATAATCCATCATGATACAGGATACAGGATACAGGTGTTGCCATCGTCAACATATCGGGATCTAATGATGTGATCCCAAGGAAAATCCAAATCGAGGGAACTCCTCAAATATCATGGGCACAATTGTCGCGATTCGGGTACTCGGAATAGTTTTTCTTTGAAGTCGGTTTCTTTTTGTTAAAATTATATAAATATCACTCGGTAGTTTTATAAAAAAAAAATATATTTCAATAATTTTCAATGTGTGTCATGACTAATTTTGATTATAGAATTTCAGATGGTGCATAGCCGTCGGGGTTCAGGGATTTCCTTCTAGGGTACAGCTGGTCCCCGAGCTATTAGTACCTGAGACGGCTTGCGGTTTTAATCCGATCGAGTCCGACATAACCACCAACTAGTAGTATCCGAGGGAAAGTCCATACAGACAAAAAAACAAGAAGGTGTACCACGTCAAATGAAATTGTTCGTATAAACCAACTCAAAACTAAGTTAAACTAAATTCTTGTTAAGCTATGACGCGAGATAAACCATTGCTTGAACTGAAAATCGCTCATATTGCTTTGCGCAGTTCACTGTTATATGTACCAGTACTGTGCTACTACTGCTAGAGAATTTTATTCCAAGTATTGCTCGATTCATTTGTCTAAATTTTACGTGCAGTACAGATCGCTTAGCAGGTGTTCTCAACATCTCAACTCTCAACTCAACTCTCGACACGTCGCATTCTACCTTTTGTTCTTTTTGATAGTTCATGACTCGGAATCCTTATAGATTTGTAACGCCCGTCCGTCCGTCCGTCCTTTTAGTTATCTACAGAAAAATCTAATATATAAAATTCTCGTGTCACAGTTTTCGTTGCCATACTCCTCCGAAACGGCTTGACCGATCTTTATGAAACTTTATGCATATTCAGTAGGTCTGAGAATCGGCCAACATCTATTTTTCATTCCTCTTGCACGCGAGCGGAGCCGCGGGCATCAGCTAGTATATATTATAAATTTCATTTTTCAACAACGACATTTCCTTCACACATTTTTTGGGGTTCCGAAGTTTATGACTCAGAACCCTTATAGATTCGTCATGTCCGTCCGTCTGTCCTCGACTTACCGCCCAAACGGTTGGGAATCTAAAGATGAAACTTTGCATGAATATGTGTTGTAATAACTTCGACAAAGTGCTACAATAAAATTATGAAAAATATTTTTATTTGGTGTACCTCCCCTATATGTAGTACTACGCATAGTGTTCTACATCCCTACGTAAAGTAGGGATGTTTATTTTTCGCGTCTACTCCTTCTTGTGCGACATTATACTGGTCTTTTAAAAACAATGCGAAGTTGCTAATACCATTGTATGATTTAGGTATCCATTTGGGAGTTATTTAACTTTAAGGGATTTTTTTTGCAAAAACAGGGCGTCACCCCCCCTCATAGCTAAACAGTTGGTTTGAAAAGTCTGAAAAAAATTGTGATAATAGTCCATACAATGAACTTTCAAGAAAAACTATAACTGCTTACAAAGCTTATTTAGTTATAGAGGAGTTATAGAGGTGTAACTAGTAATATACGTTTACGTGGAAAACTTTGTACAAAAATAACGAAATAATAAGTAAACATAACAATTATCTATGGACACGATTTTAATTCCACTTAGAATATATCCACAATATTACATATGACTACGGAACCCTATTCTTTGCACGGCCTGGCACGCACTTGCCCGATTTTTCTCAAAAAGCTAGTGCACTAACACGCACCAGAGTTAAGACGCAAGGAATTATGTTGAGTTAACAAAGCATATGGTAAACACTAAATCGATACATACAATATCGCTCTCTAGTGCGGATTTCTAGTTGACGAGTGCACTCAATATCTAGAACATATCCACGCAACTCAACACCTCGGGCGCACTAACAGCCGCTTTATCGGTTGAATACCTAATCCGTATTCGAGCACTTTAGACCTTACGGCATTGGTTTGATGTTTGCAATAATACTTTGATTGGAAAATTGGTTAATGGTTTGGTATCTCGAATGTTGAGTTAGTATCGCAGTAGCCGTGAGTCGGATTCTTAGAAGTCTAATATATCTATACAAACATTATGAATGGGAATGTTTGTAATAATAGTATGGATGTTTGTAAATTTTTACGAAATAATTATTGAGCAATTTTGCATGAAAGTCTACAGTGACACGGATGTTATGCCACTTATGTGTTAGAATATCATTTAGACTACTATTTACCGCGACAATCGACGTACACGCGGACGAAGCCGCGGCAGAAATATACTTCATTTTTAATCTCAAAACTCCATTTGTAAATAAAATGCTGCGACTCGCAACATTTTTTCTACAAATGGAGATTTTATATTTCAACTCAAGCAAATACATTTCGCTTGAGTTAAAAATCCTGTTTCATTTAAAAATGTCTTGCTAGAAATTAAACTAAATAAAATACTAAGTGCTCTACCTTTTTATATCTTTTTCACAAAGACGGAGTGCTTATTGGAATAATGGGTAAAACCTTCTCTAGCATTAAATACTGTTGCTGTTTAGTGCTCTTGAAGTCTAGACTTTTGTGTAAAAAATGAGAATTCTGAAATTAAGATTGACAGCTTATCAGTGTTGAATAGAAAGACGTTTGACTAGTTTTAGGCTGCAGCTTTTTAGGGTTCCGTTGCCAAATGGCAAAAAACGGAACCCTTATAGACATGACGAATCATGTCTGTCTGTCCGTCCGTATGTCACAGCCACTTTTTTCCGAAACTATAAGAGCTATACTGTTGAAACTTGGTCAGTGGATGTATTCTGTGAACCGCATTAATATTTATTTAACCGCAAATAGAAAAAAAGCAATAAATTTTGGGGGTCTCCATACTTAGTACTGAAACTCAAAAATGTTTTTTATCAAAACCATACGTGTATCGCGGCGTTGCCCGCGGTTACAACAACAAACGCGGGTAACACCGCGGGGCTCAGCTAGTACTAAATATAGGAAATACTTTATATTCACTTTTAAATCAAACTGAACAAAATAGTGACAAAAGACAGATACATTCTAGTTTCAGTCAGTATTAGTAAGTCTTCAATACCACTACGAAATTCTGTGAATAATTAAAGTTTACAATTTGGAGGGGAGAATGCTTGATTAGACGTATTTAGTATCTAATTATATAACTTGACAGTTGATAATTGACTGCCTACGTGGCGCAGTGGGCTCGGTTTCAATTACCGCATCAGAGTAATGACTAAAGACTAAATGTTTGTGTAATCCGCAAATACTTGTTTCGCAGTTTGAGAGTTTTTTATGTATAATATTTTATGTATTTACATCAGCTGTCTACCTATAATACAAGCTCTGCTTAGTTTGGGACAAGCTTACAAGTAGTTCAAATTTTAATAAGTATTTAGCATTATGTCATATTTTGTTGGTTTGTACCTTTATTTATTTAAGTTAGATATGTAAATAATGTAGCACATATTAAATAAATTCAAAAAAAGAACTTTCCTATAACGAGAATTAATAGTCTGTTCTCTTGATCGATTTGTCTGCTTGTTTGTCACATTACATAATATAATATCACGCCTATTTGAAAGGTAGTTGAATATAGGTTGGATTAGTGGTAGTTAGATCCCAGTTAACTCCTAAACTGCCTCGTTGGTCTAGTGAATAGTTAATGCGACTGCTAATCAAGAGGTTCAAATCCCGGGTCTATTCAAAAAGTGTTTTTTGGTTTTTCTTAGGAACAGCCCGGAGTTTGAAGGTTTGGCGGTGATTACGGAGAGCACGTAAAGCCGTCGGTCCTGGTTGTCATGAATATCTATGGCAATCGTTAATGGGAAGTCAGTGCCCTCAAATTTACATCTAGTTCAAACTACGAATTTCAGTTCTCCCTTAGATTTGCGGAGTTCGAATGCCAGTCGTCCGCGGAAAAACTGATATACAACTAAAGGTTGAAACTAGTAGCCGATCCCAAATTATATTGCGAATAAAGCTAGGAAGAAGAAGAAGATCCCAATTAACTCCTCTCCGCTCCACTCCACTCTACTGATCTCCACATACGGTGATGTTTGATGATGTCTTTTATTTAGTAAACATTGCATGCTGCATAGTCCTAGTGCTTTTTACATCACTAGTTCATCACTAATTTGGTCGGTATATATTCAATGTGATCGAACTCCTTTAATGCTCACATACTCATTGGTTCTATAAATTCCTTTCGTGAGTCTTCGTTAATACATATTCTACGTGTCTTAACCTTTAAATATGGCGATTCTTAATACCTTTACAATGACTGACGTATCTACTTTTGTCCTTCTTGCCCTCCTCACACCTAATTGTGGAACATTCCCCATATTCAAGCTTCCACGACAATCGCACATACATAATAGATTTACTAAAATATTCAATAGGTTTCGTGTAACCTTTTCAATGTCTTAGCTGTGTTCAGGTGTAACTTGATTTTCAAGCTTATTAAATGTTTGTGAGTTAAACTATAGTGTCTGTGTGGTGATGGAATACAAATTGTCACCACCCTTATTCATCCCGTGGGTGACCTAGGTGTGTGATTTGTTTAGGTGATTGAAACCAATCACCGAGGGTAAGTAATCGCGAGATAGAACCTAGAGGGGTGACCATTTATTTTAAGAGCGTTTCCGAAATTCGGATACCACATCAAACAGTCAGTCCCGGTTGTTATCATAAGATAACAGTCGTAAAGCTTAATTGGAGGCCTTCATCAGAACATCCAAAGATAAGATTACGTAGCCACAACTTTTCTTGCCATTCCCCAACCCGCTCTCGGCCAACGTGGGGATGAATGGCGTTAATCCTCTCCTGAGAGGAGACCCGTCACCAGCAGTTGTTGTGGGGTTGCTCCTTTGATCAGCTCCTCAGCTGATTAAAGAATCAAATAAGAGATTACGTTCTCCAATTAATTTCATTAAATGTGTAAAATCCTGGCTAAAGAATACGGGGAGTGACTACCCCTAATTATCCTGTGGATGTCCTAAGAGCTGACTAGCGGAGGCAACTACGCATGTCAACAGCACTGCAAGGAGAAAACTCGAAACAAACTCTACATGACGATAGCCATAGTTAGATACCCATATGTTCAACGAGGTTCTATTCTACACGATATGTACACGTACACGTGTAAAATCTTGTGTATATGTTTTCTATAGTATTGAGATTCCCTCTAGTCAACCCTTGCAACTTCGTTTCTCAAAAGGGATGCATTTTCCTCGTTTATGTAATATTTTTCATTGATACGTCGTTCTTATTCGTCGTAATGCGATGTTATGTAGCATATAGCTTGCCTCTATAAATAGGATAACTCTAAAAGGATTTATTAGTTCAAACTAGTAGTTCCAATCATGTTTAAGCAAATAAATAAACACCATAAATTATGAAAGGCAAACAACATAAATGGATGCGATTTGTCGCGTAGAAAATGCTATATATCTTACACACAACGTCATCTAGTCCCAAACTAAGCAGAGCTTGTATTATGTGTAATAGACAACTGATATACATAAAGTTTTTATGTAAATACATACATATTATACATAGAAAAAACCCAAACTCCGAATTAAATATTTGTGGATCACACAAACATTTCGACACAGGAATCGAACCCGAGCCCACTTGATCAGCAGCCGCATACGCTCACCACTAGACCAAAAAAGGCAATCAATATGTTCAACGATTTAGCTATATATCAAACTAGGTAGTCAATCTAATACTTTAAAACTATTCGTGTTATAATGTAGCTATTAGGAAGGGCGGGACGAGGGCCATTGACCGCAGTATTATGCATCTTCAACCAATTGCTCCCGACCGGACGAATTAGAGCTCAATTGTACTGCACGGGCACTGTGTAGCTAGCTGACTAGTTATTTTTTCATTCGTTTACATGACTGAACGTTATCTATTTTGCGAAAAAATAATGACTGTGATTTTAAATGACTTTATTCTCAGATTGTGAGACGAGAAAGATTGAGAGAAAAGAAGAAGAAAGGAAAGAAACATCCGTCTATACAAATTGACTAGCTCAATTGGAGTAAAAAATGGAATATAGGGTTATTTTCAGCAGTCGAATAGCGATAGGCTGATTATAATGATTAAAATAATACTACAATACTACGACCTCGCAAAAAAACGATCTCAATTGTCCTCAGTGCGTGTCAGGCCAGGCGTAGAATAGGGTTCTGTAGTCATCCATAATGATTTTCTTCAAAGTTCACAATAGCTGTTTAGCAGGGGACGCCTGGTTTTAATAAATAAATGCTATCTTAGTTTAAAAACTCGCAAACAAATACCTGAATAAAAATATCTTCTTATCAACCTCTTAGCAATTTTTTTTAAATACCCATCTGATGATACCCCACACGATACGGTATTTGCGAAAAGTGAAATACTCACTTCACGTGAAGGGCCTCACCCCAAAAAAAATTAATTTTTGTGATTTAATTTTAGCACGTCGACATATACATGATATTATCACATATTTATGCGAAGTTTCATCTTTCTAGCACTAACCGTTTGCACGGTAATTGGAGGACGGCCGGACGGACGGACTGACGGTTGGACGGACGGACGGTATAACTTGCCAAGAAGCTTCCGAGTCGTGATCTACGGAACTCGTAAAAAGTTTGTGTTGTGACTCTTTAAGATGATGTCCAAAGGTGGGTAGTATGTGACAACCCGTCTGCTCATGAGACCCTTTACCATTAGAAATAATCAGTTTAAAGCCATCAATTCTTTATCTCCATAGGCCGCCATAGTGTCGCTCAGCATACTGTATTCGCAATGATTATGTTGACCCCTACTCTAGTGGAATACAGTCCACTCATGCTTTCCATCAGGCAGAGTAGAGTCACTTTGGTAGGCTCACATACAAAAGAAGAACAGCTACCATTCGTAGTAAAACAAATTATTGCCTTGTTGCTCTAGTGGTTAGCGTATGCGGCTGCTGATCAAGAGCAAGATTTCACCACGAATGGGCTCGTTCGAACACGGCAGTACTACCCTCACACAGAAGACCATCCTAATAATGACAGCATTCTTGCTGCCATTATTCAAATAAGATCTATAATAATAAAATATTTACCTAAGGCTACATATCACGGATTTATTTTTGGTTTAATCGCATGCTATTAACTTTTACAACTTTTACGTAATATTAAAGACATCATTTGGAACCGATTGACTGACTGATCATAAATATCACAAATATAATATTCAACGTCGCAACGCCTCATCCACCATCCATTGTCTGCTTTCACAGTAAGAATGATGACCCCTACTCCTGGATTCTACTCATACTTTCCATCAGGCATAGTAGAGTCACTGGTAGACTAAATATATGTTCACATTAAAAAAAAACTATAACCACACGCCTCTGTCCTACAAAGCATATCTGCCTTACCATGTCCGCAGTTCTGATTTTCAAATAAAAGGAACGTAAAACCCAAAACCATTCTTTCACATAAAGAAGTCAGTCATTATTCTATATAATAATGACAGTCTAAGAACCCTCTATAAAAATATCTGAAGAAGAAAATTATTACCTGTTTTCAAATTACAGCTCAGACCGTTGTAATTTTATGAGTGGAAAAGAAATTACTGTCGCGCTGGACACCGCCCTCGCTTTGAAATAAAGTACGATAGGATACATTATTTAACTGACATTATAACGGTTATATTAATACTAGTTGCTGCGCACAACTTTAACTACATATACGTACTTTCAACGACACATTCTTTCAGCGTCTTTTCCACATACAAAATTTTTCAACTCGTCAATATATTTCCTTGTGTCGTTCTCCAAAATTTTGAAGCTCTTCAACGAAATTCACGGCATTTTTGAGATTTTAACATAAGAGAATACTCCACACGAAGAGAGGGTTTCCCTCGGTAATAACGCAGATATTGTAAGATCACATAAGTCGTTGATAATTCTTGTTTATGATTGAGTAATCCATGTCAAAACCACCTTAGAACTTTTGAAATATAAGCTTGTTGCACGACACGAAACGCAAGTTGAAATTTACATTTTTTTACTTTGTAGTAATATAAGGAATTCTAAAATTTCATTCTTAAATAATTGGCTGTGGAAACTGTTTATAAATCTCAATTCTGAAGCATGATTTATTTTTGGTCAATATTAATTAAATGTGTAAATAAACTGTTTTGGTAGTTCTAGTTTACTTGTAGAAATACATATTTTTCGAAGTCCGGGTAGCAATCAAATACGGTAGTGTATTCGAGTCAGACAAAGCCATTGTCATCAACACAACTACCACTCATCATTTGGATACATTCAAAACAGCAAAACAAAGAAGTATGTTGCCTATTCGTGCGTTTTTTTAAACGCTTCTACTTCTGTTTTCATTCTTTCTATTTTCTATCAAATCAAACTTTGAAAACCATATGAATAGTCCTTTCCTAATGAGGAAATCCGTTGTATTATTACATTCTCCAAGGCACGACGGAGCATGTAATATTACAGCGGATATGACGTACAAGTATGGCGGAAATTATGACGCGATAGAGGAAGACTAACATCAGATTTGTATTTTTTTAGTTGACTCCAAGACTCGTCGGTAAGGTGCTTGAAGTACTTCAAGAGAAAAATATTCGTATAAAAATGCGCACTTGAAGTATATTATAAATCTAGTAGTAGTACATAACGACCAAAGTGGTGGCAGAAATGTACCGAGAGGGCTTATACCATCCCGTCTGACATCGAAGGAAGGAGAATAATTTTTATTTAAAGAATTATTTATGGAGCTGGTTCTTTTCCATTAGAATGACATTGTGGCACCAAGTAACTAGATGCATTAATGCAACGTTTCGAGCGTGCCTGAAAAATCCTACTTGAAACAAAAGCTTTTTGATTTTAATTTTAACACCTACACTGTCAATCATTATTGGAACAATAGTCTTATAATCGTGATGTGTCACAGAGGCATCTATTTAGACCAAAAGGGGGAAGAGAACAATAGTTTTAATAATTTGACGAAATTTTGTGACAAAAACAAATAAACGTATGTCACTAAAATTTATCTATATATTTTTCGATTCGAGATTACTTCTTTACTTGTTGTCTGTCTGTGAATCTGTTTTTTACTTGTTTGTTGTTAAAATTAGAATTGAATAAGATTCGATGTTGCAAGACAGATTGAAAATCTGTAAGTTATTATTTTATTAGAAGTCCATAGACTTTATATACTACAGAACAACCTGTGAATACTCGTCAAGAAATATATACAAGTACTATCTGCGTGGGGAGGCCAGCATGTTGCCCAGCCTACAACGCGATCGATCAGGTTTGAGGCGAGCTCAGACCATGCGTGAGACAACAAAACCCTCCCTGCCTCGAGAACATAAAATATTTCTCATCGATGTATTCTATAAGAAAATTCATATAAAGCACAGCAAAGTAAAATAGTTGGGGTAATTATTTTACTTTCACTGGCTATAATCATTTAATAAATCATTTAGGATAGTAAAAAAAGAGGTAATAATTTTCCTGTACATTTTATAAATATTGTTCATTCTTTACTTGCCTATTTTTTACGTATCTATATGTCAAGATAATTCTTTGGTTTTCAGTATTATTAGAAGGTTTAAATAGCAAGACTTGTCCGACGGTAATGGAAACAATGCTGACGGCAAAATTATAACGACAGAAAAATATAGTATAGAAGCGTAAAAATGTCCTCATAAGGCCTACACCTGCCCTTCTTGAGTATTAAAAGTTTGTACACAATATATTCTATTTAAAAAAGTTACCATATCCGAAGGTAAAATTCCACAATAATTCCTCAACTATGTTTAAAACACCTTCGAATGAATTTTACAATACTTATATATGTAAAATGCAAAGTGGTCAATAAAATTATCTTTTTGGTATGTATATATTACTGGCTAGCGGTTGAAATATTTCATATTTCATTTTATTAAATTTGCTTTGAGCTCTAAATAACGAACTTTGTACTTTTACGGGTCAAAATATATGTTGGGTACACAATCTATGGAGTTATTTGTTCAGAATATTTTACCACATAAAGGACCAGTATTCAATATATAAAATGCTTCCGACGTCATGATATTTTTGAAAAGGTTATAAAGAATGTACTTTAAAAAAAGTATATTTTACTGAAAAAATATTGCCACTATTTTATATAATTTGTTTTGTGTTTTTAAATCATCACTAAAAGTATGTATGTATGTATTTGAACTATATTTGTAATATTTTTATTTAGCTAACGGTCCCGATAGATCGAAGTAAATCAACACCACGTAATGACCACGACGAAAATGCAAATAAAGAAATAATATTTTAGTGAAGCATAAAAATAACTAATCGTTCTAAAGTCGACTGGTAGAAAATGCCTACGGGATTACCACCACCATGTGCATAAAGGTAAAATAAAATAACTTACTATTAACTTTAGATAAAAGAAAAAAGAAAAATCAAGTTCAGGTCATAAGTACAGAATAGACCAGTGCTTTTAATGTTTGAAAACAAAATAAATTATAGTACGATGAAACCCATTGTAAAAGGAGGAGAATAGTCCAAAACGGGCGATCTGAGGTCGGGAAGGGGGAGAGGGGGGGTTTTAAGGGAAAAAATGGCTTATCTCGATTTCCTGCCAAACTACAAGTCCTATAGAAAAAAGTTAAATGGCAAAGTTGTAGGTAATAAAAAGATCTACATCTTTTGCATTTACACTTTTTTCACATAACCTCAAATTTTATGTGAAAAATTCAAAAAACCAAGTTTTTGGTTTTTTATTTTTATCTTTTACAAATAAAATTAACTTTTGACGAAATTTTGTAAAAACTTAGCTTTTCATGTCCTGAATACACCGTAATTTATTTGATTTGAAATATCTATTTTTTCACCTTATTTTGAATGAATACCGAAAAAAAAACCTAATTTTCAATCGAAAATTCATCCGTCAACGTTTTTGACAAAAATTAGGTGTTTTCTATTTGATGAAATCTCTACTTTCCGATGGTGTAAATATATATATATATATACTAGTTGACCCAGCGAACTTCGTACCGCCCAACTTTAAAATTCCAGAACTTGATCGCAGCGCCACCTACCGGGTCCAATTGCAAATCTAAACCATTCCCAGATCCCCTTGAACACACACAAAAAATTTCATCAAAAACGGTCCAGTCGTTTGAGAGAAGTTCAGTGACATACACACTCACACAAGAATTATATATATAAAGATGTATTTAATACATAAATATACTTTTGTTTGTAAATACATACATATTAAACATAGAAGACACCCTAACTCCAAGACAAATATTTGCAGATCACACAATAATTTGGTCCGACCCGGAAATCGAACCCAAGACCTCTTTATCACCAGTCGCATACGCTAACCACTAGACCAACGAGACAGTTATTTATATAGTTACTAGTTGACCCAGCGAACTTCGTACCGCCCAACTTTAAAATTCCAGAACTTGATCGCAGCGCCACCTACCGGGTCTATTGCGAATCTAAACCATTCCCAGATCCCCTTGAACACACACAAAAAATTTCATCAAAATCGGTCAAGTCGTTTGAGAGAAGTTCAGTGGCATACACACTCACACAAGAATTATATATGTATATAAAGACTAGTTGTAAATTATTGTACTTTATATTACGTAGAGTTTTAAGAAACTAATATTTTAAGGTTTTTATTATTTATACAGATGTCTTTAGATACTCGTTGTAACAAAAAGTATGCTATGTATGTAAATTTTTGTATGAGTCAAATTATTTTCAGTAATACATGGTTATATAATAATTTAAATTTCTTTACTTTTTCCGTACTCAAAAGTAGATAGTATTAGTAATCAAAAGTAGATTATGTGGTCAGTTGGTGTTATTATTAAGTTTATTTAGTCACCAATAGAAAAGTTTAAGTAGGTTTAAAAATCAATTACATTTCAATTATCACGGTTGAGTAACGAATTAAAAAGTATGGTGGCCCAAATAACATTTTATTTTTAAATTAAAATACATTCACGATATTCCAAATAACATTTTTTAATTTAAAATCGTCATGATAAGCCCTTTAATTTGATTTACCCATGGCAGTATCCAACAAATTTTATTTAATTTAAAGTACAGCGTCTCACGGTCCTTACATAAAAAAGCGGCCAAGTGCGAGTCGGACTCGCCCATGAAGGGTTCCGTACCAGCAAGTAACATCATATAAAAGTTCTTGTAGTTCGTTGTAACTTTCATCGATGTTTCTATACTAGTGTATTGATTGGATGAAAGGTATATTGCGTGTTACGATTTATGACGTATTAAAAAAAAACTACTCACTAGATCTCGTTCAAACCAATTTTCGTTGGTAGTTTACATGGTAATGTACAACATATATTTTTTTTAGTTTTATCACTCTCTTATTTTAGAAGTTAGAGGGGGGGGGGGGACACACATTTTTCCACTTTAGAAGTGTCTCTCGCGCAAACTATTCAGTTTAGAAAAAAATTATCTTAGAAACCTTAACATCATTTTTGAAGACCTATCCTTAGATACCTCACACGTATAGGTTTGATGAAAAAAAAAAATTTGAGTTGCAGTTCCAAGTATGGGGACCCCCAAAATGTATTGTTTTTTTTCTATTTTTATGTAAAAATCTTAATGCGGTTCACAGAATACATCGACTGACCTAATTTCAACAGTATAGCTCTTATAGTTTCGGAAATAATTGGCTGTGACATACGGACGGACAGACAGACAGACAGACAGACAGACTTGACGAATCTATAAGGGTTCCGTTTTTTGCCATTTGGCTACGGAACCCTAAAAACCATAATTTTATATTTCACACCGATAAATTAAAAAAATAATTAATAATAAAAATAATTAATATAATGTATATTTTGGTATAATATAATCATTATATCTTTCTCGGCTAATTGCCGATACTTCGATTATGTTCAATTTGGAGGTATTCGATTTATTAGTAATTATATTTAATAATAAAATAACGATTATTACTATTACCAGTTTACATTTCATCTCAATGAACTTCAATAATTAAGAAACCAAATTGTATGTAATGTACTAAAAAATTGTTTTTGGAAAACAATGAAAATTTATTTTGATGCCTTCCTATTCAAAATCATTCGAAACTTCGATAGATCGAATAGATTTTTAGGGTTCCGTAGCCAAATGGCAAAAAACGGAACCCTTATAGATTCGTCATGTCTGTCTGTCTGTCTGTCTGTCTGTCCGTCCGTATGTCACAGCCACTTTTTTCGGAAACCCTAAGAGCTATACTTTTGAAACTTGGTAAGTAGATGTAATCTGTGAACGGCGTTAAGATTTTCACATAAAAATAGAAAAAAAACTACATTTTGGGGGTCCCCATACTTGGAACTGAAACGCAAAATTTTTTTTTCATCGAACCCATACGTGTGGGGTTATCTATGGAGAGTTATTCAAAAATGATGTTGAGGTTTCTAATATCATTTTTTTCTAAACTGAATAGTTTTCGCGAGAGATACTTCCAAATTGGAAAAATGTGTCCCCCCCCCCTGTAACTTCTATAATAAGAGAGTTATAAAACTAAAAAATATATGTTGTACATTACTATGCAAACTACCAACTAAAATTAGTTTGAACGAGATCTAGTAAGTATTTTTTTAATACGTCATAAATCGTAAACTGCAATTTACCTTTCATTTCAATACACTACTATTAAAACATCGATTAAAGTTACAACGAACTACAAGAAATTTTATATGATGCTACATACTTGTTGATACGGAACCCTTCATGGGCGAGTCCGACTCGCACTTGGCCGCTGTTTATATTTCATTATCCGGTGCGCTTAGTGTTCAAATTATAACTCTACGTTTAAATTTAAAACACGGTGCCATAATTAAAACAATGTAAATAATTAATGTACCATTTCAAGATTCAATGTAGGTAATATGAAAGTATTTATGTATTAAATAACAAAATATAACAATCTATAGAAAAACAGAAAAAAAATTACGTTAAGAACCTTTTCATCCTTTATTTATCATCAATTATTCTTATTTTAGTTTTCTAAGCAGCCCTATACATCTTCTAGTAAAAAAAACTGATTATTTTTGATTATTTCAACAATTGAATAATATCTGCAGACATGTTGACCTGACATGGTTCGACAAGTCCATTTAACTCGAGTTCAAGTTATATTTACATTTTTTTTAATAAATAATAATAAATATTTTTCGAACATTTTACACACAACGCCATCTAGTCCCCAAACTAAGCAGAGCTTGTATTATGGGTAACTAGACAAGTGATATAAATACATAAACATACTTTTTTTTTGTAAATACATACATATTATACATAGAAAACACCCAAACTCCGAAACAAATATTTGCGGATCACACAAACATTTGGTCGGACCCAGGAATCGAACCCCAGACCTCTTGATTCGCAGTCGCATACGCTAACCACTAAACCAACGAGGCGGTCATATAATATATAATATAATATTGGAAGGTATAATGTTATTTAATCAATCAGAATATTCCTAATCATTCTGAAACATTAAAATAACTGTGATTTAAATTTTGGCGCTTTGCCAATAAACAGCAATCGTGAAAAATAATAATTTCACTATAAATAGCAGAATAGTCCACAACTAGGACAAAAACAAAAAATATCAATTCAATCTCTTCTTAGTCAAGGCGAAACCATAGACAATGTTTAAAGTCGTACTCAGTTCGAGGAGAGCACTTACTTCCTTTTAAAAGAATTAAGGCGAATTATTCTAACAAGTCCAGGCAGCTTAACTGAAATGTTACATTGAATTTGATACTTTAGTACTGGTAGACGTAACGAAATACGCATTCTAAATTGTAAATAAATCAATATGTTGACAACAATTTCAATGTACAGTTTATTGAAAATAATTTTGAAACCGTAAAAAATTAACAGGAAATAAAAATGTTAAAAGAAATAAAATACAATTTACCATAAATATTTATTCGGTAAAATTTCGTATCACCACACTATTCTAGTACTAGTATTCTAGTATTCACCATACTATACTATTTTGATTAACCCAAAATAATATAGAAAAGTATTTCTCAATACACGAAAAATACAGCTGCATTTACGCCAAGCGTTTTGTTATAACCCCAAAATGCCTCACAATATTATACCCAACTGTGAGTTCCCCCTCCGCTACGAGAATGCTACGACCTACAAAATTAACGCGTTCTACGGATATTCTCACACAAATACGTTTGGAGAACATTTTTAATACCTGATTTGTTAAAAACATTGACCGCAACCCGCTGTTTATATGAGAATATGAACATATTGATTTAGCTGTCACGCTGATTCCTATTAATCAAAAGGCCTCGTTGCGTCTACCGAGCACAGCCAAAATACTAAATAACCAAGTAGTTAACCCCGACAAAATATAAAAACATAGACTTATATAATTTTGTAACACGAGGCTTTAAATTCAAGCGTGTTTTTGTCAACGGTAAATTTTAATTGTAAACGTTCGACGAAACGTAGAAGCTGAAAGAAAAAAGATTATAAGTGTATCTTACCTTTCGCGGTGGTGGCTGCATCTCGGTTAGCCGCGCCGAGCGGTCGGCGAGAGTTGGTTAGAGTCGAACGAGTGTAGCGCGACCGGCAGATCAATGCCGACTTAAGCCAGCTACTCCGCCCACGGCTAGTGTCGTGATGCCGAGTAACGTTCGACGACGCGCATGTCCCCGCTACCCCTAACCATAGACCATCCCCTCTTCACTTTTAAATTTTGTTAATGTTGCTATATTAAAATTAGAAGTTTCAATTTTATAACATAATATATAAATTTATTGTTACTAGAATGTTTTTTGAATTAAATGAAGTAGTCTAAATTAGTAAAAGGTTTTTTTTCCTTGTGGTATTTTGTATCACAAATATACCGCACGAAAAAAGTTTATGTAAGGCAATACTAAATAGTTACATTGAGAAAAAGCGGTATAAACATTTTTTTTAGACAAAATATACATACTTCCTTAAGAATTCTATACTAAATGACTGTACGACTTGATAAAAATAAAAAAAAAACATCATAATTCTTAACCAGTGCCTTTTGTTTTTAGGTGTTTTTTTATATATTTTTCTCGCTTGCATAGAATTATCTTTTTATTATTCGAGAAACGTTATTAGTAGTAGATTATATATAGGGTACGTAGGTATACTCTTTAATGTATCCCTGGTAACGTGTAAGCATAAGTTTAGGGTGACGGCCTCCGATCAATAGTGATAATCGGATGTTCGGTAGGTACAAGCGGTGCGAGTTTTTGTTGCAGTTTCTCCTGTGATAATTGAACACGACTGCGTAGGTTTTGTGCGGTGTTTGTATATTTCTTCATAATAAGCCTGTAAACTGAACGCCTTGAATGGTTTTGTCGTTAGATTTATTTAATTGTAAAAGTGACACTTTACGGTGTTTAAGAAAGCTTTCAAAATGAAAATCACGGATTTGTAAATGCATTTGTAAACGCAATCACGTAATTGTTATTTTTTTCAAAAAGCAGCTTGTTGCTTATTTTTAGTCTTATTTTATTACTGTGTTCTTAATACCTCTATGTAACTTTTTCATGTATAATATTTAATTTTTGTTCTTCTGTTACGTTCTAGTTATTAGCCTATTATTTTAATATTCTACTAATAATGTTAGCGTGTTAATAACGTGATGAACATCATTATCTGGGCTATTACGGGTTTAGTATGATTGACAGTAGGTCTAATCACTGTAGTACCAGGTTTGTACACTTTGTAATCAAATGGTACGTCCATGTGAGATCTGTTTATATTTAATGTTTTCTTATTTTTAGTTTTTTCTTTTCTTTCTCGTAAAATACTTGTCTAAGTCTAACATTTGTACCTAGAAATATTAGTCTAGTCGACAAGTTGAAAATGGTACAAAATAGAGATACTGCTCTTAAAATTATGTGCGATAGCTCATTGAGTGACGCCTCGAAAAATGTGCCAAAAGCGTGTATAGCAAATAAAACTTTCTCGAACTACTGTCTTAATTGTAAGTGAAAAAAATGTTTAAATAATGGTCGCTTAGTAGAGCTTTTCTTACATACATACATACTTAACAAGATCGTGAAAAAACGCCGGCGGAGCCGTGAGCGAATGTTGTTATAGCCACCCAACCCACCTAAGACAAATACTGTATGATACGGACGATCTTTTTCCGGTGTGTAAATGTCGATTGTCTATAAAATGTATTGAAGATTTTATCTTATCATTATCTCCGAAAAATGAGACTTCTCTTTAAAAGAATCAAAACCAAAATACATGAAAATTTTAAATCTGTTGATAAAAATCAACAGCTGCACCAAAAAAACCATATAAAAAGAAAATAAAAACCAATTATGGCAGGTTGGCTCGCTGTCTCAATAAAAAATATTTTTCTAAAACTGAATCAATTGCATGTCGACTGCATACCGCTCTCAAAATTCAACAACAGATTCGTGACAGACACACATTCGTAATAAAAGTTCCATCAAAAACCGTTTCAATCACCTCTCGAACTCGTTCTGTGATAAAAAGTATTTCCCACATGGGAAAAAATTCTGTAATTCACAAATTGTTATTCTAAATTTGTATGTTCTTAGTTTTTGGTTCATGTATGTATATCTATTTGTAAAGTCCCCCGTGACACAGGTTGTTTTTTTCCAAATACGGGATTTCTCTTTTGAAACTAATTTAAAAAAATGTGTGATGGAAATGTCGTTGTTACTTCCATATGCATTTAGTAAAAATATGTTGATTGGAAATTACAAAATGAAATTTCAATTAGGGTAAAAGCCGGATAGTTGCCCCACTTTTCGAAAAAGCTTAATTTTTCAAAAATATGAACTTGCTGAAAATTATTTAGCATGTATCTCAAAACATAGACCCTTTATCTACTATAATAGCCTATTTTTGTATTCATAATTAACACTGGTTTTGAATAAATATCATTTTATTTCACCTCCTAGAAAAGGGATAGTTGCCTACTATGGCGGATAGTAGCCTAGCGTAGAATATGCTTCGGGGGATACTTGCCCCGTGCGGGGATGGGTATACCTAAAATATACCTTGAGTTAGTAGTTGCTGGTTACTTGTTTCGTAACGTCTTCTTAAGGTTCGAGAGGATATTCCGTAGGTTCGAGAAATTTCATTAATACCTTTTTTTAGGGTTCTGAAGTTTATGACTCGGAACCCTTATAGATTCGTCATGTCCGTCTGTCCGTCCGTCCGTCCGTCCTCGAATTACCGTCCAAACGGTAAGTGCTAGAAAGATGAAACTTTGCATTAATATGTGTTGTAAGTACGTCGACAAAGTGCTACAATAAAAATATGAAAAATATTTTTATTTGGGGTACCACCCTACACGTAAAGTGAGGATGATATTTTTTTCTCGCGGCTACCCAATAGTGTGGGGTATCATTATATAGGTCTTTTAAAAAAAAAAAAATGGTTTCTAAGGCGATTTTTTGATTTAGGTATTCGTTTGCGAGATATTCTACTTTAAAGGGCACTTTTTGTAAAAATAGGGCGTCTCCCCCTCTAAAAGTTGTTTAACTTTTAGATGGGGGGGGGGGGACACACTCTGGTTTTAGCTGCCGGCTGGCTCAAAAATCTTCAAATATTCGTGATGGTGGTCCATATAATGAACTTTGAAGGAAAACTATAACTAAAACTTCATACAAAATTAAAGCATTAATACGTAAATATAACAATTATCTATTGGAACGATTTAAAATCAATTATGGGTGACTGAGGAACCCTTTTTTGTGCGTGGCCTGACACGCACTTGGCCGATTTTTTTTTTCTCAATTCTTCCAAGGCAAGTATTAAGCTATCTTCTGTCCAGTTAATGTTGCGCGGCACCACGCCTGGTTTTCGCTTATATTTTGCTTATCTAGAATAAATAAATAAAACAGTTAAGTAGATATTTATTTTAATTACAACAAGTTAGAGTCGCAATACATTCGAAAAAACAACAAAAAAATAAAATTCGTCTTTACTTGTTTGAAAATGTTATGTCTCTGCAGGGGCAACTATCCGCGAAAGAAAGTAAGGCGACTATCCTTTTTGACGTGGATACTTGCCCTTTATATTTTTTAAATAAATAATAATTATTTTGCAGTAAAACTTAATAAACAATGTTATATATGCTCTAATGCATGCAAAAAAACAAAAAGTTAACTGAAACGACGATCGACAAGAAAAATATTCAATAAAAATTACCTACCAAAATAAATATAACGCCCGCCAAAGTTCCGCCGCTGAAGATATTTGCTTTCACGGACAAAACGCGTGCGCCTATTCCGATGGCTTATGCGTCATTATGGTCTGCTGGGGGTCACTACTAATTTTAGTAAAGAGCTAACACTAACTTATATTCATAACATACTGTATTCAAAACCGGGGCATGTATCCGTCCGAGGCAACTATCCGGCTTTTACTCTATATATATTTCTGTAGATTTATAGATACTACTATTTGTAGATACTAAAATTAATTCATCCTCAGATAATTTGTTTTGATACAAAAACTAAGGAGATAACGGACATTAAGGTTGGGCTTAATGTGTATGTTGTTACCATTCATTTTACAGGAGTACTTCAACATTACAATGTCCGATGTTACTGTTTTACATAAACCTGTTTTAGGTAGTAGAGTTACGCTGATTTTAGCACGAATTTAGGGGCTTGGCCGGGGCAGTACTTCCCTCACACAGAAGACCATCCTAAAAATAACAGCACTCTTGCTTTCGCATTTCGTTGGTGAGTGTGATGCCGGAGACCCAATGATTCTGTATTACCAGACCAGGCGGCCCTTGTATGGGTCACCATGCTGCTCTTGGATTCTATTAATGCTTTCCATCAGGCAGAGTAGAGTCACTTTGGTAGGCTTAAATATAAAAAAACTACTAGAAAAACTTCGATGTTTACAGATTTTGCGATAAATGTATTATAAACTCTCATAAACTTGCAAATTAAATAGCTAATAAATTAAAGTTTTAAAAAACTAAACAAACACGCCTTTAACTAAAAAGTAGAAAATAATTGTAATGTAAATAGCGTGGGGCGACGTTATTGAAATATTTTTAGAAAGCACCCCATGCTTTGTTACATTAAAATTTTCTACTTTTTAGTTTAAAAGCTTGTTTGTTTAGTTTTTTAAAAGTATAATTTTTTCTAGACTAAAAACGTTTTTTTTTTTAGTTTTTTTTTTCAAATTAGTGTAGTGTCATCGGTGAAAATGAATCAAATTCTCTCGCTTCTATGATACTTTATATATGTTACCCTTTTCGTTTAAAGTTAAGCGATTCTAAGTAAAGCTTTATTCAATAAATTTAACTAGACTAGATAACGGCATAGTGCATCACGGAGAACTCACTTTATTATACTTCGTTACTGGAGACAGCGCACTCCGTAGCGTAGGTTTCAGGAATTTCAACCTATGATTAAATTACTTTTGAAATTCCATTTTAGATACATGGTACAACAATCTTCATTTTGTTTCACCGTTACTCGTATTTTTGTGAGGTTTATTTATTAAATAATTGCAAATATGGTTATTTATATTACACAAATTTTTACGCGCGGCTCCATTCGCGTGTATGTTTGGTTAGAGCGGTAAAGACTAACCAGTATCTTGTATCAGGAATCACAGTATAAAACGTAATACCAGACAGACTTATTCACTAATTTCAAATATTAAATGTTGTAATATGATTATGTACCTAAGCGACCGAGCTTTGACCGATGACCGATTTTAGTGAAAATCTTTTCATTTAAAATTACAAATAAACGCTTCGATTTTATCTTTTGAAGTATAGATTAAAATACTACAGGTGATCTTGTTAGCGACGACTCGTTAAAAGTTACAAGAGCGTGTTTTCACAACACAATACGTTATTTTCTCGAAAGTTCCAAAGTCATATCGAAGGAGAAATGCTGTAGGTGACAGATTGTTCGACAAGTTCAATGTGAGAAGTAAAAAGTTTATTGAAGAACGCAAGGTAGTGAGGTGATTAAGAATAATATAATACTAGTACTGAAATAAGAACATGTTGTTAGTAAATTTTGAAAAAAAAATAGCTATATCCCCGCGGTTATTGTTATAAATTGAGAGCAACACAGCGAAGCGGAGCTAGTAAATTAGACTCAGATACTCCTTATTTCAACAGCTTTCTGCCTGTGAAAGTCAAAAACGGTCCAGCCGTTTCAGAGAATATCCGGAACATTCTAAAATTGCTTTTTTTTAAGTAAGTATCGTATTTTACTTTCAATGCATTTAGTAAAAGACTGTTCATTTGATATGACATACAAACACTTCAATTCTGTTATAGATTTGGTCTAGTATTAAATAACGCTATTTACTAAACGTGAAGTCGTCGGTGCGATTCCCATTTGGTGCAAATTGTTGTATGATGAGCTCAGTCATGTAACCTGTGCTTAAGGCCGTTTATCTGCCACTATCGTCAACACGACATCACCGAGAACGCGAGTATTTCTAGCCGAGATCATGACGCGACGCCAATTGACGTGACGGCGATCGTTTGATCACCGCGACGAGATCTCTGTGGTTCAGTTTATTCAAATCGATGCCGTCATCTCGTTGTCGATGACGGTATCGGTGATGGTGACGGTGGCGGTGGACACGTGCATGTATTTAGTATTACCGCCACTTCGAATCATCACAGTCTAGCGGTCATCTCGTTAACGGTGAGGTCTTGACTGGATTTTTAAGGCAGCTTCACCCGTTTATATGTCGGTTATGATCTGGTGTGTAAGCTATATTTCTATAATTTACATAAAAAGCCTACAATCCGCAAAAAAAACATCTATTTAAGGCAAAGATAAACCTAAAAATAAAAAAAACAGCTCATAAGAACTTGGCTGGCTCAAAGAGACAGAAACAGGTTGGCGGCATTTGAAATGTGGTGCTGGTGGCGGATGATGAACATTAGTTGGACAGAGAAAAAATCCAACAAGGAAGTCCTACTAATGGTTAACCAAGAAAGGAGACTTCTGAATACTGAACAGAAGAGGCAAAATGGTTGACCATTTGATAAGATACGACAACCTTTTTAAAACCATACGAAAGAAAGATAGAAGGTAAAAGAAAACGTGGAAGGCCTAGATTGGCGTACATACAGCAAGTAAAGGAGAAAGTAGGAGTCGTGGCCTATCAAGAGGTCAAAAGAATTGCAGAAAATAGACAGGAGTGTCGATTGCTCCACCGACAAGGACCTGACCCTTAAATTGAGAACAAGAACGTTCCACTGCTGGACTACGGACAGACAAGAAAACGCTGTGGCTACATAATCTTATGATTGAATGTTTATAAATCCTCTAACCTAAAGGGTTCTAAGCTTTATGTCGGTTATCCTACAATGCAGGTGATGAGAAGCGCTCATAGCCAAGTAGCCTTAGATGATTGGAAACAATCAACGAGGGTAAACAACAACGGCGTGATCTGTCTAGATGGGCGACCGTTTGTTGCATGATTTATTACGAGCGTTTCTGTGATTGATCACCTTAGTTTGAGGCTTAGTCTGGAGGATGGATGATAATGTTAGATGGAGTTCTAAGGACGGCTAAAAAACATCCTACAACAACATTTATATAGCCACAACGTGTTTTGCCAGTTCACACACTCGATTAGCGTGGGGACGTGTGAACTTAACCCCCTCCTGAGAAGAGATCCGAGTATAGCTGTGGCACGTCATGGGTTGTTAGTGAAGAAGAAAAGATCTTGTCAAAATCAAAAGATCAAGGCTTTGCACCCTGCCAATAGATACATTTATGTAAGAATAATGAAGTAATTATAATCATTGTTTTTATATCACTAAGAATAACAAAACATCACGCATTTATTCCCATATACAACAAAACAAAAAAAAATTAAAAACTATAACCCAACTACATAAAGTTATATACATACTAGTCGGTTATCATGTTAAAAAAATAGTTATAAAAACTAAACAAACACGCTATTAAACAAAAAGTAGAAAATAATTGTAATGTAAAAAGCGTGGGGCGACGTTATTGAAATATTTATATTGAATTTATATTTATATTAAATATCAGAAAGCACCCCACGCTTTTTTATACTAAAATTATTTTCTACGTTTTAGTTTAAAAGCGTGTTTGTTTACTTTTTAAAGCTATTTTTTTACTAGACTAAAAATACATATTCTTTTAATTTTTTTTTCAAATTAGTGTATTGTCATCGGTCCTCGATAAATCTACAAAGTTTGAACGAAATCTAGCCGTTTAAATTGGGTCAAAATCGCGTTCAAAGGAGTCGGTTACAAACATAAAAACATACAGGTGAAGCTAATATAAAGCGTGTAAAAGTAGCCTATGTCGTTTCCCAAGGTTCCACCTATCTCTATACCAAAATTTAGGTATATATAGGTTCAGCGGTTTAGGCATGAAAACGTAACAAATAGACAGAGTTACTTTCGCATTAGGGATGTTACTCAGATCATTATTATGAATCTACAGACGCCTCGTTCTTTAAAATTGGTACAGCAGTTGAGACAATACGGTGCAACACACGAGTCAAAAAGATGATCCTACAATTTGTCTTCACCGTAGTAAGATAAAAAAGGTCTACTGCCATTAAACTATTGTATCACAAAATGAAGGATCTGAAGGATCGTGTCCGGAACGATGTGATACGACAGAGAACCAAAGTCATCGGCATAGCCCACAGGATTTGCAAGCTGAAGTGGCAGTGGGCTGGCCATATATGCCGTAGAACCGATAACCGTGGGGTAAACGGGCTCTTGAGTAGAGACCGCAACTCGACAAACGTAGTGTAGGACATCCACAGGCCAGTTGGAGTGATGATTTGCGCAAGACAGCTGGCAGGAGCTGGATGCGAGAAGCCGAGGTTTGAACTAAGTGGCGTGCAATTGGAGAGGCCTATGTCCAGCAGTGCACTGCGATAGGCTGATGATGATGAAGATCACAAAATGCAGTGGATTATAGCCACTCAGATATGCAAAGTACTAACTTATAAATGTACCAGCACAAGTTTGTTTTAATTATATGTGCTACCGTATTTCCTTGGAAGCGGTGCAGTGTAATTCAAATTACTCATATCCATACACCCCTATCATAATATCATGTAATCTATGTAGTTATTTTCCTTTCTAAACACAGCGTTGGGGTAAAATTACTGTGTAACTTTTTATTTATTAACGACATCCACTTTTAAGTTTAGTCCCCTTGTTTCTCAGTCAGATTTATTATGTCCGATTTCCAGATTTTGTATTACTAAATTTTGTAATTATTTCAATACATATACTTGGAAAAATAATTATGACAAGGGAAAGCTTAAACTTTATTGTATCATCATCATCATATCATCAACAGCCTTTAACAGTCCACTGCTGGACATAGGCCTCTCCTTTGAAAGGAGGTTTTGGCCTACTATGCCACGCTGGCCAGACGGGTTGGTAAAGGGTTTGTTTCAAGTTTTCCTTCTCGGAACTTTATTGTATACAATTACAAAATTATAGAAAGACAGAGAAATTTTATTTACAAAGGCGAGTTTAACCCAAACTTAAGTCTTCTTCCAATGCTGAAAACAGGACAATGGAGAACGTACCTATATGTAGGTGAAAAGGAAGTTCATTACTTAAACAATACTGTAATATCATCATCATCAGCCTATCGCAGTCCACTGCTGGACATATGCCTCTCCCATTGCACACCTCTATGACCGATTTTGGGTTTTTCGCATCCAGCTCCTGCCAGCCATCTTGTTCAGGTCATCACTCCGTCCTACACTACGTTTACCGAGACGCGGTCTCCACTCCAGAACTCTTATACCCCAACGGTCAATATGGCCAACCAACTGCCACTCAGTTTGCTAATCCGGTGGGCTATGTCGATGACCTTGGTTCTCTGAGAGATCACCTCATTCCTGATACGATCCCTCAGAGAAGCGCCGAGCATAGCCCTTTCCATAGCACCCTTAAGCTGGTGTGTTCAGCAATTCTAAGTTACTACTTATTATACTAACTCCGTCACGCGGTGTTACCTGTACTTTTATACTCATTTACTTTTATTTATAAAGCCAAACGGTTCGCTCAAAAATCTGAAAAAAAGCGGCCAAGTGCGAGTCGGACTCGCCCATGAAGAGTTCCGTATCAGCAAGGAACATCATATAAAAGTTCTTGTAGTTCGTTGTAACTTTGATCGATGTTTTTAGTAATTAGATTAATTTCAGTCGCTTGCATAATATACTTGAATTAATAGTGTATTGATTGAATGAAAGGTAAATTGCGGTTTACGATTTATGACGTATTAAAAAAAAACCACTTACTAGATCTTGTTCAAACCATTTTTCATTGGTAGTTTGCATGTTATGTACTGTAGTTTGCGATGTATATATTTTTTTTAGTTTTATGTTAAGGTTTGATAAAAAAAAAATTTTGAGTTTCAGTTCCAAGTGTGGGGACCCCCAAAACGTATTGTTTTTTTTTTCTATTTTTATGTAAAAATCTTAATGCTGTTCACATATTACATCTACTTACCAAGTCTCAAAAGTATAGTTCTTATGGTTTCGGAAAAAAGTGACTGTGACATACGGACGGACAGACAGACAGACATGACAAATCTATAAGGGTTCCGTTTTTTGCCATTTGCCTACGGAACCCTAAAAAGAATGAATAGTAGGTATTTCATTTATTGAACTTTCAAGGGAAACTTAACTTTTTTATTTCACGAGATATAGGGGCACAACTTATAAAATGCACTCACTTGGAAAACTTCGCACAAAAATAAAGAAATAATAAGTGAACAAACAATTATCTATAGGACACGATTTAAAATATTCCTACCAGTATGGGTGACTACGGAACCCTATACTATGCGTGGCTTGACATGCACTTGGCCAAGTTTTTTTGTAAACACATATATATTATATATAGAAAACAGAAACATTTGGTCCGATCTGAGAAACGAACCCGAGACGAGCAGTCATATACGCTACCATTGCGCCACCAAGGCAGTCTATATGTAAAAGGTTTTCAAATTTATTATATTAAATGTGCTCTGTGTGTATGTGTGTGATACTGTGTACATAACATAAGTGTTTGTTTGCTTTCCTGTAGCAGTTACATTTCCTGTGCACTCTAATTCATTTCTATTTATTTTGTTTTCCAAATGTAATTACATATTGCATACTTAATTACAATAAGTCAAAACATTGAAATATTAGATGTACGCATTATTTTTACCTAAATAAAATGTTAGATATTAAGGCAGATTATATTATTTTCCATCTGACAAAAATATTAGAGAACACTAACTTTGACCCTCCAGGAGCTGCTTTTTAAATGCATTTGTATGTTTAGGCCTATGGTGACGCACACCACGGCGGCATAGAAAGATGTTGTCTGCATCATTCTCCCGGCTTCCGAGAATCGATGTATGGGCTTCCGGTCTGACACTGACCAACGAAATACGACACCACTAATCCAGGTATTTTTTGGTCTTCTGGGTACTCCTCTGGTCAGGCGGCCCATTTGTGCTGAAGTTGGCGTAGCTCTACTAACTATGAATCATTTAAATACATTTCAAAGTTAAACAAATAAGTACGAACTTAATTTTTTTAATATTTTTTTAAAGTTAAGCAACGAACTTGTCAAGAGACCAACTTTTATTATTCTTATACTGTAAAATAGTCCCAGTTCTAACAAAGTTATTGTTATTGATTTAAGTTGAATAGTAAGTCGGTGTGGCTTAGTGGCTCACGTCTGAACAAAATACTTATACATGTCATAAGTCAATGGTTGGAATTTACTTGAGATTGAAAGAGGTTCTTCTTCCTAGCCTTATTCCCAATATTATTTAGGGTCGGTAACCGGTTTTACCTGAATATCAGTTTTTCCATGAAGCGACTGGCATCGGACCTCCGCAACCCTAAGGGAGAACTGAAATTTGAAGGCTGAACTAGTTATCAATAAATCTGAGGGCACTGACTTCCCACTAACGACATTCATGACAGCAATAGATGTTTATGACAACCGGATCCGACGACTTTACGTGCTCTCCGAGGCGAGGGCGTGAATCACCGCCAAATGTCCAAACTCCGGGCTGCTATTAGGAATTTCCTAAGAAAACCCAAAAACACCTTTTGCCCCGACCTTAAACAATTTTTTACTACAAATTATACAAGTCTAGTCAGATAGTTCAACAAGTTTTTGGTATGCAATGTTCACGCCTTTTATAGGTCTATAAAAAGGCACTAAACCACAGCATAGTTTCTTTAAAATAAACGTCAATGTTGCAACAAACTTCATTTTATTGCCAGTCTATAATGAATAAATAAATAGGAAGGGGAGACAGCTTCACTTATGCAGGAGGGTGAGGACATTATGTGTCAAGGGGCGCCGAGTATTCTGTCAGTGCCTCGGAGATGTCACTCAACAAATAATCCGAGTTAATAGGAGTTTATCTGCAAAATTGTGGGACAGTTTGTTACCGCGTAGTTCGACCTTATCTATTGTGAGCCTTTGTTATTTCAATGCAAGAATAGTAGTGAAACTTGAAACGTACGAGACCTTGATGTTAAAATTTGGAAGTGAGAGAAAAAATATGTATGTATTTACGTACAGCATACGTATCTATTTTATTATTTGTTTACTGTCTCGGTGGTCTAGTGGTTAGCGTATGCAGCTGATGATTAAGAAGTCTCGGGCTCGATTCTCGGGTCGGACCAAAAGTGTGTATGATCTGCAAATATTTGTTTCGGAGTTTGGGTGTTTTATTTACAAAAACCCTTATTGCCCATAGCCTATAGCTCTGCTTAGTTTAGGACTAGATGATGTTGTGTGTTAGATGTCCAAAAACATTTAAAAACATAATAATATTTATCCTTACTATATAATATTACAAACGCGAAAGTTTGTGAGTTGAGAGCAAAAGAGAAAAACTACTAAATGGACTTTGATTAAACTTCACAATAATATAGTTCACATATCGGAATAACACTTATGCTACTATTTACCGCCATGACAGAACTATACGCGGGCGAA
The DNA here is from genome assembly GCA_932526445.1 of Phragmatobia fuliginosa. Lineage (NCBI taxonomy): Eukaryota > Metazoa > Arthropoda > Insecta > Lepidoptera > Erebidae > Phragmatobia > Phragmatobia fuliginosa. The sequence continues at coordinate 44,744,922 of OW052057.1, read as the reverse complement.
GCCGCGGCAAAAGCTAGTTTATATAAAGCTGAAGAGTTAATTTGTTTGGTTGAACGCACTAATATCAGGAACTACTGGTCCGATTTAAAAAAATTCAGATCAATAGGGGCGGAGCACCAACGAAGAATATTTCAAAATCGAGGATTTCTTTTCTCTTGATAGCTTCCGCTGCGTGCGCTGCGTAAACGGTTAAAGTTTTGCTTAAACCTTGTATGACAGAGTTGTTACCCAAAGTTCTAAAAAATTCCGCGACAGCATATGTCTATCTTTTAAGATTCGCTTACTATAAACGTTTTTATTAGAAACATTTGTTTCCGCGGTATAACATCACGCTATGGGTAATATAAGACGCAGCTGAGGCTGCATGGGTCAGCTAGTAACAAAATAAACAGGAGAATGCATGATGTTCTGATAATTTATAAAACACCAAAGATTACAGTGGCACGTACCAAAGTTTACCATGAGCTTAGATTATGACTTTTAAACTGTGGAGGAACGGGTGTCGTATTCCTCCAATACATAGGGAGGATCCTCCGACTAGGAGAAGTGATCATGCCTGACGGGCACTGCCCAACTTTTTTTTTTGTATAAATGCTAATCGGCGCGAGAATTTATCTATCGCGATTCAGGATTAGTAGTCCGTATTGTTTTTTCTTCGTGGTTCAGTGTTTTATCGGTAAATGGCGTTGTCGTATGTTTTCGCTTGCGCTGTATGTTGAATTCACCACAAAACTATTTAGTTGTTGAATAGATAATACAAATATAGCCGGTTCCAAAAATAACGGGTCAGTCACATAAACCCGAATATCTCCCGAACTACGTATGCCATCCTAATGAAACGAAGACTGTTCAATTGAGAATTTAATTATACAGATAAAAAATAAAATAAAACTTAGTTACACCCACAATATTAATCTTAAATTAAAAAAAAACTAAAGTAGTCATATTTTTCTTAAGATTACATTTTTTTTATGATTGTTTTTTTGCTGTTTTTCATCACTGGAGGCTTCATCACGTGGAGGCAATACAAAGTATTAAATGAAGAAAGTGATGAAAAACAGCAAAAAAACAATCATAAAAAAAATGTAATCTTAAGAAAAATATGACTACTTTAGTTTTTTTTTAATTTAAGATTAATATTGTGGGTGTAACTAAGTTTTATTTTATTTTTTATCTGTATAATTAAATTCTCAATTGAACAGTCTTCGTTTCATTAGGATGGCATACGTAGTTCGGGAGATATTCGGGTTTATGTGACTGACCCGTTATTACTGACCCGTTATTTTTGGAACCGAGTGTACATAGCAAACGGGAGCTATTTCTCTATTTTCACTGAAAATTATTAGCTGTTTGGGGATGGCATGTCGAGATATGATCAAATGGGTTCATTTGTCCCACACCAAGGCTCTTTAAAAGCAACATTTCATCATGACTATCAACAGACTTAAGAGTCCACTATGGCAAATTTTTCTCTCTTTATCAAGGATATTTTCGTCTTCTATACCAGACGGGTAGGTACGGGGTTTATTTCAAGGTTTCCTTTTCTTTGTAAGTAGTGATGATCTTTCGTATTTTAACTGTTAGTCGTCTATTACGACACCGTTGGGAAGAGTATGAGCAGTGACACTCTGAATTGTTAATACGTAACACGGATTAAGTTACATTGTACGTTATACACAAGAGATTCAATATGTTATGTACAAATTTATTTAAATATAAATGCATAGTTCTACATTTAACAACACATTTTGAGCATTAATCTATATCTGGGGTTAGATATTCGTTCCCAAGCTGCATCTGTGCCACACACAATCGGAGAGACTACCTGAATAAATAATTGTAAAATTGCTGGATCGTTATTGTTATCGATTTTCTAATTTTAATTTGACTAAGTTGGAGGAGGAGATTGGAGGCAAGTTGTGCAGATATGATTCGCCGCTCAAACAAGTATAGTAATAAACCCGATTCGTTTTTTTTTTTTTTTTTACTTGCCAACTGGCCCGGCACACACAATTTTTTTTTGAAATTCTCCGATTTAATCTACTTTAATATGCATGTATTACACATAATAATTTATCAAGTGCTGAATACTGTATTAAAATCCGTTGATTAGCTTATAATATACATATAGACCGCGGGACCAACTTTATGTTATACTTTTTTTTTACGCGGGGAATGCTTTTCGCACCATACCCTTCTTGGGGACACCGAAGGGTGTGTGTGGGACTCCCGGGCAACCGGTCTACCCACTAAACCCCGTGGCGGCTTACTTCAGCAGTCGGGAAAAACACCAGGATCGCAACAGCGGCTTCTGGTATTCCCCCTGCCATACCCCTTAACTGGAGTACATCCCGGGGTGACTAAACTCACCTCCGGGCCGGGACGTTATTGCGCTTCTCACAGCTCTGCACTACACTTACAGTCTTATTGGAGGCGAAACATTGACCCACCTAAGACGACTCCCTCCGGCCGCACCGGGGGTGTCACTTGTCTCGGGTCATTTGCAGCGGTCACATCTCCATAAGTTGTGACCGCAGCGACCCTTAGGCGATGATTGGGGAACTAGCTACATCTGCCGCGTCCCCTTCGCCACCTCCTTTGAGCGGGATTGACCCTTTCCCGATCCCGCTCTGTGGACTTTTTCTGGAGCTTAACATTCTCACAGAAGGAGACGGCTTCCCAACCCTTGCCACTCGCGAGCCAGGTTTCGTCCGATCTGTCCGACCAGGACTCGACGCTCAGTCTCCACAAGCAGGGTAGTCCTCCAGCATATGCTGGATGGAGTCCCGGTTAGACCCGCAGTAGTGGCATTGTGCCGTAGCTTCACGTCCGATTCTGTTCAGATACTCACCGAAGCAACCGTGTCCAGTGAGTATCTGAGTCAATCGGTAAGTGACACAGTCTCTCCTCTCAATCCAAGCTTGAGCATATGCGTTCCGCCTTATACCCTTTCTTCAAGTTATACCTACTATATAAAGGAAGAAAATATTTTTATTTCCATTGTCATCTTCTTTACATTATCTGATGAGCCTTAACGGAGTATGGGCGTAAAATAAGTAATAGTATTATAAGCATAAGCGTACCTTGTGATACAATTTCGTATGGGCCAGCTCGACCAGGCAGTACTACCTTCAAACAGAAGACCATCCTAATAATGATAGCATTCTTGTTGTCGTATTTCGTTGGTGAGTGTGAGACCGGAGACCCAAACATTTTGGATCATTCTACCGGTCTCCGGAGGTCGGGAGAATGATGCAGAAACATCTGGCCAGGCCGCCATGGTGTGGTTCACGATGCTGCATTGCCTACTTTCACAATGAGGGTGACCCCTACTCTTGGATTTAACTAATGCTTTCCATCAGGCAGAGTAGAGTCACTTTGGAAAGCATCATTTTTTAACTTTGTACATATTACCTGCTCTACCTATCCATATATGTCTATAAACTTTGTCGTTATGGACACGCTCATTTGAGCTTTCATATTGAGACCATCTTTAGATACCCATCTAAAGATGGTCAGTACTTATATAAACTTTTATTGAAAACTGTTGTCTCGGAGGTGCAGTGGTAGCGTACCTATGCGACTGCTGTGCTTGAGGTTTCGATCCCCGGGTCAGACCAAATGTTCTGCAACTATTTTTTTTAAGTTAAGGTGTTTTCTGTGAATATTGTATATGTTTTTTTACTAAAGCCGGTTCCAAAAATAACGGGTCACTCACATAAACCAATAACGGGTCAGTCACATAAACCCGAATATCTCCCGAACTACGTATGCCATCCTAATGAAACGAAGACTGTTCAATTGAGAATTTAATTATACAGATAAAAAATAAAATAAAACTTAGTTACACCCACAATATTAATCTTAAATTAAAAAAAAACTAAAGTAGTCATATTTTTCTTAAGATTACATTTTTTTATGATTGTTTTTTTGCTGTTTTTCATCACTTTCTTCATTTAATACTTTGTATTGCCTCCACGTGATGAAGCCTCCAGTATATAGGCTTATCCGGGTGCAGGGGACACCGCCCGGATGGACTTCATTTCCCCCATACTCATGTGATTAGTAATGGACTTTAATGTAAATAAAACTGAAACTACGGACGGATTTACACAAAATGACAAAGGCTTAGAAAAAATGAGTTTTGAGATTGAGAAAGAAGGCGAAAGAGGGAGAGGAATGCCGATCGCGACAACGATGCTGAGCTCCCCGATGGAGCTGAATAGAGCGATAGCTCAGCTTCGATAAGGTCAGAAAGAGGAACGCAACGGTCTAGGAAGCGTGGGAACTTGCGGTCCGATGCTGAGGACGGGTCTGGTCACGTGGCTAAACGGCTACATAGTGAGCTGACTACGGAGGGAAAGTCAAACAACCGCAACTCAGCAGAGGTAGGCGCCCACATTCTGAAAAGTCTGGCTGATGTGAAAGACATCTTAGACAGACCCCGCAGCACATAGGCGGAAATTATGAGTTCTTTTCGCCAAACTCTGCAGACTCTGCAAGACGGCATTAAAGAGCTCTGCAGTCAGGCGGTAGCGCGTGAACACGAGATGGCCAGGCCGGTGAGCGATCTCCAACAACAAATTGAATCGCTTATCCTTACGTGGTGGCGTCATCCTCGGCCATTCCGGCCACAAGAGCGGCAGGAAAAATCTCATTATCTATACCAATAATGGGTTCAATATCAGCAAGTAGCCCGGCAGGCACAATGAAAGTACCCAGCTCGGCAAGGGAAAAACCCCAGGACTGGGAGAAAATCAATAACATCATGAACCGAGAGTTTGCTCGATTTCAGTCCGGGCTCTTGGGCACGTTTTTCCTAGAAAGAGGGACAAGACTTCCTCTAGGCCAGAGCCGGACTCCAGTGGCACAACAGGTTGCTGCTGCAGTCACAGCTTTTTTTTCTTTATTCGTCTGGGAAAAAGAAGAAAAAGAAAAAGAAGGCGGAAATACTGATAACTGCACTGGCCCCAGTGACGAGGCAGGTTAGTAGTGTGGGAACCCCAGCATAACTGGTGGTAATCCAGGAAGGGGGTACTTGGGCCAAAGTTGTTGGGAGAAAGGCCAAGGGTGCTACTGCGAGTCAAGGCATAGTGGCTACTCCCGCCCCTAAGATGAATACGCCGCAGCTACCACGAACACCTACCAATGCCGCCAGTACCTCATTAGCGGAGGTTATGCAGGCAGCAAAGTCCCGCATAAAGCTGGGGGAGCTGGGTATTACAGGCGGGGAGCGACAGCGAAAATCGGTCACAGGGTATCTACTTATGGAGATCCCCGGGCCAGAAAGCGCTACTAAGACAGACGCTCTGGTTGAACGCTTACGTGAGGTTATGGTCGACACGGACGCACGATTCATGCGTCCATTCAAGATGGCTGAATTGCGGGTGATGGATTTAGACGAATCACGCCTACCGAAGTTGCGGATGCAATAGCCACAGCGGGTAACTGCTCCCCGTCTGAAATTAGGCCATAAAGTTCGAGACTGTATGGCAAACGGGCCGAAATGTCCAGTCTGTAGCGACTACGGCCGGCCTAACAACCATCGGTTGGGTAGCAAGAGCTGCTGTCTACCGAAGAAAGCATTGATCGCGGCAATGCTGGCGAGTGACGAGGGATGGGAAGCCGCGGTCTCCTTCTGTGAGAATGTTATGCTCCAGAAGGAGTCCGCAGAGCGGGATTGGGAAAGAGCTGATCCCGCTCGAAGGAGGCGGCGAAGGGGATGCGGTAGAGGCCGCTAGCTCCCCAATCGTCGCTTAAGGGTCGCTGCGGTCACATCCTGGGGAAATGTGACCGCTGCAAACGACTCGCGATAGGTGACATCCCCGGTGCGGCCGGGGGGTGTCGTTTAAGGCGGGTTGATGTTTTCCCTCTTTCTGTACAGAGCGGTGAGAGGCGCAACAACATCCTGCCCCGGGGGTGAAACTAGTCACCCCAGGATGTACCTCAGACGTTGAGGTATGGCAGGGGGGACACCAGAAGCTGCTAACGCGATCCTGATGTTCCTCTCAACTGCCGAGGTAGGCCGCCGCGGGGTTTAGTGGGTAGACCGGTTGCCCGGGAGTCCCACACACGCCCTTCGTTTACCCCACGAAGGGTATGGTTCAAAACCTTTCCCAGCGTAAAAAAAAAAACAAAAAAGGTAATTGAATACGCAGACGGGGCTGTGTGGCTCAGCTAGTGTATTAATGCCAGTACCCATAGTACAAGCTCTGCTTAGTTTGGAACTACAAAAAAAATAGTCTTCACATGTGCAAGTTTTGAAATCTGATAACCCGGAAAACAATTCAATCAGTATCAATTCCAAATGACGTGTCGTCTGGTGCGATACTTGAATCAATTCAATAACTTTAACATTGTCTTTCCTATCCTTATAATGTTATAAACGTTAAAGTTTGTTACTCTTTCACCCAAACCCTGCTGAACGAATTTGGAAAAACAGAGACTGAAGTAAATGAATGAAAATTTGGTCTTTCAAAGTCAATTGGCTATCACTACATATTCTAAAATAAAGTCCTGCATCGCGTCTGTCAGTCTTTTTGCGATTAAATGAAAAACTATTGCACCGATTTAAATGAAATTTTGTACCCAGATAGTCTAAAGCCTGGGAAAGGATACTTTTTACCGCGATAACTTATACAGACGTGGGCGGAGCCCCGTACGAAAGTTAGTAAAGCATAAACGTAACAAAGTAAGGTAATTAAGAAAAGCACCATAGATTAAAGTGAGGAAACCACAAGTCCCTGAAGGGAGATAAAACGATACAGACTCCGAAAGACTTAAATATGAAGTGTTGAGGTAAGAAACATGAATTTTTGTGTAAAAGAAAATTAAAAGTAGTACTGATGATAATATTTTAAAACTCACGTACAATGAACCACTTTAAGGACTAAGTGCGGAAACCACCCACATAACATAGAACATAATATTTTAAACAGAGTAAATGTTGTAGTAGAATAATAAGTAAACGGCGTCTAGCTTGTAACTCCTGTGAGAAATAATCTGTTCACAAACTTTAGCTTGAGATATTTCTAGAAGGATATGACCTTCAAGAAAGAAACGTTTTTCAATATCAAAGGTAGGTCTAATCTCAACAAGATTGAAACTCTTGAGCTGCAAACGTTCGTGGAAAATAGTTTCCACTTTTATCGGCTGACACATTTATTCATCATCATCATCAGCCTTTGATAATCCGCTAAATGCCGTAAACCTCTCCATAGAAAGGAGGCCTACTGCACCACGCTGACCAGACGGGTTGGTATAGTTTCTGTTCCAAGTCATCTCGGACAAGTCCTGTGGAACATGGGATACGACTGGACCCTACAAGGGCATCTATCCATCCCGATCTTCAAGAGGCGGCGCGCCTGGCCGCCACAGAAGTCTCCTTGGCCATGGGCGGATTGAGGTACTGGGCTTACGGGTATCCCTGGATAAGACGGAGGCCCGCACTCGCGTCGCCACACTGGTTTGCTTCTAAGCCGGCTTGGAGGACCGGGAGGAATCTAAGCCTCTCACGGTCCGGCTCCACCATCTCCTTCGCAAGCATAACTTACTCACAGAAAGAGACAGCGGAGTTCCACTCGTGATTGCTGCCATGATAAGTCATGGCAGCAATCACGTTACTTTATGAGAAGAACATCTAACCAGGCCGGGTGTAATCCATGGCTTAAATATAAGTTTTGAACGCTTGATTGCTTGTGTGGTATGCGAGTGTTTTTTTTTTATTATAGGATCAAAGTATACATGTCGACACACACTGGTTGTCGATTGCCTTATAGTTGAGTCTAGTTACATTTTTTGGAAGTTTTCACATCTTGGGAGCTGTGAGGTCTATGCCGGTAATAACCACATCGTGGTCTGTAAGAGGAAAAGAGCAAACAAGAGACTCGTTAATATATTTAGTTCTAATAAATAAATGAACAAGGTATGCATCACCTCTCGTCGGTTTATCTACTACTTTACATATTATGCTATTTACATAGCACGTTTTTGAATGCATATGCAAATATTTTGGCGAATACAGAGTTTAACGAATAATATCTAACCGGGTGTGGTGCCGTCTTTATATATACAGTATTTAAGGATAGCGACATCTATCTGCAGAAAGCTTTTCTTCTTAAAGGTTCTACTTTTTAAATAGTTCTGCAAAATTCGATAGATGGTGTACTTGAGACCTGTCGAAAGGCACCGAATTTTTATGAAATTTATATATATAGAAATTATTAATTGCATTTTTGCGTATTCAAGCCCCCTCACGTTGTCACTTCATCGGAGTTTTCTCGGTACCGTGGTGTCAGAATTAAACTGACTAAGACCACACCATGTGTCACTCTGAGTCTGTAATTGGAGGGGTCCAGGAACAGACGTTATTATGGCATCCGGAACCCACAGTAGGGGTAACTAATGAGGTGAGAGTTAGGATAAATTAATATAAAAGGCAAGATTGTTTCATAGGTGTATGTATAGGGCATATTCAGTAGTCGTACCGTAATTTGAATAGTAACATACCAGCCTTGCGTGCGTCACCCAGTGCGTACCCATGCAAAAAGTCAAATATTTGGGCTTTAGGGCGGTGAGAGTTTAACTAAAAACTAGTGAAAAGGAGTAATTTGTTACAATTAATAACAAAATTTGTGCATGTAGTAGGTTAAAAATTATTCGGCAAAAACTTAGGTGTTTTGGTTCATAAGTTATTGAAGATTAAGCTGAGAAAATAATTTGGACTTGCTTAAAACTCGGAAATGGCTGAACGCAAAAGTTTGAAAAAAATATAATTGATGGACATGCATTTGCTTAAATTCTTTAAGTCTTTAGTTTTTAAATTGTTTGATGAACACCGATGTAATGAAATGGTTTTGAAAATCAGAATAAAACTGTTTTGCTAGTAAACCAGTATGATAGTACAATTAAATGAAAAACTGTAACATGTAGCCATGGTTTATATTTATAATGACTCTAAATTTAAACTAGGTAACTTTAAGGAATATGAAGATATAGATAAATATTATTAATTTTTAATGGTAAACCATAAAGTCATCGAATACTGTTCCTATTTACCAAGGAAATGTGACAAACTAACAAATTTAAGTATGCCTATAAAAATTCTGTAAATTTCAGATATCAATTACGAATATTTTGAAAGATAAATGCATAATAGCAGCCCGGAGTTTGGAAGTTTGGCGGTGATTCACGCCCGTGCTTCGGAGAGAGCACGTATAACCGTCGGTTCCGGTTATCATAAACATCTATAGCAATCGTTTTTGGGAAGTCAGTCCCCTCATATTTACTGACAACTAGTTTCCTATTAGTCTATACCTTCGAATTTCAGTTCTCGCTTAGGGTTCCGGAGGTCCGATGTCAGTCGCTTGCTGTGTTATTCTGATATGTAAGCTATATTATTGTGAAGTTTCATCAAAATCCATTCAGTAGTTTTTGCGTGAAAGTGCAACAAACATACATACTTTACACACATACATACTTTATGTTTCGATCACCAGTCATGAAAATGGTCTTGATGATCGATAGTCGCTCTGATGGAAATCATGAGCAGAATCCAAGAATCACCGTTATGATTGTGAGTACAGACAATATAGCATGGTGATCAGCACTATGGCGGCTTAGTGAGATGCTTCTGCATAATCGGACCTCCGGTCTCGAACTCACCCACGAAACACGGCAGCACTTGCTATTACGTAGCTCAACTACCATGACGTAGATAATTGATCGGTAACCTTCAGGATCGCGTCAGGAACAAGGTGAACCGAGAGAGAACCAAAGTCGTCGATATAGCCCACAGGATTTGCAAGCTGAAGAGGCAGTGGGCTGGCCATGGATGCCGTAGAACCAATAACCGTTGAGGTAAACGGTTCTTGAGTAGAGACCGCGTCTCGACAAACGTAGAGTATGACGTCCTCAGGTTAGGTGGAGTGATGATATGCGCATGACAGCTGGCAGGAGCTGGATACGAGAAGTCGAGGATCGAACTAAGTAGCGTGCAATTGGAGAAGCCTATGTCTAGCAGTGGACTGGGATAGGCTCATGATTATCACCTTAGCCCAATGTGAATATGATATCCTATACCAAGTAAAAAAGTGCTAGTTGCTTTGGCCACATTATGGACATCAAGACCTGAATTCCGCCTCCCGGGTGTGATTCCGCGGTAAAATTTTTGAGTATGATCTGCACATATTTATTTCAAAGATTGGGGGTTTTCTATGGATAATATGTAGGAATATATTTACAAAACAGTGTAGGTATATAATGTATATAATATATGTACATATTTAAACCAGGTAAATTTATCTGGTGCCATATATCACAAGCTCTGCTTCGTTTGCGACTAGATGGCTTTGTGTGTCAGATGTCCGAAATTTTCATTATTATTTCCAATGGTAGGTACTGCGCCACTTGAGATGACTGCTAGACTGTACGCAAGGGTAGTAAACGCGACTGCTACGCTTGAGGTCTCGGGTTCAAATCCTGAGTCGGTTCAAATGTCTGTATGGTTTACAGATGTTTGTTTCGTAGCTTAGGTCTTTTCTATGTATAATGTCTATTTACAAAAAAAAATTAAAGTACCTATCAGTTAATCTAGCTTTCATGGCACAAGCTCTGCTTAGTTTGAAGCTAGATGGCCTTATGTGTTACGTGTCCGAAATATTTATATATAAGATGTACTAGCTACTAGCATTTAACTGCCTTGTTTGTCTAGTGGATGGCGTATGCGACTGCTAATCAAGAGGCCTCGGGTTCAAACTCCGGGTCGGGCCAAAAAAGTGTTTTTCGTTTAATTAGGAAATTTCTAATAGAAGCCCGGAGTTTGGAAGTTTGGCGGTAATTCACGCCCGTGCCTCGAGTCCCGGTTGTCTTAAACATCTATAGGAAACGTTATTGGGAAGTCAGTGCCCTCAAATTTACTGACAACTAGTTCAACCTAAGAATTTCAGTTCTCCCTTAGGGTTGCGTATGTCCGATGCCAGTCGCTGCGTGCAAAAACTTATATTAAGGTAAAACTGGCTGAACTAGTAGCCGACATTATTAGGCGTTATGTATTTACCAAAAAAAAAAGTTGTTGTCTAGTACCCAAATACAAGATCTGCTTAGTTTGAGGCTAGATGACGTTGTGTGTAAGACGTCCGAAATTATTTATTAAATTTATATATAATTACTATGTTGTACTTGCGCAAGATATGTTGTACTTGCGCAAGAGTCTATCAGGCCAGGGCTGGATATGACTGCCTTTTTGGTCTAGTGGTTAGCGTATGTGGCTGCTAATCAAGAGGTCTCGGGTTCGGTTCCCGGGTCGGACTAAATATTTGTGTTATCCGCAAATATTTATTTCAGAGTCTGGGTGTTTTCTATGTATAGTATGTATGATTGTATGTATTTACAAAAAAAAGGTGTGTTTATGTATTTATATCTGTTGTTTAGTACCCATAATACAAGATCTGCTTAGTTTCGGACTAGATAACGTTGTTTTGTCGTGATTATAACTATGTTGTATGTACTTGCGCAAGAGTGATCGACTTTCGCGCAAGTAGGCCGCCAGGGCTGGGTTTGTAGTATCAACTTTTCTTTGACAAGTTTTAGACATCTTTCGTCTTGGTCGCATTGAATTATGGTCTGCTCTTTTTTTAATTAATCATAGATGTATGTTTTAACAAACTTTTGTAAGCTTACTTTTTTTTCATTTTTCTCTTCTCTTGTTGGATTTTATTTATTTTGAATAGATACTTAATTTCAATCAATGATTCTATTGTTACTTTAATCTTGTTCATCCGTACTTATAAGTAGAGGACAAATTATATAATTGTGGTAAAATAAAACCTGTCAAATGAAAATAATGCAAGATGAGAAATAAATTAAAAAAAAGCTCGTTACCTACACGAAGATATTAATTCATTCAATCATTCATCATTAATTCAATTAAATCTGCATACACTAATACTCAATACCTCCTTTTTTGGGGAGGCTTATGCCCAGCCATTATATTTTGTACCGCGGTGTTACCCGCGTTTGTTGTTGTAACCGCGGGCAACACCGCGAGGCGAAGCTAGTTTAAAAAAAAGTAGCCCAAGTTACTCCTTAAATCAGTCAAGCGGTTCCAGAGATTACCCGGAACAGACAGACAAAAATCGTAAAAATATATATTTTGGCAAATGTACTGTGTATATATATTACAAACAGTTACTCCAATTTTATTTATTTGTATAGATAAGTAAGTATGATCGGTCATAAGTACTAATTGTCATAGTTAAGTCTGTATTTAGCTTAGCAAACTGTTACACGGCTTTTTCAAAAAATAATAAAATATATACGAATTCTACAATTCTTCACAAAAAAATTAATAACAGACACAATTTAATATTTAAAAGTCATTATTGACACAGTACTTATTATGAAGGCGGAAAATGAAAAAAAAAGAAATAGATGAATTGATCTAAAAAATTTATTAATGAAAGAGGCGACTATGTGCACATTGAAAACACTTGTTATTTTATTTTACAGAATAGAATTAAATATTTACATAAAGGTCCTTCATCACATGCCCTCTCGAGATGTCGCGGAGTACGCCACATCCCCAATCATCTTAATTTACACTCTGTACACAAGTAGTTTGTACAAATTCCACTTAGAGGATAGGTTTACACTAACAACACTAATATTTAAAAACAATGGAAATAATGTTGATCGTAATACTTATACGAAAAATGGTATAAGATTTCATTTTAATCTCTTAACACTAATACTTAAACAACGAAAATAATATAAATAATTAATATATGTAATGAATTTTCTACATCTAGTGACTGGTAGGCGACGGTCAGCCATTAAACACAATATCGCAAAACCAACATAACACACTCTACGGAAACTAACCAATGCTCACCTACTCTAAATCTAATTGAAAAGTAATTTTCAGATTATTTGAAAGAGCGTTTAAAAGAGTAATTTCAATATAGCGTGTAAACCTCTCGTGCACTCACTAAACGTGTACACATACATAAATAACAACACAGAAACTGTAAACTCTACAATTCCGTACAACACTTCAATTATCAACACTCAGTTAACTAAAATACTCAATATAAAATCCATGCGCTTTAAGCACGAAATTTAAACAACACGTAGCTAACAGTAATGTCCCAAAAATCATTACACATCTATTACATTTAGCACATTATTATTATTATTTATGTTTCTTTACACCGACATATTAAAAAAAATACATACAAGTATTCTATATAAAAAAATAGTTTATAACAGAGGAAATATTAAAATATATGTACATTATGAATTGATTTTTTATTTCCCGCAGTCGGAATCTCATATTTAAAAAGTATACTTACGAATCTAAATGATTTATAATTTAAATTAAAACAAATCACAGTAATAAGGTAATAATCGACATCATTTCTATATATATTATGTATTTATGTGTTAAAATGTGATGTCAACTGTCGAAGCATGAACCTTGAGTAGGTTAAATTTGTGCAAACGACCTATCGGGAACTAAACTGTAAAACATCACAATACGCCTCTTTGCTTATTTACATTCACGCGAAGTGCGTTTGGAAGGTACAAAACCGGCATGTGTACGTTTAAAAGTGTGTGTGTGTGTGTGTGTGTGTGTGTGTGTGTGTGTGTGTGTGTGTGTGTGTGTGTGTGTGTGTGTGTGTGTGCGCGTGTGTATGTGTGTGCGTGTGTATGTGTGTGCGTGTGTGTGTGTGTGTGTGTGTGTGTATACATAAACATGTCGGTATGTGTTGTTGATGTTTTATAGATTATACCCAATAGTAACAGTGATCCTTTGGAATACATTGAAGACACAATACTGCCCATCCGCTACGAAAATTTAAAAAAAAAAATAATATAAAAGGAAGACGAAATAAAATATGATTTTATAAATCAATATGGATTCAAAATAAAAATATATTTAAACCGTTAATTACATCATCACTACGATTACGCAAGATATTTGGCGAATTTTATAATATTATTATGACGAGAGCGTCTGCTCCTGGGCGAACCAGCTCGTTTACACCAAAGCAAGACAGGCAGGAGCTGGATGCGAGTAGCCGAGGATTAAACTAAGTGGAAGATTATAATAAATCGAGAAATTTCTTGAAAGAAATGCATCGTTTGTATTTCTACGGTGTACGGTCTAGCCTGATGGTGAGAGGTTACCATCGCCCATGACATAATGAATGAGGTAAGTCATCCTTGCCTCCCAGTAAAGGACTGGTAACTTCACTTCAAGGAACCGGTTTTATTTGAGAGTGCATGCAGTTCTCCCAGGCGAACCAGCTCGCATATACCAAAGCAACGCTCTCATAAGACAAGTAAACTCGCCGTTAGTAAAGTAAAAGGGAGCAAGTAACGATTTAAATCTGGCATGCGAGCAATGTTACCTTTAAAAAAGTAAAAATTGATATTAAAAATTTAAAATAGTAATAAAAATTAAACCTTGTTTCCAAAATATCTACTTGTTCGTGGGCTCATATGCGTCCAGTTAAATTAGATAAATACAAACTTAGCCAATTTATTTAAACAATAAAAACCATTTTATAAGAAAGGTGCTCTAATTTCATCTATTTAGAATGTCAGGTTATAATATTTTTATCAGAACTTTAGTGTACACAGTAAAAGACCTGTTTTTTTTTTTAAATTGAGCGGCTATTACAAACATTGCCAATAGGCAATGTTTGTAATAGCCGCCCTAAATAAATTTACTTCGAAAAATCAGTCAAAAAATCTTAAAATGGATTGATTAAGCTCTAAACGGGGTTGTGGAATAGTACTTAAGTATAGACAATGTAGTAAACCAGTATATTAAATTAAATATTTGTAATTTGGAATGAAACGGGCAAAGTTCGTCATTTATATTTCTGTGATGTTCAACGTTGTCCGAGCGATATCAATGTAACCGTTACAATGTGTTAATATTGTTTGTTCTTCACTAGAAACAGATTCAAAGAATATTGTCACTGCCCGGCCAATGTTGATACAGTAGAACCGGATAAAGAGAAGAACAGAGAAATGTCAAACTATGATATACTAAATTCATTTAACCTAATAATAAATATTTTTCAAAGTTTTAAACTACCATAGTGCCTATGAGCTAAGATTCAATAAATATTGAGACATATTAGTGCCTTGTCCATTAAACAGCTTCACCCTGACTACTCCGGAGTTTGCCCGCAGTACCGAATCAACATATTTGTCAACGATATTGACCAACCCCCCCCCCCCCCCCTTCACCTTGAATACATATATTTATTTTAAAACGATCAGTAAGGAGAATAGATTTAAGCCGTAGATTAAATAATATTTTACTTTAGATAATTGATTTTTTAGCAAAATTTTATTGTAATGAAATAAAACGATCAGTAATGCAATGCAGTAAATCTACGGCTTAAATCTGCATGCATGCAGATTTAAGCCGTAGATAAAATAATAATTTTTTTTAGATAATTGATTTTTTAGCAAAATTTTATTGTAATGAAATAAAACGATCAGTAATGCAATGCAGTAAATCTACGGCTTAAATCTGCATGCATGCAGATTTAAGCCGTAGATAAAATAATAATTTTTTTTAGATAATTGATTTTTTAGCAAAATTTTATTGTAATGTAACTTTACTGTAAAGATTTACAGTAACATTGTATATGTGAGGTCAATAAACCTTAATACGTACATAAAACCAGGTATTGGCTATTGGACTTCAGGACTGTAATTGATATATAAAGTAAATTAATAAATAGATATGGAAAAAGCGATCTAAATGACTGAGTAATAAGAACTAATTATAAACTAGATCAGTTTTAGTCCAATTTTAATGATTTTAGGTCAGTCCTTTTTTATCTGACTTACGAGTGTTTTTTTTTAAAGTATCCGGAATTTTAGCTGAGAAAATATCCGGTAAGTCTGGGGCCACTTGTTTGCAACATTATGAGTTTGTTATTCGTATACATTAAGTATGACAATCAAAAGAAAGTTCCGTTGGTTTCGTTATTACAATCTTGTATCGTTACCGTAAGTAATTAAAGTAATATCTATTACTTTAATTACTTACGGTAACGATTCTAATCACAAAGGTTCAAGTGTGAATTAAACTTTGAAAGATAAAATTGTTTTATATAATGAACATGGGAATGTTACGAAACGACCTCAGACTGCCAAGAATATATTCTATTACGCAAATTGCTGTTGTTCCAGTACCACAACGCTAACAACCCAGCGACTACATTCTTTACATTAAAGTTGCACCGTAATATATGTAACAAACACATTTGAAACCATTTTATACTATTAGACTATTGTACGACTAACACTACATTAATTAATTAATTACTGCAACAAGTTGTAAAAACTACACTACACCATTTAAATACACATTCGATTTTAAATACATCAAAACCTCCGGTTGGTTTAGAGATTGGCCAGCTAATCTCAACCGAAAGTTTTGTTTTTTACCTTTCACAATTATCAGAATGTTTGTCAACGTAGAAACTAATACCTGATGTGATATTTACAAGAGTAATAAATATTATAATTTTATTTTATTGGTAACTTTTATTAATATTATAACGGATTACACTTACATATACGACGATATTATGATTATATAGACACAAAACAACTATTTTTTTTGTCTCCTAAATATAATATTTTTCCATTATGTATTCTATGTAAAGCGCAAAAGCCATTTAAATATACTATTTACACGTTGTCTATTCGCGACCTATATAAATACGCAAATAATAATGTCATTTTGGATTTGCTTATATGAAACACTAATTTTTATATTGTATGTTACTACATGAAATAGATTACTTGATCTCGGCAGAAAAAATAACAAAAATACTGTTTTTATGCAAATAATCGTACCTGTCATTTTAATTCATTTAAATGCATCATTTGAATTATTTGTGAACCATTGGTTTTCATATAAATAATAATTATAATAATTTTGTATTAAAAATATATAAAAGTAAAAAAAATACGAAAAATTTAATCACACGTTTTGTTATCTGGTACTATAAATGTTGGCGATCATGACCCAGAGCTAAGCACAGCCTACATATACAACGTTGTATAGACCGAACCAAGTTTCATCAGCTTTAATCGAACTACACAAAAAAACACGAAACTGCGATCACCTTCCTTCCGTATGCAACTAACTAATGTCAGATTGGTACTAAGACTGGAATCTTATATTAAGAGTAACCGCGATTTTATATATTTTAAAATTTATACTAAGCTCATTAGTAGGCCCCGACCATACTGGCCTACTGACATAGCTTCGCTGCCCCCACAACGCAGCCGTTTAAACATATTACATATAAACATCTACTAACAAGTATATAATTTTTGAGACTACCGAAATCGATATGAATACAACCGGATATTTTATATACATTAAGTATTGAGAATCCCACGTAATAGTTATACTTGTCAAGTATTAGGCAATGGAAACGCCAATGTGCTGAATTCCATACGAAATAACATCAACTGTCGTCTGATCATAAGTTAGTTTAGAGTCAAACTATTCGTAAACATACTTATCAAATGTATCTACATTCATGTTATAATCAAGCTTACCGCCTGTGCTTGGCAGTGAGGATCAAAATACACTAGACAAATGGGCAAGTGAATGGAATCATATATATATATATATAAATATATATATCTTGTTGTGAAACCTGGACAATTTCCATAGGGGGGTATATCTACAGATGGGTGATAAGAGGGTCTTATTATAGCAGAAATACACTTACGACTAACACACATTGCCTACGGTCAATTGATCTTTGACTTCTTTGAGTATTGCCGAATATTGCACAAACAATTAAATCATATCGTGTACATATGTATATCGTTTTATCCAGCAACGTACATGGCATTCGTTACAGAGCCGCAATAGCTTGCTAACTATATTTTGTTGTAGTTAAAACTTTTTGTACGTTTTTAAATTTTTACAATGTTCGATACACAATTCTTTACGTATCAATGCGATACATACATGTTAGATTTGGCTGAATCAGCTTCAAGCAATTCGGACATATATCTTCTAATATATAAAATTCTCGTGTCACAGTATTCGTTGCCTTACTCCTCCGAAACGGCTTGACCGATCTTTATGAAACTTTAAATGCATATTCAGTAGGTCTGAGAATCGGCCAACATCTATTTTTCACTCCTCTAAAACGCGAGCGGAGCCGCGGGCATTAGCTAGTCTTTATATAAAATTCTCGTGTCACAATGTTCGTTCCCATACTCCTCCGAAACGGATGGACTGATTTGTCTAAAATTTTGTGTGCATGTCGGGTAGGTCTGAGAATCGGCTACCATCTATTTTTCATACCTCTTGGACGCGAGCGGAACCGCGGGCATCAGCTAGTATATATACATATATAATAAATAGCATCAATCCCATACTAAAAAATATACAAAAGTCTCATCCCTAATCTAATTACAAGGACAAGTAGTAGTTCGCCAGTCGTCGGTAACGAACACCATATACATGTTTTGGAAACATTCAAATAAATAATTATACCGATCACTTCATTGATGTCTAATTTTTAAACATACCTTAATTATAATTATTTTATAGTTGTCACAATGATATGAATAATAGGAAATCAGCATTTTAGGTGTGAGACCGATCGCAAAAGTCAACCACATATGGCCCCGGGACCAGGAATTTATATACACAGTTAGCTACTATTTGATGGAAACATAGTTTCTGAATTAATCCTATGTTTTACAGCATAGTACTTATTCAACCGTCTGTTAATACCGGCATGCGGTAGGCAACGCCGTGGTGAAACCAATTACACATACAAATTTCTAAGTTACACAAAAAATAAACCTTATTTAGATGACATGTACTATATTGTCTATCAATACTGAACTCGTGCGAGTTGCTAGAACAATATCCTACAGACAGTAAACACAGATTATTATCTACCGATGTGGAGCGACAATCGCTAGCGGCCTCCTCCACATTATTGTAATACATTCGACTGTAGCTTACATCGATTTAGATGTTTCATACACAACAACTAACATTACCACTGCAAGGACACATATCTAACGACATTAAGCGATTATGTTGTATCATTAACTAATTGTAATGTAATGGCACGTATGTACGTGACGTTTATCGTATACTCCATCCTGCTCTTGGTCGTGTTATCACGAATTTGTACTCAGATGTTTGTGACGCGTTCGGTACGAGCAGAATGGGTGAGTGTGTACTGTCGCATGTACGAATATGATCGTATATGCGCCCGCGTCTCGAACGATGACAATAGAAACATTTCAAGTGGTCATAATGCCCGTACAGTTACTCTAAGTTCATTTAGTGATCAATCTTTGGCGAAGCGTTAGGCTGATTGGCGTTATAGCCGTGTTGGAGTGTCAAGTCAGTCAATTCTAAGTACGTAGGTCAAGCGAGCCCGTCGACGCCATGTCGTGAGATCTGGACCAACGTTTATAATAAATGCTATTGAAACACTTAACAAGTGCATGTGATGTTATTTGTGATAGTATGAAGCCTTCAGATAACTTATAGTTACGTAATCAAATCATGAAAAATTATTGAGATTCCATATGAGGCATAAAACACAAACGTTTTTTTTATTTTTAATAACAAAAATATAATATACGCTATATACTATTATAAAATTTACTTGTGCATAATGTCATGCACAAAACTATACCTTAGAGTAACTTTAAGTTAACCATTGAGCTTTTTATACATACATGTGAAATAAATATTAAATTTTAAAATATACAGACAATATCAGTATTTTAGTTTAACTATACAATAGATTTAACACTAGCACTGTTCATTTAATTGTCCGATACACTGCTGTCCACTGACGGTTGGCGAGGGCGCTTCTTACCCTTACCCTTGCCTTTACCTTTCCCCTTGCCTTTGCGCAACTTGACAGTCGTACTTTCCTGTGAAGTCTTGGCGCTATTTCGCAACTGTCACCTAACCGACAGTGTCAGCGGTGACGTGGAGGATCCGGCGAGCGATTCCGTTTCGGTAGACGCCACTTCGGTCGACTCTTTCATCACATATCCGGAGCCTTCGGAGCTGCGCGCAAGTTTTAGGCGAATCGGCGTCACTTTGTCCGAGCGGACCCTGCGCATCGCCGTCGAACTCGTCGAAGGCAGGTCGATCGCGAGCGGATCCGGCGCCGATGGATCGTACTCGAACGGGTCGAAAGTTTCCGCCGAGCGGCTGACGCTCGACGCCGACTGTGATCGACTCTCCGAAACATCAACAGTTCGTTTGATTTTAATTACTAGTTTTGTAGCATTATCAGTTTCAGTATTAATCACTTGTAACTTATCAACTTTTCTATCTTTCTTCTTTTTACGTTTTTCACCTTTGACCTTCGTCTTCTTGACTGTTTCTTCCTCGTCGCTGTCGAAACCTTGCATGACCAACCGCCGATACTTCATGCTCTCGCGACGCAGATCCTCAAGGCTGGGTTTGGGAATGATGCGTTTCTTCGGCGGTCGATGCGAATCAGACGGGTCTTCGGTAGATGGCCCGGGCTGAGGTGATATGGGCCGTGGAGGAGGCGACGGGGGTCGCGGTGGTGGAGGAGTGGGTTCACGTTCTGGCTCAGGCGGCGGGACTTGCTGCACCGCCGCCGTGTTAGCGCCTATCTTGATCTTAAGTTTAGGTGCAACCGGTGAAGTGGCATTCCCTCTACTTGTCGATGCGGTTGCAGCAGCCTTAGCAGTGCGGCCTCTGCGTTTGTGCGTTTGCGTGCCTGACGTGCCGGCAATACTCGACAGTTTGACGTCATCCGAAGGATCTACGTCATCGTTCATGCTCACTTCGAGGTGTCTCAGTTCTCGAGACAATCCGCTAGTAGTTTTGCGCTTTTTCTTCTCAACCGGAGAGTCAGCAATTTTGTAGTCTTCTCTGGTAGGTATACTTGTCATTGAGGCTACCGCTTTCGGAATCGTAATAACAGCACGAGTGAGAGGTGAAGGCTCGGCTGGAGGCGGGACTACTGCTGCGGACGTTGACGGCTCATCCATGTTCATATCTTGAGTCTGGTACTGACGCAATAGTTCCTTCTTACGCATGCGTCTCAAGTTTGTGGATCCTCCTGTACTAGAGGACATAGACGGCACGGTCGTGTTGACATCGTGAGTTGGTGCTGGCGGTGGTGGTACCACAGGTTGGACCGAACAACTCGCCGAATAATTTGCATCCAAAAACGGGCCCTTTATTTTTACTTTGAGTTGGTTTCTCGAATCTGATAGTGAAACTTTTGGTAGTTGAGGTATAACTGGAGGTTCCTTTGGCATTTCATTGATTCGCGGCACCAGATGGCCGGGTGATGCGTTGGGCGGTTGACCGGACATCAGCGCAGTGTGGAGTTGCTTCTCCACTTCCTCGTCAATTTCTACTAAATGTTGTTCAGTATTTCCGCTCGCAAATACCATTAAACTGGAAGAAGTATAAGTCTCTGGAGTGGGAACTGCATTCTCGAAAGGTTGATAGGTGCGCATATCGACTGGGCCGGGTAATACAGGGGCTACTTGCGAGAACCCTTGGCCAGATGCCTTGTTCGAAGGCGAAGAATTAGGATCTGTAGGCTCGGGAGTGATCGATTTGACATCTTTAATGTCAGCCGACGATGGTCTCTTATTACTATGCGAAGGAGGAGACTGAGATGAATGTTCTGATTTCCTATCGTCTCTCATATCTATAGATCTGCGTCTATCGCGGAGCGCTTTTAGATCAACGCCATCGTTGGCAACATCTTCATTAAAGTCATAAACTGTGCCGACAAGCTTGCTCTGTATTGAATTACCGAGATAGTCCACCATAGGGAAATTTTGGCCGCGGCTCTTAGAACGCCCTCGACCTCTTTGGCTTCTATTGCTCCTATTGCTAGGACGTTTAGTGCCCTTGGAAGCATCGCTCTGCTTAGGTGATATTCCAGGGCTCTTGCCTGGAGATTTGCAAGGGAACTTCGTTATAGGTTTGCTCAGTTTTGGCGGTGATTTAGATTCTTGTGGATGTAAACTCGACATAGTCTCATTACTATCGTTTGACATTTTAGTGGCCGCTCTGCTATTATCTAATGAATCGATGCTTATGCTAGGGCTAGATAGTACATGTATGGAGAATTTGTCACTGAACTTGTCGCTAAATTTATCGCTCCCGGTGACGTCAATTTCATCTTGAGGGGAGTCCATCGGTTTAGGCGTAGGTGGAGCAATCATGGCTGTTGTCAGAGCAAGGTTTTGTGTAGAAGTTGTAAATGACAGCGGGAAAGGTTTCGTCGGCAGAAGACTTGTTCCTGTGTACGGTACATACAGCGGTCCTGGCGAAGGCAGTTGAAGCTGGGAGCCACATGGCCCTGCGAACAACGGTAGTGAACTCAAGAATGGCGACGCATCCGGTGGATACGTGCTATACTGATTCAAGGGCATCGACGGCTCTACAGGTCGTGAATAAGCAGGTATAGGTGGATAAGTATCTATAACTGGCATCACATTATCTTGTCGTGAATTAATTGCGTTTAAACGTGATTTAAGCAGAGTCTTTTGAGAACAAATAGACCCTTCAGAATTTGTGCTGGAAGCAGAGGAGCGACGAGTCGTGATTTTGCTCTCCCGCCATTTTTCTTGACTGATATAAGGCGATGAAATAGTAGCACAGTCTGAGTGTATCATAGGGTCGTTATTGTCGTAGTTCTGATTATCTAAAGTTAGTTCTTGATCATTGTCACCTTGTACAGAGTGATCGACCACTGAAATGTGAGACTGAGAGTCGTCGCTTTGTTTAGAGATCGATATTGTGTCAGCTACTTCCGAAACGGATCGAACATCTAACTGAATAGAAGTTATGGGGTCTTTGGCTTCATCAACGTCGATGTGTATGTCCATATGTGATTCAGGCACATGCGCCCACTTTTCATTACTCGACATCTGTATGGATTGAAGGTAATCTTTGTTGCCAATGCCTAAGTTTGTACCTAGTCCTATCGGGTGTCTTTGCATCGACTCCGAGCGCATTATGTGGTTGACAGTGGCTTGACGCATATCCTTCGGCGAGGAATGATCTATTAGTGCCAGAGACGTATCGGATACGGAGACAGACTTAATCGGTTGCATTTCTTCTTCATGGTCACTCTTCACATCATCATGGTCACTCTTCACATCATCATGGTCACTCTTCAAATCATCATGATCACTCTTTACATCCACCTCATCATGGTTACTCTTCACATCAAGGTTACTCTTCACATCAAGGTCAATCTTCACATCATGATCACTCTTCACATCATGATCATTTTTCACATCTTGATCACTCTTCAAATCCTGATCACTCTTCACATCATGATCATTCTTTTCATCAAGATCACTTTTCTCATCATGTTCACTCTTAGCATCGTCTTCTTCTTTTGCACTGTCATCATTAATTACAATCGGCTCGTCCTGCGCCGAATTCTCAACGGACACTTTTTTAGAGCTCAGCTGCATTCTCAGTCTATCTACTAGATTCAGAGTCTCCTGAACTCCTTGCTCCTTAGAATCTTCTTTGAAAAAGAACTCGGGGTAAGTAGCAAAAGGTTTGATAATGTCATCATGATTAAAACCGTCATCGACAGCCATTAACTCAAAGTCAAAGAGTTCGTGTTCTTTTGATTGCGGTGAGAACATT
The DNA here is from genome assembly GCA_932526445.1 of Phragmatobia fuliginosa. NCBI lineage: Eukaryota > Metazoa > Arthropoda > Insecta > Lepidoptera > Erebidae > Phragmatobia > Phragmatobia fuliginosa. Next base: position 44,721,209 of record OW052057.1, on the reverse strand, counting down.
CTATTGGGATATGGATTCATGGCTGAAGGTATTTTTGCACTTTTCGAGATCTCAACTCCTTGAACGTGGCTAGCATCTTGAGTTATGAACTTCTTCTCTCCAGGGCGCCTTCTGATGTTTCTAGGAATCCCATCCGTTTCTAAATGTTCGATACTTATAGTACGTGCATCCATTGGCGTCTTAGGTGACTTGATCATAGGATTTTCATTGAGGTTAGCTTGTATCTTAGCCATCATTTTGACACTGCTCTTATCGGTGTAATCCGAATCCATTGATTTATCGTCAGACATGTATTTCTCGTTACCGCCGGGCTTCTCCACCGGTGGTGGAATTGCATTAGGACTTGGAGCCTTTGGTAGCCAATGCTTCTCGGTGCTATGATAATCTGCATTAATTCTAAGAGGACTTTTATCACCTTTTTCGTCTTTTCCATCTTTGAGTTCATCTACTGTTTTTCCAGTAACAACTTCTCTGGGCGTCTTGATTGGTGATATAATAGGTTTTTCTGTGGAGCAATGATACGATTCAAGCCTGCTGAGCCTGCGAACTTTTTTATGTATGGGCTCCCGTACTTCCTCATTTATGAGGTGATCTTTAGGAGCGGGTTCCTTAATACTCATACGCCTATTAGGCAATGACTTTTGTTTCACCTCAGTGTTTTTTCTAGGACTAACTTTTTTCAAAGTGGGGGATGTGATATCAACTGACAAAGACTTTTCTTTGTCCTCTGTAGACTCGGTGGCACGTTTTACAGCCTTTGCTGGCTTCAGGTTGATATCGTTTTTATCGCTCTTGGGCAATTCCATAATTGCATGTTCTTTAATTAGTTCCTCGTCCGTTTTCCGCTCCGCAGCTGGAAGTTCACTGGGCTGGCTGCTCTCTTTCGGAGTTTTAGTGGTAGTACCGGACTCGTCTTCAGATGGTTTTCTAGATCGGGCATCAAGCTTATTAGGCATATTTCCTCCTGAAGTAACGCTTCTGGTCCGAGCACGCGAGGCAGCACGCGCATCTGTGGGTCGGCTAGGTTCCTCTCCTTCAAGAGTCGGCGACACCCTGCACTCGGACCGCCGTTCGGAAGTTTTAAGCTTCTTGTCTGGGGCCTTGCGAGGGGACGCATCACTGGAGATACTCTTAATCTTTCGTCGGCGCCGTGGTCGTTTCGGGTAGGGACTATCTGATCTTGATCCATATGACACCTTAGAGCTTTCAGAATCACTCGAGGCACTAGTCGAAGACAGCGGTCTTGACACCTTGTCGAGAAAGGGCAAGTCCACAGTTGGTCTAGAGCCCGGGGGCGAAAATATTGATTTTGGAATTGTTATGGCAATCTTGATCTCGCGTGCTTTAGCGGTTGGCTTCAAGTTAGACTTCCCAGGCTCCTCCTCCGAACTAGAAGATGAAGAATAACTGCTACTGCTTGAGCCAGATGACGAACTCGAGCTCACCTTCTGCAGAGCTTTGGAGTTCTTCAAGTCATCCTTCTTCACAATTGGAGACAAGTCATCCTTCTTCACAATTGGAGACAAGTCATCCTTCTTCACAATTGGAGACAAGTCATCCTTCTTCACAATTGGAGACAAGTCATCCTTCTTCACAATTGGATCTGATTTATCGTCTTTCTTTTTCTCTTCGGTTTCAGAAGTCGGTAACTTAGTACCCAACCCACTCTTAATATGTGCAGCAGCTTTTTTGGCAGCTTGTCTCTGAGGTACATATGCGATGGGCTCTTTCTCTACTTCTTTCGACTTTTTCCTATTATTATTGCTGTGGCCTTCTTTTATTTCTTTACCCTTGCCTGACGGTTTGGCGGTATTTTTGACTGGAGTTTTAGCCTTAGCGTCATCTCCGCTTGTGTGTTTATCAGTAACAGAGTTCTGTTCGTCTTTTTTGACAACAGTCGTCGAACGCATATTTTCAGATGCTTTCTTAGCTGCTTGTCGCTGTGGAACAATCAGGTCAGTAGGATGGTCCTTTTGTTTCGCCAATTTTATATTTTCTTTATTCTTGGCTTCATCATCCGACTCAGGTGCTTTAGTAGGTTTCACTGGGGTGACCTTTTTCTCTTTGTTGGAAGGTTTTCTTCCTCTTTTCTTAGGAGCAGGTTTCTCCGCCTCAGTTCCAGCAGATTTCTTGTCTGACTGTGAAGGAATGAATTCTTTCATGGCTGCCTTAGTTCTAGGAAGCGATTGTTGAGAATCGTTTCCACCAGGCGATCGTTCTGGTCTAGATCTTTCAGATTTCTTATCCTTATCAGCTTTTGCCTTTTCATTTTTTGCGTCTGATTTCATGTCCTCACTGCTGTCGGAGTAGATGTCAATAGGAAACTTGTTATTCCTTGTAGATCTGATTGGCATGAGATCGTCACTATCTGTACCTGAATGCAGTTTGACACCTGCAGCAGTCATCTCTTTCTCCATCTGCTGCAATGTTTTACTACATGAACTATCCTTTTTCAGTTTAGAATTTAAAACTTCATCCTCACTGCTGCTTTCGATAAGCGCTTTAGACTGGGGCGCTTTCTTTCTTTTCCTTTCCGGCTTTTTAGGGGATCTCTTAACTTTCTTTGCTTTAGGTGATATCTTTTTCTTGGGTGAGGGAGCAGCTTTCTTTCCTTCGTCATCAGTGCTAGATGCAATAGTTTTCCGGAATCGACTAGAACGCGGAATTTCTGTCGCGCTCTCTTCACTGGACAGTCCACTGTACATGCTGCCACTACGTCGCGAACCATTTGCGTAGACTTTCTTGTATGGATTTGCTGTCTTCGAGCCTTTCACTAGGCCATTGCGAGTTTTCTTCTTTTCGTCACCAGATTCTGCGGGTGCAATTCGAGCGAGCAGTTCTTCAAAATCGTTCTTATGATCTGGAGCATCAGGATGAGAATATAATCTATCGTAAATTGAAGGTCCATGATTGGCCTGCATAATGGCGGCCAATTCTTGTTCCGGTATGTCACCACCAGCTGATAGCACAGCGACTTGTTTGTGAAATGTTTGTTCTCTCATACGGAAAAATGAGCGAGAGAGTTTTTCCCGTCTGCTGACCATGTAACACAGGTTACGAACCCTCTCAAGGTCTTGCCGAAGCTGTACAAACATCTTCATTTTGTCTAGATCGGCTTGCTCCTGTCGATGAGTTAATAGCTCTGTGTCGTCAGATTTTGGCGGTAATAAGGGACGATTATGCCCCGCTCGTCTCTTTAGCTTCCAATAGTTGTAAATGTAAGTTAGACCATCTTGATCTACGTCAAGAAGATGACTACTGATATCCTTGACACTAACGTGTTTGTCGAACTCCCTCTCTATCTCTTGCAAACGAGCAGCACGTGCTTGTGTCTTTTCCTCCGAGGTCATGTCCTTTCTGCGCTTCCGTCTCATCTCGTCTTCATCCGAACCTGAACCAGTGGTAGTAGTAGTACACTTTTCTTTCTTCTGATTGTTGACACTATGTTTATGACAATAAGATCGTAACTTTACTCCGTCTTCGGCGTTTTCATCTTCAATAATTGCGCGCATTTCAAGTCCATGTTTAAACGCACAAGTAACATGATACGCAGTTTTACAAGTCTTTACCGAACATTGAATGCAAGCACCTTTGCGATTGCGACAAAGAACACACACAAGAGACCAACGCGACGCGGGAATGGACGAGATTTTAGTAATAGGTTCCATAACCTCTGCGCAACCTATCGACACTTCGGGAATCCATAGTACACAACTCACGTGGGCCCACTTGTGTCCAGAAGGGGTACATTTCATGGCACCCCCATGGTTAGGGCACAGGACACAGGTAGGTCTGACTCCGTTCCCACATGGCCGGCATAACCATTGACCTGTGAACAGAATAGATTAGCTGTAAGTTTATAAGTCCCAGATTTATAAAGATGGCGAAATGAAAATAAAACAAAGAAGAAGTATCAGGCTAAAACCAAATCAATAACAGGTTTAATAATAATCGGAATAAATCAGACGTGATAAAAAGTGTTTAATGTTATTATGTCACGTTATAGATTTGGTTTATACTGGAGAGTCTCACCCAGAATTGATACAACTGCTCTATTATTGTTATCTATAGATGAACATAATCAACACATTCATAAAATATACATAAGTGCATATTTTATGAGTTCATATACTCAAGGATCATTATAAGAGGACAATTCAGCTGTAATATATTTTACACACTAGTCCAATAATCTTTTGGTAAATAACGACTTTCTGTATCTATATAAATTTATATAAACATATATGTAACATTAACATCATCATCATCATCATTAGCCAATCCACTTCTGGTCATAGGCCTCTCCAATTGCCAATTCTCAAATCCAGCTATTGCTAGCTGTCTTGCTCAAATCATCGCTCCACACTTAACAATTTGTATACTATTTTAATAATGCCATAGAACAAAACCGGTCAGATTACACTTGAGTTCTCTCTCTGTAGGACCAACCAATAATTGGAATATCTAAAGAGTACTAAAGTTTAAGAAACAAATACCTACATTGCTGTCGTTGAAGTTTAAAACAGACTTCTGTAGTCAGTCCACATCACTAGGATATGAGAAGTGATTGAGAAATTAAAGTCCTTTAAAGACAATTCATTTATTGTATGCATAAAATGACATGTTCAATCATTCATTAAAAAGTTGACAATGTGCCAAACTTACCGTCAGGGATTAATGTAATTCCGTAACAGGCTTGGTGAACACAAATATTGCACGAATCGCAAAATACCATTTCATTGCCATCTTCAGAATCAGGAGACCGGCAAACATCGCATATTACGTTTTCATCATATTCTATGCCCAAACCCTCTTCGGATTTCATAATCGCCTGGATTTTGTCCCATGTTCGAATCTATAAAGAGAGAAAGATGATCAAAGCTTGGTATAGCGAAAGACCACATACAAACATATTTATTTTCAGAAAGTATAATTTCATAACAGTTAATACAGCAATTTTCGACCTTGTTGGTTGGTGTCACCAAATTCACATATTAGCAAAAAAAAGATAAAAAAGTGAAAAATAAACACCAATTCTTAATATTATTAACGGTCAGGTCTCGTTGACAGGTCTCGTGCGGTTGCCACTCAGGTTTATGGAAGAATTTTCTAAACTAGGAATCACTTAATTACACACCTATAAATGGTTTGTTCTCATGTACATACTTACTGTTTAAGTACATGTAACACAATTATTTCTACATATATACCATACGCGATGAGACATTATATTTAATTTCAATTTGATTGAATTTGAATAATTTGCACATTTTCTGCATATAGTCATCTAAAAACGAGTTCACAACGTAATGATGTTTCATGGTACGCATATTTTTAGGGATTCATTAATTAATTTAGTATATTTCTTTAATTAAAAAAGCTCTAAACTAAAACTTGCTACCGGTTATCGAGTAAGACAAAATTATTTTTCTTAAAAATGTTTATCGGTAAATTCATGTATCGCAGATCGGAACTAGACATTACAAGTGCGTAAAGAAGTCAAGAAGCAGTTACGGCCTGCTATCTGCGATGTTAAATAAAGTCACCACCGGAAAGATTAAACAGAGCCAGATGTTATAACTGTGGTGTGTAGGGGTACCGACATTACAAGAAATCAACGCGATCAAGTACGGGTCGACACAACCTGCACATCACGAAGACGACGCTAAGCTCACATCAGTCTACCCGTCAGCACGAGCGGTATAACCCGTTCGAAACGTCGGAAAATAGAAGGTATCGTAACCTTTTTAATTTTATCGCGAATAAGTCCCGTTCACAGTAAAAACATGAGTATGTGTAAAAGTCGCGAAAATCTAAAATAGTTAAAAATATTAATGTGCAATAGATCGCTTCGGTGCAGTTGCCTTTACAAACGTTAGATGTTTATATTCCATTAAAATTGAATCTAATAATGCGAGTATGTCATGCTGGATTCGGTAAGTCAGTTAAAGAGCAAGGATACAATAGTACATTGTTCACCGAGGGAGGAAAGGGACCGATTACTAGCGAGGGAGCAGTTTGTGGCCCGAAGGCGCAGACTAGGGCCACAATACTCCCTAGGTAAGGAATGGGACTTTCACCCGAGTGCTACACAGTGCTTTATACTACACCCGTGAGGAACATTTAAAGTATTTTTAAAATATAATCAAAACGTAAGACACCATGTAAGACACAATTTAGCTTAGAATTTGACCAATAATTCGCGCTTCTTTTGTTTTTTTTTTATTCTTGACAAAAGGATGTCAGTGGCACGGAGATTCCATATTTAAATTTTATGAAAACTCCTTAGGTAGGCGCGCGCCATAGATAAGATAACACATGAGAAATGAAAATTCATACAACTTTCTCCCGCTAAAACATGTTAGAAATGGATTTTCATACATTTTTTCCTCCCGCTTATTCAGGTCAAGGAAAAAACTAACGATCTCTTTTCATTTTCAGGGAATATTGACTACTGTTCCGATCAGGTGTAGTATAAAATGACATTGTAGACAATTCATCACACATACTATTATTAGGTGCTATAAAAATTATCTAAACTTTGTGAGAAGCACAGCAAGAATAAACCTACTAAAGATTCAGAAGAAACTTATATTTCCAAAGAAATTTTAAGAGATATATAAGATATATATCTCTTAAAATTTATTTAGAAAAGAAACCATACTTACAACTTGGAACAGTGATGTAACTAGAATTGTATACGTACAATTGAAGTTCGTATAAATGCTTCTTAGATAAAGTATTCTCATATTACTGAACTGGTAACTGAATGGTCAGTGTTTTTAAAAAGCAGTTTTATGTCCAATTTTAATTATGGAATTTCAAGTAAATGGTATTCTGAAAAGAATAAAAAATAAATACTCTAAGGTTTAAACTTGTCTGAAACTACTTTAAACACAAAATCTGCCGAAACGGCCTCGATGTCGTAGTGGTAGAATATGCGACTGCTGTTCTTGAGGTCTGGGGTTCTATTAATGGGACCATATGTTTGTGTGATCAACAATATTTGTTTCAGAGTTTGGGTGTTTTCTATGTATAATGTGTATTTACAAAAAAAAAAGTATGTTTATGCATTTATATCAATTGTCTAGTACCATAATACAAGCTCTAGTTATTTTGGGACCAGATGGCGTTGTGTGTGAGATGTCCGAAATATTTATTTATTTATTAGCACATTAAGCAGTCCGTACCCGGTGTCATGTGCCACCATATATATTTATTTGACAAAAAGTTAAAAAGACGAACATGTTATTTTATTTTAAAACATCAGAAATAATTATGTTTATATCTTGTCCAGTTGTCGCAACGATACCAAAAGTTACGAGTAGAAATTATTGTATCTATTGCCTAAGCTTCGAAGCTGCGCCAAGTGTCATGGGTTCAAATCCCACGTGGGATAACGCCTTGTGTGATTCACAATTCGTTGAGTGAAATTTTGAGAAAGATTATAAAGGCAGAGTAATTAACTTAGCTGTATTACACGCTTTATATTAGCTCCACCTGTATGTTTGTTTGTATGTTTGTAACCGACTCCTTTGGGCGCGATTTTGACCCACTTTAAACGGCCAGATTTCATTCAAACTTTGTAGATTTATCGAGGACCGATGACAATACATTAATTCATAAAAAATTATATTATATAATATTAGTCTAAAAAAATATAGTTTTAAAAAACTAAACAAACATGCGTTTAAACTAAAAAGTAGAAAATAATTTTAATGTAACAAAGCGTGGGGGTGCTTTCTGAAAATATTTCAATAACGTCGCGTCACCCCACGCTGTTACATTAAAATTATTTTCTACTTTTTAGTTTAAAAGCTGTTTGTTTTTATTAAAAGCTGAGGGAAGTATCATTAATTACACATAATTACGATAAATCTATCTTTCATCTAAATAATAAACCCTCTTCATATTTGTGCAATTAATATTAAATACCATTGTATATCTTTTTTCATAGGCGACGTAGGACAACTAAATGCTTTATACCTACTATTATGTAGAACTGGTTCTTTCGATTTAATGGTATAATAAACGTAATTTCAACAAAATGTGGAGTGTTACTATTGTACATCTCTGAAGTATAGATGTGTACAGATCTACATATGAATTAACGTTTATAGATAAGCCCTGCACTATGGTATTAGGCTTTTAGCTTTAGACGCCTGTGTCCGTTGTTAAGACCTTTACCAGTAACCGGATTTGATGTATTTTCAGATTTTTAGCTTACAATTGCCTTTGTTTGGCTTTTTCGAAAACCTCTACTGAGCCACCAAGAAATAACGTTTACCTTGTTAACTTGTTAAGATAATAAAAGCAACTGGGTATTGATCGTGTCGAATTCAAATAACACTGATAAAGTACATAACGGTAAAAATAGATGTATAGATCTATTTTTTTAAAAAGATCTTCAATTCCTTTTCTGATTGGAATAATTCTCATAATTAAATTGTATTTCAACATGATGTTTGTTTACTTAGCGGGGTCCCCAATTGCATGTAAAAAACTTTAGATTGTGTCGTCTAGTAGGTGGTAGGTGATTTCTTTTATTTGACTGTATGTATATACACAAAATAATATCGAATGGGAAATATCTTAGAATTCTGCGTAAAGAAATTATGCAGAGAATTCCAATAATAAAATGAAACCAACAAAGCAGAACTGACATTGAAAGGATGGTTCAATCGTTATATAGTACTTGATTACTCAATACACTAGGACCGACTAAAACCGCAAGCCGTCACAGGCACTAAAAGCCGAGGAACGAACTAGATGTACCTTCGAAAGGAAATCCCTGGAACCCTCCTGTGTGAAACCACCTACATTTTGTAGATGTCTCCCTCCTGTGTGGGAAGCCTACTACTAAGCTGTTCATTTCTTGACCGAAAGATAGGGCGCGCGTTTCTTGTCGCGCTTCTTCCACCACCTCGGCCTGCTTCTACTAGGGTGAAAGATGGCCTCATCTGTCACCCTCAGGACTGCGCTTATGGAGGACGGGAACGATTAACGATCTCGTTGTTTACTACATATAAATGAATTGGATGAAATTGTCAACAACTAATCTTATCCAAAATGTCACAAAGCTATAAAAAGATGATCAGATTCTCACAAGGACACTACACTAGAAAAACTCACGATAGCTCATCCACCAGCGAAATTAGTTGCTGATGGATGACTGTACGTAATGGAAAAAAAGTCCGCAGGATGATAACTTATATAGTCTAATTATTAGTTTGCCACAACACGATTTGATACTTGGTGTACTTACAAAGAACTGTATTAAAGAGACATTATGGAATAGACACATAAACGTATTTCTTAAACTGCAAAAATAGATCTTCACAAAAAAAATATAATACTAGAATTAGAAGAATAGAATCTCATTCTCTTTTTTTTTTATTTAAAATTAACTCGGCATTGGTTTAGACGTATCGAGGTTTTCAGGAACTGGCAGTTCAAATAAGTAGGGTACCTGTAACTTAAGAGACGGTCGAGCCGACCCATATGTTATAAGTATGCGACTCTGATGCGCTCAAACCATTGCTTACCAAATCCGTCCACGTAAGTAATTCCCCTTGATTAAAATTAGCTTTTTATTACCTACAACTTTGCCATTTAACTTTTTTCCATAGGACTTGTAGTTTGGCAGGAAATCGAGATAAGCCATTTTTTTCCCTTAAAACCCCCCCTCTCCCCCTTCCCGACCTCAGATCGCCCGTAATTTATTTTTCCTTTAATTTTTGTACTATTCTCCTCTTTTTACAATGGGTTTCATTCTACTATAATTTATTTTGTTTTCAAACTTTAAAAGCACTGGTCTAATAAGTTATTTAAAAATGTCACGGACATTACTCGGTCAGTCTTTGCGTCCCTCTAAAGTTCGCGCGATGTCAGAGCGTCCTTGGCACCGTAATAGTTACAGCCTCGTTCCGGTAATTTCTAATGACCTATTGATTCAGTGAAGTTCATAGAGGAGTCTCGAGTACAAGCAGTATAAGAGCCAATTAGTATGAGTGCTTCTCTAAAAAGTTATATTTCTGAGAGCAGAGATTATAATTTTAATTTTGCAAAACAAAATGTATATAAAAAACGTATCTTGAAAAATCGGTTCTAATAGATGAAGAATTTGTTGCGTGGGAGTCAGTCACGCTACGGCACTTGAAAGCTGTCTCGAACAGAGCTAGCAAATAGTCAGTCACACAGAAAGTAAACCCAGTTCTTTCCTATCCTAGAAGACACTAAAAATTATGTTGAGTTCACCATTAACTTTAATCGTACAATCTGTTGTGCATACAGTCGCAGCGCAACCGAAATGTAATAAACCTTCAATGGATAATTTAACTTCGGTAATTAGTTATAGGAACCATGGTAAAAGTAGACAAACTGCAGTCATATGGCATTGTTGCTGATTGATCAATCAATATATCAAGTAGGTCATAGTAATTGGGGCGTTGAAGTTTTACATGAAAAATTGAAAAACATTGTTCATAGTTCACAAAATAAATATTACATTTAGTTTGAACAGAATATATCAAAAATATTTCACAATTATTTTATTTTATATTTCGCTTAATTAAAATGTGCATAACAGACATTACCTTTTCCGCAAATCGGATTAAATCGGTTATTACGTGGGATTAAATTATAGTACATTAAAGCTTAACAATCTATTGAATTGCTAGGATGTAGGAATTGTTATTCTTGTTACAGTAAAATATTAACGCGCATATTATGGTTATACTGAGGAACGATTGTAAGTCCCTCCAAAACGAAAGAGGTTTGGGAATTTCGTTTCTATTTAATAAAAGTGAGATACGTAATAGAACATACAGATATTTTATCTTCTCAAAAAAAATTCAAGAAGAAGGAAATTCTTAGAACGCTACTACGAATCACTAGCCTAGATCCAAACTAAGTGCTAATTAATAATAAAATTATAACCAGAAAACGCATAACACATCCTACTAATATCCTACTAATCCTACTTCCTCCCAATATTATAAACGCGAAAGTTTGTGAGTATGTATGTATGTTTGTTCCTCTTTCACGTAAAAACTACTTAACGGATTTGGATGAAACTTTACAGTAATATAGCTTATATATCAGAATAACACATAGGCTACTTTTTACTGCAATAATCGAGATAAACGGGCGAAAGCTAGGTGACTATAAAAATACATCAAATCGTAGATGTCAAAATGTATCACTGTTTATCTCTTGTCAAAACTTCACAGGTTGCCATGCATAACACACTTGCATAGCAACCATAAAGATACGCGGGTAACACCGCGGGTCGCAGCTAGTGCAATATAATAGGCGCTTTGCTTAAACACACCTTCATCAATGCAATATCGACGAATATAAATTTGTCCTGAAATGGAATAGAACCTGTGACCCTACCGTGACAGTCACTGCTTCGAGACAACGATCTTTCAAAAATATTCAATATTCATCATATTCACATTCAAAATATTCAAAGAGGTACATAATACTAATACCTCCTTAAATTCAAATATATACAAATAAATAAAATTGGAGTGTCTGTTTGTAATGTAAACAAATAACCAGATTTTTTCTAAATGCCTATTAAATTACTTACGGTACTAACATTCAACTTGATTTTTTTGTCTATCTGTCTGTTTGTTCCGGATAATCTTTGGAAAGACTGGACCGATTTTAACGGAACTTTCACTAGCAGATGGCTGATGACATAAGGAGTAACTTAGGCAAAAAAATCTGTCCACGTCTATTTCAGTTATCGCGTAAAAATCGTATTTTTTTAATAAAAATCATATGTTACTTCTAATACCGTTCTGTAAGTTTGTGTTATGGCTAATTATTTTTTAAATAACATAGAGCTCTAAGAGAAATATAGTTTTGACTGCCTTGTTGATATAGTGGGTTCGATTCCCGGGTCGGACCAAATGTTAGTGTGATCTGCAAATGTTTGTTTCGGAGTTTGGGTGTTCTCTATGTAAAATAGGTATGTATTTAAAAAAAGAAGTATATTTATGTACTTATAACAGTTGTCTATTTACCCATAATATACAATTTCTGCATAGTTTGGGGACTAGGTGGCGTTGTGTGTAAAATGTTTTATTTTTTTACTTATTTAATACATTCACTGTAAATAACGAGGAAATAAATGTTTGAAGAAAATAAAATACTTTTTTTCGGTAACTGTTTTCATCCCGTTGTGTAGATTTGAGTGAGAAATCACACCGTTAATAAAAAATCGCATGTCATATTAATAAACACTATGATCTTAATATTTAATATAGATAAATATCTAACAATAGTTATTCAAAGAAAGAACACGATAAGTTTGTTGTAAAGTACAAACTTAAACCTTGAAAACTTTAAAAGTGGTTCCATTGCCACCTGAAAAAAACAGACAGCTGTCCTACGCGTCTGTAAATCAACAAGTTGGTCTGTAGAAACGCAAATTCAAAATAATACTTTCACTATGCTTACCGAACAACCGCCAACAGTTTCTTCCTACATGGTCACTTGATTGTAATAAAACTGAACAATATCACTCAAACTAAAATACTAAGTTCAAAATGAAAATATTAACAAGTCTTTAGATCCGAAGCAAATTATGGACGAGTACCTTCCCTTCCGATAACTAGCACTCGAATGACGGACGCAGAGCCGATCTGGACCGAAACAGCGCACAGGGGGGAGGAAAGTTTCCAGGTATTTCAGGATTTATCACGAATATGGCGGGAATGGCACCCACTTTCCACCCACGTGCGCAAATGCAAGGCGCCGACTACTGAATATGTTCGAATCAATTTCAAGTTGCGTTTTGATACAATAATGGTCTTTGATTTTTATTTATTTATAGAATAGATCGTAGGTAAACATTGGTCAGACATTGTTACTGAATATTAACCGTCATGGTTGACGTTAAAATTAATATCATTCTAGGTACATTGTTAGTGATTTGATTTCAGCAGTATAGAATATTGGGAATTTAATATAATAGTTCAGAATAGAAGTTAAGCTTGGCTATCAAGTAAGGAGTTACCTCGAACTCTGCACTGTGCACTTTTCAAAGTAAATCTCAGTAACATATACATCGAGATTTACTAACGAGGCTGCACCCTGAGAAACCTTTGCATACTTATCATTTGTATTATATTGCAACTTTCCTGTGTTTGAGGGTTCTCATTTAAAATGAATACCTAAAAGTTGTTGCACGTGCCGTGTCACGTAAAAGCATTAAACAATATTCTCGGTAATCCCAGTCCAATTTCTATTCGTCAAGGTAACATGTTGAAACTAAACAGTGTTATGTGGTCAATTAGTGGTCAAGCGTTTAGACAGCAACTTAGTTATTGACATCTTATGCATCTTAAAAGCTTTAGTGGTTATTAATACCCCAAATAAGGACACTATGGCAGTTAGACTGTATTTAAATTTGCTTTTTTGATTTAGTTATTACTTTAAAGTAAAGGTAATTTAGTTATATTAGTTTATTATTTTCGTATCTCTATATTAGTTTAAGAAGTTACTTGTTAAGTTTAAGTAACATTAGTTAATTTTTTTTTGTTTTTCAGTTTTTCGGCAGTTTAATTTATTACTAAAAACTTTTATGTTATTTAATCATGTACCAAATCCTTGCTAAGAATGTTCTAGTCTAACAGAAAACTGAGATAACCCGAAACAAACAGACATACAAAAAAAATCAAAATTAAGTTTTTGATTTACTTTATACTTTCATGTGCACTTAGTAACAAATCGTTTATGTGAAACACATACCGACACTTCAATTTTATTTATTTGAATTGTATAAGTGAATTACAAATTCAAAACAACTCCTTGTCGAACAGACCTAATAATGATCGATCAAACCAAGGCTTATCAATAAGGATCGCTAACCAGCACACGCCTGACAACGCTATATTTTTTATTATGTACGATATGTGTGACAAATTTAATACACCAGGAACTACCATATACTTTTCATGTATTTCTTTTTATCCCATGGTTGCCTGGAAGAGATTGCCTCCGGGCGATGAGGCCACTTGTACCTCCTAGTTTCAGCTACGGTTGTATGTTATTATTCTGATATACAATAAAGAGATATTATATTTTTTTTATAATCGACCCGGTATATGCCTTAAACTAAAGTACGTAAGGTACTACAACACTATCAACATTTCAACAGACTTCACTAATTTCTGAAAAGCTAGACATCCAAAATTAGAACCCTTCAAATAGTGAGAATATATGTCTTAGATGGTGTAGCTTGTAGTTTATTTGTGCACTGTGTGCATAATTTTTTGTTGGATCACCCCGCTAATGAGAGCTTCGTTAACAAATACTGATTTTAATTATAACTTTGAAACGCTTAATCCTTACTAATAATATGAATGCGAAAGTTTGTATGTATATATGTTTGTTGCTCTTTCACGCAAAAACGACTGAACGGATTTGGATGAAACTTTACAGTAATATAGCAGAATTACACATGAACTACTTTTTACTGCAATAATCGAGATACACGCAGGTAGAGCCGCGGGCGAAAGCTAGTAGTAAATAAATGCAGGTTAAATGGAGGTTAAGAGATTTTTAATGTTAAATGATAAAAATAAACTATTATTTTTATTATAATTAACGATCTCTTATACTGCCTTAGTGTAACACTATTAGTGACATATTGTAAAGAAATCTCTACTAATTTTATAAATGTAAATGTAACTTTGTTTGTTATGCTTCCACGCGAAAACTACCCAACCGATCATCATAAAACTTTGTACACATATTCTTTGAGATATTAGAAGTAACATTGGATACTTTTTATGAAAAAAAAATATTTTTTAAGAAAAATAAAAAAAATGACATAACCGATATACACGCGGGCGGAGCCGCGGGCGAAAGTTCTTTATATTTTCATAAAATACCTTTAAAAAAACCTTGAACGGACAACAAAACACTCGACAAGAAAAAGACGAAATACATGCAGTTATTCTGATATTATGCAGGTAAGTTCCACATAGATTTTTATGCATTTATGTCAAGAGAAAACGAATGACAAAACTGAAAAGGTACATCTAATATACTGACGTGACAACATTATCACCAAGAAACCAACAACAAAGTGCAAACTTTGAAGTATATTCAATTCTGTGAATTATTTTTACACCACGCTTTTCATTAGCTTCACCTGTATGTTTGTCTGTATGTATGTTTGTAACCGACTCCTTTGGGTGCGATTTTGACCCACTTTAAACGGCCAGATTTCGTTAAAACTTTGTAGATTTATCGAAGACCGATGATAATACACTAATAAAAAAATAAAAAAAAATAATAATGTTTAAATTAATTAGTCTTATTTTTTTTTTTTTTAAATATATATTTAAAAACTAACCGAACAACATTGACCACAATTTATTAAAGTACTTACTCTCATTCTAAATAGTACATAAAATCAACTCGGTTTCTCTGGACACACAATTTGTATACCGTAATTTTTGTGTTTATATCTTATAATAAGTGATTTGTAATCTTTAAGGAATTAATGAATTCTAACAGTTATCATAGTTCTGTTGTAACCAGATAGTATAAGAGTTAAACGGTATTCTTAATTTTGAGCTGGTCTATATTTAAATTTATGCGGTCGTGAGATCGATCGGTGACCAGTATTTCATCAAATGATTAAATATCCGACACAAATTCTCACTCTGGGTTGCACGAGGCGCATAAGACCTTCCATTAAACTAGTGCAGTTCAATTATTATTCCGATTAAGCATGAAAGGTACAACTTTGGATAAATCTAGAACATAATTTTGAAATAGCCTAGAAAAAACAATCGATTTATACATTAATAAATTAGAATATTTTACGCTCTACGGATCGTACTACCGGACTATAAATATCTAGTTAAGCAAACAATGGAAATAAACTGTCGAACGCGTCAATATAAACGTAGCAAGTAATGTAAATTTCTACGCGCTGCTACGATGCGTAGAGAACAGAGTCTACGACTGCTACGTACATCATACGTCATAAGACTCTAACATAGGTGAAAGTTCTGGAAAATATTGAGATTTAATATAAATGAATACAAGGAAATTTATTCAACAGTACAAACTAGTTTCAAGGTGCTGTGTTCGTTGAACATAGAGATTAGACTTCAAAAACATCTATTATTGAAGTCAGAGTCGAACCCTGTCTAAGACGAAAAGGGTATCGAGCAAGGCTCGATATATTTCAATTAATATTCGGTTATTCGAAATATTCAGATTCACGTTCCTCTTAATTACAGTGCTTTTTTAAATGTAACAAGCCAATTAATAGATTTTATAACATATTCATTCCTCGTGAATGTGAGACTAAAGGCTTCGCAGGTTGATTTTTGAAAAAAAAATGCAATGTTTCAACAACCATCATGTAAAAGAGTTGAATAATATTTTTAATCGGATACATATTTATTTTTCAAAAAGTTTATACTACTCTTTGTATGTTTGGTCGAATGGAAACAGTGCGGAAATTACAAACAAAGCTTTGAATAAAATGATTCGTTCATTCATTATTGAATAAATGTTGTAGGAAAAAACACAGTTAGAAAGCTTCTTAATATACAGAATATAATAGAATAAAGCACGAGTATTATTCATAAGTACTTGAATACTTAAGAGCTATTTTAATAAAGTAATCTCCTTTAGAGTGTGGGACGTTGTTTACTTAGAAGGTGGGCTTTGAAGACTAACTCTGTAACACACAATGTGACACTGTTGACACCTAAAGAAATTCTACACAATGGTTAAATAACAACAATAAGCTACTACTAAGAGTTTTATAAGAAAAAAAGTGGAATTAACCTTAATGAAAAAAATGTGTAGGTAGTTTTATAAGTACTGATGGAAACTCGATCTTAAAAGCAATATCTATTTTCATAAAAAATTTCGCTGTAAAAATAATCTGTATCTTTATTAAGGGGCTGAAAACCAAAATAGAGGTAAATAAAGATCGTTTTGTATGAAAACCTATCGCTCATATCATTACCAAAATCAATGTCTTTATAATTGAACATATTCCTCACATAGTGGTTATTTCCAAAACACGATTTGAAAAACTTCACTCGATAAAAAAAATAGTCAAAGTAGCCTCTGAAAATAGTTAAATTTTGACTATACACAGTTGTGCTTTAAGTAATGTAAATGAAATTAAGTAAAATTGTGTATCATATGTAACTGAAGGAAATGGTTAAATTTTTTTTTTTTTTAAATTGCAACATTTACAAAAATTAACGAATTTTGTGGTTTGGCACTTACGCCCTTCTATTTCAAGCGCTTTTTCTCTGTCACTCCTATGGAGAACGACAGTGAGCGCTGAGGCGCGTTGCTAAACGGACCTATGTCGCTCGACTCGCGCTCTATATTTAGCTGATAAATCTAAAAAACTTTATTAAAAAACAAAACAAAATCATATTATGATGGAGGCTATAAGGTAAGAATAATTTATTTTATTAATAAACTTATAATTTGATTGACATGTAAGATTATTTAACTAGATATCCTTACAAAGACGTAATGTAGTTTCATAACCCTAAAAACTGTCAACTGTGTAGTGGAACAAGCTTAAGCTAGAGACACATTATCGGAAGCGGCTAATGGACGCGGCTGATAGCCGTGATCTAGAGTATGAACATACACTCAGCTGTACAAACTATCGGACGTAAGTCTTGGACAGACTGACCTTGAGCGTTCGGACGTCCGACAGAAATCTGGCACAAGACCGACTGACGAGACTGTGCACACTTATTTTTCCACTAAAATCAATTTATTATCATAAATATGTATATTACTGAGTCAATATTTTAATACATTGAATAAAAATATATTACCAAGGCACTCTATTAGTGTTTTAATAAAATAATGTACAATTTACAGTCGCGGCTGTTAGCCGCGTCCGTCAGCCGCGTTCGATAATGTGTTTCCAGCTTTAGGCTTGAAGAACGTAACATACATAGACTTACAAAAGTCGTAGACACTGCCATTTTAGTTACACAATGCATCATATGATGGCCTCATTTTATGCATAGTCATCTTTGATAGTGTATCTAACCGCATAATATTATCATCATAATAATTAAGCAATAAAGATATGAAATTAAATAAGTACTATTATTTAATCACAGGTTGCAAAATGTGGAATTCTCACAAAATGTTCAATGTTCTGAAGTTCCAAGGTAAGAACTGTAAAATACTGCACGTCCTGAAATGTTACTCAAATCTAACTAACAATTCATGGACTATTTATTTACAGCAAAAGAAGACTATTGGAAAATAGCTCTGAAGGAGATGGACCGCAGAATGTAGTTTTGCATCATACACAAATCACATACTCGCTGAGCTCTGACGGTATCGTCGCGTTCAGAATAGTTTCATATTATATACTATGACTGTATTGTTTGGCAATAATATTGTTAGAATGTATGTTGGTAAAAAGACAGTGTATATTGTTTTGTAAACTTGGATTAATATTAAATAAAAAAATACTACATAAATAAAAAATAAATAAAAATATAAATTGCATAAGTTGATAAAAAATGCTATGCAATAGCTTTACCGCGGCAGTCTCCGAGTGCCACATGACTTTGTTTATCATACCATTACGATAGCATTTTTATTTTGCCCTATCTAAAATATTCTAAGGCCCTGTGTTAAAAGCAGAGTGCAAATTCAAAGACGAATATTAGTTCTCGGAGACTGTGGTAGTACCGATAACGAACCGCGTCTCAAACGTGGCGCTGCAACAAAAAGGGGCGTATCCATTGCTCAAGGTCATTGGCTGCACTCAGCGTCTTTTAACGTATCTCACAGCCAAATTTGGTTGAAATCAGTACGGCGTATGAACCGTGAAAGCGTAACAACAGACAGAGATACCTTCGAATTTACAATGTTCGTATGACTGAATTTATATATACACATATTGCGAACATGAATCTGTCGTATAAGTTAATCTTTAAAAAAAGAGAAAGGATATAATCCTTCATGATACCTGACAAATAATATATATTTATATTCAGATATAAATTACGTATATATATTTACTTGTTGACCCTCAGGCAATCTAACTTCAATCAATTCAATTTACCACCGTTTTCATTTCATAGAAACGAGATTTTTTTTATTTTCTTGTTTTTTTTTAAGCACACCACCACTTCACCCAGTTTCATCAAGCGTTAAAAATATTGTGCAGTGATCACACAAACAGCAATACTATAAGAGTATTAAATTTCTTCTATAAGACGTGCATTTTCCAATTCATGTGTCGCTTCACTGACTTCTGAGCTTAATTTTTCTTGACATTTGTTCACACCCAATTTAAATTTATGTCTGTTTTACATAGACTAACAAGTAGGTAGCAGCTTATCGACAGATTATAATCAACATCTTAAGGTGCATGAAATCATATTGTTTTCTTGTTGGAAATTCGTTAAAGGTGTGTTTAAAACTTTGGCATAATTAATATTGTTATTTTTGTATTGACGAAAAAAATTCTATCTTTTGAGCCGAAAAAAGAAATTTCTTGTGCTCCATTTACTTGGCAACGGAATATTTACTCAATAGACATTGCTACTAAGAACGGCTATTCGAAGTCGAGAATTATTTGTTTTTATTTCGTCCTACACAAAAGATAATGGCAAAGCGACAGAAATTTTAAACATTACTTATTAATTTCCTCCTACTGCGAAAATTGAGCAGGTCACATATTACTTGCTTCCAGTTAACTATATCGGTCGATCGTTTGGTTGCTATCGTCTGGTCGAGATCAAAATATCGATTGCCACTTTGTAAATTAAGAATTCCACGTGTATGCGACACAAAAGACAGAAAAAGTTGTATTAATCTAGTTGGATTATTCTTTAACATTTGCCGTTTTATACGCATGCAGCTCAAGAGTCATAAGTGCGTGGAATTCTTCCCCTCCCCTCTCGCAAAGAATAGGTTGGACTAGCTCCAGTACCTTCACACTATGAAAAACAACAAAATAATTGTTTAATACTGATAATCTGAGATCGCGGTATCACTTCGGTCAAGTCAGCCTGTGTGCCAAATTGTGGCACTGCCACTAGAAACGGTTGATCCAATTTGTCAATGAAAACTCGCGTTTTCTCAAACTTCATGCAAACATGCAAACTACCGACGAAAATTGGTTTGAACGAGATCTAGTGAGTAGTTTTTTTTTCATCGTCATCATCATCAACAGCCTTTAACAGTCCACTGCTGGACATAGGCCTCTCCTTAGAAAGGAGGTTTTGGCCTACTCTACCACGCTGGCCAGACGAGTTGGTATAGGGTTGGTTTCAAGTTTTCCTTCTCTTTGCATTGACGTTGTCTTGCGTAGTTTATCCCTTAGTCGCCTTTTACGACACCCGCGGGATGAATAGGGGTGGTGACACTCTGTATTCTTAATCCGTCACCACACGGACAGTTTTTTTTTAATACGTCATAAATGGTAAACCGCAATTTACCTTTCATTCAATCAATTCACTATTATAAAAACATCGATCAAAGTTACAACGAACTACAATTATTTTAAAATTGTTTTAATTTTTTTTTAAAGCATCTTTTTTAATTTATTTGGCAAAGAATTTATGCATTTCTGTTTTTGTTGCAGCTAAGTTGACAAAATAGTATAATTATAAACTGTTGTCTGTGCTTAAACACCAAAACAAACCACTGTTTTGTTACTAACTTCTGGTAATATTGGTAGTATTAATGCAGTCAGGCTTCCTCCTCTTCAAGTAAAAAATCTTCAATACTTAATATTGACCGATTAATAGGTTATAAAATTTGTGTACTATTTAACATTTTTTTTAAAATAACGTAATTAATTAATTTGTTTCGTTCGTTTAAAACTTTTCCCCTTTTTGAAACCAAGTTCGAAAACAACGTTTATTACTCTATTGGTAACGCTATTTAGAAAGCAGCTATGTATCACATCGCCCAAGATGTGCTGTCCTGGGGCAGATCTTGGGGAAGACATTTTTGTTCAACATTGGATGCTGATAGGCTGATTGATATGAGACATTAATTTATACATACATTTTAACATTGGACTCACCACAGAAGGAAAGTGTTTATAGTAAGAGATATGAAATTATATAACCTATCATTATGAAAGTTAAATTATTAGTTTCTTTATTAGGCTTAATCTAATGAGACGAATAAGGGCCACAGCACACTAGCTTCTTTTAGCATCGACAATCGGCCATTTTGCGACTGCATCGCGTTTTAGTGACTTTCTGCTCTCATGTATCAATCTCATGCAACTTTTCCAAGTGAGTGCATTTTACAGGTAAGTCCGCCCTTTAACTTCTGAACTAAAAAAAGATATCTTGGCCACTATAGTTTTCCTTTGTTAAAATAAATATATGGACTACTGTCATGTTTTTATTTTCAGATATTTTGAGTCTGTCGTCTGGCTTTTATAGGAGGGAGGGGGCGCTTCATTTACAAAAAAAAGAAATGCGCTTTTAAGTTGCTTAACTCGCAAAACAGATACCTACATTGAAAAATGGTTTTAGCAACCTCGAAATGATTTCAAAAGGCCTATCTAATGATAACTCACAAGATGGAATAGACGCGAGAAAAACAATTATCTCCACTTTACGTGCTGGGGAGGTACCACAAATTAAAATACTTTTTGTGATTTTGTTTTAGCAATTTATCGAACACTTATTAATAAAAACAAATGTTCATGCAAAGGTTGATATTTACTAACCGTTAACTAACGGGCGGATATGAAATGTTTCGACTCATGGACTGCTAATGATATGAAATGTTCCGACTCATGAACCCAAAATACTGGATATCTTCCAAGTGCGAGTCGAACTCCCGCACCAAGGATTCCATACAAACTTCAATTTAAGAAGCAACAAACTTAAGTTTTCTGTTGGAAAGTTGTTACTTAACGAAATGGATCGTGGA
Organism: Phragmatobia fuliginosa; assembly: GCA_932526445.1. Classification (NCBI taxonomy): domain Eukaryota; kingdom Metazoa; phylum Arthropoda; class Insecta; order Lepidoptera; family Erebidae; genus Phragmatobia; species Phragmatobia fuliginosa. The sequence goes on along the minus strand of OW052057.1, from coordinate 44,699,261 downwards.
TAGTGTTCCAACTTCAAAGTTTGTAATCGCAGTTTTTATGTGATGTAACTACAAAATTTGCTGTTTTCGGTATTTTTCTTAACTTGCCTCGTGGGTCATTGCTTCTTATCAAATTTTATGATTCTAGGTTATTGTGAAGTGCCGTATAGGTTTTGATACTGTAGTATACTGTTGTTAGTTGTACTGATACTGTAGTTTGATACTGAGTATTAAAATATGCGCCAAAATCGGAGCATAAAAGACAATACTTTTTATCGCGATCGACTTACAAATTTATTTTTTCACTAAGACTTTATTATTTGACAATATTTGACATCATTCTTAGCTTGATTCTTCAAAGTCTTTCTGAGAAAAAGGGCCTTGAAAGATGGACAGGCAGACGACAATGAAGTGACCTTTCTACGAGGGTTCCGTTTTGGTACGAAGTGCAGCACTTTATGGCGGCACCACACTGCGTTATGCGCTATTCGTTAAGCGTGTTATTCACGCGCATATGGCGAGGTGTGGAGAGAATATTCGCCAATATCGTTTACTGATAGCGTTCCCAAAAGAGTTACTACTTAATTATTTAACAAACTAGCTAGATAATTGGGTATACAAATGAATCATGTAATATAAAATTATGACAATCCATCCATTCATCAGTCTATTCTTCATAGTTTAAACTAGACCAGTCAGTTGAATCCTCGGTTGTATTGTTTATATGATGTATAAATATTTCTAATTTAGTGATTTATCATTTATACATTTATTTATTTCATATATTATTAAAATAACTAATTAACTAATCATTTAAATTAAAACTAAAAATCTTTAATTAAATCAATTGAAAGTTCTTCATAAATAAAATTGATTTTGATTTCAAATCGGTTACGTGTGAGGACTAATTTTGAAATTGCTTGAACTGTCAAAAAGAAAATAAACAAATGGACAAAGTATAGTCGATGAATGACTTTCAACAGTTTCCTTTTTTTGACCATAAAAATGACAATGTTACATCTCTACAACACACATATCTGCCTTATTTGGCATAATTCAGTGAACGAATACGGCGTAGACACGTAACGAATAGCGCATAACGCAGTGTGGTGCCGCCAGTAGAAATAAAAAGATTAATATGCTTCACGTATCGTAAAATAGTATAAAAAGATGTCTCTACCCGCCTTCTTTCCCCTCATATATTTAATGTAATGTCTTAAAACATGTCTAAATAATTAATTATGGAAACGCGGGGGAGGGCGGCTGTCAAGCTTGGCTTAGAAGCATGCCACTGCCTGGCGCGGTGTGAAAGCAGCCTCTATAGAAAACATTGGCACAACAACGTATATGCAAACACAATATAAGTAATCACAACCTACATATTCCTCTGTTCGTGTAATTATCTTCAAAACGGTTGAATTAAAAGTATTTGTCTCACATACTCGTTAATAATACATTAAGCGAAATAACCATTCAACTGTTAATCTACTAGATTAGTATTCAAAAAAAATTTAGCTAACTGTCGGCAACATCGATTAGGACATCCGTCCTCCTTGATTTTAAAGTCTATTTTAGTCGACAATCTGATATTCTCGATTACCGGTTTTTGTTTACAATCGATCGATAATGAACAGGGCAACCCTATGGCATTGAATTTGTTTAGTCTGTAGTACAAATTGTTTTGACAATCGTCGTCGCGCGTCAAGTGGTCTCAAGTACTCAAGTGTCCGCGTATGTTTACGTTAACTTTTTATATACATTTCGTATTGTTTACGTTTTGATGTAGTGTTTATCTTAATAAGTGTTTAGTGTTATAGTGTATAAAATAGTGTATATAGTGATAACAAGGTAGTTATTTTCATTATTTGGAAAAAAAAGTACGCCCGCTCACCGTTCAAGGTCAGTGATTTTAATTCATTATTATAAACAATTTAGCTTTCTTTATCTAATTAAGTGTTTATAATTAGATAAAGAAAGCTAAATCGAATCGAAATGATTATTTCATTTATTATATTTATGCACGGATTTAGAGAAAATCAAATATCAAATAAATTTATAACCTAAAAATCCCCTCCATTCTGAATGTCATAAATCATTCTACAGATGCGCATAATTCGCATTTTTGACGTCCACGTATGAGTGGTTATGTCCAATATTGCGCCATACTTGCATGGTCTCGCATCGTCAAGAATACTTAACTTACCAACAGTATGTGTGCAATTGCTGTGATTTTGTTGCTAACATCATTATCAGAGATCGGAATTAGGTGTGTGAAAATACCTAAAGTTTGCAGCGGGACATAATATGGAGCTGTTACAACCACTTAAGTTAAACCGGGTTTGAATTTTACCGGTTTAGTTTTGTTTTTTTTTACATGTTCCTTACCTTTGAAACACCGAACTATAAACATTTACAAGCTGCTAATACAGTTCTAAATAAATTTTCTGCTAATACAGTTCTAAATATTTTTTTGTTTTGTACTTTTCCGGTTAAAATTCGGTCTTTTAGTCCCAATTGTTCTTTGTCGGTCAAACACAGAATTTTATATATCTGCAAAATGCTAATGCGGTTTTAATTTCTTTTTTTGATCTGTATCTTAAGTTAAAAAGTTTTGCTACAGGTTGATGCAAGGAAAACGAACATTTTACATAGTTTTGAAGTCGGTTTTTTTTTAAATTATTAAACCTGCACTGCATAAAAAAAAAATTAAAAACATTTATTTCAATTGCAAGAACAGTGGTTGTAACAGCTCCATATTATTATTGCAAACTTACTGCAAACTTTAGGTAGTTTCACACACCCAATTCCGATCTCTGATCATTATACTAATCTACACTATAAAAGTATTTTTAATGATGTACTTTAATTTCATTGCTTTTCAGTCAATTTTTCGGAATCTCAAATCATAGCTATTCTTGTCAAACGTGTAGACGAGTGTAGCGGTAACGTCAAACTATACGTATCGCACTAAAATTAGACGTCATGTAAAACATGCCGACTAAACCTCAATAAATTATCAAGTCCTATGTGGCATACTTATAGCGAAAATTGTGAGACACACGCCACGATTAACTTTTAGTTGGGAGTGCAATGGGAGAAGCCTATGTCCAGCAGTGGACTGCGGTGGGCTGATAATGATGATGATGAGTGTGTTCACACTCATCATCACCATTATACCAGTCATCTGTCACCTAGTAATAAAAATTATTAGCAGATAAAAAAAATATTTGTATAGATAACTAAGTTCATTTAAGTTTTTAAGTAACACTGACAGTTCAAGACAAACCAATCTACGACAAAACACTCAGATATAGAAATTCTACAGCCAAGCGAGTACAAATAAGTTGACTCGTCTTACATACTGCGCTCTGATGCCAAACTAAGCAAGAAGTCTATTCAGGCAACAACAATTTGCTGTCAACATAGTTACAAACTTAATAACCATATATGAAATGTACAGATAAACTACACCGAGACCACAGATCATAGAAACACAGGACATTAGCTTTGTACACAAATTTATTCGTGTTTAGATGTCTCCGCGTTTCCCCCACTTACTTCACTAACACAAAATCAAAAATTGTAAGCACGGCACACACGCTCGTATTTCTCCCGCACACAAAGAAACTTACAGAGACACCAATAAACCCACTAATTAAACACATGCGAAAAGAGGGCGGCGCTTCTACCTGTAGCTACGGATTTCGAAAAACCACACATGTGCAATTTATGCAACTAGTGATGCGAAGTGATAATCATATAAAAATATCGAATGAAATTCAGTTGTTGCTGTATTATCTGCTCTTTCTCCTAAAGTTTTTATTGACTGTGAAAAGAAAAATAAACACGAGTTTCCCTTGAATATACTCTATACAAGCGATTTTTTATCATAATTGGAATATTTACTAATTAACTACCAAAACACCGGATATCATCTTCTTGAATCTAGACTAGAACACAGGTAAAACTGCAATAATTTTATTGTTAAGGATTTTATTGACCAGTAAAATGTAGTCTTACGGTTGCATATTTTTTCATTACGGCCTTTATTAGTATTATTAAATGGTTATTCATTGGCGATTGATCGTGTTAGTGTAAATTTATTGGGAACAGCATATTGTGCTTTTTTTGTTGGGAACCAGCTTGGACCCCTTCCTGTCGCATTTATCCACATTACTTTAATTTTTGGAACCTTCGGATAGCTAAAATATTGAAATAAAATCAAGGTATAAATGATGCTTGAGTACCACAGTAAATTAAAAATCATAACTTTATCTACACTTATTTTACGTTTACATAATTATAATATTACAATTTATTTATATCTTTAAAAATCATTCGCACTTAATAGGATCGTATAAAATATCGACAATCATAAACATCACATCACGTCTCTAACACAAAGGCCGACAGCGGCCGCTTCCCGAAACTATCGTGTGAGTGAGAGTATCAATAAAATACTAATCCATTGCGCTATTAGACCAGCCGATTCATTGACCGATTTGTACTAAGCAAGCAATGGTTTTAGTTCCTAATGAAAGGGATTAATTTGGTATTCATCATTTTTCTAAAATATTTTAATTAATTCAGTATGAAAAACTATAATATTATAATATTTGGATATGAAATGAGATGCCATCTTTCTTGTAATTCACAATACAGCTGTTATTATTTTTGCAAAAAATCACTGAACAACGCGACATTTTATCGAAAATCAAGAGCAGTGAAGACGTCGCAAGTTGACATGCGACTATTGTCCGAAAATGGCATCAAGCCGCTTTGAGGCCAGATGCGTTCGCAAGCGACACGCCTCAATTGCATATCTATGATGTATTTCTATGATCTGTGACCGAGACGGACCACCACCATTCAATAATTTAATGCTTTTAAACTAAATTCGAACTGAATCGGACAGTTTTGCACTTGCACTAATGTACTTAGTGTGTTTAATCTGGAGAAAATCAAACTTCGACTTCATACACGCTCCAAATAATATATATCCTACGCTTCACTTGTGCCAGTTCTAAGCTACTTTCCTATTTCTCAGAATTAACCGTGGTGTTAAGGTTCAAAAGCATCCCACTTTATATCTTTACAACTCACAAGTCATGCCGGTCGTTTTAATTGATGTGTAAACCAACAAGAATGACTTAAACGTTTGTATTAATAATTTTACATCTTCAGTTTATTACATATTTACAACATTTTTGATTTGCTTTAAAACTATCGCAAACAACTTGTCTGACGTTTCAATCTGATTGCACTTGCCGTGTCGACGAGCGTTTTTTGCTATTAATGTTCTTCGCACATTCTAAGAGGAGAAAGGGAGGGTCGGTGCGGGTGACTGTAGGACTTTTGCGGTCTAAGTTCTTTCCTTGATAACTATCGTAAGCGCGAATATACCTTAAAGCATATATCATATAATTACCAAACGTAATCCCGAGTAACAAACCCTACAGTAATCTGAAATGCACATTCAATCTCGGAATTGTCCTAAGGCAGAAAACCGATCGCAAAACGTCAAACATCCAAATAAAAGCCACTGAAATCCCACGATGCAATTAAGTTAATAGGCTTACAACTGCAGTAGAGACTCATCAATATAATGAACTAATCTAACAGATTATATTATATATTATAACGACAAGCTTGTAGACTAACAAGTCTACAAGCTTGTCGAAGCTTGTAGACTAACAGATTAGTCTAAGATGTCATCATCAAATTACTTGACCAGATCCGAGAGAAAGAGACGAGCATATAATATTTGGTTATACTCGTATGTATAATTATTTTTTATAAATTACGACCGGCAGACAAATGGTTTTGCAAGTTGGCCCATTAAGAAAGCGGATTAGAGACACCTGAACGTAGCTGAAATGCAATGCTGAGATAGATGTGTGGTGTGACTCCGATGGACTCGGTTAGAAATGAGTACATCCGAGGAATGCAAGCAGCTCAACTATATGAAAATTAAGAAGTGATAAGTTATCTTGGTATGGACATGTTATTCGGAGGAATATTTGGCTGTTGGAAATGTTGGATATGGAAGTTGTAGGGTACAAAAGAAGAAGAATAAAGGACAGGTGGATGAATTGTGTGAAAGAAGCTTTGGCTGGGAAGGGAATTGACAGTGAAATGACGAGTGATAGAGTAGAATGGGAGGTTCTGCGACGACCTCAATTAAAATTGGGATAAGAGCAAGCAGGCAGATGATGATGACCAACAGTATTATATATAAAACGTGAAACGTTTCCAGAACCAGAGAATCATGGAATCAGAATTATTAGTATAAATATTCAAATGTACTGATTCAAAAAGAGAAAACCCAATAATAAATAGTCCAATTTTGTACGTGAATTCGACAGATGTCATTGATTGGTAGTATTCGGTTACATCGATGGTTACAAAACGCTGTTTAAGTTATTTGTTTTCATTGAAAGCTTTCATGCTACGGCATAAATATCCAGTGCAGTTCAAGTACAAACGAAAAAAAAATTGTCAGAGGTCGGAGGTTCGGTTGTCACCCAGAACATGTAGTTGTATTAAAAGTGCGATTACTTTTCTATGTATCGTTGGAAGCCATCTACAGTATGTATGTGTTTGGCAATATATAAGTGCGGTTACCACGATGTAGACTCTGCCTAGTTTGAATGCAGACTCTGGATTTTCAAACGTGTGAAGTTATTATTTTGGTATATTTACTACATACATACATATATTTTAGTATATTTACTCCTGCCGTATACGAAGACGTAACTTATTACTAATGATACTTTTGAGGCAGAAAAAGTTGGATGGTTACAGAAATCTTTATTTTACAGTGTTCTATTATTCTAGCTCATAGAGCCCCATGGTAAGGAATAGTCATGGGCATTCAAGTATAAGTCCAAATGCTTTACACTGCTATGACACAGAAAGAGAGTGAAAATTTCAACGTTTGTTTTTATTGCTTTTTTGTAAAATCAAAATGATTCTGTGAAAATTAAAAAAAAAATGTTTTTTTTTGGGAAAAGACGATACTGCTACATAACGGATAAAATAGGTACTATATGTCAATTGTCCTATTCATCCCATTAGTGTCGTGAGAGATAACTGTCAGCCTATCGGGAAAGTGATAGAGCAGTGAATAAGGCTAATAAAACGTTGTATTATGATATTATTATGTATATTTTTCAGTATAAACCTTTGTTTCTCGTAGATGATTTTATTATATTCTATATAGCTGATTTTTCTCTTTACTTAAAAATTACAAACATAAATTTCAGTTTTATTTATTTTTATAAATGAAGAGATTGCATATGTACGCTCCATAAATTGCAAAAGTTCTATAACAGTTCAGTTCCAATTTTATCTCGACTTGTTACAAACAATTTTTCAACTATGTTCCGTGTCAGTTTTGTTGTTCATTTCTAACGTATGCAACTATGTTGTACCACTGCGAAGCTGAACAAGTTACAGTTGAAAATTAAATATATGACAAGTTAGTAATTGTGCACAAACTAATACCTTCAAATTCAAGGCTCGAAAAGTTTAGGAACGCTTCACTTTGACAGTTCAGTCAATAGTCGCCAGACTATATTAAATAAAATCGCAGTATGGTTTCATTTATATCTTAAAAGTATTTGAAGTACATATTATATTTGGGTTTGGAAATTTTCTGTGAATATCAATTCTATCAATATTTTTGAAGTTGTGTGGGCTGTTTTTAATAATGGTTAGTTATTTCAAAAAAGTAGTTCTTGAATTCTTTTGTTGACTGTCTTGTTGGTTTAGGGGGTTAGTGTATGCGACTGCTGATTAAGAGGTATCGGGTCGCACCACAAATATTTGTTTCGGAGTCTGGGTGTTTTCTATGTATAATATGTGTGTATTTATAAGAAACTAGCTGACCCCGCTAACTTCGTACAGCCTAACGGTCGATTCAACGTCTTAATTGTTTTGCCTTCTCGGAACCCCTCTAATAAAAACCATTGTATGATGTGGTATTAAAGTACAAATTGACTTTTAAGTATTATTACGAATCGTTTGTATAGGAATAAAGAGGGTTGTTGTGAGACTTTTTAGATATATTTTTTTATATTTTTTCTCCGTAAACACCATCCTCGTACTTCAATGAATATTATAAAAAAAGAATTGGCGAGATCGGTCCAGCCGTTCACGCGTGATGGCGTGACCAAGGGAAATAGGGATTCATTTTTATATATATAGATGTTTATGTATTTATATCAGTTGTAAAGCAAGCATATAAGGTCTGCTTAGTTTAGGACTAGGTGACTAGGAAGATGTCCGAAAAAAAAAATGTTATACTTGATTGAACTAAATAAATATATAAGTTTCCTTGAAATATTATACAGCAAAGATTCATATTAGATTTGGCGTTTAAAGTGTCGTGGTTAAAGTAGTCTTAATTGTGAGGATGACATTGATAGTGATTCTCTTGATAAGATCACCAAATTTGAGTCTATTTTGAGAGAGATTTTAAATTTTAAAATTGGGATGGAGAGTAATCGTATTTTAATTAAGACAGTTGACCCGAGGCTCATCTGTCGTAATTAAAAGCACCGAGGGCAACACAGCGCCAGCGGCAATCTGCTCGATGTAATATATACTACGTAAATAATTTAATTATCGCGCATGTGTTGATGCTGATGATTCTACGACGATCATTCGACAACGTTATATTTTTACACTATTTGCTTAAAATAGCTAACACTATAATGTAGCATCACGTTCAAGTCCTGCAATTCTCGTAAGATATAATTGAAGTATCAATAGAGAGTAATAAAAAGAAACGGTACGGTACAATATCGCCACTCGATGCCGTTCTTGTTGCTATTTCTTTGCCAATCCGACATGAAAATGGTGAAGTATAAAAGCTTTTAATTATAAATATCTTATTATATGAAATAGCTCGCATGGGTCATCACCTTACCGGAACTTTTTTTTTTTTTTTTTTTTATTGTTGTAATGGAATAGGCGTTTGTCTTCCATCTCACCTGATGGAAAGTGTAGATGAAGACGAAGATGGTACACGCCCATCCAAAAGAAACCTGTTCACTCTACTCTTAAAGGCTCCAGAGTTCAACTCATCAGGAAAAATAGACCCAGGCAGGTCGTTCCAAATTTTGGCGACTCTCACCAAAAACGAGCTGTCAAACCGTTTAGTTCGTCTTTTGGGTATGCCAACAACGTATGGATGAAACTTTTGCCTGCGCCTAGTAGTCCGATAAAGGAATGGAGATGGTTCGATCAGTTCGAAAAGAGCTTTCGAGCACTCTCCAAAGTGCATCCTATAAAAAACCGATAAGCTGGCAACTCGACGACGATGCTCGAGGGTGTGTAGTCTGCTATTTGAGAGCTTTTCGTTATTAATTAACCTACGGGCTCTTCGGTCAACCGAGTCCAAAGCTTCTAGATGATATTTTGCTGCACCGTCCAAGAGGTGACTGCAGTACTCCATGCAGGATCGAACTTGGGCAGTGTAAAGATTAAGCAGCTGTTCAGAGCTGAAGTACCGACGAACCTTTGACAGAATCGATAATTTCTTGGACGCTGTTTGTACCATAGACTCAATTTGTTTGCCAAAGTTAAGGTTAGAGGTGATGGTAATACCTAGAAGCCCTAGATGGTTAGTAATCGGTAAGGATACACTTTCGAAAGTGGGTGTTAAATCAAAGCTACTCTTTTTCGCGGAGAAAAGACACGCCTGTGTTTTGGAAGGGTTGAACTTGACAAGATTGGCGTCACCCCAATCGGACACCCACTGCAATGTCACGTTCACCCGTTCAATCATGGACTCTCTCAAGGACCGTATTTCCTCTGGACTAGCTCGCGGTTTGGTCGTGTGCCTCTCAATTACGGTGCTGTCATCGGCGTAGCTAATAATATCCGGTGTTAAAAGATCATTTATGTGCAGCAGAAACAAGGTTGCAGAGAGAACAGATCCCTGAGGTACCCCAGCATTGATTGCCATTAGATCGGAAGAGCAGCCATCCAAGACAACTCGAATCGACCGTTCCCTCAGGAAATCACAAATCCAGTCACAGAGTTCAGTAGGTATGCCGTATGCTGGAAGCTTGCTAAGTAATGCCTGGTGCCAGACGCGGTCAAAGGCCTTTGAGATGTCCAACGAAACAGCTATTGCTTCACCGTGACCTTCCAAGGCCTCGCTCCAAAGGTGGGTGGCATATATTAGCATATCTCCCGTCGAGCGTCCCCTGCGAAAACCATATTGGTTATCACTAAGTAGCTCGTTTGCTTCAAGATATGTCAGGAGACGATTATTTAAGATCCGCTCCATAATCTTACAGATTATAGAGGTGATCGCGACCGGTCTGTAATTGGCTGGGTCTGCACGTCTTGGGTATAGGCTGAACATTAGCAAGCTTCCAGGATCTCGGAACTTTGCCAGTTTCTAAAGAGAGTTGGTATAGACGAGTCAGAACAGGGGACAACTCGGGTGCACAACACTTCAGTACCACTGCTGGAATGCCGTCAGGACCACTGGCCTTATTAATGTCCAGGTCCAGCAAACATTTAAGTACCTCTTTTTGGTGGATTTTAACAGCACTCATTTTAGGGCCAAACGGAGGTAACTGGGGTGGACATTTGCCGTTGCTGTCCAGACGAGAACACTCAGTGAAGAGATTGGCAAATAAATTTGCCTTCTCCTCAGCACTATGGACCAGGAATCCGTCAGGTTTGCGCAGAGGAGGCAGCGAAGAGCGACAGAAGTTTTTCTCGACCGACTTGGCGAGGCTCCAGAAAGCTTTACTCCCTGAGGGAAAAGAAGCTAACTTTTCACCTATACGGCCAATGTGGTCAAATCGAGCTTTTCTTATCGCTTTTTTGCAGGATTTAGCAGCTGCGTTGTATGCTTTCTTCTTAGACTGGAGATCCAAGGCTTTGCTTTTACGAGCTTCAACCCATGACAAATAGGCTTCACGCTTACGCTTTTCAGCTAAGAGGCATTCAGCATTAAACCACGGGCGAGCTTTGGTCTCAAGGGATAGTTCAGCGAAAGGAATAAAGTACTCCATAGCTTGATAAATCACACTCGAGACAGCATCTGCGCAGCACGTTGGATCTAAAGAAGAAAAACAGACCTGCCTCCAAGGATAAGAGGCGAAAAAGTGACGCATCTCATCCCAATCCGCTGACTTGTATCGCCACACTCGTCTAGTGCCTTTAGGGCTGGTGTCAGGAGGCGAGTAGTGCGACACAGATTTCACGACACAATGATCCGATGTCCCGAGTGGTGGTGATACGGAAACCGAATATCTGTCGGGATCGGTTGTCAGCAGAAGGTCCAGGCAATACGCAGTGTGGCCCACGACGTCAGGAATACGAGTGGATTCGTGGACGAGCTGAGAGAGGCCACAAGATATTGCAAATTTGTAGACCTCTCTTCCAGCGTGGTCAGTGTCGCTATACGGGTACAGCCACTCTTCATGGTGTGCATTAAAGTCCCCGAGAAACACCAACTGCGCAGATGGAAAGCGTCGATGGACCGAATCTACAGCTTCACTTAGATGGTTCAATAGCTTTGTCGTCTCCTGGTCTCCACTATGCGAACGGTAAACACTGGCGTAAACTATTTGATCAAGGCCAGTGTTCACAAGCACCCATAAAACAGAAAGGTCAGGAACCTCCAAGTTACGAAGACGCTGACAGCAGATCTCGTCCCTGATGTATACGCACACGTCTGCGTGGGCACGGAATTGGGTCTCCAGGATGTACCCAGGATAGTGAAGGTATGTTGGATCGGACGGGTCACAGATCTGCGTCTCCGTTAGAAAGAGTAAGTGCGGTTTTTCAGTCTCGAGGTGGTGATGGACATCATTGAGATTTGAGTGCAATCCTCGGATATTAGAGAAATGCACTTTAAGGGAGAGGAAGTGCAACCGCTGGTTAAACTTACTTTTCTTTTTGGATCTTTTCATAGTTAGAGTGAATAGGGGAAGGGGAAAAAAGTTGGGACAAAGTACCACACCAGGAGCCAAGCAGCCCGCAAGGAACAATACATCGATGGGGAACTTGCATGGAGAGCGCGGGGACGCCCGAACCCCCCCGGGAGTCGCCATCGGGTCCTCTCCATCCGGTCGCCAACCGGCACGATGGAGCAACTCCGGGATTATGCGTGGCCGGCGGGGCAGCCTTTCACGTGGGGCTAGCACGCTAGTTGGGCCCCCTACAAACCACGGGCGGCTAGCGGAGCACCGTTTCTTCGGATCCCGCTGACCTCCAGGACAAGTGACCCAATGCATCAATAACTTGCGAGCCCAAACGGCCGCCCGATACAGCACAAACACCCAGACCAATCCCCCCTTATGGGCTTCCGGAACTCTCACTCACCTGACGAAACACAGCAACACTAATATGCTGCTATTTCACGACGGTATTCTGTGAGAGCGTGGTAATTACCCGGTTCGAGCCTGGCCCTTTTGAGCTACTGGTGTTGGTGTAGCTTGGCTCTACCACTCACATCCCACTTAAATCTCAAAACCGAACCGACTAACTATATGAAGTTTTGACGATTGTGATAAGAACGCGAATGATTAAGGTATACGCTAGGTAGGAAGTCTACTCGCGGTAAACGTGAATAATAAATATTTCGGACATTATCACACAACGTCATATAGTCCCGAACCAAGCAGAGCTTGTATGGGTGCTGGACAACTGATATAAATACATAAACATACTTATAAGCGCGCTACCACTGCGCCACCGAGGCAGTCAACTGCGTACTCGTAGATAGATATAATAAGGTCAATTCAATCATATTGAGTAATACTTTCAACATTCAGTTTCGATGTGATTCTTGTCGTATTAGTAATTAATAGCACTTAAGTAGTAATGTGAGATTGATAGCCGTTTTCAAAAAGGTCGTCTAAACAGTAGCCACTCAGAGAGGTAGGTAACCCTTAGTGATATTTTCGTTTTCACCACCCTTTATGAGACATAAATTTCTCTTAAAATTTTGGAGATACCTACGTTAGGGGGCTCCTACTTGGAAAACGTTTTAATTTATAGTTGATAAAAATGTGTATGAGGTTTGAAAAGCAATCACTTTGCAATACAATCAAGTTAAAATATTTTAAAGCACCAGCGCATCACAATGAATTTATAAAAGCAATATATCACAAACACGAAAATCAGTAGGAAATAAACTGGACAACGTCAAAGAGTTGTCCACAAATACAACAAACAAACAACTATGAAAAATGTATATGAGAACAAACGGAAATTGATAATCTTTTTTTAATAATTTACGCACATAAGCCCTAGGGAATTTCTTTGTTTTAGAATAGGTCTTAACAACAAACCCGATAATTTCATTTACTTTTAAATCCCCAACTGTAAAACAATTGATACATTTATATCGCTACTACATCTTAAAACATTAACGTCGACGAATAGTAAAATAATATTTCGCATTAAATATGTTGTGAAGTACTCTTGTTAACGACTTCAAATAACAAGTCTAGACATGGTACACTAATAATTTGCAATTCTATAGCACAAAAAGCTTATTTAATCTATTTTAAGAGCCATTAGGGCTGTACTTGAGAAATTTGGTATTTTCATCTTCAGAGGGCGAAATCAATTAGGTCGCAAAAATAGATAAGTACATCACAATTTCAATATAATCAACCACTCATAATGTCCCACGCTGTGCAAGACACGTTAAGAAATCTTACGGTTGGATGTTTTTGAGCCGCTCGAAGGCCTCCAACTAAACTTCACGACTGTTATCTTATGATAATAAGACGGGACACGCAAAAATCACGGGAACGCTTATAACGTATCACGCCAAAAACATGCCATCTAGGTGCTGACCGGACCGTTGTTGCTTACCCTCGGTAATTGTTTCCAATCACATAAAGCCACTTGACTATGAGAGAGTTTTCAATAATCATGAAAAACGAAAAGAACAATTTCAATAATAATGATAATAATGCAGTTTTAACAAGACCTCGTAATTATAATAATTATTATATCACATAAAAAATAATCGTATCGAGAATTATGATAATTGATTTATCTTGGTTGAAGGCATTTTGACAGAATAAAAGCTTAAACCTTACTGTAAAGCTCTGCTATATACTACTACTATGACTCTACTCTGCCTCACGGAAATCGTGAGTAGAAAGCAAAGACTGGTGATTCTTTTTAAAAAGATACCCTCAAAAATTACCCTAACAAATTACTCGTATTTTTTTAACTATTCATGCACGTTTGTATAATTAACTTTTGAATCATAACAATTTATAATCAGAATAAAGCAAAAGTCTTGGAAAATGTAAAGCAACTGCTCTGGCTTGGTAACTTTCTCCCTAAAGTGTAACAGAGTCTAGATAAAAAGCTAGATTTTATCTTTCCTTTAAGCTTTTTTCGCACAACGATAAACTGAACGAGAATGCGTTTTGACATGATTTTGACGTAGAACCCCAATTCTAACTTCAACTAGTTAAAATAATCAAAAAGCTCCTTACTCTTACCCAATTATGTGGAGGTTCTTAAAGCATTAAGTGAGAGAAATCTTCACCTTATACTGAAAGATTCGTTATTTGACTGACTTGTTGGTCTAGGGGATAGTATGCAGCATCAAGAAGTTCGTTTTCCGAGTCGGACCAAATGTTTCTATGATCTGTAAATATTTGTTTCGGTGTTTTCTATTTATAATCCTACTAATATTATAAAGGTGAAAGTTTGTGGGTATGTTTGTATGTATGTATGTGTGTATGTTTGTTCCTCTTTCTCGGAAAAACTACTGAACAGATTTGGATGAAACTTTACAATAATATAGCTTATATATCAGAATAACACATAGGCTACTTTTTACTGCAATAATCGAGATACACGAGCGAAAGCTAAGTGATTATAAAAATACATAAATCGTAGATGTCAAAATGTATCACTGTTTATCTTCTGTCAAAACTTCACCGCTTGCCATGCATTACACACTTGCATAGCCACCATAATGATATACGCGGCTAACACCGCGGAACGCAGCTAGTATGTACATATATGTTTACAAAAAAGTATATATGTATTTATTTCAGTTGTCTAGTACCCATAGAACAAGCACTGTTTAGTTTGGGACTAGAACAGCCGATCAAACAGTCACGATTCGTGAATAAAGATAATTGTCGTGTCTTTGGCAAAAGGGGTATAATAAAGACTATATTAATAAGACGTATAGTATTTTTGAACATGTAACTGTTACCCCAAAATGGTACAAGAGATTTGTTTACCATAACTGATTGAATCTCTCAAGTACCTTCAATCAAACTCACGTCTCGACACTCGCCGGCTGCACCACGATCGCGTCGTGCTAAGATGTTTCGAGCAGCACTGGGTTAATTTTACTTGAGCATCCTCTCTACAGCCCTGATCTTGCACTTTGTGGCTTCTTCCCAATGATTAAGGATATACTGTAAGGGCGACGGTATAGCAACGTTGACGAATTAATTCATGCTTGAGACTTAGCGTATCACGAAGTATCTAAAGAAGTATATGTAGTAGAAAAGTTTTGATGATTAGTTTCAGCGTAGGGAAAAGTATATAGCAGCCGACGGAAAAATTAATTTAATTTTCAGGTGCTAAATCAAAACTTTTCTATTTACCTAAAAATGTTGACAAAACCTCCGTTTAAGTTTTAAATGTCAAGGACGTTATGAAATTACTTTAACAAACAAATTAATATTGTTGCTATGTTGACGAACTCTGTACTTTACCGGTTGTATAACAAACATTTCTTTTACGCCTTATCGTACATAAATTGAACCAACCATTTTCGGTTGGTCTAGTCTGGAAATGTCTTTTCGTACTATACACTTGGAAGTACAACCTATCGATACCTAAAACCATCACACTATTTAAACTTAGATAAGCATATCCTATTATAGTGTGCGATGGACAATGGCCATATAAATGTATGTATCCCTTAATCGTCGCCGTCATCTCGTTCTCGGTGACGGTCCGGTGACGGCGGCGGTGGACAAACAGCCTTAAGCTAACCGACATACACGCGGACGGAGCCGCTGGCGAAAGCTAGTTTACTATACAATTCTCTACCATATCATAGACTTAAGAAGCGATCACTAATATGTAATATTTGCACATCCAGATTTATTGCATAAATATAAGGTGTGTGAATTTTATTATTGATTTTACTAGTATATATTGCAAGTGAAAGTAGGCCAAAATCTCTCTTCTAACGAGAGGTCTGTGTCCAGCTGTGGACTGTTAAAAAATGTGACGTGTAAGTGAAAGAGAATTCAATATTACTACAAATATAAATAAAAACTCCAAATCTAAATGAAAACGTTCGATATAAGAAAATCATATCGAGAATCGAATATCGTGATCGATTTTATTGACCCCCTCCTCAGTCTTAAATCTGTTAGACTATGTACTATAAAGGCATTTCCTTCTCGATGTTAGTACATATATACAAATCCACGTTAGATTCTCGGCAATGTTCGGATTGGTGCCATAGACCAAAACAAATTATTGGTGTGTATTATAATAAGCTTTTAGCTCGATATAGGGTCCAGGTAAACTGATCAAGACGTTACACTGTGAAGTGACTGACGTGTCGCACCACCCGCGGAGTTACACTAATTGTTTGTGGTTATTGTTCACTATTGTGTTTTACCTCTCCATACCTGTTCCCTGCAAATAGATCTAAAGCCGGTTCCAAAAATAACGGGTCAGTCACATAAACCAATAACGGGTCAGTCACATAAACCCGAATATCTCCCGAACTACGTATGCCATCCTAATGAAACGAAGACTGTTCAATTGAGAATTTCATTATACAGATAAAAAATAAAATAAAACTTAGTTACACCCACAATATTAATCTTAAATTAAAAAAAAACTAAAGTAGTCATATTTTTCTTAAGATTACATTTTTTTTATGATTGTTTTTTTGCTGTTTTTCATCACTTTCTTCATTTAATACTTTGTATTGCCTCCACGTGATGAAGCCTCCAGTGATGAAAAACAGCAAAAAAACAATCATAAAAAAAATGTAATCTTAAGAAAAATATGACTACTTTAGTTTTTTTTAAATTTAAGATTAATATTGTGGGTGTAACTAAGTTTTATTTTATTTTTTATCTGTATAATTAAATTCTCAATTGAACAGTCTTCGTTTCATTAGGATGGCATACGTAGTTCGGGAGATATTCGGGTTTATGTGACTGACCCGTTATTTTTGGAACCGAGTGTATTTGCAGGTTATCTCTTTCGTCGCTGGGAGCTACCGTGTGGCAAACATGACAATAAGGTAAGTATCACCGATTTTGCAATATAACGACCAGATGAGTCAAAATGACGCATGATTATCTTTTACGTGACTTTTATGATTTTTACTTACATTAATGATAATGTTTTTTTGTATGTTTAAGTACTTTATGTCATAACTTATATTATCATTTTCTTTTTATAGATCCATAGGCAACAATATAATACAATGGAAGCTTGGATAAAGACCATATATATGGTCTTTATTCAAGTTTCTTCTCACGATTGTAGGAGGAGGCCGCTCTTATGTAAAGTGACGACAAGGAGCTTCCTGTGAGGATACCGACAATGAAGTAGCGGACCACGTAAGTGAAGAAGAAGTGCAGAGCGACAAAGAAGAAGCTTTTATAGACAAGCAAAAGGCGGGGTAGACGCACTAGATCAAATGTTTTCTCTGATGTCCTTTTGTAGGAAAATAAATGGCCCTATGGCTTTCTTGTATGGAGTGATAAACATAGCCTGCATAAACGTATATATACTATACAGTCACAATGTTATCAACAAAGAAAAGATCCTATAAGTAAAAAAAATGTGAAAAATCTTAGCTTGGGTCGGTCTTCTTCGTTTATGCGTAGACGTTTAGAGGCACCTACTTCGAAGAGAAATTTGAGAGATAATATATCGAATATGTTACCAAATGAAGTACCTAGAACATCAGAAGTCAATATTGATGAGCCAGTAGTAAAAAAACATACTTATTGTACTTTTTGGCCATCCAAAATAAGGCGAAAATCAAATGCGTCCTGCAAAAAAACTAAAAAAAATATTTCCTAAGCAAAACGTTGAGATGTGCCAACGGTGATTATAACTGATTTTTGTATATTTTCCTAATAGTAAATATGGTAGATTGTTGATGATGTATTAAACAAAAGGCTGATTATTGTAGTAAAATAAGTTTTGATATGAAAAAGAAAGTGTTAAAAAATTTCGTTGATTTATAGCAAAGTTTAAAGGGTTTGTAATTTTTAATAAATAAATGAGTAAAAACATATTATCTGCAGTATTACTTATTCTAATATATGTGTAAATATATAATAGTATTCGATTTATACAAATAAATTGATATACCTCGACCAGCAGCTAATTAAAACATATGCGTCAATTTTACGCATGATTATCTTTTCCGTACTACACAATATGATTATCTTTCTAGGGTTAAGCTATTGTATGGCTTTTATCGCGGGCTTTGAGCGCGGTGACCGATTCAAAAATTCCGTAACGAAAAAAACTTAACACCCTAAAAAAGGATGAGAATATGATTGTAACTGCAGTGCGACAAGGATGTGGCGGATCCCTGCTCTTTAGGCAGATTAGCGTATGCGTGCTGCCGCCACTGGCCGCTATCCGTTGCTTTGACAACACAGTCATTCTAGATTCTTCTTCCTTGCTTTTCTATAATCCTATTGTAAAAAACTAATTACAAAATATTGTTATCTACTATACACAATACATAGCGTCCGCGTCCTCCAGTACCGTCTATTGAATCTTAGTGTTTTTTTATTCCTTAGATATGCTCATACTATTATGTTCTCTGTTTAGTTGTTGTCTTTCGGTTAATAGGATGATTATATTGTTTGGCAATAATATTGTTGGAATGTATGTTGGTAAAAAGACAGTAAAAAACTGCATAAATAAAAATAAATAAAAAATTATAATTGGTATTTGTTACAAAAAACATGTTTTAATTACTTTTTCATGCGCTTTAGGTGATAGGAAGGAATCGCCGATGGTAAGCAACGACGGCGCGTTCAGACTTAGATGGGTGATCGTTCGTGATATAGAGAAATATATAGAGAAATATATATATGTGTATAAATATATAGAGAAATATATATATGTGTGTGTGTTAAGCAGTCGGTCCCGGTTGTTATTATAAGATAATAGCCAATAATAGTAATTTAAAAAAATAGGTTGTTATTATAAGCTTAGTCGGAGGCTGTAAAACACCCAACAGCATGATTACGTAGCCACAACGTGTCTTTCGATTCCCCAACCCGCATTCGGTCAGCGTGGGGACGTATGACCTTAACCCTCTCCTTAGAGGAGCCTCGAAAAAAAAAATTACTCTTTAATTAAGTAATTTGGTACCAATTGAATTTATATTGTGAATTTTATCATTGGAAAACAGATGGTTTACTTATTTACTTACAAGATAGTCAGTACCTGGGCGACCGAGCTTTGCTCGGTATATTTATTGTTTAACAACGCCATCTATTCTTTCAAGTAGTTGCAAAAGAAGAAGAAGCATTTCAATAGTCGCTATAGTGTGGGTCACCATACAGTACTGCCTGCATTCGTAATGAGTGCGGTAATCACTAATTCTGGATTCTGCGTTTTCCATCAGGCAGAGTAGTCAGTTTTGTAGGTATATTTATAAAAAAGACAATACCAAGGACTTCTACAAACGTCGGACGACGGACTATCTATTGATTCGGCGACGGCATATGTACACTATTAAAGTGATACAACAATAAGAAAAAACATATATGTTAGGATTAACGTTTTAACATTCATCTCTATAATTTTCCCTTATTTAATCCAATTCTGATTGATTGGAATTGAAAAAAAATGATGGAAAGGCTCTTTATCGAGGAAGCCGATAACATCCTTTAAGTGCTTAACATCATTGAAGACAGTTTAACAACAGTACAAATGTACTGCCTTTTAAATGATGCAGACGAGGTGATAGCTCACCATCAGGTGATACTTTGTTTGTTTTCCTTCTATACTATAAAAAAATATATAAAAACAAGCTTGTACTATAGAAAGTATCTGAATTATAAAAATACTAGATCCCTTATCTAACTAGACATCTCAAGCACAGCAGTCGCACAGATTACAAGCGCGAGAATCAAATATATAGATTACTTCGGATACCAACATAAATAAAAGCCATATGTAAGAGTCACGACTATATGCAGAATAAACATCAGATTAAATATTACGTACCTTTTATATTAACTATTGGTGCCATCTTGTTTGTTTTCGCCGGATTTGACTACGACTTATAAATAAAATTATTATTCTCTTTATTATTTTACTAACGTTACTACAAATTTAGTACAGATATAATTTATTTTCACTTCGCAGGAATCAATGACTACCCCTAAGAGGGCACAGTAATTAAATTCACACTTCGTATGAAAACGACTGAACAGATCGAACACACGCATTCACTGTTCGATACTCATTTACACAGTGTTGTTGGATAGACGATGCGAATTGGTTCAAGCGTATGGCGTTCATTGAATTTAAAATCATGTATTGAACACGCCTTACGCAACTAAAGCCGGCTTTTCTTAAGGAAAATTTTAAAACTCTTACTGTCAGTGTTATTTTTATTTTTAGTGGTTTCCCTGGTTTCTGCTGGCCTTAAGTGATTGGAAACAACGACGGCACAGATGGGTGACCGTTTGTGGCATGATATGTTATGAGCGTTTCCGTGATTCGGAGGTCATGTTAAGCATGTCATGTAAAACAGTCGGTCCCGGTTGTTATCATAAGATAATAGCTGTTAAGCTTAGTTGGAGGTCTTCGGGCTTCTTAAAAACATCCACATACGTGGCCACGTGTCTTGTCAGTACCAAAACCAAACTCGGCCAAAGACCCGACACCAGGAGTGGGACATTATGGATGTTGATTCAAGTTGGTAGGGAAAACAACACAAACCTTGGAATCTGTATGGACAAGTACATGTCCTGGGCTCCCCAGATTGGTGCGGTTAATAATAATTATTTATTTATATATTTATTTATTTATTTATTATTATTAATAATAATAATAAATAAATAAATAAATATATGGACATCTGACACACAACATCATCTAGTCCCAAGCTAAACAGACCTTGTGTTATAATTAATCAAAATGTTCTAAAACTTTAATTAAATTGACTTTTTAAAATATTTGTTTCTTTTAATTTTGTCACCTAGGAACGTATCCCCTATAATCCCATGTAAATTACCATTCCGTATTCACGGTTTCTGTATTCGAGGCATATTCATGGAACATAATACATACATATACCCCGCGAATAAAGAGCTTTTACCTTTAAAGAAGATTCCATTACTTTCTCATATTATTGTAGATGTTTTATTAAATATTAACTTTATTATTTATTTGTTTGTTAATTATAGTAGTATATTTCGATTTGCAATATTTTTGTTTATCATTGAAACATGCAATCTTACGTTTTTCGAGTGATTAAAGTGTAAATTTTAATAAATATCTCAATAACGATTAAAAAAATCGAATTCGAGTTTTTTCATTTTTTGCATTTTCTGAGAAGATTTACTATGGTAATATATATATATATATATTTACACCATCGGAAAGTAGAGATTTTATCGAATAGAAAACGCAAATTGTAAATTTTAATAAATATCTCAATAACGATTAAAAAAATCGAATTCGAGTTTTTTCATTTTTTGCATTTTCTGAGATTTACTATGGTACTATATATATATATATATATATATTTACACCATCGGAAAGTAGAGATTTTATCGAATAAAAAACACCCTATTTTTTATTAAAAAGTTGATATTTTGACGGATGAATTTTCGATTGAAAATTAGGGTTTTTTTTCGGTATTTCGTCAAAATGAGGTGAAAAAATAGATATTTCAAATCAAATAAATTACGGTAATTCATGACATGAAAAGCTAAGATTTCACAAAATTTCGTTAAAAATTAATTTTATTTGTAAAAGATAAAAATAAAAAAATAAAAACTTGGTTTTTTGAATTTTTCACATAAAATTTGAGGTTATGTGAAAAAAGTGTAAATGCAAAAGATGTAGATCTTTTTATTACCTACAACTTTGCCATTTGACTTTTTTCCATAGGACTTGTAGTTTTGCAGGAAATCGAGATAAGCCTTTTTTTCCCTTAAAACCCTCTTCCCCTTCCCGACCTCAGATCGCCCGTAATTTATTTTTCGTTTAATTTTTATACTATTCTCCTCCTTTTACAATGGGTTTCATCCTACTATAATTAATGTTCACTTTTTGTTATTTTAAGAGGGTTCTACCCTGGTCTAATTGTATTTTTTTTGTTTTTGTTTTAGTACTTGTGTATATAAGTGATATGCAAAATGTGATGAACTAAGTTAGTAACCTTAAGTATTATTCTATCACAAATTATGTTTAAAGTACGTCACTGACAACACAAAATTTTATTATAAAAGTGTCCTTACTTAAAGGTTGTCTGGAAGAGATCGCCGTGAGCGATAAGACCGCTTTTTGTTAAACCAGATATTGATCTCTGTGGGTATATGATATTTTTATATTTATTATATTATGTGTATATTCTGTATATTATTTTGTACTGTAAAGTGGTGTACAATAAAGTTAATAATAATAATAAATTTAGCAGACTGTGTAACAATTACGTAGTGAGATCACTCACTGCAAATATGCTTATGAATCCCTAAAACATTACTTCTAATTGGTATTGGTGATTTTTTTTGGTATTGGTGATGACCGCCTTGTTGGTCTAATGGTTAGCGTATGCGGCTGCTGATCAAGAGGTCTCGGGTTTGATTACCAGGTCAGACCAAATATTTGTGTGATCCATAAATATTTTGTTTCGGAGTTTGGGTGTTTTTCTATGTATAATATGTATGTATTTACAAAAAAAAAGTATGTTTATGTATTTATATTAGTACCCAATTCACAAGCTATGCTTAATTTGGGAATAGATGACGTTGTGTGTAAGATGTCTAGTGTTTCAAAATTTGAGTGCACTTAAAAATGTATTAAAATGCGAACTACAATATTTATTCGTAGTCTTTCGTATATGATAAGGCAAGTTAGGGAAGAAAAATAGTATATCTTGAAGGTGGTCTGAAATATTATTTTTACATGTGATTGACCCATATTAAGTAGCTCGATTAGGTAAAAAAGAGCAAAACCTTTACTGCTATCTAAGAATATCTTGGTCATGTGCTTAGGTAGGAAAGATATTAGGTAGGAAAAATATATGTCGCTTCAATTAATAATGATGGGTAAACTGGAAGGGAAGACGAGCTCTGAGCGAAGAAAAAAAAACATGGCTGCGAAATATCAAAGAGTGGACCGGTATGAATTCCGTTGAAGAACTGCTCCGTCTGGTCAAAGACAAGGGGGAGTACAAGTAGATGATGGTCAGTCTTCAAATATGAGAAGGCATTTGAAGGAGATAATTTGAATGTGCCTTATAACGATATTTATATACAGTGTTGTTTTAATAAAGTCATTCTTTACAAGGATAAGTTCTCTATAACGAAGAAATGAGTATATCTTGGTTGGTTTACCTAAAAACATATTTTTTGCTTAACTCTTTATAGCGCAAGACTCATCCTCTATTACGAAGGATAAATGTTTATAAATATAATGTCGCTAGATAGCGACAGTAAATATTTGATATCCGTGTTATTGTTAACGTTTCTTTATCAGTTAACAAAATATTTTAAAAAAAGGAACCGACTTCAATGAAAAACTATTCCGAGTACCCAAATCGCGACATTGTGCCTATGATATTTGAGGAGTTCCCTCGATTTCCTTGGGATCCCATCATCAGATCCCGATATGGTGACGATGGGACCACCTGTAAGCTACGTCCATTCCAATGCAAAAAGAATTTTTGAAATCGGTTCATAAACGACGAAATTATCGCTGAACATACATAAAAAAAAAAAAAAAGATTCCGACGAATTGAGAACCTCCTCCTTTTTTGAAGTCGGTTAAAAATTTCATTTAAATCTTTCACATCCCGAAATTTCTAAGATTGTTAACAACCGACTTGCTTATGTAATTGTTAATTGCTTTGAAAATGTGCACACCATTACGCTTGGTTTTAAATGATGGTGTGGTGTTGTAGGTACACACTAGGTATCTATAAAGTACCTACTACCAAATTTAACAGACTATTTGTATATAAATGAATAATTTAATTACATATTGTATGAAACACAAACATTATTGTGACTTTAGTTGTCTTTCTTTCGGTCCATATGACGTAATTCTTTATAACGATAAAATAGGCTGAGTCCCGCGTTTAAAACGAGTCAATTTAATCAAACATAGTATAGATGTAATTAACCCTCTCTTGAGAGGAGACCCGAGCCCACCAGTGGGACATTATTAGTTGTTTATGATAGATGTAATTATATTATATATAATCAGGTTGTCATATGCATTATGCAGAACTTTGAAATGTTATAATATCATTAGAGATGTTAAGTCTCATATCCGTAACATTATCGTTTATAATTCTTCCATAAACCTTTTGGTGGCACGTAAACCGTTACACAATCCTGTAAACACAAAAATAGTCTCTAACTCAATGCAGTTAAGATATTGAATTCTATGTTAATCATAGTTGTGCAATAATTTCAAGATAGAAATAGTGAAATTATATTACTAGTAAAATAAAATTGATTAGATAAATAATCTAATTTATAGTAAGTTAATACTGAAGGCTTTATGCTTGAGCTAAAACAGTTTTGGGTTCAAATCCCAACCATCATTTTAATGTTGCTTTTTTAAGAAAAAGCTTTTAAAAAAATTCAATTAAAAGAAGCATAGTTACATCTATATTACAATTTTTTGTTTCAATTAACAACTTAAACTAGCGATGCGCAATCTAACTCACCAATGAGATCAGTGATTTATAAATCTTTTTCCTTAGAAGATTTAAATCACTCTTTGAAATCTTTAACTCTTTTGAATCTTTGGTTTCGAATGACATATTCGTTCAGTTGGAACGAATATGTCATTCGAAACCAAAGATTCAAAAGAGTTAAAGACTTAAAAGAGTGATATGATGCAAATATCTATTGATCCATGTAGGTATTGATTCTTTCATTCCCTCAATACATGATAAACGCTTTTTATTATATATAATTGTTCACAAGCGCCATAAAACTTTTCAAACTTGACTGCACGCGAATTGTTTTGTTTTTTTAACTATTATTTAAAGATTAATTGTTTTTGTTAATGAATTAATTTATTTCAATTTCAGGTTTTAGTTTCAATCAAGTTTATTGCAGAAAATATCCTTCCAACCGCAGCACTGGAGTGAGGAATTCATAATAATTCAAATTATTAGTTTTATCACAAAATACGACATCATTCTAAAATCTGTATAGATATAAAAGTTAAGCCAAATCGTGGTCAAAAATCTGTATGGATACATTAATTAAAGATTTTATAAAGTACTTTTTATAACCGAATTTCATATACTCGG
Organism: Phragmatobia fuliginosa; assembly: GCA_932526445.1. NCBI lineage: Eukaryota > Metazoa > Arthropoda > Insecta > Lepidoptera > Erebidae > Phragmatobia > Phragmatobia fuliginosa. Next base: position 44,673,739 of record OW052057.1, on the reverse strand, counting down.
TTTTAAGCTTTACTCTAACGCTAGAGAGTCTAATTTACTATGTATCATCATTGTATTTCGTAGAGTGCGCATGTTATCTCTTTTCAATTCACAATATCCTGTATCTATTGTCTCATACTACATCTACGTATCTGATCTGTTAGTTTTCGTCATTCCATGTGACTAAAATCAATCCTATCGTAGTGAGTTAAAGATGTGTTTTCGAGTCCAAAGATTTAAAGAGTGATTCCGCATTTTGACAGATTATACATCTTTTAAATCAATCACTCCTGAGTTACACATCTCTGACTTAAACGCTTAGGTGTCTCGCAAAATTTTAGAGGCTACCTACATTAAGGAGCTCCTAATAATTAGATGGTTTAAGCATAGTAACTGAAAACCGGTTCAAGAAACTTAAAAGAAAGCAAAGAGTTGAAAATCTATACCACTATGTACTTCCAAACAATGTAGGTGACCTCTACTCCGCCACAATCAACTAAAGAGAACAATAAAAATTATAACCCTACATTCTTTTTATACTTTAAATACATATCTATTATTGCATTGAATTAGAGACTCGTTAACAGAGGCAAAATATGTGAACTCTGTATCACATAGTACAACACATTAAAAAGTATTACTATTCAGAGTAATAGGAATGTTGACCAATTTACAACACATCTTTCATTTCGTGCATATAAATATGTGATAAGTGCATTTGTTGTGCAAGTACAAGTGATTCGTCTCGATAAATTATAAGTATTGGAGTAAATAAAACTATAGGCAGGCTTGACGGGGAGTAAATTCATGTAAATCATGATTGACGTTGATCACAATTGGTTTACGATAACACTACATCTAAAGCCATATGTTTAACTTATTGTGATGGATCCAATGTGAATAATTTATCGTCATAAGCTTTTAACAGTTCACAACTGGACATAGACTTCTCCAGAGAAACGAGGTTTTCGCTTACTATGAGTATCCCAGAGTGGCGAGATGTTTAATGTAGACGTTTCTTGATAGTTTTAAGTTTGCACTTCTCTCAGCAATCCTTTTTAGTAGTGCAATTATATTATGAATGTTTATATACACAGTTATGTATAGATATAGAACTGATCACCCAATGTAGACCATTTCAAGAAACATGTGTATTAATTATACACATGTTAGAAACATTCATTGTGATTGGGAGAGACATTTGTCCAGCAGTATCTTTTGGTCAAGATGAAGTCAAACATTCATATGTTCTAATTATATTATTGGTTATATACTTATGTAAACTAAAAGTGTTAAGTGTATTTATGTACTGTTGTCTACAGTACATAAGTGTTAACATTTAAAGTACATACAACATTTACAGTACATAAGTGTCTAACATTTAAAAAATGTGTACTTTTATAGCACATTGAAAATCACATACAAGCATTGTTAGCAATTCTAATAATGGATAATGATAGTAATCATTTAATGATATGATTATTATCCATGTACTTTTAGATCGTGTCATAAAGTTTGCATCTATTTAGCTGTTTACATCATTAACTTTAATTATGTAATGATCTGGGATGTCTGCATGTGACTGACCATTGCATAAACTGCACTATTTCATCAAATCCAATCATATGAGTTTACCACAGCTTATACAATTTGTTATTGTGTTACAACTAAACATATAGTTACAATTAATGAAACATTGTTGTGGTAAATGTCAACATCCCTATTCTTTAAACACCAACATTCACAAAAATTAATATTTTAGGGTCACATGAACATAATTTTGTACGTGCCTACGATTTAAGATTGATTTAAGTAAACAATTCACCAAATAATTTAAGGAAAAGGTATTTAAATCCTTCTTGCTTTGATTTTTTTATGCTTTTGTGTATGAAAACTGAATGTACAGTGACAGTGACAATGCAGCTGACACACACAGCTAGGTACATGATCTAAATAAATCTAACTAGCTAAATATTTGTAATATCGAAGAAGAATTTCAAATTTAGTCTTCCAATGAGGAGGAGACAAAAATAAGAAAAATTCTTGAAGCAGATTTATTTATTAAAATATATTATAGGTATATGATGTAATTAATATTTTATACCTGAATCAGTATCTTTTAGTGTGCCAAGTTGCATATGGTGGCAAGCAAAACCATTTCTTACAAACATGAAGTTTTGTGAACATTGATGTTGTGTCATTTGTATAATGATAATAGGCACTGACTGACCTCTAGTTCTTCGATGACTTTCTCAAGCTGGTCCTCAGAGATCGATGCAGCCCCTGCACGGGCACGTTCAGCATTCAGAAGCTTCAGCCAAGCCGTGTCCGTGGCATCCAGGTCGTAGCTACAAGCAGCCTCGGCCAGCGCCGGCGTCGTACTCAAAATATGCTTTTCCGCTGAGTAATTACTATCGCGGGCCAAGTGTATATATTTATCTTTAGGTCTGTAAAAGAAAGGAAAGGAAAGCATGAGAGGGTAGTTTTCTACTGTATTATAATGGTTTTAATAACATAATGTTCTAGATAATTTTGTACCCAAGTTAAGCATAATATACAAAGCTATGATATTCAAAATGATTATATGAATAATTCCACTGATATTTTTAGCTTAACAAAAACGTTTTCCTGTTGACCTGCACTGAACTTATATCTGATCAGATACACAACCTTATCTTGATACTCACTGTAAGCACAAAGGTATTTGTACAACAGGTATATTCCTAAATGACTTGTGTAGGATTGTCAAAACAGAACTCATTAGTGCTAAAATAACAGTTCCTTATATCACAAGTCTCTCGTGTAGACATAATAGTATTTTCACTTGTACAGTTCGTGTTTGGTTTCGACCTCATTTTTTTAAAGTTTATATTTTTAAAGTCACTTGTTGTTTGTAAGTTGCTATTTTTGTTTATTTCTTCTTATATGTTATTATGTAAATTGAACTCATTATAAATCTTATTTAATGTCTCCATATATAGGATACTAGTTAAATAATAATTGGGCTTCAATGTTAAGCGAGTTAACTCAATCAATCCATTATTCAATAAAGCAAATTTGTACTCACAATTTGAATTCCTGGAAGTTAGGAGGTGGTGGGTTTTCGATGATATCGACTTTGGGCGCCGGCAAGGAATCAGGGTTAACGGGAACCTGGACGCCCCGCTCCCAGTCCTGTTTCCACGTATCTGTGATCACCCAGTACGAAGATGGCGTCAACGGCTCATTGTCCGGCAGCTTCATGGCGCTGATAAGGTCCTTTCTGGAAATTATAATTGGGACCAGTCAGTATTGGAACATTTGGCTTTTCAAGTATGTTAGTATATTTATTTGTTAGTAATGACCATTTGTGATTTGTTTAATCATGCATAAGAGCTACAGATTTTAATTATATTCTTAATACATCTAAAGATAAGTTTAACTTGCACTACTTACTAACAGAAAAGACGTGATAAGCATTTATTTTTCATTTCTATTAGTATTTCTAGTGTGTAATTTACATAACAATAGTATTTACAATGTATACATAAAGCATACATAAAAAATATTGTTATGATATAAAGTTAGACTAACTTTATATCATAACAATATTTTTTATGTATGTTTTGTTTTATAAATCATAGAAAGTAGATAATTTCTATGATTTGATAAATACATTTACAATACCACTTTATTTGATATATTGGACCCCTGATTTTTTTAAGTATATTTTTTACAATAACATTTTTATATAATACAAGCCAGGGGTCAATAACATTAAATTTTCGCAAGTGATAAAAAGGTAATTTTTCTTTTAATTTGTTACGTTTTTTATTAATAACTTCAAAATTATCTACGAAATTAATAGCACTTTTTACGAAAACAAAGAATACTTTTTTTTTGCTTAAAGTGAAAGATTAGGATTAGAAGGATTAGTAAAGCTTCAAGTGGCTGTATTTATAGCATATGTATTTTGGTTAAATATTAGTCATATTAGCTATATCAGTTTGACTAAATGGTATTGTGGAATTGGTTTGAAAATAAATGAAATTATCAAAAATGACTGTCAGCAAATATTGGACAAAAATGTTGGTTTTAAAAGCGAGAACATTTTGAAATAAACAAATAATTACAATAAAATACTTAGTAATCCTTTACACCTATATAATGAACAACTTCTGGGATGAAAATCTTAAAATGCCTTATAACGGTGTTTTGAACTATTAGTGCAAGTTATCCAAAAATATGTAATTTAATCTGTCACAGTATACGTACACTTAATTCAAAATTTGATCATAACCCATGCCAAAATATTATCTAATAACTTATAAATATTATTAGCAAAGAAATGTGTTTTAAAATTTTATAATTTCCCAATTGTGAAAAAGACTGCTAAAAATCCCTCTGGCCAACTAAGATTTGTAACCAGTTACCAAAGAAGAAAATAGATCTTTATTCTTAACCAGTAGTCAACGATTAACCGTTTTAAAACGCTTTCGCTGTGCCCCCGCCCGCGTGTATAAAGTAGCCTATATCCTTTCGCAGGCTAGACTAATTGTACACTTAATTTCATTTAAATTGGTTTAGTAGTATTGGTATGATAAAACCGTACAGACAGAGCTATTTTCGGTTTTTTTATTTTAGTAAGTATAAATAAGTATATTATTAAGTGTTTCTATGTAGGTTGAGAAAAATTACTAAATACTATATTTAGTCACTGGTTGAGTTAACCATGATTTTTATTCCTTTTTGGCAATTGGTTGCTAATGTGGTCTTACTAAAAACTGAATTAGACCATTTCTAGGTAGCTTATTTGTGACTGTGTAGAATTGAACTATCTCAGCTTCTTTCACGACTTGGCAAATTTTATAAAACTTTGCTCCGAGATAAGCACATGTACATATAAGACAGCATATTTATTTTTATAACGCCCCCAATAGCATAAGCAAAAACTACTCTATTTATCTAACAAATATCAAAAGTAAACATCAGCCTTTTTTGGAATTCGTTGAAATTCAAACAAAGAAAAAAATACCTACTATTTTCTTTTCCTATAGTTTTTAATTGACGAAATTTGTGCACAGATTCGCATGACTTAAATATAGTATTAAAATTTCTCCGTATTAATGAATATTAAAATATAATAAATGAGAGAATATGCCTTATTTCTATTACTTCCAAAATGAAATCAGGTTTCATTATGCTTGAGTGTTTGTGTATGTATTAACTTATAATCAGAAAAGTTCAGTATATTTAAATCACAAACAGTGGTAACATAAAGATACATAATATATCACAATTAATTTCCGTGATGATTTTTTAATGTGGTGATGGTGATTTTTTGTTTTTTCTTTTGTTATTGAGTTCTGAGATGATTTTTTAATGAGGTGATGGTGATTATTTTGTTAAATAGGTTGTATGTGTATTATAGTATTATTTTACATGTTTTTTTTATTGAGTTCTGTGTTGATTTTTTAATGAGGTGATGGTGATTTTTTGTTAAATAGGTTGTATGTGTATTATAGTATTCTTTTACATGTTTTTTTTTATTAAACATTTACTGTGTACATTATTTATTTAGAAAAGGTTTGTTTTTTCAATTTTGATCTTCTGAATAACTATAAAATTGATTATGAATGGAAAGGAAGATTTTATTGAAAGCCTATTAAACGCACACTACTTTTAAATAATACATTTAGCTTGTGTTTATACACACAAAAGGCCAAACAATTAAGACATTCTCATGAAACTTAGAAATTAATAAAACAATTTGTATTTAAACAGGGCCGTCTTTAACTATGCAAAGGACCAGTGTGGGTTTGTGAGCCCAGACAAGAGGTTGGAGGCCTTAAATATTGTATGTCTAATACCATCGATCATTGCGAATACTACAAGCTATGTAATTATTTCGTATTAAACATTTTAGTGAAAACAAATAATGTTACATGACTAACAATATTTTACAAAATGTTGTGTGAGAGAAACAAATTGTCAGTACGTTGGAGGGCCCCCCGACGATGGTGGGCCCTGGGCACTGTCCCCGTGTGTCCTTATGATAAAAACGGTAATGTATATGATCCCAAAAGACAAGATATATGTATCTTTCCACAATTAGTTAACTACAAATTTAGTAACACTAAAAGGGGGCTAAAATAGAGTTTTATTTTACTGTATTGTCAGTCTAACAGTCTACCTGTGATCACGAACTGTACAACCCGTTCGAAACATCGGAAAGTAGAAGGTACCGTAACCTTTTTAATTATATCGCGAATAAGTCTCATAAACGGCAAATAAAACATGAGTATTTGTCAAAAGCATTTCTATTCAACGAAAATTATAAATGCGAAAGTTTGAGGTTGGATGCATGGATGTTTGTTACTCTTTTAGTCTAGTCGACAAGTTGAAAATGGCACAAAATAGATACTGCTCTGAAAATTATGTGCAGTAGCTACTTTTTATTCCGATAAATGTAGTATTTGCGTGGGATGAGCAGCTAGTTTGTATATAACCCTGACCTTCACAGAATGACTACTTAAATAATGAAACAGATATACACTCAGCCCTTTGATTATATATGTCTAGATGGATGTTGCGCTGCATTCACAATAAAAACAACAGGCCAGATTTGCAGGGCTGGTGGCTACGCACACAAGTAAGAGTAGCTTACAGAAGCGTGCATCACGTGGGAGCGAACTGAGTGATACCAGCCCTTGAACGTTTCCCATAAAAGGAGGGGAAAATAATTATGTTTTGATTTTGAGATTTGTATTAAATTTAATTTAAATTCATCCGTTATATTTTTTCCCATAATAGGATTTTGTGCATATTTACTAGGTAAAACAAATTTTAGTGCAATAGGTTATTTATTATGCTATTAAAGGTTATTTATTCTTAATATTTCACAAAAACTTGCTAAAACTATTCCCTGTACTTTAGAAGGTTATCTGAGGTTGCATACTTTGAAAGGCGTGCCAGAGGCCGAAGACGACTCACAGAGGCCTTTAATTTTTTAGAATGCAATATACATTTAATTTTATTATTATGATATATGTACCATATACAGCAATCAGCATACAGCAGATATGAATCATATTGACATTCTCTTTTAATTTGTATTTTAAACAGTTTTCGTTTAGATGTGACATCCCGGTTGGGGCGGGGGATGGCCAAACAATACACATCACTTTTTGCTTGGTGATTCCCCACTTCCAGTGTATGTCCGATACTGGGTTTGGCGAGAGTAGCACAAGTCGCCGAGATCCCCCTATCGAGGGCAGAGGGCTATCCTTAACCCCCTTGCCCATCCTCAATCCTAGCTCACACCCGCACAGCCGAACCGTGGCGAACCATGGCGGCACACGGCGGAACCGAGTGTGTGAGTTATTTTGTATTTCCCGCCAAAGCTCAACAATGAGTCTAACTCGGTCTGTCCCACGTTTTCTAGGGGGGGGGGAGGGACAAAAGGCACTCTGGGAAGGTCGCAAACCTGGACCTCACCGGTCTAGCTGACAAACACACCAACTCAATGGACAGTGGCCGCCCACGAGCGCCCTTGCAAAAGGGATACCGCTAAGGCGACGGCCACCGCCAGACAAACACACAAGGGCTCGCAGGGCCAAACTGAACGCAGTCGCCCCAACCGGCACGCGAGAAGGGAAGGGAACAGCCTGGGGTTGCGTGTGGTTCGAGCGTGCCAGCTTCGACGACGTGACCACGTCTGGACGACACGCAATCTCCAATGGGGGATGCCAAGCGCGCGAAAACTGACGCCAAGTCGAAGCGGAAGGTGGGCTACTTGGATGCATGCAAATTACATCTGCGAGTAGCGATCGTCACTATCCCGCCTAAAGACCTTTCAAGCGAGCAGGCGGAACAACTGAGGGAGACCATCGAGGATGCAATCCTGCAGTGTGTTCTAACGCCGCAGTCTTCGGGGGCGCTAGCTCCATCTTTCTGCAGACGACCCTTCGATGTGGTGTGAGGACGAAAACACGCTCAAGTGGCTCGAAAAACGAATAAAACTATGTCTTCACCTGAACCTAACACGACGTTAACAGGTATCAAGTTTTCGGATGTGAAGAGGAAGCTCAGAGCTGGGCTTCTGCTTCATACCCGCATAACAAACTCGGACACCTTACACAGGGTCCTTTGTGCCCAAGATCCGTGGTACAAAGTCGACACCTGTCAGTGCTAGGACATGACAGTTCTGTTCTAGAGACCTCACAGCTGTGACGATCCCCACAGTAAACAAAACAGAACTAAAGGCCTGAGTTAGAGTTCCTGGCGGGGGCCGGATCTCAAAAGATTACGTAAAGAACTCAGGACACTTTTCAACCGATCGAAAAACACCAGAACCGAGGAGGACTGGGCAAGTTACAAAACAGCACAAAAACACAACACGAAGCGAATCGGATAGCAGTGTAAACTCAACAATTAAAGCTGCCAGACTAAAGTAAGTTCTATCGAAGGACAACTCGAACCTTCTGGAGTCCCTGATAAAGGACAACAACAGAGGAAGAAGCAAATTCAGTGCTACTGGAAACCCACTTCCCAGGTAGTAAACCAGCGCCTGACCCTGGCTGATACACAGCAGTAATCAGGCCTTCAATAACCTACGGTTCAGTTGTGTGGTGGTCCAGGACCCAACTGAGCACAGTGAAAACCAAGCTCCAAAGTCTACAAGCTTGGCAGCAACAGGATGCCTGAGAACAACTCCATCAGTCGCATTAGAGTATCTCTTGAACTTAGGTTCAAGAGATACTCTTACCACCACCTTACCCTTACCACCACCTCACTCTTACCACCACTTAACACCAGGTCTAGAGGTCTTAGGACCTCTAGACCTGGTGATACAGGAAGAGGCAAAAGCTGCAGCCTTAAGACTAAGATCTCTGGGCGTATGGAGTAAAAATGCTACAACAACACACTAATATTCTTCAAATATGCATCAAGGGGAACCCGCTCCTTGAGGCGAACGGGGCTACACATCTTTAATCGAAGATACGACATCCAACTTTACGCAGAAAAAGAAGCTACTCTGGCACTGGGGAAATTAGGATTTACACCGACGGCTCCAAAACCAACAATGGTACTGCAGCCGGTGCCTTCTCAGACGACCTAAACATTAAGGTATCAACAACACTAGACAAGCTAAATACAATCTTCCAGGCAGAATGTATTGGTATTACCAGAGCGGCACAGGCGGTGGCTGCCAGATTTTAATGTTGAGGCCATATACATCAGTGACCTTAATATTAAAATCGTCTCTGATAGTGCATCTGCGCTTCAGGCCCTCCGCAGAAACACAATAAACTCAGTTCTGATAATGGAATGCCATAATGTACTCCAATCCATTGCGGCAACCAACAGAGTAACTTTGCAGTGGATAAAGGGACACAGTAGCTCATTGGGAAATGACGCCGCAGAAGAACTGGCTAAGAAGGAAACAGACACAAACGTACATGGTCCGTAACCTCTGCTACTCATACCTCAGGCCTAAATTAAAGCATGGCTGCTCGAAAGAACCCAGAAAACTCACTTGACAGAGTGGTTAAATAACGAAGGATGTCGGCAAACTAAGAATGCTGTATCAGCTCCTAACAAAAGGCTTGCCCGCACCCTTATCAGACTGAACAGAGCAAACTCTGCAACATCATAAGAATCCTAACCGGACATCGTCTCCTCAACAAACACCTACACACAACACAGGAGTAACAGATAGCCCTGTGTGCAGAGGATGCATGGAAGCAGAAGAAACGCCACAACATGGAATGCAGTAGTGTGGCCGAGCAACGGGCACCAATTCTACAGTCACCGGCAACATTTCAGGAGGCCTGCAGAAATCTTCAGAGGCTGCTTTCCTTCTGGATCAACCTAGGCTGGCTGGAGTAAACGGGGAAAAAGTTCTTCACACACAATGGTCCAATGGCTAGAACTAAGTGTGGAAACCGCCCAGGAAAAATAAACTAAACTAGACATCCCGGTTGATATTATCAAATTTTATCTTATATCTTAAATATAAATATAGCCATATCCCACCACCTTCGATTTAAAAACATATTTTATTCAAAAATATTCTTAATGGATTTATTACATGGGAAATTTAACTTCAATTAACAGACAACCCTGTAAACATGCAGTCAAAATGGCATTCGATCTTTTGATAAAATTTCATTTGATTAATTTAATTGATTCTTAAAAATATGGTTATTCAAAGTTTACTGAGCGATGATGGGTTATTATTTTTAATTGTTTACAATCGTCATTTGTAATTCCTGTACACTTTTATTACGCAAATCTTCGTTTTTTATTTGCCACTCGATAGGTGTTTTTATTTGCCACTGATCGGCCGCGACGAGCTTATCCCCTAATAGTCAGCGGATATTTTTTTGGCCGTTTAGACGCTCGAACTCTCTATCTAGACATGGTTATAATCAAAGACTAAGCCTATTCCAATCTTTTTCATATTTGCAGATATTCAAAATTTTGAATGTAAATTGAAGGGAGTTATTTATTCGCAAAAAAACCAAATACAGATCAGATTTTATAATTTTTATAAGATTGGAACTTTGGAAGACATCTTATATATCTATTTACTTTTGATTTATCTATTTGATTTAATGTTCAGGAATAATAGAGCAGTTTGTTAGCAATAATAACGAAAAGTATATTAATATCAACAGTGCAGGTAAATATTATTTACCGAAATGGCTTGTAGCTTACTCAACAATTAAAATTTACACAATATGTGGCAGCGTTGATGCAACATTAACAAGTAATTTAAACTATTCATTCAAAAGCATCTATGTACTTCTGTCTTATACTTTCACAGCCAAACCAGTGTACCCATATCGATGTAATTTTTCTTGGAGATACTTATCTACTATTTAAATAAGACATAGGCTAATAAATACTGCGATAACCAATATAGAAACGGTCTTAAAGCCTCGGAAAAGCTATTAATTCGTAAAAAACTTTCACTTAGTTTTTACGGAAGGTGAAGAGCATCCACATTTTGAACAATATAATTTCAATCCAATACCTGTATATTTTTTTGATTTAGGCCTACCATAGTCACTCTAATCCGCCTAATGTAAAGCATAATTAGAATCTAAGAGACCGGGTCACCATCCTCATTGTGAATGAGACACTGCAGCATGGTGACCTTCACAATGGCGGCCCAGAGAGATAACTGCATCATTAGTTATGGAGGGATGTTGATTGTAAACCTTTACAGTTGCATTAATCAAAACAAAGTCTATAATTAAGAAGAAATTCTATATATGTGTACAATAGTGTTCTCACGAATAAATACAAATGGACAAATTTGATGTGTCTGTCTTTGAAACAGCTTTCACGAAATCCATATGGAGGTACATAATGTTATTATACTGCCATAAAAAAGAAATGTTTTTTGAAATTTTTAGAAATGGGAGAGGGAGTGGGGAGGGAGGGGGGGAGGGGAGGAGAGAGAGGGGGGAGAGACTTTACTGTTTGTTCCGGATAATCTGTGACGGCTGAACCGATTTCGACAAGATGTTCACTGGCAGAAAACTGATAACCCCAGGAGTAACTAAGGCATTGTTTTAGACTTGCTTTGCTCCGCTGCGTCACACGCGATTTACACCAATAATCGCGGGTAACACAGCGGTACTCAGCAAGTACTAAATAAGTCGCAACCAAGACATTTTAAAGGAAGACATAAATGAGAGTCACAAGGCGAGATGTTCAAGATGATGCGAAAATCCGAAAGGGGACATTGAGCGTCCTCACACACTTCTAGGATTATGCTCTGATTAAGACAGTGATGCAAAACTAATAAAGTATCGTTATTGATTGCACAGAAAACCAAATAGATTAAACTTGTGAAGAAGCACTCAAACCTAAAAATCAATTTAAACTTGTGTCAAATTACTTTAACAACAAAAATTAATAAGTCAGTAAATAGTTGTAGTTTAATTTCAGTCATTTTAAAACATATAATCAATTTGTAAATTTAAGATGGTATATAGATATACAAAGGAATATTTTGTTATAATCAGCTTCATTCACTTATTTTGAAAGCCTTTTGAATTACCTAAGAACCAACCCTATAGTAGTTGAGGATCGAACGAAGTTGCATGCAATTTAAGAGCCTATGTCCAGCAGTGGACTGCGATAGGCTGATGATGATGACACTCTTATTGATGAATGATATTTTACTTAAAGCAATTGTAAAGTAAGTCATAAAAGATTTCGAGAGAAGCTTCGAGTTTGTTGATATTGTCTATTGTAATATATCACTTTTGTATGCACTTTAAAAAGAATCTGTAAATTAACAATAACCATTAACTAACAGACCTTGTCAAAAAATATATATATTCTCTCATTTATTACCTTAACTTACCAAAAAACTTAATACTACACTAATTTACAGCACAGCATATTTCAAACTACTACTAAACATTTTCGCACATTTTTCTTCATAGGCAGTGTATGTTAAAATTATTAGCAAGTAGTTTGATCTGCACAGATATAAAAATATATGAAAAGAGTTTTACACCAAGCAAGTTCCTAAACAAATTTTTAGTAATAGAACCTTTTTATACATTTTTTTTAAAACATTAGTCTTATCTTAAACAATACTAGAATGTATATGTATGGTAAGTAACATGATAATATTACATATATTTAAGTTTCCTGATGTTTCAAACAGGCTTCACTGATAGTGGTCATGTGCAGAAAAGTTAATTATAGAAGCATTGCTTACCATACATATACAAAACCATAATATGTATAACCTGATAACTCAAATGATTGATTTTGTAAAGATTGGTGCTTTTTCAAAGAAAACTAAAACTCGTAATGAGGCAGGTCCTAAAAAAACTGGCCAGATGGGAATCCGTGTTCCTGAAGAAAAGGTATTGATGTAGTGAAAACAACGTACAGTATCTTATAAGCGTTTAGTTTTTAGGGTTCCATAGTTTATGACTAGGAGCCATTATACATTCGTCATTTCCGTCCATCCTCGACTTGACACCCAAACAGTTGGTGCTAGAAAGATGAAACATTGCATGAATATGTGTCGTGTTTGCTTTAACAAAGTGGTACAATATTTTTCTTAGGGGCTTACGTAAATTGGGGGTGATTTCTTTTTCTTGCATCTACCCCATCATATATTCATTATAAGAAAGGTTTGACTTTTTTTTATTTAGACATCCATTTGAGAGTTATTGAACTTCAAAGCTTGTTTTTGTTAAAACAGAGTGTCGCCCCTTTTAAAAGCTAAACAGATGGATCGAAAAATCTGAAAAAATATTATGGACTTAAGAGGAAAATTGTACTGGCTTACTTTATTAGTTCAGAAATTCATGTCTAACTTAAAAAAATTAAATCCTTTCTTATTTAAAAGTATTTAATTTTTAACTGAAAATATCCTGTTATAAAATTGGTCTGTTAAAAAAAAAGATTGTTTTTGTTAAATTTTTCTATTGTGTTCTACAGCGACCCATGCATAGAACAAAGTTGTGTTTCGTGTTACCAAAGAGGACATTTGTACTTTCAATCCCAAATTGACTTGCATTGATGCTAGTGATGCTAACTAAGGTGCTGGGGCTGCGGTTCAAATCCCAAGTCGGACAGCTGTTGAGATGTGAATTGTCAGTGCCCTCTAATATACAACTGGCTCAACCTTTTGAACTCAGTTCCACAGACCCCAAATAGTCTTGGGAATAAGTGTAGGAAGATGGTGACAACCGGAACCTTTATTATTCTATATTATTCTTTATTATTGATATTTGATTTAGTTTCTATGATTATTAAATTAGGTCCTAAAAGTACATTAAATATGTTTTAGTAATCATTTGCACAAATAAATAACTATCTATTTTTCATAGGCATTGTTAAGTTCTTCTAAGTTTATAAAAGCCTTACCTACAAAAAAAAAAATTTTAAAATAAAATAAAGAGAGGACACTGGCTAAACTCACTTGGTGAAACTATAAATTTATTCACTGCACCATCAACTTTAACAACGAATTTAATTGTTTTACAATTCCTAGGTTTCAGTCATCAAGTCATACATTTTATTATTTTAGTACTAATATTTCATCCCTAAATATAAATATTTTTGGGATTGTTAATACATTTTAGCGGTAGTGTTTCAACTTTTATCGCTAAGCAAAAACCATCAAAACAATTCCTACGATGATAAAGTTCTCTCTTTGCTTAAAAACTTTCATATAAAAAATATAGTTCTGATAAATTAGATTTCCATTAATTGGTTTACGCATAGCACACTCAGCCTACGTATAAAATAAGATTAAGTATTACAGTGCTTGGCGAATTGTTGCAATGCTTTTCTGTTTGTTGGATAAAGTTTAAAACAACTATGGAGTTTGAAAATTTTCCAATCAGTAACAATTTTATACATCGCTACAGCTTTTATGAATTACAGTAGTCGAGTGAACATATTTTAAAGCTTGAGATCGAAACTGTGTTCCGAAGTTCTTCTCCATCTATATTCTTCCTAGGCTTGAAAGGATTGAGCTTAGGCAATAATGAACTACGCCAGCACTTCACATCATTGATCAAATAGTATTCATATACAATATATGAACTTAATGCAAGGCTTAAAAGTAATTATACAAATCTTAATTTACACAAGTCGAATTATTAAACTATATTAATAATATCCAGACCAAATTGTGAACACAAACCTGAATAGTTCAGCAGGTGCCTCAGAGGCACTTCTGTTATATATTGATGACATCTTGAGGTCACTGACGGGTCGGAGCTGCCAGAGGGCATCCTCAGGCTCGGTCCTGCGGCGCTTGGATGCGCCGGCTTCGTCGCCGCGCACCCCAGACGCCCGCTTTGTGCCTCTCAACGACATCTCGCTAATTTGTCCAAAACCTACATGTTCACGATCCTTCTACTGCTTTACACTTAGAACGCGGGAGCAACATTGTGTAGAATGTCACATCATTCACTACATGACACTTCAGTATACGTTCTGTAAACCTGCAAGCAACATACAGGTACTTTAAACACATGCAGGTTAATACTCAGCTCTTTATTGTTTACTGAGTTAATCTCTATTCCTATGTGACCACAAAGGCTAGTTCAACAGCTTTAAAATAGAGGCATAGACAACAAGACAACCATACATAAATGCATACAGGTTATTTACGCGAAACAAACAAACTTTAACACACATAAAACATACTACAGCCCTTTATAAGTCACTATTATTTTGTACATAAAAGCATTTTGACGTACGAAACAATAATGTCAATTCAGGAATCGACAACGTAAGGTGCATGATGTATTTATTTGCAACGGATATGTGCTTTACCTCGACATTGTACTCCATATGATAATTATACATCAAATTTTATGTAATTTTCGGTGATCCGAAGGAAAATGAATAACAATCTCATCTGACGTTTCACTTTACTGCACGAGAAATATGTATGGCGGGCCAGTCGCACTAGCCGAGGCACAAATTAACGGGATACGATCACTACAGGTGGCCCCAGACCATCTTAACACCTCACAACACTAATTGACAAAAGACACTCACACGCCACCACCAGGGAATCCAATTATTTCAGTCTATATCAATTAACCGTAAATATTTATCTCACGGAATAGTCTCCATTGTAGGCTACATAACAAAATTGACAACATAGATAGCAGCACTGTTTTGTTGCCAGATTGACGTGAGTCCTACGCATCATTTTCTCCCTCGTTTAGCTATAAATGTATATAAAGTATACAACTATACGATTGTATAGCCATTTTCACTTAAACACTATGTTCAAATACCTCATATTTCACATACATTTTCTATAACAGACATTTGGCGCCATTGATCCGAAAACCACTCTGGTCACGTGACTATGTACGAATCACCAACGCAAGCCAAGTAAAATGGCCAAAACGCACATCGAGTTCATCTAATGTCATTGGTTTTGAGAGTAACTTGCCGCATAACATATACATGGAGATAAGATTTTTAATTCATCATAGCCGGGAACTAATCAAACACGTACACATATTCAATAAACATTGGATTTGTCAGCAAGTAACACAAATTATCGAGAATAAATTACAACATGAATACAGAGCGAGAGATATCAATACGAAGTTACAGTATGTGGCCACTAGTTGGCGCTTTCGTCACAAAGAAGACTTAATGTTGCCATTACAAAAATTAAGATTTGACTAGAACTTTACAAAATTAAGTTAATAAGTTATTTATACAAACCTTTAGCATATAGCGGTCTTGCTATTATATCTTTCTGAATTTTAATACCTCTTAGTTGCAGTAATGACATTTTTAGTGTTTTGCATACATTAGAATGTAAATATTACACAAGACTTAAAACAATTGAGCATAAAAATCATAAATTCAGAAGTTTAAACAGACTTTCATTATTTAATTACCATAGCTTGAAGAATTAGGACTAAATGATCACTACAATAGTTTTTTTTTAAATTAGCTTGTTATTCTTGTCATCCTCAGTGTTTTTTTTTATTGCCACACTGAATGACTGTAACCATTTGTTGCATCGAGGTCACGGATCA
Organism: Phragmatobia fuliginosa; assembly: GCA_932526445.1. Taxonomy (NCBI): domain Eukaryota; kingdom Metazoa; phylum Arthropoda; class Insecta; order Lepidoptera; family Erebidae; genus Phragmatobia; species Phragmatobia fuliginosa. The sequence goes on along the minus strand of OW052057.1, from coordinate 44,657,213 downwards.
ATACTTGAACCTACATTCGAACTTATTGCCGCCAATTCTTATTTTATATTTCATACATCCTGATTTTATCTGCTAAGTACCTAGCCATTCTATTTATACATTTTTATATAGAGTTCACGTCTTTTTTAGTTTATACTCCTCATGACACTCCCAATAATTATCGATCCATTTTCGCTTCCACTAACATTAAAGTTAAAAAATTAAACTATAAGATTCAGTCATTTCATACAAGAGGTAAGCTAACAGTATAACCATTTTAACATAAAACAAACTAAAACAAGGAAAGTGCTGCAAAGGTAAATCAATATTAAACATGTCTTTTCAAGAGGGCGGTTTATATACCTAAGGTTTACAAAGACTAAATTTAGTTCGTGTAATCTGGAATAAAGTAAAAATAAAAATGAATGCTTTTATTTTTAATTCTCATTGATGTTGGTAATGAATTTAATAAAAATGTCACTAGTTTAATGAGGAATTTTTATACATAGTAAAAAAAAACTGGGATGGAACCATCCTTTAAGTAACATATTTTTTATTTACTTCATTTAATTAATAACCTGTATTTCTGTGGATTTAGTTATTGATTACGTTTTAGACCTATTTAATAACTAACAATATCAGGAATATCCCTACTTTCCTACTAATATTATAAATGCGAAAGTAACTCTGTCTGTCTATCTGTCTGTTACGCTTTCACGCATAAACCACTCAACCGATTTTTGATGAAACTTGGTATGAAAATAGAACTGAACTTGGGAAAGGAGATAGGCGACTTTTTACCGCGATAACCGACATACACGCGAGCGGAGCCCCGGGCGAAAGCTAGTACCTAATAAAGAAGAAAATAATAATCTTTATTATCTTTATATATATAATTCTTGTGTGAGTGTGTATGTCACTGAACTTCTCTCAAACGACTGGACCGATTTTGATGAAATTTTTTGTGTGTGTTCAAGGGGATCTGGGAATGGTTTAGATTCGCAATTGGACCCGGTAGGTGGCGCTGCGATCAAGTTCTGGAATTTTAAAGTTGGGCGGTACGAAGTTCGCTGGGTCAACTAGTATTGTATAAGAATACGTAATATGTATTCAAAACTAGTGGCAAATTCACGGGAATTCGTGGTAAATGAATAATGTACCTCCAAGTACCCCATTATTCGTCATCATCATCAACAAATGTACAGTTCAAGGCAACCCTACCCTCCCCGGGAGCCCTGGAACTCACTATACTAGTTACTCACAGAAACACAACTACACCAAAGTAAGTTTTGTAAGGCTGCTCAAATTCGAGCGAAATAGTCTCGTAAACTGCTTATGACGCTGAGTGCAGCCAATGACCTTGAGCAATGGATACACCCCTTTTTGTTCGATAAAGCAGCGCCGCGTTTGAGGCGCGGTTCGTTATCGGTACTACCACAGTCTCCGAAAACTAATATTCGTCTTTGAATTTGCACTCTGCTTTTAACACAGGGCCTTAGAATATTTTAGATAGGGCAAAATAAAAATGCTATCGTAATGGTATGATAAAAAAAGTCATGTGGCACTCGGAGACTGCCGCGGTAAAGCTATTGCATAGCATTTTTTATCAACTTATGCAATTTAATTATTTATTTATTTTTTATTTATATAGTATTTTTTTATTTAATATTAATCCAAGTTTACGAAACAATATACACTGTCTTTTTACCAACATACATTCTAACAATATTATTGCCAAACAATACAGTCATAGTATATAATATGAAACTATTCTGAACGCGACGATACCGTCAGAGCTCAGCGAGAATGTGATTCGTGTATGATGCAAAACTACATTCTGCGGTCCATCTCCTTCAGAGCTATTTTCCAATAGTCTTCTTTTGCTGTAAATAAATAGTCTATGAATTGTTAGTTAGATTTGAGTGACATTTCAAGACGTGCAGTATTTTACACTGTTCTTACCTTGGAACTTCAGAACATTGAATGTTTTGTGAGAATTCCACATTTTGCAAAATCCTGTGATTAAATAATAGTATTTATTTAATTTAATATCTTTATTACTTAATTATTATGATGATAATATTATGCGGTTAGATACACTATCAAAAATGACTATGCATAAAATAAGGCCATCATATGATACATTGTGTAACTAAAATGGCAGAGTCTACGACTTTTGTAAGTCTATGTACGTTACGTTCTTCAAGACTAAAGCTGGAAACACATTATCGGACGCGGCTAACAGCCGCCACTGTAAATTGTACATTATTTTATTAAAACACTAGTAGAGTGCCTTGGTAATATATTTTTATTCAATGTATTAAAATATTGACTCAGTAATATACATATTTATGATAATTAATTGATTTTAGTGGAAAAATAAGTGTGCACAGTCGGACATTCGGACGCTCAAGGTCAGTCTGTCCACGACTTACGTCCGATAGTTTGCACAGCTGAGTGTATGTTCATACTCTAGATCACGGCTATCAGCCGTGTCCATTAGCCGCTTCCGATAATGTGTCTCTAGCTTAAGCTTGTTCCACTACACAGTTGACAGTTTTTAGGGTTATGAAACTACATTACGTCTTTGTAGTTATATAATCTTACATGTCAATCAAATTATAAGTTTATTAATAAAATAAATTATTCTTACCTTATAGCCTCCATCATAATATGATTTTGTTTTGTTTTTTAATAAAGTTTTTTAGATTTATCAGCTAAATATAGCGCGCGAGTCGAGCGACATAGGTCCGTTTAGCAAGGCGCCTCAGCGCTCACTGTCGTTCTCCATAGGAGTGACAGAGAAAAAGCGCTTGAAATAGAAGGGCGTAAGTGCCAAACCACAAAATTCGTTATTTTTTGTAAATGTTGCAATTTTAAAAAAAATTAAAGTTGACCATTTCCTTCAGTTACATATGATACACAATTTTACTTAATTTCATTTACATTACTTAAAGCACAACTGTGTAAAGTCAAAATTTAACTATTTTCAGAGGCTACTTTGATTATTTTTTTTATCGAGTGAAGTTTTTCAAATCGTGTTTTGGAAATAACCACTATGTGAGGAGTATGTTCAATTATAAAGACATTGATTTTGGTAATGATATGAGCGATAGGTTTTTATACAAAACGATCTTTATTTACCTCTATTTTGGTTTTCAGCCCCATAACGTGACCTCTAAATCAGGGAAACGCTCATAATATGTCATGCCCCAATCGATCACCCATCGAGGTAATAACTGTGCCGTCGTTACTTACCCTAGGTGATTGGAAACAATCACCAAGGGCCACTTGGCTATGAGGGATTCCCTTTTCATAATTTTCTTTTTTTTTCTGAATGTTTGAACAGCCTTTCTTGACTTGTAGATGCTTTTCTAGATATGGTACCACAAGCACACGTATATTCTAGATATCTACGGTAAACCTATAAGACCGGTTCATTTTGATAGATACTTTACAAGTAAGATAAACATGATTCATCAGCATCAACATCCAAGCCTTAATTAGTTCACTGTTGGACATAGACCTATTCTTAGGAATGAGGCTTTAGTTTACTACATGTAAAATGCTAACCAGAAAGGTTGTTATGGATATAGAGTCTTGCGTAGTTTATCGCATGGAATTAAAATAGGAGCGCTGAGAGTTACTCCTGACTCCGCATCTGTCACCATCTGTATTCATATTGAAAATATTTGAGTTAACGGCTACGTAATCTTACAGTTGATTGTTTTCAGCCGCCAGGAAACCTGCAGCTAAGTTTTAGCATTGTTATCCTGTGATAACAACCAGTTGCGACCAGGGTCGTCTATAACGGTGCGGTCTATAACACAACATTTTGGGGGCCCCAAATTATTGTGTGTCTAATAAAAATATAAATACTAAATATTTATTTTATTTCTTATTAAATATAATACGAAATAAAATAAATATGTTTGTCATAAACATTTATGGAGTCTGTAAGTCAGTATTGGTAAGTCAGTGCCCTGAAATTTACTGGCAACTAGTTCAACCTTCGAATTCATTTCGCCCTCAGGGTTGTAGAGGTCCGATATCAGTCGCTCTAAGGAAAAACGTATACTCAAATAGAACCGGTTAGACTGGTTGCCAGCCGACCCTTTCAATATTGGGAATAATTAAGTCTAGGAAGTGAGTTAATCAAACGACGCTTTGTTTTACAGAAAAGAGGTTTAATTTACGAATATATTATTTTCTTGACACTTAAAGCTGTCAAAATATCTCTACTACTATAGTCGTCACAAAATAAGAAGCCCGTTTTGACATTTGTCATTTGACATGCCGCATGTAAGAAATTGAAAAATCAAATTCATAATCCTATTTAATTACTATGTTAACCATACACTATCACAACGCATATCTTAAATAAGCATCAAGTTTAACTTGATGTTGAAAAATTGCACTCAAAAACACGAATTAATCATATTAGTTACGCCACGATGACAAATGTCAAACCGGGCTTCTTATTTTGTGACGACTATAATAATTTAAGTGTACACCATACTCAGCAAACTCATTAGAAATGCAGACAATTAATTATTCATATTTATGTGTATTAAGTTATACTATATAAAAACTAATGGTATTCGTCAAAACAAAATTGAATCATACGTGAAAATACTCGTATTAACATAAGATTCAATGTTTTTTTACCGAAATGTAATATAAACAGTAACCTATTGCTTTAACTATGAATTTATTATTTTTAAGAAACAAAATTTACCATATATTTTGGTTTCAATGGCACTTATAACTCGTGCGAGCTAAGATGGCACCTGGCTCAAAACCAAACATGATACCGTTCCCCCGCGTTATACCCCATCTGTAGTGATGCTAACGCTCCAAGCAAGGCTTGGAGCGTTAGCATCACTATTACCGTTGCACGAATCTTTCCATAATAATTTTAGTTTATTAGGTATTACCTAATGTCATATAAATCACTCCACGAATTTATTTTATTAATATATCATTAGATTCGTCTGGACAACCCAATTGTTTTAAGAAAGGTCACACGAAAAAAAACAAGCATGACGCAATAGTCTGAAATAAAGAATATCCATATACACATGATAATAAGAGACTTCGATTAAAATGCTTATCATCGATTTAAAATTGTATTTTATAACCATAATTCAGTTCCTAATTTCATTTAAAATGATATTAGGTATTACTTAATATTATGAAAATCACTGCACGAAAAATGCATTCGGGTAAATAATAATTGAGGCCTGCTTCCTATTGGTATGCATATGTATTTTCTTAACTCAGGTAGTAAAGTACCACATAAGATAAAGTAGTATGTTATGAGAAACTACTTGAAGCATGTTGAAATTTATAAAAACTAGAATAAATTATATTTTTCTCGCACTCAGTACTTCAAACGACTGACATTTGAGTCAGGTGCCATCTTAGGTCGCACGAGTTATAAAATAAGTTATCAATACAGGTCTCAGAGAACCCGTCTGTTTGCCAAATTTCTATATTTTGAAGAGGAACGGATATCGTGCTCCTTTATCTTTAACACAAAGGTAAAAATCTCCGACCAGGCGAAGTGATCATGCCTGGTGGGCTTCTGTCCAACGGTTGATGTTTAGATGTCGTATTTAGAGTGCGTTCCACTAAGCGTTCACAACGATCACGCTCACGACCGTAGTTTTTCCCGTTCCACTTGCTAGTGAGCGTAACTATAGTAAACTCAAGTGGAATGGATTATAGAGCGTTTTGGGCGTGGAGGTAAATAATATAAAAATTAAAAAAAAAAAACAAAAGATTTATGAGGTTAGGTTATAATCTGTAAGCCTTGAAAATAATAATTAATTATTGTTTAAATCGACTTAAATTAAAAAACTTATAATTTAATTTTTATATTTAATATTAATGGTGTATTTCATTAATTTATGTTCAAATCTAAATAAAATATCGTTTGCGGCGGCAATTGGATATTAGGTAAGAGGTCTCATTAATGCTCTAGAAAGTACTAGTTCAACCAGTTCAGATGAAGAATGGTATACGATTTTACGAAAATATGATTGTGAAAAAAGAAAACTTCAACGTAAGTTTAACGGTCGCCATTTTTGATGCTTTGACATTTGAAAATGCCGCCAATATTCTCAATGATAACCACGACCCACCTTTTTAAATGGGTCGTCGCGAGCTTCGCGTGAGCGTAAGTCATGACGTCATGAGTGACGTTTTGGCCGCGACCACAACGACCGCGGTCGTTAAGTGGAATGACTAAAGGAGCATTTTGATCGTTGTGGGCGCTTAGTGGAACGCACTCATAATATGCTAATCATCGGCGCGAGAATTTCTCTATCAAGATTCAGGTAGTAGTTAATTTCGTGTTTCTTTGTGGTTCAGTGTTCCTTCGGTAGATGGCACTGTTGTATGTTTTCCGCTAGCGCTGTACTTATGTAGAATTCGCCACAATTTCATCATCTACAATTTGAAGGTTCTATTTTATTCAATAGATCTATTCATAAGACGCTGACAGCAGCCAACGACCTTGAGCAATGGATACGCCCCTTACAATGTCCGATAAAGCAGCGCCGCGTTTGAGACGTGGTTCGTTATTGGTACTACTACAGACTCCGAGAACAAATATTTGACTTTGAGTTTGCACTCTGCTTTTTACACAAGGCCTTAAAATATTTTAGATAGGGCAAAATAAAAATGCTATCTTAATGGTATGATAAAAAAAAGTCGTGTGGCACTCGGGGACTGCCGCGGTAAAGCTATTGCATAGCATTTTTTATCAACTTAAGCAATTTAATTATTTATTTGTTTTTCTTTTTTCTTTTTGCTTTGATATTAATTCAAGTTTACAAAACAATATACACTGTCTTTTTACCAACATACATTCTAACAATAATATTGCCAAACAATAGGTATAATCATTCTATTGACCGAAAGACAATGACTGTAGATACGTCAAGTGTGCAAATAAAAGTTCTTATTTTCACGTAAAAATAACGGTATAATTCGGTATAATTGTTTCTTTGACACAATCACAATTCAGTCACATACGGTAGATACACAAAAGTTTAAACGTACACTTGTTTCAATTTAGGACATATAGAAGATACATGAAGAAAATTACACGAAAAACATATATACACGTAGCAGAAATTATATCGGGCAAAGTCTCACGTCGCAGGAGTACAGGACGACTGTTCTCTCTCTCGACTGTGCGTCGTATGCGCGGCCTTCACCTTGCCGCCCGCTACGTTCGGCTCCGCCCACTCGCTCGATTCTATGTTGATCTGTCCCACAAAGATTGTCTTACTCCTAAACTTATTTAATGTGAGTTGAAGTATAAGTACGCTACTATGACAACTAAACAGATAACATAATAGTAATGTGAGCATATCAATGGAATAAAAAACGAAGTAAAAAAAGAAGAATCTAGAATGACAGTGTCAAGGCAACGGATAACGGATGGTGGCGGCAGGACGCATGCGCACGAAGCCGCCACATCCTTGTCGCACTGCAGTTACAATTATACCCTCATTCCTTTTTTAGCGTGTTAGGTTTTTTCGTTACGGAATTTCTTGATTCGGTCGCCGCGCTCAAAGCCCAAGATAATAGCTATACAATAGCTTAACAAACATAATTTCAAATGGGTGTTATTTATAGGGATACGCACTTAGCGGGTAAGCAACAAAATTTGTGCAGCATATAAAAATATCAAAAATTGCATGCGCAGCGCAAAAAAGGGGCATTCCTTAAAAAATAATTAATAAGTATTATTAATGAGTGTTAAAAATACAATGAAACGGAACACAATAAATAGTCTTTCAAGCTGGCAACACAGTGACAGCTCTCTTCCCTTTTCACCTTTTCTCATTAATGGACGTTGGTATGTTATTTTACAATAAACAGTAATTAACAGTGGTTCTTGATAATTTATTATTTAATTATTCCCTTCCTGGAGACTCAAATTCTAACAGGTTATGGGCCCAGGCAAGGACAGAGTGTAAATTAAATATTTACGGCGAAAATCGAGTCAAGCTCACCGTCATCGCCGCCATTAACGACGCTAAGCGTTATAGAAGTTTATAGAAGTTTTTTATATACAGAGGAAATTGATAAAGACATCAAGAAATATGACTACAGACGGAAGAGACGGAGGTTTAGTATTAAACGATAGCAATTGGGCGCTATGGAAGTTTCAAATCACTATAGTTCTACAGTCGAAGGGTTGGTACGACATATTGTTGGCCGAACCGACTTCTACAGAAGATAAGGTTAAAGACAAGAAGGCACAGGAGGTTATAGTGACACGAGTTGAGGAGAATATTATATCTTAATTGCTACCATGTATGTCAGCGCATGTGTATGTTCATACGCTAGACACGGCTATCAGCCGCGTCCGATAATGTGTCTCCAGCTTAATATTGTTCCACTACCCAGTCGACTGTTTTTAGGGTTATGAAACTACATTACGTATTTGTAAAGATATCTAGTTAAATAATCTTACATGTCAATCGAATTATAAGTTTATTAATAAAATAAATTATTCTTACCTTATAGTCTCCATCATAGTATACTTTTGTTCTGTTTTATATTAACGTTTTTTAGATTTTTCAGCTAAATATAGCGCGCGAGTCGAGTGACATAGGTCCGTCTAGCAGCGCGCCTCAGCGCTCACTGTCGTTCTTCATAGGAGTGACAGAGAAAAAGCGCTTGAAATAGAAGGGCGTAAGTGCCAAACCACAAAATTCGTTATGTTTTGGAAAAGTTGAATTTTTTTTAAAATCAAACTTAGCCATTTCCTTCAGTTACTTAAGATACACAATTTTACTTAATTTCATTTACATTACTTAAAGCACAACTGTGTAAAGTCAAAATTCAACTATTTCAGAGGCTACTTTGAATATTTTTTTTATCGAGTGAAATATTTCAAATCGTATTTTGGAAATAACTACTATGTGAGGAATATGTTCAATTATAAAGACATTGATTTTGGTAACGATATGAGCGATAGGTTTTGATACAAAACGATCTTTATTTACCTCTATTTTGGTTTTCAGCCTCATATCTTTGAAGTAGTACAAAATAAACTAGAGTTGTTTGGACTTACTGTTTCATACATTGGGGACCCTTAATTGTCTGGACTTTCCGAAAATGTACCTATTGATTGGGGAATTAGGGGAGCAATGACATTATATCAAAGACATAAGGGGTGAAATGCTAGGTAGTTATTATAAGAGACGTTGCGGGTGATATAAAACTCTTTGCTTGTTTCCATATTCAAATAGTATTCCATACTTACTGTTTTTTTTTAAATAGTGTCATATAATTTTCATATAACTCGTGCGACCTAAGATGGCACCTGACTCAAATGTCAGTCGTTTGAAGTACTGAGTGCAAGAAAAATATAATTTATTCTAGTTTTTTAAATTTTAACAATTATTTTGCTTCAAATAGTTTCTCATAACGTACTACTGTATCTTAAGTGGTACTTTACTACCTGAGTTAAGAAAATACATATGCATACCAATAGGAAGCAGGCCTCATTCATTATTTACCCGAATGCATTCTTCGTGCAGTGATTTAAATAATATTAGGTAATACCTAATATAATTTTAAATGAAATTAGAAACTGAAATATGGTTATAAAATAGGTAAAAATTTCGAAATACGTCACCTTATTGAAGTGAAACTTCTTTAGAATCGTAGTGATTCCAAACCGGATGCAACGAGAAACGACACGTAAGAGACACAAATATGAAATTGGTGAGTCAGAGCGAGAGAGCAAATGTCAGAGTGTACAACCAATCGGAAATGACGTCATGTAAATTCATGAGAGAGATTGCATTACCAATTGAGATGTTGGTAAAAAATACCAGATGTAAAATTAAACAATATTTTATTTATGTATATCTATTTTTTTACACTTTATACAAAGTGTAAAAAAATTACACTATAATTTTGACCTTTGAAACAGAGATAAAAGTCGCGGCAAAGATGGCGTCCAGCTGTCAAATTTAAATGATTAATAGTGTAAATAAAGAAAAATGTATTTTATTAAAAAAAAAGCGTCGTTAAAAATATTCATCTGATTCTTTTGTCGATTTGCCGAAGTTTCACTTCTATCGTGTGTGAATCGCGCACACACCTTTTTTTAAGGGGTTGTGAGTGGTTTTAGGGTTCTGAACCCCCCCTCACCATTTTTACCTGCCGGAAATACTTGGTACCCTTAGAAATCGCTAAGCGGGGCTCCTATATCTGGGTGAAAAAAAAAAATAACTACGATGGCTAAGCCATCTAACCTAACTCTATGAAGTCGGATTGTGCCAACTCGGAGTAAAACATTGCTATTAATTACCTAAGAATTATATCCTGTTCTTATACATTTCCTTTAGCACATAATATATAAAATATAATTACCTCGATTGACCTAACCTAACAAATTTGACATTATCGGTCAATATCATCCATCCAAGATGACGGGTTGCGTATTGTTTCACGTTTTTCACATAAAACCTTAAAATTACATTTGAAAAACTGTACTAAAGCATAAAAATACGTTCCGTTTTGCATAATTGCAATAGTATTTAAGAATTTTGGAAACTGTTTTAAAATATTTAGACGCAACTCCGGCAGCCAAAATTACGTTGGGGGGATTATGACTAACTCCCTTAAGCCCCCTACACCACCAAAATCCTCAAATTCAGGTGACTCGTTTCGAAATCCAACCCTTAAAATACAATTTTAAATCGTCATGATAAGCCTTTTAATCGAAGTCTCTAAATATCATGTGTATATGGATATTCTTTATTTTAAACTATTGCGTCTCATAGTCGTCATGCTGGTTTTTTTTGGTGTGACCTTTCTTAAAACAATTGTGTTATCCAGACGAATCTAATGATATATTAATAAAATAAATTCGTGGAGTGATTTATATGATATTAGGTAATACCTAATAAACTAAAATTATTATGGAAAGATTCGTGCAACGGTAATAGTGATGCTAACGCTACTCGCAAGATGACAGAGGGGTATTACGCGGGGGAACGGTATCATGTTTCGTTTTGAGCCAGGTGCCATCTTAGCTCGCACGAGTTATAACTAGAGTTTAATTTGACAAAAGGGTAAGATTTATTTTTTCTTTGCGTTGACTGTCAATATTTTTAAGCAGCGGTAATAATATTATTACCTAAACTTGTTGCATGGACATGCTAATTTATTGTTAGATATACACGATGAAAGTAATAAACAACAAAATATTAACACCTAATAATAATTCTAGGGTTTTACACTCATTATCAGAGATCGGAATTGGGTGTGTGAAAATACCTAAAGTTTGCAGCGAGACATAATATGGAGCTGTTACAACCACTTAAGTTAAACCGGGTTTGAATTTTACCGGTTTAGAATTGTTTTTTTTTTACATGTTCCTTTGTTACGTTTGAAACACCGAACTATAAACATTTACAAGCTGCTAATACAGTTCTAAATAAATTTTTGTTTTGTACTTTTCCGGTTAAAATTCGGTCTTTTAGTCCCAATTGTTCTTTGTCGGTCAAACACAGAATTTTATATACCTGCAAAATGCTAATGCGGTTTTAATTTCTTTTTTTGATCTGTATCTTAAGTTAAAAAGTTTTGCTACAGGTTGATGCAAGGAAAACGAACATTTTCGCGTCTTTACATAGTTTTGAAGTCGGCTTTTTTTTAAATTATTAAACCTGCACTGCATAAAAAAATAAATTAAAAACATTTATTTCAATTGCAAGAACAGTGGTTGTAACAGCTCCATATTATTATTGCAAACTTATTGCAAACTTTAGGTATTTTCACACACCCAATTCCGATCTCTGCTCATTATAAATGGGTTCAGTAGTTGGTAAAAGCACTACGGCCTTCCTTTACGTTTCATCGTAGTCTAAAAAAGGAATTTAAAAAAAAACAGACAATGAAAATAATATCCGGAAAAAAATTTGATCCAACTAATATTACTATAAACGCGAAAGATTGTGAGAATGTATGTATGTAGGGATGTTTGTTGCTCTTTCAAGCAAAAAGTACTAAACGGATTTGGATGAAACTTTACATTAGTATAGCTTATATATCAGAATAATACTATTTTTCTGCAATAATACATGGGTGAAAGCTAAGTGATTATAAAAATACATAAATCGTAGATGTCAAAATGTATCATCACTGTTTATCTCCTGTCAAAACTTCACAGGTGCTACTTAAGGGGATCGTTTCCATAACTGCTCGAAAAAGCACTTACGGTTATGACAAGAGAAACAAATTAATTCATTATTTGACAGTAAAAAAAATATTTCAGTTCCTTAATAAAGCAATCTATAGAGAAACCGAGTAAAATTACTAATACGATTATTTATTTTCGAGAAAAAAATCATCAACAGTGACTAAAATCACCGAAATCGACCTTTTCTGTTTGGAATCAATCTAGTATTATGTTGCTTTATTTGAAATAAATATTTTATTAGTTGCAAGAAAAAGTACAAAAAAGAGATTAACCATTTAAGGTTTCTATTAATTCTCACCAGAAAGTCTTAATTTAAACTTAAACATCATTAATTTTTAGCGGCAAAAGTTCCATACATTTTAGTATGGAGAAATAATTTGCAATAAAACAGAGTTCACGCGATCCAAAAATTCAGTGTTCTCCGAATATTCAAGGCGAGCGCACGCTCGTTTTTAGCTCCACACGCACTGTCACGCACACAGAGATTTGATTGTTTACATACGACGACGTGACTGTGTGTAACTTTTGATAATATTTGGTAGGTCTGAGAATAGACACACCAATCTTTATATTTTAAATTATTATTAACCAACTTCAAAAAAGGAGTATAATTTATGTTTAACTAAATGATTTTTTTTATTGTACATTCATTGATTACTCTGTCAATTGTGGACCGATTTTTAATATTCATTTTATATGACTGCCTCGGTGGCGCTGTGGTAGCATATGCGATTGAGGCCTCGGGTTCGATTCACGGGTCGGACCAAATGTTTATGAGATCCACAAAATTTATTTTTTTAGGTGTTGGCTGTTTTTAGTGTTAGTTTATAGGGAAACCCTAAAATTTTATAAGCACGTTATAAATAGTTATTATATTTTTTTTTTATTTTGTAATGCTATTCCAGACGCAATATCTGGTAGCCATCATTTCATAATGATGAGGGCAGTAGTAGCGCATGCGACTACTTTGCTTGAGTAAGGATTCAGGTTCGATTCCCGTGTAGGACCAAATATTTGAGTGATCCGCAAATATTTATTTCGGGGTCTGGGTGTATTCTATAGGTAAGCAACAAAAAAAGTATGTTTATGTATTTATATCAGTTCTCGAATCAATAATATAAGCTCTGCTTAGTTTGGGACTGGATGATGTCGTGTGTAAGATGTTCGAAATAGTTGTTTATTTATTATTGTAATATATCATACTGCCTTGTTGGTCTTGTGGTCAGCGTATGCAACTGCTAACCAAGAGGTCTAGGGTTCGATTCCCGGGTCGGACCAAATTTGACTGCCTTGTTGGTCTAGTGGTTAGCGTATGCGGCTGCTGATCAAGAGGTCTCGGGTTCAATTCCCGGGTCAGACCAAATATTTGTGTGATCCACAAATATTTGTTTCGGAGTCTGGGTGCTTTCTATGTATGGTATGTATGTATTTACAAAAAAAAAAAAAAGTATGTTTATGTATTTATATCAGTTGTTTAGTACCCATAACACAAGCTCTGCTTACTTTGGGACTAGATGATGTTGTAACTTGTCCAAATATTTATTATTATTATTATTATAAATGTTTGTATGATGTGCAAATATTTGTTTCGGAGTTTGGGTGTTTTCTATGTATAATATGTATGTATTTATAACAAAAAAGTATGTTTATGTATTATAAACTGCGAAATAAATATTTGCGGATCACACGAATATTTGGTAGATGATATTCTGTGTCATTCGTCTGAAATATTTATTTATTATAAACTAGCTTTCTGCCCGCGGCTTCGCCCGCGTGGAATTCGTTTATATCACACGACATGGTAAGGGCTCATTAAACAATCTTACCTGATTTTATGTTTGATAATAAGGAACTTCGACACAAACTTTCGTCCCCTATTTCAAACCCTTCTACCTTTATTTTCACGATAAAAAGCAGCCTATGTCCTTTCCCAAGTTCAGTTCTATCTTCATACCAAATTTCATTAAAATCGGTTCAGTGGTTTAGGCGTGAAAGCGTAACAGACAGAAAGACAGAGTTACTTTCGTATATGTGTGTTACCTTTAGTCGTATCTTTCAAGATGTTCAGCTGATGATGGAAAGTAATACTACTCAATGGTTTGGTCTTGGATGATTAGTATTTCACTTTTATACGTATGTATAAACCGCTAGTCGTATTTATGTTTTACTAGCTTTTGCCCATGGCTCCGCCCGCGAGTGTGTCGATTTTCGTGGTAAAAAGTAGCCATGTCCTTTCTCGAGGTCCCATATATCTCTATACTGAAATTGATCAAAATCGGTTCAGCGTTTTAGGCGTGAAAAGGTAACCGACAAACAGACAGACAGAGTTACTTTCACATTTATTTTAGTAACATTATTGCGTAAATGAGCCGTTTGCATTAAATATATTAAAAAAAAACACAGTCCTCAGTCCACAGTCTGCCTCTTCAACCTGTCTATTAAACTCAAAACATAACGTAACTTAAAAACTACTGCACCGATTTTCATGATGTTTGCAGCAATGGATAGATTGGTTTTAAAGGAGGGTATAATTTGACAAATTTTAAATGTTTTTTAAATACCTATAAGACCACGTATCGTTAAACACACATTATTGAATAATAAAATCTTACACTGAGAGTCACTAGTGTAAGATTACGGCCAATTACGGGTGCGACCTGGATGAACGCTCTGACGTATTATAAAATATTTATTTAAATAATATTGTGTAATAAACAATTTTATTCTACATATTTCATGTAGAATAAAATTGTTTTAAATGTCTACAGTATTTATTAAGATAAGGATTAATATTGCATTGTTCCAAATTACTTTGAAATTATTATTCACAAATAAAATAATCAAGAAATATTAAAAAAGTATAATTATAAAAGTATTACTGTAGGTTATTCCTAATTTAAGTAACTCGTAAACTTTTGTCAATATTGGCTTTATTTATGTGTTCCTTTAAAATAATAAAATAACATTAATAAATCTTCTTTAAAAGGTAACCTTAATTATGATGAAAACCGTATTTAAATACCTTGCGTATTTAAAAGGATCTGAGTTGACAGACAATGCACGCGAGCGAATTTATTTTTTACTGTGTAAAATTATTTTATAATCTTTGACCATTCGATTGGTATACAGAAAGTATTATGACTTTCTGTACTGAATGAATCCTACGGGCTTTACGTTATGGCAAGATACATTGCGTGCGTTGTAACACATTAAAATACGTTCTACAAAGGCGAACAGTTGATGGATATTTAACATAAGCAAAAAACCGAAAGTCGGTGATTGCTTGCTACGGTATGTATGCGACAGTGCGCGATGCGTCTGTGTGCATGTAAAATATATATGTGGGTGTTCAATCACAAATTCTCACGCTTGGTGTCGCGGCCCTTAAGGGGCCCCCGGAGGCTGAATTGTCCATACAAACGGTATACCAAGATCATTTGCAGTATAAACATATTTCCACGATGATATGTTGATATTCGGACTTAGACTGTATTTATCTAGGTTATAACGTCTTTATTTTTAGAAATAAACTAATCTAGAATAAAATATAATCAAATTAAATTTTACATATTTTACATTGTAAATGTCATATTTTCATTTTGTTTTTTTCTGTCTTATAAACAAAAATATTTCGAATATTGTTTCATCAATAACATATCTCATATTATTATGCTACTACTTACACAAAATAAATCGAAAAAATATTGAGTTTTCATTCATGATTTTCGATATTACGAAACACATCCATATTTTCACAAATTTCAAGCAATTAGTAGTGCTATCGCATCAAAAAATATTTCAATGTGTGTGTGATTCGTGTCAGTCAAATAATGATAGTCGAACCTTCTACGAGAGAGTCCGAATTACTACGAATGAATGTCAATCCACATACACACATATAGCGGTGCACTCGTATCTACGTTGTATTTTGTCAAACAGAGACAGCAATATTTTACGAACAAATTTCAACTTGCAGTTTCGAGTGTCGTACGCCGGCCTCTTAAGCTTACCAACTTACATAGCAACCATAATGATAGTTTGTAAATGGATAATATAAAAATGAGTTCTGGATATAAATCACATGTAGGCGACTTTTTATCCTGAAAATACGCGGGTAACACCGCGGGGCGCAGCTAGTAATTTATAAAAATAAAACATATGTACTTATCGAAATTTAAAAGTAAGCCAAGGTGATACTGAAACAAAGTAAATTTTTAGGTACTAGTTACGCAATATGCTTATCTAATGCTTCAATACAGTTTAGGTATTAGGAAAAATATGTTTCGTATTATCAGTAATGACCTTTAAAATTAAAACGAGCCGGCATCACAGGTTTACAGACTGCAAATTGTATTTCCATAGGTTTACGATGTATTTACAACTGAAATTCGAAGGTTGAACTAGTTGTCAGTAAATTGAACAGAAACATTAATTTGAAACAGAGGGCACTGACTTACGAATAGCGATTGCTTTAGATGTTCATGACAACCGAGACAAACAGCTTTACGTGCTATCTAAGGCGCGGGCGTGCATCACTGCCGGAGTCTATGATTTGGTTGCCAGAGTCTAGGCTCTGGTTTAGAATGAATTGAGATGTCTTGGTTTGTTTGTACTTTATACTCAGCCTGGACCGATTCGCTAACCTTTAAATTTAACATATTTGTTGCCTGTACAGTAAAGAGCACTCGTCAACCTCTCATGAAAAAAATAGTATACTGAGGGATAAAAATAATAAAGTATGTGTGTGCCAATCAGTATGAATCGAAGGACTGACAAATAGGAAAACGTATTCTATAACTACTTTTCTGCCGGCCTCCTTGGTTCAGGAGCAAGAGACATAATATATTTAAAAAAAACTTCGAATCTAAACAAAAGTTTAAGCGCTTTTTATCCTTGGATAATGCTTAGCGAGGCTAAAATAAAAAATCGGGCTAGTGCGTGTCAAGCCACACAAAAATGTTTTAGTAATCTCTCCATGTTTTTAAAAGACTTATCTAATGATACCCCGCAGGAAGGAGTAGACACGAGAAAAAGAAACCCCACTTTACGTGTAGGGGAGGTATCACAAATAAAAATATTTTAGAGAGTTTTATTGTAGCATTTTGTCGACGTAATTACAACACATATTCATGCCACCTTTCATTTTTCTAGCACCAACCGTTTAGGCGGTAGGTTAAAATCGTTTTTCTTTCCATTCCATTTTTATGCGCTTTTTATCCTTGGATAATGCTTAGCGAGGCTAAAATAAAAAATCGGGCTAGTGCGTGTCAAGCCACACAAAAATGTTTTAGTAATCTCTCCATGTTTTTAAAAGACTTATCTAATGATACCCCGCAGGAAGGAGTAGACACGAGAAAAAAAAACCCCACTTTACGTGTAGGGGAGGTATCACAAATAAAAATATTTTTGAGAGTTTTATTGTAGCATTTTGTCGACGTAATTACAACACATAGGTATTCATGCCACCTTTCATTTTTCTAGCACCAACCGTTTAGGCGGTAGGTTAAAATCGTTTTTCTTTCCATTTTGTACTTGCCATTCACATTTAAACCTAGGTTAAAAATAAGTTTATGCGCATATATCTATTTGCGCATAAACTTATTTTTAACCTATTATCTAATTATAAAAAGTCGGACTCAGCCAGTCACATTAAATGCCCTACAGGCAAAAGCACCGTAAAAGAATTCACCTACTATTGTATGTGCACGTGTCGTGTTACTGTGGGGATAATAACTATTATAATCCGTCTATGAAGATATTACGCAGCTACTTTCATTTTACAGAATAATGTACCACCAAACCGGTTGGCCGCGAACTGCGTATAATTGAGAGAGTGAATTAGGGACTTCACACACTGGCGACGCGAACACGCGCGTGGGCGCGGGGCAGCCATTGCAGCCAATCCCGAATCTGCTAGCCGCACGCGCTTACGCGCCTAGGCGCGTGTTCGGTGTGTTGGACCTGGCGTGTTTTCTATACTAATCGATGTACTTGCATACAATATTAAAATCTGCCGCACCGCGCTACGCGTCGTAGCGCGGTGCAGTGTGTGAATAGCCTTAGGCTTGTTGAGAATATCGATGTACTGATATATCGATATTAATGTAATACCTACTAATATTTTAATTTATGTCGTATTGTGTATTACATTCAACTAGCTTTCGCCCGCGGCTATGAAAAGTAGTGTATGTGTTAAACTAGTTTTCAGTGAATTTGAGGACACTGACTTCCCAATAACGATTGCAATATATGTTCATGATAACCGGGACCAACGGCTTTATGTGCTCTATAAGCTGCTTACCAGGCACGGGCGTAAATCACCGCCAAACTTCCGGGCTGCTATTAGGAATGTCCTAAGAAAAACCCAAAAACACTTTTTGGCCCGACCCGGGATTTGAACCCGAGACCTCTTGATTAGCAGTCGCATATGCTATCCAATAGACCAACGAGGCAGTTTATGTTTATTTACAATATTTATGTCGGAAAAATATTCTACGCACAAAAATACTGTTTTTCTAACAATTTCGTCTGACGTATTAAATAGATGGCCCCATAAATGTATCTCGGGGGACTGGCAAAGACACAAGATTAGAACAACGATTTGTGTATCACACAGTATTTTCCTGTGTTTTGTACCAGTTTTGTACCCACTACACACTACGCAGTAGATGATCACGTTAACCAATGTACAAGTGCAGTCGAGGTTTTTAATATGAGAGTATTGTTTAAAGTTCAATAGGAACAATCTTTAGTTGTACGTATACTTTATTAATATTATTTACCTACTGCTTGTCCACCGATTGGGCGATGCAGAGAAAACATGTGGTAGGTGCAAATAAGGGAAACGATAGGCAATAGTGCTTAAATACATAGGTAATATACATTCATATAATATAATATACTTACATAAACATTTGTCTATATTTATTATACACATGTACATTACATACACAAATAGGTATTATTTGCGCAAGACGGCTGGCAGGAGCTGGTGCGAGTAGCCGAGGATCGAAATAAGTGGCGTGCAATCAAAGATGCCTATGTCCAGCAGTGGAATGCGATAGGCTGATGATGATGATACACATATTTTTTTAATTTATCAATGTAGAATCTAACAAAAAACTTTTGTAGGCTCCTTCTTCCACGCATCATTCAACATCAATAACATCATTCACGCATCCACATACATACTCTTTTCTTCCTTCGCCTCATTTCATCTTTATGAAAGTTGGGAGAAAATAAAACGTCATGTGTGACTTTTGTGATTTGTAAAAATCTAGAGAGACTTCTGTGATAGCTATGTCTCAGGTACATAGTATTTATTGTAATTAATCGTGTACATAATCTTTCTTCTTAGCACCTTCTTTACTTAATATATTGTAAATAATAAGTGCGCTGTAATTTACTTGTACATACATATTAATAAACTTATCTGTAATATTTACTTTATATACGTAAACCACGGACCATCACGGCGCTCTTATACCTACTTTTATAAACAAAGACCCCGTTGAATCTTCCAATTCGCCCAATAAAAACTCGTTAAAAGCTGACGATCTTTTCAAATAGAATCTAATGACACTATTAAGAAAACGATAATAATAATGTTAAGTCGTCTTCGTCTCTGTCTGTGTGCTTTTATCTTTTAAACTTCTCAACGAATTTTGCTTGCGAATACGCACCAGGTAATATTTAACGATGGATGCAAGAATAATATATCGATGATAGGACGGAGTAAACGGTTACTTCGCTGTTTTCAGTACACTGAATTTTAATAATTGCAGATGGATCACTATTCTTGTGATCCGCAAGCTGTTGTTCTGGGTCTGAGTGTTCTCCGTGACCCTGTCTACGAGACATGACGTATTTCTGAAATAAATAAGTCATGAAAACAGTACCTATAGATGTTCTAATTTTAATGAATTAGGTGCATTACGAAGTTTGAACTATCGTTTTGTTGCTTTTGAGTTGGATATTTTTTACTGTATTTCCTTAGTTTTAATTTTGTTATAAATTTTTATTATCTAAAACAAAAGTAGCCTTAATCACTCGTTATAACATCAGCTATCAGCTAGTAAAAGTCCCATTAAAGTCGATTCAGAACTTTTAGAAATTATCCGGATCAGTCTGACAAAAAATTTAACACGCGCCTTTTTATGAAAGTTTTTATTTGAATTTAATGAAAATTTGTTAAATTTTAATTACAAAATTCAATTTTATTCATTTGTATAGTAATTATAACGCCTGAATATTTAAATGTAATATCATAAAGTGCAATCTGTTTTATCCCATTCAATTATGATTGCTTTGATATCTTCAGAACAACATCAAATATAATTGAATTGAAATAGCTAATTCGCAAGTGCAAACATTACTAAGTAGGAAAAAAAATATCCAGGAATTCGAATGTGTCATTATTTCAACACTCTTCATTAAATTATCTAGCATTAATGTACAAATTTCCAGGTGTTTTGAAATTAAAACACCCAATGACGGCCCCTGCTTATTTACCAAGGACGCATAAACACCGAAAAAAGGATTGAATTGGATGACTCCATTTGAAAAGTTCTGACATTTTATTTAAATACTTACATTTTACTTAAGTACTGCCTAAGTAAAAATTAATACGAGTTCGAACTTCCTCAATGCCAAAGAAACAGGTGTGACAGATGTTTAATAATTATGGGTAACTAGCTTTTGTTCACGGCTCCGCCCGCGTGTATGTCGGTTATCGCAGTAAAATGTAGCCTATGTCCTTTCCCAAGATTCCGTCTATATCTATGCGAAAATTCATCAAAATTGGTTCAGCGATTTAGGCGTGTAAAAGTAAAAGACAGACAGAGTTACTTTCGCCCTGTTTTTACAAAAAAGTGGCCTATAAAGTGGAATTTTTCGCAAAACGAATGCCTAAATCAAAAAATCGTCTTAACAACCCCTTAAAGACCTATATAATGATACCCAATATGATGGGGTAGCCGCGAGAAAAAAAAACATCCCCACTTTACGTGTAGGGGAGGTACCCTAAATAAAAATATTTTCCATAATTTTATTGTAGCACTTTGTCGACGTAATTACAATACATATTAATGCAATGTTTCATCTTTCTAGCACTTACTGTTTGGACGGTAAGTCGAGGACGGACGGACAGACGGACATGACGAACCTATAAGGGTTCGAAGTCATAAACTTCGGAACCCTAAAAAGTTGTAGATCTTTTAATTACCTACAACTTTGCCATTTAACTTTTTTCCTTGTAGTTTTGCCGGACTTGTAGTTTTGCCAGAAATCGAGTTAAACCGTTTTTTCCCCTTTGTTTTAAATATTTAGCCATCCAAAGTGACTCTACCCTGCCTGATGGAAAGCATGAGCAGAATCCAAGAGTCGGGGCTACCACACTTGCTGCGAATGCAGAGAATAATGTATGGCGGCTTAGTGAGATGCTTGTTCACGCCCCGCTTAAAGGACACGAAAACCTCCCCCCCTACCCTTTCCCGATCTCAGATCGCCCGTAAATTATTTTTCCTTTCATTTTTATAATATTCTCCTCCTTTTCCAATAGGTATCATCCTACTATAATTTTATTTGTTTTCAAAAATTATCTACCCTGGTCTACTGGTCTATATGTAATTTACAAACTATCATTATGGTTGCCATGCAAGTGTGTTATGCCCAGCAACCTGTGAAGTTTTGACAGGAGAAAAACAGTGATACATTTTGACATCTACGATTTATGTATTTTTATAATCACCTAGCTTTGGCCTTCGTATCTCGATTACTGCAGTAAAAAGTAGCCTATGTCCTTTCCCAAGTTCAGTCCTATTTTCATACTAAATTTCATCAAAATCGGTTAAGTGGTTTAGGCGTGCAAGCGTAACAGCAGACAGAGTTACTTTCGCATTTATAATATTACTAGCTTTCGCCCGCGGCTCCGCCCGCGTGTAGTCGGTTATCGCGGTATAAAGTAGCCTATGTCCTTTCCCAAGTTCAGTTCTATCTTCATACCAAATTTCATCAAAATCCGTTCAGTGGTTTAGCGTAACAGACAGACAGACAGAGTTACTTTCGCATTTATAATATTAGTAGGGATTAGTAGGGATAAGTAGGGAAGTAGGGATGCAGGGATTTAATTTAAATTTAATCGGTGTGGCAATAAAATGTTTGGAACTCCCCAATAATGTAATTTATCTATAATAATTTTAACAAAAAGGAACCGACTTCATAGAAAAACTATTCCGAGTACCCAAATCGCGGCAATTGTGCCATTTGTGTGTGATATTTGAGGAGTTCCCTCGATTTCTTTGGTATCCCATCATCAGATCCCGATATCCCTTATCACCTGTAAGCTACGCCCATTCCGATGCAAAAAGAGTTTTTGAAATCGATTCATAAACGACGAAATTATCGCTGAACATACATAAAAAAAAAAGAAAGCGACGAATTGAGAACCTCCTCCTTTTTTTTTGAAGTCGGTTAAATATAAATATAAAATTGAGGTGGTTGTTTGTAATTTTAAAATAACAGACTTTGTAAAGGCATAAGAACGTATGCCTATGCGGTACATACAATAAAAAAATCAATTTAAAAAAAAGCTGTTCTTTTTTATATTGATGCCTACCAATGTGACTCCACTCCGCCTAACGAGACGAGAATTCCACTCGCCTACCACGATTTAATGAATGACTTATGTGACTAGTAAGTAAGGCTATTTCTATTTCAGACCAGCTGAGTGCTGCATTTTCTAAATATATACATTGTATAGTACCTATCATCAGAAGGCCTTTAAATCTTTTCAGATGATTAAAATTACGTTACTGTTACATAAAGTATTTATATCATATATATAAATAAAATTGAAGTGTATGTATGTAATCTCAAATTAGCAGTTTTTTAATCAATGCATATGAAAGTAAATACGTTACACCAAAACAGTGCTACTTTTTAGACTAGCTTGTGTTTAAGATGTCGGAAAAAAAACATACACACGCAGTAACTTTTATTAAACATTAAATTTTAAACACCTTGAATTAATAGAACTAAACAGTTTATATAACAAGGTAGGTGCCTATCTACTGGTTCGATTCAAAATTATTTTCTAGTGTTTGATAGTCCATTCATCTCGGCAGGCTACAACTAACATCCATTGAGAGTTGCAGATTAAACTGAGCGGGTCGCGTTGTTCTTGAGGACTTAAGCTATTCCGCTGGCACTTCGTAAAGCATGCAATGATTTGATTATGACATACCACTTCACTGCTATTTGCTAGAAGTGATGACCCCAAAGGATTTACATGACAAAAAAAATTAGTAAAGTTTCACATAGAGTGCGAGACGTAAGTTTAGATCTTTTAGAAAAAGATTATTTACCTTGTTTACCAGCTGCACCTAAAAATTTGATTCCTGTTGTTTGTAATCGTTAAGCAGTTAAGTGAACATAAAAAGCTGTTCTTATATAAACTAATACTCTATGAACAGCACATCATGATAATGAGGACTCTCGTGCGTCATAACCCGTTTTATTTGGGGGTCAGCAAAACTTTGCAAATTCTTTTGACTGGTGAATTGATCGTCGGCCACCTGCCTGACGACAAACCTATTTTGAATTTAATTTCGTTTTCAAACTGAACAAAGGAAAACTTGGGGGAAAAAATGAATAGAACATTTCTGATGGGAACGTGTGCTGCATGAAAGGTGATTTATAAAAGAATTGTGAAGTACATACTTAGTTTCTTGTTTTTTTTGTTATAAGGCTAGTGTCTTGTCTAGTACAAACAAGTCAGATAACAAAAAACTAAACATATCACATTACAATAATTTATGAAAGGATTATGAGGTCGAAACCTTTTCTAACCTTTATATCTAGAAGCTCTAATAGGTTTGTTTGTACGTTTCCTGACCAATCAAATTTAAGCTTTTGTAATATTATAACAAATATTATAACAAATATTATAAGAAATTATGCACATAATGTATGATCAGTGGAATTTAAAGTTCAATACAAAAGTTTGTCTCGTCCAAAAAAATATGTCTTAATTTAGTCTTAAATTATTAATGGCAGCACTGCTGTTGACGGCTTGCATACGTTGACAGTTTGACACGTCATGTCAATGTCATCAAACAAAACCAATGAAACTAGAGATGGGCCTAAGAGTGATATTTGATTAGCAGCGATCGCACTGAGCAGTTAGTGAAAAACGCAGTGAACAGTAGCAGTGATTTAATCGCTCTTTAAATACCTCTTTACTATCCCATTTTGATTGAAGCGGGATGTATAGCAGCTTACATACAAATCTCTACTTGTCTCTACTGTCGTGGACCCTGTATCCAACAGAACCTAAAACAATTCCCTATATTATATTTATTACAATATCAAATTGATTTCTGATCTGAATCATCACTGAATCGATTCAGTACAACAGTTCGATTTTAAAATGGATGTTTTTGGTCCGAGAAATAGAGTTCGATTAATCGCTTTCAGATCGCCATCCTTAAAGTAGCTAATAGTTGCACGTGGGAGCAATTAGCTATCCGTACAGAAAGTACAGATAACAACTTGCGACTAGTTACGGTTCTTACTACGCTGCTATTTGTAGTCGCTGAATCGCTGCATGCGCAGAACAATAGCAACTGCGATCACAGTTTACATAATTAGCATGGTGATATTTCGCAGCGATCGCATTCGCTGTCTCACCACTAAATGAAACATTGAATGAAAGCAATAAAAGCAAACTGAAAGATATGAATTGTAAATAAAAGTATTGTTAAACAAACTATAATGACATCGATACGTCAAGAAAATCATCAGTATTACATTTTAGGGTCAAAAGCGTAAAAAAACCGTGCTGTGTAAATATTGTTTTGTAAACAATCTTTTGAATTTAGTGAATGTGCGTCTGAGTACTTGACATGTGAAGAGAAAGTGTACCTAAATCAATGATTCAACTGATGACTCATTCTACACCTCCACCGTTGAGATTCGCAGCATTTGTGTAACACTAACTTTTTATATAACGGTGGTTTCTTGGACTCTTACCGACGTACTTAATTGAGCGGACGGCTTAATGTTGTTTTCGTCTGTGTCAGTTATAAGGAATTAGGACAGATAAATAATATGTTGATGTTTTTTTTATAAATCTCGATGAATCGATTGTAAAATTGACATTTAGAATATTTCTTTGATATTGTCTAATATGTGGCTTCTCTAACATCTTTATATGAGCATTTCTTGTACATAATATGATTTCAGAAATGGCTGTAACGATTTCGCTCAACTTCGGCATTTGGTTTTCGGGGTGAAAAGTCAATGTAGATAAGTCTATCCATATTTATTTAGATATCAGTTCAAGTACTTAAAATTATTATTTTAATTTACAAATTAAATTAAATTTCATAAACATTAATTTCGGTAACTGTGAACATAAAACTAACAACCTTAAAAATATAATTTATGAACTAAAATATATTGTTAAAAGGAGTTCCTTTAGTCAAGGTTCCGAAGATATTGGCAGCAGTGCCCCTTTGAATAGCTACACAATTTTTTTGTCTGAGGTAGCTGCCAGCTTTACTTTTCCTTAAACACACATTCGACATCGAATGGGACAAAATCATATTCGGAGTGTAGACCCCTGTATTAGAATGCTATAGCTTTTTCAGCCACTTCAAAAGCCACACCAGCTCTGTTGTTGGTTCCATTACTTTTATGTTTGGTAAAATATGAGTTTTTGAGTTCTCATGCATTTTTCTTTAATACTCTTAGCATTGCTGCAGAATTTATACTACTCTTTCAGTCTATTAAATTTTAGTAAATTCTACAGTCACCGGC
This sequence comes from Phragmatobia fuliginosa, assembly GCA_932526445.1. Classification (NCBI taxonomy): domain Eukaryota; kingdom Metazoa; phylum Arthropoda; class Insecta; order Lepidoptera; family Erebidae; genus Phragmatobia; species Phragmatobia fuliginosa. Next base: position 44,631,175 of record OW052057.1, on the reverse strand, counting down.
AACATTTCGGGAGGCCTGCAGTAATCCCCGGAGGCTGCCTTCCTTCTGGACCAACCTAGGCTGGCTGGAGTGAATGGGAAATAACTCTTCACGCACAATGGTCCAATAACTAGGACTAAGTGCGGAAACCGCCCAGAAAAATTAACTAACTAACTAACTACTCTTTCAGTAAAACTGTGTGAGTTGGTAGTTAGTAATCAAATACAGCGACATAGCAACTTGAGAAAATAGATGGCATTTCTGGACAATAAATATACCCTAGTACTTGACATCTCAGTCCATTATACTTCTATTGATGAGATTTTATTTTATTTTACGATTTAGAAAACTTACAGCTAGTTACATCATAAAAATATAGGTATTTCCATAATCTACATGATGGCCAATTAAAAGTTTTTACAAATATACTATATAAAGTTAATCTAAACAAACACATTTACAAACTAACAAAGAAGAGACAACAATGAAATGTTCACACACACAACACAACAAGCGCACTCACAACAAGCAAGATATCATGAGGAAGCAATGATCAAAGTATTCATTAAACAAAATCAACAAAGATGACAACCAGTTGAATAATATCAGCCAGTTCTACCAATTACAAGTATTTACAGTCTTCAATTCTAAAGATTTCTAGTTGTTACTGTTGGAATTAATGTTACTAACTGTAACAAATGTTAATGCGGAATCCGTTATTCGAAATTAGTAATAATGATATTTTAGATAATTTCATTCATCAGTGTTTAGGATGGTTCCAGGGATTTCCTTTCTAGGGTCTATGTGGTTTCTTGGCTGTTGTTACCTGAGATGGTGCACGGTCTTGGTGGGTTTGAGTCTGACATAACCATCAACTGGTGGTTAATGGATAACGGCTTTCAGCACAGACAAAAAAAGCAAGGATGTAGTAATTGACACATAATTTAATTGTTGTCAATTCAAGTTTTATATTATCAATTTTTAAATAATTTCATATAACCTTAGAATTGAGAGCATCATGTATGAACTAGGAATAGTACATTGTTCACCGAGGGAGGAAAGGAACCGATTACTAGCGAGGGAGAAGTTTGTAGCCCGAAGGCGCAGCCTAGGGCCACAATACTCCCGAGGTAGGAATGGGACTTTCACCCGAGTGCTACACAGTGCTTTATACTACACCTGTGAGGAACATTTAAAATATTTATAAAATAAACTCAAAACGTAAGACACCATGTAAGACACAATTTAGCTTAGAATTTGACATAATATTTATAAATATTCCGCGCTTCTTTTGTTTTTTTTTATTCTTCACAAAAGGATGTCAGTGGCACAGAGATTCCATATTTAAATGATATGAAAACTCTTTGAGAGGAGACCTGAGCCCAGCAGTGGGACATTAAGGGTTGTTGATGAAAACTCTTTGGGCAGGCGCGCGCCATAGATCAGATAACACATGAGAAATGAAAATTCATACAACTTTCTCTCCCGCTAAAACACGTTAGAAATGGATTTTGATACATTTTTTCCTCCCGCTTAATTAGGTCAAGGAAAAGACTAACTTTCTCTTTTCATTTTCAGGGAATAATGAATACTGTTCCGATCAGGTGTAGTATAATAGTACATTGTTCACCGAGGGAGGAAAGGAACCGATTACTAGCGAGGGAGCAGTTTGTGGCCCGAAGGCGCAGCCAAGGGCCACAATACTCCCGAGGTAGGAATGGGACTTTCACCCGAGTGCTACACAGTGCTATAAACTACACCTGTGAGGAACATTAAATGTATTTATAAAATAAAATCAAAACGTAAGACACCATGTAAGACACAATTTAGCTTAGAATTTGACATAATATTTATAAATATTTCGCGCTTCTTTTGTTTTTTTTATTCTTCACAAAAGGATGTCAGGGCCACGGAGATTCCAAATTTAAATTATATGAAAACTCCTTGGGCAGGCGCGCGCCATAGATAAGATAACACATGAGAAATGAAAATGCATACAACTTTCTCTCCCGGTAAAACACGTTAGAAATGGATTTTCATACATTTTTTCCTCCCGCTTATTTAGGTCAAAGAAAAGACTAACTTTCTCTTTTCATTTTCAGGGAATATTGACTACTGTTCCGATCAGGTGTAGTATAATAGTACATTGTTCACCGAGGGAGGAAAGGAACCGATTACTAGCGAGGGAGCAGTTTGTGGCCCGAAGGCGCAGCCTAGGGCCACAATACTCCCGAGGTAGGAATGGGACTTTCAACCGAGTGCTACACAGTGCTTTATACTACACCTGTGAGGAACATTTAAAGTATTTATAAAATAAACTCAAAACGTAAGACACCATGTAAGACACAATTTAGCTTAGAATTTGACATAATATTTATAAATATTTCGCGCTTCTTTTTTTTTTTTTTTATTCTTTACAAAAGGATGTCAGTGGCACGGAGATTCCATATTTAAATTATATGAAAACTCTTTGGGCAGGCGCGCGCCATAGATCAGATAACACATGAGAAATGAAAATTCATACAACTTTCTCTCCCGCTAAAACACGTTAGAAATGGATTTTCATACATTTTTTCCTCCCGCTTATTTAGGTCAAGGAAAAGACTAACTTTCTCTTTTCATTTTCAGGGAATAATGAACACTGTTCCGATCAGGTGTAGTATAAATATAATTTTCACAGCTCTTTGAATTTCTTTTTTGAAAATAAAAAATCTATTTTTAAATGTAATTAAATATCCTAATATGAATCTTTCCCATATTTCAATATCTATAATCGGGAATTATTAGCAAAATTCCTATACTTGATTAGTTTGATTACGCTGATGTCAGTTATCTCGATATCACTGAGGAGCAGCTTGATAAACTTGAGCGCCTTCGATACTTCTGTATCACTACATAGTATAAAACAATGTCGCTTTCTCTGTCCCTTTGTATGCTTAAATCTTAAAACTACGCAACGGATTTTTATGAAATTTTCTTTAATAGATAGAGTGATTCAAGAGAAAGGTTTTTATGTACATATAATACATGCATAATATAGTAGATAATAATTTTAGAGGTTTCTAATGTGATGTTTTTTACGCTTATATTGGAAACGATGGCTGTACCCTACGAGATATCTCAAAATAATGTACTGCAGTATTGTACATCTTAAAAAGGTCTACAAATAAAAAGCGGCCAAGTGCGAGTCGGACTCGCCCATGAAGGGTTCCGTATCAGCAAGTAACATCATATAAAAGTTCTTGTAGTTTGTTGTAACTTTCATCGATGTTTTTATACTAGTGTATTGATTGGATGAAAGGTAAATTGCGTGTTACGATTTATGACGTATTAAAAAAAAACTACTCACTAGATCTCGTTCAAACTAATTTTCGTTGGTACTTTGCATGGTAATGTACAACATATCTTTTTTTAGTTTTATCACTTTCTTATTTAGAAGTTTGAGGGGGGGGGGGGGGACACATTTTTCCACTTTGGAAGTGTCTTTCACGCAAACTATTCAGTTTAGAAAAAAATGATATTAGAAACCTCAACATCATTTTTGAACACCTGTCCTTAGATACCACACACGTATAGGTTTGATGAAAAAAAAAATTTGAGTTTCAGTTCCAAGTATGGGGACCCCCAAAATGTATTGTTTTTTTCTATTTTTATGTAAAAATCTTAATGCGGTTCACAGAATACATCGACTGACCAAATTTCAACAGTATAGCTCTTATAGTTTCGGAAATAATTGGCTGTGACATACGGACGGACAGACAGACAAACAGACAGACTTGACGAATCTATAAGAGTTCCGTTTTGTGCTATTTGGCTACGCAACCCTAAAAAGTCCGCGATGGTATATATGTCTATCTCTTAGGGATAACCCACAATAACCATTTTTTTTCTTTTTACGAGAAATTATGGTTTATTTACGACGCGATTATAAGCAACACAGTATTAATCCTTATCCAATTAAGTACCTTAAATACATTGTGTATATAATATAGATTAATATGGCCCTTTACAGTATGTAATTTAAATTAATACTTTAGAAGATATTACAGATTTAAAATGCAGGAACAAAGCAATTCTGGCGGTACCGGCCGGGGCGTGTTAGTTGGCGCTGTTGTCGATTTGTCACTATCAGATAATATCTAAACACAATACTTTATTATGAATTAATATTCTAAGGCGGTACGAAGTTCGCCGGGGCAGCTAGTTAGATATACATTCGGTCTACTCAAATATGATCATGTGACCGAATTTTGCAAATTGCTCAAGTTAACATATTCTTTTTATGCTTTACAGCATATTATTCAATCCATTTACCCCACCTTACTTAAAGGAACGTTTTATGTTCCTGAGTGACACACATCTGAAATCCTTAAGGTCGTTGGAATCTCTGGAGCTAATGGTACCTAGCCATAATACCACATTTTAAGACAAATCTTTTACGGTGCACGCTATTAGATTATGGAACGCCTTGCCGATATACATTAGACGTGCCCAAACACTGACGGCATTTAAGAATATGGTCAATTATCATTACCTAAGTTTGTAGGTACCCTATGCTCACAATAGTTGTAAATGACTACAAGATTCCACTATTATTATATATTTTTATTTTTTATATATATTGACGAACTGCGTAAGATGGCTGGCAGGAGCTGGATGCGAGAAGCCCAAAATCGATCACAGTGGTGTGCAATGGGAGAGGCCTATGTCCAGCAGTGGACTGCGATAGGCTGATGATGATGATGATGATGATGATATATATGTATCTGTATATATTCAATTATATCCATATTTAATTGCCCCTGTAGCTCCAAAACACCGTAACTACCCTTTGTTTATTTATAGTTTATATCTCCTGTCGATCTGTCCATCCAAAAGTTGCCTGGAAGAGATTGCTTTTAGCAATAAATAAATAAATAAATATTTCGGACAACCCACACACAACATCATCTACTCCCAAACTAAGCAGAGCTTATATTATGGGCACCAAACAACTGATACAAATTCATAAACATACTTTTTTTTTCTAAATACATACATATTAAACATAGAAAAACACCCAGACTCCGAAACAAATATTTGTGAATCACACAAATATTTGGTCTGACCCGGGAATCGAACCCGAGACCTCTTGATCAGCAGCCGCATACTCTAACCACTAGACCAAGAAGGCCGCTCATTGTACATCTCTACTTGTAATATGTGTATAAAAACAACAATGTAATTGGTGTACTATAAAGTATATTTTAATCTTAACTAATCTAATTTCTCATCCTTGTAGGGTTTCCAAGTTCATGACTTGTGACCCAAGTTTCGTCATGTACATCTGTCCATCCTTGAGTTACTGTACACAGCATCCACTTAGTGCTGGAAAAATGAAATCTTGCATAAATATATTTTTTATCATGTCAACAAAGAGTTAAAATAAAATCACATAAATATTTTTGTTAAAAGCACCTCGCCTCCAAGTAAAGTGGCGGTGTTTCTTTCTAGCGTCTACCCATCGTGTGGGGTATCATGAGATAGGTCTTTCAAAAACATTGAAAGGTTGCTAAGGCCATTCTTTCAGGTGTTCGTTTTAGTGAGTTATTCAACTAAATGACTGGCTGGCAAAATTAAAAAAATCATGATATTAGTCTATGCGATGAACTCTAAAAGAAAACTATAACCGCATAGATAACTTTGTCCGATCAGGAGTTAAAGGAGCCTAACTTGTAAAAAAATGCTTGCTTGGACACACACGGACTTAGTACAAAAATAACAAAATGACGTATGTATACATAACAATCATCTATTGGACACGATTTTACAGCTACGTACCATTCTGGACGACTATAGAATCTTATTCTGTGGCCTGAAAAACACTAAGCCAATTTTTTAAGGAAATGATCTTATATAAACTGTACTTCTTGGAGATCATTGAAAGCGATCAACATTCAGCTGTGGCCATAGAATGTCCAATAATGATTAAATAAATATTGCGAACATTTTACACACAACGCTATCTAGTCCTTAACTAAGCAGAGCTTGTATTATGGGTACTAGAAAACTGATTTAAATACATAAACATACTTTTTTTTGTAAATACAAACATATTATGGGAGAGGGGGGCATGACGGGGTCGCGGGTCACAACTGGGTCACCCAGACATAAAGAGAACTATTCACTCTAGATGTGTTGTGTTTTCACTAATAAGTAGCCATTTTGTATCTCTCTCTAGTCTGACAGTGACCGGCGACTAGACTGCGCGCGTTTGTTTTTAAATACAAAAAACAAAAAAAAATCTCAACGTAATTTTATGTAATTTTGAGTGACTACGAATACACATATAAAAAGCCGCAAAGTGCGAGTCGGTTTCGCCCATGAAGTCTTCCGTATCAGCAAGTAAAATCATATAAAAGTTCTTGTAGTTCGTTGTAACTTTCATCGATGTTTTTATACTAGTGTATTGATTGGATGAGAGGTAAATTGCGTGTTACGATTTATGACGTATTAAAAAAAAACTACTCACTAAATTTCGTTCAAACCAATTTTTGTTGGTAGTTTGCATGGTAATGTACAACATATATTTTTTTTTAGTTTTACCACTCTCTTATTTTAGAAGTTTGAAGGGGGCGGGGACACACATTTTTCCACTTTGGAAGTGTCTCTCGCGCAAACTATTCAGTTTAGAACAAAAAAATATTAGAAATCCCAACATCATTTTTGAACACCTATCCATAGATATACCCCACACGTATAGGTTTGATGAAAAAAAAATTTTGAGTTTCAGTTCCAAGTATGGGGACCCCCAAAATGTATTGTTTTTTTTTCCATTTTTATGTATAAATCTTAATGCGGTTTACAGAATACATCGACTGACCAAATTTCAACAGTATAGCTTTTATAGTTTCGGAAATAATTGGCTGTGACATACGGACGGACAGACAGACAGACAGACTTGACGAATCTATAAGGGTTCCGTTTTTTGCCATTTGGCTACGGAACCCTAAAAAGTAAGTGTTTATGTCGCTACTATCATATATTTATTTTGGTTTTGCAGGTATATTACTTTGTTGATTTGAGTTGAATAAAAATACTTTAACCGTCACTCATTTTATTTTGTTATCTATTTTAAATAATGTAAGAATTGGGGCATAACGGGGACATGGCTGCGAGGTACCCCATTATGCCCTTGTTTTATATTAACTGAAGGATCGTTCTTGATCATTTGATAATAGACTTGTTTTTATACGTATACCTAAGAAGAAAAGTTCGAAATTTACTTGGTCCGTGGAGCTCCCTCTGGTGTAGAGAATACTGACGAAGATACCATGTGCCTCTACTGCCTTGGCGTGAACCACACTTATTTAAAGTCTTTGGAAGGTTGGGTGGCTTGCCAACTATGTGAACGGTGGGCTCATACAGCGTGTGCTGGTGTAGACGACGACAATACAGAAGAAATGCACATCTGCTTGTACTGTGATACAAAATAAATACGTACCCCATACTGCCCCTACCCTGGGGCACGATGGGGTTTTTATTATAGCTTCACGTCATATGATTACTTACTAACATCACCAAATTTTATACCAAATGATAGTTTATTATGTAACCAAAGTGTTGTGAATGTTGTGATTAGTTTTGATTAATAAATACATTGCGCTACACAAATATTTGCGTATCACATGAACATTTGGTCCGACTCGGGAATCGAACCCGAGACTTGATCAGCAGTCGCATGCGCTAACCACTAGACCAACTATGCAGTAATATATAAAGCTGAAAAGTTTGTTTGACTGAACGCGCTCAGCTTTAGTGTTAGATGGCCCATTTACGAGGAAGACTAGGCTATAGCTAAGACCAATAGGAGCGGAGCACCAGTTAGGCCCGTATTACACTGTAAAATATTTGATAAAAGATCTTTTATAAAAGTTCTTTGACAAAGATCTTTGATAGTGTAATAGGCCATATTTTATAAAATATTTCTTTTATAAAATTTCTTTTATCAAAGTTAACGGATTGGCATTACATTTTATAAAAGAATTTTGAACAAGTTAACTACTAAATGGTGTTACCACCTTACAAAAAATAAAACTAAATTGTGCAATAATATGGTAGAATTAGTTAAGCCTAATTCTACCTATTTCTACCATATTATTAATTCAAACATAAATAAATATTTCGAACAACTTACACACAACGTCATCTAGTCTCAAACTAAGCAGAGCTTGTATGGCTACTAAACAACTGATATAAATACATAAACATACTTTTTTTTAGGGTTCCGTTGCCATTTGGCAAAAAACGGAACTCTTATAGATTCGTCATGTCTGTCCGTCCGTATGTCACAGCCACTTTTTTCCGAAACTATAAGAGCTATACTGTTGAAACTTGGTCAGTAGATGTATTCTGTGAACCACATAAATATTTTTACACAAAAATAGAAAAAAAAAGCAATATATTTTGGGGGACCCCATACTTAGAACTGAAACTCAAAAAAAAAGTTTTCATTAAAACCATACGTGTGGGTTATCTATGGATAGGTCTTCAAAAATGATATTGAGGTTTCTAATATCATTTTTTTCTAAACTGAATAGTTTGCGCGAGAGATACTTTTAAAGTGGTGAAATGTCCCCCCCCCTGTAATTTCTAAAATAAGAGAATGATGAAACTAAAAAAAAATATATGATGTATATTACCATGCAAACTTCCAACGAAAATTGGTTTGAACGAGATCTAGTAAGTAGTTTTTTTTTAATACGTCGTAAATCATAAACCGCAATTTACATTTGTTTCAATCAAACACTATTATTAAAACATCAATACAAGTTACAACGAATTATAAAAAAAATATGATGTTACTTGCTGCTACGGAACCCTTCATGGGCGAGTCCGACTCGCACTTGGCTGCTTTTTGTAAATACATACATATTAAACATAGAAAAACACCCAGACTCCGAAACAAATATTTGTGAATCACACAAATATTTTGTCTGACCCGGGAACCGAATTTTATCTTAATGTAGCAAGAATAAACTTTGCTTCGTCCCTTTTTCTGTTCGAGACACCACTATGGAGGTTTCATTAACCTATCAAGCAAGAAATGGCAACAAATAAGTTCAGTTGGACTGTTGAAACAACAAAATTATTGATTTCCGAGTACGAATGCCACATTTGACAAAGATCTTTGATAGTGTAATAGGCCATATTTTATAAAATATTTCTTTTATAAAATATTTCTTTTATCATATTTAATAGGTTGGCATTACATTTTATAAAAGATTTGGATTGCATCGGCACCTATTTCTACCATTTACGTGTAATGCACAATTTAGCATTATTTTTTGTAAGGTGGCACTAAAATTTAGTAGTTAATTTTGTCATGTAGTAGCAAGAATAAACTCAGAGTACCCAGCTTAGGGGATTTCCCCCTAAATTTAGGGGGGAAAAGTATAGGATGGGGTTTTTTTAGGGGTGTCATATTTTTAGGGGGATTTTTATAATGTCAATTTTTTTTATTTCAAAATAAGCAAAATAAAGGTGTATAGCACTGAGATAATACAATCTTAGCGACATCTAGTGCGATTGATTGTTACTAAGAGAGCAGAGTCAGAGAGAACACTATTATCAATATAAACATATTCTTAAGAATTCGTGGTTAAGGTTAAACTGCGCTTATATTTACTACAAATATCTTGATTGTTATTGTTATTAGTAATTTGATTGTTCAATTCGTAGGTACTTTTATCAGCAAGTCATTCGTTAAAATGCCTATAGTTAATTAAAGAAAAAAAAGTTATGTCAAAAATATACAAAGACCTGGGAAACTATCCGCAAAAATGTTGTAATTCATCATCATCATCATCATCAGCCTATCGCAGTCCACTGCTGGACATAGGCCTCTCCCATTGCACACCACTGTGATCGATTTTGGGGTTCTCGCATCCAAATTATTCAAATGTTGTAATTATTTAATGTCAATAATGTGTGATTTAAAAAAGTCAGAATCTGAAGACAATGATTTGTTACTCGAAGTTCTCGACAATACATGAATAAGCATTATAAAAAATAATGTTGCTTAATGAAATTATGTATTGATTGTTTGAAATTTATTATTTGTTTAATGATATTTTATTATTTATTAATTATTTTTATTACTATATTTATTTAAAAACATTTACGAATGCCACGAAACGCTGAACAATACAAAACACGAAGACTACAAAAATAGAAACAAAAGGCAAGGTATTTATAAAATTGTCTTCACTTAATAATTATTTTATTAGGTTTTGTTGAATCCCTTTAACGCCACGCCTTGCAATCCATTGTTTAACCCAAACACGCTTGCGTCGGCGACATTGCCTTTTCTTCAATAAAGCAGTCAATATTATAGCACTCAATGTAGGTAGTTAAACAAGCATAGAATGCTAAATCATCCATGATAATGTTGATTACAAGTGCTAGACCAAGAGTTTCAATGACGTTTTAATACTCAAGTATAATAACCGAACTAAACCAATATTTGATCAACAATGACATTTGACGTGTATCTTTTACGTAGTGTAAACTCTAGCCACAAATCTTTTATAAAAGATCCATTCGTCAAATATTTTATCATATATTTTATAAAAGATCTTTTATCAAATATTTTACAGTGTAATACGGGCCTTAAGATTGTTTCAATATCGGGTGGCTTTTAGGGTTCCGTAGCCAAATAGCGAAAAATGGAACCCTTATACATTCGTCATGTCTGTCCGTTCGTATGTCACACCCACTTTTTCCGAAACTATAAGAACTATTTTGTTGAAACTTAATTAGTAGATGTATTCTGTGAACCGCATTAATATTTCCACACAAAAATAGAAAAAAAAACAATAAATAATAAATAAAATTTGAGTTTCATTAAGTATGAGGAACGCCCACGGGTTCCTCATACTTAGAATGAAACTCAATTTTTTTTCAAACCCATACGTGTATGTGTATGTATCTATAGATAGGTCTTCAAAAATGTGATTGAGGTTTTTAATATCATTTTTTTCTAAACTGAATAGTTTGCACGAGAGACACTTCCAAACTGGTAAAATGTGTAACTGTAACTTCTAAAATAAGAGAATGATGAAACTAAAAAATATATAGGTATGATGTACAATTAGCATGCAAACTTCCATCGAAAATTGGTTTTAACGTGATCTAGTAAGTAGTTTTTCAATACGTCTTATATCGTAAACCGCAATTTACCAATCTGTCAAAAAAGTTCAACATTTCTGGAAATCCACAACACAATTGAAATTGAATTCCTTTCAAAGAACATCCGTGGTAATACAGATTTAAATTTCCCTTTTAATCCTATTTGGGCCACGGTATTGCTCCCGCCAAGTTAACCCAAAAAGCTTTCAATACCTATTACCTCTTTCATCCACATCTGTTTAAACTACATAAACTACCGGCATGCTATGATGGTCGTTTTGACGTTTGTCCACTCATGAAGTTTCGTATTATTTAGTAATTACAGTTGAAGGAGCAAATTACTGTTCTTTACTGTTAATAGTGACGTGCAGTTATTCATAAAATTGATTGAATTTATTATTTTAGGACACAAAATTTATTTATTACAATGTTTTTTAAATCTATATTTAGGTATTAGGGTCCCGAACATTAATTTTTTATTCTTATAAGATTATGTTTAATTATTGGTGTACTTATTTACCACATAACTCGGCATTTGTTTCTAGAAATTTAAAATTTAAAAAAATGGAATTTAATACGATCATTGACCGTGAAATTAAGGGATATGCTGCAAGACACAATACAGAACCCCCATTTACCACAACAATAATGCTAAATATTTTAGAAGAAGCTTGATAACATGTGGCTAAAGGAGACTGGGTAAATGTTGTGAATAGAACTGTTAACTTAATTATGAAAGAGATTTGAACGTAGATAATATTTAAGAAAACGAACTTATAATGAATAATGAATAAGCGATGATAACAGTGACGACAGTGAAAATAGCAGTATGGATGAATCTGATTAAATAAAGCCTTTTGTGGCACCTTTTTTGTTCTCTTTTTGTATTAATTTGTTTATTGTGTGCATGTAAAGTATGTATATTCATTTTCATTCCAATATTCAGATCGTTCAAATATATTATCATCATCATCATCAGCATCATCAACAGCCTTTAACAGTCCACTGCTGGACTTAGGCCTCTCCTTTGAAAGGAGGTTTTGGCCTACTATACCACGCTGGCCAGACGAGTTGGTAAAGGGTTTTGCTCAAGTTTTCCTTCTCTTGGCAGTGATGTTAGCTGCTTATTTTGTTCCTTTAGTCGCCTTTTACGACACCCATAGAATGAATAGGGGTGGTGACACTGTATTCTTATTCCGTCACCACACTGACAATATATTAAGTAAGCATTTATATTTAAGTTTTATTAAACCTTTTTAATCAGGTACTACTTACAATAAAAACTTATAGATTTATTTTTATTTTTATCGATAATAAATTAAGATTTCACATCACTATTCAAATGTCAAAACGACCATGCCTGCCGTAACACACTATACTCTGTCCATTCCTTTAATATCTTTTTGACAGATCTCCAAAATTTCGACTTTATTCCTTGCAAATGATCATCATCTTGAAGACATACTATTTTAATTTCCTTTTTATTTTATTAAATTTACAGAAACAATACTTAAATGAAGTCAAATTATTTTGATCATAATATGATAGATTATTTTAATCGCTTAATCGATTTATCGTATTTTAAGAACTGTTTTATATGTTGTTTTTAGCAATGCACACTGCCCACTTCCCTACCCGTCTAAAAAGTACGACATAACTGTAGTACAATTTTACGAAAAAAAATACCGGTAATTCATAGGCGTGACCTGTCAAAAAGACAAAAAGCGGCCAAGTGCGAGTCGGACTCGCCCATGAAGGGTTCCGTACCAGCAAGTAACATCATATAAAAGTTCTTGTAGTTCGTTGTAACTTTCATCGATGTTTTTATACTAGTGTATTGATTGGATGAAAGGTATATTGCGTGTTACGATTTATGACGTATAAAAAAAAAACTACTCACTAGATCTCGTTCAAACCAATTTTCGTTGGTAGTTTACATGGTAATGTACAACATATATTTTTTTTAGTTTTATGACTCTCTTACTTTAGAAGTTAGAGGGGGGGGGACACACATTTTTCCACTTTGGAAGTGTCTCTCGCGCAAACTATTCAGTTTAGAAAAAAATTATATTAGAAACCTCAACATCATTTTTGAAGACCTATCCATAGATACCCCACACGTATAGGTTTGATGAAAAAAAAAATTTTGAGTTTCAGTTCCAAGTATGGGGACCCCCAAAATGTATTGTTTTTTTTCTATTTTTATATAAAAATCTTAATGCGGTTCACAGAATACATCGACTGACCAAATTTCAACAGTATAGCTCTTATAGTTTCGGAAATAATTGGCTGTGACATACGGACGGACAGACAGACAGACAGACAGACAGACTTGACGAATCTATAAGGGTTCCGTTTTCTGCCATTTGGCTACGGAACCCTAATAAACGAATGGACAAAGTATAGCAGAGTTATTAAATAAGACATCGTTCCCACAGTCATCTGATCCCAGATTGGGTCAAAACTGTATTAAATTAACCCTAGTCTCAACTCAATGGTTTTGTTATAAAGATATGTTGTTGACCTTGAATATTAAAATAATCACAACTGACACATGCCACGGAATGCCCTCCGATACCAAACGACGCTAATTTATATTGCAGTAATTGAATACTGATAAACATCTTCATCATCCTTCGTTCGGCAGTGGACGGCGATGGTTTGATTGATTGTAACATAATTTATATCCTGAAAACTTACACTGAAGTGTCTGTTTCTGTTTAACTAAATGAATATAAATAAAAATATATTTCGGACATCTTACACACCACGCCATCTAGTACCTAACTAAGCCGAGCTTGTATCATGGGTTAGTATTGGCTATCACGCAGAAGGAGGCGGCGGAGAAGGCCCGGGAGGACGACATCCAATCGGACCAGATTCGCCGCCGGCGACTCGGGCGGCGGAGGCGCGAACATCTGCGCCTCATGCCGCCTTGAGTGTGGCCGTGGGTGGACGGGATGGGTTTTCCCTCCACCCGCCCTATGTGGCCAGCCGCGAGGAGGCGGCGTCGGTGTGTGCCGGACGCCGCCTAAGAGAGGGTCGTCAAACCGAGACGGTGCCCGCATCAGGAGCGGGCAGGCGCTGGAGAAGTTCAGAAGGAGATCTCACCCTGGACTTCTCCTCCTCCTAAACGGAGAAGCGCGGAGAAGGCACACTGTGTGGTTTTTAGTCGGTTCAAGTCCGACACACCACCCCGCCGTAACCCCCGGTGGGGTGACGGTCCATGATGATTTTCCACACATAAAAAAAAAAAAAAAAAAAAAAAAAAAAAATGGGTTAGTATTGGCTAAATATTTGTTTCTTTTTTTGGGTATTTTCTATGTAGTTATAAAACACCCAAACTCCGAAACAAATATTTGCGGATGACACAAACATTTGGTCAGACCTGGAAATCGAACCCGAGACATCATCAGCAGCCGCATATGCTAACCACCAGACCAACAAGGCGGTCAATATGAAAGATTACTTTTTATAGGTAGTAAAGCCACGCTGATTTAGCACGAATGGGCCTGCTCGACCGGGGTCCCTCACACAAAAGACCATCCTAATAATGACAGCATTCTTGGTGTCATATTTCGTTGGTGAGTGTGAGACCGAAGGCCCAATCATTCTGATATAATCACACTGAAGATAGTGACGCCTACTCCTGAATTCTATTCATGTTTTACATCTAGAGTAGTCACTTTGGCAGCCGTAAATATAAAAAAAAGGAATTGTTTCACCATTTCCGTCCGTCAACAACCTACCGTAAAAACGGGTTAGTGCTAGAAATAGGAAACTTACCATGGATTTGTTTTTTTTATGAGGTCTGCTTTAGACCCCGCAGCTTTTCCCCGTCCATAAGACGAGACCTTGTATATCTAGTTACATTTTTAATATCTATAATATATATTTTTGTAGATGTGATGGTCGTTGGGTAAATTCCCGTTGTTATCGATTTGTATTTTATACTTAGTAAATGTATTAACTATGTTTGTGTTTTACACTGTTAATTCTAATCTTTATTTTTATATATTTCTTATATCTATTTTCCTGTTAAAAGTTTTTCTTGCTTACAATTTTTATTTACAATTTATTATTTACAATTTCTTCTTTGCTATTTTTTTTTAAAGTTGCTCTTATTGTAACTAGATTTACGTTTCTGCCGTTGTTTTGTTTTCTATGTATCATACTATCATCACATCATTATAGCTTTTACTAGTCCAATGCTGGTAATGAGCCTCTCCTACAAGAGGAAGTTTAGAAAAGTTTTTGTAGTACGAAATCACATATTTCTAACGCCATTCAGTGGATCTCGATCGGACTTATACAACGCAAGATTCAGTTAACTAAAGCCATCTGTGACATAATAATGAATTTATTTTTACCACACTCACTTTCAATTTATCTGTAGAGAACCTATGTATTTACACGATGAAACGCAAAAGATGCAGTTGTAATTCAATCAACCTCACCACTTTATCGCATTTATTAGCAACAATAGCCCTGTTAGTGATAAACGAGCGAGCCCAGCACAATGGTGCACAATCATGTTGAATAACTGGGTCGGACACAACATGCCTGCCTAAACCCGCGACTAGACCAAACGCTGAGCCGATTAATTATTAATCAATCATAGAGCTACCATAATATATTTGATTAAAAAATGGTTCAATTAACAACCCATAATGCCCCACTGCTGGGTACGGGTCTCGTCTCACGAGAAGGTTAAGACCATACATCCCCACACTAGCCGAGTGTGAATTGCTGACTGGCAAGACACGTTGTGGCTACGTAATCTTCCCGTTGGATGTTTTTATGACGCCGCGTTAAGAGCGTTTCATCATGCTACAAACGGCCACCCATTTAGGGTTATGAGTGCTTCTAATATATGCATTACACTTTTATGAGACTAACAAAAATTGATTATTTTGTTTCAATTGTTAAGTGTGACAGACAATTGCTTTTGAATGTGAGTCTAAAATGTGTATGTGTGAAGATTTTCCCCCTCAAAAATGACAGCCTGTTTAGGACTTAAAAAGACCCTTTGGTTACTCCCCTCGGGTTAGTAAAAGATTTTGTACGTTGGGGTGGACTGGAGTCTAAACCAGGTCAAAAACCTGTATTTGCGGACTCTAGGATTCACACCCGCTCCTTAAAGGTTGGTCGATGTACCGTGGTGTATGCGTCCGTGTATGTGTGTATGAGTGTTCGCGTGCGTGTGTTTGTATGTATGCGTGCGTGTGTATGAGTGTGCGCGGCGTGTGAGTATCTGTGTGTGCGTGTATCTGAATGATAACTTAGTAGTGTAGGTAGTAGTGGTTTTTTTTTTGGAGCTTGTGGCCACTTTCCAATAGCGATAAGCGATTCTGTGTCTGTTTATGATAGATTTTATTAAATATTTTAATATTTTATTTATTAAAATATTTTATTGAATATCATTTAATAAGTGTAACATTTCTATTGAAATGTTACACTTATGTGTCGTTTATGAGAAAATAGTTAAATAGTAAGTAGTGCGTGTGTGAGGTAAGTAGGGAGAGTAGTACTTGGTATTCGTCGAGTAACGACGGTTAGTACTTGCCTTGTTCGACCAACTGTTGCTTAGTTCATCTCGTTCAAAGAAACGAATACAATATTTTCGAAAAACACTTAAACTTAGACCCTGGTCTGGTTCGGATACTAGATTACTTGTTTATTAAATGCCTAATACTGATAATTCAGTGATAAATAAAATCAACATTCAGCTAGTCTGGTCGCGGCTTAACACATAACTCGAAAGTCTCAAGATCACGTATAAGAGAAAATTACTGGCCAATTTATTGTAAATGTGCATACACTGACTGTTGACAAGCCCAAAACAGTCGGAAATTATGCTACCGAAAATACAGTATATATATTAAAGAACACAAGATTGTTTTCATGGAAATCAAATCAAATATATTTTTCTCATCAGTACTTTTATTACCGTTTGACCAGCGTCTTCTAAATTTAAGGGGCCAGTTACAGAAAATTAAGTATCCCTCGGTTATATTTTATTTAACACCAAACTTAAAGTGTACTAATAGGTACATAACTGCTTAGATTTTTCCTGTATATAATTTAGGTGCTACCTACATTAGAGAGTTCCTAGGAAAGAAACGGTTATAAAACCGGTCATTAGTGTGATCGCCATACCAAAAGCTTAATCAGAAAACTACTCTACCCTTAAGCCCTACCCTACCCTCTACCTACCCTAAAAGAAGAAATGATTACAATATTAAAAAGTACGTTATCATTGCGTATTAAATAACATAGACGGCACATCAGGACGCCATATTATTGCAGTTATTGATTAATATTTACGCAGAGGGTACGCGAGCCCCCCAGGGTCCAGACGGATTAAAATATACACATATGCATGCATATCATGAAATGTATTTCACATTTGACGAACCGGTGGTTGTATAATTTATAATATTCACTACCCGGCGCCCGCCACTTATTCTGTGTCTCTTTTCAATCATACTTGGCCTCTATTTGTCTAACCGCGGTGTTATCTATCCTATCTTATTATCTATCGAACAAAACACACAATTAAAAAATATATAACATAATATTTTGGACATCTGACACACAACATCATCTAGTCCCAAACTAAACTAAGCAGAGCTACATAAACTAAAACTCGAGAACGGTTGGATAGATTTGGTTAATTTTTTGGTTTATTTGTCGAAGTCTAGAGAAGGTTTAAAAGGTGAATATATAAAAATGAATTGCATGCTTTTTATTAATGATGGATTCATTTTTATGTTTTATAGAAAATTGTAGATCTTCTATTTATCGATTGAGGCAGTACGAAGTCTGCCGGGTCAGCTAGTATTAAATATAGAAAACACCTAAACTCCGAAAAATATATTTGCAAAATTAACAAACATTTTATACGACTCGGGACCTGAAACCGAGACCCTCGTTTAGCAGCCGCATACGCCAATAAACAATGCAGTCATTATATTATATCTACTCGTATGATTGTAAAATTTTAAATTCTACTCTGACTGATGAAAGTATGAGTAGAATCTAAGAGTCACTTTACCCTTTGCGAATGCAAACAATGCAGTATATTGACCCATACTTCTTCTTCCTAGCCTTATTTCCAATATTATTTGGGGTCGGCTACTAGTTCAACCGGTTTTACCTGAACATCAGTTTTTCCATGGAGCGACTGGCATCGGACCCTAAGGGAGAACTGAAATTCGAAGATTTCACTAGTTGTCAGTAAATTTGAGGGCACTGACTTCCCAATAACGATTGCAATAGATATTCATGACAACCGGGACCGACGGCTTTACGTGCTCTCCGAGGCACGGGCGTGAATCACTGAAAAACGGATGCCTAAATCAATAAAAATCTTCTTAGCAACCTGTCAATATTTTAAAGAACTATTGATACACCACACGATGGGGCAGATGCTAGAAAAAAAGGATGGACGGACATGACGAAACTATAAGGGTTTCGGGTCATGATTTACGAAACCCTAAAACGCAACGTCAGTTTTATACAGGTGGAATAATTGTAACATACGACTCAAGGACATACTGCATGACCGTTATTATGAAACCAAGGCAAGGCCAATTGTTTGTCACCCTTGCGTCTTAGCGTTTAGTTTGTGTAGGGCACAGTTTAATGAACGAATGCAACACCAATTTATTGTTACAGGCACCAAAACATTATTGGAGAATTATTTTAACAAAAACATGTAATTGATATTGAAACGCACATTTAAGGGGATACCTCAAAAAGAGCTGTGAATTATGTAATTTACTCACTACTTTTATTCAATTCGTTTGAAAAGAGCTGACTTGATAGTGTGGTGACAGTGAAAACGGCTAGGTATAACGGAGTGGCGTCTATTCACGTCATTTTAAAACAAACAAATGAATTCAATGTAAACTGTTATTCTACCAATTGCTCTCAATTTTATTTGTCCACCCTTTTTAGGGTTCCGTAGTTCATGATTCGGAACCCTTATAGATTCTTCATGTCCGGTCATGTCGATCCGTCCGTCCGTTCTTGACCTACCACTCAAACGGTTGGTGATAGAAAGTTGATAGTTTGCATGAATGTACTTACTTTGTTGTAATTACGCCGACAAACTGCTACAATAACATTATTATTTTTCTGTTCGAAAATCCGTGGTTATATCGGACTCGAACCGACCAGAACCGCACGCCGCCGTCTCAGGTACCAATAGTCGGGGAACCAGATGTACCATAGAAAAGAAATCCCTGGAACTTTTATATTCTCCTCCTACCCAAAACAGAAACCATAACATAGTAGTGTGATCAGGGGTAGTACATAGAGCCACGCTATTACAGGCAGCTCGACTGGAGTGGTATTACCCTCACACAGAAGACCCAACGAAAATGACAGTATTTGTGCTGTCGTGTTTCGTTGGTGCAAGACCGAAGGCCCAATATGCAGAAGCGTCTCATTGTTCCCTGGACTCCCCCGAAAAAATCAGGCGTACAGAGTGCACACCGTGTGGTTTTAGTCGGTTTGATTCAATTGAAAGTTCTTTTACCACCTATCAATTCTACATAATTCGCTTGACAAGTCTTTGTTAGGTCAGTAGATGTAAGACTGAAGTGACATTACTTATTTATTTTACGGTCCTGTTGGTGATCGTGGTAAATAATACCTACTCTTTCTCTTCCTCAACAATCAATGGTTCTCTAATGAAATTTCCATTAAAATCGGTTCAGGGGTTTAGTTGTGCAAGTGTAACACGGACTGAGTTACTATTTATTTCATTAGTTTAGATAAAAGTTTAAAACTGATACGTTTCTCTCATATAAGAACTATTCTAAATGCTTTTAAGATACTGTTTGGTTTATGAAAACATGAATTGAATAGAATGCGGAAGCGCTCCTTAAGAGCGCGCATAAAGCTAAATCGCCTATCTTATATTTGATTTTACGTGAAAAGTTAGAGATTATTGTTAACATAAAAATCTGTGTGAGTAACTACATTATATTTTCAAGGACTTAATGTGAACGAAAACATAAACTGATACACTTTCTTCGATAAAAAAAAATCACGAAGTAACCTCTAATTTTCTTATGTTTTCGTTTTATATTCAATATGGCAATGATTAATAAGATAAAAAAAATATTATTCATTGTAATTATGCATGACCCAGGAACGTGCTTATGCATTTCTTAAAATTACTTTTAATTTTGGATATAATACGATAAAACACTTTTGGCGCTTACTACGCTATTATTCCGCGGAAGATTTCATGTTCCGTCGCATGTTGCGGGAGCTTCAAGCATATTTCTATTTCACAAATCAGTCACACACGCTCTGTTGAGACGAGTGGACTGCGCTCAACTTTTCGAATCGCTGTCGTAATTGATCGCGTGGTTTGAAATAAATCGTAAGAAAAACAATTCGTTAAAATGGGAAACAAGAGAAGATTATTGAAGACTTCCGACACGACAACTAAAGAAGTTACAAGAAAAGATAAATATTTTTTTCCCAATTGAATATGAAACTTATGACTTTAAATTAAAGTTGAAAATCGATCAAACAATTTGACAACAAAAAAATTTGATTGTGTTACTGGCTACCGTACCTATGTTTTATGTGTAAAAAATAAATGAAAACATTATTCATTTGTGATAGTTAATGCATGCAATTTTAGATTTTATTGCAAGAAACATAGGATCTAAATTAGTTTCTCCCTCCGTAGACAATTTTGTGTTCACTTGCCAGTAGTAATGAGATCTTTCAAAGGTCTGGATAAGTTACAGAAAAATACTATGGATCTTACTAGAATTGTATGAAAATAAATGGCAAAATAATATATCTAATGCCGCGCTTTATTTTATGCTCGAGTAGTAATACTAATACCTACGCGTGTCGTGTAGTATAAATAGCATATGCAAAATAAAAAGATGCTTTTAGTAGATATCTTATTGTTTATTCTATGCTAATTACTATTTCTCATTCATAAAAATCTATGATAAATGAAAGGCCTTGTTATGAGGATTTCATATAATTATATTTTTGTTATTATTGTGAGATGGGTAGTTTTGAATTTATTAATAAAAATGAAATTCATTCTTTTTGTATTTGTTTTGGATTTTTATATGCTAGATTATTAAATTATTTAATATATGAAAGAAAAATTTGACTGCAGGCAGAATTCAAACCTGCGTCTTCCGGCTAGATACGCTACACGCTATGGCCACTGATCTTTAGCGTGGTGTTATATAGCCTATAGCCTTTGACGATAACGGTAAAATAATTAAAAAAATCGATCCAGTACTGCCTGAGATTAGCGTATTCAACTCAACAAACTCTTTAGCTTTATACTCATATTTTATTACTCACTTTTAGAGAACTGGAAGAGATCGCCATGAGGGATAAGACCGCCTATTGTTGTACATAGTTTGTAACACAATTGTTTCTGTTTTTCTGTATCTGATTTGTGTATATACTTAAAGAAAATAAATAAATATATTTATGTATTATTCGCGTACACACAATAATCAGATAAAATAATCGTCTGATTATTTTGCGTTTACTACTATTGAAATACGCGTCGACAGAGTGCAGCAGAGCGGCGAAGTACTTGTCTTTTGGCGCCAAACTGCGCTGAGATCGCTTTCGACGTAAAGGGCGGGTGCGGGGCGCGCGGGTGAAATCTAAAATTTTGCTGGCTTTATGCGCGCTCTTATAGGTCCTTGTTCAACAGTTGACAGCGAGCGGCGATAGAAGACATGAATTAGATTTGAGTCATTTTCGGTTTTTTATTCAAACGCTGTTACAGCACAGCAAGTGATAATGAAATGAGTTTTTTTCTTCTTTTTGAAATGTAACCATCTATTCTGCAAACGCATAGACATTTTAATGTTTTCGTAAACAAAGAAAACTTTTAGGTACGTTTTTTACTGTAAACGGGACTTATTCGCGATAACATTATTTTTCATATGCATTTATTGAAAAACTGATAATTGAATATAACATGTAGACACTTCAATTTTATTTGTTTGTATAGATGTTTGATCTAGTCTGCCATAGCATGGGTCACCATGCCTCATTGTCTGCACTCACCATGAGGTGACTACTCTTGGATTCTACCCATGCTTTCCATAAAGCTGAGAAAGTCACTTTTGAAGGCTTGCATATAAAAAAGTATCATATGGCCTAGGAATTACTATGTATAAATATGTACTCACTAAAAAGTATGTATGTACACTCGGTTCCAAAAATAACGGGTCAGTCACATAAACCCGAATATCTCCCGAACTACGTATGCCATCCTAATGAAACGAAGACTGTTCAATTGAGAATTTAATTATACAGATAAAAAATAAAATAAAACTTAGTTACACCCACAATATTAATCTTAAATTAAAAAAAAACTGAAGTAGTCATATTTTTCTTAAGATTACATTTTTTTTATGATTGTTTTTTTGCTGTTTTTCATCACTGGAGGCTTCATCACGTGGAGGCAATACAAAGTATTAAATGAAGAAAGTGATGAAAAACAGCAAAAAAACAATCATAAAAAAAATGTAATCTTAAGAAAAATATGACTACTTTAGTTTTTTTTTAATTTAAGATTAATATTGTGGGTGTAACTAAGTTTTATTTTATTTTTTATCTGTATAATTAAATTCTCAATTGAACAGTCTTCGTTTCATTAGGATGGCATACGTAGTTCGGGAGATATTCGGGTTTATGTGACTGACCCGTTATTGGTTTATGTGACTGACCCGTTATTTTTGGAACCGGCTATATTTAAATCAGTTGTCCATTGACTATAGTATAAGCTAAGCTTTACTTGGCTTTACACCTTTTATATTATTTTATTGTTTATTATTATGACAGTAACTTGAGGTCATCATCGTCTTCCTAGCCTTCATACACAAGTTTATTTGAGGTCGGCTACTAGTTCAACCGGTTTTACCTGAATTTCAGTTTTTCCACGGAGCGATTGGCATTGAACCTTCGCAAAGCTAAGGGACTGAAATTCGAAGATTGAACCAGTTGTCAGTATATTTGAGGGCACTGACTTCCCAATAACGATTGCCGTAGATCTTCATGACAACCGGGACCGACGGTTTAACGTGTTTTTCGAGACCCGGGCATGAATCACCGTCAAACTTCCAGACTCCGGGCTGTTATTAAGAATTTTCTGTAAGAAAAATCTGACAACACTTTTGGCGCGATTCGGGATTTGGATCCGAGACCTCTTGATCAGCGCTACACTAACCACTAGACCAACGAGGCAGCCATAACAATACCTAAAAATCAAACATTAGTGTACATAAAAAGTTCATTCTATTTTATGTGTGTAAAATGGAAATCAAACTACATCAGACATGACACAGTCGAGCTCCCTACCACTGATATACATTATCTCTTAACATTTTTACCTATCCCTACCACTGCTATACATTATCTCTTAACATTGGTACCTATCCCTACCACTGCTATACATTATCTCTTAACATTGGTACCTATCCCTACCACTGCTATACATTATCTCTTAACATTGGTACCTATCCCTACCACTGCTATACATTATCTCTTAACATTGGTACCTATCCCTACCACTGCTATACATTATCTCTTAACATTGGTACCTATCCCTACCACTGCTATACATTATCTCTTAACATTGGTACCTATCTCTACCACTGCTATACATTATCTCTTAACATTGGTACCTATCCCTACCACTGCTATACATTATCTCTTATCATTGGTACCTATCCCTACCACTGCTATACATTATCTCTTAACATTGGTACCTATCCCTACCACTGTTATACATTATCTCTTAACATTGGTACCTATCCCTACCACTGCTATACATTATCTTTTAACATTGGTACCTATCCCTACCACTGCTATACATTATCTCTTAACATTGGTACCTATCCCTACCACTGCTATACATTATCTCTTAACATTGGTACCTATCCCTACCACTGCTATACATTATCTCTTAACATTGGTACCTATCCCTACCACTGCTATACATTATCTCTTAAATTGGTACCTATCCCTACCACTGCTATACAATCTCTTAACATTGGTACCTATCCCTACCACTGCTATACATTATCTCTTATCATTGGTACCTATCCCTACCACTGCTATACATTATCTCTTAACATTGGTACCTATCCCTACCACTACTATACATTATCTCCTAACATTGGTACCTATCCCTACCACTGCTATACATTATCTCTTAACATTGGTACCTATCCCTACCACTGCTATACATTATCTCTTAACATTGGTACCTATCCCTACCACTGATATACATTATCTCTTAACATTGGTACCTATCCCTACCACTGCTATACATTATCTCTTAACATTGGTACCTATCTCTACCACTGCTATACATTATCTCTTAACATTGGTACCTATCCCTACCACTGCTATACATTATCTCTTATCATTGGTACCTATGCCTACCACTGCTATACATTATCTTTTAACATTGGTACCTATCCCTACCACTGCTATACATTATCTCTTAACATTGGTACCTATCGCTACCACTGCTATACATTATCTCTTAACATTGGCACCTATCCCTACCACTGCTATACATTATCTCTTTACATTGGTACCTATCCCTACCACTGCTATACATTATCTCTTAACATTGGTACCTATCCCTACCACTGCTATACATTATCTCTTAACATTGGTACCTATCCCTACCACTGCTATACATTATCTCTTAAATTGGTACCTATCCCTACCACTGCTATACAATCTCTTAACATTGGTACCTATCCCTACCACTGCTATACATTATCTCTTACCATTGGTACCTATCCCTACCCCGGCTATACATTATCTCTTAACATTGGTACCTATCCCTACCACTGCTATACATTATCTCTTAACATTGGTACCTATTCCTACCACTGCTATACATTATCTCTTAACGTTGGTACCTATCTTTAGTACCTTCTTTCAATTTTCAAACGGTTATGAAGTCAGATATCTGTAGAAATTACTCTGCTACATAAATTAAAAATAAAAAGAAATTAATATATCTTTCATCTATAGAGAAAAGAAAGGAATAACAACATTTTAAAGTTATTAAAAAATAAATACAACATTATCACAACAAAGGCAGTGATTATCACATCGACGCCATTTTGTATAGCCTGGTCATTAATTTAGTGCTTACGAGGGGTACACGGCGCTCCCTACTCGGGTTAAAATTATTACATGGGCTTATGTACCCACACCCCTCCGTCCAACCCCTCTATATGACGGAAAGGGGTGCATCGCTCAAGATTGCATTGAGTGCACCCCTCCACCCTCCCACCTCCATCCCTTGCAGACAGCGTGTACCGCGACGACGCCTGGTCCGCGTTTGCCTATTAGTGTCCACCTATACAGGTGAATAATTTATTGCGCAGCATCCGATGATCGATCGACGCCGCTGACTTTTAACGTGGGCAGACGGCCGTCTCGTTATATGCCGCAATGCGTAACTCATACACCAATAGTTGTGTATAATTATAACTGTCGTATCATGAATGCTGGATTTGTATCTCACTTACTTATCTGACTTATAATTTTAACATGATGTGAACTAGGAGGAATCTTGGAAACTACAAAGATAGAGCAAGGCGTGTGCAACGTACCTGTTGCATTCGTGGTCGGCCCATGGGGGTTTCCACACGTTAAAAATAGGGCTTACCTTTCTACGGTACACCTTGTTGCCCGAATACTGGTGCCTTGAGACGGCGAGCTTAATTTAGGAAAAAAGAGGTATAGGTCATAATCAATGGTTTATAGTATGTACCTATAGTAAGATTGTTATAGGAAATATCACTATATATACACTACATATATAACAGTATAAAACAAAGTCGCTTTCTCTCTCCCTATGTAGGCTTAAATCTTTAAAATTACGCAACGGATTTTGATGCAATTTTCTTTAATAGATAGAGTGATTCAAGAGGAAGATTTTTATGTATAATACATGCATAATATAGTAGATGAACATTTTAGAGTTTTCTAATGTTATGTAAATAAACCCATTTTTACGCTTACATTGCAAACGCTGGCTGTACCCTACGAGATAAATCAAATTAATGTACTACAGTATTGTACATCTTGAAAAGATCTACAAAAAAATCCGTTATGGTATATGTCTATCTCTTAGGAATAACCCACAATAACCATTTTTTTTTACGAGATATACTGGCTTATTTACGAAGTGCTTTTATGCAATACAGTATTAATCCTTATCCAATTAAGTACCTTAAATACATTGTGTATTTAATATAGATTAATACGGCCCTTTACAGTATGTAATTTAAATTAATACTTTTAAAGATATTACAGATTTAAAATGCAGGAACAAAGCGATTGTGGCGGTACCGGCCGGGGCCCGTTAGTTGACGCTGCTGTTGATTTGTCACTATCAGTCAATAACTAAACATAATACTTTAATAAGAATTAATATTCTGAGGCAGTACGAAGTTCTCCGGCAGTCAGCTAGTTGATAATATTCTGTTTTCTAAAAATATATGTTGTTCTTAAATTAGATATGTATAATATCAGTCGTCTAGAACCCATAGAACAAACTCTGCTTAGTTTGGGACTAGATCCTTGTATCAGATGTTTTAAATATTTATTTATTCTGTGCCACGGTGGACTCTTTTAGACATATGTGAAACGGACACAAAGAACTACTAGTTTCAGAATAAAAATACAAAGTGTTGTCCCAAATGGAGAACGAAATGACAACACGTGGGGCAGTAACAATCGGCGTGATGAATTAAATCACTATCCCACCCGAACATTTAAAATACATATCAGATTCTAAGCAAATTACACACAGACCCACAAGAGAGACTATATCATCATTAGTCTATCGGAGTCCACCACTGGACATAGAACTCTCAAATTAAATTAGGTTAAGCGGGGCATGAAAAAGCATCTTACTAAGCCGCCATAGTGTGGGCCGCCATACTTTATTGTTTGGATTCGCGGCAATGGTGTATAGTTTCCCCCACTCTTGGATTCTGCTTGTGCTTTCCATCAGGCAGGGTAGAGTCACTTTGGTAGGCCAAATATAAAAAAATAATTGCACACCACTCTGATTGAGTTGTCTCATTCCTAGGTTTTTTTGCTTTTATATGTTCGTGTATTAAATTAGCACGTTTTAGAGCCTAGCAGCTTGAAGAAGTTTGGTGTTTCATATCTCATGTCGATAAAGTGATATTGGATATTTAAATAAAATGAAAACTAAAAAAAGCAATTTCAAACAAAGAAGATGTTCGCGCATGCGCTGTACACGAACACATTTTCGCGCAGCCGTATGCCTATATTTGGACCTCCGTTTTGCCACCTCTCGTTTTAAGTACTAAAGAATCAATAACTAGTCAAGCTTCATTTGTCATGATATAAATAGTAATGCGTACTGTTCTACATAACTTACATAAAAAGAGCTCATAGCCTAGTGGCCGGCGATTGGAAACAATCATCAGGGGCTAGCAACGACGGCGCGGTCGGTACTTAGATGGGTGACCCTTTTTGGCATGATATGTTTTGAGGCTCAGAACAACAATGTGAATCACACAAAGTGTTGTCCCACATGGGGTTTGAACCCACAAGGCCAACCGTGCAGTCAATCTCTTATAACTTGGTAAACCATAAGAAAATGAAATCTAAAATCAGTATTACGAAGTAATATAAATTGTAATACTTCACCTGAGACACGAATCAATAATCACACACATCTCGAGGTAAGGGCGCTGCTATGGTTACCAGACAGCCGCTCACAAAGCAACTCAATATTCTTTTATAAATGATAGACTCATTCTATTCAGATATTCCTCTAAAAAGTTATTATATCTGAGTATCTTTGTGTAGCTTAACCCTCTTCTTAGAGAAGACCCGAGCCCAGCAGTGGGACAATATGTTGATTAACGTGATGAAACAGACACACACTCACACACACTAACTCATATACAAACCTCAAACCTTAGAGTAGAGCATCCATTTTGTTAACTGTTTTTACTATTATAAAGATCAGATTTTGCTTTGTACATTTTTTTTCTTTTTAATTTTGTTTTGTTTTTTAGATCTATTTACTTTTCCTTTTTTACATTTTCGTGAAATATTTAGAGGGAATCAATCAACTTGGTTTCGATATTACAAGTTTTACTTAGTTTGAAAGCCAAGAGACAGTTTCACTATGTAATCTTGCTGTGACATTATAACATTTTTGATTTTGATTTGTTTGATTAATATTCTGATACAAAACAAATGCTTGTGTTCTAGTCAAACTATTTGTTGTCAGTAGTCATCGAAACAGCAAACTCTGGCTTAGCGTTCATGATTTATAATGACTTTCCAACTAAAGTAACCCTCGCTCTCAATTTAAGAGCAAGGCCCTTGTCGGTGGAGCAATCGCCACTCCTCTCGGTCTCCTGACATATCTATAACGTCTGAATAAGCCACGTCTCCGGCTTTCATCTTTGACTTGCTGTATGTATGTCTGTCTACGCCGTCCTCGTTTTCTCTTGCCTTCTACTTTGACTTCCAGTATTATTTTACAGAAACTTTGGTTTTTATCAAATGACCCACCATTTTGTAATACTATTTAAATCTACTTTAACAATTAATGTATTAATTGTTAAATTAATATAAAAGGTATCTTTAATTTACATAAAAATGTTTCTATTGTGATGTTTTTTTTTCTTTACAAATCATAATTATTGGTCTTTTCTATCAAATTAACTCATAACGGACAGACATCACATTTATTAATTAACTAGCTTTCGCCCGCGGCTCCGCCCAAGTTTATGTCGGTTATCGTGGTAAAAAGTAGCCTATGTCCTTTCCCAAGTTCAGTTCTATCTTCATACCAAATTTAATCAAAATCGGTTCAGTGGTTTAGGCGTGAAAGCGTAACAGACAGACATGTGACAGAGTTACCTTTGCATTTATAATTTTTAATACTTTTTTTCACGAACTTTTTTCTTTAAAAGAGATAGTGATCATCCCTACTAATATTATAAATGTGAACGTAACTTTGTTTAATACGCTTTCACGCGAAAACTACTCAACCGATTATCATGAAACGTTGTACACATATTCTTGGAGGTATTAGAAGTAACATCAGATACTTTTTATGATAAAATAAATAAATATTTTTTACGAAAAATTAAAATATTGTTTGTGCTTATATATCAGAATAACACATGGGCTACTTTTAACTGTAGTGATTGAGAAACACGCGGGTGGAGCCGCGGGTGAAAGCTAGTATTTTTATAACTAAAATCATTTTTCAATTTATAATTCTAACTATAAGGAATATACGCCTTGAGGACTCCGGCAGTCCCTTGCGAGTTCGATGTCCGATGTCCCATTCGATGATTTCTTGCGAGAAACGGTTACATGTACTACACTCTACTTATATTTATTTATTTATTTATATGGGCCTCACAACAAGGAATACACAAAAATTAAACAAAATGTAAGAACTAACATAAATAATAGTCATATGCTTCCCCACTTACAGGAGACCACATCATGCACAAGAAAGTTAACATAAAAAAAGAAAAAAGAAACTATAACAAACTAAAAAAGTAATTAAAAAAGCTGAAAAAATAATACAATAGTGATAAATAAAAAATAAAAACATCTTACTCGTTCCAATTGCCATAAGCACCTACATGACAGCGAGCTTTGAGCGGATTAGACATTTATACTTATCTAGTGTATTTACGAAAACGTCTATTTCTTCAGAAGGACACGAAATGGCGTTGTACTGATGCACAATCCTAACTAGTGGCGAGTTTCGTCCCAAATTTGTTCGGCATCGTGGTGGTTTGAATAATGGGCGAGGGTAGCGAGGGAGTCTCTAAGGAACATTGATACCTATCCCTCCCAGTAGATCCGGACAGTCTATAGCATTATTAAGCAATTTATGCAGGAATGTCAGATCAGAGATTGTTCGACGTGACTTTAGATCAGTAAGATTAAAATAATTTAGTCTTTTTTTATAGGACCTACAATTCCTTGGCTTAAAACGAAAAGCAAGGTGACGGAGGAGTCTCTTCTGGACCCGCTCGATTCTATCAATGTGGACCTGGTATGAGGGATTCCAAACTGTACTACAGTATTATAATTGGCTTCGTACGTAGCTATTGTATAACTGTACAGTAGTGGATGGTTTCTTAAATTCTTTGGTTGATCGCAATACAAAACCAAGAGACCGATATGCAGAGTTTAATATTATATGTATGTGTTCTGTGAAACTGAGTTTACTGTCCAGGTAAATACCCAAATCCCGGATTTCTGCTACTTCTTTCAGTGTGTTATCTTGGATTCTATAGGAGGACTGAATTTTATTGCGCTTTCTAGTGAATTTGATATGGTAGCACTTAGAGCAGTTCAAATACATCCTGTTACATAAACACCATTGAGATAATCTGTCTTTATCTACCTGTAATAAACGTGTGTCAGATTCATTTAAAATCGTGCGTGTAAATTTTAAATCGTCTGGTATGTATGGTATGGCTTACTGTGCTTAAAGACATGTGATAAAAATTGATAAAAATATTAAAAAATAACGGTCCCATGTTAGACCCTTGGGGAACACCCGAGGTCGCAATGTAAGGGTAAGTATGTAAGGGTAATAATATTATAAACGCAAAAGTTTGTGAGTATGTATATGTGTATGCATGTTTATTGCTCTTTCACGCAAAAACTACTGAACTTTCGGGTTTGGATGAAACTTTACAGTAATATATATTTACAGAATTTAATAGGTAACTTTCTATGATTTTCGTTACACGTGTTTCTTATTTCACAAAAAATGAAAAAAAATACAGACATAAAAACGGACTTTATACCTTTTACTTGGAAAAAATATGTACCTTGAATATCGCTGATAAAGCTATTGAATACGAAATTGAACATAATAGTGTCTCCGTGGGCGTCTCTCGCGGCCGTTTCTATGGATACTATTGAAGATGAAGAAATCAATAAATCTCCATCCACTTTTAATTATATTTGCTCCATTTCAATAGAAGATTAACAGATTCAAGAAATATTATAGATGGTCTGAAATGTTATACTCTGTAAATCCTACTAATATTATAAACGTGAAAGAGTGTGAGTATGTATGTTTGTTGCTCATTCACGCAAAAACTACTGAACGGATTTGGATGAAACTTTACAATAATAGCTTATATGTCAGAATAACACATAGGCTTTTTACTGCAACAATCGAGATACACGCGGGCTGAGCCGCGTGTGAAAGCTAGTAAGAAACCTTGGACATTTCACCCCTAAGGCCATCCAGTCCCAAATTAAGCTTAACTTGTATTAAGGGTACATAAACAAGATAATGTACATAAATAGTCACAAATCTGCCCCCATAGACAAGTTGCAAACGTTTTTCATTTTCTATTCTATTCTCTATTTTCTTGTTTCATTGGCTAATATTTTGTTTTGACCGCGCGACTCTATGACTTTAGACAATGAAACAAGAAAATAGAGAAATGGAATAGAGATTAAACATAATGGAATCGTACATTGTTCACCGAGGGAGGAAAGGGACCGATTACTAGCGAGGGAGCAGTTTGTGGCCCGAAGGCGCAGCCAGGGCTGCAATAGGGCCACAATACTCCCGAGGTTTGAATGGGACTTTCACCCAAGTGCTACACAGTGCTTTATACTACACCTGTGAGGAACATTTAAAGTATTTTTAAAATAAAATCTAAATGACACCATGTAAGACACAATTTAGCTTAGAATTTGACCAATATTTCGCACTTCTTTTGTTTTTTTTTTATTCTTCACAAAATGATGTCAGGGGCACGGAGATTCCATATTTAAATTATATGAAAACTCCTTAGGCAGGCGCGCGCCATATATAAGTTAACACATGAGAAATGAAAATTCATACAACTTTCTTTCCCGCTAAAACACGTTAGAAATGGATTTTCATACATTTTTTCCTCCCGCTTATTCAGGTCAAGGAAAAGACTGACGTTCTCTTTTCATTTTCAGGGAATATTGACTACTGTTCCGATCAGGTGTAGTATAAAACATATTTATATAACGTTTGCAACTTGGTTAGGGGGGCTGTAATTATTCTAAGATAACAAATTATCGTTGTCGAAGGGGAGCTTGTACCTTGACCTTGAATGAATTAGGATTGATTGCCCTTCTTATTTCCTTTTGAAGGGCTAAGATTGAAGAAGGGAGATCGCATTCGATGATTTCTTGCGAGAAACGGTTACATGTACTACACTCTACTTATATTTATTTATTTATTTATATGGGCCTCACAACAAGGAATACACAAAAATTAAACAAAATGTAAGAACTAACATAAATAATAGTCATATGCTTCCCCACTTTTTTTTTTTTTTTTATATTTAAGCCTGCCAAAGTGACTCTACTCTGCCTGATGGAAAGCATGAGTAGAATCCAGGAGTAGGAGTCACCATGCTTATTGTGAGGGTAGGCAATGTAGCATGGTGACCCCTACCATGGCAGCCTGGTTAGATTATTCTGCATCATTCTCCCGGCCTTCGAAGGGCGGGAGAATGATGCAGAATGATTGGGCCTCCGGTCTCACACTCACCAACGAAACACGACAGCAAGAATGCTGTCATTATTAGGATGGTCTTCTGTGTGAGGGTAGTACTGGCCGGGTCGAGCCGACCACATCATGCACAAGAAAGTTAACATAAAAAAAGAAAAAAGAAACTATAACAAACTAAAAAAGTAATTAAAAAAGCTGAGAAAATAATACAATAGTGATAAATAAAAAATAAAAACATCTTACTCGTTCCAATTGCCATAAGCACCTACATGACAGCGAGCTTTGAGCGGATTAGACATTTATACTTATCTAGTGTATTTACGAAAACGTCTATTTCTTCAGAAGGACACGAAATGGCGTTGTACTGATGCACAATCCTAACTAGTGGCGAGTTTCGTCCCAAATTTGTTCGGCATCGTGGTGGTTTGAATAATGGGCGAGGGTAGCGAGGGAGTCTCTAAGGAACATTGATACCTATCCCTCCCAGTAGATCCGGACAGTCTATAGCATTATTAAGCAATTTATGCAGGAATGTCAGATCAGAGATTGTTCGACGTGACTTTAGATCAGTAAGATTAAAATAATTTAGTCTTTTTTTATAGGACCTACAATTCCTTGGCTTAAAACGAAAAGCAAGGAGACGGAGGAGTCTCTTCTGGACCCGCTCGATTCTATCAATGTGGACCTGGTATGAGGGATTCCAAACTGTACTACAGTATTATAATTGGCTTCGTACGTAGCTATTGTATAACTGTACAGTAGTGGATGGTTTCTTAAATTCTTTGGTTGATCGCAATACAAAACCAAGAGACCGATATGCAGAGTTTAATATTATATGTATGTGTTCTGTGAAACTAAGTTTACTGTCCATGTAAATACCCAAATCCCGGATTTCTGCTACTTCTTTCAGTGTGTTATCTTGGATTCTATAGGAGGACTGAATTTTATTGCGCTTTCTAGTGAATTTGATATGGTAGCACTTAGAGCAGTTCAAATACATCCTGTTACATAAACACCATTGAGATAATCTGTCTTTATCTACCTGTAATAAACGTGTGTCAGATTCATTTAAAATCGTGCGTGTAAATTTTAAATCGTCTGGTATGTATGGTATGGCTTACTGTGCTTAAAGACATGTGATAAAAATTGATAAAAATATTAAAAAATAACGGTCCCAGGTTAGACCCTTGGGGAACACCCGAGGTCGCAATGTAAGGGTAAGTATGTAAGGGTAATAATATTATAAACGCAAAAGTTTGTGAGTATGTATATGTGTATGCATGTTTATTGCTCTTTCACGCAAAAACTACTGAACTTTCGGGTTTGGATGAAACTTTACAGTAATATATATTTACAGAATTTAATAGGTAACTTTCTATGATTTTCGTTACACGTGTTTCTTATTTCACAAAAAATGAAAAAAAATACAGACATAAAAACGGACTTTATACCTTTTACTTGGAAAAAATATGTACCTTGAATATCGCTGATAAAGCTATTGAATACGAAATTGAACATAATAGTGTCTCCGTGGGCGTCTCTCGCGGCCGTTTCTATGGATACTATTGAAGATGAAGAAATCAATAAATCTCCATCCACTTTTAATTATATTTGCTCCATTTCAATAGAAGCTTAACAGATTCAAGAAATATTATAGATGGTCTGAAATGTTATACTCTGTATAGTCGTTTTCATTAAATCCTACTAATATTATAAACGTGAAAGAGTGTGAGTATGTATGTTTGTTGCTCATTCACGCAAAAACTACTGAACGGATTTGGATGAAACTTTACAATAATAGCTTATTTGTCAGAATAACACATAGGCTTTTTACTGCAACAATCGAGATACACGCGGGCTGAGCCGCGTGTGAAAGCTAGTAAGAAACCTTGGACATTTCACCCCTAAGGCCATCCAGTCCCAAATTAAGCTTAACTTGTATTATGGGTACTAGATAACTGATATAAGTACATAAACATACTTTTTTTGTAAATACATATTATACATAGAAAACACCTAAACTCCGAAATATTTACATATTTATGAATCACACAAACATTTAGTCCGAACAGCCCGGGACCTCAAGCACAGCAATCGCACACGCTATCACTGCACCACCCAGGCAGTCATTGTTTTCATTTTTAAAATTATATTTTCTGTTACATACGTAAAGCCGTTACCTGTAGACGTATGGATGTCAACTACAACATGTCACATCATATTAATATTTTTACTTTTCGTTACTTAGTCATCGATCTCCTATAGGAGAGATACAACGGTAATTTGCGTTCGGCCCGTCGGAAAGAAGAAGGTATTGTAACTTTAAATAATTTTATCGTAAATAAGTCTTGCTGTACAACAAAAAGCTGTCCAAGTGAAAGAATCCAATTCATAGAATTTGGTTCCGTAGTCACCTATAAGGGTACGTAGATTGAAAATCATGTCCAATAGATATAATTATTATGTTGCTTATTATTTTTTTATTCGTTAGTAGTAGTTAGGCCCCTATAACTTCTGAAATAAAAAATCTTAACAAAACCCCTATAGCTTTCCTTGAAAGTTCAATATATGGACTATTATCATGACTTTTTAATTTTTTTGAGTCCACTTTTTGTCTTTTAGAGGGGGAGGAGGGGACATCATACCCGTTTTACGTGTCGGGGAGGTACCCGAAATAAAAATATTTTTCATAATTTTAACGTAGCATTGTTGATGTAATACACCACATATTGATGTAATATTTCAACTTTGTAGCTCCAACCGTTTGGGTGGTAGATCGAGGACGGACGGATGTATGGACATGACAAAACTAACAGGGGTTCCGTAGACCCTATAAAGTGCCATTCTAATTTTTATTTGATCAATGTTACGCTGACCAATACAACAACAATAGCATGGCACTACAAACGCCTATATTCTAACTGATTCGGTAACAAAGCGTGTTAGTGTGATTACCTTATATAGACATCTTAAAAATTCGGAGCTGCCCG
Organism: Phragmatobia fuliginosa; assembly: GCA_932526445.1. Classification (NCBI taxonomy): domain Eukaryota; kingdom Metazoa; phylum Arthropoda; class Insecta; order Lepidoptera; family Erebidae; genus Phragmatobia; species Phragmatobia fuliginosa. The sequence goes on along the minus strand of OW052057.1, from coordinate 44,595,445 downwards.
AAATGTATTCATTTATTGAGTGAATATGGGTATTGATTCTGTACAGTGACATCAGATAGCTGGTGGAGCAGTGGAGTTTTCTCCGAAGTAGGTAGAGTTCAGATAAAACAGGAGTGTGCTGTATTTAACGTAAACTCGATTTATTTGTACCAATAAAATACTTGTTACAAGTTGCCCAATCAGCGAATTTATACAACTACGCGACGTGTGTTTAGTTCAATGACTGACATTGCACACCACATATAAATGTGTTGTTATCCCTACTAATATTATAAATGCGAAAGTAACTCTGTCTGTCTGTCTGTTACGTTTTCAAGTGTAAACCGCTGAACCGATTTTGATGAATTTTGGTATAGAGCTATATGGGACCTCGGGAAAGTACATAGGCTACTTTTTACCGCGAAAACGACACACTCGCGGGCGGAGCCTCGGGCAAAAGCTAGTTCTATATATATTTATGTTAAGTGCGGAGTCATCAAATCATGTACGAGCTCGTACAGATTCTTTATTTTTAGACGGCTCATTTTAATTTTTATAATATTAAAGCAGTGTCACCACCTGCGCAGTAAGGTAGGTGCTGGATGCGAGAAGCTCAAAATCATTCAGAAAGGCGTGCAATGGTAGAGATGGCCAGCAGTGAAGTGCGACAGGCTGATGATGAAGTTAGTGTCACTTACACAATTTATTCTAATATAAAGTCATGATATATCAAACGGTGTAATCCTTCAAGCTGATGCGGCTTCAATTCATGATAGAGAAATGAATCTACATAAAATTAAACATCAAACTCTTTGTGGGGCAGTCGGATAAAAAACATTGAACCTTAAATGAAATATTAAATAAATATTGACATCTTACACACAACGTAATCTAGTCCCAAACTAAAGTTTACCAAGTAAGCGTATTACACAAGTTAGGGCTCTATAACTCCTGAACTAACAAAGTCATCTAAGCCGTTATAGTTTTCCTTTAAAGTTCATTATATGGATTACCATCTCGATTTTCTTCAGATTTTTTGAGCTAGCTTTTAAGAATTCTAATAAAAAAATGCCTTTTAAAAAAGCAGATTCGAAAATCAAAAAAATTTTTCGTTTTTAAAAGACCTATCTTATCTATCTAACCTATCATAAAAACAACATTCCCACTTTGCGTGTAGGAGAGGTACCCCAAATAAAACTATTTTTGATGATTTTAATGTAGCACTTTGTTGAAGTAATAGCAACACATATCCATGCATTGTTTGGAAGGTAAGTCAAGGACAAGGACGGACATGACAAAACCATAAGGGTTACAAGTCACGAACTTCGGAATCCTAAAAAGGCGAAATTAAAGTTTAATTAACCAATTTAAAGTTAGTCAAGGGCATAATAGTCAAGGGCATGCGATGCATACAACAACGGACGGTGAATCAGTGCAATACAACCAGTGACAAAACTTAGTGTGTATTGCAGTGGTTGTTTACCAACTCTATATATAACGAGTTACTTTAAGTCACTTTAAAACCGTAAATAGTCCTGGAAGCTAATAGGTACCGTTCAAAATGGAGTTATTGTTTTGACTGAACAGCGCTGTCCAACGGCACGTAGCGGTACTAGCGGTGGCCGATAGCATAGTTATTCGATCGAAGATCGTTTAGCTGCACTGCACTGCACTGCTTGAATGGTAAACAAAAAACTTTCTGATTTATTTTACCTGCATCACTATGAATTTTAGACCACTTCTTCCAAGCCGGTTGGTTACCGTGAAAGAGTACGACTACGAGTCCAATTAAAAGTTGTTCTATGTCGATAACGTTCAATTCAATTTTTGTAACAAAAATAATTATGTGTATATTACAATATTCATATTCTAAAAGTTTCACTGCGACCGTAATTCGTTATGATTAATCGACCCTATACCGTCGACTGAAGATTGTACTTAATATGTAATATATTCTTTTATATTATATTCTTATTAAATTACTGTTTTTTTTTTTGTATATTTTGGTATATCATCTTTAACATCGCATTAAGGCCACGACATGATTTAAATAAATTAAAAGTAAAAAAACGGCTCGGAAAGGTTTAATTTATTTTCAATTTTTTAGTTATTTTCGAATAATAACTGCTTTGTTGGTCTAGTGGTTAGCATATGCGGCTGCTGATCAAGAGGTCTCGAGTTCGATTCCCAGGTCGGACTAAATATTTGTGTGATCCACAAATATTTGTTTCGGAGTCTGGGTGTTTTCTATATACAGGGTGTAATAAGACTGAATCCAAAAACTTGGGGGTTGCATTCAGACCATGATACTGAATAGGTAAGCGAAAGCAAACCGCAAAATATATGTTAATTTATCTAAGTTCTTTTTTGTATTTTTCTGGTTACATACACATAGTACAACATAATAGGACTCTAACAACCTAATTATACACACGATACCTACATTGTTTTTTCCGGCTACAATTTTTTGTTAAAAAACCAAAAAAGGGTATGTTTATATATTTTTAACAGTTGTTTAATACCCATAATACAAGCTCTGCTTAGTTAGGGACTAGATGACGTTGTGTGTAAGACGTCCGATTTTTTTAAAATTATTCTTAGCAATCCTGTAATTTGATACCCATACTGTAGAAGTGTAATAAAAAATATACTAGACCGCCATCTTGGATATGTCGTCATATCAAATTTGAAGAATGACGTCACAAAGATAACTATGCATTGTCATCCATATTGAACTTGTATAGAAAAAACATCTCAATTGGTTGAAGATATCAGCTTCATAATTGTGGTGCAAGATGTCACCCGAACAAACATACATCCATTGCAAGTGAAACATGTCATGCATCACTAGCTGATCCACCCACCCTAGTTTATTTCTCTCGTGAGTGTATTTGAAAATCACACTAGCTCATATTAAGCTCATGTCAATATCTGAAAGATTCATCTCGTAGTTGAACAACGAGCGAGGGGGGATCGTACTGTTTTTATAAAACATGTCCTTTATAGTGATATAACTCTCACACGGATTCGTAAATTAAGAAACCTGAATTTCAGTTAAAGTTTTTGACCTGCTATATCATGATGGCCAGACGGGTTAGTATACATTTTGTTTTAAGGTTACCTTCTCTTTATAGTTTATCTATCTAGTAGATTAGTAGCGCTCGCAATGGAAGCTTACAGAAGGCATAATATTCCGTAGCGTGGTGATATGTAAACCTTCCTCGACAACTGGGCTATCTGAAACTGTAATAATATAATTTTTTAAATCGGTTCTTTGTTCAATATGCAATGATTCATCTAGCGTTATAAATAACGCATCTGTAATAAACAACTTTAAACAATCAGGTGAGGCCCGGGAATCCGGGTGACGATGGGCATCAGTAGGTCGATCGATTGGGGGGAGATGAGGTGAATGCAACGGCAACCCTCTTTACACCCCGCAAGTGCAATACGCATGCCCAGTATTCATAAATTAATCAAGCCCTGCATTTAAATTCAGCATTTGGTATTGTTTTGCCACTGAGGCAAAAGAACCGTTAATTCATATTTGTCACTCACGAGACAAGGCAATAAAGGAAAGTCTTAGCTCCTCGTATTACCTCACTCAGTACTGAGCGTACCGAGCTGGACTTTCCCACAACTGAGCGTTGAAGCCTAGTGTATAATATACATTCGGAAATCGAGTGAGTTATCAACAATTTAACTTAGAAATACTAATACTAGCTGATCCATCTAACTTCGTACCACCTTTCTCATATAATTTGGTGACCACAAGAGAAGGTTCTTTCTAAGGAGATATCTATGGTGACATTTATTCTTAGAATTCTCCCATTTCGCCAAGTACGGGAACGGGCCAGGTAGCGCAGAAGACTCGGGCGCCGTAGATCGTCAAAGATCTCCGTCCTCCATAAGTGCAAGCTTAGCCTAGCAGAAGCAGCCAAGCTAGGGTAGCGGCGCAAGTGCGAAGAAGCTTACGCGCCCCTATTATCCCTGTAAGGGAACATGGGTTCCCATATAGAAGAGGGCCATCTGCAAGCCGTGGGTGGCCCGAGGTACGTCGACGTTCCAGGGACTGCCTTTCGAGAGTACACCTGGTTCCTCGTCTTATAATACCCGAGACGGCGTGCGGTTTTAGTCAGTTCGAGTTTGACATGCCATCAACTGGTGGTACCCGGGGGATTAATTACCGCACAGTAAAAAAAAGGTGTAATTTTTCAATTCTAAGATGACTCTCTATTGTGGCATCATTTAAAATTGCGTTTACAATTAATATAAAAATAGTGGTATACACTACAAATGCTTAGGTCTCGTCACAGGAGAGGGTGAAGGTCGTACGTCCCCCCGCCGGCCGAGTGCGGGTTGGGGACTAGCAAAACAATGCCTTTGACTTCACGGTTGGCCTAGTGGCTTAAGCGGCGCCATGCCGCTTCCTAATGCGTCAAGTATCGTGGGTTTAAATCCCACGTAGGATAACACTTTGTGTGATTCACAATTTGTTGTTGTGAGTCTGGGGTTATTTGTGTCCATTTCATGTATGTTTGTAAAGTACCCCAGACACAGGAATTTATATTCCTAATGCGGGTGTTGTCTTTTTAAAATTAAGACATAAAAAAATGCCATGGCTAGATCATTAAAACTAAAATAATTATTTAGATAGATAGATGGAAAACTCTTTATTTGTACACCGTGTTATAGATTCAGAATACAGAACAGAACTTACATTTAATGTACAAAGGGCGGCCTTATTGCTAAAAGCAATCTCTTCCAGTCAACTATTTAGTACACTATTTTTTAGAAAAACTTCAACTGTTTACACATCAAACGCAATAGAAGCTCTCAAAAGGAAGCAATCCCCTAAGTTCTATCTAAGGTGTATAGCCTTTCTCGATAACTGAACTAGATAACTCTGTAATAGTTTTAAAAATCAGGCCACTACTTTCTGTGATTAGCTAGTTCAACAAAACACACAAACTCTTCATATTTACAAATAGCTGACATACGCAGCCCCATCTGTCATACATGATTTTTGCAAAACTTAAACCGTTTACACAGCGCACGCAGCGGAAGTTCTCAAGATGAACACTGAAATAATTTATCAAATCGGACCAGTAATTTCTGTGATAAGCGCGTTCAACTAAACAAACAATCAAACTTTTCAGCTTTACAACATTTAGTATAGATATTGGTATAGATTTAATTTGCAGTTACAAATACTAGGGTCTGCTAAGGACCATTATGAAGTAGAAACTTTTTATAGAAGTTTGATACGATCTGTAAGAAAATTTAACACAGAAATTGATTACAGCTGGACATCGCAATTATTTTTGTAAAAGACATCTCCCGCATTAATCTGCAGAAAGGACACCCAGCCTTGGAACAACAATTTATGAATCACACAAAGTGTTGCCCCTGGTGGGATTTGAACTCACGACACTTAGCGCAATAGTAAATGACGTGGTAATCACTTAAATCACTAGGCCAACAGTGCAGTCTAGTAGGCAAATAGTGTACGTTTATCTCGAAAAATGTAAATGAAAAATGATACTCGAGACTGGTGATGGTCCAAGATTCCAGGGCCCCCAGACGTTACTTATTTTGTCATAGATAGTATAAACGGGATAAACTAGTGTTAGTACATACTATGAGTGTGTGGGTACCTGCTAGCTTGGGTCGACGGCCAATATATTGGTACCAAATGCTGAAGGTCGATAATTACAGTTTTCACTTTCCAATTTGTCTGGCTGTTGACCAAAAGTGTTACAATAGTTCCCTAAGTGTCGTACATACAATCAAACTTGAGATTGTAATTAAAAAACATACTTTTTTCCGGAGCTTTAATGTGTCTGATGAGAGTAAGCGTCGACGAAAAGTGTCAGTCAATAATTATTATTCATTTGCGACAAAATTATCTAAAACAAAATAGGAAAATCGGTACTGAGACTTTAAGGAAAGTGAGTAATGTTATTATCGACCTTCAGCATCTGGTACCAAGTCACCGACGCGCACTCGGCCAGCGTGGGGACGTATGGCCTTGTCTCTCTCTGGAGAGGAGACCCAGGCCCAGCAATGGTACTTTATGGGTTGTTGATATGAAGCTTAGCGGTTCCCCTACAATTGTAAGAACAACTATAGTCGTCACAAAATAAGAAGCCCGTTTTGACATTTGTCATTTGACATGCCGCGATAACTTTGTATGAACGTCTTTTTAAGAAATTGAAAAATCTAATTCATAATCCTATTTAATTACTATGTTACCCACAAACTATTACAACGCGTATCATAAATAAGCATCAAGTTTAACTTTATATTGAAAAAAATCACTCAACAACACAAATTATTCGTTGATTAATATTCCGACAGGACTTTGCTACAATGTTTTGTCTTTGGGTTGGTTGCCGTAGTGTTGTAACCGTTAAAGTCCGTTTTTTGGCCGACTAAAATAGAGTTTCTGAAAATCGTTTACAAAAATTACATTAAAAAAAGAGATAAATGTGTAATTACTGTCTTATTTAATATTTAAAAACATAAAAACAAAATCTGATCACATATAGTTTTAGCTTTATTTTGATATTTAACATGAATATTTTGATATTATACTAAATGGTTAAAATAATTGGTTAAAAAACCCGCAGTGGACTCCGGGTTTTTTAACCAAATCATTTCATCATGATATTAAAATAATAATAAAAATCAAAGTAAAGTAATCAAAGTATTTTTAAAAAAAACGTACTTTTTGTGGTGTGTTAATAATACGTAAGAATATATCTTATTGCGACTATTCTTTTCGCACTTAATATATAGAAGCATGCAATTTGTGGTTATTACGAAACGTCTTCAAAAACAGTTACATTCTCAGACTTTTTTCTTTTAATAATAGTGATTCAATCAATTATTTTTTTAATCTCGCCAGTTTCATTAAATTTTAATCGTAAATTATAAAATATTGGTGATGATTCTTGAGTGATTATCTAAACTTAAAACTTAATTTGACAACAGTCCTTAAAAGTCAGTTTTTAGGGTTCCGTAGCCAAATGGCAAAAAACGGAACCCTTATAGATTCGTCAAGTCTGTCTGTCTGTCTGTCCGTCCGTATGTCACAGCCAATTATTTCCGAAACTATAAGAGCTATACTGTTGAAATTTGGTCAGTCGATGTATTCTGTGAACCGCATTAAGATTTTCACATAAAAATAGAAAAAAAAACAATACATTTTGGGGGTCCCCATACTTGGAACTGAAACTCAAAATTTTTTTTTTCGTCAAACCTATACGTGTGGGGTATCTATGGATAGGTCTTCAAAAATGATGTTGAGGTTTCTAATATCATTTTTTTCTAAACTGAATAGTTTTTGCGAGAGACACTTCCAAAGTGGAAAAATGTGTGTCCCCCCCCCCTCTAACTTCTAAAATAAGAGAGTGATAAAACTAAAAAAAATATATGTTGTACATTACCATGTAAACTACCAACGAAAATTGGTTTGAACGAGATCTAGTGAGTAGTTTTTTTTTAATACGTCATAAATCGTAACACGCAATATACCTTTCATCCAATCAATACACTAGTATAAAAACATCGATGAAAGTTACAACGAACTACAAGAACTTTTATATGATGTTACTTGCTGGTACGGAACCCTTCATGGGCGAGTCCGACTCGCACTTGGCCCGCTTTTTAAATTTGTTTTCTTTCTCTATGTACCTATAGAGCGGTTTGTCTATGACCAAGCGGCACGTGATCCATGGGCGTGCCGTGTACTGCGCAATCTTTCGTTCGACATCTTGTGAAGTTGACTTTGCGCTCGTTTATGTTTGATATTTTTTCTAGACTCGGCTTTGCTTTTGGACTGTTTTTATTTACTATCACGTTGACCTTGGTTCTTCTATTCCGGACATTGATTAGACATAGCGATTTGGACTCGATTTTGGTGTTTGTTGTTATATTGTACAAACTCTGTTTCAACATGTCGAAAAGAGGACGTACAATTAACAGCCAATCTCGCGAATTGGTTGTGATGTTAACCGAATACTTCGAACGCGAATCAGTTACTGGTGGACCATTAATACCCGTAACACAAGGTCAAGATCGCGTAGCAGAAGCACTTGGAATCGGCAAAAAAACTATTCGAACCATTTTGAAGGAAAAGTATGGGTCTTCCGGTACTGAAGAAAATGTGTTACATATGCCTAAGAAGAGGAAGAAAAGAAAGCCTGTAACAGATATTGACACATTTGATGCATATGCTATTCGAAACCACGTATATGCTTATTACGCGAGAAGTGAAGTTGTTGGTATCACTAAGAGAGGCTGGCCTGTTTAGTGGCAGTGCAACATCTTTAATAACAATTATGAAGCAAATTGGTTTCAAATACAAGAAAACCGATAAGAGGGAAATTATGATCTAACGATATGATATAACTTTGCACAAAGTATCATTCTTGAGGCAAATGAACAAAATTACAAATTGAGATACTGTCATATTTATCGATAAAACTTGGCTGAACTCGAATCATATCGTGCCACAGTCATGGACGGATGATGCCAAGGCATCTTGTTCAAAATTGACAATGGGTAAGGGTGGACACCTAATAATCTGCCATGCAGGATCAGCCGGGGGAAGTTTTGTGCATGATGCTCTACTCGCATTCGAGTCCAGAAGTACAACAGAATACCACGAAGAAATAGATGCAAATAAATTCTTACAGTGGTTTACTAAGTTGTTAACAAACCTCCCCGAACAGTGCACAATAATTATGGGTAATGCACCTTACCATTCAGTTCAAATAGATAAGGCACCTACTCAAGCAAGGAAAAAGGCAGATTTAGTGGCGTGGTTACAAAGAAAAGGCGTAGAAGCTGACATGAATTTATTGAAAGCTGAACTGCTGGAATTTGTAAAACAAAATAAACCTGCAAAGTTAAGATATAAAATCGATGAATTGGCACTTAAACATGGTCACAAATTGATAAAAACGTGCACCACCGTACCATTGTCAGTACAATGCTATTGAATTAATCTAGGCTCAGGTCAAAGGATACGCAGCACGTCATATACAAAGCCACCATTCTCCACTAAGAATATGATGACATTGTTAAAAGAAGCTTGTGATAAAATAACTAAAGAAGATTTGTCAAAAGTGGTAGAAAAGACGCGAAAAATAATAAAGGAAGATTATGATAGAGACGTCATTATTGATATTATTATAGAAAATGAAATTATTATATATACAGGCGACGATAGCTCATCTGGCTCGTCATCAGAAGAAAATTATTGATTTCACTTTTCTTGATTTTGTTGTTATTGAGATAAATTTTTAAATTAAAGACAAATTGACATTTCCTTCCATTGTATCATTTCAAATTGTCTATAACATTAAAGTTTAAGTTATATGTTCTAACTGTAACTAAAATCTAATGCACTTTGTGCTATATAGTCAAATCAATCAAATACTCTACAAGTTTGAATCGATTTATCGTAAGTATCGTGTACCAAGTCGTATGATACATCATTAGTTACGCCACGATGACAAATGTCAAAACGGGCTTCTTATTTTGTGACGACTATAAATCCAAATGAACCAGTAAAACTATGGCAACGGTTGCCATAGTAATAGTTACCACGACAATCGCTGAAATGGAAAATATTGCGTGGTACTTGCAGCTTTTTTTTTACAAACATTTTTTTTTAAGTATTTTATCAGTTGTCTAATACTCAATAAACAAGTTCTGCATAGTGTTGGACTAGGTGACGTTGTGTGTGAAGATGTTCAAATATTTATTGCTATTATTATAAACAATTACCTACTTGGCAAAAAAAAAATGACAAAAAGCATAAAAAACCGTAACAATTGAAAATGAAAAATAAAGTATAATGAAAAACATTTATTTAATCAAAATAATTGGCTTAAATTAAAAGAGTAATGAACTGGAAATAGAGAGAAGAATACCACTCACCTAGAACAAATACATGAGTCTCAGGGAGATGTTTAAAATATAATATGCCAATAGAAATTAGTCATTTGTGTCCGTCTGTAACCGAGCCTCACATACGTGCATCAAATCTGGAGATACATGGTGGTCATGTTCAATCGACATGACTCGGGGTGGATTAGGGGAATCGTATCTTCCCTGCCACCGACGGCTTATTTCAGGACGCGAGGAACCCGACATTGGTTTCAACGGGGAAGACATCTAACCATCTGATTCTTCAAATAACCAATTAATATAATAAAGGTGTGGATAATTGGACGGGGATATCGGATGCCGCATTACTACTGTGCAGTTATTCAAAAATATCCTCACTCTCCGAAGACCATTTATTGCGCCTATGACAGGAATCAATAACTGACACTCCGTGGACGGCTGTATCTTTATAATTATTCCGACTTTAAGTATCCGTGATTCTACACTTGTTTTGATATCTCAAAAAACAACAAACCTTTCACGATTGTACAGTTAGATCTGAATAAGCTGAGTGTTTCGCATCCTTTACTAAACCAGCAAACCACCTAAGTTTTGTGAATCGAATGTGTCCGCACGACGATGCACTAAACTGTAAAATAACGTCATGATTTTTTTCTCAAGAACCGTCGAAATATGGAATCGACAACATGGGCAATCGTTTAGTATTTAATGTAGAGGCCACTGTGTAAATGACTTAATTCCTCTTCAACAGTGTGAGCTCAATACCCTAAAATAAAAGAGATTATGAACGACACCCGCACTCTGATAAAGATTGAAAACAGCAGTGGACCACGAGGCCAGATCACCCGAACGCTCACCGAGCGCTTACCGAACTAATCATCTTGCTCACGAGCACCCCCTACAGTTGTAAAAATAAAAAAATCACATTGAAACAGTAAAACCGTCACATGATTACTATGGCAACGGTTACCATAGTAACAGTTACCATGGCAATGCTGAAATGGAATATTTTGCTTGTGATACATACGGGAGGACCGTCCTCCCGTCATAATGGCTCTAACGAGCATTTAGCAACTGGTGCAAACTAAAGCATTGGAAGATGTCTTTAAGTCACTTGATTAGACCGGACAGGGAATCAATAGAGAAACAAACCCTACCCCTGGTGGGACACGAACCCACAATCCTCGGCTTTTGAAACAAACAATTGAAACAAACCCTGTACCTACCCGTCTGGCCAGCGTGGTATAGAAGGCCGAAACCTCCTGTCTAAGGAGAGGCCTATGTCCAGCTGTGGACTGTTAAAGGCTGTTGATGTTGATGATGATGACTGCGAAACCAGTTAGTACAGTCTTCTAATAAAGCGTAACTTCGTAACCAATTGTGAAGAAATCTATTTCTTGCTACGAAACTAGTAACTTAAATTAATCTTGTAACTTCCTGCAAAACCAGTTAAGAACAGTCTTCTAGGAAACTTACGCTTTGTAACCAGTTACTTGTAAAGAATTATGTTTCTTGCTACGTTACAAGTTACGTACAAAGACTTCAATTATTGCTCTCTAGCTACTCAGAGCAAGATTTTCTTTAACAAGCTTTTGCTCCTCCTTTTAATATGGTTTTCGAGGAAGTAGCGAGATGAAATAGCTTAAGTCCTTCTTCGGGTTGAATATAATTTTCGTGTTTTGTGCTGTTAAAACTGGTATTTGTAACGCACTCCACAGTTTTTATAATTTACAATTAAAAAACGTTTTTTCTTAACAAACGAAGTAGAATCAGAAAAATATTCTTAATTATGTTCTGTAAGCAGACCTATTACATTTATATTAATGACACCGACAAGAGATTTCCAAATTTTTTTAAATAGATGAAATAAACTCTTTTGCAAAAAAAACGAGCACATAAGCAAAGAACTATTTTATAGTTACTATTTGTTTGTATGACAATTTTAGGTATTGTTATCCTCAGAATTTTATAAATTAATTAGGAAGGAATAGTTTTCATCAGTTTTATCATAACATTTTGATTAAATTAAAATGTAGTTAAAAGTTGTTTTCTTTGAAATCCAGGCTCTGTCAAAAATTTGAATTTGGAAGGTACTCTAATAAACATTATGGCACTTTTATAACTGACCAGTAACATGTTCAAATGATTAAAACCTTTTTGGCATTTTATTTTTTCAGCCATAAAGAAAATCGAAACCACCCGTTTTTTTTAAATGAGTTTATAATCTTTGCTATGATAGATGCACGAATGCTGATGTTGGTATGATAAATGAGATTTTTATATATGTGCAAAACAAGAAAAATTGTTACTAACATGATAAACGCGAAAGTTTGTAAATATGTATGTATGTGTGATGTTTATTGCTCTTTCACGCAAAAACTATTGAATGGATTTTGATGAAACTTGACAATAATATAGCTTACATGTCGGAACTATTTACTGCCATGATGGACTTACACGCGGACGGAGCCGCGGACAAAAGCTAGTAATAAATATATTTTTACATGTAATCGGAAGAAGCGTTGGTTTCGTTGGCGACCGAAGGGCTGTCAGCCAACACGTCTGACATTTACAAGATAAAGCAATTTAACATAGCTTTTTGTTACCATATTACCATACCATAGTAACAGTTTTCATGGTTGCCATGGAAACGGGTGCTATGGCAACATGTAATCTTTACTAATAGGGGTTATGGTGTGAAATTACCGTTTTACTGTAATAGGTAGGTACTTCGATTTGACATAAAACCTTCATGGTTTGAGATTTTTAAGTAAAACTTTTTCTAAATCGTACCTATGAGGTTCTTCTTTAAAAAATGAATAACATTCGATTATCGACTTTCAGTTTCTTTTGCTTTATTCAGCTTCAGACAAGCAAGATGGATTCTTTGAAAATTCGAGTGATTTTTGAATACGAGTTCCGACGCGGAAGTAACGCTGCAGAAACAGCTCGCAATATCAATGTTGCGTTTGGAGAGGGGAGTGCTAATGCACGCACAGTGCGATTTTGGTTTAAACACTTTCGTGATGGAAATTTTGATTTGAAGAACGAACCACGTGGAAGACCGCCCACACATGTGAATAACAATGAATTGAAAGAGATAGTGGAAGCCGATCCGAGCCAAACTACCCAGGAATTAGCGGCATGGCTTTACCTCATTTGCGTCAAATCAATAAAATAAAAATAAATGAAAAATGGGTTCCTCATGATGAGAGAAACGCGTGTTGAAACTTGTGTTGTCTTATTGAATCGATACAAAAATTAAGAAATATATGATCGAATTGTGACATATGATGAAAAGTTGATTTTTTACGATCACCGTAAGCGACAAATGCAATCTGTTCTGCTGAACCCAGGTCAAACGCTGCAACAGTGCCCTATAGTAAAGTTTACCATTAAAAAGGTAATGGTAACTGTTTGGTGGTCTCAGCATAGTGTTATTCTCTATAACTTTCTCCGATCCGGTCAAGCAATAACCGTGGATGTCTACTGTACCGAACTCCGAAAAAATGATAGCAAAACTTGCAGTGAAACAGCCCCGACTCATGAATCAATCTCCACTATTATTGCTCCATGATAACGCAAGACCTCATACAGCACATCATCAATCACCAACAGTCTTTAACAGTCCACTGCTGGACATAGGCATCTCCTTTAAAAGGAGGTTTTGGCCTACTATACTACGCTGGCCAGACTGGTTGGTAAAGGGTCTGTTTCAAGTTTTCCTTCATACAGCACGAGCAACCGTTTTAACTCTACAGGAACTATAATTGGAAACCATTCGTCACCCTCCGTATTTCGCTAGCCCTTGCTCCAATGGACTTAAATTTTTTTTCGTGATTTGGCCAATTTACTACGTAATAAAAAGTTTTCTTCCCAGGACGCAGTGCAAAATGCTTTCACGCAGTTTGAAGAATCTACATCACTAGAGTTCTATCGCAAAGGCATGAATAACCTTCCTATTAGATGGCAGCAATGTTACTCAGATACTCACCGGGCATGGCTGCTTCGGTGAGTATCTGAATAGGATAGGACGCTAGGAGACGGCACAATGCCACCACTGCGCAGCCAACTGGGACTCCGCCCAGCACACGCTGGAGGACTGCCCCGCTTGGGTGTCTGAACGCGAAGTCCTAGTTGGCCAAATCGGAAGAGACCTGTCCCCGCCAGCAATAATTGCTGCAATGCTGGCGGGTGAGGAGGGATGGGGCGCAGTGGTCTCTTTCTGTGAAGCTGTATTGCTTCAGAAAGAGACCGCTGAACGGGATCGGGAGAGGGCCGATCCTGAGCGTAGAGGACGTCGGCGACAACACCAGCCCTTGAGGGCACCGAAAGCTACCAGAGAGTGGGGATTTTTGGTAGCAGATTAAATGTTGCGGTTAACAGTAGGATGGCGACCTACTCGAAACGCGATAGGCGATAAAAACACGCCAATTGAGCCGATAGCTAGGGGGAAGCCTCTTTGGATTCCCTCGGGATAGAGCCTTGATAGGCGCGGCGTCAATCCTGGGGGGGACCTGAAATAATATGGTCCGGGTCCTCCCTAGAGCAGGATGCAAGAGTCCGGCGATCGGGGTGGGTTTTAGTGGAAACACCACATACCCCTGGCTTCTGTATCCCCGAGGAGCCTGGGGATCCGAAGGGATTTCCCACCTCGTAAAAAAAAGAAAAAAAAAAAGATGGCAGCAATGTTTAGATAATAATGGTAGATATTTTGATCAAATAAATATGTTAAATTAAAAAAAAGGGAATTTAAATTTTTCAGTACAAATGGGCAATTTCATACTTTAACCCCTAATATTATGAAGCTGAAGAGTTTATTTTGTTGAACGCGCTAATCTCAGGAACTAGTGTTTCGATTTGAAAAAAATATTTTAGTGTTATATATCAACTTCAACTGTGGGCCACTGCTCCACAGTTGATATTGGGATGTTGTAGGTCTGATTCGTGGAAGTTGCCACATCACTCCCCTCCAAGACCGGAGATAGATATGATGAGTCAGTTGTCTGTGCTCTATTGTGTAGCTTGCCAGTGCCAGGAGTGAGTAGTTCCAGTGAGTTAGAGCTGGCTGGTGTGCTAGAACAGATAATTGTTGTGCCCTGTCCCTGGCTTCATCTGTTTTGTAGCCTATAATAACAATTCGATTCTTCGCCTTTCTTACTCTTTCCACTCACCCATCCTACGTTCTCGTTCGCAATCTTTCTTAATCGTTCTATTACCTGCTCTCCAGTGTGTATATCTACGAACGTAGTATAGGATGTCCACAGGCCAGGTGGAGTGATGATTTGCCCAAGACGGCTTGGCAGGAACTGGATGCGAGAAGCCGAGGATCGAACCAAGTGGCGAGCAATTGGAGAGGCCCATGTCCAGCAGTGGACTGATGATTATGATGATGATGTATATATATGTCTATCTTTTAAGGTCGGCTCTCTATGACATCAACTTCCGCAGTATAACATCAGGCTACGGGCAATAGAAAACGCAGACGGAGCTGCATGGGTCAGCGAGTTATAGACATAGATCAAATTACCGTATTGGTCATAGTTTAAGTTATAACATAAGTTTAGCTAACAATTAGTTAGCCAGAGTCGAACCCACGATGTCTATCTACCAAGCCAGGATCACTAACCACTAAATTAATGGGGCCTATAACTGTTAAAAATATGGTAAAATCAAATGATAAAAGGATGGTCCCTCCATAATGTTTTTACACTGTGTTCCGCGGTGTTATTACAACAAAAAAAGTTTTACTAATATTTTTTTGAATTCACTGAAAAGCTATCAATTCAATATTACATTCTTTTTCAGTTTTATTTATTTGTTAAGATATATAAAATTTACAAACACAACATACAACATACAACTTTGATCATGGTTGCTTGTTTGGACAGCTCATCAACCACTCTCCAGTCCTAAGGGATCTACCAAGCTGCGTAATAAACGTGCGCAGTGCATTGAAACAGGCCTTAGACAAGCTCTGTAGTTGCTCTAAATACAGTCATCGTCTTAATACACATACAGTTGCAACAGTTACTAACTTATTTAATAATAATAAAAATATCTAACTTATGTTTACATTACTTGGCTTTTAACGTCAATATTTAGACCTGCTATTTATAAATATCTTATTTAGTTTTTTAATATTTTTTCCCCACCCACCCACACTGTCACACATACACTCCTGAGATGTTGAGAGACACACGCTATGAGTTGTTGATGATTTATTTATTTACATACATAAACAATGTTAACTTATAGAATATTTACTTACGTCACGATGAATGGCAATGCTAATTCTCTGTGCTAGGGAATGCCAGCTTTTTGGTCATGAGAAGCATCGATCAGTTGCTTGGCTAATTGTTTATAAATAGCACGAGGGCTTGGTCTCCATTAACCTAGCGTCTCTACCTCAAGCGATTTAAAAATATAATTATCTGCTAATTGTTTGCATTTAAGCCGTTTGAGATGTTTTCCGCTGATGCAGCAGCAGCGTCGGCATAATCAGCTGTATTTAGAAGATGTGATAGCGTGAGGTTGTCAACGCATGCTACGTCCCACACCAGACTTACCTATATACCACGGCAGTAACGAAGTACCATCTGGTCTTTGTCGTCGTCTCGTATTAGACCATTTAATTCATGTAAAGTTGGAAGGCTCGCGGTAACAAGAGTACAACGGATAATAACGTTAGCATGTCAAGATATGTAGCCAGCGCTCCTACTACAAGAAAGGCCATGATGTCAAAAACTGTCAACAGCTTCCCCACAGCGACAAAAATGCGAAGAAACACGAGGTGATTCTAACAAAGGCAAGTGGAAAGTTGAAAAGTAGTATCGTCCAACCAGGTGCCTATGTTGAGCAATGGACGTGCCTGAATTCATAAGCCTGATTCTCATTCTCCCACAGCCAACAAACGAACGCGCTCAGTTTCGTTGAGATAATGAATTAGCAGGCAATGTTGTACTGGGAAAAGTTATCGGCCAAGCCTCTATGGCGATGACCTTGCATTACACTTCAGAATCAACCAGTGTGTTCATAAGGATTTTCCTGGGACATTCTTCTGTGCCATGAACGAAAGACAGAAATGCTGGAAGGCAACTTATTTATCTACAATTATGCGTACTCCAAGACCACCCAAACGAACGGGTAAGGTTGCTTGGAGCGAGGCTCAACCAACCAAAGTTACACTTAAAACTTTGCTGAACGTGTTCTGTATAATTTGCCAACTTTTCTAAAAGTGATGAATATTTCCAAAGGGGTAATGACCGAAGTGCATGTGTAAAATTAGGTACAGACAGACAATAAGGAATAGAAATAGTAAAAACCAAATGAATCTTAAATTAAAGTAAAAGATCCGAAAAATCATCAATTTTAAAAAAAAAAATCTTCTATAAAAGTCTGGAAACCATCTTTCAACACTGCAGATCCAAGACGGTGAAGAGATATTTTCTTGGTATTTTAATGTTACTTGCCAATAAATTCTATTTTATTATAGTGGAGAGTCTGCTGTATTGTCATAGAAAGTAGAGCCACGCTGATTTCAGCACGAATTAGTCAGTTTGACCGGGGCAACTACTCCCCTTACTCTTACTCCCCTCACACAGAAGACCAGCCTAATCATGACAGCATTCTTGCTAGATGTATTGCTAAACTGAAGATGGTCCCAGTGGATCACCTTGTTGACACCCAATGGCGGAGTATAAAAGATTATCCGTGTTCATTAACTTTCTTGGATTTCTATTACTATAGCAAAGAAACTTATTAACTTTAGGAAAATTTAAGTTTAGCTTGTGGTAACAAAGTATTATTTACAGAATTGAATGCATTCTTCAGGTCAGTCAGTCTTCAAAATCACCTCTCAATTCCTGCTGCCGTGGATACCATTGGTGAACCACAAAACCAAGTTGCACCGTTTGAAATTTTAGTGCAATTTCGGTGTTGTAGCAAATTTACGCTACCATATGTTATAACATACATCCTACGGTAATAGGACGAGAACCACCATCATTGCAGAGCACACAAGTTGGTGCCAAAATGTCAGTGATGCTTAGGTTCACATTTCCGGAGAGCATAAGGCTCGCGATAGCCGTCAACTACTTCAAGAGAGCGTGGATCAGATCTTTTAGGTGCTGAGGAGTCAAGCCGTTGAGGTCTCCAGCGCTCCAGAAGGAGCCTATGGCTGAAAAAACGTCCTTGGCAGTATCGTTAAGATGTTCGTTTTCACAAGTAGGTGGGTCAGGAAAAGAAGTACAATCCTGAGGTATGGGATGATTATTCTTCAGGCCTCCAACTGTATTAGGCGGATAAGGCGCTACCACATCGCTATTAAAAAGTAACCTTGCTGCACTCCTTATATCACCTTCCCTTAATTTTGTGTCTACAAGTGCAAAATTATTGTGTTTATGACTACAAAGGGTAGATACATAACTAAGCGTCGAAATTAGAATTATTAAGGCAATCCTCATTAATTTTGAGTCGTCAAAGATTTTTGAGTACAATGACTTTTTTATATGTAAAATTCTATAAGGGAAGTTAAGTAACTGTTCCCAGGCAGATACTGATTTTTTTGGAACAACAAGACCTTGCACCTCTAGTTACCCTTTTTAGAACTGGAATAGAATTTGTAGACTACTTAGCTTTTGATAAAAAGGAATTTGTGTATTGGTTAAAAGAGTCCAATTAGGAGGTGTGGGATTACCAGTCTTCCCCCTGTAGTGAGCGTCGTCTGCTATCCAAACGACACTCTGGTACTGTTTAAGGGAATGGCTTCCAAGCAGTCCTAGAATTTTTCGAGTTAGGGGTTGCTTGTGTCGTCCTACTGGTCTGGGTGCTGGGTCTACGGGTTGCATCTTATAAGACGGAAGCTTTATGGTTCCACAGGAAACGCGGAGGTGTCGTTTCTTAGTAGCTAGTGCTCGCTTATTCGAGTCGGAAGAACGGAGGTTGAAGTTGGCTGACACATAAGGTACCTCGGGGAGCATTTCGAGCGGATGATCTCCCGGGTTCGGCGGGTGGCGGGTGGCCGCGGACGGACGGGCCACCATCCGTATTAGTGGCCAGCCGCGAAGGGGCGGCGTTCGCCTGTGCCTAAGCATCCATCAGAGGCGGAGCCCGCACCAGTACCAGGCAGGCGCTAGGAGGGGTCCAGTAGGAAAAATTAGTTCCCTGGATTCCTCCTAAAATTCGGACGCACAGGGGGCACACCGTGTGGTTTTAGTCGGTTCGATTCCGACAAACTGCCCCGCTGCATTGAGAACCCGTCGGAGTGAAGGCTCGAGGAGGCTTCCACACGTAAAAGAAAAAAAGGTATGAGGACCCTGGTGATGAAGATTGCTGCGGTGGGGGGAGGATGTTCCTTTGTGAACAATTGTCTTCCCGTATTTGTCAATCATTTAATCTATTTTCCTGTACCATCCAAAGAATAACTTCATCTGTAAAATTCCCTTCTAATTTAAAATATGCTAATGTAAATGGCCAATATATTTCAGTTTTAATTTATTTATATAGAAGTATAGTGAATATTAAGATATATATATATGTAACATATATATTAATGATATTATTCTATTATTTCTAGTAAAAATTCGTTTTATCATTTTACTTTTGTCCTTTGTTTTTTGCAAGGCATACCAACTGCTTAACTTCTATGCAACACCTCAAAGGTTGACTTGCTGAAATTACTGCATGCCATTTAACATAAGCATTAAGTCCGTTTCATTACTAGACATGCATGAATTTCAAAACTAAATAAATGTTTGTAATAATAATACAAGTTTATACATTTTAACGTTTAAATTGTCTAGACATGTTTGATCGTGACTGTACCTTCATTAATAGAGGTGGTAGGAAATCAATACAACTCTTCTTTCTGGCATCTTCCGAACTCGCTCACTCAGCTTACCAGTGTCAAGTAGTGAACACGTGTTTGTGTGTTTTTAAAATAAAGTAATATTTCAATTGCAAATATTTAAATGTGATATAAAGATTGTGGTGAAGTGCTTGGTGTGTTTTTAAGCGGGATAAGAAACCAAGCTGTCGCGACGTATAGAACCTGAGAATATGTCGTCTTGGCATGGTAAAGTACAAATTTATTTATTTATTTTGTTTTGTTTTCTCTTTCAGATATTTACAGTATATATTTATTTTCAGATATTTTGTTTATGTTTAATGTGATATTTATTTTTGTGTTAGCCTAAAGGAGCTTTCATTTTAAGCTATCCTAATGAGAGCGATCTTCAAATTTATCTAAATAAATTCTAATACTTAATAGCTGGCGGTCTGTACAATTATTATCTATGTTATTTATTTGTGTATTTTGTAATATGAAATAAACCTTGTGCCTTAGACATCTAAAAAGCGAAGCCCAAAATCGATCAGAGTAGTGTGCAATGGGAGAGGCCTATGTCCAGCAGTGGACTGCGATAGGCTGATGATGATGATGCTGATGATGATGATGAAATATATAAATATATAAAACAACGTCAAAACCGCCAACTTGAATGAGATGAAAAATTGACAAAACAAAATGGATCTGATTTATTATCTATATTGATTTTCTGGATGCTTGATATCTCGCTGTGCGCCTTAGTGCAAAAATATTTGCGTTTTAGTTTAAACTTGTTTTCATTTTTTATAAATATTGCGAAACTAAGGCCGCCCTCTTGACTAAAATATTGAGAAATCGAAATAGCTGTAATAGTTATCATTAATCGAATTCTTTAAAATTCGCTTTGCGCATGCGTAACTTTGTCATCCTACTCTAATGATACCATTAGTTTGCTCTCGTCATTTTATTGAAATTTATTCCATTCATATTATTACTGTTTTTTTTTCTACATGATGTTTGGATGTCATTTTAATGTTCTTAGGTATATCTAAATATAATTATTTTCATTTTGAATTAACTGAAAAAAAAAACGTATATAATTTCGATCACTCAATCGTGACTTATTTCTAGTGCTATATATGCTTGCTAGACTATTATATTAAAATAACCCATGCCTAGCTAAATATATTGTCATAAGCTCTAAATATTTCTGAGCGCAAAATATTTGTATGATGACAAAATCGTAGTATCGAACAATACCAAAGCTAGAATTCAAACGATTAATTTCTTTGCAGCACGAAGACCTCACACGCTCTTCAAATATTTTGAAGATGCTGAAAGAGAGGGCCGAGACAATCAACCAACTGTCGGGTAAGATTACTAAAAACAAATAAAACTACAGGTCTTAAAATATAACTTGATCTCTGTGAGGGATGGCTCAGAAACCGAAGGTCCTGATTCATTACGATAGGACTGGAATACATTATTATATCTCGTGAGTTCTAAAATCATGCTAGAGACAGCTGTCGTAGTGAGTCAAGTTATATTTAAGTACTAAACTAATAGGATTCGAAGGGGTAATAAATTTAAATGTATTTCATTGGCAGATATGGGCCACAATACAATCAGACCGTACCATCACGTGCCGGTAGTGGTCAACCAATACAACAACATGTCAATACTCTTAGTAAAGCCCTTGAAGCTAGTTTCTTAATACAACCAGATACTTCCACCCAACCAGGTTCTTCAAAGAAAGACAGTCAGGTTTGAATGACTATATTATACAAACAGCTTTAAATAATCAATCGTTGCTTCTAGACCACGAAATTATCACTAATGATTTATTTTACAGACTCAAACAACGATCACCCAAATTCGCAGGAAACAAAAAAAAAGTCAAAAGCCTAAAAAAACACCCAAAGCAATTAATACCGGAGTTCCACCGCCCGGTTATTTGATGGTATACACTTCTATTACATCAAAGCATGATAATAGTAAACTCCCTAGTCCATTCAAATCAATACTTGAATATGATAAAGATGTAATAATAACAATAAGAATTTTCAAAAATTTTAGGCTATTCAAGAACTCAAAACTGGTAAGTGGAATCGCTTTACCAAAGATATTTTTTAAAACATTCTGTACTTCTGCCCTTAACTTGTACCTTGTCATTGAAATAGGAAGACGTATTGGATGCCCTCAGCTACACCGAGGTGGAGTTCTGTGGGTGTAACTATTTATCAGACGTAAGGGACCATTTCATCTGCGAAAGTCAGGCACAAAGTCAGATGGTAAGATTATGAGATTATATTTTTTTTTATAGTCATTATATTGTATAATCATTTTCTTATTGCCTTCCATACAAGATCATCACTGTCACTACCGTTATTATACTATACTCTTTAAAATCAAAATATCAAAAGATTCATAAAATAATGAACTGTGAAAATCTCTGCCAATCACTAAAAGTAACAACACTGTTGTCAAGTGTGCTGTATATTAAAAAAAAACTTAATGATATTCATAAATATATAAATATTTAGCGTAACAAACACTCCTATATTAACAATTCAGGAAGTATTTAACTTCAACACCATTTTTTTTACACGGGGAATGATTTTCGCACCATGCCTTTCGTGGGATAAACGAAGATCGTGTGTAGAACTCCCGAGCAACTGGTCTATCCCCTAAACACCGCGGTTGCCTAGCTCAGCAGCGGGAGGATCACCAGGATCGCATCAGCGGCTTCTGGTGTCTCCCCTGCCTTACTCCACAGCCTGCAACAACGTCCTGCCCCGGACTCAACTCCGGGGCAGGACGTTGTTGCGCCTCTCACCGCTAGCTTCAACACCTATACTCGAGATAAAATCAATGACTAGAAAGACGCTTAACAAAACAGTGTATCAGCTAAGCGATGACAAATTTGAGTAATAGCACTGGGTACTAGGCGGTGGTTCCTTTCGAGGGAATACCTGGTTCTTCGGCTTATAGTACTCGAGACCGTTTGAGTCCGACATAGTCTCCAACTATGGTATAGTCACGCGGGGTGGCATACGGGGGGATACCAGCACAAAAAAAAATAAGAAATATATCCATACTACATTATGAAGTTTCTGAAACATGCTACCACACTGTATGTACCTACTACACTCCATGTACTACCCTCTGACTCTAAAGTAATTGATCTTTTGTATTGCAGGGTACCTTGTTTGCATTCTTTTTCATAAATAATAATTTCTTTGTTGACAAAAATCAACGTACCACAGAAAATGTTGATTTAATTAAAAAATATGTAGAGGCCCAAGGGCTGGGCACTTATGCAAAGAAGGAAATGCGTACCACAGCCCTGATAGACCTCGACTTTAAAATAGGCCACAATGATGTAAGTATTGTCAAGTCCTAAGCATACATATTATTAAATTGCCGGTCATCTTATTCTAGTGGTTAGTGATTGTGGCTGCTGATCAAGAGGGCTCGGGTTCGATTCCCGGGTCGGAACCGAATTTTAGTGTGATTCGCAAATATTTCTTTCGGAATCTGTGCGTTATATTATGTATTTAATTTATATTAGTTATCTGGTACTTATAGTACAAGCTCTGTTTAGTTTGGGACTATCTGACGTGGTGCGTATTAGATGTCTTAAATATTTAATAAATAAAATATAAAATAAATATAAATTACATAATTACCTTTTTTCAGCTCTACATTCATGGTACATCATGTGAGCACACTATCGTGTTCACGCAGATGCGTCTCCTAAAGCCTAATGACCCTAACCTGAAGAGCGACTACCCCCGTAAAATGGAACCGTTTAAATTAACATCGGAGTCCGCTATTTGTTTCCTGTGTCAAAATCAGAAACCAAATTGGATAATATCGGCCTGCAGTTGTATTCAGTATCATCTGGCTCTACTTTGTGAAAAGTGCTATAAAGAAAAGTTATTCGATAAGGATGAAAAGCCTTTATGTGATTTCATGAATGTACTATATGAGATTACGGAAACTGAAAGTACAAATGACAAAGATTAATTTTATTACCTATTTTATTAATTTTATATGACAAGGGCTAATTTTTTTAAGGTTATAGCTGGATGCGAGTAGCCGAGGATCGAACTAAGCGGCGTGTTAATGGAGGGGCCTATATCCAGCAGTGGACTGCGATAGGCTGATGATGATGATAGTTGCCAAGTTACTTCTCTTGTTTCATTGGCTAATATTTAGTTTTGATCACATGACTGAGTGAGGTTTGCAACCTGGCTATCTGTATCCCAGCTGTCCGTATCCCATATCACCTAGAGCTTATAAAGGAATGTGAATAAGACTGTGATTTATAGTTCAAATGTAGGTAAAATACCTACACTTACTACTTTTAATGCTTGCCACAAGCATTATAAAACTAGATTACAAAAATATGTAATTTAGTTAGATGTTTACAAACCAAATAATAGCTAATAGCTAGGTTTGGTTTATACAAAACTCAAAACGTGTAATCGTGTTCATGATTCACATGATAGGCTGCTGTATCATTACTTGGTTTATATAACATAAAAAATGTAAAAGAAAATTGTATTCTTGGCAAGGCAAAGCGTAAAAATAAAGAAAAAAGAAAAGATAGTTTATGATAAATGATAAATGATAAATGATATTTATTTCTGTAAGTAAATCTTTTCAGACATTTTTACAAGTCGGAATGGTACGGTTTGTGAAGTCGGTCCGTTACCTTAAATATTTCAATGACTGCACGGCTGCCCTAGTGGTTTAAGCGGTTCAGACCGTGTGGATTTAGTCGGTTCGATTCCGACACACTGCCCCGTCGCATAGAAAACCCCGGCGGGGTGACCGTCCGAGGGGAATTCCACACGTAAAAAAATGTGGTTTAAGCGGCTGCCACGCCGCTTTCTACTACGCCAAGAGTCGTGGGTTCATATCCCAAGTGGTATAACACTTTGTGTGATTCACAAATTGTGGTTCTGCGTCTGGGTGTTTGTTGTATCCTTTTAATGCGTGTTTTTGGAACAATAAAATTATTGTCTATTACTAACTTTAATCTGTAAAATGTAATAATAATTTACGAATAAAGTTATTATCGGTGTTTAATTGATGTTTTATTTGAAAGAAAGAAAGTTACTTCTTACCTCATCAGCTTTCTGCCAGGAAAGTCTCATGAAAATTGGTCAGCCGGTACAGACGGACAGACATTTTTTTTAATATGAGCCTGAGAAAGAGACTACTTTACCATTTACAAAGGTTTTTTTTTATTTTCAGCTATCTCTAAGTTGTTTTTATGTAATTCCCGTATATTATATATCCATACAAATTTACTTGGTTGATGAGTTGTACCTTCGATCATCAGATGATGACTACTACGCAAATTCTTGAATAACTATATAATAAATATAAAATCCTATGAAATTTAAGGGTTGCCTTCTATTTCATTGGGATCACATCATCAGATATCGACATGGTGACAATGGCCCACTGATTAGCTACGCCGAACCTTATGCTAAATAATTTTTTGAAATCTTTTTGAAAATACATAAAAAAGTACTTCGATGAATTAACCTTCACCTTTTTTGAAGTCGGTTAAAATTTATGTGTAGTATCATTTTGATTTCAAGTATTATATGCTAGTGTGGTATATCAGGCCAAAGCCTCTTTTCTAAGAAGGTAAGTATGCCCAGTAGTGGACAATTAAAATCAGTTTATATAAAAGTACGATACAATTTGAAAAAATAAAAAACCGTTTTTTAGGGTTCCATAGCTCATGACTCGGAACCCTTATAGATTCATCATGTCCGGCCGTCCGTCCGTCCGTCTCCGACCTACCGCCCAAACGGTTGGTGCTAGAAAGATGAAACTTTCCATGAATATGTTTTGTACGTGGGCAAAGTGCTACAATAAAATTATGAAAAAAAAAAATTGGGGTACCTGTCTCACATGTAAAGTGGGGATGATATCTTTTTCTTGCGTCTACCTCATCGTCTGGACTACCATTAGATAGATCTTTTTAAAACATTGTGAGGTTTCTACAACCATTTTTAGATTTAGGTAACCGTTTAATAAACTTGAAAGCGCATTTTTTTCTACAAACAGTGCGTCTCCCCGTCCCCCTGTAAAAGCTAAATGGCTAGTTCAAAAAAAAACGAAAAAAAATCATGTTAGTAGCTATGGCTACTAACATGATTTTTTTTCGATTTTTTTATTATTATAAATATATATTATTATAATATATTATAAAAAAATATTAAAACCGCCATAGATTACCTTGAACGTTCAATATATGTATTGAACTTTCAAGGTAATCTAGGTATTTTAGGAGTTATAGGGGCCTAACTTGTAAAATACACTCACTTGGAAAACTACAACGTACAAAAATAAAGAAATAATAAGTAGACATAACAATTATCTATTGACTCCGTGACCCTATTCTATGCGTGCCATGATACGCACTTGGCAAATTTTTTAAAGCTACATGTTTAGAAATAAAAAAAATAAGTTTATATTTGTAACTTATACATAACAACCATGCCAAAGTTTATACACTTTCATTTCAGTATTCATCAACAACCCATAACGTCCCACTGCTGGGCACAGGTCTCCTCTCAAGGATCCATACGGCCATACGTCCTCAGGCCGGCCGAGTGCGCGTTGGGGACTGGCAAGACACGTTGTGGCTACGTAATGGGATTAACATAAAATAAACAAAATAAACTTTTTAAAAGTTTTGCTCTTTCTGTTCATCTATCGATCTACATGTTTGTTCCGGCTGATCTCTGAAACGATTGAAGCGATTCTGACAGCATTTTCACTAATAATAGCTTAGTAAATAATTATTTACTTAGGCGACTTTTATTTTGAACTAGTTTGTTACCCGTGGTTTTTGTTGCAAAGGTACAAAAACAAAAGCAAATGACACCAAGAAACTCAGCTATATAAGTGTATTAACGTTTACGTTACGTTACGACTTACAAGATAATGTATATTTTTAATAGGAAAACTACTACTATAACATTTAAAATTATCTATATTGTATAAAAAGAAATAAAATTGAAGTGTCCACATGTAACAGTTTTTAAAATAAATACATATGAAAGTAAATACATTACTTCTACATCAAAAAAGCAATTTTCGAAATTTTTGTCTGTCTGTCTGTTTGTTTGTTCTGGGTAATCTCTGGAATGACTAGACCACTAGCTTCGCTCCGCGGCGTTAAATAATACACGATGGGGACGATGCGGACGCGAGTTCACCTCAATTTACGGTGGAAATTCCCATCCCACTTCATGTGTAGGGGAGCATTGTGAACTCCTAGATAAGAACAACGGAATCCGCCTGTGAACTCCTTGTCATAATCAGTCCAGCCGTTACAGATAAGCTGGAACCAACAAACAGGCAAAAATTGTAGAAATATAAGTGCCATATTTACTCTCATGTGTTTTTTATAACAGACAGTTTAATTTTATTTATTTATGTGTATGTAGCAGAGAGACCAGCAGACGGATCACTTGATGGTAAGTACCTACCATCGTTCACGGAGATCTGAACTGAAGAGTCCTAGAATAAATTGTTATTTTAGATTCAAAGGGTTTTGAAATGAATACACGATAAAATCATCAACAATCCACAATGTCCCACTGCTGGATTCGGGTCTTCTCTCAAGAAAGAGGGTTAACCATATGTCCCCATACTGGCCGAGTGCAGGTTGGGGACAAGCAAGAGAACTTTGTGGCTAATTATCTTTTTTTTTATTGAAACCAACCAAAGTGACTACTCTGCCTGATTCAAAGCATGAGTAGAATCCAGAAGTAGGGGCCACCATCCGCATTGTGAGGGTAGGCAATGCAGCATAGTGACCCCTACCAAGGCGGCCTGGTCAGATAATTCTGCATCATTCTCCCGACCTCCGGAGGCAGCGAGAATGATGGAGAATTATTGGACCTCCAGTCTCACACTCACCAGCGAAATACGACAGCAAGAATGCTGTCATTATTAGGATGATATTCTGTGTGAGGGTAGTTCTGCCCCGGTCGAGCCGGCCCATTCGTGCTGAAATCAGTAGTTGAGGAATTATCGTTAATATATTATTATCGTTGGATGTTTTGAAGCCACACTTCACACCAAGGCATCTAACTAAGCTTCATGTATGTTATCCTATGATAACAACCGGGACCGATGACGTGTGGAGACAGAAGCCCATCTGGGTAGATCTGACTGCGTCGTCGTTACTTACAATATTGTTTCTAATCACGAGGACTATGAGCTATGAGCGCCGCACTGAAATGGCCTGCGGTTTTCCATAGGGCCTCGGTCAGCTCGACCCTCACACAGAAGACCAACTTAATAATGACAACATTCGTACTGTCGTACTTCGTAGACCTATGAGTGTGACGCTGGGGGCCCAATGATACAGAAGTATCTCAAAAGGACGCCATAGACTGGCTCACCTTGCTTGCTACATTGTGAGAACTCACAATGAGGATGGTGACACCTACTCCTAGATTCTACTCATGCTTTCTATCAGACAATGAGGTATTTCCAGCAAGAGTATTGTTTAGATGAATAACAATAAGGTTATCAGATTCTAAAAGGGAAAGGTTCTTAATAAAAATAACTTTCTTCCTTATATGTACTTCTTCCGTGCCTATATTCCCAATTTTATTTAGGGTCGGTTACTAGTTCAACCGGTTTTAAGCGAATTCCAGTATAGTTTTTACACGGAGCGACTGGCATCGGACCTCCGCAACATTAAGGGAGAACAAAAATTCTAAGGTTGAACTAGTTCAGTGTATTTGAGGGTACTGACTTCCCAATAACGATTGCCATGCCATTCATGAAAACTGGGACCGATGGCTTAACGTGCTCTTCGAGGCACGGGCGTGAATAACCATCAAATTTCCAATGAGAGACAAAAGTAAAACACAATATTGAGATTACAACATGATAGTTTAATAGTGTGACTTACAAATCCGTCAGCGTGGCTGGACACGAAACAGTTGCACATACTTAACCTAACATTACACAACCTTATAGATCACACAATTATGATGACACAAGGTATTTATTAACACAATAATAATAAAGACAGAAATACCGGGACACTGACTACTACTACAACACTGACGAGACTGAGATAGAAGCCATTAAATGTACACATATTAATATAGTCTAAAATAGTGGCGCAGTTTGAACACTGCAGTAAGTATGGAAAAATCTCGTAGGTATCTTATGAGGCGACTAAGGGAGTAAACTACGTAGGACGACAGACAGACAGACACTTTAAACTACCACTTTAACAAATAAGATAAAGGTGTCAGTCACCTTTTATAAATAGCTATCATATAATGAAAGTATTAAGGTGCACCGCGAATGCATACTCTCAAGTTTTAAATTTAATATTCCTTGCAAATGCAAATTGTTGTTAGGATATCGAATTACGGATATCGAGAGTATATCGGGCTTTCAATTACTCAAAAAATATTATTACTGTTATATAATTGTTGTTGTGATATAATTATTTTGCACACAAATTATAAATCAAAACGTAATTTTATTAAATTATTTTGTCTCTGTGTTTGATTAAATCCCGGAGTTTCTCCCTTAGAAAGTAGAACATGTCTGTTTCACAAATATAATACTTGGATGCTTTCAATATAGTTCGTACTACTCAGTTCTTTAACTTACATATTTAGTTCACCCACAGCTGGGCAAAAGTTTACTTTACATGGATCCTTTTATAACAACTTATTCCCCAGGAGTATAAAACGGGGATCCTAGTGGATGGATGTCCTACAATTTGATGCTCAACGAATACCCTTTATCCATAATTGTATCAAATTAAATAATAAGAATGTCTTCTTCTTAGCCTTTATTCCCAAGATTATTTGGAGTCGGCTTCTAGTCCAACCGGTTTTACCTGACCTCCGCAACCCTGAGGTTAAACTGGAATTCGAAGATTGAACTAGTTGTCAGTATACTTTAGAGCACTGACATCCCAATAACGATTGCCATAGATATTCATGACAACCGGGACCGAAGGCTTAACGTGCTATCCGACGCACGGGCGTGAACCATCGCCAAACTGCCTTACTCCGGGCCGTTATTAAGAATTTCCTGTAAGAAAAACCCAACAACACTTATGGCCCGACCCGGGATTTGAACCCAAGACCTCTTGATCAGCAGTCGCATACGCTAACCACTAGACCAACGAGACAGTCTAAATAAAAAGTATGTATTTAATAAAAAATATAATATTTACCTTGTAACCATTAAATTCGTTTGAAAAGAAGATTTCTAAAGTAGAAACCGTAATAAATTGATAAAGTCTAGAAAAAAAGTTGTATACATTTTTTTTTAGAAATTAACGAAGTAATATATTATATTATAATGAAGTAGTATCCTAGTTTGGTAAAACCAAAACCTATGTTTCTGGTCCGCGTTTATTTATGATAAGGAATATAAGGATAGTAATATTTCTATCTTACGATAAATCGATAAATGTTTAAAATCATGAGGGTTATTAACTTAGTTGATTTTCACTCTCCTAATCTAGGGCATCACCGTCCATTTATTCAATGTTGTAAAAATAAATCAATATACATACATATTTATATATATCAATATTTTAAGATAAAATAACTACGATTAAATTCGACAGAAATAAACACTTTTAGGCCTTTTCCGTAAAAATAAACACTTTAAGTCTAATCAAGTAATATCCAATTTTGAATATTTTAAATCTCAAAGATAATTAATTGATATAACGTACGTATAAATTGAACGAGTTAGTTTTTAAAAGTTATATATTAATATATATAAGGTTTAAAAGCACCCAAGACAAAAGACACCTAGTATATAACAGATACGTGTATACATAGACTTATTTCCTAAGTTCGTCTTCTAGGTACTAAACACCAATTAGAGCGAAAGTTGTAGAGTCAGGTCAGCAGACACCGACTTTAGATTAGACGCCAGCTCCTGAAACAAATTATACAATGTCTCTAAAACTATATTTAACTAGGAGCGAACTAAGGGCCACAGCACACTAGCTACATTTAGCATCGGCGATTTGGCGACTGCATCGATACTGCATCGCGTTTTAGCGAGTTCCTGCGTTCGATCGCGGTATCGGAAACGAGCGTTTTAGCGATTGCTCAGATGCCAAATTGATGCTACCGGCATCCGAATGTGTGCGGAAAATAGCGTTCAGCTGCTGTGTCGCGCTTCTAAAAAGCAACTCAATCTCTGCGTTTGGCGTTTTTAAGTGTGCGGTGTAGAGCGTTCGGTCGCCGTATTTAGCTTCTAAAAAGCGACTAATTGCCGATCGCCGATGCTAAAAGTAGATAGTGTGCTATGGCCCTATTGGCTACACCACACTAGCTACTTTTAGTATCGATGCTGCATCGCGTTTTATCGACTTTCTACGTTCGAACGCGGTATACAAAACGCGCGTCATGCTGCATTATTAGCCACTTTCTGCGTTCAGTATCGGAAACGCGCGTTTCAGCGACTGCTCAGATGCCTGGATCGCTTCGGATTTTGATTACTTCTGTCTGTGACTTGCAATGATATTGCAGTGTTCTGTAATCTGTGGTTTTGTTTACAAATAAAAAAATGATGAGAGTCAAGTCGTGATCGACAGACGCCAAATCTATGCTACCGGTATCAGAATGTGTGTGGAGAGTAGCGTTCAGCTGCTGTGTCGCGCTTCTAAAAAACGACTCAATCTCCGCGTTTGGCGTCTTTAAGTGTGAGGTGTGGAGCGTTCGGTCGTCGTATTTAGCTTCTAAAAAGCGATTAGTCGCTGATCGTCGATGCTAAAAGTAGCTAGTGTGCTGTGGCCCTAACCAAGAGAACAGCACTGCATATGGCAGGAAAAAATGAGGTCAATCTTATAAAAACCCGTCTAATCTGCGTGGTATAGTCGCCCAATACATCATTTTTAATCAAAGTTATTATAAAATTAAGAATGTGATGTTATATTTAACTGTTCTGTAATAGTACATTATGACATAAGTGCTGTAAGTTGAAAACAACCGAGGCGATATTGCTACAAGAAAGCTGAGGCTGTAATTATCAAAGCGCACGTATGTCATACGACGTTTTATAACATATTTGCGAGGAAATAAATAAAACTCGGACTTTCTTGATCGAATAAATCTAAACAATACAGCGAAAAGAAAAAGCTCGACGAATAATTTTTAATTGTTTACAATTTAGCGATGCGCGCGCGTTGGCGCTTTTTTTTAGGCAAAGGCACAACCAGCCAGTATTAGGGGCCGTCCATTAATCATTTCATTCATCATCTTTTTCTGGCATTTTTCAACCGCCCCTCCCCCTAGGTGATACATGGTGATGTTTAAGACTACCCTACTCCCCACCCCTCCTATACCACTTGTATTTTTAATACCTACAAAGAATCTTATTTGTTTTTATATATTGATAAAATACAGCTATGGATATCAACTAATTTTATCATAGAAAATTATAGACCACAAAAATTACGTTCAGAGGTAGAGTAGAAAGGTCGCAGGTTGACTGACATAAAGATAATGAAAGAAATGCGAAACTTTGCAGAAAAAATAAATACACGTGATATTATTATATTACTACACCCCCCCCCCCCCCCCCTCCTCCTTGTTTTATTTCGTGACTTTTTGTGAACCCCTACCCCCCCCCCCCCTATCAAGCCAGCCCCTTACAAATAAAGTATATTAATATTTTTATGTTTTTCTCACAGATAAACTCTTCAAAATTAAATGTTTATTAAAGTATATAATAAGGTTGCTTGGAAGAGATTGCCTTTGGCAATAAGGCTGCCCTTTGTACGCAACATATTTAATGTATAGTAACTCTGTACCAAAGTGTGCAAATAAAGAGTTTTTATTCTATTCTATGTATTATACAGGGTGTCCCAGAACTCAAAGTCAAGCCGAAACGGGGTGACAGGATTAATTGTAACTATCATGGAAAAAAAAATCTATCCCATGCAGTTTGAAAATTATGGGCATTTAAATAAAACCTAGAAATTTGGTCAAACTGTAACCATTTTTCGGTTATTGTGGTTAATTTTTATTATTTTTCTTCATTTAAACTTTGGAACCGTAACCCTAAATCTCATGATGGTTACAATCAATCCTGTCACCCCGTTTCAGCTTGACGTCGAGTTCTGGGACACCTGTATTTATCTCTCAATGTTACTTTTATTCAATAAATATTGACCACTTTTCTGACATAAAAACTCTTTGCTAATATTTATAAGAGTATCGAGTTCGAGCATCTTGATAAACCGTGAGTTTTACTTTATTTAAAAAAACGTGCGTTTTACATTACAATAATGCACAAGTACGTAATGAGATCATTACGATATTGAAATTGGTAAAATAAGAGACCCTTTACGAGCAAATATGTTACAAAGACTTTTAATTCATTTAGAACCAGCGCGCATAATATTTATAGGTAGGTAAATACAAGTACTTACAAGATCTTGTACTTTACTCAAGTCGAGGCTGCTTAGGCTTAGGCGATGATAAACCACTCTTGCCCGCTATCTCTGCCAGCGGAATATCTGTTAATAATGATAAACTATTATATCTATACATCTATACAAGTAAATAAAATTGAGGTGTCTGTATGTAATATCAATTTGATCAGTTTTTGACCAAATGCATATTCAACTATATACGGACTGCGTACTAACATCCAATATGCAATTTTTAAAACTTTTGTCTGTCTGTTTGTTTGTTCCGGGTAAGTCTGGAACGGCTGGCGATCCTCAGGGGACACCGTGGGACTCAGCTAGTCATCATCCTCCTAGCCATTATTCCCGAGCTTATTTGGGGTCGGCTACTAGTTCAACCGGTTTTACCTGAATTTCAGTTTACCCACGGAGCGACTGGCATCGGACCTCCGCAAACCCTAAGGGAGAACTGAAATTCGAAGGTTGAACTAGTTGTCAGTATATTTGAGGGCACTGACTTCCCAATAACGATTGCCATATATGTTCATGACAACTGGGACCGACGGCTTTACGTGCTCTCCGAGGCACGGGCGTGAATCACCGCCAAACTTCCAAACTCCGGGCAGCTTAAGAATAGCTTAAGAATTTCCTAAGAAAATCTCAAAAACACATTTGGTCCGACCCGGGATTTGAACTCGAGACCTCTTGATTAGCAGTCGCATACGCTAACCACTAGACCAAAGAAGCATTCCCATTTTATATTATACGACTAGCTAGTCGTATAATATAAAATGGAATAATCGTATCTTTTTATTTATTTTAATGAATTTTACACTTACACTACACTCTTTGTATTAATTGTGTCATAGTAATGTATGTCTGTACATACATTATATGACACAATTAATACAAAGAGTCAAAACAACAATAAGGTTGAAATTACAACAATTAATGTTGTAGGAAGCGGCCAAGAGAACGCTTAAACCTTATATTTCATCATAATCATCATCAGCCTTTCGCAATTCACCGCTGGACATAGACCTCTTCTAATGCAACCGCAATCGATTTTGGGCTTCTCGCATCCAGCTCCTGCCAGCCTTCCTGCACAAGTCGTCACTCCGGGGTATGCTTTACGCACCATACCCTCCTTGGGGACAACGAAGGGTGTGTGTGGGACTCCCGGGCAACCAGTCTACCCACTAAGCTCACTAAACCCACGAACCGACAGAGTTATTTTCGCATTTATAATTGGTTAGTACTATTATTATAAGTTACAAGGTAAATTGATTAATTAATAATTCTGTTGTACCTACCTTCATCGCTGTCGTTGCAGTTCTCCGGATTACGTTCCTCCGTTCCTGGTGGGATGTTAGGTTGACCGCTGCTACCAGACTCAGGCTGGGTACAAATATATATCAGTATTAGATTCACGACTAGTTCATTTAACGACCAAGTTAGTTTAAGATCTCTTACACACCCGTATTGAGAGAATGACAACAAGGATTTGTACAGATATACGACATCTCTAAGTTTTTTTTAAACAATAAGTACTTTCATGAATGTAAACAGCAACATAATAAGATAGCCATGCTATAGCACATTTTGGCTGGCTCGGTATATAAGTCGGCGTATGCGGCTGCCGATCAAGAGGTCCCATGTTCGATTCTCGGGTCGGACCCAATGTTTGTAGGTTCTGCCAATATTTGTTTTGGAGTTTGGATGTTTTCTATGTATAATATGTATGGATTTACTACAAAATTTTATTAAATTATAAAATAGATAATGTTGTGTGTCAGATGTATGAAATATTTGTTTATTTTATATTTATCATGTGAATGATTTTCTTTTTTAATAGTAAATATTGGTTTGTACATTTTGCCTCTGATTGAGAACTGACTCCTAACACGTATCAAGCGTTATTTTGGAAGTAAGGCTGTAGTGTTTTGTAAACGACTTTTTGTTACAATAAAGAACTATTATTATAATTGTAATCCATCTGTAACCTAGAGCTTAAGTTGCAGATTTCAATAGTTGAAGACAGTCACTTTCTGTA
Source organism: Phragmatobia fuliginosa (assembly GCA_932526445.1). Classification (NCBI taxonomy): domain Eukaryota; kingdom Metazoa; phylum Arthropoda; class Insecta; order Lepidoptera; family Erebidae; genus Phragmatobia; species Phragmatobia fuliginosa. The sequence continues at coordinate 44,560,210 of OW052057.1, read as the reverse complement.
CCTCTGAAATTGTGTCCCCTGATATTAATTAATACATAATCATGATCAACAGTCGTGTTTGATTATTATCAGTTAGGTGTACTATCTCTCTCATCTTAATCCTGGGAGAAGGGACTAAATGAAAGGTTAGACCTCAGGGCAAAGGGCTACACCTTTATCCGTTTAGAAAACAAGCCATAAAAAGAAATATTACGAGGAAACATAACATTATCATTTTAGTTATTAGTTAGGCTACTAATGTAAGACTCACAGTTGTTTCCAGAATTGCGGGTCGGGGTTGCACCGGCGATGGTGGGGCCGTGTTGAGATCGTGGTACACAGTAAATAAAGTCGGCGATACATTGCCGCCTATCTGAGCGACGACGCTTACAGCCGTTCTTAGTGGTACACCCACTATCGAGCTACAGGCCCTTGCTAAAATATCCACTTCGTTAGCCATAGTGACCGATGGTGGTTCAGGTTCTAATCTGAAAAGAGTTGCTTCTTCGGGAACAACTTCAGAACGTGTTGAAGAATCCTCTGGAGGATTTGAAGTTCCCTCGGGAGGGTTTGAAGTATCCTCGGGAATACTGGATGTGTCCTCGTGAGGGTTTGAAGTATCGTCGGGAAGATTGGATGTGTTCTCGCGTGGGTTTAAAGTAACGTCGGGGAGATTGGATGTGTCCTCGCGAGGGTTTGAAATATTTTCGGTGGCGGAAAGTGTTGTAATATTTTCGGCAGATGTTCTTGCATCTTCAGGAGGCATTGTAGTATTTTCGGCAGCTGTTGTAGGAACTTCAGGAGGTGTCGAAATAGCCTGGGAAGTTGTTGGAACCTCCTCGGCAGGTTTTGCCTCCGCCTCGACAGATGCAATATTATCTGCAATATTTGACGGACCCCTGGGAGGTGAGGATGTAGCGTGACCGTTCATTTTACTAGATTCTACGACCGCAATAACGGTGGAACGGTAATTCCAGTCAATTACAGGCAATTCTGTTGAAGAGTCGTCATCAGACATCTGCAAAGAAAAATAAATATTTGGATAGTACTCCCTCTTGATATTGGGGCGCTCATAGCCAAGTTACCCTCGTTGTAAGCAACGACGTTGCGGCCAGGACCTGTATCGGTGACCATCAGTGCTATGATACCATGAACGTCTCCGTGATTCGGAGGGCACGTTATGAGGTCGGACTCGGTTGTTACCATAAGATAGCCGCGAAGCCGTCGGAGGCTGGAGGCCTTCGGGCGGCCTTAAAATATGCAATGCGAAGATTACGTAGCCACCACGTTGTCTTGCGTGTTTCCAATCCGCACATGGTCAGTGTAGGGACGTGAGGCCTTAACCCTTCTGCTAATAGGATACTCGAGCCCATCAGTGGAACGTTATGGGTTGTTAACGATTCCTTTGCATTCGCACTCATATTATGTGAAGACTAATAAGTCTTACTTAAATGAAAACTTGTTTTGATAATAAGTTTTATTTTTTGACCGCGGCACCGCCCGCATATATATCCAGTATTGCCATAACCTTAAAAGTATCTTCAATATAAATTATATCAAAGTAAATTTAGTTAATTTATCATGAAAATGATTAACAAAGACAAATTTACTTTCGTATTTATAATTAAATAATTCTCGACTCAATAATAATAAAACGAATAAAAGGGCACCTGTTACTTGCTGTTGATGTAGTTTACATAGTTTTTTTTTCTAGTTTAAGTTTAAAAGCGTAACAAACGATCAGTAAGTAGACATAACTTTATATTTTTTAATCTTTTAAAGTTCGTCATATAACGCCACAGTATCACCAAAAACAAATATTAAAACTTTTAAGTAAATAGCGAGATCTTTTTTCTCTTTGTTCGAAAGACTTTCCGTATTTTATCTTATTCATATGTTTATCCATTTTTAATCGTTAGCTTCATTACAACAATGACTTGAAGACATGAAATAACTACTTATTCGGCTGGTTGCCATCTCACGAAAAGAAGAAAAACTTAGAAAAGAAAAAGAAAATGCAGAAACCGCGCTGTCATTGTAAACATAAATAGAACATAGGTGCCTAACTTAGCAAAACTCATCTTAAATCATATTTTATCCAATTATCTACTTACTTTTAGATTGATATGTCGTCTGCTACAACACAGAACACAAAACTTTCACAATTTGCTATAAAAGCTCAAAAATGACAAAGATAACCACAACTTAGTGGTTCCACGGAGAACTGAACGACTATTGACCGGACGCCAGAGATAGACCCTCCCCCAATTCTGCACATGCGCAATAGGCACCATAGACTCACATCGGCTTAAGTAACATACACGACTTGGAACCTAGTGTGAGTTTCTTACACCAACTTGCCCTCAACATCATCATCAATCATCAACAGCCTTTAACAGTCAACTGCTGGACATAGGCCTCTCCTTTGAAAGGAGGTTTTGGCCTACTATATATATATGCGAATATTATATATAACCTATATATAGCGGCCTCACATCGACGTCAGTGACACCTACCGGGTCCAAATAGTTAGAAGTTAACTGACAAATACACGTATAGTAGAATGGCATGTATGCACTAGCTAATGTGCGAGGCTCCGCTCGCGTCCGTATATTAATGAACAGAAAATTTCATAAGAATCGATAAGGTTTTTCTGAGGAGTAATGCAACTAACATTGTGACACGATAATTTTATTTACATAGACAAGAGAACACAGTATTATTATATTAAGTTCACGACAAAAATTTGACGAAAGTAAATATCTCACAGAATTGTTTCAATTTTGTGGTATTTAAACCTACAATCTTTGGCGTTTCAGAATGTTACCCAAATAGAAATTTTGAACGAGATCAAAGCCGAACGTCCACCGCCGGCTAAAATAAGTTAGTTTAGCTTAGCTCGCATAGTTGAAACAGTTTTTTAAACATGTGCGTCCACCGCAAATTATGCCAGCTACGTGAAATGTCCCAGCTAAGTGGAACTAACTTAGTTGTGCGGCCGATCCGTAACTAAGGGATTTGGCGACTGCATCGATGCTGCATCGCGTTTTAGGGCCACCGTAGACTAGCTACTTTTAGCATCGGCGATCGGCGATTTGGCGACTGCATCGATGCTGCATCGCGTTTTAGCGACTTCCTGCGTTCGATCGCGGTATCGGAAACGCGCGTTTTAGCGACTGCTCAGATGCCAAGTCGCTGCTACCGGCATCCGAAATAGTGCGGAGAGTAGCGTTCAGCTGCTGTGTCGCGCTTCTAAAAAGCGACTCGATCGCCGCGTTTGGCGTTTTTAAGTGTGCGGTGTGGAGCGTTCGGTAGCCGTATTTAGCTTCTAAAAAGCGACTAGTTGCCGATCGCCGATGCTAAAAGTAGCTAGTCTGCGGTGGCCCTTACGGATGCCCGAGATACGTATCGGAAACGCGCGTTTTAGCGACTGCTCAGATGCCAAGTCGCTGCTACCGGCATCCGTAAGGGCCACCGCAGACTAGCTACTTTTAGCATCGGCGATCGGCAACTAGTCGCTTTTTAGAAGCTAAATTCGGCGACCGAACGCTCTACACCGCACACTTAAAAACGCCAAACGCGGCGATCGAGTCGCTTTTTAGAAGCGCGACAGCTTTACGCTACTCTCCGCACACATTCGGATGCCGGTAACAGCGACTTGGCATCTGAGCAGTCGCTAAAACGCGCGTTTCCGATACCGCGTTTGGCGTTTTTAAGTGTGCGGTGTAGAGCGATCGGTCGCCGTATTTAGCTTCTAAAAAGCGACTAGTTGCCGATCGCCGATGCTAAAAGTAGCTAGTGTGCGGTGGCCCTACCTGAGCTAAACTAAGCGCCTCTCACCCCCTTGCCTTACCCCTCTGACGCCTGTCGATAGTGTTGTTCGAACGTGTTTGTAATGTACAGTGAATGTGTTGACTTATCCAGTATCTATGTTTTCGTTTTTTCTTCATAAAATAAGCCACAATCAATCTTTTCTCCTATGACGATAGTCCTACTCTAAAGTCTCGTCATTGCTCGTGTCATCTTCTAGGTATATCACGTCCGATTAACTCGACGTTCTAGCACAAACTGGCCATCACTAACGTTGTTTTAGCTTATTTATTGGTGGACGGACAACGTAGTTCTAGTTTAGCTTAGTTCACTGAGCTTAGTTCTTAAATAGTTTAGCCGGCGGTGGACGTTCGGCTCAATACTTGCTGAGATTTTATAAATATATATAATCTTTTTGTTCGTTGCTTTCCCTCTGTGATTGTTTCCATACATAACTTAGCATATTATAAATTTAAAAAATTGGCCAAGTCCGTGTCAGGCCACGCATCGAAAAGGGTTCCGTAGTCACCTTTAACGGTAGTATTAGTAGTAGGTAGATTTCAAATCGTGCCCAATAGACAATTGTCAGGTTAACTTATCATTTCTTTATTATTGTAGGAACTGTGCCAAGTGATTGCATTTTACTCATAAACGTATACCTAAATCGAAAAATGATTTTAGAAACTCCACAATGTATTTAAAAGACCTATCTAACGATACCCACCGACACGATGGCGTAGACACGAGAAAAAGCAATCATCCCTACTTTACATGTAGGGGAGGTATTTTTCATAATTTTATTATTCTTTTCTACGTATTTACAACACATACTCCTGCAAAATAATGATTTTTCTAGCACCAACCGTTTGGGCGGTAGGTTGAGTATGGACGGACGGACATACATGGCGAATCTATAAGGGTGCCGAGTCCTAAGCTTATTATTAATACATTAATAATAAAAAGCTTAATACCACCGGCGGCATTCACAACACGCAACGAATATCGGCTCCCCGATCCGGTCCTCGATTTTGTCCTACCCCGGCACCCCTGTACCCCGCAGGCGAGTCCTCGATGAAGTGGCACATCTATAATCATCCATAGTCATCAGTCTAAGTCCAGTGCTGTCTCTAACCATCCCTTTAGTAACACACCCGTCGCTTCGCGTGTTGTGTTTCCGTAAAGGGTTCTATGGCAGGGGGCCATAGAACCCTTTACGGAAACACATGTTTGTTCAAACATACATATTACTTTAACAGAGAGCTTATTAATTTAAGAATACTATTTACTATATTGTACAAATATTGGGAAAACTTGTTGAGTAAATTGTTTATATACAATTTTCTTACAGTAGCTAAACTTGGGTTGTAAGTAGTGTTTCGTGGGTAAACTGATTGATCGACTTCAGTTTGTTGTTAAAGCTAACATGAGTACTAATACGGGTTCATACAAGAAGCTCTTCTCAGATTAATTGTTCAAAAATACTTAACATAATTGCAATATTGTATTAAAATGTATGGTGTTTTAAAAGCTGTAATAGCTGTAAAAGCCGCCATAGTGTGCGTCACCATTCTTTATTGTCCGATATCGTTTAACTGTTTAAGTATAAAAGCGGGACTCCTGGATTCTGCTCGTGCTTTCGATCAGGCAAATAAGAGTCACTTTGGTAAGCTAAATAAAATAATCGGCCAAGTGCGTGTCAGGCCACGCATAGAATAGGGTTCCGTAATCATCCACAATGTCATGTGGATTTCAAATTAAGCCCGATAGATATTTGTCACGTTTACTTATTACTTCTTTATTTTTGTGCTTGGCTTGGCTTTTAGAGGGGGGGGGGGACGCCCTGTTTTTACAAAAAAAATGCGCTTTAAAGTTGAATAACTCGCAAATGGATACCTAAATCGAAAAATAGTTTTAGCAACCTCATAATCTTTTTAAAAGACCTATCTAATGATACCCCACACGATGGGATAGACACGAGAAAAAAAACATCCCCACTTTACGTGTAGGGGAGGTACCCCAAATTAAAATGTTTTCCATAATTTTATTGTAGCACTTTGTCGACGTAGTTACAACACATATTCTTGCAAAGTTTCATATATCTAGCACCAACCGTTTGGGCAGTAGGTCGAGGACGGACGGACGGCCAGATGGACATGACGAATCTATAAGGGTTCCGAGTTTTGAACTCCGGAACCCTAAAAAATGGTGTGTAAAGTTTTATCGTTTGAATGTATCGCATTCTTAGGACTGAGTTTATAGTTGATTCTTAGTTAAAGTGTTATCGTTTGAAAGTCGGACCAAATTTTGAGATCCAAAAATATTTGTTCAAGAGTTTGGGTGTTTTATATGTATAATATGTATGTATTTACGAAAAAAAAATGTATGTTTATAATTATAATATTTGTGTAAATACACATTACTGTGTGGAGAGTGCGGCTGTAAAAATGCAGGCAAATAATTTGTACAATAAATGTGAAAATTGGATTGGATTACAATGCTTGACTTACAAAGCATGAATGCGATAAGTAGTTTTAAATATGAAATTTGATGAAACTTTATATAAGTTGTTAATTTTAGTACTGTGAGGTTTATTGTAACACTAGCACTGTCCGAGTGTATTTCGTTTCGCGATAAAAAATAGCCTGTGTTACTTGCTGATAATGTAGCTTTTCATTGCCATATATATGTGCAATTAATATCCACCATAACACTAGAGCGGAGGTAAAAGTAAGATTAAAATATCTGTAACTGATAATAGGAAATATATCCTTGTAACACAAAGTTTAATTCAAAACTCTCCAACTGCCACATGGAGAATGAATAATGTTCCAACAAGTGGTTCAAACATTCATGGACTTTTCGAGTTACTTTTCAAGAGCACAAAATCCAAAGAGAACATGAACATATGTACCCAACCCAACTCCACGTATTACTTTGGCAAACTAACGAGAAGATATAAGGTGCCGTATATGTAAAATGAGTTGACCCCAGATTTGTTAAGGGGAGTAGACACAAAATCTCAATATAATAGGCAACTCAAGGGACATTACTTGTCGCGTGTCCATGATGGACCACTGGTGTCTCCTATCTCTTTTATTTTTATGATGTTTTTTTTGTTAGGATTCCGTTGCCAGAAGGCAAAAAACGGAACCCTTATAGATTCGTCATGTCTGTCCGTCCGTATGTCACAGCCATTTTTCTCCAAAACTGTAAGCATTATACTGTTGTAACTTGGTCAGTAGATGTATTCTGCGAACCGCATTAAGATTTTCACACAAAAATAGAAAAAAACAATAAATTTTGTGGTACTGCCCGTACTTTGAAACTGAAACCCAAAAAAAAATTTCATCAAACCCATACGTGTAGATAGATAGGTCTTTAAAAATGATGTTGAGGTTTCTAAAATCATTTTTTTCTAAACTGAATGGTTTGCGCGAGAGACACTTCCAAAGTGGAAAAAGATAAAACTAAAAAAAATATATGATGTACATTATTATCATTCGTGTTGCCATTTTTCTCTTGGTGAATGCATGATCAGAGGCCCAAGGAGTACCAATAATACAGGTGGACCTCACTAGGCCACCGTACTGTGGGACACCATGCTGCTCTGTCAGCATTCTTAATTAGGACGGTGACCACTGGTCTTGGATTTTATCACTCAGGTCGAGTAATTATTTTAATTAGAGTAGTCATTAGTTTATGTTGCTAAAGTATGGTATTGAGTATAAGGTCTGACTTACAGTTAACACATCCCAATCTCTGTGCAGTTGAATCAGTCGAGAGAACCACCTTCAAAATACCAAGCTATGTCCTATAAACTTGTAAAATATGTGCAGCATCTACCCACTCGTAGCTGTGTATCTTAGGGAGGGAAAGAAATAAAATGCCGTTGATTGTCGAATACACAAGTTTAATATATTTTGCCGTGTTTTCCGACAAAAACTCATCGCAAAATGTTAGAGAACCGTGAATCTACTTCACTGATCGATTATTGTTATACTTATGTAAGAAAAGCGATAAGGTTCGTAGTGACAGGAGCGATTTATTATTAATAGAAATACATTATTTAAAAGAAGTAATCAATGATATAAATTTTGACAACATAAATACATAATCAATACATACGATACATTAATATTAATTACTTTATATTAATTGACTTCTTTTGACGTCAATCACTAGAGTTCAATATTTAAATAACTTGAAAATGATACATCAGGATACATCATTCAAAGAAATCTTTTAAATATACCTAAGTATGAATCATAAATCGAAATAAATTTATGTTGGTAGATATATATAAATTAAATTAGGAATATTAATATTGTCACACTCCTGATTATTTCACCCTATATTAACAAAATTCATGACATGAAAATGTCAGCAAATCAACTTATAACTACACATTTACCGAATCATCTATTAACATCAATACGTCAAAAGCTATATAAAGTTACAATTACAATACTAATTTCTACTTTAATTACACATCATTTCACAAAGAAGACATAACACCGAAACAATATTTTTAGCTATCGTAGAAACGCCATATTATTATACAGAAGTAAATCTAAATAAATACAGTAGGCCAAAATCTTTTTTGAAGCCTATGTCAATGAACAGCGTAAATAGAAGCACAGTTTGGGTGTTCTGTAGAAAAACCCTTTACTACCAAAATTGCCACTTGGCTGCGTGGCAGTTGCGCTGCGAAAGATCTTTCTATCTTAAGCGTTTTATAGGGAACAGAGAACGACGCCAGTGCTGCCAACTACCTATACTGACCCCACTGGGGCTGACTGACCCCACTTAGAATCGGTACACGAAATTCTTAGGGTCTGCGCTTCTATGTACACTGTATTCATTGCCTCTGTCCAGCAGTCGACTGCTTTATGCTGATAATAGAATTTATTTAAAGTTGAAATATGCAGTATTCATACCTGTCGTACACTCTTCCATAATTTAATAAAACTAATTTGTAAAACATTCAGATCCAAAATCATTATTGGTTTCAAATCCAAAAATAAATCAAAGTTCTGGAAACACTAAACAATAACGTTGCTAATTAATGAAACCAAAACTTCAGTTGATCATATTTTAATAGTGATGTAATTTTTTTATTTTAGTTGAAAATACTAATTAATATATATGGCACGAGATCTATCTGTAGCTGAGGCATTTGCTTAAAAGATTATGGTATATTTTATTTCTCAGACTCATATTTTAGTCCCTAGTTTTAAGTTATACTGTGTAAGAGATCGAAAACCTTGCCTAATGGAAACATTTTATGTTTATATTGGAGCACAAGAAATTCGTTTTTTTAATCATAGGTAGTATTTTAAACGTTAGGTACCTATAAGTAGTTAATATAAAAGGATTTGTTTAAATAATTAAGGTTTCTACTAATTATGATCTTAGGATGTCCTAAATGTTATAAATATATATATGTATATATATGATAGGTACTAAAAGCTTATATAAATATAAATTAATTTTATGTAAATTAAAGACGTCTGAAATCTATAGATATTCTAAGTACCTATAGATAAGTTAACTTTAATTAAAGCTTACAACAGACGTCAAATACATATTTTTTTAGTCTTACAACTCTCAATTTTTGGATATGTAGGTACTGGTAGGTACCTAATAAAAAAAATGACATTTGTCACTTTTATAGAGGGATTTTAATTTCAAATTTTGTATTATGAATAAATTAATTAATAATTATTTGTCTAAGAAATGTTATAAAATTTGGAAAACATGCTCATGTAACTTGCTGTCACCTAAGTCAGTGGTTTCAGCCTAATTCACATGGAACGACAATTATTTATATAAAAACTAAGCGGGGGTTTGAAAGTCCGTTAGTCTATTTAGTTCAAGGTTTCTAATTTAAGCATAGATCGTAGAATCTATGAATTTAAGAGTAATATTTATCAGTACATACTTGTTGACATTTGAAACCTGCAGTTGTACTTACAGTTGTACAGCCCCTTCGTACATTAATTATTGTGCATAGCGACACTGCTAATCACAGTAGCTAACTAAAATCGTATAATTATAGTTTTAAATAATAGTCACCTTAATAGGCATGTGTTATAAAGGAAATCGGAATCGATTTAACAAAAATTTTTACTGATGCAATAAATAATTAAAAAAAAAAATGGAGTTTATATAGCCTTTAAAAAACGCATACCAGGAGTCTTTACACCAAATATCTTACTTCAAAAAGTTCTAACTATGAAAACGTTTGACACATTTAGTTAGACACATATACATAGATACAACAACTAATCTATTAAACATTGATGCACACATACATAGGTGTGTTGAAGAAATATCGCTCGTAGTCACAGGTGGTAGTGTTGTGAGCTTAGCGTGTAGCGTATCCCGTTCGAAACGTCGCGCGTCGGAACATGAAGGGATCGCATAACTCCTATAACAAAAAAAATATTTTAATATGCAAAGTTTACTTTTAATGCCGACGCACTTCTTAGCCATCGTTATTTTTTATATAATAACTGTTGTTATATATTTTTTTACTTTACTTATATAAATTCAAGGTTAAATTAAGAGGTAGTGAAGTGACCGGAACGCAAACTGGCGTCTCTCTCCCTTTGATTTTTGGAGGTGAACACAAAGGGCTGCAAGTAGACTATTGAGTTGCAAGTATCAGGTTACCCGTCTGCTATTTTGAAATCATCACTACATGTTATAAAATTAAGTCCTCTGCTGCGTCTGTATGTCTGTTTGTCGCTATAAACTCAAAAACCACTACACCGATTTAAATGAAATTTTGTACCCAGATATTCTAAAGCCTGAGAAAGGACATCGAATAGTTTTTACTGGAATACAGATGCGGGCAGAGCCACAGGCTAAAGCTAGTAAATCATTAAAAAAGACATTAAAAGTGTGTGTACTTTACGTAGTATATGTGTATACTTGCGCGTAATGTACAGTACATTACGCGCACGTATCAGCAGCATTTATTATACCTTACAATTAGTTTTGTTTATTTTTATTCTTGTTATAAAATTGGTCATCTTTTACTGTGGCATTATGGCTTAAGTCCAAGTCAGTTATGGCATTCTTCCCATCAGGCTCATCATCTTCAGGTTCAACGTCTTCATCACTAGAGCTGCTGGGACTTGTGGTAGACCCAGTGCTTCTATCCGACCTGGCTCGAGATCGCCTGTTCAAACGTCGCCTACTACGCTCTGATGAAACCAAGAAAGGAAAACAAAAATACTGTGTTATTTAAAATACTAATAAAATAATTTCTTGTTATTTCATTTTTAATTGTATGTCAACTTAAACAGTGGTTTGCTTTATAAGAATAATGCAGAATGATTGGGCCTCCGGTCTTACATTCTCCAACGATAGACGCCAGCACAACTGCTGATATTTTAGGTTGGTCTTATTTGTACTGCCTACCCACCTAATGTAAAAACTCAATACATGAATATAGTTATTAAACTGACAAAGTATTAATACGATCTATTATGCCTTTGAGGAATATAATACGGAAATTAATCATCACCTACCTTTTTTTTTTACGCGGGGAATGCTTTTGGCACCATACTCTTTGTGGGGCGTGTGTGGAACGCCCGGGCAACTGGTTTACCCACTAAACCCCGCGGCGGCCTACCTCGGTAGTCTGGAGGAACACCAGGATCACGTCAGCGGCTTCTGGTGTCCCCCCTGCCTTACCCCTAATCTGGGGTACATTTCGGGGTGACTAGACTCACCCCCGAGGCAGGATGCTGCTGCACCTCTCACCGCCCTGTATAGTAGGAGGTTGAACATCAGCCCGCCTTAGACGACACCCCCCGGCCGCACCGGGGGTGTCACCTATTTCGAGTCGTTTGCAGCGGTCACATTTCCCCAGGATGTGACCGCAGCGACCCTTCGGCGACGATTGGGGAGCTAGCGGCCTCTACTGCGTCCTCTTCGCTGCCTCCTTTAAGCGGGATCAGCCCTTTCCCGATCCCGCTCTGCGGACTCCTTCTGGAGCATAACATTCTCACAAAAGAAGACCGCGGCTTCCCATTCCTCGCCACTCGCCAGCATTGCCGCGATCAATGCTGGTGGTGAGAAATTTCGTCCGATCTGTCCGACCAGGACTCAAAGCTCGGACTCCCAAGCTAGGCAGTCCTACAGCGTGTGCTGGGCGGAGTCCTGGTCAGGCCCGCAATGGTGGCATTGTGCTGTAGCCTCCCGTCCTATTCGATTCAGATACTCGCCGAAGCAACCGTGCCCGGTGAGTATCTGAGTTAATCGGTAGGTGACACAGCCGGTCCTCTCTACCCACGCTTCGAAGTTCGGCAGAACGGCTCCGACAGTACGTTGGTTAGATCTGCCCTGAATTTCAAGCAGTGCCTGCCAACACAGCAGAGCTTGAGCTTGTGCGTTCCACCCCCTCGCTATCCCGACCAACAGAACGAATTTGGTCATAAACTATCGTCACCACCATTAATCACCTACCTGCATCAAATTTAGCAGCTGCTTCTAGTAATTTTTCTACAGCTGCTTGTGGGCGCCTGGGATCAAAAACCATCACGATATCAGGCGTTTCAAAGCGACGATCAAGGAAATTAAAAGCCTGTAAAGAGTCACAAATTGTCATTTTTTTAATAATAGATAGGATACTAAAAAGAAAGCCATGACTTTTCAATATATGGCTTTAGGTATCTGTATCTCGCGTTGTATGAGTCAGATCCCACTGAATAGTGTTACAAAGGTGAGATTTCGTACTAAAAACTTTTCTGACAGTTTTGTGTTTGGCAACTAACCCAGTTTAAGTTTTCAATTTTATAATAAATAATGGATCTTTCAACTACACCTATTATTAAGTTATCATTTAATTAACATAAAGCTATCACTACTGATGTATTATAAAATTCTATAATTTGGTAAGTAAAAATATCCCTTACTTCTTGCTGATCTCCCTCATACATGAAAATAAACGGTGGTTCACCTCCTTCACGACTCCTGGAAGAGCCACTGGTGGGTTGTAAATCATTAGACCCTCCGGATACAATTGACTCTTGTGGCTGCTTCTCGGAGTCGTCTCCCTCACCACGCTCTTCTTCTCCATCAGCAGGAGCAGGACATGGAGGTGATTGACGCATTTCTTCGTCAGGTAACGGTTCAGGTGACTGAGGTGGTGTAATAGGTGGGGGTGGTGGGGACAGGGGTGGTAGGAGTGGGGGAAAAGAAAATCTAGTTGGTGGTGACGAGAATAGTACATATGATGGTGGCGATGGTGGGGTTAGAAGTGGTGGCGGCGGAGGAGGTGGTAAAAGTGGATAGGGCGGTAAAGGCAGCCCCTGAGACCTATCATAGTTTTGTACTGGATTTTCCCCCTCAGGCAGAGGAATATCTTGTAAATTTATTGGGTTCTCCCCCATCTGCATCAAATTAATGAACTGATGTTGTATAATACCACTGACTTCTACTATATGGGTACACTATTTGGACTACATAGGCCTCTATTCAGAAATGATGTTTCAGTAGACCAAAACCTCATTTCTGATAGAGAAGTCCCAGTCTGGTGAGACTGGTTGATGTAAGGGTTGCAATAGACTTGACCTTAGGTAATACTTTCCTCCCTCAGGTGCCGAACCCGTGAGATTTATAAGTCCTAAGTATATTCTTGGCTTACCTACCTCATTTTTTACCTCAGGTGCGGACTTACGAGGAACTAACAATATTTCACTCACCTAGTAAAGTACTAATGTTGTCTTGACAAACTAAATAAATTTAACCAATAATATCTTCATGTACTACTAGTAACTAAAAGCTAAAATTGGATAATTACTTTATATATATGGATTTAACTATCCAGATAGATTTTTTCATTAGGTTACTTTTTCAGAAAGAAAAACAATTGCGTATACTTTCCTATTTAAAAATTAGCCTCTAACTTAGTCATTCTCACCATCATCATCTTATCGGAACCAAAACCACTGTATTTGAGAGAATGTTTAGTCCAGCGTACTAGAATAATAAAGGTCAAGTCCATAAGTCGAACCTATTTCAGATGAGATTATTATTATTAAGCAGTGTAGCAGATTATTGCAATGTAAAATATTCTATTTTATCATCGTCATCAGCTTAGCACAGTCCACTGCTGGGCATATGCTTTTTCCATTGCACACCACTCTGATCTATTTAAGTACTTAACATTTTTAACTTCAAGCTATCACTAGTGTTTTATTGTTGAATTTTCAAATATAAACTATTTTGAAAATATAATAAATTTCAAATAATTTTAACCTAAAAGGAACCGACTTCAATGAAAAACTATTCCGAGTACCCAAATCGCGACAATTGTGCCTATGATATTTGAGGAGTTCCCTTGATTTCCTTGGGATCCCATCATCAGATCTGGGCGGTTTTCAAAATTTTGCTCAGGACTATTTTGCCGTGTCCTACGAGTTTGAACATTGATTAAAAGACAAAAATGTAGGAAGTCAGTATCAAATTATTTTACGTTAGGGTAAAATGTTTAACTTACTGTAAAAAAAAAGATAAACTTATGACTTAAACGGAAAACATATTTTAATATTTATTAAAATACCAAATATTATCCTACTTTTTTATGTGTCCTTCATCATATCCTGGATTTTGATTACGTATTTTGGAGAATACCTATATAAGCTATATTTGGATATCTTTAGTATTACTCGAATGAAATAACTCATTTTATTTGTTTTTAAATAAAATATAATAAGGTTGTAGTATATTTTTCTAATATAAATACTGACATTATCGGATTTAAAAAACTGGCCACAGCGGACAGTCCTGTACGTAACGGTATGATTTTATAAAGAATAACAATAATATTGTCTTTGGCTCTAACTATTTTTAAGCAATGCCATATTGACGATGTTTTTATCATTCCTTCGTTCTTTTCCTTTGAATTAAAACTGAAGAAATTCAATCGTCAACACTTGCGGTCCGTGACGTGCGTGACGGGTCTGTTTTGTTTGTCCGGTACGAACATTGATTTTGAAAGGTAAGACCCACAAATTTTATATACTACTCGTGTTAAATTATAAGTAAATATGTTGTAGATAATGAATGTGTACTAGTAAACTACTATAATCAACTTTTTTTATACCAAAAAAACATACAATGACAAGTCCGCGTAATACGTAACGTCCAGGACGTGACGTGATGTATTAGGTGGACTAAAAACGTTACGTACTGGACTCGTAAAGATGCGTTCATACTGTCTTGTGCAATTTAATATAAATTAAAAATATAATCCACACAGAGAGGTAAACTCATTACCTTTATAGGATCTAGTCACCTCATGGTGAGCAGGTTTCCTTATTATGTTATAAATATCCTATTTAGAGTAGCGATGAAGAAGGTGAACCCTAACATTCCTCACATCCTCGGCACTTCCTTACAAATTAATTTATTCCTACTCAGGTAAATTATGCCGTTGACTGGTGCCGAGAGAGACAAAAACAACGGCGATATGGACAAAAACAAAGAAAATGAAGAAAAATACAACAAATATAAAAAGAAAGAAGTCGAAAGACTGAAGAACATAAACTCAAGGTAAGTGAACTAAATAAGGAAGAAAAGGGAAAAAGACGGAAAATTTGGAGATAACAAAAAAGGAATAAAAGGGAAAATAAAAAAGTAAATAATACTAAGCCAGTTGTTCCAGTGACAGTGCCAGAGATGCAAGATAATACAAAATTGAAGAAAAAACAGAGATTGAATTACCGAAATTATAAAAGATATCAAAGGACATTAAAAACTGGTGAAAGGTTAAAGAAAGTTATTAGTAGTTTAAGTAAAAATAGATTTCGCCTAGAGACTAAACACAAAAAGATGATTGAGCTATTGGAAAATGAAAAAGTTACTCTAAAAGAAGACCAAACAATCACGCAGAATTACCTACTTATTGGTTCCCTATTTTATTTTTGTTACTACTTATTTGACATTTTTTTGTATCTGTTGGATTTTTTTTGTAAGCTAAGAAGTATTGTTACCTATGTGAAAATGAAACTGAGATAGACTTGAATCCCCTAAGTTTTTTGTAAAATATATTTTTAAAATGCTCAAATCAAAACAGTCTGTGATATTGACTAATTTTACAGAAATAAGTACAGTAAGTGATGTGACTTAAATAATATGTCACATCACGACGTTTTTGAAATGTTGATTAATATTGTGAAATGACTAGAAATTGTGCTCGTTGTAAACATAGCTTTAGAGTTCCTAAACGTAACGACTGTTGTCCACATACGTAACTGTCCTGTTTTGGCTGTTATAGTTTTTATTTTTTTATGAAAAAACCTTTGGGAGTTATGTTTTTGTTAATATATATTATATGTCTTTTTGTTATTTTTTGTATTTAAAAAAACTTACCTATAATGTTAGTCTTTCAGAATAGTTATTTATTCACAAAGTTTGATATAGTCTGGCCACGCTAACTCTGCAGAACGAAAAAAATTATAGAATTTGAAAATCTATAGATGGTAACACCGCCTAGACTACGAAAAACTAATTTGATACTAGTTGTTTTTTTTATTTTAGCCAAGTTATTTTGTTTATATTCTGATTTTTTCTTGGTTAAGAATAGTCATGACTTCAGCACGATGCATTGTCGATTTGATACAGTTTTTGAGGTAGGCCATAAGTAGGTACAATACAGGTTGTAATAATTCTGGTTCCTAACTTTTAAAAATCTACTGAGGCTATGGTTTATCTACACATAAATAATAATAAAAGGTAACTTTACTTTAAGATCTATGAAACAACTCAAGGACAGTATAAAAATAACGATAGATTTTTGAATGATAAACATAATTTATTTTTAGGTTTCATCAAGATATACATTAGTTTTTTTTGTTTCTACAGGCTCGTTTCTTAACAAAATTTTTATTATGTATCTATGGCTCCATGCCGCCACATCATGTTTTTCCATAAGAACTGTCCGTTCGTCAATAATAATTTGCGTAAGGTTTCTCTGCAGCCAGTAAAATCAATTGATTGCCTCAATTGAAATAGTAATTTACGCAGAGTAGGAACTTTTTTTCGGGTCAAATAATACTGATATATTGTATTTCGTTTGGCGCATTGGTCAAAATGATCAATATTAACTTTCGTTGCCCGTGCTGCACGCTTTTTGCCAGGAACCCTCCAGATCGCTGAATCCTGTAGAAATAAATATAAACTTTATTTTGAACTTGTATTCAATGCAATATTTATTGGATGTACGTTGTACCTACTATAATAATCTAACGAAATTTTTAGAAAATAAATACGTAAGTAACAGATTCTTACCAGTCATTGAAGCGATCTTTTTAATATACTGGTTCTCACTATTGATGGTAAACTCTTCAAGAGCCTTCAGCATCCGTAGGGCAACTTGAATATGAGGTTTAAATTCATCACTTATACTACCTGGAATGTCTAAAAATAAATACTTGTTAAGAGTTGAGTATCTATAATTTATGTAATAGTTGCTTAAGACCTAAATCCTATCTGTAGGAAGCAAATCTATAGGTAGATATGTTATTGAAATTGGACGTTAATTTGACACGAGCTTCTTATCAGCATCATGAACAGGCTATGAGTATTTGAAAAAATGTTCTTAGATACATATAATGGTAAAATAAAACGGCGAAGTATCAAAATCAGTAGATTTACTTACACGTCAACTTTTCGATATCTTGTAAACATTGTCGTTTTTGGCTAAGGACGACATCACACTGTGCCTTCACATCTTGGAATTTACTTATCATGTTATAAAATAACTTTCGCACTCAACTTTTAATAGGTTTAACTATTTTTCTTTAAAATATATGAAAAACAACAAACAGCATATGCAATGTGACAGCTCACGTACCACAAAAGTGACATCAGAAAAAGTATACCATATAAAAAACTTTTTGGGGTTGCCCATTTATTCCACTGCAGAGTTAGCGTGGCCAGACTCTAGTCCAGAGTGCCATTTAGTTACGTACAAGACATATTTTATATTTTAAACAGCACTAAGAGGCAAGATATCACAAAGTGGTATTAAATTTTAGAAGATTTTTATGTTGTTGATTAATTATAAATAAAGCTGATTAACTTTGATATGATTGAGTTATTATTTACTTTGAATGAAAATGTAACGTACAAGACCCCTGTATTGGCAACCCTCACTATAATAATACATTATATAGAAATTATACTCATTTAACATTGTTTGATTATGGTTTTTCTTAAACCTTAGTTCATTGTAAATGTCTACATTTCATCGTTTATTTAAAATTTTGTTATGAAAATAAATGGACAGCCTGTACGTAACGGAGCAAAATTTTGAAAAACGCCCATCTCGATATGGTGACGATGGGACCACTTGTAACCTACGCCCATTCCAATGCAAAAATAATTTTTGAAATCGGTTCATAAACGACGAAATTATCGCTGAACATACATAAAAAAAAGAGGTTCCGTCGAATTGAGAACCTCCTCCTTTTTTTGAAGTCATCACATTGCAGTAAACTTTGTAATGATCGTGATTAGTCAGTCGTAAAGAATAATTCTCGTCGTTTTAAACTGGCAATACCGGCGCCAGAAGTCGATATTTCGACTTCGACCAAAGAATCAAACTTTTAAACTGTCAAAAGTAGAGCGAGTCTGAGTAGTGAAACTTTTGAAATTATGTGAAACAAAACCGCAAATATTTTTCAAGAAATACAACAACAACAAGTGACTACGAAAAAAGTGGGGAATATTCTGAAACAGAAATATTTTGGATTGCAGTGAAAATTTTTTTAATTTCAAATGAAAAAACTAATTATCTCAAAACCAGATAGACTGCACGACAACGGCCCCAACGGCCATACTTTGTGTATCACCGAGACGAGTAAACATGGTAAAAATCGGATATATCAGTCACCTGAAAGCCGTGCAGAGCAGATGTCATTTGGTCGATAGTAATGAAAAGTCCTCCAAAAATTATGATAAACTTTTATAGCAGTGAATTAAGACACTACTTAGTAAAGTATTGTTTGTATAAAAACAAATGTAGACATCATTGTGAGAAGTCTGATAGGCACAGGCTGCAGGCTACTTTTAGGCTTAAATATACTTGAAGGAATCCGAGAGCCATGCTTGATCAAGAATAGAACAGGTATGCGACTTAAGGTATGATGGGATTAAGTCAATTTTTCCTAAAGAAGACTTACTTTCGAAGATTTGGGCCAGTCATTTAAAGGAATGAATGATTTGGGGTTTGCAGTAGCCAGTAGAACTAGTAAGTTCAAATGGTATTACCTGAAGTTCATTTTTTACACAGAATGACTGACCTCCGCAAGCCTAATGGAGAACTTAAACTTAACTAGTTCACAGTATATTTGAGGGCACTGATTTCCCAATTGTTATAGATATTCATGATAACGGGACCAATGGCTTCATTTGCTCTTTGAGTTTTGAAAGATGATCTATAGTAATGCATGCACCACACTTCGTTATGCGCTATTTGTTATGTGTATAAGCCATATTTGCTCAAATATTTGTTATGCGCGCAAACAACAAACATGCCATCCACACTTCGAACTTATATGCCAAATAAGGCAAATATGTCTGTTGTAGAGATGTCATTGTCATTTTTATGGTGAACGAAACGAAACCATACGAACGAACAAAACATATTATTTTAATTTCTTTTTATTTTATTAAATTTACAGATTTAATTTAATTATTTTGATCATTTACTTAAGTAAATGATCAAAATAATTAGACTTCATTTAAGTATTGTTTCTTTCTGTAAATTTAATAAAATAAAAAGAAATTAAAATAATATGTTTTGTTCGTTCGTATGGTTTCGTTTCGTTCACCATAAAAATGACAATGACATCTCTACAACAGACATATTTGCCTTATTTGGCATATAAGTTCGAAGTGTGGATGGCATGTTTGTTGTTTGCGCGCATAACAAATATTTGAGCAAATATGGCTTATACACATAACAAATAGCGCATAACATACTATAGATCATCTTTCAAAACTCAAAGAGCAAATGAAGCCATTGGTCCCGTTATCATGAATATCTATAACAATTGGGAAATCAGTGCCCTCAAATATACTGTGAACTAGTTAAGTTTAAGTTCTCCATTAGGCTTGCGGAGGTCAGTCATTCTGTGTAAAAACTGAACTTCAGGTAATACCATTTGAACTTACTAGTTCTACTGGCTACTGCAAACCCCAAATCATTCATTCCTTTAAATGACTGGCCCAAATCTTCGAAAGTAAGTCTTCTTTAGGAAAAATTGACTTAATCCCATCATACCTTAAGTCGCATACCTGTTCTATTCTTGATCAAGCATGGCTCACGGATTCCTTCAAGTAATTCTATAGTAACTTTATCCATAACGGCCCATTTATGAGCTATGAGCTTAGTTATGAGCGGCGACTCGTGGCGTGCCTCGTACATTTTTATACTTTTGATATAACCGCTCGGCGTTTCGCTCTTAGCTACCGCTCACAGCGGTAAGGTCGTAAACGGGCCGTAATGCTGTTGCACCGACATACTCACTGGCAAAGGCTATACATTTTAATTGGTGTTGATTAAAAAAAGAGCTTAAATCCAAATAGCACTGATTTAAAGTAATCAAAAGACTGGAGAATTAATTTCTTTATTCTGAAACTATTCAATGATAGAGAAAAACTTCCGATTGGGTTTTGTCACAAAGTAATGATCCAAAGTATAGTTAGCGTCACAATTAATAACCATTTCTTTTCAAAGTATATAAATAATAGAAACAATACTATGTCATTTCACCAACAAACTTTCATACACTCGTAATGTATGAATTTTCATTCATTAACTACCTTGGTGGCACCCTGGTCTTGGGTTCGATTCCCAGGTCTGACCAAATGTTTGTGTGATCTGCAAATATTTTTTTCAGAGTTTGGGTGTTTTCTATGTTTTTAATATGTATTTATTTACTAATAAAAGTATGTTTATGTATTTATAGATTATCTATCTCTTTCCATCTTTTGTATTTGTTGTAATGTGTCATTCTCTTGGCGAGACTGGAACGGTTCTCTAAGATTCGGGCGACCAATTTAGTAATAATACAGATTTTGAATTGTTTACATTTAGTATCGCTTCTTGTTGACAGATGAAAATCTGTCAGTAAAGTTGATCTGGTTTTCAAAGATGAGCTGAAGTCAGATTCTACTGATTATCTCTGGTATTTCTCTAACATGTATATTTGTACATAATCTTTTTAATGTAACCCTTCATTTGACTGCCTGAGCCAGATGATATTATCTGTTGTTGTACCTTTGCAACTCAAGTTATAGTCCCGTTGATATCAATACAACCATTCCAGATATCCAACGAAACAAAAAACAGCCAGCGTTATATTAATATGTAATGTAAATTATATGCGTACCTTATTCACAAGATTTTTACACCACCAAAGAGGTATGGAATAACAAATGTGCTAAAAACATTCAAATGTTTCTATTGACAACATTAGGATTAAAAAAAAATGTTTTTTTTTTATCAGTAATATTCTGGAATCTACTGATGGAAGCCTACCCTCAGTTAAAAATGGTGTAAATATCTTAGACTATTAGACTAGACACATGGCTCATCATGAAAGTAGATTAGGTTTTATACATTGCCAGCCTAACTTCTTTCGGATGTTTTTACAATGTTGTAGCTTTTACCAACAGCCTATTTCAGATGTTTTTACAATGTTTCATCTGGTGTACTGCTGATATATAGAAATAATAATCATTATTGACCATCCATAATTTATATACTTGGTACTTATTTAAAAGCTCTATCCTTTTTTCTATGATAGCCTTCTCTGATAACACTCAAATAGCAACCAGTGTGGTGCTTATGTTGAACACAAACCGATTAAACTGTACACTGCCCCCCTGGTATCAGTAGCTGAGGACCCAGGTGAACCCTACACAAAAAATCCTTTGTCGTTCATGGAACCCGTGATACCTTGTGGTCTATCAGGGTTCCTTGCTTGGCAAATCTCAAGTAACTGAAGGAGAAGGAGATTATATACCACCTTGATACTTAAGAGAAGATTGAGCAGGGTCTTTGGACGCGAATAGGGTCGGTAATAAGCTTGCCCGAAGCCTCCCAAACGCACATATAGTCATTTGTGAGAAAACTGGTATTTAGAAAACTTTAATAAAATCAAGGTCCCTATGTAGCATTTACCGATTCCATTTTGTAGAGGGGTCACCTCTTCAAAATGGAGTCGATTCAGTCGATCGATTGATGTGCGCGGACATGCGCGATATGTGCGCGGATTATATTTTGCATATTGATTAAAAAAAAAAATATATGTATCACCACAAACTCAACTGGAACTGAATTTTAAGACGTCGATAATGCTTTATTATTGAAACTATCACAATTGCAAAATACACTGCTTTTGTTTAAATCACCAGCTACCAAGATAACTGAATTTAAAAAAATATAGGAATTATTTAATTATTACAAATATTTGAAACGATATCCCTACTAATATTATTATAAATGCGAAAGTAACTCTGTCTGTCTGTTACATTTTCACGCCTAAACTGCTAAACTGATTCTGATGAAATTTGGTACACAGATTGTCTAGAGTCTGAGGAAGGACATAGGCTACTTTTTACCGCGATAACCGACATACACGGAAAGCTAGTTTAACATTTTTAAAACACCATTTAAACAAAATAGCTTGAGATAAAAAAAATACTTGAAAAAATTTAATTTACTTTTGAAACATTGATTGCAAAACACTTGGGAGACGTTAAAAACTTAAAATTAAAATCTTTGTATATTTCGTCGGCTTATTGCAAGAAGTCATTAAGTGCAAAAAATCAATAAATACTTTTTTATCTATAATGGTCTCACAAATATACATTAAAACGTATTTAGTGATTTTTTGCAGTTAATAACTTCTTGCAATAAGCCAACGATATAATAATTAATGCAAAAAATCACTAAATACGTTTTTATCTATAATTGTGAGACCATTAAAGATAAAAAATTATTTAGTGATTTTTTGCAGTTAGTGACTTCTTGCAATAAGCCGACGATTTAAATGAAGGAAAATGAGATAAAAGTACTTACCATATATTTCCTTTGTCTGCGATGTGAAAATCAATCGGACACGGCAGCCATGTCCTCCACCGGTGTAGAGCGCCAATAAATGAGATATAGACTGATAGTGTCTGATAGGTTTTACCTGTAGGATACCTAAAATGTACTACGACAAACGGGTTGCCAGCCCTTCGGTACAAATCTGCCTTTAAAGTATGATATTACTAAATCTGTTTTATATTGATAGATAAGTAGTAACTCATTGCACTTACACCTGGGTTTACGTAACGTCTTGGAATAGAAAAATGGAAGCTGCGGTAAGCCTGTACCGACTACTGCTTGGTATTTCTAAGTGTTCGTTCTGTCGTGATTCTTTTATAGGAACGAGGTTCCGAATATTATAAATTATTTGTAATACTCGTAGAATAAGGGATCAAAATGATCTAAAGTGGCTTGCAATCACTATTATCCATGCCCTTGCAACAAAGTTTCACTTTTAAAGCTTTCGTTATACATTAACAGGTAAACGAACAAATAATTCACGTACACCGCCACACAAGTGCGTTGCTGGCTTTTACAATTACGCCTTGATACACTTCAAATAAATGAGAAACATGTTAAGTATATTAAGTTATAACTAGGCAAATAAATCCATAAATAATTCACATTACCCTACATAAGAGGAAAATTTATTACGTGCAACATCGACCTGTATCGTTAATTTAACATCCTCATCTCACAGTTCAAGCTCATAAATCAATACATGTTACAGGAATAGGGTTCTAGTCCTTTCAAACATTGTTAAAAAAATCAAATGTATATTTGATATTTCGGTAAATTTGCTCTGAGGTTTTAGTATTTTTGATAATGATAATTGGAAATTTATAGTGAATATAATAATGGGTTAATCAATAGACGTCGGAAAACTAGGTGTGAAATTGCCCGTTCATTGTCTGTGGTTTCGTGATTTCCATAGTCTAATGCCAAAACTGTTTTCACAACGGTTTCTAAAAGCTAATTTGACTTTCATAATGTTATGAGCTCTTCTACAGATACTATTTACTTATTTGATATGAATTATCATTAAATCCAGAGCGAAACT
This sequence comes from Phragmatobia fuliginosa, assembly GCA_932526445.1. Lineage (NCBI taxonomy): Eukaryota > Metazoa > Arthropoda > Insecta > Lepidoptera > Erebidae > Phragmatobia > Phragmatobia fuliginosa. Next base: position 44,536,241 of record OW052057.1, on the reverse strand, counting down.
TGATTTGCATTGTAATGAAAATCACGTTTGGCTCTCAATAATTTGCAATGACTGATTTTGTAATTATTTATAGAGAAACAGTCTACCGTCTACTATATTTAGCCGACTTCGAACAAAAAGGTCACAACTCTATTCTGTTTCAAGATGTATTACCTAATGGACCAAGAGCCCAGAGCCGCCAGACCTACGTCATTAGTGCAAAGCTGAAATTTTCAGGATTATTAGTACAATGTCTTGTTAAGATGTATGTGTACCCATTAGCTTGAAAGCGGGGCCGTTTCTGAGATAGCTCGAAGTACAGATGGATAAAAACCTTACTTACCTACGTTAGAAGTGCAAAGCTAGTATTTACATATTTTATCAAGAATATTATTTAAAATTAAAATTCATTACTGCCAGACACTTTCCGTGGGCCATTACTTCTGCCAGACGTCTTGAAAGTTGTGAAAAAATTAGGTAAACTACGTTATAGTAGCAAACCTAAATTTTATACATATTATCTAAGGTAGGTACTATTTTAAGACCCTTTGTATGCGGCCAGACCAATCCGTAGGGCCAATCATCCCCCCAGACACATTTAAATATTTGTAGTAATTAGGAAGCTGAGGTACATCAAATTTGCCATTATTTCAAGTATAGAATTGTAAAATATTAAATGGTTTTTACACGGTTTTTATTAGCTTCACCTGTATGTTTGTTTGTTTGTAACCAACTCCTTTGGGTGCGATTTTGACCCACTTTAAACGGCCAGATTTCGTTCAAACTTTGTAGATTTATCGGGGACCGATGACAATACACTAATATGAAAAAAAAAAATAAAAAAATCTTTAAACAAATTAGAATTTTTCTAAAAGATTACTTTTAAAAAACTAAACAAATAGGCTTTTAACCTAAATGTAGAAAATAATTTCAATGTAAGAAGCGTAGGGCGACGTTATTGAAATATTGTCAGGAAGCACCTCACGTTTTGTGTGTGTGGGTCCAAGTGGGTCAAAATCGCACCCAAATTAGTTGGTTACAAACAAACAAACATACAGATGAAGCTAATAAAAGGCGTGTAAAACCATTTAATATTTTAAAATTCTATTCTTGAAATAATACCAAATTTGATATACCTCAGCTTCCTAATTAGGTACTACAAATATTTAAAGGTATCTGGGGGGATGATTGGCCCTTCGGACTGGTCTGGCCGCATACAAAGGGTCTTAAAATAGTACCTACCTTAGATAATATGTATAAAATTTAGGTTTGCTACTATAACGTAGTTTACCTAATTTTTTCACAACTTTCAAGACGTCTGGCAGAAGTAATGGCCCACGGAAAGTGTCTGGCAATAATGAATTTTAATTTTAAATAATATTCTTGATAAATTATGTAAATACTAGCTTTGCACCTTTAACGTAGGTAAGTAAGGTTTTTATACATCTGTACTTCGCGCTACCTCAGAAACGGCCCCGCTTTCAAGCTAATGGGTACACATACATCTTAACAAGACATTGTACTAATAATCCTGAAAATTTCAGCTTTGCACTAATGACGTAGGTCTGGCGGCTCTGGGCTCTTGCTCTATAACGCAGGATTTATGAGCAGATATCGATTAAAATAATGCCTGTATTTGGAATATAAGTACTTCGCGGTAAAATTATTCATATATCGTCGGCTTATTGCAAGAAGTCATTAACTGCAAAAAATCACTAAATAATTTTTTATCTTTAATGGTCTCAAAATTATAGATAAAAACGTATTTAGTTATTTTTTGCAGTAATTATTATATCGTTGGCTTATTGCAAGAAGTTATTAACTGCAAAAAATCACTAAATACGTTTTATTCTATAATTTTATTGTGAGACCATTATAGATAAAAAAGTATTTATTGATTTTTTGCACTTAATGACTTCTTGCAATAAGCCGACGATATTTTCTATTGCATTTAAAATATTTTCTTCAACCTACTACAGTCGACTGATGAACAAAGGTCTCCCCCAAATAGCACTAACTATTCTGATCCTGGACAGTCCTCATTCTAGTTATTTCGAATTTTTTTCGCGCTCAGGTTTGCGGGAGTTTTATTGGTTGTCAATATAGTTGAGTTTCTTAAGGGGATCGTTTCCATAATTGCTCGAAAAAGCACTTACGGATATGACAAGAGAAACAAATTAATTCATTATTTGACAGTAAAAAAAATATCTCAGTTCCTTAACTAATCAATCTATAGAGAGACCGAGTAAAATTACTAATACGATTATTATTTTTCGAGAAAAAAATCATCAACAGTGACCAAAATCACCGAAATCGACCTTTTCTGATTGGAATGTATCTAGTATTATGTTACTTTATTTGAAATAAATATTATATTAGTTGCAAGAAAAAAGTACAAAAAAGAGATTAACCATTTAAGGTTTCTATTAATTCTCACCAGAAAGTCATAATTTAAACTTAAACATCATTATTTTTTAGCGGCAAAAGTTCCATACATTTTAGTATGGAGAAATAATTTGCAATAAAACAGAGTTCACGCGATCCTAAAATTCAGTGTTCTCCGAATATTCAAGGCGAGCGCACGCTCGTTTTTAGCTCCACACGCACTGTCACGCACACACAGATTTGATTGTTTACATACGACGACGTGACTGTGTGTAACTTTTGATAATATTTGGTAGGTCTGAGAATAGACACACCAATCTTTATATTTTACATTAGTATTAACCAACTTCAAAAAAGGAGTATTATTTATGTTTAACTAAATGAATTTTTTTTATTGTACATTCATTGATTACTCTGTCAATTGTCGACCGATTTTTAAAATTCTTTTTATATGACTGCCTCGGTGGCGCTGTGGTAGCGTATGCGATTGAGGTCTCGGGTTCGATTCACGGGTCGGACCAAATCTTTATGAGATCCACAATTTTTTTTTTTTTAGGTGTTGGGTGTTTTCAATGTTAGTTTATAGGGAAACCCTAAAATTTTATAAGCACGTTATAATACGCCCCTATAAATAGTTATTATTATTATTTTTATTTTATAAGCCTATTCCAGACGCAATATCTGGTAGCCATCATTTCATGATGATGAGCTGATGGTGGAAGATATAACTTTTTAACGGTTAGGAGTTTTAAAATGATTATTGACTTTTATTACTTTTTGACTTTTATTATTTATTGACTGCCTAGGTGGCAGTTAGTGGTAGCGCATGCGACTACTTTGCTTGAGTGAGGTTTCGGGTTCGATTCCCGTGTAGGACCAAATATTTGTGTGATCCGCAAATATTTATTTCGGGGTCTGGGTGTATTCTATATATATAGTGTATTGTATTCAAAAAAAGTATGTTTATGTATTTATATCAGTTGTCTAGAATCTATAATATAAGCGCTGCTTAGTTTGGGACTGGATGATGTCGTGTGTAAGATGTTCGAAATAGTTGTTTATTTATTATTGTAATATATCATACTGCCTTGTTGGTCTTGTGGTCAGCGTATGCAACTGCTAACCAAGAGGGCTAGGGTTCGATTCCCGGGTCGGACCAAATTTTTGTATGATCTGCAAATATTTGTTTCGGAGTTTGGGTGTTTTCTATGTATAATATGTATGTATTTATAAAAAAAAGTATTTTTATGTATTATAAACTGCGAAATAAATATTTGCGGATCACATGAATATTTGGTAGAAGATATTCTGTGTCATTCGTCTGAAATATTTATTTATTGTTATTTATAATAAACTAGCTTTTCGCCCGCGGCTTCGCCCGCGTGGAATTCGTTTATATCGCGCGACACGGTAAGGGTAGATTAAACAATCTTACCTGTTTTTATGTTTGATAATAAGGAACTTCGACACAAACTTTCGTCCCCTATTTCAAACCCTTCTACCTTTATTTTCGCGATAAAAAGTAGCCTATGTCCTTTCCCAAGTTCAGTTCTATCTTCATACCAAATTTCATCAAAATCGGTTTAGTGGTTTAGGCGTGAAAGCGTAACAGACAGACAGACAGAGTTACTTTCGCATTTATAATATTATAATATAATATTAGTAGGGATATGTGTGTTACCTTTAGTCGTATCTTTCAAGATGTTCAGCTGATGATGGAAAGTAATACTACTCAATGGTTTGGTGTTGGAGGCGTGAAAAGGTAACAGACAGACAGACAGACAGACAGAGTTACTTTGCATTAAATATATATAAAAAAAACACAGTCCTCTGCCTCTTCAACCTGTCTATTAAACTCAAAACATAACGAAACTTAAAAACTACTGCACCGATTTTCATGATGTTTGCAGCAATTGATAGATTGGTTTTAAAGGAAGGTATAATTTGTCAAATTTTAAATGTTTTTTAAATACCTATAAGACCGCGTATCGTTAAACACACATTATTGACATAATAAAATCTTACACTGAGAGTCACTGGTGTAAGATTACGGCCAATTACGGTGCGACCTGGATGAACGCTCTGACGTATTATAAAATATTTATTTAAATAATATTGTGTAATAAACAATTTTATTCTACATGAAATGCTTAAAATGTCTACAGTATTTATTAAGATAAGGATTAATATTACATTGTTCCAAATTACTTTGAAATTATAATTTACAAATAAATTAATAAAGAAATATTAAAAAAGTATAATTAAAAAAGTATTACTGTAGGTTATTCCTAATTTATGTAACTCGTAAAATTTTGTCAATATTAGCTTTATTTATGTGTTCCTTTAAAATAATAAAATAACATTAATAAATCTTCCTTAAAAGATAACCATAATTATGATGAAAACCGTATTTAAATACCTTGCGTATTTAAAAGGATCTGAGTTGACAGACAATGCACGTGAGCGAATTTATTTTATACTGTGTAAAATTATTTTATAATCTTTGCCCATTCGATTGGTATACAGAAAGTATTATGACTTTCTGTACTGAATGAATCCTACGGGCTTTACGTTATGGCAAGATACATTGCGTGCGTTGTAAGACATTAAAATACGTTCTACAAAGGCGAACAGTTGATGGATATTTAACATAAGCAAAAAACCGAAAGTCGGTGATTACTTGCTACGGTATGTATGCGACAGTGCGCGATGCGTCTGTGTGCATGTAAAATATATATGTGGGTGTTCAATCACAAATTCTCACGGTCGGTGTCACGGGCCTTAACGGACATTCACTGAGAGAAAATACAATTATTATTATTGTCTGTATAATAAAGACAAGGAAGATGATAGGTGGTAAATAAACATAGCAATGTAGTCTATTTATTTAGTCATATGTGATATAGACGGAGGAGGGTTAAATAAATAAATACAATCTGCTAATCATGTTTTATTTTCTATGTTATTACAATTTTTCGTTAACAATTAATATATTAAATTTTAAAACAATGAACTCGTAAAAATACAAAAATTACATCTACATCGATTAATAGATAGGTTTTGAAAACAACTCCCTCATAAGTACTTACTAATAAAAAATGTACCATTTAACGCAACAAACATAATAAGTATTCAATTATATACGCTTCAATCCCGCACACAATCCCACCTAACTTGTCATAGTGTAGTTAAAATTTTGAATTGCATTAATAACACTCATTTTTTCGTTCGTTTTACATTTCACGTTACCATTACAGTTTTTATTAGTAAGTCACCGGCTTTCATAAAGCCATTACAATCACGAGTGTGCTAATACATCGTTTATTCCCTAAGCCTTACAATACCCTCTCCGGTTATACATTAAACTAAAAAAATAAGAATAGAAAATTTCGTTGTGTATAATAAAAATAATACAGTATGCAAAATGGAATGCAAAATATGTTACTGAAGTTGAAGGTAAGGAGGATTATTCGTCAAAGCTGGTATTTATGTACTTATATTGATGGTACCTATTCATGGTGAATAATAATACTTGAGCTGTTAAGAGTGGTTTTATATGAAAAACACGCTGAGTGGTATTTAAACTCATAAGTCTATGTTCTAACTTATCATAAAAACGTTTAGTTCGTCCCGGGTATAAATTAATTATTTTAAATCTGCTTGTCTCAGAGATAGGCTTGTTCCCAGGAAGATCATAAACAATCTCCTTACATTCGACCTCATTTTTTACATTACATACTATTTAATTACATATTATATATACCTTGATTGTGTTCAAGTTTTAGGATAATTATGGCGAATATGACTATGGGCCGTCTCTGAAGTTATTAACTCTTTACATTTTTTAAAAAATTATAAAATTCATAGTTATGTACATAATGCTACCTGAACTTTTTTGAGTATTGACTATTAATACATATATATATAAACTGTTTTCTTATCTTATCTTAGGCGATTCACACACTGGCGACGCGAACATGCGCGGGGCAGCCATTGCGAATGCGGGCGAACTGCTAGCCGCACGCGTGTTCGGGGTGTTGGACCTGGCGTGTTTTCTATACTAATCGATGTACTTGCATACAATATTAAAATCGGCCGCTCCGCGCTACGCGTCGTAGCGCGGTGCAGTGTGTAAATCGCCTCAGCATGAGGACATTCATATCTATAAGGATTCAGGATTCAAAATTGTTTCAACAAATGACTAATATTAATAGTTTACATTTTTATTATTTGGCTTAGATATTTATATTTCCATTTTTATATTTTGTATAATGACTTACGTAGAAGAAATTTGCCAATCAATGTTAGTATATAAGTATTATGTAACCATAGTTTGTTTATGAAACATGTTTCTTTTCACACGAGTAAAGTAAAAACGATATACATACCTCTAATTCATTTTCATTATTTTTTTATATATTTAAAATTAAAAAAAACAACAAGGCCATATAGTGGCAGTATCTTCAATAGCAATATTATTTATTGAAACAATACTTTAATTTTGACATTTCAATTAATATCGTTTTCTGCAAAATTAGGGGTTATTTATGCAAATTACATAGATACTTTAAATTAAACTTTTATCAACATTTTAAGTATATTATAAATGTATAATGCTTTAAATGTTCAGATTCTAAACAACATCAATGAAAGCTTCAGAGACTAGAGAATAAACAGAAATAGAATTCTAACATAATACTATTGCAATATAAACTAATGAAATGTGTTCTTAAAACTATATAACCTCTACTCTTTGTTATTTTTGGTACACAATCATAAAATAAGCTTTTTTTTTTACGTTACACCACAAACCGTATCAATCTCATTTAGTTCAATATCCAGATTCTAGACTAACCTTTGTTTAATTTTTTACTTGAGACCATTTGGTCTCAAGTAAAAAATTAAAGTAAAAAATGTCTCAATTCAGAATTACAGAGAGATTTTAAAAGCTCTGAAATAATTATATTTCAAGACATCTGACACAACGCCATCTAGTCCCAAACTCTGCTGAGCTTACTATGGGTACTTGACAACTGATATAAATAAAAATACACTTCTTTTGTGTTGACTGTTTTGATACATAAGTACATATACATACTGGTACATTCATGCAAAGAATAAAATCGAAACCGCATTATAAAGTACAAAACAAATTCTTAAAATTGACGCGTGCATAACCGCGGGAAAAAAAACTAGTGATCAATTGATTTAGACCTGGATGTTGTAAATAACGAGAACGATACACTGTGATAACTAAAATTATCATTATTATTATATAATAATGCTATATAGAGTGAGATAATAAGTCCATATAATAAACAATATAATAACACATAATATATATATTATAACCATGAGTGTCGGCTCAACGTCGTATCGGCCTATTTACGCGGCAAAACGGATTTGAAATTAATAATCCACATTATTATTTTGCTATTATTAAATATTTAACATCCATAAACTTTTCAATATAAATATTTATTTTATATGCCTTGGTCACAATGGTACTTATACACGGTTAGTTTTTAATTACCAGAGAAAAACTAGGGGCAGATACAGAACTTATATACTAACATAAAACACCATAGAACAAATACCCAAAAAACAAAAATAACTGAGTTATTATGGTTTTTAAAATGTTAAAATACGCCCATAATTTATTGTCACCCAAATATTTTACACACGCGGTATTTTAATTATCAATGAATAACATTTTCTGTTTCAATGTGTGTGACGCATCGCCCAATACAGTCAAATCAGTTCAAAGCATGCCGCCATTAGGCGCACGCGTCGCATCGTAGGTATTAGGTACCCCGCTCGCACCCACAACCCGCAGGCTAGGACATTGACACTTTCTTGTTACGTAATATCATGTCGTGAATTATATCATGCGTTATGAACAAAAATTTGGTAGTTTTCGGGAAAATATTAACATGTATTTTTTTTTTTGTTTTATTTACATAAATATGTTCAGTATCGAAAGCTGAATACCACAAATTTTTTTCTCTGGTCATTAAAAATTAGTCGTGTATATTGTGTGTAAAAATGAATTGTTTTGTTGTGTAAAAACTGAAGTGTATTATAACAAGTAATTTAATATATATATGTATACTGGTCTAAGTAGAATACAAGAATAATTATAGAAAGTTCATACTTCTTAACAATGTTTTGACACTTCTTAAATTATCTGTCTTTACACATCACCTCAATAAGGCCAGTGAATAATCTGATATGTAGAATACGGGTCGAATCGAGAAACATAAGAATCCACCTATATATCTTTGTTATTTGATTTATCTTTCTTATTTTATACTATTATATTAGAAATATTATTGTACTAACCAGACGTAACATAATATGTATGAGTAAATCCATGAAAAAAACTTGGATTTTACTTCAAAATCAAGTTTTACCATTCTAATGTAAAAAATATTGTCTTATTGATATAATATAATGTAAGGCGGTATAGCCACTGGTAACTTTGACAGTTTACCATTGTTTCAATGCGACAATGTATAACGATTCTAAACCGCTAGAGAAGAGAATCGATAACAGTTTGTTCTAAATCTATACTAGGACCGCCACGTGTCCTCTATCGTCAGATCTATTAATTTATATCAGTCCTTGCAACATGCGCACTTATTCGTTTTTCTTTTTTTTATAACTGACAACACTGTAAAACGAAGTTGTCTAGTAAGTTTTTTTTTAATTTTCATTTTTAATAAAATTTCAGTGTAAAGATGAAACTGTGTTTGTATATATTATAAAGAATGTAAGTGAATGATACATAACTATAGGAAAGAAAAGAAGGAATGATCTCATCATAGGTTTAATAACTAGAAATATTAAAAATAAAAAGAGGAGTGTTGTGTGACATCACTTCTAAGATAATTTTAATTTTTTTTTGGTAACTCAAACTATTCAAATTTAAGGAGCTGCACCTAATACTTGTGCGATTTATGCATGTACTGAAAACCTCCTCTCTAATCATATATCCTACACATATCTATAAAAAGAAGGTACAATCAAATCTATTGAATTATGATTTTTAAAATAAAAGTGCACAAACGATTCAATAGGAAGAATCGAAAACCATTTAGAAATTGTGTGCGAAGCCTCTTTCAAATATTGTCAAAGTTGAAATCACACACAAATCTAAAAATTACTAAAAAAAACTCATAAAGTTTTTTTTTCTTTTACAAAAGATAACCCCTTTTACGGTTATGATGGATTGTAATTATTTTACTAGAGCTCGCATTTATTCTAAGTAAAGCAAAAGAACAGATTAGCAAACAATTTATATTATTTTGTATGAAATTATTTGGACGTCCCGGGATTCATCTTGGATGGATTTTAATTTCAGCTTAGCAACTTAATCTCTACAAATTTATTATGCAGAGATAAAGAGAAATATGATAGAACACGTTGAAACATGTCTACTTTTATAAACTGCTGAAAGTATATTAAAATGCAAATATGTATTTATTTATATGGAAAACCAGGACATTCGATGGGACATCTTATGTAGTAATATCTAAGGAACAATATATATATATAACTGTTTTTAGACTTTCGCGGCTTTTTCGCATACTCATATTTTTCACTGTAAACGGGATTTATTAGCGATAAAATTAAAAAGGGTTACGATACCTTCTACTTTCCGACGTTTCGAACGGGTTATACCGCTCGTGGTCACGGGTAGACTGATGTGAGCTTAGCGTCGCCTTCACGATGTGTAGGTTGTGTCGACCCGCACTTGATCGCGTTGATTTCTTGTAATGTTGGTACCCCTACACACCACAGTTCCCCAACATCTAGCCTTGCTTCATCTTTCCGATTACTTTTTTTATTTTATTTTTATCGCGAATAAGTCCCGTTTACAGTAAAAAAACATGAGAATATATATATACGTACAATATCGCAAGAAAAAAAATCTAATCATACTAAATAGAACAATTTCATCGCCTACGTTTCACTACTAACATATTATTATAATACTTCGTCAACATACCAGATATTATGCCTACATACAAAATATCATTTTACATATAAACATGAAAATTACTACAAAAAGAAGAGTATACAATCTCTTACCTAACTCCCTCTAATCTTCATCTCCTGTGAAAAATTTGGCATTTAATTTTGAAAACCAATCTACTTGTTATACCAATTTTTTTTTTCAGATTCCCTTTCAGAGTCTTTTTTCAGAGGCTTGGGTCACATTTAAAGGAGGTTAATATATAGCGGAGTCTGACCGTTGTGGCTGCCAGTTTGACCCTGACCCGTCTGTTGCTTACACTAATTTTTTTCACAAAATCCAGTTGATGGAAATAGTTCCCTCGACTCCATTATTGAGATAACAAAATTTAAAGTATGTTCTGAATGTCTACTAATAGTGATATTAGTAGAGATAATGTTAGGTATGTTATTGTTTTTATAATAGTTTTGTGAGCGTTTGAATCAATTATTAAACCTAATTTATAATTTTGACGTACAGTGTTACCAATAAAAAAATTTAGCATAAACCTCCTTTATGTTATGTAAGTTAGTTTTTGTGACTTTGGCATCTGAAAATAATATACGATTCATATACATACTGATTGCTTCCTCTTCTAAATATGTTTAAATAATGAAAATAGACTCTTGGTTCTCTAGGAGGAAATCGGTGAAAGCGTTGATGGGTACAATCGCTTGAAGCGACATCTGTCCGTTGGGTGGCCAAGCCAGGTTGGGTCCGAACACCACCGCTAGGTTGCTGCTGGTCATTTTGTTTAAGCAGCTTCTATCTTGAACCTAAAAACAAAAATACAATTATTTGACGAGGCCGTTAGTCTGGCCTCCAGCCCGAGGTGGTGGGATCGATTCCTAACTTATAACATTGTTTGTATGCTTCCAAACAAATGTTGAACAGATCGCTTGTTCTGTGTCTGGGTTTAGTTTACTGGCTGGAGGTAGTTCAGCAACTCTGCCACGATTTCGCCGGCTCGACCGGGGCAGTACTACCCTCACACAGAAGACCATTCTAATAATGACAGTCGTATTTCGTCGATGAGTGTAAGACCCGAGGCCCAATCATTCTGAACCATTCTCCCGATCTTCGGAGGCCCGGCCGGTAGAATGATGGTTGGATTGGTTGGCCTGCGTGTGCCTGAATCAACGTAGCTCTACTACCTTGGAAAGTCAAACTACATAAAGGTCTGTACCCCATTTATCTGTGCCCTTTTTACATCGCAGGTGTACTCGGACGATGGAAGTGTACAGGTAGAACATCAGGTAACCAGTCTACTATCAAATTGGTAATTATACTCAAGTATCAGTATGTTAAGATAAAAAGAATACATGTTTATTAGTCATACAAAACGAAAATATAACAAAACATTATAGGTACCAAAGAATAACTCATTACTTCCTCTCAGAAGAGGATTAAAGCTATACGTTCCCACTCTGGCCACTATTCACGGTTGTTATCATAAGAGTCGTGTAGCTTAATAAAAACATCAGCCACCACAACTTGCACTGGCATGATATTGTTGTGGCTTCGTAATCTTGTCGATGTTTTCAAGCCGCCGGAAGGCTTCGAACTAAGCTTCACGACTGCTATGTTATGATAACAAGCGGGAACGACTGCCCCAACGTGACCTCCGACCACGGAAAACGATCTTAATATTAATACGTCATGTTTTCTTATCATATTAAGTTACTAATATTTATAAACGCGAAAGTTTGTGAGTACATATGTTTGCTGCTCTTTCAAGAAACAACTACTGAACGGATTTGGATGACTCGCGCTTCACAACATTAACTGCAGGCCTAGGCTAGTTATAGATAAATAACAAATTATCGGGTTTATAACTAAATACATTTATTCATTTCTCTTTTGGATTCTACACATGCTTACCATCAGGCAGTGTAGTCATTAAAAGCTAATATTTGGGATGCGAACGCAAGTTATCTGACTCAGCAGCAAAGTTAATGGGCACAGAAGTAACAAGAATACATACCTTCCATAAGAACTGTATAATATATTTCAAAAGCTTGTAGTTGTCAAGCGGCAGCCTCTCCAGGATCAATATTTTAACCTGCCTCGGCTTATCACGATTCGACCACGCTGAAATCGATAAAACGAAATAAAATCAAAACAGTATTTCGTTATTGTCTATCATCATCACACAGTCCGCTGGTACAAACACAGGTCTGTTCTTAATAAATAAATAGTTTTAAAAAACTAAACAAACACACTTTTAAACTAAAAAGTAGAACATAATTTCAATGTATAAAGCGTGTGGCGACGTTATTGAAATATTTTCAGAAAGCACCCCACGTTTTGTTACATTAAAATTATTTTCTACTTTTTAGTTTAAAAGCGTGTTTGTTTAGGTTTTTAAAACAACCTTTTTTTAAAAAAAGGGACGAAACGACTAATTTGTTTAAACTTTTTTTTAGTTTATTTGTTTTTTTTTTCAAATTAGTGTATTGTCATCAGTCCTTGATAAATCTAGAAAGTTTGACCGAAATCAGGCCCTTTAAAGTGGGTCAATATAGCACCCAAAGGAATCGATTACAAACACAAATAGTACAGGTGAAGTTAATAAAAAACGTGTAAAAAGGAAGTTTCGTCATCGCACTACTCTCGGCTCGGCTCGGCTCGGCTCAAGAAATATGGCATTAGTATAAACCTTGGTGGTTTGAAGTTGCTATTATTGTGTAACTCTTGTAATCATTATTTTCATCAACAATCCACAAAGTCCCAATGCTGGGCTCGGGTCTCCTCTCAGGAGAGGGTTAAGGCCATTCGTCTCCACGCTGACCGAGTGCGGGTTGGGGATTCGAAAGACACGTTGTGACTACGTAATTTTTCCTTAATGTAATGTTTATAAGTCGTCTGGAGGCCTCCAACTAAGCTTCACGACTGTTATCTTATGATAACAACCTACTGCTAAGCTCGGAAATACCATGCCATAAAGGGTCATCCATCTAGGAACTGACCACGCCGTTGTTACTTACCCTCAGGGATTGTTCCTTATCACTTAGGCCAATTTGACTTCTAAAAGGAATTTAATGCTTACTAACTCCTAGTTTTACTCATATATAACTCTTAGACAGTCAAATCATAACAGCATCTTAAATATTTTTCAGACATCTTATACAACGCCATCTAGTACCAAACTAAGAAGAGCTTGTATTATGGGTACTAATTAAACAACTGATATAAATAAACATACTTTTTTTTGTAAATGCATACATGTTATACATATGTAGATAACAAACCAAACTCGGAAACAAATATTTGTGGTTCACAAAAACACGGCAATCGAATCCGAGACCTCAAGTACAGCAGTCGCATACACCAACGAGGAAGTTGAGCACCTCAACTTCCTCGTTGGTGTATGAACTTGAGTAACGTCGCGACGTATCCCAGACGAATGCCCCCGATACACGTGTAAAGATAAATCTCGGCAATTAATCATGCATGCAGAAGCATCGAATGCGCTGTCATTGTATAGGTCACCTTTGCTTCTTCGTCTGCATTAGCAATGAGTGTGATGACTCACCCACAACTCATGCTTTACATCATGTGTAATCCACAAATATTTGTTTAGGAGTCTGGGTGTTTTCTATGTATAACATGTATTTATTTAGTAACAAAAAAAGTGTTTATGTATTTATATCACTTGTTTAGTACCCATAATACAAGCTCTGCTTAGTTTGGGACTATATGATGTTGTGGGTAAAGGATGTCCGAAATATTTATCCTCTTCTTCCTAGCCTTATTCCCAATATTATGCTACTATTTCAACCGGTTTTACCTGAATATCAGTTTTTCCAGGAACGACTGCCGGACCTCCGCAACCCTAAGGGACAACTGAAATTCGAAGGTTGAACTAAGTTGTCCGTAAATAACGATTGCCATAGATGTTCATGACCACCGAGACCGACGGCTTACGTGCTCTCCGAGGCACGGGTGTGAATCACCGCCTAACAACTCCTGGCTCCTATTAGGAATTTCCTAAGAAAAACCCAAAAACACTTTTTGGCCCGACCCGGTATTTGAACCCGAAAACTCTTGATTAGCAGTTGCATACGCTATCCACTGATCTAGTGACGAGGCAGTTCACAGTGATACAGCTAATAAAATTGGTATCTACTTAACTAACGCTTACCTTTGTTTTTTCTACTTCTACATTTGAATTAACGTAGTAGTCCAAATATGATAAGCTTACATACATGTGAGTGTATGAATATGTGTGTGTGTGTGTATGTATGTGTAAATATTGTAGACGTAAATATGATTGGACATTTTTTACAGAAAGGATATTAAGATTTGTTCGTTACTCTACTCTTACCATACCAGCGAGATATAAGTGGTAGTGTCACTCCGTAATCTTAATCTGTCACCCCCCCCCCGCCTTACGATGTCTGAACCCCTTGTAATCGTAAGTAAAGAATACTTACTCTGAAACTTGAGTATTTCGTCGTACAGGTCAAAAGTCATGAGTGGCTCCTCCAAGTCTCTGAGGAAGGTCTTGAGCAGCACGGCCGCGTTGTGTGGGTCGTCCCTGAACTTCACTGGCTCTCCCCTGTTGCATAAGCGCTGGAGTTCCTTCGTCACGGATATGTTGGCCGAGCGACGGAACAAGCCCTCGGTTTCTAGAGCTGAAATAGTATTAGATCATTGCTTTTAGACTTTAACACATACTCTTGTATTTTACTGTATACGGGACTTATTCGCGTTAAAATTGAAAAGGTTGCAATACCTTCTACTTTCCAACGTTTCCAACGGGTTATATGTATCACGGGTAGACTGAGTGTAAGCTTAGCGTCGCCTTCGTGAACGTGGTATAATCCGTTCGAAACGTCGGAAAGTAGAATGTATCGAAACCTTTTTAATTTTATCGCGAATAAGTCCCGTATACAGTAAAAAACATCAGTATACACCTGTATAGCAGGGATCCTGTACTGTGCTGTACATACATGACATGTATCCAGAACAATAAACAAATCACACAATATATTGTGCCATCTGGTTTGTACCCAACAACCCTCAGCAGGAACTTTCTACTATAGAAAGTGCTGTGGCGACTGCTCAAACCAGAAAGCTATCGATGCAGTCAATTAATAGCAATGTTGGTAACAACAAATTTATGATTGTCTAGTCTGTGATGTGACTCATCGCCCGTATTATACAAAAAATAAAAATGAAGTTTAAAAAAAAACATTACACATTGCTGGTAGTCGATAAAATATTCGATAGTAGTGTATTCAGATTTCCAGCTTCAAAATATCTGTCATCAGATACAGTTTCGGATATAATGGGCAGAAATCACTTTGGTAGGCACATAAAGAACACATAAAAAGAAAACGATGACTTTCATGTTTGACAAGATCATAACAGTTGACGACAATTCTCTCAAGGCTCATACTCACCATCAGGCTGCGAGAGAAATTCGACGCATTGCCGCACAACAGGAGGAATTGACCCGACCATGTGCACGTTATTTTCCTTTATAAACTGAAGAGATACACCGAACTGCTGTGTCGGAGGAGGCGACAAACTATCCTTAAGAGGAGCTGGTATCTCGGTTGGTGCTGGAGTTTTCTCCGCCGGTTCAGTGTTCTGTCGGGCCATTTCAGCTGCTCGAGGATTCTTGGACAGCAGCAATTTGTCATATC
Source organism: Phragmatobia fuliginosa (assembly GCA_932526445.1). Lineage (NCBI taxonomy): Eukaryota > Metazoa > Arthropoda > Insecta > Lepidoptera > Erebidae > Phragmatobia > Phragmatobia fuliginosa. The sequence goes on along the minus strand of OW052057.1, from coordinate 44,520,206 downwards.
TTGAATACAAAAAGATTTATGCGATGTAATTTGGGTAGTAGATTAAAATAAACAAAATTTAGGCCAAGTGTCTTCGATCGTAACGAATCGAACAACAGGATTGTTCGATTCGTCAAGTCGCATTACTGAAAACAGCTGTTGCTGACTGCTGTTCTGAAATTTGTCTGGTATTGGCACGGGTCGGTTATACTGGGACGGTATTACCCTCTAACTAAAGGCCAACCATAAACAACAGTATTTGTGCTGTAAAGTTTCGTTAGTGAGAGAACGGGGGCCCAATAACGTAGAAGCATCTCAATAGAATGATCTCAATATAGTGTTGTTATACATTCTACTCCCGGCCGCCGAAAGCCAGGGAAATGATAAAGAATGATTGTGTCTTCGGTCTTACACTCTCACACTCACCAACGAAAAGGCTGCATTTTTTGTATTCGCATTGAGTTTGATAACTTCTCTTGGATTTTGCTTATCTTTTCTTTCTTTGCCAGGCTGAGTCAACAGTTTTTGTACATACATACATTTTATACATAGAAAACACCCAAACTCCGAAACAAATATTTGTAGATCAGACAAATATTTGGACCAACCCGGAAATCGAACCGGAGACCTCTTGATCAGCAGCCACATACGCTAACTACTAGACCAACAAGACAGTCATTATAAACAAAGAACTTAGAACTCTCATATGACCATGAGATAATTTAAATTTTCAGTTAACTCGGTCAATACAGTCTATCTCTAAACACCGCAAAAATAAAACGGCGACCTAACAACTTACTGAGCAGTTTAAAACCATATTATTATAAGATTCGTATATTTTCAAGTTGAAGTCCAGGTTTCTTCATAATATATTCAAGACATTTGAGGCAAGCTAACAATTACCCTTGACCTATCGTATTTATTGTTGACCTTTCCAATAATATATTTGTTGTCATTATACGATTCAATGACGAATCATTAAAGGCTATAACTTGCCATTTCTTTCACTTTATAGGGGAACTCACATATGTTTTATTACATTTCACAATCATTAGATTGGCTTCTTGAGACTTTGAAAGGACTTTGTTTTGTAAAGACTGAGGCAAAAATATTTTGTATAAGAAGTATGTATCGTTTCCGAAACCGAACTATGAAAGGTATAAGTATTAAGTTTTCTATAAAATGTCGAGAGCTTTTTGAACAGTAACTTTAAATACTATCACCGATAGAGCTTCTCGCAAAAGTTGGTCTAATACAAATAAACCTAAGGGTTTTTACTTAACATTAAAACTAAATGAATTTTTGCTTCTAAGAGTTTTCAAACATCATAGTAATAAAACCCACACTCTTGGTTGATTCGATGCGAAATTCGCAGCAATCAAGGCTGCGAAACTTTTTAATGCAAGATGCCTTATAAAATCTATTGGAATAAAAATTTCCCCTTTACTCTGTCGTTCAGGATACAGAGCTATGTTTTTGTACATTTTTTTTTTACAAACTAAATCCTACAACAAAGTTGAGAAGAGAGAGAGTAGTCAATGAGAGAGAGCGGTCAATGTGCGGCAATAGTTTTAATGAAAGTAGACATTTTCAGTTCTATATATTCATCTGAAGTAATCTAGAATACATAGAACGTGTTGTACAGAAATGATTGAAGAACTGAACAAAATTTGAAGCACTAATGCAAAGTTGGCAGAGAAAAAATCCAACGAGGAAGTCCTACTAATGTTTAACGAAGAAAGGAGAATTTTGAATACTGTTGATAACAGAAGAGGCAAAATGGTTGGCCATTTGATAAGACACGACAACCTTTGTAAAATAATACTGGAAGGAAAGATAGAAGGTAAAAGAAAACGCGGAAGGCGTAGACTGGCGTAAATACAGCAAGCAAAGGAGAAAGTAGAAGTCGTGGCCTATCAAGAGGTCAAACGAATTGCAGAAAATAGACAAGATTGGCAATTGCTCCAACGACTTTTTTTATTGATTAATTTGAAATTTAAATGCAAAGCAATAACAAATATCTATATATTAAAAAAACACTTTTAATAATTTCAAATTTCTTTATCCTTATAACGAAGGAATATAGTTAGACGGACTGGCCGTATTAACGAATTATTTAAATTGGAAACCTTTACGATTAAGCGTGTATGAACCTCGGTAATAATTTTACATAAAAATAAATAATTCTGCTCCTTTTGCCCCTTACACCATAACAAAATGAGCACGTCATTCGGATAAAACTACTAAGAACTTAATGTAAATATCAGTTTATTTGTCTTCATGCCTTATCTCCTTAACCGATGTCGAAGATTATAATCACGATCACGAATATCGAGTATATATGTTTATCCAAAGGATATTTTTAATCACTGTTCTCTATGGATAGTTAACTCGATTAATAAAGTGTATAATTAAATGTGAAATCATAACTTTTGTCTATTTAAAAAAAAAACAAATTTGACTGAAAGAACAAAGTTTCCGAGAACTATAATTGAAATGTGAAAATATACAGACTTTACAGTAGTGTAGAAGTTTATTTTCAACATACGGATCCCGTTAAAAGTAGCAGCGTAATCATTGTGTTGTATTAAGATGTTGCAATCTTTCTTTCATTAAACCAGATTAAGATGGACAAACTTGAGAACAACTGTTACAAAACCTTTTTTTGTTTATTCATCATCATCAGCCTATTGCAGTCCACTGCTGGACATACCACTTTGGTCGCTTTTTTTCATATTTATTTTCAATTATTGTAGTATAAATATTTTCTATTTATTATAAATATTAGCACAGACCCTTGTATATCAATTTTAATGTGCGCACAAACCACTTTTACACTTCAATAAAAGTTTGAAAATTCTGGAGAAAATTTGTATAGCCACGTCGTTATTTCGAAAGGGTAAAAAAACCTTCAGGAATGCACTGAAACTGTCATTCATTAATAATTAACGCGAGAATCCTTCACAGTCCTGTAGAAAGTACAATTGACGAGCTGTACACTATATAGGCACTTGGGTGTGTCAAATTCGTATGTATGTGTGTACATCTGTGCAAGAAAAACTAATAACTCTAATGTAATTTTGAAAAAACTATTTTTTTAAATTAATTAAGCATAATTAAAAAATTTAAAACTAATTGTGTGTGGTGTGTTCTTTTTATAATTTTAAATTTGTATTTTTTACTAAATTACAACGGACTCGAACTTTTTTATCCCAGAAAAAGTTTTTAATTATTTACCATTTACTATTTTAATATTATTTGCAACACTGATTTTATATTTTAAGTTCACATTCATTAAAAAAAATATATAGATAAACTTTCTTCGAAGAAACTGTTACTTCAAAAACATTACATACAACATGTTCGTTCTAAATCTAAGAAAATATTTTCAATAACATTTCACATTTAGTTTCACTTCAAAAGGTTTATTTACTTCGAAATAACTGAAACCCTACTCACGCCTTTGACAAGCCGCACCAGCAAACGCCGAACATTTTCAGCGGAGGGTTGCGTTAACTTGCCGAGACTGCCTGTGAGCGTCTAAGGGCTGTAGCCGCGACCACCACCTGCACCGCGCTGCATTATGACCTTGCCCTCATTATATATTTATGACCACAATTTTACTGTCATAATTTAATTGTGTTTGACGAGTATTAAGGGTCTATTTTATATTTAAGTTATAATTGTAAACTAAATAAATTAAAACAACGTTTCCTTTCGTATCATTTAAGCACATATGTATGAATGTAAATTGCTGTTATTATTACGAATGTTTCACATATTTTTTTATGAACATTTTACATGTTTATTGAAATGTTTTAGTAATAGTACGGACTTGCTATGACTGTAGCAAATTACATATGAGTACAGCGTTTTACTTCTTTAATTATTATCGGGATTACTTAATAATATACCTAATTAATTATCTTTCGACCGCAGCTCCGCCCGCATCTATGTCGGTTATCGCGGTAAGAAGTAGCCTATGTCCTTTCTCAGCATTTAGACAAGACAGGTTACAAAATGTAATTTAAATCGGTGCAGTGGTTTTTGTGTTTGTGCGAATAGACAGACAGACGCAGCGGAGGATTTCTTTTAAAATATGTAGTGATTTAAGTTTTACGAGTAGGTTCAGTCGGTAGTGTACTAAAGGATTTATCGAATCCTAGATTATTATGAACAATCGTCTGACCATCGACATTCATCCATCCATCGACAATAAAACTGATTGTCAATCGAAAACAGTCTAAACCTACAATTTCTTTAAATATAAAATTTTGAAAAAGTGACTTATGACTATATATATATATACACACATTCGAAATAATATATAGTGAAGTCAAAAAAATATTTTCATATTTTCAATGTCAATATGGCGGACAATGATAGCCCTTAAATTCTTCAATTTGGTTTGTGTATTTTGTATTTGTTTATTTTGTGTATTTGAAAGAATTTATTGTGTAGTCTAAAAAAAATATTTTCATATTTTCAATTTCAATATGGCGGATAATAATAGCAGTTAGGTCCTTTAATTTGGTTAGGGTGTTTTGTATTTTTTTTGTGTACTGTATATTTGAAAGAATTTATAGTGTAGCCTAAAAAAAATATTTTCATATTTTCAATGTCAATATGGCGGATAATGATGGCATATAAGTCTTTAATTTGTTTTGTGTATTTTGTAATTTTACATAGGGTCGATTTCCAGTTCGATCGTTAATGGGCAGTGCCATTCAGAATAAAAAGTAGTTAAGGGTAGTTGGGCATGTGTTCAGCATACGGTATGCCCATTAATAATAACACAGTTAAGAGTTGGAAAGACAGTACACACGGCAGTCTGGTCTAAAAATAGACAGAGCCTATAGTATCCACTAATTAGACAGCACGAATGGCGAAATGGCTCAAGCAGTTACCTCGCCGTTTTCTAACCACCCTGGCTGTTGTGGGTTCGATTTCACATGGAACATCATTTTGTGTGATTCAAAAATTGTTGTTTTGAGTACTTTTTATGTAAGTCCCCAGTAATACATAAAATATTTTTAACTATTCTTGATAAACAAGAAAAATCATATACATACACGAAGATACTGAACAAATTCTCGTGCTGATCATAATATATATTTGTCTTAGACGCGAATTTAAATCATGACCTCAGCATTATTGGTCTAGTGGTTAGCGTATGCGGCTTCTGATCAAGAGGTCTCGGGTTCGATTTCCGGGTCGGACCAAATACTTGTGTGATCTACAAATATTTGCTTCGGAGTCTGGGTGTTTTCTATGTATAATATGTATGTATTTACAAAAAAAGTATGTTTATGTATTTATATCAATTGTCTAATACCCATAATACAAGCTCTGCTTAGTTCGAGACTCGACGGCGTTGTGTGTGAGTTGTCCGAAATATTTATTTATTTAATATTTATTTATTCTAAAACCGATTGAACTAGTAGCCGACCCCAAATAATTTTGGGCATAAGGCCAGGAAGAAGAGGATAAATAATATGTCGAACAAACTATGACGATACAAAACATTTCCACTGTTATTTTTATTTATGGCCCAATTTAAGGTTTTTATTTTATTTTATAATTTTTCTGTTTACTGTTGTTTTTTCAAATGATGCAGAAGCATCACCACGTTGCATTGTCCGCATTAGCAATGTGTATGATGTTGATGACTCTTGGATTCTACTCATGCTTTCTTGCAACAGGAAATGTAAAGACACTTTGGCAGGTTTACATAAAAAAACTTAAAAAACTCAGAAACACTCCAGCTCCACCCTGCTAGGGTTCAATGGCCTATCTTAGTTTACCTTCAAAGCCTTAGTTTATAGAGACATGACCCTAGATATATAAGTAGTTTTTAGGTTTATGGGTCAAGTGAAGATTTATTTCAAGAAATGATTGGCTTGCAGAGACTATGAACACTCTAAATAGACAAGAAAAGCTTTCAGAAAATGTGTAATTTAGGGCCACAGCACACTAGCTACTTTTAGAAATGTTTTGTCAAAGAGGAGTTACACGTATAAATAGTTGCGACAGGTGTGATTCCAGATATATAAGAGTATTTTCACTGCTTTGTTGGTCTAGTGGTTAGCGTATGCAGCTGCTAATCAAGAGGTCTCGGGTTCGCTTCCCGAGTCCGACCCAATGTTTGTGTGATCCGAAAATATTTGTTTCGGAGTTTGGATGTTTTCTATGTATAATATGTAGTTAAGTATTTACAAAACAGAAGTATGTTTATATATTTATATCAGTTGTCTAGTACCGATAATATAAGCTCTGCTTAGTTTGGGACTAGATGACGTTGTGTGTAAGATGTCTGAAATATTTTAAGGATAAGCAAGTGCAGTTTTTTTTATTATTTCGTTATTTTCTTACGAAGTTTTTCAAGTAATGTATTTTACAAGTTAGGTCTCTATAACTACTGACCTAAGTTATGTAAGCCGTTATAGTTTGCCTTTAATATAGACTACAATCATGAACTTTTCAGCTTTTAGAGGGGTGACGCCCCGTTTTAACAATTTAAATAACTCGCAAATGGACATCTAAATCCAGAACACATCACCTTAGAAACCTTTTAAAGTTTTTTAAAAGACCTATCTTATGATACTCCACATGATAGTCTATACGCAAGTACCCAAAAGTAGGGTAGCATGCCCTACCCCAAATAAAAATGTTCTTCATTATTTTATTTTAATACTTTATCGTCGTGATAAAAACACATCTCTATGTAGTTACATCTATCTGACAAGTAACTGCTAGGAAGGTAAGTCGAGGACGGACGGACATGACTATAAAGATTCTGAGCCATGAACTACGGAACCCTAAACATAGGAGAAGGGATTGATTTTTTCTAACCTTGGCAAAATGGGATTCAAATGAAAGATCTTACCGAGACCATTTGAAGTACGTATTCATAATTCAATTGACTATTTTTAAGAACTTAACTCAATAAAGATGAATTCCTCCAAAAAGATATCATGCTTTAAATTTACTAGTGAAAAACTAGATATCATTGCGTGTATATACATTTATTACTACTTTTAGTAGTAATATTATAAGCGTTCATAGCCAAGGAGCCTTAGGTGATTGGAAACAACCACCGAGGGTAAGCAACGACGGCGCGGTCAGACCTAGATGGGTGAACGTTTTTGGCATAATATGTTATGAGCGTTTTCATGATTTGGAAGTCACGCTAAGCAGTCGATCCCGGTTGTTATCATAACATAGTTAGAGACCTTCGAGCTGCTTAAAACCATAGTACATACGTAACTACTCGGCCAGCGCGGGGACGTATGGCCTCAACCCTCTCCTGAGAGGAGATACGTTACATTACATTTCATTATGGGTTGTTGTCTTGTTGATGATAAGTTGAGATATTATAAATTACATAGAAACTCTGTCTGTTCGTTTCGTTTTCACGGCTAAACTGCTGAACCGATTTGCATGAATGTCAGTGTAGTGATATATTGGGACCATGGAGAAGGACATGTAGGTACTATTATTATCATAAATTCTATATTACATATCGTCATCACCATCAGCCTATTGGAGTCCACTGCTGGACATAGGCCTCTCCCATTGCACACTGCTCTGATCGACTTTGGGCTTCTCGCAATATAAATTACATATAAAACTGTTATTAGACTCGCGACTTTTACACACACTCATTCGCGATAAAATTAATAAAAAAGCGGCCAAGTGCGATTCGGACTCGCCCATGAAGGGTTCCGTAGCAGCAAGTAACATCATATAAAAGTTTTTGTAGCTTGTTGTAATTTTATTGATGTTTAAATAATATACCTATTACATTGTAAAAGTATAATAAGTACTTTTAAAAATCTGAGTTTTTTTTTTATATATTATAGGGAGCAAACGAGCAGACGGATCACTTGATGGTAGGTGACACCCGTAACACCAGAGGAGCCACAGTTGCGTTGCGAACCTTTAAGATGGGAGTACGCTCTTTTTTAATGTTATTTTTTAAATAAAAATGTTATTGTTGATGATGATGATATTACCAGCTATATAAATAAGTACAAAAATAATCTCTACCGCGATATACGCAAGGCAGTAGAATAGTCCAATATATTTATGCCATTGCTCTTATGTTAGGTACATAAAGAAAAAAACAATAAAATTAAATTATAATTCGGACATTTTACACACAACAAAGTCTAGTTCTAGTCCCCAAACTAAACAGAGCTTGTATTATGGGTACTAGACAACTGATATACATGTTATTACAGACAGAAGAATCATCATCCTCCTAGCCATTATTCCCAAGTTTATTTGGGGTCAGCTACTAGTTCAACCGGTTTTACCTGAATATCAGTTTTTCCACGGAGCGACTGGCATCGGACCTCCGCAACCCTAAGGGATAACTGAAATTCGAAGATTGAACTAGTTCTCAGTATATTTGAGGGCACTGACTTCCCAATAACGATTGCCATAGATGTTCATGACAACCGGGACCGACGGCTTTACGTGCTCTCCGAAGCACGGGCGTGAATCACCGCCAAACTCGTTTTGATAACGTGATTATGTAACATTAATCAATGAAACAAAAGAATAGATTAATAGAATAGAAAACGAAAAACTTACAACTTGGCTTATAAAGGGGGCTAGGTCCAACACTAAGTTCCTAATACACGAACGATCCAAACAAAATCCTTATATAAAATGAAAAATACTCACTCGAGCACCGCGTCAGGTATGCAAAGCTTTTCTAAATTCAGATGTTGCTGCAACTCGTGCAAGTAGTTCACGTACATCATCTTTCTCCCAAACTTGACACTGATAGCCGGCTTGAGCATCTGCCAAACGATCCTGATGAAATTCGTAGGGTGTACCAGGTATAAAGCTTTCAAGTTTTTCTTATATTTCCTGTCGAATGCCTTGTACGCCCGCCATAGCCACGACAATGGAGGTTTGTTCTTGCTTGTGAGCCCGCAGTGGAAGTATACAACGCTGTAGTCCTGCTCCACGTATTTATCTAGCGTGAACATTAGGTACCTGAAATGGAAAATAGGACTGATAAACATACTGTAGGGATCCCTGGATCTTCTATTTATTTAAGCCTGCCGAAGTGACTCTACCCCGCTTGATGGAAAACATGAGTAGGATCCAAGAGTAGTGGAGATCATCCTCATTGTGAAGTAGACAATCAGGTTGGCTATATTAGCTTGAAAGATGATCCTCACTACAATATAGCAGACTGCTGGATCTAGTCAGGGTCTTTACCAGAAAGTATTTTGGCTAAGCGAAAGTACATCATCATCATCATCATCAGCCGATCGCAGTCCACTGCTGGACTTTGGCCTCTCCCATTGCACACCACTTAGATCGATTTTAGGCTTCTCGGATCCAGCATAATACATACAGCTAACTAAAATTGCATTACTTTTTACAAATAACATGGAATTTTAAACGATGTATGTATTTAAGCTCATTATTATTTCAACATTTGAAGTTACTACCCTGTCAAAGTGTAGTACAGTCTGATGTAAAGCAACAGTGGAGTCCAAGGGTGCTAGATACCGTACTCATCCATACAAATAAATAAAATTGAAGTGTCTGTGTGTAATATCAAATTAACAGACTTTAACGAAATGCTTATGAAATATGAAAGTATGTAATGTACTCTGTCCGTCTGTATGTTTGTTCCGGGTAATCTCTGGAACGGCTTTGACGGATATTCTACTGGCAGAGTAACTTAGGCTAATTATTGTTAGACTAGCTTCGCTACCCGTCGTTACTCACGACTTACAACAATAACCGCGAATAACACAGCGGGACTCAGTTGTAAATATAGCCAATGTAACACGGTGGGGTCCTATTGAGATTCTCCTGCATCTTCATTTTCATCTATAGTTATAATCATATCCATCCTTAACTGAAAGGCTAATTCTATGAGCCGGTTTGACTACAAAAATACAACAGAAGCAAACAGATTTCTAAATAAATAATTACGTGAGTAATTTATCAGGATGAAGATCCTTGCTAGATGGCAGCCTGCAGGCCGATACGACAATGATGCGACGTCCCACTTCATCGTCTCCAACCACTTCCACCAGACCTGTGCCATTTAATTCGGCGAAGGAGTCGTCCAGGGACGACGCTATCTGAACAATAAAACAATAACATTATGAATAAAAGATAATAATAATATAATGTGACTTAATTGACTCAAAAGTTGGTATAGGGAACTTGATGTCTCACCGATAATGTGTGGTGAAAAAAAAAAGGTAATGTGTGGTGACTCAGGTAGACGAGGTCACTTAGCGTAGCGCCACTTGATGAAATGTTGAGAATGAATAGGTTATCTTGGTACAGACATGTTATAAGAGGGAATAAGGAAAATATAGCGGGGAAAATGTAGGGTATGGAAATTGAAGGTTACATGACAAGAGGAAGACGATAGAAAAGGTAAATGGATTGTGTGAAAGAAGATTTGACTAGGAAGGGAGTCAACAGTGAAATGACGAGTGATAGAGTAGAATGGAAGGATAAAACATACTGCGCCGTTTCCAAGTAAAATTGGGATGAGGGAAGGCAGATGATGATGATGAGGTCATGTTCGTTTACTAGTCTCTTGAATCTAGTTAGTGTTTGTGCACGCATTATTGCCACTAATGGAGCGTTCCTTAACCGAACTGCTTGGACAGTGCTTGGAAGAGGTTTTCAAATCGACTATTTTTTTTATGTTTGTTACCTCAGAACTTTGGATTGGTTGAACAAACTTTGATAATTCTTTTTTGTTTGAAAGCTGGTGCCTCCCATGTACAGGATAAGGAATCCAGGATCGATTTGGGTATTCTGAATCTACTATAAATTTTCATTATCATCATCAACAAAGTACTTGAGCTTTTAGGATGTATGTTCTTGTTGGTTGTCCCAATAATTAAAGTAAAAAATACAACAGCCTATAGCCGTCCACTGATGATCACAGTCATCTGCTTAGAAAGCGTGTTTTGGCCCCTGGCCAAGTTGCAAACGTTTTGCGTTTTCTATTCTATTCTCGTGTTTTATTGGCTAATGTTACTAAGTCAAGTGATCAAAACAAAATATTATGGTGATCGCACACTTATCCGCGCCGAACACGCCGAACGAACCGAAGTCAAGAAGCCTCGCACACTTATCCGCAGCGGAAGAATCGACCGCGCCGAAAGCACCGCGAAGAAATCATTTCAAGAAATGGTGTACTCGTGCGTTGCTCTGTCATATGCAACTGATAGAATGCGGGCACATCGATCGAGGCGACCGCATCATCCGCGCCGAATTTTATGACGTCATCCGAATTCTTCTAAAATTTCTGGGGTTCTTCCAGATGCGGACGATTCGACGCGGGTAAGTGTGC